>CM047480.1:298818197-300069912 GCA_026122505.1 Aldabrachelys gigantea
GATATTGAACAAATATGGTGGATAGAAAGCTGGCTAGATCATCAGGCTCAATGGGTAGTGATCAATGGCTCCATGTCTAGTTGGCAGCTGGTATCAAGTGGAGTGACAAAAGGGTCGGTCTTGGGGTCGGTTTTGTTCAGTTTTGTTTGTGCTGGTGTATTAGATGGGTAGACTGTGTGTTGGGTGGTTGGGTGTAGGAGACACCGGGTGGGTGGGTGTGCACAGACTGTTCTGGTGTGTTGGATGGGCAGATTGTGTGTTGGGTCATCAGGTATAGGAGACACTGGGTGGGTGGGTGTGCACAGAGGCTGTGCTAGTGTGTTAGAGGGGCAGACTGTGTGTTGGGTGGCTGGGTGTAGGAGACACCAGCTGGATGGGTGTGCGCCCAAGCTGTGCTGGTGTATTAGATGGGCAGACTGTGTTGACTGGTCGGATGTAGGAGACACCAGACCAATGGTTGTGCACAGATTTTTCTGGTGTATTATATGGGCAGACTGTCTTGGGTGATCGGGTGTATGAGACACTGGGCGAATCGATGTTCACAGAGGTTGTGGTGGTGTATTAGACGGGCAGACTTCATTTTGGCTGATCGGGTGTAGGAGAGACCAGGTGGATAGTTGTGCACAGATTGTGCTCATAGACTCATAGATTTTAAGGTCAGAAGAGACCATTATGATCATCTAGTCTGACCTCCTGCACAATACAGGCCACCCACTCCTGTAACAAACCCCTAACCTATGTCTCAGTTATTGAAGTCTTCAAATTGTCGTTTGAAGACCTCAAGCTGCAGAGAATCCTCCAAAAAGTGACCCGTGCCTCATGCTGCAGAGAAAGGCGAAAAACCTCCAGGGCCTCTGCCAATCTGCCCTGGAGGAAAATTCCTTCCCGACCCCAAATATGGTGATCAGTTAAATCCTGAGCATGTGGGCAAGACTCACGAACCAGACACCCAGGAAAGAATTCTCTGCAGTAACTCAGATCTCACCCCATCTAACATCCCATCATAGACCACTGGGCATACTTACCTGCTGATAATCAAAGATCAATTGCCAAAGTTAGGCTATCCCATCATACCATCCCCTCCATAAACTTATCAAGCTTAGTCTTGAAGCCAGATATGTCTTTAGCCCCCACTACTCCCCTTGGAAGGCTGTTCCAGAACTTCACTCCTCTAATGGTTAGAAACCTTCTTCTAATTTCAAGTCTAAACTTCCTAGTGTCCAGTTTATACCCATTTGTTCTTGTGTCTACATTGGTACTAAGCTTAAATAATTCCTCTCCCTCCCTGATATTTATCCCTCTGATATATTTATAAAGAGCAATCATATCTCCCCTCAGCCTTCTTTTGGTTAGGCTAAACAAGCCAAGCTCTTTGAGTCTCCTTTCATAAAACAGGGTTTCCATTCCTTGGATCATCCTAGTAGCCCTTCTCTGTACCTCTTCCAGTTTGACTTCATCCTTCTTAAACATGGGAGACCAGAACTGCACACAGTATTCCAGATGAGGTCTCACGAGTGCCTTGTATAATGGTACTAACACCTCATTATCTGTGCTGGAAATACCTCGCCTGATGCATCCTAAAACTGCATTAGCTTTTTTAATGGCCATATCACACTATCGGCTCATAATCATGCTGTGATCAACCAATACTCCAAGGTCCTTCTCCTCTGTTACTTCCAACTGATGTATTCCCAATTTATAACTAAAATTCTTGTTGTTAATCGCTAAATGCATGACCTTGTAGTTTTCACTATTAAATTTCATCCTATTACTATTACTCCAGTTTACAAGGTCATCCAGATCTTCCTGTGGGATATCCTGGTCCTTCTCTGTATTAGGAATACCTCCCAGCTTTGTGTCATCCACAAACTTTATTAGCACATTCCCACTTTTTGTGCCAAGGTCAGTAATAAAAAGATTAAATAAGATTGGTCCCCAAACTGATCCCTGAGGAACTCCACTAGTAACCTCCTTCCAGCCTGACAGTTCACCTTTCAGTATGACCCGTTGCAGTCTCCCCTTTAACCAGTTCCTTATCCACCTTTCAATTTTCATATTCATCCCCATCTTTTTCAATTTAGCTAATAATTCCTCGTGTGGAACCCTATCAAATGCCTTACTGAAATAGAGGTAAATTAGATCCACTGTGTTTCCTTTGTCTAAAAAATCTGTTACCTTCCCAAAGAAGGAAATCAGGTTGGTTTGGCACGATCTACCTTTTGTAAAACCATGTTGTATTTTATCCCAATTTCCATTGACCTCAATGTCCTTAACTACTTTCTCCTTCACAGTTTTTTCCAAGACCTTACATACTACAGATGTCAAACTAACAGGCCTATAGTTAGTCGGATCACTTTTTTTCCCTTTCTTAAAAATAGGAACTGTGTTAGCAATTCTCCAGTCGTACAGTACAACCCCTGAGTTTACCAATTCATTAAAAATTCTTGCTAATGGGCTTGCAATTTCACGTGCCAGTTCATTTAATATTCTTGGATGAAGATTATCTGGGCCTTCTGATTTAGTCCCATTAAGCTGTTTGAGTTTATTTTCTACCTTGGATGTGGTAATATCTACCTCCATATCTTCATTCCTATCTGTCATCCTACCATTATCCCTAAGCTCCTCATTAGCCTCATTAAAGACTGAGGCAAAGTATTTGTTTAGCTATTGGGCCATGCCTAGATTATCCTTAACCTCCATTCCATCCTCAGTGTTTAGTGATTCCACTTCTTCTTTCTTTGTTTTCTTCTTATTTATATGGCTATAGAACCTTTTACTATTGGTTTTAATTCCCTTTGCAAGGTCCAACTCTACATGGCTTTTGGCCTTTCTCACTTCATCCCTACATGTTCTGACCTCAGTAAGGTAGCTTTCTTTGCTGATCACTCCCATCTTCCATTCCTCGTAGGCTTTCTGCTTTTTCTTAATCTGCTCTCTGAGATGCTTGCTCATCCAGTTTGGTCTACAACTCCTGCCTATGATTTTTTCCCTCTTTTTTGGGATGCAGGATTCTGATAGTTTCTGCAACTTTGACTTGAAGTAATTCCAGGCCTCCTCCGCCTTTAGATCCACCAGTTCTTCAGTCCAATCCATTTTCCTAACTAATTTTCTTAATTCTTTAAAGTTGGCCCTTTTGAAATCAAAAACCCTAGTCCCAGATCTATTTTTGTTTATCCTTCCATCTAGTTTTAACTGAATTAGCTCATGATCACTCGAACCAAGGTTGTCCCCTACAACCATTTCTTCTATGAGGTCTTCACTACTCACCAAAACCAAATCTAAAATGGCATCCCCTCTTGTTGGTTCTTCAACTACTTGGTGAAGAAATCCATCAGCTATCGCATCCAGAAAAATCTGAGCCCTGTTATTGTTACTAGCACTTGTCCTACAATCTATATCTGGGAAGTTAAAATCTCCCATGATCACACAATTCCCATTTGTGCTGGTGTATTAGATGGGCAGACTATGTGTTGGGTGGTGGGGTGTAGAAGACCCTGGGTGGGTGGGTGTGCACACAAGTTGTGGGTATTTTAGATGGGCAGATTATGTTGCTGGTCGGGTGTAGAAGACACTGAGTGGATGGGTCTGCACAGAGGTTGTGCTGGTGTATTAGATGGGCAGACTAAATGTATGTATAGATGCTCTGGTGTAGGGGACGCTGGGTGTATGAGTGTACATTAGATGGGCAGACTGAGTTGGCTGATTGGGTGTAGAACATACTGGGAAGATGGATGTGCACAGATTGTGCTGTCATGTTCGATGAGCAGACTGTGTGTTGGGTAATCAGGTGTAGGAGACACCAGATGGGCAGGTGTGCACACAAGCTGTATTAGATTTGCAGGCTGTGTGTTCTGCGGTCGGGTGTAGGAGATAGCGGGCAGATGGGTGTGCATAGATTGTGCTGGTGTATTAGATGGGCAGACTGTATGTTGGATGGTCTGGTGTAGAGGACGCTGGGTGTATGAGTGTGCACAGATTGTGCTGGTGTTACATGCTCACAGTGTGTGTTGGGTGGTTGGGTGCAGGAGACCCTGGGTGGACGAGTGTGCACAGATTCTGCTGGTGTATTAGCTGGTCAGAGTGTTGCATTGTTGGGTGTAGGAGACACAGGGTGGGTCGGTGTGTACAGAGGCTGTGATGGTCAGGTATAGGAGACACTAGGTGGATGGATGTGCACACAAGCTGTGCTGGGGTATTAGATGGACAGACTGTGTGTTGGGTAGTCATGTGTAGGAGACATTGGGCAGGTGGGTGTGCACAGAGGCTGTGCTAGTGTATTAGATTGTCAAGTATCAGAGGGGTAGCCGTGTTAGTCTGGATCTGTAAAAGCAGCAGAGAATCCTGTGGCACCTTATAGACTAACTGACGTTTTGGAGCATGAGCTTTCGTGGGTGAATACCCACTTCGTCGGATGCATGTAGTGGAAATTTCCAGGGGCAGGTGTGTGTATATATGTGTGTATATATATAATATATATGCTAGCAAGCAAGCTAGAGATAATGAGGTTAGTTCAATCAGGGAAGATGAGGCCCTGTTCTACCTAGGAGAGCACTTCAACCTCCCTGGCCACACTATAGCAGACCTTAAGGTGGCCATCCTGCAGCAAAAAAACTTCAGGACCAGACTTCAAAGAGAAACTGCTGAGCTTCAGTTCATCTGCAAATTTGACACCATCAACTCTGGACTAAACAAAGACTGTGAATGGCTTGCCAATTACAGAACCAGTTTCTCCTCCCTTGGTTTTCACACCTCTACTGCTAGAACAGGGCCTCATCCTCCCTGATTGAACTAACCTCGTTATCTCTAGCTTGCTTGCTAGCATATATATACCTGCCCCTGGAAATTTCCACTACCTGCGTCTGACGAAGTGGGTATTCACCCACGAAAGCTCATGCTCCAAAACATCTGTTAGTCTACAAGGTGTCACAGGATTCTCTGCTGTATTAGATTGGTACAGTGTGTTGGCTGGCTGGGTGCAGGAGACAACCGGCAGACAGGTGTTCACAGAGGCTGTGCTGGTGTATGAGATGGATAGACTGTGTGTTGGGTGATAGTAGGAGATACCGGGTGGATGAGTGTGAACAGGTTGTGTTGGTGTATTAGCTGGTCAGACTGTGTTGGGTGGTCGGGTATAGGAGACACTAGGCGGACAGGTGTGCACATAAACTGTGCTAGTGTATTAGATGAGTAGACTGTTTTGTCTGATCGGGTGTAGAAGTGTCACAGAGTGTGGGGGACTCAAGGCCATTCACCGTGGCTTCCTGCCATTCACCGTGACTCTCAGCCAGCCAGTGAAACAGAAGGTTTATTTAGACGACAGGAACACAGTCCAAAACAGGTCTTGCTGGTACAGACAACAGGAACCCCTCAGTTAGGTCCATTTGGGGGCCTTAGGGAGGCCACAGCTCTGTTGGTCGGGGTGCCCCGCATTCTTTCCAGCCAGCTCCAAACCTGAAAACTCCCTTCCGTCTCTCGCTCAGCCTCACCCCAGCTCCTCCCCCAGCCTTTGTGTCCTTTGTCCAGTGCCCCGAGCAGAGGTGTTACCTGGCCTCCAACGCCCCTCCTGGGTTCTCATGTTACATGCTCAGGTATCCTCCCTTCCCCAAGGCCATCCCAGCAAAACTCCCCTGCACCCTTCCCAGGTTAATACTCCCCACTCAGCATTCACAGAACACATGAAGAACATTCCCACTTCGTCACAAGGAGATCCTGGGAAGGTGAGCGTGCACAGATTGTGCTGGTGTATTAAATGAGCAGACTTTGTGTTGGGTCATCAGGTGTAGGAGACACTCGGCGGACAGGTGTTCGCAGAGCCTGTGCTGGTGTATTAGATGGGCCGACTGTGTGTTGGGTGGTCGGCAGGGCTGTCCTTAGGATTTATGGTGCCCTAGATGGAATTATTAAACTGGTGCCCCTGTGCCTGTCTTGCTCTTAGCAACACAAACATAAGCTTACACTACTGGAAAACTTGCCACACGCATGTTATTAAAACCAGTTTAACGTAGTTAAGCACGCTGTAATGCTGATGGACTACCACTAAAGAAGTAGCACTATAGAAGCAATTCTGATTTGACAGAATGATGCAAATATTATAATGTTTTAAATTTATCAACATTTTATTGGAAATTTATATGAAGAGGTATTGAAACAAGGATTAGTTTTTAATTAAAAGCAATCTTTCTGGCTTTTTTGGCTGCAAAATCAGTAATAATGTCATTGTATGATAAAGACAAAGCGATGTCTTGTTTGATTGCAAGAATAGCAAGACCAGTCAAGTGTTCCTGACTCCTTGTAGAGCAGAGATAGTTTTTAATGAGCTTAAGTTTTGAGAAACTCTGTTCTCCTGATGCTACTGTTACAGGAATTGTCAGTAGAATACGAGTGGCAATGTACACGTTAGGATATATGTCAACAAGTTTGCTGGTATGAATCAACTGTACAATGTCCATCATCGATTTTGCATGTGGCAACAACTCAATTCTTCATACAGTTCAAGTCTATTTAAATGTTCAAAATGATCACCGTGCTTCAGGAGGCTCTCTAGGTCAGGAGTCCCCAACGTGGTGCCCGCAGGCGCCATGGCGCCCACAGGGTCCTCTCAATGCACCTGCATACTGGCCGGAGGATAAGCATCTGCCGAAATGCCGCCGAATTTCGGCAGCGTTTCAGCGGATGCTCGTCCGCCACCATGGGGGTTGGGGCCACTGGTCTAGGTTCTTGCACTTTGTCATTAGTTGCTCTTGTTTTCCTATTTCGTTGAATTTAGTCCTGCTCAGCCCACTGCCAGCTGAGTGAATGGAACCCCAGGCCGACAGCGGGTTGAGTGGCTCAGCCGGGGTCTCAGCCTCTGGCCTGCTCAGCCCGCTGCCAGCCTGGGGTTCCTTGGGGGGTGTCCAGGCCAGCAGGAGGTGCTGAGTGGGGCTGGCAGCTGGGACCTCGAGTGGCAATGGGGCAGCAGCTGGAACCCCAGAGCAGCGTTGGGCTGAGCCACTCAGCTCGGTGCTGCGTGCCATCAAAAATCAGCTCGCGTGCCACCTTTGGCATGTGTGCCAGAGGTTGCCAACCCCTGCTCTAGACACTAGTAAGGAGATGAGCATATTACAGTTGTTGGAGGGCTCTATTTAGCAGTAACAGGGCTATAGGAAAGTCAGTCAAAATTTTTTGTTTCTCTGATGAAAACTGGCCCATTCCCTTCCCCATACCAAACTTGTCACAAATAATTGTCAACAACTTAACTTTGTGTTTTTGGCTAAGATATTGATTTAAAAAATATTGAAATTGAATTCAGGATTGTTAGCAAGCATTTTTGGCAAACAAATTTGCTCAATCAAAATGGCAACGCAGTACTGCTTTCATGCTTGGCTCACCCCCCCAGCCTGCTGGTCCAACAGCTGCAGTAGAAGAGGAGATAGGTGGATAACTGCAGGACCCCAAAATCCACCTCTTGAGGTGCAGAGTGGCAACAGCAGCAGCAAACCCTCAGGTCCGATCACACGTCAATGGGCACCACCGCCAGCCCAACGGACCATGGTGAAGTTAGCACAGCATCTGATCTCAGGGACGGGGCACCCATGGAGCCACAGCAGCTCATCCTGCTCTGTGCAGCTCCCCCCGGATGAGATGGATCGCTGCCAGTCCAGGGCAGAGACGCGGTCCCCAGCAAGGGGGACCAGATCCAGATGTCCTGATTTTATAGGGCCAGTTCCGATATTTGGGGTTTGTCTTATGTAGGTACCAATTACCCCCACCTAGGGTAACCAGACAGCAAGTGTGAAAAATCAGAGCCGGGGGGGGGGGAATAGGAGCCTATATAAGAAAGAAACCCAAAAATTGGGACTGTCCCTATAAAAGTGGGACATCTGCTAACCCTACCCCAACCCCCTGTCCTGATCTTTCACACATGCTATCTGGCTATCCCCAGCCCAGCCGTGTGTGACCATTGCAATCCTGGCTGCCTGCGAGGAGGTGAGTTACTTTCACTGTCATTCCTCAGCAGGTAGGCAGCCAGCCTCACCTCCCACACAGCACCTCACCCAACCCAGCCCTGACAGCCCTCACGCTGCCGGGGGGAAAGAGTCACACTCACAGGTGAGTTCCTTCCCCCACCCCTTCCCAGAGACCCCAGCAGCCAATCCCTTCCCTCAGACTGTGCTGCATTTGGGACTCTCTAGGACCCAGCAGCCCTGCTCTTACATTCTCCACTGCTTCCTGTCTGTCCAGGCCCCTGGCACAGTGGTGCCCCTAGACCTAGTGCTGCCCTAGATGGCTGCCTGTTCTGCCTATGGCTAAGGACAGCCCTGGTGGTTGGGTGTAGGAGACACCAGGTGGGTGGGCGTGCACAGATTGTGCTGGTGAATTAGCTGGGCAGACTTTGTGTTGCATGGTCGGATGTAGGAGACACCAGGTGGGCAGGTGTGCACACAAGCTGTATTAGATTGGCAGCCTGTGTGTTCGGCGATCGGGTGTAGGAGATACCGGGTGGACGGGTGTGCACAGATTGTGTTGGTGTATTAGATATGCACGCTGTGTTGGGTGGTTGGATGTAGGAGGCACTGAGCGGATGGGTGTGCATAGGGTTTGTGCTGGTGTATTAGATGGGCAGACTACGTGTTAGGTGGTTGGGTGGATGAGACACCAGGTGGACAGATGTGCGCACAAGCTGTGCAGGTGTATTAGATGGGCAGACTGTTGGCTGATTGGATGTAGAAGATACTGGGCGGGTAGGAGTGCACAGAGATTGTGCTGGTGTATTAGATAGGCACACTGTGTTGGGTGGCCAGGTGTAGAAGACACTGGGCGGGTGAGCGTGCACAGATTGTGCTGGTTTATTATATGGGCAGAGTGTGTTGGGTGTAGGAGACACCGGGTGGACGGGTGTGCATACAAGCTGTGCTGGTGTATTAGATGGGCCAACTGTGTGTTGGGTGGTCAGGTGTAGGAGACACTGGGTGGACGGGTGTGCACAGAGGCTAGACTCCTGAATGCGGGTCAGGCTGGGATGCATTGGGGTCGCTGGTGCGTTCCATGGCTGCTGCAGCAGGATGTGCCAGGGCAGAGTGGGCTGGGGGATCTGGGCTCTGACGCTCTCCTACTCTGCAGGAGTTGATGTCTGCTGGCAGGAAGGAGAAGTCCAGGATGGCAGAGGAGAGTTCAAGTGGTAGCAGCAGCTACCCTAGCCCTGGGGACACTCTCCCTTGGAACCTGGCCAAGCACCAGAGAACCAAAAGAACCAAGTCGTCCTCGGGCAGCGGGACCGTGCTGGATCCGGCGGAGAGAGCTGTGATCCGGATCGCAGGTAGGGCGCTCGTCGTGCCAATACGCTTTCTCTGGGCAGAGGGTCATAGCTCTCCCCCTCTGGACATAGTGAGAGGCAGCTGCTGTGTGAACAGTGCAGCTGGATTGGCAGATCACCAGCAGCCATCGTGCATGGGGGACCGTCACCCCGTGGGCATGTTTCTAGTGGGATCTGGTTTCAGCCCAGTGCTATTCAGTATCTGTCCATCATCTGGGAGAAAACAGACAATCACTGCTGGTAACATTTGCGCCTACACCAAGTTGCTGGTGTGGTAAATACAGGGACAGCCAGTCTGGATCGTTTGGTACGGGAGGTTCCTCTGAACCACACGCGTTTAATCCATGAGGGGGCCAGGCGTGTTTCTGTGCAGGGTCATGCGATTGGGAACAGAGCCTGTGCGCCCCATGTGTCAGATTTGGGGCGGGCTGCTGGAATGCACATAGGGGGTGTGACCCTGAGCTCCCCGCGCGATGCTGGGGCTATAGTGTGAACGTGATCCTGGGAATCATCAAGTAGGACACGGAGGTGCTGTGACCTCTGTGTATGGCATTGGTGGGCCCATCCCTTGGTGGTGGCACTTCAACAAGGATGTTGGCAAACTGGGAAGGATTCAGAAAAGCTCTGCGAGGCTGGTGTGCGATGTGGAACATGGCCTCAAGGCAGAGACTAAAGAAACTGTCCAGTTAGCTCATCCAAGAGACGTTTTAGAGGCGACTTGGGCACTTACAGAGGAGCCGATTTCTGATGGCAGACGGCTCTTGGGTCTGGCTGTAAAAGGCAGAATGAGATTTGATGTTGGGAAGTCGAAGCCAGGCAAGGTGCAGTTTACTGTCAGGCAGGGGAATTAACCACTGGAACAGCTCATCTAGGGAAGTTTAGGCTTATACAATGTGCAGGTGACACCGAGCTGGGAGGGGTTGCAAGCGCTTTGGAGGGCAGGATTAGAATTCGAAAGGCCTGTGGCAAACAGGAGAATTGGTCTGAAATCAGCAAGATGAAATTCAATCGACAAGTGCCAAATACTTCACCTAGGAAGGAAAAATCAAATGCACAGCCACAAGCCGGGGAGTAACTGGCTGAGTGGGGAATGGCTGAACAGGATCTGGTGGTTATAACGGGTCGCAAACCCAACCTGCGCGGTCAGTGGAAGTGGTGGTGAGGTGTGAAGGGTCCAGGATAGGTGGGAGAGAAGGTGGGTGAGGTAATGTTTTTACTGGGTGGGGATCTGTCGTTCTCATGGCCACTACTTCCCCACTCTTGGGGGTTAAGCTCTGGAACAGGTATCTCAGGGAGGTTGTGGGGTCCCCGCGTTGGTAGTGGTTTTTAAGAACAGGGCTGGTGTAGGGTTACTTGGCCCTGCCTCAGCGTGGGGATCTGGACTTGACGCTCTTTTGAGGTCCCTTCAGCCCCACATTTCTGTGATTCTGGGATGGGGACTGGAAATCCAGACAGGATGGCCCTGCTGTGGCTCAGCTCGGAGTTCTGGGTTTGCTGCAGGAGTCACTGGATGCGACGTGGGGGGGTGGGAGGGTCCGATCGGGTGGTCACAGTGAGCCCTTCTGGCCTTAAATTCCATGAACAGAAGCTATAAATATCTTGGCCATGTTGTGGGAACATATGAGCAGCCATACTGGGCCAGAGCACAGACCAGCTAGCCCAGGCTCCTGTCTCCAGCGCTCATCTGTATCAGAGCTTCAGATGGAGTGAACAGAATAGAGCAATTATGGAGTGACCCACCCTGGTCTCCACTCCCAGCTTCTGCAGTCAGAGGTTGAGGGTTGCCCAAACATGGGATTTCATCCCTGACCATCTTGGCCATCACAACATCCCACGGCAGTGAGTTCCTCAGGTTAGTTGTGCAGTGGGTGAAAACAATATTTCCTCTTGTTTTGTATTAAACCCGCTGCCTGTTAATGTTATCGGGTGACCTCTGTGTTTTTGTGCTGTGGGACAGGGTAAATAACTCTTCTCTAGGCACTTTCTCCACCCCAGTCATGATTTTATAGTCCTCTGCCTTACCCCTGTTAGTCATCTCTTTTCCAAGCTGAGCAGTCCCAGGTTTTGTAATCTCTCCCTTAGAGAAGCTGTTCCACACCTGTAATCGTTTTTGTTGTCCTTCTTCGAACCTTTTCCAGTTCCTGTGTCTCTTTTCTGAGGTGGGGTTGTGATGGAGTAGGGGCTGTTGGTGTGGGGGATGGGAGAGCAGGGGATGTCTTTAGGTGAGGGACAGGATCTTTAAGCCTGTAACCTGAGCCAGGCAGCAGGGAGGGGGGTCAGCACTTGTGCCCAGGGAGCAGGACAAAGGACCCGGCCCGCGGGAGGAGGGACAGGTTAGTTTGGGTTTGGGGCTGTGTGGGCAGAATTCAGGGTATCCTAGCTAGGATCCCCCTGTAAGCGCAGAAGGACTGGATGGAGGGATCCTGACTGTGCCTGCAAGCTCTGCTGTAACCTGCGTTCCTGTTGTCCAATAAACCTTCTGTTTTACTGGCTGGCTAAAAGTCACTGGGGGTTCCAGGAAGAGGGGTGCAGGGCTGGACTCCCCCGCACTCCGTGACAGGGTGACCAGATCTGCATGCAGTATTCAAGCTGTGGGTGACCATGGATTTATATAGCAGCAATGTGATATTTTCTGTCCTGTTATCTGTCCCTTTCCTAATGATTCCCAGCATTCTGTTCGCTTTTTTTGGCTGCCGCTGCACACTGAGTGGCTGTTCTCAGAGAACTCTCCACAGCGACTCCAAGATCCGTTTCTTGTTTGGGAACAGCTCCTTGAGAGCCCATCATGCTGTACGTCTCGTTGGGATGATGTTTTCCAATGTGCATCACTCTGCACTTAACATTGTTGAATTTCATCTGTCCTTTTGTCCCCCCAGTCGCCCTATTTGGTGAGATCCCTTTGGAACAGGGGCGTCTCCAATAGGGCAGAGGCCCCCGCACTGCACAGAGACCCCTGGAATGGGGCTGCCTGGAGCAGTCGCTCCCTGCAGACAGTGCTGGGAACCTGCACGGGAGCAGCAGCTTACTGGGGGCTGCTGTTGTGTATGGCAAAGCATCCTGGGGTGTAGGGTCTGTGCTGGGGCGATGCTGCACCAGGAGGGGGCAGCTGTGTGGGGGTGGGGAGCTGCATTGAGAATGGGTGGGGCTGTGGGGGCTGGGTGGGTCCATGGCAGGGTGGGGCATCGCTGCACTGAGGGCGACTGTGAGGGGCGGGGGGCTGTGTGGGGTGGGATCGCATCACTGCACTGGGGGGGCTGTGGCAGGGCTTTGGGGCGTCGCTGCATTGGGCAGGCTGTTGGGGGCAGGGGGCATGTCACTGCACTGGGGGGGCTGTGGCAAGGCTGTGGGGCGTCGCTGCACTGGGCAGGCTGTTGGGGGCAGGGGGCGTGTCACTGCACTGGGGGGGCTGTGGCAGGGCTGTGGGGCGTCACTGCACTGGGGGGGCTGTGGCAGGGCTGTGGGGCCTCACTGCACTGGGTGGGCTGTTGGGGTTAGGGGGCGTGTCACTGCACTGGGGGGGCTGTGGCAGGGCTGTGGGGCGTCACTGCACTGGGGGGGCTGTGGCAGGGCTGTGGGGCCTCACTGCACTGGGCGGGCTGTTGGGGTTAGGGGGCGTGTCACTGCACTGGGGGGGCTGTGGCAGGGCTGTGGGGCCTCACTGCACTGAGGGGGCTATGGCAGGGCTGTGGGGCGTCGCTGCACTGGGCGGGCTGTTGGGGGCAGGGGGCGTGTCACTGCACTGGGGGTACTGTCAGGGCTGTGGGGCCTTACTGCACTGGGTGGGCTGTTGGGGGCAGGGGGCGTGTCACTGCACTGGGGGGGGCTGTGGCAGGGGTATGGGGCGTCGCTGCATTGAGGGAGCTGTTGGGGTTAGGGGGCGTGTCACTGCACTGGGGGTACTGTCAGGGCTGTGGGGTATTTCTGCACTGAGGGGGGCTGTGGGGGCGTCGCTGCACTGGGGGGGCTGTCGGGGGCAGGTTGCATTGCTGCACTGCGGGGACTGTTTGGTCTGTGGGGGCGTTGCTGCACTGTTGGGGGGGCTGTGGGGGTGGGGGACAATGAGGGGGGCGTCGCTGCACTGAGGGGGGCTCTCGGGGATGCCCCGCAGGAGGGTGGCTCTGTCGGGGATCGCACCTCCTTCCGCTGCTGGGAGCTGTGCCGGGTGTCCGGGCAGTGCTGTGGGGCGGGGCCGCGGGGGCACAGGGCTGTGGGGGCATCGCTGTACTGAGGGGGGCTGTGGGGGTGGGGGAGCATTGCTGCACTGGGGGGGTGGGGGCTGCCCTGCGGGAGGGTGGCTCTGTCGGGGATCACGCCCCCTTCCCCTGCCAGGAGCTGTGCCAGGTGGCTGGGCAGGGCCGCGGGGGCACAGGGCTGTGGGGAGCCAGCTGAGCCAGTCTTGAGGCAGCTCCTGTAACCAAGGAGCCAGTGGGGGCTACCTCTGCCCAGCCAGGACCTCTCTGGCGGGGAGCCGGTGGCTGGCGTTCTCTGGGGGGGAAGCCATGGGGGTGCATCTACCTGGGGAGGGGCCCACAAGTGGGGGCACCTCGTGGGGCACAGCAGGGTAATCTGTGGGGGGCCCAGTGCCCTGGCTCCTGTGCAGAGCACCCCTGCCACAAGAGACACCCCGGGAAAGCCGTTCCCGGGGGCGCCTGCAGGGTGACCAGCCCCTCGCCGCCCTGTGCTGGGGTTTGCCCAGGGTCTCCCTGCAGTGACAGCAGCTGCCATTAGGGGGCCCCCTGACACTGAGCAAAGGGGGTGTGGGGGCCGTGTGGGGTCCTGGCTCCCACCCTGGTGCCCACCTCTGCCAGCCAGCGGGCGTGTGGGAGCCTGGTACCAGGCCCCAGCCCCGAGAGCTTGGGATGCTTCAGCCATGGGTGTAGGGCCGGGGGTCAGCCAGCCACACGCAGCCAGCATCCAGCTGGGGCCCTGTGTGGGGTGCTGGAGATGGCCCCTCCCACTGGGGCCCGTGAGCCACATCTCCCTGTGCCAGGGCCAGTCCTGACCCCACCACGCCCCCCTGTGCCAGCCCAGAGGACACACTGGGTAGACAGGCGGACCCCAGCCCCCGCATGTCCAGCTGTGCCAGGCCTGGTCGGGGGTCAGACACAGGCAGCCTGGCAGCAGCTGAGGTTTCGTGGCACCGTCTCGCTGCCCTTCCAGCTGAAAGTGGTGCCTGGAACCAGTGTCTGCACAGAGCTCCCCGATCCCTGGCGCTGAGGCCCGGTCCACCCTGCACCCCTCCAGGGGGCTGCACTCCCCCGACAGCCCCAGAGATGTGGGGAAGAGACAGCCGGGTGTGGGGCATGGAGCAGGGCTGCGTAAGGTGGGGGATGGCGAAAGGGACCATTTGGGTGGAAGGTCCTGGAGAAACCCCCGGCAATGGACTGGGAGTCACCCCCCCTGCCTCCCCCCAGGGTGTGGGCTCATTTCAGAGCAGGATGGGCAGAACCCCGGGGACCAGGGCAGAGGGGCCCCAGGGACAGACCCGAGGGGCCCGTGGGGTTTCCCCAGCTCCGGCTCCAGTCAATGTGAGTGGGGGGCGGGGGGGCTCCCTGCAGCCCCTGGCCCCCCAGGGTGCCCACGCACTGGGCAAAGGTGCGGCACCCTGATGCCTGGCACAGCTGAGAGCTGTGCTCTGGGGCTGGGCCGTGGCTGCTACGGGCAGTGGGAACAAGTCAGCCAACAGCTCCGCATCCAGAGCCCATGACCCTCCCCACTGCAGCCCACTGGGAGGGCAGAGCCCCCTGCTGCAGCCTGGGAGTGGGCGTCTCCAGCCCTCCCCCATCTGTGGGGGGACGCAGTGGGGACAGGGCCTGGCCCAGCCAAAGCAGCTGGTGACTGCAGAAGCACTGAGTCACCTGGGGTGGGGGTGGGGCTTTAAGGGGGGCTGTGGGAGGGGCTCCGACCTCAGTGGGGGGTGGAGCTGATGGTGGGGGCTCTGAATGGTTGGGGCGGGGTTGGCACTGGGAGCTGTGGGCGTGGTGGAGCTGGGGGGGAAAGGGGGCTCTGACCAGTACAGGGAGCCGCTGGGGGTGGGGCTCTGACCTGTACCAGTGTGGGGGCTGTGCGGGGAGCTGGGCTGTGACTGGTATGGGTGGGGCACTGGGGGCTGTGGGTGGGGCAAACCTTTTACTGATATGACGGGGCACTCGGGACTGTGGGAGCGGGGCTCTGACCAGTATGGGGGGCTGTGGGGGGCAGGACTCTGACCAGTATCTGGGGCACTGGGAGCTGTGGGGAGTGGGGCTCTGACCAGTATGGGGGCACTGGGGGCTGTGGGGGACGGGGCTCTGACTAGTATGGGGGGTTGTTGGGTGCAGGGCTCTGACCAGTAGGAGGGGTACTGGGGACTGTGGGGGGCGGGGCTCTGAGCACGGCGGGGGGATTAGGAGCTATAGGTGGAGCAGGGCTTTAACCAGTAAGGGGGGCACTGGGGATTGTTGGGGGCGGGGCTCTGAGCACGGTGCGGCATTAGGAGCTATAGATGGGGCAGGGCTCTGACCAGTAAGGGGGGCACTGGGGGCTGTGGGGGGCGGGGCTCTGACTAGTATGGGGGGCTGTGGGGGGCAGGACTCTGACCAGTAGGAGGGGCACTGGGGCTGTGGGGGGTGGGCTCTGAGCATGGGGGGCATTAGGAACTATAGGTGGAGCAGGGCCCTGACCAGTATGGGGGACACTGAGGGCTGTGGGGCAGGGCTCTGACTAGTAGGGGGGCACTGGGGGTTGTGGGGGGTGGGGCTCTGAGCACGGGGGGGCATTAAGAGCTATAGGTGGAGCAGGGCTCTGACCAGTAGGGGGGCACTGGGGGCTGTGGGGGGTGGGTGGGGCTCTGACCAGTATGGGGGGCACTGGGGGCTGTGGGGGCGGGGCTCTGACCAATGGGGGGCACTGGGGGCAGGGCTCTGACTAGTAGGGGGCACTGGGGGCTGTGGGGGCGGGGATCTGACCAGTATGGGGGGCACTGGGGGCTGTGGGGGTGGGGCTCTGAGCATGGGAGGGCATTAGGAGCTATAGGTGGGGCAGGGCTCTGACCAGTAGGGGGGCACTGGGGGCTGTGGGGGCGGGGCTCTGACCAATGGGGGGGCACTGGGGGCTGTGGGGTCGAGGCTCTGACCAATGGGGGGGCTGTGGGGGCGGGGCTCTGACCAGTAGGGGGGCACTGGGGGCTGTGGGGGCGGGGCTCTGACCAATGGGGGGGCTGTGGGGGCGGGGCTCTGACCAGTAGGGGGAGCACTGGGGGCTGTGGGGGCGGGGCTCTGACCAGTAGGGGGGCACTGGGGGCTGTGGGGGCGGGGCTCTGACCAGTATGGGGGTGTGACGGAGCGGGGCGGATTTGGCCTGGGAATGTAGCGGGAAGGTTACATTGGGGATGGGATGGAAGCCACCTGAGCCGTAACCTGAGCCAGGAGGGGTGTTGGGAGAGGTGACACTTTCTGCCTAGGAGACTGAACAAAGAAGAGAAGGAGCTGGGGGAGGGGGAGAGAGCTGCTGGGGGAGTTTTGATTTGGCAGTTTGGGGCTGGGTGGTGCAACGCAGGGAGCCCCAAGCTGGGGTCTAAGCTCCCTGTCTCCCCCCCCCACCCCCCAGAAGGACTTGACTGAGGGGTCCTGGCTGTACCTACAAGCTGTGTTTTAGACTGCGTTCCTACTGTCCAATAAACCTTCTGTTTTACTGGCTGGCTGAGAGTCACAGGGAATCCCAGGAAGAGGAATGCGGGGCCCTGGCTCACCCACACTCCGTGACAGTGGGGCACTGGAGGCTGTGGGTAGCGGAGCGCTGACCAGAATGGGGGGCACTGGAGGCTGTGGGGGTGGGTCTCTGAGCATGGGGGGGCATTAGGAGCTATAGGTGGAGCGGGGCTTTAACCAGTAAGGGGGACACATTAGTCTTGGGGGTCAGGGCTCTGACTGGTGTGGGTGGGGGCACAGGGGGAATGGTGCTTTGGCTGTAACCGGGGTGGGGCTCTTTGGGGGAGCAGACCTGTGAGTGGTATGGGCGGGGTGGGGCTGGTGGGAGGGGTCTGAGTGGTGCAGGCGCTGTGCGGCAGGGGCTAGCTCTGGGTGGTTCTGCATGGGTGACAGGGTCTGCAGCCCGAGTGCTGGGGTGAGGGGGGCTGGGAGGCTTCGTAGTGGGGGCTTCTTGCCCCGTATCCCAGGTGCCCTGGTCCTGGGAGGGGGTTGCCATTGAGCTCCAGGCAGGGTCTGCCTAGGTGCCAGATGAATCGCAGTGGGGTGGGTGTATTTGTGCTTTCCCCCTGTTAGGGGTGTGCCGTGGGGTGGGGGTCTGTGGTGGGGGTGGGGGGTGCCCAAGGCTATGGTGTGTGTGTGGCGGTTAATGGTGCGGTGAAGGGAGGGGTTTGCTGTGGGGTGGGAGTCTGAGCTGGGGGGCAGGGGTCAGCTGCATGTGCCGTGGGGGGAGGGGCGGGGGGTGCCCAGGGCTGTGGTATGTGTGTGGGGGTTGGTGGTGGGGTGAAGGAAGGGGTGTGCCATGGAGTTGGGGTCTGTGGTGCGGGTGGGGGGTGTCCAGGTTTGGGGGGGGGGTGGTGGTGGGGTGAGGAGAGGAGTGTGCCGGGGGTGGGGGGGCATGCAGTGTGGGGAAGGGGCGGGGGTGCCCTGGGCTGTGGTGCGTGTGTGGGGGTTGGTGGTGGGGTGAGGGGAGGGGTGTGCCATAGGGTAGGGGTCTATGTTGGGTGCCCAGGTGTGTGGGGGGGGCTGGGGGTGAGGGGAGGGGAGGGGTGTGCTGGGGGGAGGGGCAGGGGGTGCCCAGGTGTGTGTGTGGGGGGGTTGGTGGGGGGCGTGAGGGGAGGGATGTGCCATAGGGTGGGGGGTCTGTGTTGGGTGCCCAGGTGTGTCTGTGGGGGTGGGGCGAGGAGAGGGGTGCGCTGGGGGGTGATAGCAGCTCGGGCGTGGGATCAAGCTGCTGCAGTGAGGGATTCCCCAGGGTGGTGGGTGGGCACGGCCCCTGCCTGGATGCAGCCTCCCTGCTCCGGCCCCCAAGTTCCAGGAGAGAGCTGGGTCCCCACCGGCTCCGGCCTGTCCACGCCCCACCCTGGTCTGTAGAGATGGTGCCGTGGAGGGGCACTGGGCAGCAGCAGCCAGCCCCGCCGGGCAGCATGGCCCCGGAGGAGCCCCCCCGCCCTTGAGGCATGCCCGCAGTGCCTTCTCGTGTCCTATGCCTGCGGGCAGTGGCCGGCATGTCCCTGGCGGTGACTGAATGCTCTCTGCACTATTTCTGTCGGGCGCCGGGCTGTGCCTCTCCTGCCTGCCCGCCCGCCCGCTGAGCCCTTCGCACCAGATTGGATTACCCGGGGCTTTGGGCAGCTAAATTTAGGGCCGATGCCCCCTCCCTCCATGTGTGGGTCCCGCCTCTCGCTGGTTCTCCCAGTGACTCACCAGTGTTCCAGGAACAGGGCAGCACCCAGGGACAGGCACCTGGCCTGTCAGCCTCCCGCTGCCTGAGTTGGGAGCAGCTGCAAACAAGCCGCAGTCCTGGAGCCAGATGAGGTCCTGACAGCTCAGAATAGCAGCAAGTGACCCTGCAAATTGCGGCCTGTGTCAGTCTCCGGTCTGGGGCCCGGCCAGATGCATGCACCTTGCTGCAGAGCCTGCGCACCGGTGCCTAGCTCTGTGCCCTCGCCTTCCGGGTCCCTGGCACAGCTGGGGCAGGGCGTGGGTACCTGCCAGGGGCTTTCCCTCTGCATTGGAGGCGTCCAGCGCCCTGCCACACAGTGGCTAGCGCCATGAGCCCATGCGTGCACACGGGCGCCGGCAGTGAGGCCAGCGCATGCAGCACTTGCCCCAGGAGCTGGGCAGAGCAGAGGCTGTTCCCTGGCCAGTGGGGGTGTCAGGCCCTCCCGTGGGAACAGGGGGAATCTGAGCGCAGGGGAGACGGCAGCTGGGAACATGGCAGGGCCTGAGTTCAGAGACGGAGCTTTACAAATGCCCCGGGGTCTCCTGGCTGCCAGGGACAAGCCTGGGCTGAATAAAAGGACATGGTCCCTTCTGCAGGAGCCTCAGGCACGACGCGTGCAGCCCAGCCTGGGCGAGGGAGCTCGGGGACAGGGCCGTGCAGGTGGATTCGCTGCCACTGCCACAGGATTCAGCCTGGCTGGGGTGCGGCAGGGGAGGGGGAGCAAAGGCATTTCCAGCTACCCTGGCAGAACTGGGGGGGGTCTGTGGGGGCCATGGGGGGAGCTGCAGGTGAAGGGCACTGGCTCCACAGGGGGATGGAGGCTGCGGGGGGGCTGGTGAGCAAATTGCAGTTGCCGTTTGCCCTAGGAGGAAATTGGGAAGTGGGGGCAGACAGAGCTGGATGCACAGATGGCCACTGAGCGGCAGGTTCCTGTCCCCCAGCGCTCAGCCGCGGGCGCTTGGGGGCTGCCATTATCTGTGCTGGGAGCTCTGTTCTGCAGGCTCCTGCATCTCCAGCTAGGTGCAAACAGGCTGGCGGGGGGGCGGGGGACACCCACCAGCCTGCACTGCCCCGAGCTCCCAGAGGCCTGTGTGCCGGTGCTTCGTCCTTTGTTCCCGGCAGCGCCATGGCTGTGACTGGCTTGTCCCCAATTCCCTTCTGCTGCGTCAGCTGCATTTGTCATCTGGCTGAGCTGCCCGTTAGCCGTGGGCAGCAGCCGCGCTGCACCCCCGGGCTGGCTGCATCCAGGGCTGGGCAGCTGTCACTAGGCTGGCTCACGGCTGTAGGGCTCTGGAAGGGCCGTGGGTCCTAGCCTGTCTGGGGCAGGCGGATAGTTCCCCATCGGACTTGGGGGCGGGGCTGGCTGGATGTCCCCCGCACCCTGGAGTGGTGGAGTGGGTCAGAGGTGAGTATGGGGAGCCCTGGCTAGTGCCCCTCCCTCCGAGTGATACGGGGCTCGGCCCCACTTCCTCCTTGCAGTGCGGTACAGTGGGTGCCGTTTCAGGGCGAGGGGGGTTCAGCACCCCCTTTATCCTGGCTTGGCCCCGCAGGGGGCAGGCTCCTCCCAGCCCCGGAGCCGTGGGCGGCTGTTCCTTTAAGGGGTAGGGCCAGGCCGGCTGGAATGGCATTCCAGCAGCTGGGCTGGGCTGGGCTCTCACGGGCCATGCCTGCCAGCCCCAGCCCCAGCCCCAGCCCCAGCTCCTGCTCGGCACCCATGAGAGACGCCAGGAGCTCTCCGCTCCGCTGACCCATGGCCGCTTTCAGCCTCAGCAGCCTGCCCCCCAACCCGGAGGAGAAGGACTTTATCCAGGCCTACGAGGAGGTGCGGGAGAGATACAAAGGTACCAGCCCTGCCCCCCGGCTGGCCCCATGGTGCTCCAGACAGGCTGGGGGGCTGGGACTCCTCGTTCCCATAATAGGGCATAGCAGGCACTGCCGGCCGGAGCCCTTCAGCAGGTGTGGGGCTCGGCTCTGACAGGCCCAGCTGCCAGCGCTGGGGTTTCGGCCCCAGGGGCGTCTAGGATGAGCCAGGCAGGCCGTGGGGTGTGGCTGGAGCCAGGCTCTGCACTGATGGGGCCTGGGCTGATGTGGGCAGGCAGGGCTGCCCCCTCTGATGTGTTCAGGGCTGAGCAAGCCGGGGGTGGCAGGACCCCAGCACCTGCAGCACGCACTGACTTTGGGAGCCCAGAGCCGGGCACCTGCTGGGCCCACCAGGCCCCATGGCCTCATCCCTGGGCCCAGAGGACGCCGTGGGGCTGGGGCGGTAAATGCTGGGAAGGCCGGAGCGGCTGTGTCTGGGGCCCAGCTGGGCTCTGAGATGAAGTCTGCAGCACAGGAGTTGGCAGCTGCTGTGGGTTTGGGGTCCAGGTGGACCCACTGGCTTGGAGTGGGGAGCGCACTGCATAATGCTGAGGGGTGCTGTCCCCCCGGGGGACCCTGTGGAAAAGGGGGTTGGATCTGATAGCTGCCCCATCCTCCCTGCTGGGACGTACCTGCAGCAGGGCCCTGTGCCCGGGGGCTCCGCCTGGCCCATGGCAGTTTCATGTCTGTGAAATCCTGTTCCAGTGCCCCCCGCCGTGTGAGACCCTGCTGAGCCCTCTGCAAGGGTCTGGGAGCATGGGGGGGACGGGCAGGGATGTGCGCTGATGGGACGGGGTACATGTGGGGATGGATGGAGGGGGCTCCGTAGGAGGGCTGGGAATGGGGCCGGGGAACAGAGCTGTGGTGGGGCGGGTGTCAGACGGGAGCGCGCTGGCTGGGATTACAGGCTGTCTGGAGCCCAGGGCTTTGGGCTCATGTCAATAGTAATGGAATCTCTGTAGCTATTTAAACTCCTCTGGCTTCGCCTAGACCCCCCCCCCCCCGCAAGGACCCTGCCCTCCCCGGAGCTCCCCTCCCAGCCCTCTCCAGGTCTTTGGTTCTGAGCCCTCAGGGCAGTCTGCAGGGGAGCTAGGGGCTGGCTCTGTGCAAGGGCGCTCCCGCTCCCCCATGCCAGGCCTGCCCCTTTGGGAGGCTGATGGGCAGGCTGCTGCCACCCAACTCAGGGCTCCTGCCCCTCCGGCTGCTGGGGGCGTGAGGAGCACAGCTGGGCATGAGGGTAGGGAACGCCTGGAGGTCCCTGGTGGGGCCAGTTCATGGATGGTGCTGTTCTGCCTAGAGTGTCTGGGGGTACGTGGGGATGGGACAGAGCCTGGTGGGGCCCTCGCAGAGGGAGGCATGTCTCTGTCAGGGGCTGTCACTTTCCCAGCCCCGGCCGTGCCCCTGCCCTACTGTGCTGCTGCACCCCCTGTGCCCGCCTATGGGTATGGAGCCTGGCTCCCAGCTATGTCTGGCCCTGGGGGGCTGTGTCCTTGCCCTGCCCCATCTTTGCCCCATGCGGGAGGGACAGCATGGTGCTCCCTGGGGCTGACGTGTGTCCAGCTCATGCTGGCCACACAGACTGGGCACTGCCAGCAGGGTGCCGTCAAAGCCCTAGCAGAGCCGTGTTGCCAAGAGGGTGGAGGCCAGGGGAGCTATGAGCCCGCCATCCCTGGCTGGCTGAGCGGGGGTCCCCTGCAGGGGCGCCGAGCGTGGCTGGGGCAGCACTATGCCGGCTGCTCCTCCTCAGGGCTGGAGCAGGGGCTGCTGGTCGCAGGTTCTGTCCCTGCCCTGGTCTGTAGGTTGCTTGCACTCGGCTATGGTCTGCTACGCCCACCTGCCCTGGGGGCACTGCGCTGCCTCGCCGTCGGTCCCGAGCACCCTTTTCTTGGATAACCGGATAGCCCCTCTCCTGGTGGGTCCTGAGCTGCAGCCCCCCACTGGGGTTGTGCCTCATGGGTGGCGAGAGGCGCCTCTTGGTCCCCTGGTTAAACTGCTTGGGACTCCTGGGTTCCATTCCTGGCCTGGCCCTAGCTGTAGCAACCCTGTTGCTGATCCTGGGGCAGTTCCGAGGAGAGGGTGCTGGGGCTGTCACTGCCGTGCTGTCTGTGTTTGTGTTCCCGGGTGCTTTGCTTCCCCCCGTGGGGCCGGCTTGGCCGTGCCCCCCCGCCCCCGGTGAATTCCCCGGGGCTTGGCTGCTGCTGCAGATCCCTGGCAGGCGGTGAGCTCAGGAACTGAGGGCAGAGGGTAGGTGCTAGGGAGGCCTGTGGCGGTGGGGGCTGGGGGGGAGCTGGAGAGGACTGTTGGCAGTGCTGGCTGGCGGGGTGAGGAGGTGCAGGCCCTGGGACGGGCAGTGACTGCGGGAGTCAATAGTGTCGAGGGGGCTGTTGGAGGCTGCGGGGCCTGGATGGGGGGGAATGGCAGTGCCCCAGCAGGGGGTGCTCTCTCTCGGAGCTCCGGGGTGCCCGTCCTGTGCAGCATTGGGCAGGAAGAGGCTGTGGCTGAGCTGAGCCGTGGCTAGTTCCTAGGGTGGGCTCAGGCTGGCGCCACTGGCCTGGCAATGCCAGCTCCTGAGGCCTCCCAGCCCCTGTTAAGTGCATCAGTCCCAGGGTGGGCAGGCCTAATGCACCTGCAGCCACCTGCTCCGGGGGCAGCTCCGCCTCCAGGTGCCGACGTTGGGGCCCGAGCAGGGCCAAGCTGGGATTCCTCGAGGGAGTCACCCCCAAAGCTGCTTTGGGATGAAGCTCCATGTCCCCTGCCCTCGCACCCCTGGCCCTGGCACAAGGAAGCTGCAGACTCGGCCTGATTCCCTGCCTCTCCTGCCTGCTGCCCTGTGGGCTCCCACCTCCCTTCTCCCAGCAGGGTGGCATGGCCTTGAGCATGTGCCCTCCACACAGCTGGGGTGTTGGCAGAGTTCTACACCCCAGGGCTAGCCCCTGGCACGGGATGTATCACCCTCCTGCAGCAATAGCACAGCACTGGCACCTGGCAGACCCAGAGCCCAGCCCCAGCCCTGCAGGGAGGACAGTGTCCCTGGGCATGCAGGGCATGGTCCCCGAGGGACACTGCAGGACGCGTCTCACCCGTGCATGTGCCCTGAGCATGCATGGGGGAGGGGCAGGGCCTGTGCCCTGGGTGTGCATGGGGTGGTTATGGGGGAAGGGGCAGGGCCTCAGGGACCAATCCCTCCTCTCTTCCTTGGGGGGCTCTCTGGGACATGCTGCCCACTCTCCAGCCCCCGGGGCCAGTGTTAGCCATGCCAGGTGGGGTCTGCCCCTCCCATGGGGCTGTGGAAGCAGCTCCACGTCTCCAGGCAGAGCTGTGGGGCCAGGGCCACCCTGCCAGGAACCTTGAGCTCAGAGTCCCTTAACGAACGGGATGTGGGGAGACCCAAACCCCCTAACTGTGCCCTCAGTCGGCCCCTGTCCCCTGCATGGGGGCAAGCAGCTGCCTCTTGCCTGGGCCCGGCTGCCGCCCGGCACAGCAGGATCCCGGGCTGGGCCAGGCCCCAGCGGTATGATTGTGGCCACCCTGCGCCTTGCAGTCATGGTGCAGGGGATGGGCCCTGTGGGCTCAGCTGGCCTGTGGCACCAGCCGTCTCTCGGGCCAGTGCCTGCCCTGCCCCTGCCTGGCATAGGCACCGTGGGCGGCATTTGGAGTTTTCCCCAAATGCAGTGCCCAGGTTAGGGGGTCATGGGGAACCCATCCCCCCATGGCAGGGGAAGGGGGAGGTGTGGGCAGCCTGGTGCAGGGGGTGTGTTGGGGGAGGGGGGCAAAGAGGGTGTGGAGGAGGGACACTGAGGGGGGGTGCTAAGGTTCTGGCTTGGTCTAATATCGCATTATTTGAAGCCAGTTGGGGCGGGGATCCAGGCCCGGCCCTGCCTGGGGTAGATACAGGGCAGAGGGGCTCAGCCTAGGGGGAAGGGAAGGGATGGCTTGGCCTGGGGTAGATGTGGTGGGGGAGGGGAGGGACAACTCGGCCCGGGGTAGATGTTGGGGAGGAGCAGTGGCCTGTCCCGTCCCGGGGTAGATGGGGGGAGGGGCGGCCCGGCCCGGCCGGGGGTAGATGCGGGGGGAGGGGCCCGTCCCGGGGTAGATGCGGGGGGAGGGGCTCAGCCTGGGTCAGGGGAGAGGGGCGGCCCGGCTCGGGGTAGATGCGGGGGGAGGGGCGGCCCGGCCCGGCCCGGCCGGGGGTAGATGCGGGGGGAGGGGCCCGGCCCGGGGTAGATGCGGGGGGAGGGGCTCAGCCTGGGTCAGGGGAGAGGGGCGGCCCGGCCCGGGGTAGATGCGGGGGGAGGGGCGGCCCGTCCCGTCCCGGGGTAGATGCGGGGGGAGGGGCTCAGCCTGGGTCAGGGGAGAGGGGCGGCCCGGCCCGGCCGGGGGTAGATGCGGGGGGAGGGGCTCAGCCTGGGTCGGGGGGCGGCGCGTCCCGCGCTGCCGCAGTACCCGCCGCTCCAGATCAATGAATGGGCGCAGCCCCGGCCCCTGATTGGCTGCGGCGGGCGGGGCGGGGGCGGGGCCGGCCGTAGCCCCGCCCCGGTGCCGGCCCAGGCCCCGCAGAGCCGGGCAGGACCGGGAGGCAGCGGCTGCCGTGGACCCGCAATGGCCGCGTCCCGCTGCATCCAGCACGAGATCAGCTCGCTGAAAGGTACCGGCCCGGCCCGGCCCGGCCGCCGCGGTGAAGCTGGGTCTGGGGTGGGCCCTGGCGCGGCTGCTTCTCCGCGCGTGGGGGGAGTTCCCCTGTCCTGCCCCATGGAGCGGGGACCAGCCCCTGTCAAGGGGCCCGGGGGCAGTGGGAGTCCCGGGGGGGGGGTTCCCCTACCCCGCTCCGCCCCACCCCACCCCACCCCACCCCATGGAGCGGGGCCAGCCCCTGTCTAGGGCCCGGGGGCAGTGGGAGTCCCGGGGGGGGCGGGTTCCCTTACTCTGCCCTGCCCCATGGGGCTCAGCCCCTGTCTAGGGCCCGGGGGCAGTGGGAGTCCCGGGGGGGGTTCCCCTACCCCGCTCCGCCCCACCCCACCCCATGGAGCGGGGCCAGCCCCTGTCTAGGGGCCGGGGGCAGTGGGAGTCCCGGCCTGGGCAGGGGTCGCCCCTGAGCAGGGTAACAGCTACACCCCTGGCGTGGGCACTGGCCTGATCACTGTCGCTGTCTGGGACGGGCCGTGGTCCTGTGCCCTGGGCTAGTGGGAGCCGCATGCCTGCTTCAGGCAAGGCTGTCCCTGCTGTGTCCATCTTTGCCCGGTGCCCCAGGGGGACCGTAGGGTCAGGACCCTCGGTACCTCCAGACCAGCTCTCTCTGCTCCACGCTAGAGCCTGCAGGATGGTCCCCGGGCCTGCTGCACTGCACCAGAGCCTGGCCCGACTCCAGGCGTAGCCACAGCTGGCCATGCAGGGCACCCAGCTCATTGCCCCAGGCACTGAGTGGAGCCCTGCTACCAGCTGCACCCAGCCCCATCACCGCAGGAGGAGCCCCCTAGCGCCAAGGGGCCATGGGCAGGGCTGCCATATCCTGCACCCTGTGGATACGGTGTTTGCTGATGGCCCCTGCCCAGCTGGCTGGGACTGCTTGTTGTCACAGGCTGGAGGGGTTTCCTGCAGCTGAGGCTGCAAAGGAAGCTGCATGGAGCAGGCTGTGGGGTGTGGGCTTTGGGGTGTGGAGCAGGATGTGGGGTGTGGAGGGGGGTGCGGAGCGGACCGCGGAGTGCAGAGCAGGGTGTGGGCTTTGGGGTGTGGAGTGGGGTGCGGTGTGCGGAGCAGGCTGTGGCAGGGGAACTGCTGTGCTGAGCGGGCCCGGCTTGGCCAGATGTCCCTGTGGAGTTGAGCCGGCTCAGCTCCCCTGAGTTCATTAATGGGGTGCCTAACATGGGGACCCCACTCTGACCCAGGCCTCTGTCCTCTGGGGGACTCTCCCCACTGAGTCTCGAGGGGCTGGGGTTCCAGCCAGTGCCTGTCTCAGAGACTTGGGGGGAATGTCTAGACCTGAGCATCCTCTGGCCCAAGTACAGACACCAACTCAGCTAGTTGTGTCTTGATAAGGGAGATAGCATCAAGGACTGCAGGTGTGGGGGGCTGCAGATCAGGATTGAGAGGCACCACCAGGGCTTGGGAAGCCCAAGGTTGGGTTAGCAGGGGGCTGTGGGTGGGGACTGGGGGGCACTGGCAGAGCTGGGGGGGCAGGGCTGGGATATCGGGGCTGCGGGTCGGGACTGAGGGACACTGGCAGAGCTGGGGGGGCAGGGCTGGGATATCAGGGCTGCGAGTGGGGACTGAAGGGCGCTGGCAGAGCTAGAGGGGGCAGGGCTGGGATATCAGGGCTGCGAGTGGGGGCTGAGGGGCACTGGCAGAGCTGGGGGGGCAGGGCTGGGATATCAGGGCTGCGAGTGGGGACTGAAGGGCGCTGGCAGAGCTAGAGGGGGCAGGGCTGGGATATCAGGGCTGCGAGTGGGGGCTGAGGGGCACTGGCAGAGCTGGGGGGGCAGGGCTGGGATATCAGGGCTGCGAGTGGGGACTGAAGGGCGCTGGCAGAGCTAGAGGGGGCAGGGCTGGGATATCAGGGCTGCGAGTGGGGACTGAAGGGCGCTGGCAGAGCTAGAGGGGGCAGGGCTGGGATATCAGGGCTGCGAGTGGGGGCTGAGGGGCACTGGCAGAGCTGGGGGGGCAGGGCTGGGATATCAGGGCTGCGAGTGGGGACTGAAGGGCGCTGGCAGAGCTAGAGGGGGCAGGGCTGGGATATCAGGGCTGCGAGTGGGGGCTGAGGGGCACTGGCAGAGCTGGGGGGGCAGGGCTGGAGTATCCAGGCTGCAGGTCGGGACTGAAGGGCACTGGCAGAGCTGGGAGGGGTGGGGGCAGGGCTGGGATATCGGGGCTGCGGGTCAGGACTGAAGGGCACTGGCAGAGCTGGGTGGGGCAGGGCTGGGATATCGGGGCTGCGGGTCGGGACTGAGGGGCACCGCAGGGTCGTGTGGGCTCTTATTACGTAAACACTCAGGCTTGGCTGGAAACGCAGCCCCGATATCCCAGCCCTGCCCTCCCAGCTCTGCCAGTGCCCCTCAATCCCGACCCGCAGCCCTGCTGGTGCCCCCCAATCCTGATCTGCAGCCCCCCCACCTGCAGTCCTTGATGCTATCTCCCTTATCTAGACACAACTAGATGAGTTGGTGTCTGTACTGGGGCCAGAGGGTGCTCAGGTCAGGCTGGGACCATCCTGGGGCCTGTACTGGGCACGTTGCAGCCTCCAGGCACTGCATGGCTGGTAAGGATCGGGCCAGGCGGTGGTGAGTGCCCGCCTGTCCCACTGGCTGCCCTGCGCCAGGCACGGTGGGGGCAGATGTGTCCAGGCTTGTCCCTGTCCCAAAGCCCTGCCTGGGAGGGGCCCCAGGGCGAGTCCCTGTGGTGAGGCTGTGCTGCTCAGGGGTTAACTGGCGCCCCCCACAGGTGAATTTGTGTCTAGCCCCAGCTGCCCTGGAGTGGGCTGGTGGGGGCAGTGCCGAGGGGAGAAGGGCCTGCAGGGAATCGGGGCTGCCAGGCTGTGGGTCTCAGGGCTGGTTTGCAGCAGGTGCTGCTGCCCAGGGTGGGCTGGGCTCGGGGCTGGGGATCTATGCTGCTCCGATGGGGGAGGGGCTTCCGCTTTGCCTGCCTGGCTGATTTACTGTGAGAATGGCCTGAGCCCCCTGCCAGCTCCAGCCTGATGAATAATGTGGCCCCCACTCCCCGCAGCTTCCAGGCCCTTCCTTGGCTCCGGCCACAAACAGCCGCTTTGTTCGTGGCTCAGCACGGAAAACCCTGGCGCCCCAGCTGTGCTGACTGCAGCGGTCCCAGGCCCTGGGGCAGGTCGGGGGGGTGCACTGGCCAAGAGCCAGGGCTGGTTGCGAACTCTGAAGCGCTTCATGGGGCACCGGCCCATCCCCACAGGGAGCCTGGACCTATGCTGCAGCTGGCCGGGCGTATGGCTCCACCACGAAGTCCATCAGCGGGGCCTCTCCTGGGCACAGGCTTCCTGGGCGGAAGGCTGCTGCATTGAGGGGCCTTGGCAGGGCAGGGGGAGCCCAGGACCAGGGGCTGCAGGTCGGGTGGAGTTGGGGTAGGGGGGCACGGGCGGGGATAGGCTGGGCGGAGTTGGGGCAGGGGGGTGCGGACGGGGATAGGCTGGGCGGAGTTGGGGCAGGGGGGTGCAGGCGGGGATAGGCCGGGTGGAGTCGGGGCAAGGGGCACAGGCGGGGATAGGCCGGGCGGAGTCGGGGCAGGGGAGCGCAGGCGGGGATGGGCCGGGCGGAGTCGGGGCAGGGGGGGCGCAGGCGGGGAAAGGTCGGGCGGAGTCAGGGCAGGGGGGCGATAGGCTGGGCGGAGTCTAGTTAGGTGGGTGCAGTCAGGGCAAGGGGGCTCAGGTGGGGAAAGGCCGGACGGAGTCGAGGCAGGGGGCACAGGCGGGGAAAGGCTGGGCGGAGTCGGGTTAGGGGGCGCAGGCGGGAATAGGCCGGGCGGAGTCGGGTTAGGTGGAGCGCAGGCGGGGAGAGGCCAGGAGCAGTTGAGGCAGGGGGCGCAGGCAGGGAAAGGCCGGGCGGAGTTGAGGCAGGGGGCGCAGGCAGGGAAAGGCCGGGCGGAGTCGAGACGGGGGCGCGGACGGGGAAAGGTCGGACGGAGTCGAGTTAGGGGGCGCAGGCAGGGATAGGCCGGGCTGAGTCGAGGCAGGGGACACAGGTGGGGAAAGGCCGGGCGGAGTCGAGGTAGGGGGGGCGCGGGTGGAGAAAGGCCGGACGGAGTCGGGTTAGGGGGCGCAGGCAGGGATAGGCCGGGCGGAGTTGAGGCAGGGGGCGCAGGCGGGGCTAGGCCGGGCGGAGTCGAGGTAGGGGGGCGTGGACGGGGAAAGGCCGGACAGAGTCGGGTTAGGGGGCGCAGGCAGGGATAGGCCGGGCTGAGTCGAGGCAGGGGACACAGGTGGGGAAAGGCCGGGCGGAGTCGAGGCAGGGGGCGCGGGTGGAGAAAGGCCGGACGGAGTCGGGTTAGGGGGCGCAGGCAGGGATAG
Source organism: Aldabrachelys gigantea (assembly GCA_026122505.1). Lineage (NCBI taxonomy): Eukaryota > Metazoa > Chordata > Testudines > Testudinidae > Aldabrachelys > Aldabrachelys gigantea. Next base: position 298,847,780 of record CM047480.1, read on the forward strand.
GCCGGGCGGAGTCGAGGCAGGGGGCGCAGGCGGGGATAGGCCGGGCGGAGTCGAGGCAGGGGGCGCAGGCGGGGATAGGCCGGGCGGAGTCGAGGCAGGGGGCGCAGGCGGGGATAGGCCGGGCGGAGTCGAGGCAGGGGGGCGCAGGCGGGGATAGGCCGGGCGGAGTCGAGGCAGGGGGCGCAGGCGGGGATAGGCCGGGCGGAGTTGAGGCAGGGGGCGCAGGCGGGGATAGGCCGGGCGGAGTCGAGGCAGGGGGGCGCAGGCGGGGATAGGCCGGGCGGAGTCGAGGCAGGGGGCGCAGGCGGGGATAGGCCGGGCGGAGTCGAGGCAGGGGGGCGCAGGCGGGGATAGGCCGGGCGGAGTCGAGGCAGGGGGATGCAGGTGTGGATAGGTTGGGCGGAGTCGGGGCAGAGGGGCGCAGGCTGGGATAGGTCGGGCGGAGTCGGGGCAGGGGGGCACAGGCGGGGAAGTGTCGGGGGGAGTCGGGGCAGAGGGGCGCAGGCTGGGATAGGCCGGGCGGAGTCGAGGTAGGGGAGCGTAGGTGTGGATAGGCCGGGCGGTGTCAGGGCAGGGGGGCGCAGGCGGGGAAGTGTCGGGCGGAGTCGGATTAGGGGGCGCAGGCGGGGATAGGCCAGGCGGAGTTGGGGCAGGGGAGCGCAGGCGGGGATAGGCCGGGTGGAGTCGGGTTAGGTGGGCGCAGGTGGGGAAAGGCCGGGCGGAGTCGGGGCAGGGGGGCGCAGGCGGGGATAGGCCGGGTGGAGTCGGGTTAGGGGGCGCAGGTGTGGATAGGTTGGGCGGAGTCGGGGCAGAGGGGGGCAGGCGGGGAAGTGTCAGGCGGAGTCGGGTTAGGGGGCGCAGGTGTGGATAGGTCGGGCGGAGTCGGGGCAGAGGGGCGCAGGCGGGGATAGGCCGGGTGGAGTCGGGTTAGGTGGGCGCAGGTGGGGAAAGTCGGGGCGGTGGGCTCAGGAGGCGATTACCAGATCCCTGGGTCCCGGGGCTCATGGTGACTCTCCCGGCTGACCTCCTGCCTGTCCCGGGCTGTAGAGAAACGTCCCGCTTTGGATCGAAACGTGGCCAACGCTGGCATCCCTGCCGCGGCCTGGGGAATTGTGCCGCTTCGCGGGTAGAGACGCAGCTGTTGTGCCTGGCTCCAGCAGCCAGCTTGGCCCGCATTGCCCCTTCCCTGGCTAGCCGGGCGAGCCCCACTGATGCCATCGCCCTTGCTCAGCTCCTGGGCTCTGTCGCTACCAGGCAGGCTGTGTAGCCCACGACCCATCCTCGTCCCCGGGCCGCCGGGCCATGGTCCCAGCACTTCATACCAGAGGTAACGTCACCTCCCAGCTCCTGCTCAGATCCCAGCTCCATTCCGTGCCCCAGCCGGCCGTGGCGGGGAGGGAGCCCCTGAGCTGCCCAGGGGGGTCCCTTGTGGCGCAGGCCATGCGGGTGCCCTGGGGCTGGGAGCCTTAGGAAAAGGTGTCCCCAAGCCCGCCCCGACAAGGGGGCCGTGGGGTGAAGCCTGGCTGGGACCTGGGAGCAGGGCTGCGCTGCCCGGGCCTCGCACTCTCTTCTAGGGTGTCCTGCATCACCCCAGTGTCTGAGCAAACTGCAGAGCATCTGTTGGGGGGCTCTGGCTGCTCAGCCGCAGGGTGGGAAGGGCAGAGCGGTTCAGATTTCCTGATTGTGTGGGGCTTGGGGGGGGGGGACACGTCCCCGTCACTGTTAGGGGAGGAAGTGTCTGTTGGGGGGGGCTATCAGCGTTGGGGGGGCGTCTGTTGGGGGGAGTCTGCAGGTGATTGGGGGTGGGGAGGTGTCCGTCTGCCTGTTGGGGGTGTGTGAGGGAGTCAGCGATGGGGGTGTTGGGGGCACATGAGGGAATCTATCAGCGGTGAGGGCCTGGGGGGGTCTGTTGGGGCATCTGTCTGTCAGGGGTAGGGGATGGGAGGGGTCCATCTGTTGAGGGGCATGGGGGGGTCCGTGGGGGAGGCATGGGGGGGGGTCTGTCATTCGTGCAGTGGAAAGGCCTTTTCCAAGGGGGGCAGTTTGCAGTGTCAGGAGCTGCTTGGCCCCTAGCTGGTCCCAGGTGCCGCTGGGCTCTGGGTCCCCCCGCTCCTCCCCCGCAGGGGTCAGGCAGCAGTTACCTGCACCCAGGTGCAGCATCCCAGGGCGCTGCTGCCCTCTGCTGTCAGTCTCCAGTACTGCAGGCCCATAGCCCCGAGCCCCATAGGAGGCTGGAGCTGCCAGTGAATGGGGGAGCTTGTGGGGCCAGCGGGAACCGCCCCCTGCAGTGACACAGGGGAGGATGCGATCCCCACTCCCCACTTCAGCTGCCTGTCTGCCCCCCCTGCCTGCACTCAGCCCTTCCGTCTTGGCCTGGTCTTCCCCTCCCCCATTTTCCACCTGCTCTGGCACAAACAGGAGCAGGAGTGAAGCCTGTTGGTGGTGGAACAAAGATTGACCCTGGCAGGCCTGGCTCCTGTGGAGCTGGGGGGTGGGGAGTCAGTGTTATGGGACGGGCAGCCAGCCCATCTGGGCCCCTTGGAGTGCAGAACCCCGGCGTGAGCAGAGACCCTGAAAGGCAGCTGCTTTCCCCTCCCCTGGCCCAGCTCCCTGCAGCGTGTCTCTGTCTGGCTTTCCCAGGCTGGGCCGAATGGGGCTTGGCTGCTGGGCCAGGGCAGGTGCTCAGGGGGCTGTCAGTGCCTTGGTGACGGGGGCGAGCCAGCCATTCCCAGGCCCTTGGCTAAGTTCAGCTGACAGGCTCTGGGGACGGTAAATGTCCCTGGCTAGCTGCAGTCCCTCTGTGGCACTGGCAGGGTGCTGCCTTGGAGCCTGGGACCTGCGGGCGTTCATGGCTGTGTGCCCGGGGGGCAGCAGAGGGGTCAGAGTGCTGGGCTCCCTCCCCATGGCCGCCCCGGGCAGGTAGCAGGGCCGAGGCTGCTCGCGGAGCCCCGGGCCCCAGCAGGCTCTGCTGTGGGCAGCCTGGGACCCGGTTCCTTCCTCTGGGCTCTGTCTGCCGAGCTCCCTGCAGCCTGGGGAAGGACTCGCAGCGCCACGCAGGGCACCCCAGGCAGGGACCACGGGTTGCCAGGGTCCGTTCTGGGTGCAGCAGCCTGTTAACCCCCTGTAGCCGGGCCAATCGGGGGTTCGCGGGTCTCAGGCTGTGATGAACCGGAAAGGCAGCGTCTCTGCTTTTGCCGGGGGTTTTAGTGTCTAGCCAAGGCGGGAGTTTCTTTGGACGGTGTGCAGGTCCCATTGAAGACAAGGACAGAGAGGTCAGACCTGGCGGCGGTGCGTTGTGAAGTGTTGGCCCATGAGTGACGTGGTGTGTTGCTGCTCTGTATCATTTCCTGTGTGAGTTCATTGGAGCGTTAGTGATAGTCTGGCTTCACCCGCCCAGCTGCTGTTGGGGCACTCAGATAAGGTACACACCTTGTGACAGGCGGTGTAGGACCCCTGGATCTTGAGAGGTGTGGTGGTCTCGCTGTGCCTGGTGACACCTTGAGTTGGTGTGTCCTGGTCTGTGGGGAGCATGGCCAGGGCGGGGGCTGTTTGAAAGACAGAAGAGGTGGTGGAAGTTTTCTTTCCAGGTGTGATCCTGTGTAGTCTGGGGGGTTACTGGGTCTGTGCGTTTAGGTGGGGGGATTGGTGTATACAGCTGTCGGGGGGGGGTTACTGAGTCTGGGGGGATAGGTGGGGGGATCGGTGTTTACAGGTGTCGGGGTGGTTACTGGGTCTGTGGGGCTAGGTGGGGGGGATGGGTGTGTACAGGTGTCGGGGGGGTTACTGGGTCTGTGTGGGTAGGTAGGGGATGGGTGTGTACAGGTGTCGGGGGGGTTACTGGGTCTGTGTGGGTAGGTGGGGGGATGGGTTTGTACAGGTGTCGGGGGGGGTTACTGGGTCTGTGTGGGTAGGTGGGGGATGGGTGTGTACAGGTGTCGGGGGGTTACTGGGTCTGTGTGGGTAGGTGGGGGATGGGTTTGTACAGGTGTCAGGGGGGTTACTGGGTCTGTGTGGGTAGGTGGGGGATGGGTGTGTACAGGTGTCGGGGGGTTACTGGGTCTGTGTGAGTAGGTGGGGGATGGGTGTGTACAGGTGTCGGGGGGTTACTGGGTCTGTGTGGGTAGGTGGGGGGATGGGTGTGTACAGGTGTCGGGGGGGTTACTGGGTCTGTGTGGGTAGGTGGGGGATGGGTGTGTACAGGTGTCGGGGGGGTTACTGGGTCTGTGTGGGTAGGTGGGGGATGGGTGTGTACAGGTGTCGGGGGGGTTACTGGGTCTGTGTGGGTAGGTGGGGGATGGGTGTGTACAGGTGTCAGGGAGGTTACTGGGTCTGTGTGGGTAGGTGGGGGATGGGTGTGTACAGGTGTCGGGGGGGGGTTACTGGGTCTGTGTGGGTAGGTGGGGGGATGGGTGTGTTCAGGTGTCGGGGGGGTTACTGGGTCTGTGTGGGTAGGTGGGGGATGGGTGTGTACAGGTGTCAGGGAGGTTACTGGGTCTGTGTGGGTAGGTGGGGGGATGGGTTTGTACAGGTGTCGGGGGCTCACTGGGTCTGTGTGGGTAGGTGGGGGATGGGTGTGTACAGGTGTCGGGGGGGTTACTGGGTCTGTGTGGGTAGGTGGGGGGATGGGTGTGTTCAGGTGTCAGGGGGATTACTGAGTCTGTGGGGGTAGGTGGGGGGGATTGGTGTGTATCACAGAGTCCCTGGGTGATGCTCTGGAACTGCCCCCACAAAGCCAGTCAGGACTTTGGGGAGCCTCCTCTCCCTTGGAGCAGACTTGTTCAGGGCAAGAAGCTCACACGGCTTCACCTCCTGGGTCTCTCCTAGGAGCATTCAGCGTCCTCTACCCCTCCATGCGCTTCCCACAGCGAGTCTGCCTAGACGAGGTCCTGGGAAAGCCATGGGGTCCTGCACCCCCACTTTGCAGTCAGACGTGACTTTCAGCCATCCAGTAAAACAGAAGGTTTATTAGTTGACAGGACACAGCGAAGGGCAGAACTTGTCAGCAGAGAAATCAGTGAGTTTCAGCCAAGTTCATCTTGAGGGGAGGGGAGCCCAGAGCCAGGGCTCTGGTCCTCCCCCTGAGCCCCAAGCTAGCCGAGGGCGACTCCTTTCCAGCTGCCTGGCCCCTGCCCTGCCTGTTGCTCCTCCTCCAGCCTGTGTCGCTCCCTGGGCCAAGAGTCACCTGGTCACATCCCCCTCCTGGGTCTCAGGTTATGAGGGGGCAACCACACGCTTATTCCCACCACCCAGATAATGGTGCAATACATAGGGAAACTGAGGCACACACAGCATTCATGCAGAACAGTAAGACTCACAAACAACATAAGAAAGGGAAATCCCCACTTTGTCACATTTCTCCCCCCTTTGAGACTGAACTGAGTGGGGTCACTTTAGCCAGTGACCTGGGGAAATTCAGGGCCCCCTCTCCGGGACAAACCATCAGCTAGAACATTGGCGCCCCCCTTAACCCACCTCCATCTCACAATCCTGGAAGAATAGACTCCAGCTTGGCATTGGCCCCTCTCATCTGGTGCAGCCAAGGCAGGGCGAATGCTCCTGGTACACAGTGAAGTGCCACTCAAATAGATCTGGCTGCAGCCTTTTAAGAGCTCACTCCTTGACCAGGCACTGCTTCTCTATGGCCCCATAGCCCTGCTCCCGGGGCAGCACCTTCTTGCTCAGGTACATGATGGAGTGTTTCTCCCCCTTTGCATTGGCCCGCCAGACAGAGAGGACTTTGATCTCACCCCACTGGCTAACCACAAGTCACACAAGCAATTCCCCTAGACATTCTAGTCTCCCAGTATCACCACCAGCACTGCTCCTTGTGGGGACGACTGGTTATTAAAACCAACACCCCAGTAAAAGGGAAAAGGTTCTTCTGATCCCAAAGGATCAAGTCCCAGACCCAGGTCAAAGGATAACTTAGATCTTACCCAAAACACGCGCTTACAGCAAATTCTTATTAACTCAGCTAAAATTTATTTAGAAAAAGAAAAGAGAGAGTTGGTTGAAAGATCAATATACAGACAGACTTGAGTTCAATCTCTTGAGGTTCAGATACACAGCAGAGATGGTGAGTTTGTAGTTGCCAAAAATTCTTTTTGGACTATAAGCTTTAGATTATTTCTATCTCCATATTCAGGGTGGCTCCAGTCAGTGACTGGGGATCTCAATCCTTATGACTTAGGACTTCCGCCTCTTGAAAACCAAAGCAGATCTGAGATGAAGCAGGATCAAGTCCCAGAGTTTTTAATACATTTCCACCAGCCTTTTGGCCTGAGAAGACAATCGGCTTAACTCTCCTTCTCCCAAACATCCTGGCAATTAGCACAGGGTAATTTACCCATTAACAGTTCAGATACAGGTAACCGCAACCTTCAAGAGACACATAGACAATAATACTATTTCATTCCAGTGTCTTCCTAAATGTTCATATTCCTTTTTTGATCTTTGAATCAAAGCTCTAGCGATAGACAAGACTTATTTGCTGACATCCCAAGCCCTGAGCAAACACCTCCCCTTCTACCTCTACCAATGGGCTGCATTTCCAAGCTCTGTTCATTTACAGATCTTCCTAACCAGTCTCTAAAGCTCGGCCCTGGGTCAGGTCAGTCTGGGAGGTAATGAACTCTTTCTGGCCCTGTCACCTTCCAATGAGATATTATATTATGCTTCTAACTTCACAGCAGGTCACTGTCTGAGTTTTCCAGCTCCGGGCCCTTGACCAGAGCCTCCTTCAGCATGCAGAGAGCCCCCTGGCACTGCTGGATCATGACCAGCTTGTCTGGCTTCCCCTTCTTGCATAGCCCAGTGGTGGGAGCTGACATAGAGCTAACGTGGGGCACAAACCTCTGGCAATGCCCTGCCATCCCAGTATAGGCCTGGGCCGCTCCCCAGACTGATAGCCCCCACCGTGGCCTTCTCTGGGTTTAGGCAGCTGCTCCCCATCTTGTGGCCCAGGTATGACACCTCCACCATCCCCACCTTGCACTTCCCAGCTCAGCCCTGGATCCTGGAGGCAACCCAGCCCCCTCTTCACCTGGGACACCTGGCCCTCCCAGCTCTGGCTAATGGCTCAAATCTAATCCATGTCCGCTAGTGCAGTGCTACTCAGTGGTGGTTCGTGGACTGGTGCCGGTCCTCAAGCCATTGGCTGCTGGTCCGTGGCAAGTATCCAGGAAAGAGAGAGAGATATAATAGTATAATTTAGAAATCACACTGGAATTCCACCAAGAATAATTATCAGTTGATAAAAGTCAACAATATTAAATAATATGTTTTCAGAAGCACATATTATAATATTGATAAATAAACAAAATAAAAAAAAAGTCTGCCAATTTTTATTTTATTCATTATATTGTTTCTGATATAAATTAATATTACTACGAATGTTTAAGTAATATTTTCTTGGATCTAGTCATTTTATACTATCCACCCAGATGCACAGCCTTTCAGTCAGTCTTCAGTGTATTTAAATGGGAACATCTCTGCATGTGCGCCACACTCCCGTTCCAGTTAATACAGTGAAGAATGTTAGTTTTTCTGATCTGATGTGCTGCGTGCCTATGCAACATAAGAACGGCCATACTGGGTCAGACCAAAGGTCCATCCAGCCCAGTATCCTGTCTACTGACAGTGGCCAATGCCAGGTGCCCCAGAGGGAGTGAAGCTAACAGGCAATGATCAAGTGATCTCTCTCCTGCCATCCATCTTCATCCTCTGATGAACAGAGGCAAGAGACACCATTCCTTACCCATCCTGGCTAATAGCCATTTATGGACTTAGCCACCATCAATTTATCCAGTTGCCTTTTAAACACCGTTATAGTCCCAGCCTTCACAACCTCCTCAGGTAAGGAGTTCCACAAGTTGACTGTGTGCTGCGTGAAGAACTTCCTTTTATTTGTTTTAAACCTGCTGCCCATTAATTTCATTTGATGGCCCCTAGTTTTTGTATTATGGGAATAAGTAAATAATTTTTCCTTATCCACTTTCTCCACATCACTCATGATTTTATAGACCTCTATCACATCCTCCCTTAGTCTCCTCTTTTCCAAGCTGAAGAGGCCTAGCCTCTTTAATCTTTCCTCATATGGGACCCTCTCCAAACCCCTAATCATTTTAGTTGCCCTTTTCTGAATCTTTTCTAGTGCTAGAATATCTTTTTTGAGGTGAGGAGACCACATCTGTACACAGTATTCGAGTTGTGGGCGTACCATGGATTTATATAAGGGCAATAATATATTCTCAGTCTTATTCTCTATTCCCTTTTTAATGATTCCTAACATCTTGTTTGCTTTTTTGACCGCCTCTGCGCACTGCATGAACATCTTCAGAGAACTATCCACGATGACGCCAAGATCTTTTTCCTGACTCGTTGTAGCTAAATTAGCCCCCATTATATTGTATGTATGGTTGGGATTATTTTTTCCAATGTGCATCACTTTACATTTATCCACATTAAATTTCATTTGCCATTTTGTTGCCCAATCACTTAGTTTTGTGAGATCTTTTTGAAGTTCTTCACAATCTGCTTTGGTCTTAACTATCTTGAGTATTTTAGTATCATCTGCAAACTTTGCCACCTCACTGTTTACCCCTTTCTCCAGATCATTTACGATAACGATAATATGGTGGAAATATGGTACCAGTCCCTGGCACACTGGGGGGGGAAAAGACTGCCAGTCCGCCACATCGGGTAGTTTGAGAAGCACTGCACTAGGGTACAATTCTCCATCCCCTCAGGGACTGATCTCCCTGGCACTGGCAGGTGACTGGCGCCTCCTTGAGGCCGAAAGGCAGGACCAGGGACTTGTACAGCCCCAAAGGGGTAACAAAAGCAGTTTTCGACGTGGCATCTGGATCCAACAGCACCTGCCAGTAACCTTGGTGAGATCCCTGGTGTGGGGTACCGAGGCTTGCCCAGCTTGTCTAGGATCTCGTCAGGCCCAGGCACCAGACATGATGATGGCGTTGAGCTTCCGATAGGCCCCACAGAACCTGATCAACCAGCCTTTCCTGGGGACCAGCCCCACGGGAGTGGTCCAGGGCTGGAGGACAGCAGGAACACTCCTAAGTCAGCATGTCTCTGACCTCTCCTTCCAGGGCCTGGGCTGTGTTCTGTCCTGATGGCTCCCGGCTCCACCCAGTGGACAGCTTGGTCAGTGAGCCCAGGCTGGTTGGAAAACAGCTGTTGGTACCAATGCAGCGTCTCTGATCTCTGCCTGCTGGGCAGGGGTTAGCTGGTCAGAGAGGGGAACTGATTCCAGCAAGGGGCCGGCTCCTGTCTCAGGGAAGAGACCCACCAGGGGATCTTCCTCCTTCTCCCCCTGGCCACACATGACCGGGACCAGCCTCTCCCTGTCAGTTTGGCTCCATCATATTGACCTGGCCCCCTTGGTGGCTGAGCCCAGCTGGACAGTTCCATCACTTGGTTCTCATACAGCTGCTCGATGACCTTGAAGGGCCCATCCCAAGCAGCTTGCAGCTTATTCTTCCTCACCAGGATGAGACCCCTCACCTGGTCCCTGGTGCCATAGGCTGAGCGGTCGTACCAGACTTTCCGCATCCCTTGGGCCCTGGCTAGGTTCTCCCTGGTCAGACCCATGAGCTCAGCGAGCTTTTCCCGGAAAGTCAGTACATTCTCCACCAGTGATTCTCCATCGGGGGAGCCTTCCCCTCCTATCTGGCCCTCCCCAAGCCCAGGGCCACCTTCTGAAAAGGCTCCTCTGTGACAGGCAGGTGTCCGAAGGCTGCTTTACCCTTGTCCCAGGCTTTTGCACCTCTGGACAAGGCTGCCCTGGCTGGCAGCTGTCCCCCGCTGGCTGTGGTTCCCCACCTCTGCTGGAGTCTCCAATTCCCCTGGGCTTAGCTCTGCCCCTGTTGTCCCAGCGAGGGCAGGCAGGGAGCCGGCCAGCCAGGTCATTCGCATTTTCACTGACCATTTCCATCTTAGCCAATTGGTTCCCTGGATTCAAATTCAAACCCTCGGCAGTTACAGGAGCAGGGTCTGGATCCTGTCCCACAGAGACAGTCACCCCCATAACAATCTCACAGCCGATATCCTGGAGAACCCCAGCAACCAGCCAGCTCGACCCTTCCTGGGTCTGCACAGGGATCCGGGCCATAGGCAGGGCGAGGGGCTTCACCCCAGGGACCTTCACCCAGGTCCCACAGCCCCTCAGCATCTGCGGCTGCACCACCTGGGTCCTGATAACAGTTCTGTCTGTCCCAGAGTCTCGCCACCCCAGGCAGGTCTCCCCATTGACCACCAGCTTCTGCTCCCACTGGGGGTCCAAGGGGCCTGAGCCCAGGCGACCCAACACAGACATACCGGCCCAGGCCAGGAGTGGGAGCCTGTCAGCCACTCTGCCCATCTGGGTAAACAGCTTTTCTCAGAGTCCCCGGGCGATGCTCTGGAACTGCTCCCCACTAAGCCAGTCAGGACTTTGGGGAGCCTCCTCTCCCTTGGAGCAGACTTGTTCAGGGCAAGAAGCTCACACGGCTTCACCTCCTGGATCTCTCCTTGGAGCATTCAGCATCCTCTGCCCCTCCGTGCGCTTCCCACAGCGAGTCCACCCCAGTGGGATCCTGGGGAAGCCACAGGGTCCTGCACCCCCACTTTGCAGTCAGAAGTGACTCCCAGCCAGCCAGGAACACAGAGGTTTATTGGATGACAGGAACAGGGTCTAAAACAGAGCTTGTAGGTACAGAGAACGGGACCCCTCGGCCGGGTCCATTCTGGGGGGCAGTGAGCCAGAGTGTCAGCAATTTATGCATGCTGGAGACTTAAGAAATGCATAGGGGAAACTGAGGCCCCCACACAGTATTCAGAGGAAGCATTAAGAACGGTCCCACTTCGTCACAAGCTGCCTGTGGGGATAGGTGGGGGATGGATGTGTACAGTTGTCTAGGGGGGTAGGTGGGGGATGGGTGTGTACAGTTGTCTGGGGTGGATACTGGGTCTGTGGGGGTAGGTGGGGGATGGGTGTGTACGAGTGTCTGGGGGGTAGGTGGGGGATGGGTGTGTACAGTTGTCTGGGGGGTTTACTGGGTCTGGGGGGGTAGGTGGGGGATGGTGTGTACAGGTGTTTGGGGGGGTAGGTGACTCCTCCGCTCTGTGTGGCCAGGACTGGTGTAGGGCCTTTGTCTCTGGTGCCCGGCTGATGGGGCTGGTGCCTGGGGTGGAGGGGCAGTGCCCTCCCTCGGGCTGGTCCCTATATGGAGCCCCGAGAGGGCTGGGGCCCAGGCAGCTGACCTCCCCTCCCCTCCCCTCCCTAGCCTAGCCCAGCCCCCGCTTCGGGTCTGGGCCAGCACTGCAGTAGGAGGGCAGCTGGTGCTGTGAGTGGGGCCTCTGAGCTTCTCTGTGCAGAGACTGGCGCTTCCCGTGTCCCCCAGACACAGACTGGGGCCGGGCAGGGGCTATGGAGGGGAGTACAGAGCCTTTGCCTTGTGGGGCCGGAGGCCCTGGGTGCTGGCTCGGGGGCTGGGCCACATAACCACCCCGGCGACCAGCTGGCTGCTCGCAAGATGTCTCCCCAGGATGCTGAGGAGTGGTGCCCCGTTTGCTCCGGGGCAGCCAGGCGTATGCTGAGCTGCAGGTGTGGGCAGCTCTCGGTGTAACCCTGCAGGCAGGGAGTGGGGCCTAGCAGGGGCTGGGCACCAGGACTCCTGGGTTCTGCTGTGTGCTGCTGCGCAGGTCCTGTGCCCGCCTGATGCCTCAGTTTCCCCTCAGTGCAGTGTGACTCCTCCAGGGGGCTGTGTGGCTAGATGGGTGCTGTGATCACTGGCTGGGGGGCTGGGTCAGTGTGGGCCCCCCAGCCTGGGTGCTGTTCCCTGGCTTGTCAGCCTCAGAGAGCAGCTGGCTGGCATGGAAGTGGTTAAAGCCGGCCAACTCCCTCCTTGCCTGGCCTCCCCGGCAGGGTGCCAGGAATGACAGGGATGTGCCTGCTGGAGGTGGGGCTGGGCAGGCTGCTCTGGCCTCTCCCCTGTGCCCTAGTGCCCAAGCTCTGCCCCTCTCTGCGTGGGGCTCTGGCCCCCGGCCGGACCCGTCTGGTCAGTTCGCCTTTGCTGAGTCGTGTGCAGTGGAAAGCAAAGTGCTGGGTTCCCGCCCTCTCCCCCAGCCCCACGCTCCCCTCACCCCGCCCCACTTGTGGGAAACTGGAGGGGAAACTATGATGAAACTCCTGGCCAGAGCAAAGCCGGCAAATCTGGCGCTTCCTCTCCTCCCCCCTCCCTGTTGTCAGGAGGGCGTGTGGTGCCCGGGAGGGGCTGCCGAGCCCCTGGCGCCCATATCCGCGTGTGTGTCACAGCCAGGGAGTGAGCGGGCATGCCCCCCCCATGCCTGAGCGGGGTGGAGCTGCTGTCACTCGCCAGTGCGCGGCTGCTCGGTCTGAGCCAGGCCGGGAGGGAGGCGCGCTTCTCCGGCTGCCTCTGGCGAGAGGGCTGTTCCTGGCCGTGTGCTGCCCGTGCCCCGCGCCGTGCCCGCCATGGTGGCAGGGATGCTGATGCCGCTGGAGCGGCTGCAGGCTATCTACGAGCTGCTCTTCCGCGAGGGCGTGATGGTGGCCAAGAAGGACAAGCGGCCGCAGAGCTTCCACCCGCAGCTGCCCGGCGTCACCAACCTGCAGGTGATGCGGGCCATGGGCTCGCTCCGGTCGCGAGGCCTGGTGCGCGAGACCTTCGCCTGGCGCCACTGCTACTGGTACCTGACTAACGAGGGCATCTGCCACCTGCGCCAGTACCTGCACCTGCCACCTGAGATCGTGCCCGCCTCCCTGCAGCGCGTCCGCCGCCCCGTGGCCCTGGCCATGCGGCGCCCCGCTGCGGGCCCCCGGGTGCAGACGGTGCCGGGCCTGACCAGCTGCCCTCCCAAAGCCCAGGCGGGCAGCGACTCGCGCCAGGCATACCGCAGGAGAGAGGAGACCCAGGAGCAGCACGTGGAGGCTGCCTCAGCAGGGGGAGTGTCCAGGCCAGCCCCGGAACCCAGCCCTGCCCCAGGTTAGCGACCCACCCCTCGCTGGTGGGGAGGGGGCAGCGTGCTCTGGGGGGGTGCATGGGGCCGCGTCGTGCCCCCCCAGGGGGAGCAGCGCCGGGCAGCAGGGGTGGCTGTGTTCATTCATTCAAGTGGGGGGGAGCCTGGAGCCGGCGAGTGGTGCTGGTGAGGAGGGGACATGGCCGTGGCCTTACCTGGAAGGGGGGTTCCCCTCCACTGGGCCCTGGGGGGTGCTGGCACAGGGATATGTGAATGCCGGGGGAGGGGGGCTTCACGGTCCCGGGGCTGTCCTTAACCCTTTCCCACCCGGTCTGTGCGAGGCGGGAGCTCTGGCTTGCCCAGGGGTGGGGGTAGGGACAGCCGGCCAGCAGGCAGGCTTCTCGTGCCCCCTGCCTCTGCAGGGGGGGCCCCGGCATGCCAACAGGTGCAGGGCCCCGTGCTATCCTTGGCCATCAGTTTCCCCGTCCTCCTCCAGCTGCTGTGTTCTGCTGTCAAGGTGAGAGGTGGTCCCAGGGAGAGGGACCCCGATTCTCTGCCTATGGGGCCCACTGCAGGCAGCGTATGGGGAGAGCTCTGGGGTTGCTGTTGGGGAATCAGGGGCTTTGTCCGGCTTGTCGCAGGCCCTGCAGGGCTGGGGGATGGCCGCACTCACCCTGGCCGGTGGCACAGGCACTGAGGGGTGGATGAGTGCAGCAGCTGCTGCTGCTCTGAGTGTGGGCTCCTCTGTCCTGTTGGGCATTTGGCACGTTCTTGGGAGGTGGGCAGGGCGGGGCCATGCAGCAGGGTCACATGGCGGGGCTGAGGGTTGTGTCTATCCCAGCAGTGGGTCCCCACCCAAGGGCTGCTCCGCGAGAACGTGCGCTTGGCTCACGAGTGGCACAGAACTGCGGGTGGGGGTCCCAGGCCGGGAGCGCATGCGGAGCGGCTAGGGCTGGTGGCTTGCTAAGTGTGTAGCCTGTCCGGGCTGGTGGGCTAATGCCACAGCCGGTCTGCAGGAGGGGGTGCAGGCGTCTTACCAGCCAGCATGGGTGCTGCTCCGGGGGCAGGGCCAGTGCTGGGCGGTGCCAGGTATCTTGCCCATTCTCACACTGGGGCTCCTGCCCCCCAGCCAGCACGTGTCCCTGGCCGCGCCCTGTGGGCACGTGGGGCAGGCTGCCCTCCCTGTTCAGGGCCCATCCCGTGGGCTAGCTGCACCCCCTGCGGCAGGAGGGGATGGGGCGGAAGTCATGGGGGACGGAGGAGGGGCAGCAGAGGGGTGTTCCCTTCTCAGAGTGGGCATCTGCCAGCCTGGGGCTGCAGGGAGGGGGGGTGAGCAGCACGTTTGCACCACCTGCGGCGTGTGCTGGAGACCAGAACCCATGTCCGAGTGCGGGACAGGCCCCGATGGCCGGATAGCCTGTGCTGCGGGAGGGGCTGGGCTATGGGCCTGCGCCCATGTGGGGTGGCGGTGATCCCAGCCGCCCCCCACCCTCTTCAGCCTGCTCCGAGCTGCCGGCTGCTCGGCTCAGCTTGGCCCCGTGGTGACCCGCGGTCCCCTGGCCACGCTGCAGAGCACTGGGCAGCCGGTCGCTGGAGGAGGGGGATGTGCCCTGCTGCCCCATCCCCCTCCTGCCTGGCCCGAGGTAGGGTGGGCTTGGCTGGCTGGGGGTCCCTGCACCATGCGGGGTGGGGAGCAGCCCTGCCCGAGGCCCTGGCCCTGCTGCTGCTGCCGCTGGCCGAGCGCCTGGGCTCCAAGTTTCCACCAGGAAACACGCTGAGCTGGCCTGTTCCTGGGGCATGAGTCAGCCACAGCTCCTGGGCCGGGTCCTGCCGGCGGGGGGGGCGTCTGGGCTTGCTGCCCCCCCCCCCAACACATGCCCCCTGGCAGGTAGCGCGCCCCACCCGCCCTGCAGCTGTTCTGCTGGGACAATAGGCTCATTGTCCAACAGCTGCTGGTGCGGGCGCCTTCCCCACTGCGCTGACTCCCCCTGGCTGTGCCCACGCCCCTCTGCTCTGCCCCACGGCTCGGCCTGGGCTCCCCCTGCCCCACGGCTGTGCCCAGACCCCTCTGTCCTGCCCCACGGCTCGGCCTGGGCTCCCTCTGTCCCACAACTGTGCCCACACCCCTCTGTCCTGCCCCACGGCTCGGCCTGGGCTCCCTCTGCCCCACAGCTGTGCCCACACCCCTCTGTCCTGCCCCATGGCTCAGCCTGGGCTCCTTCTGCCCCACGACTGTGCCCAAACCCTTCTGTCCTGCCCCACGGCTCGGCCCTGGGCTCCCTCTGCCCCACAGCTGTGTCTACATACCTCTGCCCCGTCCCACGGCTCGGCCCTGGGCTCCCTCTGCCCCACAGCTGTGTCTACATACCTCTGCCCCGTCCCACGGCTCGGCCCTGGGCTCCCACTGCCCCACGGCTGTGCCCACACCCCTTTGCCCTGCCCCACGGCTTGGCCCTGGGCCCCCCCTACCCCACGGCTGTGCCCACACCCCTCTGCCCTGCCTCACGGCTTGGCCTGGGCTCCCTCTGCCCCACGGCTGTGCCCACACCCCTCTGCCCTGCCCCACGGCTCGGCCCTAGGCTCCCTCTGCCCCACGGCTGTGCCCACACCCCTCTGTCCTGCCCCACGGCTCGGCCTGGGCTCCCTCTGCCCCACAGCTGTGCCCACACCCCTCTGCCCTGCCCCACGGCTCGGCCCTGGACTCCCCCTGCCCCACAGCTGTGCCCACACCCCTCTGCCCTGCCCCAGGGCTCGGTCTGGGCTCCCTCTGCCCCACGGCTGTGCCCACACCCTCTGTCCTGCCCCACGGCTCGGTCTGGGCTCCCTCTGCCCCACGGCTGTGCCCACACCCTCTGTCCTGCCCCACGGCTCAGCCTGGGCTCTCCCTGCCCCATAGCTTGCCCACATCCCTCTGTTCTGCCCCACAGCTTGGCCTTGGGCTCCCCCGCCCCACGGCTGTGCCCCCACCCCTCTGTCCTGCCCCACAGCTCGGCCTGGGCTTCCCCTGCTCCACTGCTGTGCCCACGTCCCCGTGTCCTGCCCCACGGCTCGGCCCTGGGCTTCTCTGCCCACAGCCCTGGGCTCCCCCTGCCTGTGTCCACACCCCTCTGTCCTGCCCTACGGCTCGGCCTGGGCTCCCTCTGCCCCACGGCTGTGCCCACACCCCTCTGCCCTGCCTCATGGCTCGTCCTGGGCTCTCCCTGCCCCACAGCTTGCTCACACCCCTCTGTTCTGCCCCACAGCTCGGCCTTGGGCTCCCCCTGCCCCATTGCTATGCCCACGTCCCTGTGTCCTGCCCCACGGCTCTGCCTGGGCTCCCTCTGCCCCACAATTGTGCCCACGACCCTCTGTCCTTCCCCACGGCTCGGCCTTGGGGTCCCCCTCCCCACGGCTGTGCCAACACCCCTCTGTCCTGCCCCACGGCTCCCCCTGCCCCATAGCTGTGCCCACGCCTCTCTGTCCTGCCCCACGGCTCAGCCTGGGCTTCCCTGCCCCCTGCTCAGCCCACAGCCCTGGGCTCCCCCTGCCTGTGCCCAGGCCCCTCTGTCCTTCCCCACGGCTCGGCCTGGGCTCTCCCTGCCCCAGCTCTGCCCACACCCCTCTGTCCTGCCCCATGGCCCTGGGCCTCCCCCACCCCAAGGCTCTGCCCACGCCCCTCAGCACTGACCCATGGCCCCCCGCCACCCCGCTTGCTTCCTCACTGTGCTGTTAACCCTTCGCCTGGCGCTGGTGTTGGGCAGGTGCTGGGGGGAAGGTTGCTGTGGGGAGGGCAGGGAGCCGGACCCAGGTGGGGGTCTCCCCCCAGCCCAGCTCCCTGACAGGGGTGGGGTGAGAGTGAGGCTGGAGCTGGCCTACTCCGGGGGCCTGTTGCAGGGCAGGGGGCTCTGAGCCTTCGTGCTCTCCCATGGCTCGGCCTTTGCAGATGTGGGGAGGGGGATCCGGCATGCGGGACCCTCTGGTTCAGCAGGAGAGCCAGGGCCCCAGGGGTCTGCTCCTTGCTGAGATCCCCGGGATGGGTCTGGGGTCAGGTGGGGAGAGGGCAAAGCACCAGGTCCGGCAGTGGGTGCTCCAGGACAGCTCGGACGGGGCTGCCCTGGGGTGGAATGTGCTGGAAGGGGACTAAACCGGCTCCTGAATCTGCCCTGGCTCCAGCCCTCAGTAGCACAAAGCCCCGGGCACTGCCCCAGGCCCCTGAGCAGCACCCGCTGTGCCCAGCTGTCTGCGACTGCCCCAGGGCTTGTAGGAGCTGGGTCCTCAGCAGGTTGCTCCAGCCCCTCTGGTGCTGCAGTTCCCACGCGCTGCCCTGGCTGGAGGAGTGGGCCGAGGCCCCACCGGCCCCACAGAGGCACCAGTTCTGGGCATGTGGAAAGCCCTGTGGGCCGGAGCTGGAGCCGGCGTTCCTCAGGCCCCTCGGACTGGTGCGGAGCAGGGGGGCTGAATTGCTGAATGCCACAAGAATCCTGGCCGCTCCTCTCGCGGCAGCTGGAGCAGATTTGGAAGGCTGGGGCGGGAGCCTGCGGGTGGGCTCCTGGCTGCCAGGCTTCGCCAAGAGGAAGAGGAGGGGAGGCCGAGCCCCTGGTGCATCCTGCAGGGCAGGCGCTGAGCTCCTGGCGCTGCTGGGACTTGCTCTGGCTGGAAGGGGGCCGGCTGCAGCCTGGCAGGAGGGGGTGTGAGGAGCTGCTGCTGCTTCCGAGCTGAGCTTCCCACTGCCGCAGCCAGAGCCATGGACTGGGAGGATGGCAGGTATTTCATGGAAGACCTCATCCAGCAGGGCCAAGGTAGGAGCCTGGGGCAGCCTGCCCGGAGGAATGGGGAGAGTGGGTCTTGTCCTGCTCCCAGCCTACGCACCTCTGGGCCTCAGGCCAAGCTCATCGTGGCTGCGCCGCTCTCTCCCTGCCTGTCCCAGCAGCCCCCACCCTTTGCAAAGTGCTGGGGCTCACTCCTGCATGCAGCAGGCTGGGGGGGCCCCTCCCTGCCGGTGGGGGGCTGTAAATGGGGATGGGCCCTGGTCCCCCTGTACCCAGCCACGGTAACGAGCACTGGGGTGGGGGTTCTCCCTATTGACTCCTGCTGGCCTGGCCTCACCTCACCCACGGGGTGCCTGGGACAAGAGGTTCCCCACCCGGGGGCCACCCCATCACCTGTCCTGTCCCCCGCGTAGGGCTGGCTGGGCTTCCAGCAATGGGCCTGACCCGCCTGTGGCTTTGGGCTGGAGAGAAGGAATCACTCTGACGGGGAGGCAGGCAGCCGCCCCCCCCCCCCCCCCCCCCCCCAGCCCAGTCTCTGCAGCAGCCCTGACGCTGTGGCTCTGGCTGGGCTCCCCGGCATCCCAGCGGCCTGGCCTAGCTGCCCGGGTCTGGCTCAGCACCTTGGGGCTCTGCCCAGTGCCCGTTCCGGGGCTGAGGGATCCAGTTCCGGGTCTTCTCTTGTCTTCCAGTTGGCTAGTTGCAGTGAAACCCTGGGCTGGAGGTTAGTGCTCTGCTGGATTGGACTTGGGGGCACTGGGGCTGGCGGGCATTTCCAGGGAGCTCCCTGTGCCCCCGCCTGGCCCTGCGCGTCCAGCCCTTCTGCAGGAGGCAGGCAGAGGCACAGCCTGGTGGCGCCTGGCGCAGTCTGAAGGGCTCGGATCTGGGCCGTTGCAATGTCGTTCCCTGAGGCTGCAGCACCCGAGCCCAGTGATGGGGCAGGGGCTGCAGATGACACTGGGCAGCGGTGCGATGTTGGGCAGGCACAGCGGTTAATGCCCCGCCCCTGTGTGTACTGAGTCCCCCAGCTGGAGACAGTGGCAGGAGTGTTTGGGGGGGTCTCTCCTGTGCCCAAGCCTGCCCCCCTGCCCGGGGGGCTCTGCTCACCCAGTGATGGCTGGTCCTGGGGAACTAGGAGGGGTCAGAGGTGCTGTCTTGGCTGAGACCCTGGGGATGGAAGGTGCAAACCAGGTGCTGCTCCGAGCTGCGCTTGGGGGCGTCTGGGATTGGCGAGCTGTGCCTGGGGCTCCAGAGGGCGTGGGTTGGTGTGGCACTGCAGGGGCAGGGCATCTGTTGGGTGGGGTCAGGTGGGGCAGCCTACCAGGGAGATGCTGCTGTGGGATGAGCCCTACAGCTGCCATGCCCTTGCCTGAATTGGCCCTGCCCCTGCTGTTCCAGCTCCCCCCGAGATCCCCAGTCCCTCTCTCCGCTCAGGGGCTAGGCCTGGGGGCTGTTTGCCATGGGGAGGTGGTAAAGCCGAGAGTCCTGCGAGGGCCCTTTCCCCCTGGGCTCTGACCCCGTCAGTGAGCCAGGCCGCAGGCCTGGCCAGGACCCATCCAAGCTGTGTGGGACTGGCAGCCCTGGGAGGGGGGTGGGATACCGGCACTGAGTACCTGCCCTGGGGAGGGCACTTTAGACAGGACCCAGAGCCCTGTGCCGGGGGCTGCCTGTGTGCAGGGGTGGGGCAGGCATGCCCACAACTCTTCTTCCCCAGGCAGGAGCCAGTGCAGCTTGGGATGGTGCTGGCCCCAAGGCTCCTAGGCGCTGGCTTTGCCAGGCAATGCTGCACTCGGATGCCAAGTGCTTGTCTCATGCTGCAGCCTGGGCTGCCAGTCTGAGATGGGCACAGAGTGAGCGGGCGGCCTCTGTGTGGGACGGGCCCCCAACCCTGGGCCATTGCAGAGCCCGTGGGACAGGGTTAGTCCTGGTTCCCATCTCGAGGGTGGCTGGGCCCCTGCACTGCAGGGTGGGAGATCTCCAGCCACTGGGCTCTGGGGGGCTGCAGGTGGCCCCTCCTCCCGCCTGGGGCTGGGCCCTGCCCGCTGTTGCCATGTCATGTTCTAACTCGGGAGGCATGACAGGTTGTGCTGGGATATTTATAGCCCCCTGCTCCCTCCCCTTCCCTATGGGCACAGGACTCGGGCGGCACTGCAGCCTGCGTGGGGGCTCTGTGTGACGGGCTCCTGCCCCCTCTGTCCCAGCCCTGGCCGTGGAGAAGCTGCTTCCCCATGAAGATCGTGCCAGGTAGGGGCCCAGGGCCTCGCCCCTGTGTGTGCCAGGCGCCCACTGGGCTATTTCCACCCCAACAGTTTGGGTTATAAAAAGCCCCTGGTGGCTGCCAGCTGGGAGTGATGGGGGCTGAGCCGTGGGGCGACTGGGGCTGGCGGGGGGCAGTCGGGTGTCCATGCCTGCCCCTGGGGGGCTGCCCGTGCAGTGGGGCCTGGGGGGAATCTCTGTTCTTAGCTCTGGCAGGGCTCTGCCGTCCAGGGCTGGGGGGCCGCCTAGGAGGGGGGCAGATTCGGCTGCCTGTGCTGCATGCACCCCTTTGGGGGGAGCCGTGGGGCGCAGGGGCTGCGTGCCCGGGAGAGGCAGTTCCCCACTAGGACGGGGGGCTGGGCTCTGGGCCAAGGAATGCCAGGCAGGGTGGGGCAATGCTCCCCCCGGGGGTGGGGGTCCCGTGGGGCGGGGCTGCTGGCCGGGGGAGGCGGCGGGTCCCTTGGGGCGGACTCGGGCGCCGCGGGGCGGGCCGAGCCGCAGTGCGGGGCGGGCGGGCCGGCGCAGGGGGCCGGGCCAGGAGGCGGCCGGGCAGGATCCGCGGGCGGGTGCAGGGAGCGGGAGCCGGAGCCGCTCGCCCCGCGGCCATGGACGCCCCCGCCGGCCCCTTCCCCTGGTTGGTGGCGGGGGCCCACGGGCTGGCGCTGCTGCTGGCTTGGCGCTGGCGGCGCTGCGCCCCAGGTGAGACGAGCCGGGCCGAGCGGAGCCGGGCTGGGCTGTGGGCGGCCGCTTCGTCCGCCCGCCCCCCTGCCAAACACGGGCACGTGTGCGCCGGCTTAACCCCTGCGTCGCCGCCGGACTCCTGGGTTCTCTCACTGGGTTGGGGGCTGGAAGCTGGGCTCCTGGGTTCTTTCCCGGCTCGGGGGGCGGGGCCCTGGGAGCAGGACTCCTGGGGGTTCTGTCCCAGGCTTGTTGTGTGTCCTTGGCAAGTCATTTGCTGTCCACAGGCCTCAGTTTCCCCAGAGCAGCACGGGCTCAGATGTCCTCATTTCTAAAGGCTTCTCTGCAGCTGCATCGTGCCAGCCTGAGCGGGCAGAGGCACCCCTGGTGCTGAGGCCTCCTGGGATGCAGGCAGTGGACTGGGGTCCATGTCTAGGTCTGTGCCACCGGCTACGTGGGGCCGGGGAGCAGGCGGCGGTGGCTGGCTGGGTGTGCAGGGAGCTGGTGCCAGAATGGTGCAGGGCACCCAGAGGAAGGGAAACGGCTACAGAGGCCCAGGGATGCTGTGGTTCCTGGAGAGCAGCTGTGTGTGGTGCCAAGCCAGGTGCCATCTGGGGGCTATTGTCCTGGCAGTGTTGGACTTTGAGAGTAAACCAGGTGGGGCAGCTGCTGACTCAGGATCTGCGATGCACTGACCCCACTGCCCCAGTGGAGGGGGGGAGTCTGTGCTAAGCCCCCCGCCATCGTTCTGGACCCTGCCCAGGGCCCTGTTCTTCCAGGTGGCTCCGTCTAAAGGCAGCAAGAGGCGTCTGTCCCTAGAGGGGCTCTGCCTCCTCCACTTAGCCCTTGCCAAGACCTGTGCAGCCTGGAGGAGGGGGGCTCCCTGCCAGCGGGGGGAGTGGGAGAACCAGGGGATGCTGCCCAGTGGGGGAACCAGGTGGGGTGTCCGGCTCAGCTTGGGGGTCTCGTTGGCAGGTGCTTCCCTGGCTGGATGTTTGTGGGGATGGGGCATTGCTGGACCATTGTTGGGCTGGCCTGCCTCACCATCACTGCATTGCTGGGTTGGCTTGCTGCAGGGCTGGGCGCTGGACTGGCAAGCAGCAGGCAGTGGTGACAGACAGAGAGTTGAGTGCTGCGTTTCTGGGGCAGTGGTGTCAATGGGGAGGAGATGCGTTCCCTCCCCCAGCTTGGGGGCCGCTGGTTGCAGGGCGCTTGGGGTGAGGCTGGCTGGCAGGGGGACAGGCTGCAGGCTCTGGGGATGCAGAGCGAGGTGTTTCTCTCTGGTCACCCTGCAAGCTGCAGCTCCCTGGCTCCAGCCTGCCCATGCAGGGGGGTGGGGGGGTAGGTGTTCTGCAGCTGCTGAGCGGGTTCCCGAGTACCAGCTGTTGAGGCTGGCGGCAGGGCTGCGCTGACGGGGTTATTTTTATATGAAACTGATGCTGGTTCTCAGAACACGTCCCCCCCGTCCCGCGCTATTGTCTTCTCTACCTGCTGCCTTGGCAGCTCCTGCATGGGGGGCGATCCTGCCAAGCCCCCCTGGTTTCTCTAGGGCTGCTCCTTCCATGGCACCGCCCTTCCCCCTGCACCTTTGTGCCAGTGTCCTGCTGTTTACAGTACACTCCCTGCCTGGCTCTGGGCAGAGCTGGGGCTGGGCGGGGCCACCCTCCCTAGAGGCTGGAGCCTGTTTCCTCCTGGCAGAAATGGAGGGAGCCCCATTGCGGCCCCTCTTCCTCCAGCCCCCCTGGCAGCGGGTCCCTCGGGGATAGCTTGCAGGGGACGGGAGGTTCCCTTCCCTTTGCACCTGGCTTGGGCCTCCGCCCTGCCCCATAGTTCTCTGCCTGTGAACGGCTGGCTCTGGGGGCCGTGGGGCCAGGTGAATGTCTGAAGTGCATTGGAGGTGCTGGGGACGGGTGCAGGATGGCGACGCATGCCCTGCCCTCCTCCCCTGCCCCGCCCAGGGCAGCATTAGCCAGCAAGGGAACTAGCTGGTGCCGGATCTCCCCCCCTCCCCGTTTCCAGGGCGTTGGCTGTGGTTTCCGTGGAATCTGTGCAGGGCATTCCGGGATGTCACGCTGCCTCATCTGGTGGCGGGCGCTGGCCCGCGTTGCCATGGCAGCAGCAGCTCAGAGCCCACACACGGGTGTTCAGGAAACCACACTCTGGTGCTGCCCCCTGCAAAGTGGGGCTGTGGGGGGGAGCGGCTGCTGCTTCACTGCACTGGCAGGCGCCCAGCAGGGCTGGGGGGGGAGCAGGGGGGGTTTCCATCCTCCGGCAGCGCCACGAGGGACTCTGCCTCCCCAGGCCCTGCGGCGTGCCCAGGAATCCCCCGGGCACCTTGACAGTAGGCAGGGCCTGTTCCCAGGCAGAACAGGGGCCCATGTCCCTGGCACAGGGCCATGCCTGCTCAGAGGGCATCTCGCTCCACCCTCCACGCCAAGGTCGCACCTGCCAGGGCCTGTCATCTTGGAGGGGCTTTAGCAGAGTCCTGGAGCAGGACGGGGCTTGTGTCTGCCCCCCGTCCCCCTCCTACCCACAGGGACTGCAGCTGCCTGGGATGGACCCCACAGCAGAGGGAGCTGAGCCTCCAACCTTGGCCTGTAACGGCCTAACTGCAGCCGGGTCTGCTCTCAGGACTCCTGGGTTCTCTGCTCAGCCCTGCTCCCAACACTCAGCTCAGTCAGGTTTAACCCCTGCCCCCGCCCTTGTGAGCTGTCACAGCCTAGGAGTGTGGGGGGCTGGGTGGGGTGAGCCCAGCCTCCTGTACTGTATGTCCCTGGAGCAGCGGGGGAGCTGCCCTGTGGCATCTGGGGAGCCCCACCCTGGGTAGGGGGATTTTTAGTGCCAGCGTCTGTCTGCGTCCCACAGGGGGAGGGTGTTTGTCCTGGATACCAAAAACCAGCCCTGGGCATGGTGACTGTAGCCTGCTCTTGCTGTGAGGCACAGGGCTGGCTGTTAGGAGCTGTGGCTCAGAGGCTCTGCGCGCCCCACCTGGCGCTGGGTCGGAGTCTCCCTGGCACCTCTGGCTGTGGAGCCCTGTGCCCAGCAGCAGGGGCAGCTCCAGGGTTGCCCAGCTCGCCCCATGCTGGCTGAGCGTGGCCCCGTCTCCCGTCTGTCTGGACATGGCTGACCCGAAAGGACTGGGCTTGGCAGGAGGGGCTGTGCCAGGGCTAACCGTGCACTAGCCTGATTCCCGGGCGCTGCTCTGGTCTGGCCCCAGGGCTCTTGCCACCGGCCTGGGGCAGGGGGGCTGCCCACACCTGGAGCCCCCTGCTCACTTCTGAGGCCAGAATGCTGTGCCTGGAGGGCCCCCCTCTATCTGCCACCTGCAGCTGGGGAGTGTGGAGGGAGGGATCTCTCAGTCATTTGAGCATTGGCCTGCTAAACCCAGGGCTGTGAGTTCAATCCTTGAGGGGGCCATTTAGGGATCTGGGGTAAAATCAGTACTTGGTCCTGCTAGTGAAGGCAGGGGGCTGGACTCAGTGACCTTTCAGGGTCCCTTCCAGTTCTAGGAGAGAGGTATATCTCCAATTATTTATTTAGGGTTAGCGGGCACAGCCCCCAGTCCCGTCTAGCCCCATGTCCCATAACACCAGCCTGAGCCGCGTGAGGGGAGGATGCGAGGCTCCCCCTGGCGAGCAGGTCTGGGACAGCTGGCCCATGGGCAGCGTCTTGCATTGGCAGTGCCTGGCCCATGCCCTGTGGGTGCAGGTGTAGCTCAGTCCCTTCACTGAATCTCATTCGCCGTAGACCTGTCGAATTCTTTGCTGCGGCCTGCTCAGCTCTTGGCCTCACTGGTACCTTGCGGCAGGGAGTTCCGCAGACTCATTGTGCTGGCTGGAGGGGAGCCGTGCGAGTGGTGGGGAGCACAGAGCTCCGGAGGGTTTGGTGATGGACGGGGGAAGAGGAATGCTGTAGCTAGCCAAGCGTGGCGGGTGGTGTTTGTTTGGGCTCTGTTCCCGTCTCTAAGGCTGACTGGAGCCGCATGCGACAGTGAACGCACAGCCGTTATGGGCGGGGAAGGCCCCATGGGACTCTTGGGAACCCCCCTCCCTCCCCAGTCAGCTTTTCCACTAGTCTTCCCATGGCCATGACTGCTGGCTGGGGCTGGGAAGGGGAGCTGGCTGGGGCTGTTCTTGCCAAGTGACTCACCAGCTGCGAAGAAAGGAAAGGAAATGGCAAAAGGCTGCGGTTTGGGCCTGGGCTGGCAGGTCCTGCCAAGGGAAACAACAGCCCCTGTGCTGAGCAGGGAGCAAGGAACCTCGGCTCAGCTGCCCCTGCTCCCTGGGAACTGCGCTTCAGAGGAGTCTCCTGGGGCAGGGGCATCCCCTGTCGGGAGAGGCTGTGGCCAGGCTGTCTGTTGGTTTTAGCGTGTGCTCAAGGCCCTCTGCCGGCTGGGGACTGGGGGGGCTCCCTTCCCCAGCTCTGCCAAGGGGACAGACTGGCTGAGGTGTGTAAAAGGAACAAGCCCCCCATAGGACACTGCAGCCTGTAAGATCCAGAGCCATCGCCTGCCTCCTACCAGCAATAATAACCGCAGCCCGGCCCACCCAGAGCTCCTGCCTTATCTCCGCTCCGCAGATGGGCTGCGGCTGGGCTCAGTCACATGCAGAGCTGGGAGTGGAACCTAGGAGTCCTGGACCCCACTCCCAGGACTAGGAACAGAACCCAGGCATGTTGCTCCCTTGGCTAGCGGCTGACAGCGTCCACCGTTCTCTGTGCTAAGGTGTGGGGATGAGGGCCCCAGCCGCCTGGGGAAACCGCCAACCACTCAGACTCAGAGCCAGCCTCCAGGATGTTCCTCCCTCCTCGCTGCAGGACACGGGCTCCTGGGCTCAGCAGTGCTCCAGCTGCAGCCGGGCGCTGTCAGCCTCTCCCAGGTCCCACCCAGTGCATCCCTTGCGGTGCCCGGGGGGGCTGGCTTGCCTGCGCTGCTCTCTCGAGCCCCCACTCCTGCTGCTGCCACTGGTCCTGGAGATGCTCTGGAGGTTGGCAGGGACCCGCCAAGGTGCATTGTGACTGCCCTGGGGGAGAGTCCTGCTGGGTCTAGGGGGGCCGAGCGTGGTCCTGAAAACCCCTGCAAGGTGGGGCCCGTGGGCTGTCCCAACAGCCCCAGTGCTAGGGGGCTGCCTGGCGCCAAGCAGGGCCATGGCCTGGCTGTGTGCTCTGTCACAGCGAGCGCTCTGCTGCTCTGAACGGCCTGGGGCTGCAAGCTCCGACTGACTGCTAGTGGGCCCTACTCCTGCCGGGAGCCCCATGCTTGGTCCAGGGCGTGCTGCTGCTAGGTGCTCTGTGTGTGGGGGAATCCCCTGCTGTGGCCGTTCGGTCTGGGGGCGCTGCCCCTCGGAGCAGTACTGGGGAGGGGGCGCAGTTCTAGCAGGAGAAAGGTGCAGCCTCCCAGTGTGGCGTGGGCCCCTCCCTGGGTGATCCGGGGGTGCCTGTGCAGGGGGGTCATGTCAGCGCCTGGGTTCAAGCTCCTGGCGTGGGCAGGCCTGAGGCTGCGGCTGTCCCGGGGCAGGGCTCGCAGGGCACCGGGAGCTGGCCGTGCTGTGGCTGGGGGCCAGGTTGGCTGTTGTCACCAGCTGTCCTGTGAGCTGTGGCACAGGGGAGTCCCGGGCAGCTCTGGCCCTGTCTTCAGAGCCATGGGCTCTCCTCCGATGAGGTAACAGGAAAGGGAGCCAACAAGGAGCATGCCGAGGGCTCCCCTCTGCGCTGGGCTCCTGGGAGAGCTGCTCCTGGGCCCTGGCCTCAAACCGGGGCCACGGCTCTGCCACCCTGGGCTCCCCAGTCCCTGATGGGCCTCAGCCCCTGCAGCCGGTTCAGCCTCCCAGCCCTGCCAGCTGGATACAGGCTAGGAAATCGGGACGTGGGGGTGGGGGGCAGTCAGTGGCATAGGGAGCCCTGAGCACTTCCCTGGGGAGAGAGGGGGCTGTGCACCAGATGCTGGGGTGGCTGGAATATTGCTCCCCACCCAAATGGGCTGCGGGGGGGCTGCTGAGGGGGGTCAGGCCTTGGCTAGGGCAGCTTGGTCCCGGGCTGGGGGGATGCGGGGGGGGGGTTGGTCCAGAGCTAGGGGGGACCCTGGGGTGGGGGCTCAAGCCTGGTCTGTGGGGAGGGCTGCTAGGGGGGTTTGGCCCCAGACTGGGGAGTTCAGTCCAGAGCTAGGAGGGATCTGGGGGGTGGGGGGGACTTGGTCCTAGGCTAGGGGCTGGGGGTCCTGGGGGGCTTGGTCCTGGGCTGTGCTGGTTGGGGGGATGTTTGGGGGGCTTAGACCTGGGCTAGGGGGGCTGGTCCTAGGCTAGGTCCCCCCTCGAGAGTGGGCTGGGGGGGCTTCTGGGCGCTCAGTCCTGGGCTGGGGGCTCGTTGGGGGTCAGTCCTGGGCTGAGGGGATGTCGGTAGGCTCCCAAGTGGCTTGGCCTTGGGTTGGAGGATGTTGGGGGGCTCCCAGGTGGCTCGTTCCTGGGCTGGGGGATGCTGGGTGGGGGGCTGTCAGTCCCAGGCTGGGGAGAGGTTGGGGGGCTCCCGAGTGGCTCAGTCCCAGGCTGGGGGGCTCCCGGGGGGAGGGGTCGGTCCAGGTTAGGGGGTCGATCCCGGGCTAGGGGAGGTTGGGGGGCTCCCGGCGGGGCTGGCTCCGCGCTGGCGGCTCCCCGGCCGCTCGGGGCTGGGCTGGGCTCGGCCAGGCCGGGCAGGGGGCGGGCGCGGGGCTGGGCGGCTCCTGTCTCGGCGGGCGGGCCGAGGAGCGCAGCGCAGCGGCATGGCCGGCAGCGCGGACCCCGCGTCCTCCGTGGCCGCCTACTTCGCCTACAAGCGGGCGGTGCTGCGGGGCTCCGAGTGGCTGCTGAGCGGCCGCTCCGAGCCGGAGCGGAGAAGCTACCTGAGCCGGCGGCTCTGCTGCGTCGGTGGGTCCGGCCGCGCGGTCCGGGGGCGCAGGGTGGGTGCAGTGCTGGGGCGGCGACGGACGGGGTGCAGTGCTGGGGCGGTGAGGGAGGGGGTGCAGTGATAGGGTGCAGTGTTGGAGTAGTGAGGGACTGGGTGCAGTGCTGGGGCGGCGAGGGATGGGGTGCAGTGCTGGGGTGCAGTGTTGGGGCGGTGAGGGAGGGGGTGCAGTGGTGGGGCAGCGAGGGACGGGGTGCAGTGATGGGGCGGCGAGGGACGGGGTGCAGTGATGGGGTGCAGTGCTGGGGCGGCGAGGGACGGGGTACAGTGATAGGGTTCATGATTGAGGTGGTGAGGGACGGGGTGCAGTGAGGGACGGGCTGCAGTGCTGGGGCAGTGAGGGACGGGGTGCAGTGCTGGGGTGCAGTGCTGGGGCGGCGAGGGACGGGGTACAGTGATAGGGTGCATGGTTGAGGTGGTGAGGGACGGGGTGCAGTGAGGGACGGGCTGCAGTGCTGGGGCGGTGAGGGACGAGGTGCAGTGATAGGGTGCAGTTCTGGGGAGGTGAGGGAGGGGGTGCAGTGTTTGGGCAGTGAGGGTACAGTACTGGGGCAGTGGGGGAGGGGGTGCAGTCTGGGGGCACTGGTACACCCCCAGGCCATCGTTCCTGCCACTAGACTGGTCTGTCCCCAGGTATGTTTGTTTCTGAGCTCAGTGGACTCAGCGCCTGCTTTCAGGGCAGCGAAGGGTTAATACTTTGGGGGCGGGACTTGCCCTAGCCCCGCCTCCCCCGTCAAGGTAACAGTGACACTTGAGCCAAGCGACTGAGAAACGTGCAGCCCCTCCCCCGCCAGGTGCCCTGGGAGGCGGGACAGCCCCTCCCCCGCCAGGTGCCCTGGGAGGCGGGACAGCCCCTCCCACTCTCCTGCCAGGTGCCCTTGGAGGCGGGACAGCCCCTCCCCCTGCAGAGACAGGTGTCCCGGGAGGTGGGACAGCCCCTCCCCCGCCAGGTGCCCTGGGAGGCGGGACAGCCCCTCCCCCCACAGGGACAGGTGCCCTGGGAGGCGGGACAGCCCCTCCCCCTCTCCTGCCAGGTGCCCTGGGAGGCGGGACAGACCCTCCCCCTCTCCTGCCAGGTGCCCTGGGAGGCGGGACAGACCCTCCCCCTGCAGACAGGTGTCCCGGGAGGTGGGACAGCCCCTCCCCCCGCAGACAGGTGTCCCGGGAGGTGGGACAGCCCCTCCCCCCACAGGGACAGGTGCCCTGGGAGGCAGGAAGCTCCTCCCCCCGCAGGGTCAGGTGCAGGCTGATCCCCTCACACCTTGCTGGCCCATCCCCCCATGGAGTCTGGCTGGGGCAGCCCCCTCAGCCTGGGGACGGTGCCTTAGTCCTCTGGGGGGGGCTCCTTAGGGGGCCTGGGCCCCTTGTCTGCTGGCAGAGGACAGGGGGCTCCCCGGAGCTGAGACGGACTTGTGGTTCCCCAGCCCCGCTAACAAAGCTGCCAGCCCCAGGGCACTGCCCCGAATCGGCCCAGCGCCTGGCGGGTGACCCCGGTTCTGCTGCTGCCTCGGGCGCCTGGGGCCGGTGCCGCCAGGGGCTGCCTGCGGAGCCGTTAGCCGTGTCCGCATGGGAACACCCCGGCTCCCTCCTGGGCCTCGCTCCGCGTGACCCTGTGCTGGGGGCCCACAGGCGAGGGAGGGGAGCGGCAGGCAGGTGTGTCGAGCTGGGAGGGTCGAAATGCCTCCCATGGCGGTGAACCTCGGGGGCCCTCCTCAGGCTGGCATTGAGCTGACGTGGCAGCTGGCGTGACTGGACGCTGCTGGTCCTCGAGCTGCACCGCTCTGGGAAGCCAAAGTTATGCTCCGGCTCTAACCCCCCCCGCCCCACCCTGGCCTCTGGGCTGGGCCTGCTCCCGCGAGGCCCCCGGGTCTCTGCCCTCCGGACAGGTGGGAATGGGCGAGCCTTTCCTGCCATGGAGCGCGCCCCCCGCTGACGGCCCGGGTGCAGCCCCCTCCTTCCCAAAGGCTGCTGCGGTGCAGGGCGCTGGAATGAGGCCTTGAGCAGGATGGGGGCAAAGGGGCCTGCGGGAGGTGAGAGACCTTCCGTTCAGTACTACCGCTCTGGGATCGCCCCGGCACGCCTGGCCCCACTGCATCTCCCAGCCCTGCGGCGTCACAAGCTACAGACAGCCTCTGCCCGTCGCCCTGCAGCCTCAGATCCCCAGCCTTGCGCCCCCGGCAGCCCCTGCCTCCCCTGCGGCCTCAGAGCCCCAGCCTTGCGCCCCCGGCAGCCCCTGCCTCCCCTGCGGCCTCAGAGCCCCAGCCTTGCCCCCTCAGCAGCCTCTGCCCCCCCCCCGTGGCCTCAGATCCCTGCCCTTGCCCCCTGGCAGTTCCTGCCCCCCCCCATGGCCTCAGATCCCCAGCCTTGCCCCCTCAGCAGCCTCTGCCCGCCCCCCCCCCGTGGCCTCAGATCCCTGCCCTTGCCCCCCGGCAGCCCCTGCCCGCCCCCCCGCGGCCTCAGATCCACAGCCTTGCCCCCTAACAGCCCCTGCCCCCCCGTGCCTTGCCCCTTCAGCAGCCTCCGCCCGCCCCCGTGGCCTCAGATCCCTGCCCTTGCCCCCCGGCAGCCCCTGTCTCCCCTGCGGCCTCAGAGCCCCAACCTTGCCCCCCAGTGGCCCCTGACCCCCCACCTGTGGCTTCTGATCCCTGCCCTTGCCCCCCGCCTCCCTTCCTGTGCCCTCAGATCCCCTCCTTGCCCCCCAGTGGCCCCTGCCCCCCCCGCCTGCAGCCTCAGATCCCCGCCCTTGCCCCCCAGTGGCCTGTGTCTCCCCCCTCTGGCTGCAGATCCCCTCCTTGCCCCCCCGGTTGTCCCTGCAGTGTGTGGCCCTGCCACTCTTTGCTGGCACTAGGCTGGCTGGTTCCCCTGCACGGGAGGCCCTGGCAGCCTGTCAGGGGAGGGCTCTGCAGAGCCTGCCATGTAGTGCCCTTGCCCCTGGCAGGGGGAGCATGGAGGGGTGACACCCGCAGTGCCTCCCAACCCCTGGGGCCCTGCCCCCACAGCGGGGCAAGGGGATCTCAGCCCAGGAAGCTGGGGTGGGGTCAGTACCCAAGGCCTGGAGGAAATTTGTGTGCCCAAGGCTGATGAGAAGGATCTGCCATCCCGGCACAGCTGCCCCCCACTGCTGGTGGCCGCCTGCATGGAATGGGAAGGGGCAGGTGGAGCAGAGGGGATGTCCTAGCCCCACAAGCAGGGGGTGTCCTGCCCTGAGCCCCTTGCTGTCTCTTTGACACTACCTCTGCCCAGCAGCAAAGGCCAGTGGGCCAGTGCCTGCCCCCTCCCAGCCTGTGGCCACCCCACGTGCACAGACTCCCTGCCAGCAGCCCTTCGTGCCAGGGCACAGGTTAGGCTGCAGTGTGGGCTGGGGAGGAAGGGGTGGTAGTAGGCATACGGGACAGGAGCTGTGGAGTGCAGGGGTGTTGCTGGTGTAATAGGGTGAGGTTGGCATTGCCTGTAGCACACCGGGAGGGCTGTCTGGCTGTCATGGAGGTGTCTGGTCTGCAGGGCTCTCCGGCTGTACCGGGGAGTGACTGGTCTGCAGGCCTCTGTGGCTGTAGCAAGGGGTGTCCAGCTGTAGCCGGGGGGTCTTGCTGTAGTGGGGGTGACTGGTCTGTAGTTCTCTCTGGCTGTAGCAGGGGGTGTCTGGACACAGGGGTGTGATTGGTTTGTGGGTCTCAGGCTGTAGCAGGGGCTGGCTGGCTGTAGCATGAGGTATCTGGTCTGCAGGGCCCTCTGGCTGTAGCAGGGGTGTGTGTGTGTATGACTGGTCTTAAGGGCTCTGCAGCTGTAACAAGGGGTGTCTGGCTGTAGTGGAGTGACAGGTCTGCAGGCCTCTGTGGCTTTAGCAAGGGGTGTCGAGCTGTAGCAGGGGGTGTCTTGCTGTAGCAAGGGTGACTGATCTGCAGATCTCGCTGGCTGTAGCAGGGGGTGACTAGTCTGCAGGGCTCTGTGACTGGAGCAAGGGGTGTCTGGCTGTAGCAGGGGTGTGGGAGCTTGTGACTGGGCTGCAGGTGGTGGCTGCCGGGGCAGGCGCTGGGTAGACATGGAAGCAGTAGGCTCAGACCTCACCCCTATGTCGATGCCCGGCTCTGGGTGGTTCTCAGCCTGGACTCTGCCCTCGGGGCCGGGGGACCTAGCAGTTTGCCAGCTGCAGGGTGAGTTCTCCCAAGGCTCTGGGCACAGAGCTGGGCTCTTGCTGTGTGATTGCTGTGGGATCCAGCAGGGGGTACCCCATGTCTTCCCGCTCCCGCCTCCGGGCAGGACCCTCTGTGCCAGGCGCTGTACAGACACGGGGTGAGCACCCCAGCTCCCTCGACTGGGTCGAGCTGTGCCTGGCCTAGCACACAGAGGTG
This sequence comes from Aldabrachelys gigantea, assembly GCA_026122505.1. Classification (NCBI taxonomy): domain Eukaryota; kingdom Metazoa; phylum Chordata; order Testudines; family Testudinidae; genus Aldabrachelys; species Aldabrachelys gigantea. The sequence goes on from CM047480.1 coordinate 298,879,716, forward strand.
TCGGAGGTTGAAGGGGGACAGCGAGGGTATTTTGTGGATGTCTGGTGGGCGCTTTCCCGGCATGAGGGGCAGCTGGGAGAACCCGAAGGGGCTTGTTGGAAGATGTGAGACGTGGGTGACGGGGGTTGGCCTTGTGGGCAGGGGCGCCAGCACAGGAGAGGCGACGGGCAGGACCTGACACTGAGACCGGCTGCCTGATGTGCCAGCGGAGGCTGCAGAGGGTCACGGGCAGCATGGGGGCTGGGAGACTCGAATGGTCCAGAGCTGAGACTGAGATTCGACCAGTTGGAGTCTGTGAATCCAGTCTGGGGGCTCCGTGGGGGGGTGGGGGTGTGTGTATATGTTGGAGTTGGGGTGAGGAGTGTGGGAGGTGTGTGCATGCTGGAGTTGGGGGTAAGGGGGGTGAGTGTGTGTGTGTGCACTGAAGTTGGGGGTAAGGGGTGGGGGTGAGCGGTGTGTGTGTGCTGGAGTCGGGGGTAATGGCTGTGGAGGGTGAGGGGTGTGTGTGTGCTGGAGTTGGGGGTGACAGGTGTGGGGGGTGAGGGGTGTGTGTGTGCTGGATTTGGGGGTGACAGGTGTGGGGGTGAGCGGTGTGTGTGTGGTGGAGTCGCGGGGAGGGGGCTCTGGTGAGATCAGGGGGTGCTCAGACAGTGATCAGCTGATCCCTCCTGGTCTTAGACTTTGTAATCCGCTTAGGCTCCTGGCCCCAGGCTGGCGGGTGGGCGGCTGGGAACCTCCCCCAGCTAGCACCCTGCCCCACCCCCCACAGCGCCCCCTGCTGGGAGCCCCCCCACAGCCAATGCCCTGCACTGCCCCACCCCGCCCCCTTCAGCGCTCCCTGCTGGGATCCCCCCCCGCAGCCAGTGCCCTGCCCCCCCCCCCCCACAATGCCCCCTGCTGGGAATCACCCCCCAGCCAGTGCCCTGCCCTGGCCCCCCAACGCCTCCTGCTGGGAACCCTGTCATGGAGTCCCCGGGCGATGCTCTGGAACTGCTCCCCACAAAGCCAGGCAGGACTTTGGGAGCCTCCTCTCCCTTGGAGCAGACTTGTTCAGGGCAAGAAGCTCACACGGCTTCACCTCCTGGGTCTCTCCTTGGAGCATTCAGCATCCTCTGCCCCTCCGTGTGCTTCCCACAGCGAGCCCGCCCCAGCGGGGTCCTGGGAAAACCACAGGGTCCTGCACCCCCACTGTGCAGTCAGACGTAACTCTCAGCCAGCCAGCAAAACAGAGGTTTATTCGATGACAGGAACAGGGTCTAAAACAGAGCTTGTAGGTACAGCGAACCGGACCCCTCGGCCGGGTCCATTCTGGGGGGCAGTGAGCCAGACCCCTAGGTCTGCACTTCACTCCTCGTCCCCAGCCAGCTCCAGACTAACCACCCCCTCCAGCCCCTCCTCTCTGCTCAGCCCCTTTCCCGGGCCAGGAGCTCACCTGATCCCTTTGTCTCCAACACCTTCAGTTGGCACCTTTGCAGGGGAGGGGCCCAGGCCATCAGTTGCTAGGAGACAAGAGTGCCAGGCATTTAGGGGCACTGGCCCTTTGCTCTGCAGCAATCACACACCCTTATCCCACCACCTAGATATTAAGAACTGCACAGGGGACACTGAGGCACCAGCACAGTGTTCAGAGCAACATTAAGAACAGTCCCAGTTCGACACCCCCTCCCCCAGCCAGTGCCCTGCCCAGCGCCCCCTGCTGGGAAGTGCCTGCCTTGGCTGCCGAGCAGACTGTGAGTGAGCACCCAGCTATGTGACGTGCGTTGGCGTCAGCCGGGCCCTGGCAGCTCATTGCTCCATATGTCTCAGTGGCTGGAAAATACTTGTGGTTTAGAAACCGTTGTAGGGCACATTCCTCCCTGCGCTGGGCCCGGCCCAGCTCTGCTCCTTGGAAACCGAGGGGGCGGCAGCTGGGGCGAGCCCGGGCTGGGAAGCGAGGGGGGCAGCTGGAGCCAGCACCTCCACCATTCCCTGCCCTTTGCCCCATTGCGTGGCTCGGGGCCCTCGCCCGGGCTGCTGGGAGCCGGCTCTGCTCCCTGTTTGTCCCAGGGCAGCCCCAGCCCTAGCCTGGAGCTGGGGCAGTGCTCTGGCTGCAGCGGGGCCAGGCGGCTGTGATTTCCAAGTGGGTCACGGCCAGAGGGCAAACTGGATGGGGAAACCCTGTCACCCCTGGCCTAGTCCCCGCAGGTGGCTGCCCGCCGAGCTGGGGGCTGTCTCTGCCTCTGTGCCCTGGGCAGCTTGCGCTGGGCCAGTGTGCTGGAGGCCTGGCTGTCCCTGGTGCTCTCGGCCCTGCCTGGGGGGTGGGGTGGGGGCTGTTCTGGGCAGTTGGCTGCGCTGGGGGGCGGGGGGCGTGTGGGACATGACACGTGCCCGCAGGCGGACCCTAGGCTGAGCTCCGCTGGCTTCCTGTGCCCATGGGGTGGGGAGAGCTCCTTGCTCAGAGCAGGGCGTGTCCCTCAGGCTGCATGAGTCACAGTGCAGCCATGTGCTGCACTTCCCTTCGCCCTGGGGGCGTGTGCAAGGTCCATGCTGCACCCAGGAGCCAACTTTCTGCACCCTGGGGTGTGGTTGGGGTTATCCTCTGCAGCCCCTCTTTCCGCGCTGGGCACATGGCTGGGGGAGGGGTGCTGGCCTTCTTCACTGCCTCAGGCCGGCTCCGGGCTCCCTGCTGCTGACCCTGCCACGGGGGCACCGTGGGGCTCATGGGGTCTCTCTGGCCTGTGCTGACTGACCCTTGTCCCCCCAATCCTGGCTGAGGTGGGCTGAAGCCGAGGGGGAAGGGCACAGGGCACAGGGCGGGGAGGTGTATTCTCCTGTGCCCACCACCCAAGGGCTGTGGGGCACTGGCCGGGTGGCTGCTGGGCCATGACAGCGGGAGATCCCTGGGCCTGAGGCAGCTCTCAGCTGTCCCGTCAGGGGTCCTGATTCCCTCCTGGGGAACAGTCAAGCCTGGCCCACCTGCTCCCAGGTGCAGCCCTCTGACCCTCGCTCTCCCTGGGCTGTGGCAGGGCAGCCCCCGGGCATGCAGCTCCCCGGGCGTGGGGCTCCCCAGGCTTCAGGATCCCCAGGTGTGGGGCTCCCTGGGCATGGGGATTCCCAGGCATCAGGCTCCCTGGGCGTGGGGCTCCCCAGGCGTCAGGATCCCCAGGTGTGGGGTTCCCCGGGCATGCAGCTCCCCGGGCGTGGGGCTCCCCAGGCTTCAGGATCCCCAGGTGTGGGGCTCCCTGGGCATGCGGATTCCCAGGCATCAGGCTCCCTGGGCGTGGGGCTCCCCAGGCTTCAGGATCCCCAGGTGTGGGGCTCCCCGGGCATGGGGCTCCCCGGGTGTGGGGCTCCCCAGGCGTCAGGATCCCCAGGTGTGGGGTTCCCCGGGCATGCAGCTCCCCGGGCGTGGGGCTCCCCAGGCGTCAGGCTCCCCGGGCGTGGGGCTCCGCAGGCTTCAGGATCCCCAGGTGTGGGGCTCCCCGGGCATCAGGCTCCCCGGGTGTGGGGCTCCCCAGGCGTCAGGCTCCCCGGGCGTGGGGCTCCGCAGGCTTCAGGATCCCCAGGTGTGGGGCTCCCCGGGCATGGGGCTCCCCGGGTGTGGGGCTCCCCAGGCGTCAGGATCCCCGGGCGTGGGGCTCCCCGGGCAGGCTGGCTGTGGCCAGGAAAGGGTTACAAGCAGGAGGCTCTGGCAGGCAGGGCTGTGCGCTGGGGGAGGAGTCTGGGGGGCGAGGGGCAGGCCTGGTTCCCGGGGCAGAGGAGCTGGAGCCGGGGGTGGGGAGCGGTGCTCAGTGCTGCTCTGGCTGGGCTGGGCTGCGGGTGCCGCCCGCGGGCAGGGCGGGGATCGCTGGGGAGGGCCAGGGACCATGTCCAGGCGGCGGCTGCAGAGCCCGGAGCTGGAGGGCCCCGAGGAGAACCTCTACCTGGCCGTGCTGAGGGCCACGGAGGGCAAGAAAGGTACCGAGCCACTGCCCAGCCTGCCCCCCATCCTGGGCTTTCTGCTGGGGGGGCGGGGAAATGGGGGGCTGTGCCTGCGGGATGGGGGGACGTGGTGTACCTGGGGGCGGGGAAATGGGGGGCTGTGCCTGCGGGATGGGGGGACGTGGTGTACCTGGGGGTGGGGAAATGGGGGGCTGTGCCTGGGCGGTGGGGGGTGTGGTGTACCTGGGGGTGGGGAAATGGGGGGCTGTGCCTGCGGGATGGGGGGACGTGGTGTACCTGGGGGTGGGGAAATGGGGGGCTGTGCCTGCGGGATGGGGGGACGTGGTGTACCTGGGGGTGGGGAAATGGGGGGCTGTGCCTGGGGGGTGGGGGGGTGTGATGTACCTGGGGGTGTAGGGGATTGCTTGTGCAGGGGAGTTGGGGGCTCTGTCCTAGTGCTGTGTATGGGGACTGGGGGGGGGCAGCCATAGAGCAGCTGTGTGGAGACCATACTGGCTGGGGGGCTGCTCTGTGTGTGGCGTGTTTGGGGGGGGGGGCTGTGACCCTGCTTGTGATGCCAGTCCCTGTGCTCTGTGGGGGCGGGGGTCCTGTGCCCTGGCACCCTGGCTGCTGTGAGCTCTGCCCTGCACACTGCCAGGGGTACGTGCCCACCTGTGGGGCATTGCATGCTGGGGGGTGATCCCCCATGGCAATTGCAGCCCCCAGGTCACTCTGAGCCGCCCCCCCAGGGGCTCTGGCTGTTCAGCCATAGCTATAGGGGACCCAGGCCTCAGCCCTGCTTGGGGTGTGGCTGTGGGGGGAGGGGAGGGGAGCTCAATGGGGTGGGGGGTGGGGGCTCTTGCCAGCTCCCAGCCCCATCCCTGAGCCCCGCCATGGCACCCCCCCCCCATGGGTGTAGTGCCCCAGTCAGTGGCTGGCGGGCAGGCACTGGGAACGCTGCCTGCCTGTGGGAGTGGCACTTCCTGCCCCACCCAGGCTGCGAGGGGAGCAGTCGTGCCCATGCTGGAATGAGGTGCCAGGGGGCTAGGAGAAGCGTCCCAGAGCGTCCCAGGGGCTTGATTGCCATCTTGCTCCTGTCTTGGGGGTGGTGCCCAGCTGAAGCTGAGCCCCAAGGCTGTGTCTGTCCCTCCCCCTCCTCCTCGCATCTGGGTTCCCCTTCCTGCTGCCCCCTTGTCTGCTGGGAGCTGCCCTGCCCCTGGCTGCCCCTCAGGGTGCAGCCCCTGCCCCTGGGGTCCCACGGGGGAAGTCGGCCCTGCCCCCAGAGGCACCCCCGCTGCTGGGCGCCCGTCTGGCCCTGGGCGGCTGGGAGCTGCACAGACAGATCTCCACGCTCTCCTGGGCGGACAAGACACGACATGTGAAACCCACATGGGGGGGCAGCTGTGCCACACACCCCTGCGGGGTAGTGAGCTTGTTGGGGCTGGGGGCATCCCCCTTCATTCGGGCAATTCAGGCTTGGGGCGGGGAGGGTGGCCATTTACACCTGGGACAAGGGGGGATGTTTTCCTGGGCTAACTGCTGTTGGGGGGGCCCTAGCGCATCCTGGGGCGTTCCCAGCCTCCTCTCCCCCTCCCAGGACCCACAGCTCACCCGTCCCTGCTGGGCTGTAACCTGCTCACTGGGGGTGTTACGCAGGGGCCTAGGGGAGACTCCTACCTCTCTCGGGCAGGTCAGCACTCCCCCCGCCCCTCACGGGCCCAGGCAGCTGGTGTGAGGCTGGGATTGGAACCCAGGCGTCCTAGCCCTGAGCCCCCCAGAGGCCAGTGCAGAGCTGGGCGGAGCCTGTCGCCTCCAGGGCCATGTGCTGAGGGGGATGGGGCTGTTGGGGTTTCCTCAGGGCTCTGGAGGGGTTCAGCACGAGGGACTGCGGGGCTGGAGTCCCAGCTCCAGAAACACCTTGGGAGGGGGTTGGAGTGGCCCCTCTGCTCCCTACCTGCCGTGGGGCTGGGCCTTGCTCCTGCAGCCCTCAGAGATGAGGGTGTCTGTGGGGTGAGAGATGGGCCCCCTGGCTCAGGCAAGGAGCAGGGGGGCATCTGGGCATTGCTCCTGGCGCTGCCTGCCCATGGCCTGGTGTTCCCAGCCCTGCGGTGCTGAGGTGGGGCTGGATGAGCACTGGAGGAGTACGGCTCGTCCTGCTGGAAACAGGTCCCAGCCCCCAAGTCTGCTGTGGGGCCCACCCCAGTGTCTGCAGGTCGGCAGGGCGGGGCGCCTGGGCTGTTCTCCGGGAGGACCTGGCTTGCTGAGCGTGGAGACAGCTGCTCCCTGCGGTGTCCCAGTGCCCCGACTCCCCATGGCTCTCCTAGCAGTGACTGAGGACCCCCCCCCGCCCCGCCCCGCCCGGTGCCTGCGCCCCTTGGCTCGCCTTCCCCTTGCTGCCTTTGGGTCCCCGCTGAGGCCTGTTGCTGGTGCCCTTGGGAGGGGCTCTCGGCTCTGCCCTGGGCCCCTAGAATGTGTGGGGCTCAGGAGGCGCCAGCCCGGGGCAGCAGGCTCCTGCAGTGGGGTGAGTGCTGGGGGGGCTCTGGAGCGGGCGCCCTGTGTCGCTGCGCTCGGAGGGCTGACCTGGCTGCTGTGACCCAAGTGGGAGTGAGCGCAGGGAGCTGCTCTGGGGAATCACCCGTTGGCTCCTCGTGCCCGGGGCTGGGCATCGGGCACCGCGGGGGGCGTGGCATATGAGTCACTGCAACCGTTTCCTTCCCATTGGCACCGATGAGTCAGGCCCCTTCCTGCCTGTGCTGAGCTCCGGGAGCCTGTGGGGTCTTGCTCATCCCTCTTCTGAGCTCTGGCCCTGCTGGCCGAGGGGGAGTCTGCCCCAGCTCTTCCACTCCAGACTCCATAAGCCCCCTGTGCCGCCCAACGCACTAACCCCCATGGTCTCCTCTCTTGCAGATGAGCGAGACCGGGTCCAGAAGAAAACCTTCACCAAATGGGTCAACAAGCACCTCATCAAGGTAAGGGTGTCCCCCCGGGGACAGGGACAGGGGGCGGGGCCTCCCTGTGGAGGGCAGAGCAGCAGGGTGAGCCCAGGGCAGGGCAGGTCCCTTACTTTTAATAGGCAGTGCTTGGTTAGGCTGTGGAACTCACTGCTGCAGGATGGGTGGAGTGAACAACTGACAATGGGCAGCTCTGACTGTGGGGGGAGCAAAGTGCCGGCGTGGGGGAGGGTCACTGCATTGCTTTCAGGCCCAGCAGCCCAGTGGCAATTCACCCCGCAGTCCCTGGAGCTGGGACTCTCCCAATGACGGGCCCAGTTATGGAAGGGCCAGAACTCCCCAATCCCTTTCCCAGGGGTGCCTCTCAGGAGGGGACCCGAGCCCCTGGGGGGCCCTAGCCTCCTTCAGTGTCCCATGTCTGACCACTTCTGTCTGGCTGTGAGGTGCAGTCTTCCATCCTGCCATGCTACCCGCTGGGCCCCCCTTCATGGCTGCCTTGGCCCAGCCTCAGCTCTGCCCTAGATGGAGAGGGGCACATGAAGGGCATCCCACACCTCTCCGTGTGTGACCTGGGGCTGGATGACCAGGCTCTGTCGTGTGGGAGCCACAGAGTGTGACCGGGGGGCGCTGTCTGTGCTGGGTGGGAGCACCGGGACACCTGAGTTCCCTAGATCACGTCTGCAGCCCGTTCCCAGCTAGAGCCGCGGCCCCCAGCCCCGCAGGCTGTGATGGGCAGGAGAGCAGACAGTGTTTCACAGGGCTGGCTGGGGCCACCCGGCCCTGCCCAGCACTGCTTGGTAATGCCCTGGCAGGAGCACGGGGAGCAGTCCCTGCCCGCAGCGAGGGGAGGCAAGGGCCAGCCATGCCGAAGTATGTGAGGGCGGTGCCTGGGAGGACCATCCACATCCGACACCTGGCTCTGCTCTCCCCCTGGTGTGGGCCCCAGCCGGAGGGCTTGGGCGGGGGGGAGAAGGGGTCCCTGGCAGGGGGCAGTCAGGAAACAAGCACTGAGCACCTGAGCATTGGCAAGCTGGTGCGCTCTGACCAGGCAGGGGCTGAAGGGGGCAGTTGCCAGAGCCAGGCAGGGGGCAGTTCAGGAGGGCCGGGGAGCAAGCCCCTGGAATCTTCTGGCCCAGAAGGAGCCGCTCTGCCCCATGCCTGCAGGCTGCTCTGTGCCTGCAGGCAGCCCGGGGCCTGGCAGAGCTGGCTGGCTGCCTCTCCTCCCACAGGCCGTGCTGAGCGCACAGTGGCCTGTGGCCCGGCTCTGAATGGATGATTGTGCTCCAGCCCCGTGGAGAAGGGAATGTTCCTGGTGGCGTTGATGAAACAGGATTTCAGAGTTGTGCGGCCAGCATCCTGCCCCCTGGCTGCAGCCAGGCGCTTGCGAAAACTGGGCTCTTCTGTGTCTTCTGCTGTGGAAAGTGGGCTCTAGCCCCCCAGCAATTCAGCCAGGCCCTTCCAATGGGACTGGGGAGACGGGAAGTGCCTGACAGGATGCGCCTGGGCGCTGCCTCCTGCCCGACGGCGCTGGCACCACAGGGAGGGGCAGGAACCCTGCATCAGGGAGGGACTGCAGCCTGTTCTGTTCTCATGAGTCACATCACTGTCTGCTCTGCCCTGGAGCTTGCTGAGCTCTTGGCCTTGCTGGCACCTTGTAGCAGGGAGTTCCCCAGGTTGCTGCAGTGCATAAAGGGGGATGCGCTTCCCCCAAGAAGGGCCCATTGCTCCAGTGAGGCGAAGGCTGTTACGGGGGACACTTCTTAGGCCCTCCTTGCCTGTGCTGCCTCCCCCGCTACAGGTGGTGCCATTGGTTGCCTCGGCCCACGGAGTTCCCCCATCTCTCTCGTCCCTTGGCAGGTCTGTGCCTGCGTGTGCCAGGCTCTCAGGGCTGTTTCACCCCCATCTGGAGGCGCTGCCACAGCTGCGCATGTAACTGCTAATGCCCGGCCTGGCCGAGCGCAGGGACATGGCCCCGGGCCCGCATCTAACCCAGTGCCTGGCCCGGCCCAGCGCGGGGACATAGACACAGCCCTAGCCCTGTGTCTAACCAGTAACGCCCAGCCTGGTTGAGCATGGGGACATGGCCCCGGCCCCGCATCTAGCCCAGCACCTAGCCCGGCCGAGTGCAGGGACATGGCCCCGTATCTAACCAGTAACGTCCGGCCTGGCTGAGCGCAGGAACACAGACAAAGCCCCGCATCTAACCCAGTGCCTGGCCCGGCCCGGCTGAGCGCAGGGACACAGACACAGCCCCGCATCGAACCCAGTGCCCGGCCGAGCACGGAGACACAGACACAGCCGTGTCTAACCCAACGCCCGGCCTGGCCGAGTGCGGGGACATAGCCCCAGCCCCAGCCCCAGCCCCGTGTGTAACCCAACGCCCGGCCAAACGCAGGGACACACTCACAGCCCCGTGTGTAACCAGTAATGCCCGGCCTGGTTGAGCATGGGGACATGGCCCCGGCCCCGCATCTAATCCAGCACCTGGCCCGGCCGAGTGCAGGGACATGGCCCCATATCTAACCAATAACGTCCGGCCCGGCTGAGCACAGGGACACAGACACAGCCCTGCATCTAACCCAGTGCCTGGCCCATCCCAGCCGAGTGCGGGGACACAGACACAGCCCCAGCCCCGTGTGTAACCTAACGCCCGGCCAAACGCAGGGACCCAGACAGCCCCATATCTAACCAGTAACGCCTGGCCCGGCCAAGCATGGGGACACAGACACAGCTCCGCATCTAACCCAGCGCCCGGCCTGTCCGAGTGCGGGGACACAGACACAGCCCTGCATCTAACCCAGTGCCCGGTTTCGCCGAGCGCAGGGTCATGGCCCCGGCCCCGGGTCTAACCCAATGCACGGCCCAGCCCGGCCGAGTGTGGGAACATAGACACAGCCCTACATCTAACCCAACGCCCGGCCTGGCCAAGCGCGGGGACACAGATGCAGCCCCATGTCTAACCCAACGCCTGGCCCGGCTGAGCGTGGGGACACGGACACAGCCCCGTGTCTAACCCAGCGCCTGGCCCGGCCTGGCCAAGCGTGGGGACACAGACACAGTCCCGTGTCTAAACCAACACCCGGTCCAGCCTGGCCAAGTGCAGGGACATGGCGCCGGGCCTCTATCCAACCCAGCGCCTGGCCCGGCCGAGCGTGGGGACACAGACACGGCCTGGCCGAGCGCGGGGACATGGTCCCGGGCCTCTATCCAACCCAGCGCTTGGCCTGGCCAAGCTCGGGGACACAGACACGGCCTGGCCGAGCGCGGGGATACAGACACAGCCCTGCATCTAACCAGTAACGCCTGGCCTGGTTGAGCATGGGGACATGGCCCCGGCCCTGCGTCTAACTCAACGTCTGGCCCGGCCGAGTGCAGGGACATGGCCCCGTATCTAACCAGTAACGCCCAGCCCGGCTGGGCTCAGGGACACAGACACAACCCTGTGTCTAACCCAGCGCCTGGCCCAGCCGAGCACGGGAACAAAGACACAGCCCCGCGTCTAACCCAACGCACTGCCCAGCCCAGCCTGGCCGAGTGCAGGGACACAGACACAGCCCCACGTCTAACCCAACGCCCGGCCCGGCCCAGACTGGCCGAGCGCAGGGACATTGCCCTGGCCCTGCGTCTAACCCAGCGCCCGGCCCGGCCGAGCACGGGGACACAGACACAGCCCTGCGTCTAACCGGTAATGCCCGGCCCGGCTGAGTGCGGGGGCACGGCCCCATATCTAACCAGTAACGCCCGGCCCAGTTGAGCATGGGGACATGGCCCCAGCCTCGCGTGTAACCAGTAATGCCCGGCTGAGCGCAGGGACATGCTGCCTCTTGGCAGCAGCCTTTGCTCCGGCACCACGAGCCAGGCCCAGCTCCAGAGAGCAGCACACGCTGGAGCCCGCCTGCCCTGCCCTCACACGCGTGTCTGGCCACGCTCATGCTCATGTGCCTGCCTGCACCGGCCCCGTGCCAGGCCTGTAATCCCTGCCCCCGCGCTCGGTGCATTCAGCTCCCGGGGGCAGGGCCTGTCCTGGCTGGGGAGCATCCGGCACACCCCAAACTCGTGCAGCCAGCCAACCCTGGCGCCCGTGGCCAGGACACTGGGCTAACTGCACAGGGCGGCCCATGGGGGGCAGCGCATGGGGCCAGGTGAGCGATGGGCAGGCTGGCTGCACTGCAGGCTCAGGCTGGCTGGCTGGGAGCTCTGTGCAGCTCTGCACTTCCGCCATGCAGGGACGGGGTCTCTCTCTGCTTTGGCTGGGCTCCCCCCCGCTGCCTGAGGCTGGCTCCACCCAGGGTGTGAGTGCTGGGCCGGGCTTTCCCTGTGGCCTGCACCTGGCTAAGCCGAGGGGCTCCTGGGCCACTGCCTGGAGTGGAATGTCCGGAGGGGGGTCCAGGATCCCTGCTGTGCTTGCGGCCCCGGGGCGTGGGCAGCAGGCTGGACAGGGGCTGGGGCCCAGCTGGAGCCCGAGCAGCCCCCTGCTGTGCTTGGGAAGCTGAACACTGGGTCTTCGCCACCTCTGCCCCTAACCCTCCTCTCTCTCTCTCCCCGCCTTCCCCTCCTGCGGCAGCACTGGCGAGCAGAGGTAGGTGGCATCCCATCCTGTGCACGGTGTGACCGACGGCATCGCGCATGGCTCCTGTCTGCCCTGGCTGCTCCCCAGGCAGGGCCATGGGCTCAGGGCTGTAGGGGGCGGAGGCCATGGGCTGGCAGGGCTCGGGCAGCGCACGACAGTGCCCGGAGCCAGGCACAGGCATCAGAGCTCCTGGGCTCTGGCCCCAGCCTGGCCCTGCCAGCATCAGTGTAGCGGGGAAGACAGCGAGCCCAGCCCCCAGAGTGGGTCAGGCTCTGAAACCACCAGCCTCTGGCAGTGCAAACGCTGGCTGCCAGGCCCCGCAGACCCTGCTAGCTCCATACCGGTTAGCAACCCCCAAGTGCCCAGCCCCTGCACCCTCGCAGAATGCTGAGGTCCACTGGCCCCAAGGACCAGAACACACCCGCTATGAGACTCAGCCCAGGGCCGGCGCCTGGCTGGGGACCCAGCACAATGAGTTGATCAGGAAAGACCAGGCATCCAGGTGCCAGGGAGAAGAATACTGAAAACAAATGGTCGATGCAAAACCAAATGGTAGCAAAAAGAACAGGCGTCCTTGTGGCATCTTGGAGACAAACACATTTATTGGAGCATGAGCTTTCATGGGCTACAGCCCACTTCATTGGATGCATGTAGTGGAAAATACAGTCGGAGAGAGAGAGATATATTACACACACACACACACACACACACACACACACACACACACACACACACACACACACACACACACACACACACACACACACACACACACCATGAAAGTAGTGGAAAATACAGTCGGAGAGAGAGAGATATATTACACACACACACACACACACACACAACATGAAACAATGGGTGTCACCATACACATGCTAACGAGAGTGATCAGTGAACGTGAGCTATTACCAGCAGAAGAGAACAAAACTTTTGTAGTGGTAATGAAAATGGCCCATTTGCAACAGTGAGGAACAGTGTGTGTGGGGGTGGAATAAACATGGGGAAATAGCGGTAGCATGCTCTCTGGAGACTGCGCAACGCTAACTGGTTCCCCTCCTGGCTCAAGAGCTTTCTCACCCCAAGTTCGCTCCAGTGTTTCCACCCCGCTTTCCTGACTACCAATGCGCTGTCCCTAGGGTAGGACACTGGGGATGGGGTGGGGTGGGGTGGGGGTGTCTCTGCTTTCTAGAAACACCCCAAGAGTTCATTGGTTTTGCTCCAAGACAGGACAACCCCCAAGGCGTGTTTGTCCCTGTGTGCTCCTTTCCTGGTGACGTCACCGCTCTTGGCTCAAGTTGCCTTTGTGTGTAAATGGGCGGCCGTTGTCTAGCTTCCATCGCTCCCATGTCTCCTGTCTGCAGGATTCGAGTTAAGGCATGTCGCCTTTGGGAAAGCGGTGTTCTGGTTTGGATCCACGCCGCCTTGCATGGCACACGCGTGCATTTTGCAGTGATTGTGATGACCGGTGTGACTGTGGCTTTCATTAGAGCCCTTCCATGCTGTTCTTTGGGGAACGAGTCAGATACCTGCCCCCCTTGTCAGCTGGCCCACAGAGGTGCTGGCTCAGGGCAGCCTGCCAGGGTCGGGGCTCGGCTGAGGGCTGGCTGGCGGCTCCATGGCTGCTGTTAATTTTGCCCCGTTAATGGTTCCTTTCTGTCTCCGCAGGCTCAGCGCCATGTCAGCGACCTGTACGAGGATCTGCGGGATGGCCACAACCTCATCTCGCTGCTGGAGGTGCTCTCGGGGGACACGCTGGTAGGTGACACCGCTGGCTTCCAGACTGCAGCTTCCATGCAGCCGCCTCTCTGCTGGTTCCCTCCTCTCCCGTCCGGTGCCCGTCCTGCCCAGCGCAGGGAGCCCTGTCCTGGCCGGGTCGGGGCAAAAAGCAGCTTCTGGTCCAGTCTCAGGGGTGAGGAGAGGAGAGGTTCTCAGGGCAAGTGTCTGCTCTGTGCTGCGCCCCCACCCATGCCACACCCTCCTCTTTCCCTCCCGCATTACTTTCCCCCACCTCCTGCAAGGGCACGTCCTCGCCCACTGACCCATAGGCTGGGCCCCTCGCCCGGCCCAGCACCACCTCCCACAAACCCTCAGGCCCCTGCAGACTCTGGCTCGGTCCCCTTGAAGGAGGGTCGGGACCCCTGCTTCCCTGGCACACCTGCCTGCTGACCCCACATGCCCTGTGACCCCTGACCTCTTGCTTGCTGTGCCTACTAGGGAAATCAGTCTGGTTCCCCAGCCCCCCCTGGCCCCCAGGGCCCCTGGCTCAGGCCCTGGCCTCACCCCACCCCGCGCCCTGAGACTCGGTTCCCACGCCCTGCTGCATTGTGGGCTTTTAACACATTAACCTTACTTTGCTACACGGAACTTTCTGCTTCTTTGTATCTGTCTGCTGACCCCTGACCTCTGCCATCTGGCCTTTGCCTCCTTTCTTTGCACTGCTCTTGCTGGCTAGCCGAGGGAGCGCGACGTGATCAGGAGCTTGCGGTTGGTGAGTGGTTCTGCCTTCGCTCTCGCACGGCCATGCGCCGCCCCATTGGCTGGGGAGAAATGACATCATGGCAAGCCCAGCCAATCAGAGCTTTGCTGAACCCGCTGCTCGCCTGTGATTGGCTGAGCTGGCGTGACGAGCGTGCCTGGGGTGCAGCAGCGGTGCGGGCGCGGCGGGGGGGAGCCCATGGGATCCTGCTCTGGGGCCTGCAGAGCTGCTGTCGGTCGTGGGGGGCAAAGACCTCGGAGCCGCGGGCCGGGGACCTGCTATCTGTGGCTGGGGGGCAGCCCAGGGGGCCTGCGGGGGCCGTGGTCAGGGCAGAGCCACCTGGAATTTGCTTGGGGTGGGTTCGTCTTCTGTGAGCTGTACTGGGCTGGGAGTGCTGCCGTGGCGGGGGCAGCAGGGGGTGCTCTCCCCAGGGAGTTGCTAGGGGGCGCTGAGCTGCAGGGACCGGGTGGGGGCAGCAGGGGGTACTCTCCCCAGCAGGCAGGGCTGGCCCCACGGCGTCGTTAGGGGGCACTGTGGATCAGGGAGCGGGGTGAGGGCAGCAGAGGGCACTTCCCCACGGTGTTGCTAGGGGGCACTGTGGGTCAGGGAGCTGGGTGGGGCAGCAGAGGGCGCTGGCCCCACGGCGTCACTAGGGGGCGCTGTGGGTCAGGGAGCTGGGTGGGGCAGCAGAGGGCACTGGCCCCACAGCATCGTTAGGGGGCGCTGTGGATCAGGGAGCAGGGTGAGGGCAGCAGAGGGCGCTGTCCCCATGGTGTCGCTAGGGGGCACTGTGGGTCAGGGAGCTGGGTGGGGCAGCAGAGGGTGCTGGCCCCACGGCGTCGCTAGGGGGCGCTGTGGGTCAGGGAGCTGGGTGGGGCAGCAGAGGGCACTGGCCCCACAGCATCGCTAGGGGGCGCTGTGGATCAGGGAGCGGGGTGAGGGCAGCAGAGGGTGCTATCCCCACGGTGTCGCTAGGGGGCACTGTGGATCAGGGAGCTGGGTGGGGCAGCAGAGGGCACTGGCCCCATGGCGTCACTAGGGGGCGCTGTGGGTCAGGGAGCTGGGTGGGGCAGCAGAGGGTGCTGGCCCCATGGCGTCACTAGGGGGCGCTGTGGGTCAGGGAGCGGGGTGGGGGCAGCAGAGGGCACTGTCCCCACGGCGTCACTAGGGGGCACTGTGGGTCAGGGAGCTGGGTGGGGCAGCAGAGGGCACTGGCCCCACAGCATCACTAGGGGGCGCTGTGGGTCAGGGAGCGGGGTGGGGCAGCAGAGGGCGCTGTCCCCACAGCGTAGCTAGGAGACGCTGTGGGCCAGGGAGTAGGGTGGGGGCAGCAGGGGGCTCTCCCCAACAGGCCGTGCAGGCCCCATTGCCCCAGCTTGGGGGCGGGGGCTCTCCCCTCTGTTGGCGTGACCGCAGTGCCCCAGCATTCGTGTCTGGTCTGACACAGAGGTCCCGGTCCCTCTTGGCCGTGCAAGCGCCAGGTCCCTTTTTGCAGGGCAGGAGGTTTGCACTGCACGCTGCCCCCATCCCTTGCACTGTCCTCGATGCCCCTTGCAGGCTTAGTGAGCGCCACGTGCTGTGTGGTGTGTCACCACTGCTGTGCTCGCCCCACAGGGGGCTGTTTCCAGGGGGTGTCATCTAGGGCTCCAGAGCTGTCGCTGCCCCCAGGCCGTGTGGGGAGGGCACAGGAAGGCAGAGCCGGGCCCTGGCGCTGGTGGGTGCTGACCGCGGGGCAGGGTTGGCTGGCTGCATTCAGGTGCCCTGGAGGAAACTAGGAGCAGCCGCCCAGCCGTGCTCAGCACTTTCCTCGGTATTGTTTCATTCGGCACATTTCCTCCCAGCGCTCTGTGGGAGCAGCTAGTGGCCGAGGATTTCCGGGCCCAGCCCACACCCCCTGCGCTGCCCCTTCCTTCAGGCTCCCTGGCCCGCTGTTCCAGAGCCAGCTAGTGAAGGCAGTCCGGCTGGGACGTGCCCCCTCTGCCAGGCACTTCCCTCGGAGCCTGCAGCTTGGGGAGCGGTGGTGACCGGGGGGGCAATTGGCTCTGTGGTCTGGTGGGCCCTGACCCTGTGCCCCAGCATTACCGGGGGCACCGAGGCCAGCAGCCCTTGCTCTCCAGCCCCTGTCCTCCGTCGGCACGGTTTGCAAGCCGTGTGCTAACCCTGCCTGTGCTGAGAGCCCTGGTCCCGTCCTGAGGCCTCGGCCACGGCCCTCCGCACGCTTGCAGCCTCGGGGCCGGGGCAGCCGGGGATCCCTGGGGGCGATTCTTCTCTGACCCTGGAGAGTGGGGCTCCGGCTTCCCCTCTGGTAATGGGCTCCCGAGGCCCAGGGCGGACGGTAGTGCGGGGAGAGGGGCTGCCACCCCTGATGGCTACAGCCCCTTGGGGTGCCTGGCAGCCCCCGGTCTGCTGGGGCGTGGGGCAAGGGAACAGGTGCCTGGAAGAGTGGCCAGTTAGGGCTAGCTAGGCTTGGCCAGGGAGGCTGCTCAGCTCTCTGCCCCGCCCTGGGGGGATGGGTGCTCGCACCTACTGACAAGGGGCACCAGGTGTTGGGTTTCTCTTGCTCTCACTTCTCCCCGGAGCCCTGGCTCTGCTGTTTGGCTGCTGGCCCTGCCCTATGTAGGGGGAGGAGTGCTCAGGGCACTGGGGGGCCCTGGCACCTTGGCTCGGCCACTCACCACCCTGCTCCTTCTGTCTCTGCAGCCCCGCGAGAAGGGGCGAATGCGCTTCCATAAGCTGCAGAATGTGCAGATTGCCCTGGATTACCTGAAACACCGGCAGGTGAGCTGCGTGGGGGGGGGGGGAGTGAGCTGTGTGCTTGTGGGGGGGGGCAGGTGAGCTGCGTGCATGGGGGGGAGGTGAGCTGTGTGCTTGTGGGGGGGGGCAGGTGAGCTGCATGCGTGGGGGGGGGCAGGTGAGCTGTGTGTCTGTGTGGGGGACAGGCCCGACCAGGGAGCAAAGGGAGGGGCAGGTTCCACCCCTGCTGAGTTGGGGGGGTCTCCCTAGGGCATGGGGGAGGGTCAAGCCCCACCCCTGCTGAGATGTGGGGGTCTCCCCAGGGGCCAGGGAAAGGGCAAGCCCCAGCCCTGCTGCTTGAGGAGCCCATCGGGCCCCCTGGTGTAACTGCAGCTCTGGGTTTCGGCAGGTGAAGTTGGTGAACATCCGTAACGATGACATCGCCGACGGCAACCCCAAGCTCACGCTGGGCCTCATCTGGACCATCATCCTCCACTTCCAGGTGAGGCTGGCTCCACCTGCCCACGTGCCTGCCCTGCCCCCCCCCAGTGCCTCCTGCTGGGAGCTCCCCCCACAGCCAGCTCTTGCCCCACCCCCAGCCAGCACCCTGCCCTGGCCCCCACAACGTCCCCTGCTGGAAGCTCCCCCACAGCCAGCTCCTGCCCTATGCCCCCAGCCAGCACCCTGCCCTGACCCCCACAGCATCCCCTGCTGTGAGCTCCCCCCACAGCCAGCTCCTGCCCTCCCCCCCCCCAGCCAGCACCCTGCCCTGCCCCCCCCAGTGCCTCCTGCTGGAAGCTCCCCCCACAGCCAGCTCCTGCCCTATGCCCCCAGCCAGCACCCTGCCCTGACCCCCACAGCATCCCTTGCTGTGAGCTCCCCCCACAGCCAGCTCCTGCCCTCCCCCCCAGCCAGCACCCTGCCCTGCCCCCCCCAGTGCCTCCTGCTGGAAGCTCCCCCCACAGCCAGCTCCTGCCCTACCCCCTCCGCCAGCACCCTGCCCTGACCCCCACAGCATCCCCTGCTGTGAGCTCCCCCCCAGCCAGCACCCTGCCCTGCCCCCCCCAGTGCCTCCTGCTGGAAGCTCCCCCCACAGCCAGCTCCTGCCCTACCCCCTCCGCCAGCACCCTGCCCTGACCCCCACAGCATCCCCTGCTGTGAGCTCCCCCCCCAGCCAGCTCCTGCCCTCCCCCCCCAGCCAGCACCCTGCCCTGCCCCCCCCAGTGCCTCCTGCTGGAAGCTCCCCCCACAGCCAGCTCCTGCCCTACCCCCCCCCGCCAGCACCCTGCCCTGGCCCCCACAACGCCCCCTGCTGGGAGCTCCCTTCACAGCCAGCTCCTGCCCTATCCCCCACAGCCAGCACCCTGCCCTGACCCCCACAACGCCCCCTGCTGGGAGCTCCCCTCACAGCCAGATCCTGCCCTACCCCCCACAGCCAGCACCCTGCCCTGCCCCCCACAACGCCCCCTGCTGGGAGCTCCCCTCACAGCCAGCTCCTGCCCTACCCCCCCCCCAGCCAGCACCCTGCCCTGCCCCCCCCAGTGCCTCCTGCTGGAAGCTCCCCCCACAGCCAGCTCCTGCCCTACCCCCCACAGCCAGCACCCTGCCCTGACCCCCACAACGCCCCCTGCTGGGAGCTCCCCTCACAGCCAGCTCCTGCCCTACCCCCCCAGCCAGCACCCTGCCCTGACCCCCACAACGCCCCCTGCTGGGAGCTCCCCCCACAGCCAGCTCCTGCCCTACCCCCCACAGCCAGCACCCTGCTGGGAGCTCCCCTCACAGCCAGCTCCTGCCCTACCCCCCCAGCCAGCACCCTGCCCTGACCCCCACAACGCCCCCTGCTGGAAGCTCCCCCCACAGCCAGCTCCTGCCCTACCCCCCCAGCCAGCACCCTGCCCTGACCCCCACAACGCCCCCTGCTGGGAGCTCCCCCCACAGCCAGCTCCTGCCCTACCCCCCCAGCCAGCACCCTGCCCTGACCCCCACAACGCCCCCTGCTGGGAGCTCCCCTCACAGCCAGCTCCTGCCCTACTCCCCCAGCCAGCACCCTGCCCTGACCCCCACAACGCCCCCTGCTGGGAGCTCCCCTCACAGCCAGCTCCTGCCCTACCCCCCACAGCCAGCACCCTGCCCTGACCCCCACAACGCCCCCTGCTGGGAGCTCCCCTCACAGCCAGCTCCTGCCCTACCCCCCACAGCCAGCACCCTGCCCTGACCCCCACAACGCCCCCTGCTGGGAGCTCCCCCCCAGCCAGCACCTGCTCCCCACTGCGCCCCCTGCTGGGAAAGGCCAGGGCTGGAGCTCTCTCTGATTCACTGGCTGCCCTGGGCCCGGGCGTTGGGTAGGGCAGGGCCCAGAGCTGGGAGGCCCAGTGGGAGTGCTGTGGGCCAGGCTGAGGGGGGGGCTGCTCTGGAGTGGGGCGAGACCTGGGGGCTCCCTGCTTCTCCCTGCCCCAGCCCGGCACTCTCCTGGAGCCAGCCGCCCTCCAGCTGAAGCGTAGCCCTTGGCCTCTGCGGGGAATGCTGGGCTCTGCCAGTCCTGGCGCGACGGAGGAGGGGAGCTGCCGGGGCGGGAATGCTGCAGCCACAGGGGCAGCGTTTTGGAGACTGAGTCACCTGCTCCCTGGGCCAGGCTGCCAAAGCGCGGCTTAGCCCCAGGGTGGAGCCTGGCAGCCACAGTGACTCAGACTCATGGGCCCTGGCTGGCAGCCGCGAGCTAGCCACAGTCGTTTCCTGTCCCCACGGGTGCTGGAGCTGCCCAGTTCTCACCGACCACCTGGGAACGGCAGGAACCAGCGGAGCTGCCCCAGCCACCGGGCACAGGGTTCCTGGCCTGCCCGCACGACCGCCTGCACCATCGCACGCGGTCCCTCCTGCGGGGGAGCCAGGGCTGGCGCTTCCATTGAGGCGAACTAAGCAATCGCCTAGGGCTCCAGGATTTTTGGGGGGCGGCATTTTGCTGGGAGGGGGGGCGGCAGGTGGCTCCGGTGGACCTGCCGCAGTCATGCCTGCGGAGGGTCCATTGGTCTGCAGCTCCAGTGGACCTGCCGCAGTCATGCCTGCGGACAGTCAGCTGGTCCCGCATGCTCCGGTGGACCTCCTGCAGGCATGGCTGCGGCAGCTCCACCGGAGCCGCGGACCAACGGACCCTCCACAGGAATGACTGCAGCAGCTCCACCGGAGCCGCGGGAGCGGCGCATGAGGCGGCGAAATGGCTGTGCGCCTAAGGCACGAAAAAGTCTGGCCCCAGTCCTGGGGGGAGTCCTGTACTGCTTGCCTGGCCTGGAGCTGGGCCTCGCTCGTGCGCTGTCTTCCTGGCCAGGCTCTGCAGCTCCTCTGCTCATAGGCCCGGTAGAGCACAGCCCCCAGGGCTGGGGCAGGGCCCCCCTTTCCTGCAGGCCGCCCTGGGGCCCAACCAAAGGGCTCTGAACCCAGGAGTTCTGGTGTTCCAGGAGGCTGCCGTGGGCTCCTTTCCCTGCCCAGAGCAGGAGAACGGGACCAGGCTGGGGTCTGGGCAGTGGCCGGGGCAGAATCCCTGCTGCAGCAGTGAGGGGGCAGCCGGAGCGAGCTGGCCATGGAGTGCCCAGGGCATCAGGACCTGCCATGTGCTCTGGGGAGAGCACCGGCAGTGGAGAGATGCCAGGCAGCTAGCAGAGCAGGTGCTTCCGTCCTGCCTGCTGTCGCGGCCCAGCCTGCAGCCTCTGTCGGGGGGGACATGTGCAGCAGGACGTGTCCCTGGCTGGGGGCCAGCGAGCCCCCTTGCGGCGAGGGTGCGTGAGAAGCCGTGCTCTCTTGGGCTGCGGTTCAGGCGTCATTTCCACCGGGGTTGGGAGTTTGTGCCTAGTGTGGGCGCCAGCGACTGGCAGCTTCCAACCACCCGCCGCGGGCGGCGGTCCCAAATGAAACAGGAAGGAGGCTGCTGCGTCCTCGGGTGGAGGTGTCACGGAGTCCCAGGCTGGGTGTTCGGTAACTGCCCTGAGTGAAGCCAGGCAGGACTTTGGTGCAGAGTGACTCCCTGCAGGGCTCCCTTATGTCCTTGGCTTCAGTGCTTCCTGGGTCTGACCTCAGAGCGTTCAGCCCCGTTCACCTCTGAGCTTCCCGCAGCAAGTCTCTCTGGGTGGGACCCCTCGGGAAGCCTTAAACACCCCCAAACGGCTGTGCCCCCCATTCCTCAGGCAGCAGTGACTCTCAGAAGGGTTATTAGTCGACAGGACACTGCGTAGGACAGAGCTTGTTAGCACAAAACTGGGAGACCGACTCTTCCCAGCTGCCTGGCCTCCCTCCCAGCCATTGCCCCTCCTCCCTCCGTTCTCTCTTTCCCAGGCTGGCAGGTCACCTGCTCTGCACCAACACCTCCGGCTGGTCCTTGCAATGACTGGGACCAGCCGTCAGCTGCCAGGATACAGGCTGTCGGCTGTTCTCTGCGGTCAGTCCCAGTCACACCTGCCCTCTCTGGGTCTCTGCAATGGTCACACTCTTTTCTCACCACCCAGAGACGAGTAACACAGAGGGGAAACTGAGGCACTGGGCGATGCTGTGGAACTGCTCCCCACAAAGCCAGTCAGGACTTTGGGGAGCCTCGTCTCCCATGGAGCAGACTTGTTCAGGGCAAGAAACTCACACGTCTTCACCTCCTGGGTCTGACCTTGGAGCATTCAGCATTCCCTGCCCCTCCGTGCGCTTCCCACAGCGAGTCTGCCCAGGTGGGGTCCTGGGGAAGCCACAGGGTCCTGCACCCCCACTTTGCAGTCAGATGTGACTCTCAGCCAGCCAGTAACACAGAGGTTTATTCGATGACAGGAACAGGTCTAAAACAGAGCTTGTAGGTACAGAGAAGGGGATCCCTCGGCCGGGTCCATTCTGGGGCCCAGCAAGCCAGACACCCCCGTCTGTCCTCATTTCCCGTACCCAGCCAGCCCCAAACTGAACCCCCCTCCAGCCCCTCCTTTCTGGCCTATGGCTCTTTCCCGGGCCAGGAGGTCACCTGACCTCTTTGTTCACCTTTAGCTATTCCCTTGCAGGGAGAAGGGCCCCAGCCATTTGTTGCTAGGATATAAAGTGTCGGCCATTTATGCACACTGGAGACTTAAGAAATGAATAGGGGAAACTGAGGCACCCACACAGTATGCAGAGGAAACATTAAGAGCATTCCCGCTTTGTCCCAGGGTGTCCTCGGGCTGAGGGATGGAGGAGGCCACAGCGGGGCATTGGGCAGGGGCTCTGCAGGGCCAGGGTGGCTGGCTGACGTGTGCCCGTCCCTTCCAGATCTCAGACATCCAGGTGAGTGGGCAGTCCGAGGACATGACGGCCAAGGAGAAGCTGCTGCTGTGGTCACAGCGCATGGTGGAGGGCTACCAGGGCCTCCGCTGCGACAACTTCACCACCAGCTGGCGGGACGGGCGTCTCTTCAACGCCATCATCCACCATCACAAGTGAGAGACGGGCGGGGGCTGCACTGGGGGTGGGGGCTGGGGGGGCGGGGGCCAGGGACTCGCACATGCACAGGGTCAGTGCCCAGCCACAGGGGCTGCCGCACGCGCAGTTCTGCTAGCCCAGGGGTGCTGGGTTCCCTTGCGCTGGGGGCTGCAGCTGCTCTGTATGATCTGGGCCCAACCTCCCCTTGGCTGGGGCTGCCTCCGTGCTGGCAGGGGCTCTGCGGGACAGGGTGACGAGGGTGCCCTGCCCTGCCCCTGCTCAGCTCTGGCAGGCACCTGCCGCCCCAGGCAGCGAGTTCTGCAGGAGCGTGTCAGGACAGTGAGCTGGATAGTTCAGAGGGGTGGAGCCGGGCCGCGCCCTGCACCAGCCCCGGAGCTGGGAACTATTTTCTCTTCCCACACTACTGGGGGCCAGCGCAGCTCCCCCCAGCTAGCACTTCTCCTAGCCATCTGGGCTCCCCAGGTGAGCAACCCCAGTGGATACGCCGCAACTGCTGCCAGGGTCCCTGAGCAGCCTTGCAGTCTGCACGGGGGGTCCCTGAGCAGTGGGCTGGGCAGGTCCAGGAGGGGGGCTCTCCAAGCAGAGTGGGGGCAGCGCATGCAGGCAGATCACATCGGGCCCGTCTTAGCAGGATTGGGCCCATCTCTCTTGCCTGCCGTTGGAGAAGCAGCTGTTGGCTCGGTGGAGCCCCCCCAGCCGGGCCTGGCGCTTGGGGACTGCGTTAAATGCAAAGTGCCCAGACGAGTTCCAGCCCATCAGCTTGTGTCAGTGTCACTGAGACCCCCTCTAACTCTCGTATGCGTCTCCTGCCTGGCGCTGCCCATCCCCAGCACGCGGGCTGCCCTCGGCTGGGGGTCTGCGGGGCACCAGGCTGAGAGCCGAGGCAGGGCGGGGGGCCTGCTGCAGCTCCCGCTTTCCTCTGTAAGTGTAACAAGTATGTGCAGGAGCTGCCCCGCCCCGGGAGAGGCAGGAGGAGAGGCAGGAGGAGAACGCGGGGCTGACACCACAGCACAGCACAGCCTCCACTCTGCGGGGAGAGGGCGGCTCCCCAGCAGTGCAGCGCCAGAGCGGGTGGATCACCCAGTGGGTCCCGGCTCCCAGCGCAGTGCCAGGGCAGGCGGATCAGCCAGTGGGTCCTGGCTCCCCAACGCCAGGGCAGGCGGATCAGCCAGTGGGTCCCGGCTCCACAACGCTAGGGCAGGCGGATCAGCCAGCGGGTCCCGGCTCCCAGCGCAGCAAGCAGAGGAAGGCTCAGGCCCCAGCATGGAGAGGAGCTCGCGGCAGCGGGCAAAGAAGAAGCTGCAGCGCCGTGGGCTGGGCGGCTCAGCGGGGTCCCGGGTGGGGGCAGAGGAGCAGGTGGTGATGCTATGTGAGGAGATCGCCGACCCCCGCTGCGCTGGAGACCCCCAATGTCAGCAGCTCGCTGTACTCCCTCCACTCCACCCTGCGCCTCCAGGAAGTGTAGGCATCGGGCCAGCTGGGGCATCGCTGCTGCGAAGATGGGGTGCAGTGGGGGGTGCTAGGGGAGCCAGGCTGCACTGGCTGGGGGGCTGCAGCTGATCTGGTGGGGGGACGGGCAAAGCTTGTTCCGCTTCAGCTCACCCCCCCAGGGTGCATAATTCAGTTGAAGCCCCCACGTTTACAGAACCTGGGTGGCCCCCAGGCCGTCTGGCGCAGCGGCAGTGGGGCGGGGGTAGTTGGATCTGCAGAGCTGGAGCAGATCTGCTGACTTGGAGCGGCATTACCTGGCTCCCGCTCCCTGCCGGGCTGTGTCTCCTGATGGGGCATGGGGCTTGGCAGGCTGCCATGCGTCCGAGCCAGGGAAGCTGCCCCGTTGCTGTGAGGGGCTCGGTGGGCACAGCTGTAGTACTGAGGTGTCCCCACCTGGGCCAGGCTTGCTTGGAGCTGGCAGGAGCCAGCCTGACTGCCAGGTGGGGAGAGGGGCAGCGCACTCTGCCCCGGAGCATTGGGACTAGGGGGAGCTGCTGTGCTGAGCCGCGGGGGCTGGTTGGAGCTCTCCTGGCCCCACAGCCGACACCCTGCGGGGCTAGGGGGGGAGGGGGGGGGATCAGGGGCTGCCAGCACAGCACGAGGTGTGAGTCAGTGTCTCATGTTTCCCTCAGCAGTGCAAGGGTTAAGTGCCGCGGCTCACCCACCCCTGCAGTGGAGGACGCTGGTGATGCGCTCTCTGTGGGCACAGACCTGGCCCAGCCCGCAGTTCGTCCCACCAGACGGTGCCCCCAGGCTTCCCAGTTGCCGCAGTCCTGGCATGGCATGCAGGGGTAGGGGGTGGGGCCATGCTCTTTCAGTGGAGCCCTAGAGCAGGCTCCAAGCTGGGCATGGGGTTTGCAACTCGGGGGATGCCCAGCCCCTGGCCTCTCACCCGCTCCGTCTCGGACGCAGGCCCATGCTAATCGACATGAACAAGGTGTATCGCCAGACCAACCTGGAGAACCTGGACCAGGCCTTCACCGTGGCCGAGCGGGACTTGGGGGTGACGCGCCTGCTGGACCCTGAAGGTACGAGGTGCCACACACACAGCCCTTCCCTGGCGTGGGGCAGCCACCCGATGGCTCTGCTTCCTGCAGGGAACCCTTGGGTGCAGCAGCCCCTCGGCCTGGGGGTGTATCCCATGAGCACGGGGGGCAGCCCCCTGCAGGTGGAGACCCCTGGGCTGGGGCTCCCCCCGCAGCTGCTCACGCTCCGCCCCTTCCCCCAGATGTGGACGTGCCCCAGCCGGACGAGAAGTCCATCATCACCTATGTCTCATCGCTGTACGACGTTATGCCCCGTGTGCCCGACGTGTCGGTCGGCCTCAAGGCCAATGTGAGTATGGGGCTGTGGAAGCCAAGGGGCTTGGGGGCTGCGGCTTCTCTGGGCCTGGCCTGTGCCCAGCCTGTCGGGGCCCAGGAGCTCTGCTGTGCACAGGGACAGGCCGTGAGACGCCGGCAATCCTGCTCTCCACGCTCTCTGAAGCGGGCCCAGTGCGCCACGGGCTGGGGAAGCCGGGGCCATCTGCAGAGACCCCAGGGAGGCAGGCTAAGCAGAGAGCTCCGCCCCATTCCCTTGCCCAGCCCTTGAGGTCGATGCCTTTGGTCTCCAGCTCAGCTGCTCTCCTCTGCAGAAGGGGGTGGGGGGGGTCCCCTGTGTCACGGATCAGTGCCTGGCCCCAGCTTGAGAGCAGTCTGGGAGGAGCCCTTCAGTGGGCCAGACCCCTGGTGGCCTCTCGCCCTCCTCAGCCTGAACCCCGGGGGCTCCAGCCCTCCTGCCCCACCCCCCCAGCTCTGCCCAGCAAGTCCATCTGAGCCAGACCTTGGGGGAGACCCAGCCACGCAGCAGGGGAATGTGGGTTAAAGCCCAGACCGATGGGGTCAGCCCAGAGCCCCATTGGTCCAGCTCTGTCTATCCGTCTCTGACCTCCTTGGGCAGTTCCCAGGTGAGAGGCCAGGCTCCTTCCAGCAGCCAACACCGACCCCCCACCTCACTCCTCAGTCCTTTGTTCTCGAGCTGGGGGGTCCTTGCTCAGCCTCTCTGCAGAGGTGGGGAAACCCTTGCCCGCCCTCTCCCGCCTTGGGTGCCAGGTGTCAGTGTCCCGGTGACTGGCTTTGCCATTGTCTTCTTGGCTTCTCCATTGATATGGGGTCAGCTGGGCCAGTCCTTTCTGGTGACCGATCACGGCTCAGATAACCGGGCGACATTCATAGCCAGGTCTCTTAGCCTGCCCTGAGAGCAAACAGTCCTTCCTCCTTCCCCACAGAGTAACCTGTGAAATATAGGGGAAACTGAGGCACACACAGGGTCATAAAAACAGTAGTGAAAATTCTGGGGTGGGGGGTGATGGGCCAGTCACTGAAGTTCCCATCCAGGGGTGATTCCAGCTGAAGTGGTCCCAGGGAGAGCAGCGGTTCCTGCCTGCCACCGAATCCCACCCATCCATTTCTGTGCTGTCTCTGTGAACGGCCAGGGTGGGGAGGGGAGGCCATGGGGACCCCGGGCCATGCTCTCGCCTGTCCCATAGGAGCTGCAGCTGCGGTGGCAGGAGTACCGTGAGGTGGTGACGGCGCTGCTGCAGTGGATTCGCAGTCACACTGTCATCTTCGAGGAGCGCAGGGTGCCGGCCAGCTACGAGGAGATTGAGGTAAGGGGCCCAGCCAGGCAGAGGTGATTCTTAGGTCGGGGCTCTGGGGACCTCTCATCATCCCTCAGGTCCCCGGGCTGCACAGCCCCTGAGCCGTCCAAGCTCCATCGCTACAGATGCCCTTGGGGGGCCCCTGCTTCCCGGTGGGGCAGGAGCAGCTCACATGGCCGCCTCAGCTGCTGCCTGTCTCCCAGGCCTGGGCATGGAGAGGGAGCCGCCCAGGCAGTACCCGGCCATGCTGGAGTGCCCATCCTGGTGCAGGGGGCATGCAATCCGGGGGGGCTGCGCACTGAGTGGGCTCCTGGGGTGGGCTCGGGGGTGGTAGGGCATTCAGAGCCTGAGTTGGTGGGAGGGCCATGGTCTCCAAGCCACGTGTTCTGTATCATGGTCCCGTCTCATCATGTCCTGATGCAGCTGCTGCTGGCAGGGGATGAAAGGGCCCAGTGATGAGTGGGGAGCTCTGCAGGTGCCTCCCAGGAGGGATCTGGCTGGGCAGGGTGCCCAGGCCCCACCCCCACCCAGGAGCCTCCTGGAAGCCCCCAGAAGGAAGGGCCCACAGAGCTCCCTGGGGAGTGGGTGCTTTCCGCTGGCAGCGAGGGGAGGCAGGGTCTGTGGTTCCCTGGGGCCGTAGGGGACCTGGCATCTGGCTCTTGGGATACCCAGTCTGTCTCTGCGCTGGCAGCTGTTCCCTGAGGAGCTGGGGGTCTGAGCCCAGCATAGGGGGCAGCCGGCCCCATGAGGGTCACGCTGCGTTGGAGGGACCTGGCAGAGCCCACCCAGCTCCTGCCCCTGGGTGCGAGGGAGAAGGCAGGCGAGCCGGGGGGAGTGGGCAGCACACCGAGGGGGACCATGGGGTTCCCCAGGCAGGGGGGAGGGTGTGTGACTCATTCCTTCCATGCCAGCCCCTCGTGAGTCAACAGCGGTGAAGAAGAACCCGCCCGCCCGGCCCACTTCCATCCTGTGGGCTCCGGCCGCTCTGGGGTGTGGCCGTGTGTGAGGCCAGCTCCCCAGGCCTGGCTCAGCTCCAGGTCCCAACCCCTGACCGGGGGGATGCGGTCTCCTCGGGGTGGGGGTAGGGGCTAGTGAGGATACGCCTTGCATGGTGGGCTAGGGAGAGGCCGGCCAGGCATGGGGCCTACTGGTGGTGACCATGCGCCTGGCACAGAGCCCCCGGGCAGCTGGTCACAGGTGGGTCCCGATTCCACAGCCACAAGGGGCCCCTCTCCTGCCCCCAGGGCCTGCCCTGCCCCCCCTTTGCCCTAACCCCAGCCTCTCCCCAGCTCCTGTGGCGCCAGTTCCTGAAGTTCAAGGAAACCGAGCTCCCGGCCAAGGAGGCCGACAAGAACCGCTCCAAGGTCATTTACCAGTCGCTGGAGGTGAGCCCCCGGGACCCCCTGGCCGAGAGCCCCCCGCTACGTACAGCTGCCAGGGCTACGCTCCTCCCCTTCCCCCCCCAGGGGCTGTGCCGAGCCCTTTGTCCCTGAGCGCGAGGGGCTGCGCCCGGCTGTAAGCGGACATGTGACCGGGGGAGCTGTCCTGTGACTCCATCACGCTGTGTGAGGCCCAGCAGGGTGCATGGCAGGGGCCTTCAGCTCTGCATCCCCAGCTCCCCACCGGGCCCGGCCTCAGACCTTGCTGACCCTCGGGGTGCCCAGAGCAAAGCCCTCCTGAGCGGGGCCAACCACTGCTTGTGCCCTTCACTCCTGTGCTGCCCCATAGACTCCTCAGGGCCAGGTGCGGGCTGGTCCTCACATGTCCCCCCATTCCATGGCCCCGTGTGTGGATTGGGGGCTGGCCCCCGACCTGCCTCTGTGAGGCCCTCCTGGTCCACGTAACACCCCCTCTTGCCGGCGCAGGGCACGGTGCAGGCCGGGCAGCTGCAAGTGTCCCCCGGCTACCACCCCCTGGACGTGGAGAAGGAGTGGGGCAAGCTGCACGTCGCCATTCTGGAGCGCGAGAAGCTGCTTCGTGCTGAGTTTGAGAGGTCAGTGCTCGGGGGCAGGGAGGGAACATGGGGTGGGGAAGGGCTGACTGAGAGGGACCCAGGGAACGTGGGATGCGGAAGGGCTGGGCTGGGACAGGGGGAAGGGCTGACTGAGAGGGACCGTAGGAGCTGGGAACATGGGATGTGGAAGGGCTGGGCTGGGGGGAGCCGAGGGGTCTGGGAGGGAAAATGTGGCTGGGAGTGGGGGGAGGGAGCTGGTGGGGTGGGAAAGGGCTGGGACGGGGAGGGGAGCAGGTGGTGGCTAAGGGCTGGCTGAGGGGGAGCTGGGAGGGAGATCTGGGGTGGGTCAGGAGCCGAGGGGTGGGGAAGGGCTGGTCTAGGGGGGCTGGGAGGGGTTGGGGTGGGGAAGAGCCGGCTGGCAGTAGAGGGGCCGGGGACAGGGGAGAAGGGGTGGCTGAGGGGGGCTGGGGGGGGCTGAGGTGGGGAGGGGGTTGGTGGGGGGCGGGCCGGCTCAGGACACCCCTGGGGCTGGCGCTCTCCCCTCCTGGGCGAGCCAGGCCAGGCTCCTGCTGGCGGACACTCAGGGCCAGGGTGTTCCCGCCCTGGCCTCGCAGCCCTTAATGGGAACCATACGGCGGGTGAGTCACCGCCTGCCGGGTGCCTCCTCTCAGGAAGCCCAGCCCCGCCCCGCCTGCCCGCCGAGCAAACAGAGCTGAGCGCAGGCTGGCCACTGGCAGTGCCGCTGGGCTCCCGGCTCGCCCAGAGCTCGCAGGCTCCAGCAGGGACGAAAGGGGGGGCTGTGCCTTTCCCACAGGCACGTGGCAGAGCAGGGGTGGCGTCCCAGGGGGCTGCGGTTGCCCTGGCCACCAGGACTGGGTTGCGTACAAGTGGGACTGGGCTGGGGTGCACACAGGAGGGGCCGAGTCTGGGGTGCACACAGGGTGGCAGGAGCAGGGTGGGGGGCTGGGGGCAGGAGCTGCGGTGCGCATGGGGGGCAGGGGCAGGGTGGGAGGCTGGAGTGCACACAGGAGGGGCTGGGGGCAGGGGCTGAGGGGGCGGGAGGCTGGGCAGGAGTTTGGGTGCGCATGGGGGGCAGGGCGGGGGGCTGTGGTGCACATAGGAGGGGCGGGGAGCTGGGCAGGGGCTGGGGTGGGCAGAGGGGAGCAGGGGGCTGAGCAGGAGCTGGGGTGTGGGGGGAGGCGGGGGCATGGCGCAGTTGCTCACCGTGCTCCCCTCCCCACCCCACCCCGCGCAGGCTGGAGCGGCTCCAGCGCATCGTCAGCAAGCTGCAGATGGAGTCGGGGGTGTGCGAGGAGCAGCTGAACCAGGCCGACACCCTGCTGCAGTCGGTGAGAGCAAAGCCCGGGGGTGGGGGGGGGGCGCCCGGGACAGGCCTGCCGCTGTCTGGCCAATGCCTGAGGCATGGGGCAGCCCCTAGGTACTCTCGGGAGGGCAGCACATAGAGCAAGGGGAGGGCAGTGCATGCAATGGGGGGTGTCTTAGCCGCCCCCCATTTAACACATCTCCCTCCTGCAGGACGTCCGGCTGCTGAATGCTGGGAAGCAGCCGCAGAAGGCGGCCGAGATCGAGCGGGACCTGGACAAGGCGGACGGCATGATCCGCCTGCTCTTCAATGATGTGCAGGCCCTGAAGGATGGGCGCCACCCGCAGGGCGAGCAGATGTACCGCAGGTAACAGGCCCAGCCGCAGCCCGACCCCTGCCTTGGGGGAGGGGCCCAGCCAGAGCCCCGCCCTCCCTGAGAGGTGGGGCCCAGCCACAGCCCCGCCCCTGTCTTGGGGGAGGGGACCAACTGCAGTCCCGCCCGTGCCTTGGAGAGAGGCCCTGCCAGGGGGGTGGGGCCCAGCCACAGCCCCGCCCCTGTCTTGGGGGAGGGGACCTGCCAGAACCTGGCCCCTGCCTGAGGGGAGGGGCCCTGCCAGAACCCGGCCCCTGCCTGAGGGGCGGGGCCCAGCTGCAGCCCTGCCCCTGCCTTGGGGGAGGGGCCCTGCCTGAGGGGTGGGGCCCAGCTGCAGCCCCGCCCCTGCCTTGGAGGAGGGGCCCAGCCGCAGCACCGCCCCTGCCTGAGGGACATGGTCGTGGACAGGTGAGCAGTGCACTGGGGTGGGGTATCCCACAGGGCAGTGTTGTGGGAAGGGAGAGCTGATCGCTGCCCATTTGGGATTCTCTCCAAGTTCTCCCACTGCTGCCGGGAGCAGCGTCCCGAGCAGGTCTGTGAGCTGGCCGTGCGGAGGGGTGGCAAAGCAGCACCGCAGTCTGCCAGCCGCTGTGTTCCTAGTGCCGGGCAGGACAGGAGCAGGCTCGTGATTTGCTCTCTGTCTGTTCCCAAAGGGAGCAGCACACAGGTGCTTCCCAGAGCTTTGACAGGGGAGGGTGCTTGCCTGCAGGGCAGCAGAGAACAAAACACTGGGCAGAGCGATGAGGGCCGCGTTGTGAGCTACGGGCGGAAGCCAGTTCTGTCAATGAAACAATGGACAGCGTCTACACAGGCTTTGTCAACAATAAAGGGAGGGGAAAAGACAAGTGTCTCTCTTGGGGTGGAAGTTTTTTGTCTCCAGAACTGGGCGTTTTTCGCGATAAATGTCCCCGTGTAGTGTGGCCGTTCTTGCTGCTTTGTCACCAAAAAGGCAGTTTTTGATGACAAAACTTGCCAGTGTAGACAAAGCCTTAGTTACTAGGTACCAAATGTCTGGGTAATTGGCGTGGCTGTTGTCTCTGCCGGGCTCTCCATGGGTCCTGGCCCCAGACAGCCCGGCATCAGACACACCTGTCTCTCTGCAGAGTAAACAGCTTCCCCCCCTTCCCAGTTAACCCTGCCCTCATAGGGGAAACTGAGGCACACACACCATTCACACACAATATTATGCATAATTCCCACTTCGTCACAGGCCACCCAGAACCTGTCCCTCCCGGGGCTGCTACCACCTCAGCTGCCCATGTTGCTCTGTACTGGCCCCCCATCTCCCTCTGGTTTGGCAGCATCTGTGCCCCAGCATGTGCCCCCCTCCTCTCTGCCCGCAGGGTGTACCGCCTGCACGAACGCCTGGTCGCCATCCGCACCGAGTACAACCTGCGCTTGAAGTCGGGCTCCCTGCAGCCTGCCCAGGTGGCCCTGCCCCTCGGCCAGCGGCCCCGGCAGGAGCTGGACGACGTCACACTGCGCTACCTGCAGGACCTGCTGGCCTGGGTGGAGGAGAACCAGAGGCGGCTCAACAGTGCCGAGTGGGGCGTGGACCTGCCCACAGTGGAGTCGCAGCTGGGCAGCCACCGGGGCCTGCACCAGTCCATCGACGAGTTCCGGGCCAAGATCGAGCGGGGCGCGGGCTGACGAGGTGAGGCGGGAGGAGGCGCTAGGCAGGACAGGCAGCCTGGCCTGAGCCCCGGGGGGCGTGGAACGTGGCTTTTCAGACACTGCCCTCTGCATGCTGGGGTCGCCCCCCACCCACGAGCCCTGCCACGGGCTTTGTTCCTGGGGTCCCGCGCCCGCCAAGGCTATGCAGCCCCCTCTTGGGGAGACGCAGGAACTGTCCACAGCTTGGTGCCCAGGGCGCAGCGTGGCCCCCTGAGCGGCCGTGTCCCCAGGACACCGGGGTTCCCAGCCACCTGCAGAGGGGGAGACATCCTGCCGCAACCCAGGGCCCCTCTTCCCCCAGAGAGGTTTTGATCGCCCCTCAGGCCTATCAAGTCTCGTGCTGTTTACAGCAGAGCGGGACAGCCAGTGGACTTAACATATAGTCCTGAAAGCAACCCCACCCCAGGGAGTCAGAGAGCACCCGCCTCTCCTGCTGTCTGCCCCAGTCACGGGAACTCAGGGTGCCTGGCAGGGACAGTGCCTGGCGTGCCCCCGCTGTGCTAGCCCATCTGACGAGGGCTAATGCCCAGCGGGTGAGCCACCATGGTGCCGGCAGCTGCTCATGCCCCCCAGCCAGCTGCAGCCCCCTGCAGGGGCACAGGGCAGGCGACACCTGGGGCTGCCCTGTGGACACAGATACGGGAGGCTTTTGCTTCCTGAGCGAACGGAAAGGCCAGTAGGCGCTGGGGGCAGCACCCTGGGGTGGGCTGGGCAGGCCAGGATCAGGGAGTCCGAGCTGGGGGGAAACTTACCCATCTCATCCAGAGTGAGTGAATGACACCAGCACGGTGCCCTGGAGCACACGGCGCTCTTTGCAGAGACCAGTATGACAGACTCCTTCAAAAGAGAGCACCCCTGCTGAGCCTCCACCCCACAGCGCTGCCTGGGGCCTGCAGAGACCCCTGCTGAGCTGCCTCCCCCCAGCGCTGTCCTGGGGCCAGCCTGTCCGTTGGGGAGAGCCTCTTCCCCACAGCGCTGTCCTGGGGCCAGCCTGTCCGCTGGGGACAGCCCCCTCCCCATAGCACTGTCCTGGGGCCAACCTGCCCTCTGGGGAGAGCCCCCTCCCCACAGCGCTGCCTGGGGCCTGCAGTTCCTGCTGGGGAAAGCCTCCTCCCCATAGCGCTGTCCTGGGGCCAGCCTGCCCGCTGGGGAGAGCCCCCTCCCCACAGCGCTGCCTGGGGCCTGCAGTGCCTGCTGGGGAGAGCTTCCTCCCCATAGTGCTATCTTGGGACCAACCTGCCCGCTGGGGAGAGCCCCCTCCCCATAGTGCTATCTTGGGGCCTGCAGTGCCCGCTGGGGAGAGCCCCCTCCCCACAGCGCTGTCCTGGGGCCGGCAGTGCCCGCTGGGGAGAGCCTCTTCCCCACAGCGCTGTCCTGGGGCTCTGCAGAGCCCCTTGCTGAGCCCCACCCCACAGCGCTGCCTGGGGCCTGCAGAGACCCCTGCTGAGTTCCCTCTCCACAGCGCTGTTCTGGGGCCAGCCTGTCCGCTGGGGAGAGCCCTCTCCCCATAGCGCTGTCCTGGGGCCAACCTGCCCTCTGGGGAGAGCCCCCTTCCCACAGCGCTGCCTGGGGCCTGCAGTGCCTGCTGGGGCGAGCCCCCTCCCCATAGCGCTGTCCTGGGGCCTGCAGAGCCCCCTGCTGAGCCCCCTCTCCACAGCGCTGTCCTGGGGCCAGCCTGCTTGCTGGGAAGAGCCCCCTCCCCATAGTGCTGTCCTGGGGAGAGCCCCCTACCTACAGCGCCTGCTTGCCCGCTGGGGAGAGCCCCCTCCCCATAGCACTGCCTGGTCCTGCAGAGCCCCCTGCTGAGCCCCCTCTCCACAGCGCTGTCCCGGGGCCAGCTTGCCCGCTGGAGAGAGCCCCCTCCCCATAGTGCTGTCTTGGAACCAACCTGCCCGCTTGGGAGAGCCCCCTCCCCACAGCGCTGTCCTGGGGCCTGCAGTGCCCGCTGGGGAGAGCCCCCTCCCCACAGCGCTGTCCTGGGGCCTGCAGTGCCCGCTGGGGAGAGCCCCCTCCCCACAGCGCTGTCCTGGGGCCTGCAGTGCCTGCTGGGGAGAGCTCCCTCCCCACAGCGCTGTCCTGGGGCCTGCAGTGCCTGCTGGGGAGAGCCTCTTCCCCACCGTGCTGTCCTGGGGCTCTGCAGAGCCCCTTGCTGAGCCCCCTCCCCACAGAGCTTTCCTGGGGCCTGCCTGCCCCTGGGGAGAGCCCCCTCCCCACAACGCTGTCCGGGGGCTGCAGTGCCCGCTGGGGAGAGCCCCCTCCCCACAGCACTGTCCTGGGGCTAACCTGCCCCCTGGGGAGAGCCCCTCCCCACAGCACTGTCCTGGGGCTAACCTGCCTGCTGGGGAGAGCCCCCACCCCACAGCGCTGTCCTGGGGCTCTGCAGTGCCCACTGGGGAGAGCCCCCTCCCCACAGCGCTGCCTGGGGGCTGCAGTGCCCACTGGGGAGACCCCCACCCCACAGCGCTGTCCTGGGTCTGCAGAGCGCCCCATGCTGCGCAGGGCTGATGTGATGGTGCTGCCTGTGGGAGCCAGCTGAGGTCACTCAATCAGGGTGAATTGCAAACAAAACGGGGCAGACAAACCTCAAACGCTGGTGGATATTCCAATACTTAGATTTACCAACCAGCACAGAACAGCTTCTGTATTACCATGCAGGTTATTCCGAAGTTCAAACAACGCAGTTCCTTTAAAGTGCCCAGCCTCAGGCCTCCATCCAGACACACCTGTCAGATATGATGATGATTCCTGAAAATCTTACTTCATCATATAAAAGAAAAGGTTGTTCCAACCCCAAAGGATCAGCCACATACCCAGGTCCAATTATAACTTAGATCTTACCCAGAATACACACTATATCCAATTCTTATTAATTAAGCTAAAATTTATTAAAAAAAAAAAAAAAAGATAGAAAGTGTTGGTTAAAAGATCAATACACAGACAGCCTTGAATTCAATTCTTGAGGTTCAGATACACAGCAGAGGTGAGCTTGTAGTTGCCGAAAGTCCTTTTTTAACTAGTCCATAGGTTGTAGTCCAATGTCCATATTCAGGGTGACTCCAGTGAATGACTGGGGATCTCAGTCCTTGTGGCTTAAGGTTTCCCCCTCTTGAAACCCAAAGCAGATCTGAGATGAAGAAGGATTGTGTCCCAGGGCTCTTATACATTTCCAGCAGCCTTTTGGCCTGAGAAGACAATAGGCTTAACTCCTTCTCCCAAACATCCTGGCAATTAGCACAGAGTCATTTATCCATCAAACAGTTCAGATACAGGTTACCACAGTCTTCAAAGAGACACATAGACAATAATACTATTTCACTCCAGTGTCTTCCTAAATGTTCATATTCCTTTTTTGATCTTTGAATCAAAGCTCTAGCGATAGACAAGACTTGTTTGTTTATATCACAAGCCCTGAGCAAACATCTACCCTTGAGATCTCTAACCATGCAGGCTGCATTTCCAAGCTCTGTTCATTTACAGATCTTCCTAACCAGTCTCTAAAGCTTGGCCCTGGGTCAGGTCAGTCTGGGAGGTAATGAACTCTTTCTGGCCCTGTCACCTTCCAATGAGATATTATATTACTCATAAAGTCACAGCTGGCGATGGGGTTTTGCAGCACGTCCCTCGCACCAGGCCTGTAGGGTGCCAGTGGGGGTCATCAGCTCTGTGCTGGGCGCTCACTGCTCTCTCCCCACAGGCCCAGCTCTCGCCCGGCCCACGCAACGCCTACCGAGACTGCCTGGGCCAGCTGGACCTGCAGTACGCCCAGCTGCTGGTGAGGGGTCGGCCCCTAGGAAGCAATGGTGGGATGGGTGGGGGCCTATGGGGAGCAGCAAGGCCGGGAGCTGTGGGGGAAGAGGGAGAGAGGTATGTGGGGAGGAGAAGGGTGGGGGGAGCTGTGAGGAGCAGTGAGGCGAGGGGCTGTGTGTGTGGGGGCAGTGTGGGAGAAGGGGGGAGGGGGGCCTGTGGGGAGCAGCAAGGCAGGAGTGTTGTGTGTGGGGGGCTATGTGGGTGAAGAGGGGAGGGGGCCTGTGGGGAGCAGCGAGGCGGGGGGCTGTGTGTGGGAAGGGGGGAGAGGGGCCTGTGGAGGGAGGTGGGGGGCTGTGTGAAGGGAGCCTGCGGGGAGCAGCAAGGCAGGGGGGTTGTGTGAGGGGGGGCTGTGTTGATGAAGGGGGGAGGGGAGCCTGTGGGGAGCAGCGAGGTGTGTGTGGGGAAGGGTGCTATCCCGCGCCCATGCCCGTGTATGCCCCCAGAACGCCTCCAAGGCACGGCTGCGGCACCTGGAGAGCCTGCAGGCCTTCGTGAGCGCCGCCACCCGGGAGCTGATGTGGCTGAACGAGAAGGAAGAGGAGGAGGTGAACTACGACTGGAGCGATCGAAACCCCAACATGACGGCCAAGAAGGAGAACTACTCGGTACTGCCCCGGGGCTGCCCCCCAGGACTTACTCCTGCCCCCTCCCCCCCACCCGGTGCAGTCTGTGTCCCAGGCCTGCGTGTGTCCTGCACGGGTGCTGGCTCCCTGCTGCTGGCAGAGACTTGCCTGGCCTGGTTGGCATTCCCAGAGGAAGGGGCAGCTGGGCACTGGAGGCCGTGGGCAGGGCTGGCTGGGGAGGTGGAGAGGGTGCTCAGTGCCATGGGACCCACACTCCTGTCCAGGGGGCAGGGACCCACACTCCTGTCCAGGGGGCTGTGGCCTGCGGCTGTTGTCTGTGGCTCTGCA
The DNA here is from genome assembly GCA_026122505.1 of Aldabrachelys gigantea. NCBI lineage: Eukaryota > Metazoa > Chordata > Testudines > Testudinidae > Aldabrachelys > Aldabrachelys gigantea. The sequence continues at coordinate 298,915,954 of CM047480.1, forward strand.
CGGGCTCGCTGTGAGTGTCCCAGTGACACGGCTGCTGCCCTCTGGGGCAGGCAGGACCCCAGCGGGATCTCCTGCCCTGCCAGGGAGCAAGGCCCCATCCCTCCTCCGACGCCTGCAGCCCCTTTTCCTGACCCCCGAGACAGACAGGCCCAGCTCTGACTGCAGGGCTGCTGCTGTGCCCTGAGCGCTCTGCGTGGGTGCCCCATGTCCCTGGGGAGGGGCCTGCCCCCGGGGGGACCCCGGACACAGCTCAGGCCTGTGCATGCAGCCGCAGCTCCAGCCACTCTGCCAAGGGCCGCATCAGCCCGAGGTGCGCTCACCCACTGCTCCCTGTCTCCGCTGCACACCAGGGGCTGATGCGGGAGCTGGAGCTGCGGGAGCGCAAGATAAAGGAGATCCAGAGCACAGGGGACAGGCTGCTGCACGAGGAGCACCCGGGCAGGCAGACCGTGGAGGTGAGGCCGGGGGCAGGGCCCGTTCTCGCTGGGCGCCGGGTGAGGCCGGGGGCAGGGCCCGTTCTCGCTGGGCGCCGGGTGAGGCCGGGGGCAGGGCCCGTTCTCGCTGGGCGCCGGGTGAGGCCGGGGGGCAGGGCCCGTTCTCGCTGGGCGCCGGGTGAGGCCGGGGGCAGGGCCCGTTCTCGCTGGGTGCTGGGTGAGGCCGGGGGCAGGGCCCGTTCTTGCTGGGCGCCGGGTGGGCAATGGAGGTGAGGCCGGGGGTAGGGCCCGTTCTCGCTGGGCACCGAGTGAGACCGGGGGCAGGGCCCTTTCTCGCTGGGCGCCGGGTGGACAATGGAAGTGAGGCCGGGGGCAGGGCCCCTTCTCGCTGGGCACCGAGTGAGGCCGGGGGCAGGGCCCCTTCTCGCTGGGCACCGAGTGAGGCCGGGGGCAGGGCCCCTTCTCGCTGGGCACCGAGTGAGGCCGGAGGCAGGGCCCGTTCTTGCTGGGTGCCGGGCAGGCGGTGAAGACCTGCCCTTCTCCCGTGCTGAGAGGCTGGGTGGACGTGAACTGCCCCTGCTCCGAGAGCCCGACGATCCCAGTGGAGGGCCCAGGGGTGTGGGTGGGCGCTGGGTGGGCGATGGAGGTGAGGCCGGAGGCAGGGCCCGTTCTCGCTGGGCACCGGGCGGGCAGTGAAGACCTGCCCTTCTCCCGTGCTGAGAGACTGGGTGGCCATGAACTGCCCCTGCTCCGAGAGCCCAACGATCCCAGTGGAGGGCCCAGGGTGCAGGTGTCTGGGGCTCTGGCTGGCTCCTATCCTAGTGTGGGGCCTCGTGCCGGCTACGTCTCCCTGCCCAGGGCTCCGGCTGCCTGTGGGCGGCCGTGGGGCTCAGCTCAGAGTGACGCTGATTCTGTTCCAGGCCTTCCAGGCGGCTCTGCAGACCCAGTGGAGCTGGATGCTCCAGTTGTGCTGCTGCATCGAGGCCCATCTGAAGGAGAACACGGCCTACTTCCAGGTAGGGCCTGGCCTGGCGGGGAGGGGGGGTGCCAGGGCGCAGGGGGGACTGCCGGGGGGATGTGGGCACTTGCCAGGTGAGTTCAATCCTTGAGGGGGCCACTTAGGGATTTGGGGCAAAAATCTGTCTGGGGATTGGTCCTGCTTTGAGCAGGGGACTAGATACCTCCTGAGGTCCCTTCCAACCCTAAGATTCTATGACCTGGTGGGGGTTGGGGGGCCAGGGAGGTGAGGTGCCGGGCGGGGGGGCCAGGGAGACGAGGTGTCTGGTGGGGGGGGCATGGTGCTGGGGGGCCAGGCGGCCAGGAAGGCAAGGTACCTGGCAGGGGGGCAGGGTGCCGGGGGGCCAGGGAGGTAAGGTGCCTGGTGGGGGGGAGCCAGGGGGCCAGGGACGTGAGGTGCCTGGCGGGGTGCCGGGGGGGAGGTGGGCACCTGCCAGCAAGTGGAACACCTGGCAGGGAAGTGAGGCTCCCCCACCGGCTGGCAGGGCTCACTCATTGAGCAGCATCTGTCCTGGGCATCTGTCCCTGCTCCCCTCCCCAGGCAGGCATGGGTGGGGTCCAGCGTGGATCAGTAAATTGCCGCAGTTTTCTGCGCCCACGGGGGGCACGGCCTGGCGCTGAGGAGCCCTCCCCTGGCGGCTGGCCTGGGCCTCCGCATGGGGCTGGCAGGTGCTGACCCCTCCCACCTCGCAGTTCTTCTCAGACGTGAAGGAGGCAGAGGAGTTCCTGAGAAAGACTCAGGAGAGCATGAAGAAGAAATACTCGTGCGACCGCACCATCACCGTGACACGCCTCGAGGACCTGCTACAAGACGCCCTTGTAAGTGACACCCTCCCCGGCTGCTGGGTGCCCTCACGAGAGTCAATCCCCATTCCCGTCCTGCCCCCCTGCAGAGGGACCCCTCGTCAGTCCCCCTTCCTGCTGGGGAGGGCCCTCGAGAGAGCCCCTTGCCTCCTTCCTTCCCTCTCCCCCCACTGTGAGATGCCCTTGTGAGTGCCCTGCCCCCTTCCCCACTGCAGAGGGCCCTCTGGAGTACCCCTCCTCTATCATCTCCCCACCCCCTCCTGGACCCACAGGCGCAGTGCCTGGCCCCAGCTTTGGAACGGTGTCTCTAGGGCAAGTCCTGCAGTGGGCCTGACCCCCGACGGGTCTCACTGTGCCTTGGGGGAGCCGCCTGGCCTCACCCCCTCCTTAGACTGGAGCTCTGGGCCCACACGCCTGGTCCTGCGTGGGGAGTGCCGCGTATGTCGCGTTGCCAAGGGAGTCAGTTTGTTCTGTACCTGGCACACAGCACAGACCAGCCTGAGAGGAGCCGCCTCCAATGGCTCTCAACAAGGAGAGCCCCCCCCCCACACACACACACACACCCTGCCCCTCGTCACCCTGCCCCCATCACCCTGCACTGCCTCTGTGATGGTGCTGCCCGTGGGAGCCAGCTGAGGTCACTCAATCAGGGTGAATTGCAAACAAAACAGGGCAGACAAATCCCAAATGCAGGTGGTTATTCCACTACTTAGATTTACCAACCAGCACAAAAGAGCTTCTATAGTACCTCACTGGTTACTTAGAAGTTTAAACCACCCAGTTCCCTTAAAGTGCCCAGCCTCAGGCCTCTGTCCAGACACACCTGTCAGATATGATGATGATTCCTGAAAATCTTACTTCATCATATAAAAGAAAAAGTTCTTCCAATCCCAAAGGATCAGCCACATACCCAAGTTCAATTATAACTTAGATCTTACCCACAATACATGCTACAGCCAATTCTTATTAACTAAGCTAAAATTTATTAGAACAGAAAAGAGAGAGTGTTGGTTAAAAGATCAATACACATACAGACTTGAATTCAATTCTTGAGGTTCAGATACATAGTAGAGGTGAGCTTGTAGTAGCCAAAAGTCCTTTTAGAAATAGTCCAGAGGTTATAGTCCAATGTCCATATTCAGGGTGACTCCAGTGAATGACTGGGGATCTCAATCCTTGTGGCGTAAGGTTTCCCTCTCTTGAAACCCAAAGCAGATCTGAGATGAAGCAGGATCGTGTCCCAGGCTTCTTATACGTTTCCAGCAGCCTTTCGGCCTGAGGAAACAATAGGCTTAACTCCTTCTCCCAAACATCCTGGCAATTAGCACAGAGTAATTTATCCATGAAACAGTTCAGATACAGGTGACCACAACCTTCAAAGAGACACATAGACAATAATACTATTTCACTCAAGTATCATCTTAAATGCTAATTTCCTTTTTTGATCTTTGAATTAAAACTATAGCAATAGACTAGACTTGTTTGCTGGCATCCCAAGCCCTGAGCAAACACCTCCCCTTCTACCTCTAACAATGCAGAGTTGCATTTCAAAGCTCTATTCATTTAGATATCTTCCTAACCAGTCCTTAAGGTTCACCATGGGTCAGGTCAGTTCATTAACTCTTTCTGGCCCTGTCATCTTTCAATGAGATATTATATTACACTCATAACGTCACAGCCTCTAGCCCCCGTCACCCTGTTCCCTGTCACCCCACTCCATCACCCCGCACCCCCATCACCCTGCACTGCCTCTACCCCCCGTCACCCTGCCCCCATCACCCTGCACTGCCTCCACCCTCCGTCACCCTGCACTGCCTCTACCCCCCGTCACCCTGTTCCCTGTCTCCCCACTCCCCTATCACCCCCGCTCCCCTGTCTTGCTGCACTGCCTCTACCCCCCATCACCCACTTCCCTGTCACCCTGCACTGCCTCTACCCTTCCTCATCACCTTGGATCCCTCTCCCCCGTCACCCTGCCCTGCCTCTACCCTTCCCTGTCACCATGCCCCTAGCACCCCGTCACCCTGCCCTGCCCCCACCCCCTGTCACTCTGCCCCCATCACCCTGTTCCCCCCGTCACCTTGCACTGCCTCTACCCCCCCGGCACCCTGCCCCTGGCACTCTGCTCCCCCGTCACCCTGCACTGCTTCTAGCCCCCTGTCACTCTGCCCCCTTGTCACCCTGCATTGCCTCTGTCACGGAGTCCCCAGGCGCTGCTCTGGAACTGCTCCCCACCAAGCCAGTCAGGACTTTGGGAGCCTCCTCTCCCTCACAGCAGACTGTCTCCAGGGCAAGAAGCTCACACGGCTTCACCTCCTGGGTCTCTCCTTGGAGCATTCAGCATCCTCTGCCCCTCCGTGTGCTTCCCACAGCGAGTCCTCCCCAGCGGGGTCCTGGGGAAGCCACAGGGTCCTGCACCCTCACTTTGCAGTCAGATGTGACTCTCAGCCAGCCAGTAACACAGAGGTTTATTCGATGACAGGAACAGGGTCTAAAACAGAGCTTGTAGGTACAGAGAACGGGACCCCTCAGCCGGGTCCATTCTGGGGGGCAGTAAGCCAGACTCCCACATCTGCACTTCAGTCCTTGTCCCCAGCCAGCCCCAAACTGAAACCCTCTCCAGCCACTCCTCATAGATTCATAGATTCGTAGGTCAGAAGGGACCAATATGATCATCTAGTCTGACCTCCTGCACAAAGCAGGCCACAGAACCCCACCCATCCACTTTTATAACAACCCCTAACACATGACTGAGTTATTGAAGTCCTCAAAATTGTGGTTTGAAGACCTCAAGCTGCAGAGAATCCACCAGCAAGCGACCCATGCCCCACGCTGCAGAGGAAGGCGAAAAACCTCCAGGGCCTCTGCCAACCCGCCCTGGAGGAAAATTCCTTCCCAACCCCAAATATGGCCATCAGCTAAACCCTGAACATGTGGGCAAGACTCACCAGCCAGCACCCAGGAAAGAATTCTCTGCAGTAACTCAGATCCCATCCCATCCAACATCCCCTCACAGACCATTGAGCAGACTTATCTGCTGATAATCCAAGATCAATTGCCCAAATTAAACTATTCCATCATATCATCCCCTCCATATACTTATCAAGCTTAGTCTTAAAGCCAGATAAGTCTTTTGCCCCCACTACTTCCCTCGGAAGGCTTTTCCAGAACTTCACTCCCCTAATGGTTAGAAACCTTCGTCTAATTTCAAGTCTAAACTTCCTAATATCCAGTTTGTACCCATTTGTCCTTGTGCCTACATTAGTACTAAGCTTAAATAATTCCTCTCCCTCCCTAACGTTAATCCCCCTGATATATTTATATAGAGCAAGCATATCCCCCCGCAGCCTTCTTTTGGCCAGGCTAAACAAAACAAGCTCTTTGAGTCTCCTTTCATAAGGCAGGTTTTCCATTCCTCGAATCATCCTAGTAGCCAGTCTCTGAACCTGTTCCAGTTTGAATTCATCCTTCTTAAACATGGGAGACCAGAACTGCACACAATATTCCAGGTGGGGTCTCACCAGCGCCTTATATAACGGTACTAACACCTCCTTATCCTTGCTGGAAATACCTCACCTGATGCACCCTAAAACCTCATTTGCTTTTTTAACGGCCATATCGCATTGGCGGCTCATAGACATCCTGCTATCAACCAATACCCCAAGGTCCTTCTCCTCCTCCGTTGCTTCCAACTGATGTGTCCCCAATGTATATCTAAAATTCTTATTATTAATCCCCAAGTGCATGACCTTGCACTTTTCACTATTAAATTTCATCCTATTACTATTACTCCAGTTTACAAAGTCATCCAGATCTTCCTGTATAGTATCCCGGTCCTTCTCCGTGTTAGCAATACCCCGCAGCTTTGTGTCATCCGCAAACTTTATTAGCACATTCCTGCTCTTTGTGCCAAGGTCAGTAATAAAAAGGTTAAATAAGATTGGTCCCAAAACCGATCCTTGAGGGACTCCACTAGTAACCTCCTTCCAGCCTGACAGTTCACCCTTCAGTACGATCCGCTGGAGTCTCCCCTTTAACCAGTTCCTTATCCAGCTTACAACTTTCATATTCATCCCCATCTTTTCCAATTTAACTAACAGTTCCCCATGCGGAACCATGTCAAACTCCTTACTGAAATTGAGGTAAATTAGATCTACCGCATTTCCTTTGTCTAAGTAATCCGTCACCTTCTCAAAGAAGGAGATCAGGTTGGTTTGGCACGATCTACCTTTAGTAAATCCATGTTGCAATTCGTCCCAGTTACCATTGACCTCAATGTCCTTAACTACTTTCTCCTTTAAAATTTTTTCCAAGACCTTACATACTACAGACGTCAAGCTAACAAGCCTATAGTTACCCGGATCACTTTTTTTCCCTTTCTTGAAGATAGGAACTACGTTAGCAATTCTCCAGTCGTACGGTACAACCCCTGAGTTTACCGATTGATTAAAAATTCTCGCTAACGTGTTCGCAATTTCATGCGCCAGTTCCTTTAATATCCTTGGATGGAGATTGTCCGGGGCCTCCGATTTTGTCCCATTAAGCTGTTCAAGTTTGGCCTCTACCTCAGATGCAGTAATATCCACCCCCATATCCTCATTCCCGTTTATCATCCCTCCATCATCCCTAAACTCCTCACTAGTCTTATTAAAGACTGAGGCAAAGTACTTATTTAGATATTGGGCCATGCCTAGGTTATCCTTAACCTCCATTCCATCCTCAGTGTATAGCGGCCCCACTTCTTCTTTCTTTGTTTTCTTCTTATTTATGTGGGCTGTGTCTCTTTCCCGGGCCAGGAGGCCACCTGATCTCTTTATTCTCCCACACCTTTAGCATCCCCTTGCAGGGGGGAAGGGCCTGGCCATTAGTTGCCAGGTGACAGAGGGTCGGCCAGAGCTGAGCCCCCCCTATTCAGAGGAAACATTAAGAACAGCCCCACTTCGTCACAGCCTCTCCCCCCCGCCACTCTGCCCCCCTCACCCTGCTCCTTCCGCAGGACGAGAAGGAGCAGATCGCGGAGTACAAAGGGCACCTGACAGGGCTGGCCAAGCGGGCCAAAGCCATCGTGCAGCTCAGGCCACGCAACCCGGGCACCCCGCTCAAGGGCCGGCTGCCAGTGCAGGCTGTCTGTGACTACAAGCAAGTGGAGGTGAGAAGGGGCTGCGGGCTGAGGGGCAGGGGCAGGGTTTGGGACCTGGGGTTGGGGGCAGGTGTGGGGGTGGGTGGCTCTGGGCTGGGAGCGAGGGCCTAGGGGTGGGGGCAAGAGGGCTGGGGGCAGGGCCAGGGGCCTAGGGGTTGGGGTCTGGGTGCAAGGATCCAGGGATTGGGAGCAGGTGTGAGGGGCTGGTGTTGGGGGTCTGGGGCGGGGGCCCAGGGGCCAAGGGATTGGAGGCAGGTGTGAGGGGCGAGGGGCAGAGACCTGGGGGCAGGGGCCTAGGGATTGGGCGCAAGTGTGAGGGACAGGGGCCTGAGGGCTGGGGTCTGGGTGCAGGGACTGAGGGATTGGGGGCAGGTGTGAGGGGCGGGAGCCTGGAGGCAGGGGCCCAGAGGCCTGGGGATTGGGGGCAGGTGTGAAAGGAAGGGGTTGGGGGGCGGGGGGCCCAGGGCCGGAGGGATTGGGGGCAGGTGTGAGGGGCGAGGGGCGGGGACCTGGGGGCAGGAACCTGGGAATTGGGGGCAGAGGCTGGGGCCCAGGGGCCCGGGGATTGGGGGCAGGTGTGAGGGGCGGGAGTTGAGGGGCAGGGGCCCCGGGGCGGGACCCAGCTGCATTATCCAACATGGAGCAGCACAGGCAGTGGGTGCAGAGGGTGAGCCTGGCGCAGGACACTGGCTCCAGGGTGAGTGCAGGGGCGAGTGCTCAGCCTGGCCGGACGCACGCTGGAGTGTGGGGCTGACGCTGCCCCCCGGCTTCCCAGATCACGGTGCACAAGGGAGACGAGTGCATCCTGCTGAGCAACGCCCAGCCCTCCAAGTGGAAGGTGCTCAGTGGCTCGGGGAGCGAGTCCATCGTGCCGTCCGTCTGCTTCCTCGTGCCCCCGCCCAACAGAGAGGCGCTGGACGCCGTCAGCAGGTGCGAGTGGGGACGCTGCGGGGCCAGGGTCGGGGGCACTCCCCATCAGACGGGGCCCCTCCCGGGCTGGGCCTCGGCTCCCCCATCAGTCAGGGACCCTCCCGGGCCGGGCCTCGGCTCTCGTCCCCCATCCGTCGGGGCCCCTCCCGGGCCAGGCCTTGGCTCCCCCATCCGTCGGGGCCCCTCCCAGGCCGGGCTTCGGCTCCCATTCCCCATCCTTCGGGACCTTTCCCAGACCCGGGCCTCGGCTCCCGTCCCCCATCCGTCGGGGCCCCTCCCGGGCCAGGCCTTGGCTCCCCCATCCGTCGGGGCCCCACCCAGGCCGGGCCTCGGCTCCCATTCCCCATCCTTTGGGACCCTTCCCAGACCCGGGCCTCGGCTCCCGTCCCCCATCCGTCGGGGCCCCTCCCGGGCCGGGCCTTGGCTCCCTCATCAGTCGGGGCCCCTCCCGGGCCGGGCCTTGGCTCCCTCATCAGTCGGGGCCCCTCCCGGGCCGGGCCTTGGCTCCCTCATCAGTCGGGGCCCCTCCCAGGCCGGGCCTCGGCTCCCATTCCCCATCCTTTGGGACCCTTCCCAGACCCGGGCCTCGGCTCCCGTCCCCCATCCGTCGGGGCCCCTCCCGGGCCGGGCCTTGGCTCCCTCATCAGTCAGGGCCCCACCCAGGCCGGGCCTCGGCTCCCCTCCCGGGCCGGGCCTCTGCTCCCTCCCCCATCCGTCGGGGCCCCTCCCGGGCTGGGCCTCTGCTCCCCTCCCCCATCCTTTGGGGCCCCTACCGGGCCGGGCCTCGGCTCCCCTCCCGGGCCGGGCCTCTGCTCCCTCCCCCATCCGTCGGGACCCCTCCCAGGCCGGGCCTCTGCTCCCTCGCCCATCCGTCGGGGCCCCTCCCGGGCTGGGCCTCTGCTCCCCTCCCCCATCCGTCGGGGCCCCTCCCGGGCCGGGCTTCGGCTCCCATTCCCCATCCTTTGGGGTCCCTCCCGGGCCGGGCCTCAGCTCCCCTCCCCCATCCGTCGGGGTCCCTCTCAGGCCGGGCCTCAGCTCCCCTCCCCCATCCATTGGGACCCCTCCGAGGGCTCAGCTCCCCTCCCCCATCCGCTCCCCCATCCGTCAGCACTCCTCCCCGCCCGGGCCTCGGCTCCCCTCCCACATTCATCGGGACCCCTCCTGGCCGGGGCCTCGCCCCTCCTCAATCCATCTGGGCCCCTCTCCTCCCCCTCCAACTGGGCCCATCTGCTCTGGGGACCCTTGGCTCCCCCGCTGCTTCCTGTCCAAGCCCCTCTGCTGCTCCCTCCCCTGCCCTGCTTTGTCTGGGTCTCTCTGCTCCCCTCCCCCACCTCTCTCTGGACCCCTCCTTGCCCCCTCCCTTTGCTCCCACCTGGGCTGCTCTCGTCTCCCATTGCCTGGGACAGTCCATGTCAGGGGCACTGTCTCCATCCCCGTGCCAGCCACAGGGGCAGCAGCTTTTCTCCCCTGAAGCTCCATGGGTCCCCCCCGGTCTCGTGGTGCTGTTGGGGGCTGGGCCCCGAGTGCCAGGAAGCCCTGCCCTGCACCCGGCTGTGCGGGCTGAGCTCACTGGTTCTTGCTCTCCCCAGGCTGGACGTCAGCCACCAGCACGTGGTGACACTGTGGCACCAGCTGCACGTGGATATGAAGAGCCTCCTGGCCTGGCAGTACCTGGTCCGGGACATCCAGCAGATCCAGTCCTGGTCCGTGCTCATGGTGCGTTGGGGCCCCAGCCCTGTTCGCGGAGAGGGGCTGGAGATCCCGGGGAGGAGCTGGGAGGGTGAGAGATTCAGGCTCAATCTCAAGAGAGAGCCTCGTGCCTGGGGAAAGGTCCCTTGGCCCCCCAACACCCACCTGTTGCTGGGGTAGCGGGAACAGGGTGTCACCCATGGCTGGCCTGGGGCGGAAGCTGGTCGGGGGGATTTCTTGCTGGGCATGGGGGCACTGGCGCCCGTCTGAGGCCGTGTGCCTGGCCCGCAGTTCCGGATGCTGCAGCCTGAGGATTACCGGCAGACGCTGCGCAGCCTGGAGACCCATTTCCAGGAGTTCATGCGTGACAGTCAGGACTCACAGAGCTTCCTGCCGGACGACCGGCTGCAGATGGAGCGCGAGTACAGGGCCTGCACCCAGAAATATGAGCACTTGCTGCACAGCCTGGAGAAAGGTAAGCAGGCCCGCGCCCGCCAGTCTGGGCTCCTCCCGTGTCGCTGGGGCCATGCTGGCCCCCCGACCAGGGACCCTGTTATGCTGATAAGAATCATGGGGTCTTTTTCAGGGGAAAAGGCAACACCGTGCGTTTATTGGAAATACAGCCGTTAGCACATGCGTTCAGTCACACACACAGGTCCTGCAGATGGGAGTCAATCTAATGGCCAGTTAGACTGAGCACGAGGGAGGAGCTGGGCTCTGTCGGTCACGATCCGAGGCTTTGCAGGACTGAAGCCAGAGTTCTGTGGCAAAACACCCCAGCTTTATACTTGTCAATTCCCATCTTAGTCTATGGATTTTGCACTGTCCTTCTGTGATTGTTAGTCCTCAGGTGGGGTTAATCTTGGGGTTTTCCACTGTTATCTCTTCTTTGTTGTCTCGCCTTGGGGGGTGTTTGCCTCACCTCTGAGGTTGTGGATGCTGCTAACTCGTTTAGCATCAGGTATAATAATGGATGTTTTCTGATTGTTTCCTGCTGTCTCTCCAAGTCTCTCACTTCTTGACCATCTGGACATTTGGGATGGCTTTCACACTCATGCTTAGCCATGCACACACATCCTTTACTCCCCCCAAACAATTGTACAGAGAATGTCAGACAGGATTGCATTTTAGAAAAGGTTCTGTGGTTACTGAAGGGATTACAATTATCCTTTATCTTTCATTCTAAATTATACAAAATACAAACATAAAATCCTACTACTACAACCAGGCATGCAACAAAGCCAGGACACCCCTTTGGGGACCACTCCTGCGACAAGGCCATTACCCCACGGGGCCATGTCAGCAATAGGGCTGTGGCCATCTCTCCCCTGCCCAGGCTGTGTCTGTGACATGCCCCTCCCCCCAGCAGAACCCTTCCCAGGAGACCTCTCCTCCTACGGCCCCTCCCCTGTGTGGGGTGTCCCCGACCCTTCTGGGCCCATAAGGCTGTGCCCGGGAGACCTCTCGTCCTATGGCCCCTCCCCTGTGTGGGGTGTCCCCGACCCCTCTGGGCCCATAAGGCTGTGCCCGGGAGACCTTTCATCCTACGGCCCCTCCCCTGTGTGGGGTGTCCCCGACCCCTCTGGGCCCATAGGGCTGTGCCTGGGAGACCTCTTGTCCTACGGCCCATTCCCTGTGTGGGGTGTCCCTGACCCCTCTGGGCCCATAGGGCCGTGCCCGGGAGACCTCTCATCCTACGGCCCCTCCTCTGTGTGGGGTGTCCCTGACCCCTCTGGGCCCATAGGGCTGTGCCTGGGAGACCTCTCATCCTACGGCCCCTCCTCTGTGTGGGGTGTCCCCGACCCCTCTGGGCCCATAAGGCTGTGCCCGGGAGCCTTTCATCCTACGGCCCCTCCCCTGTGTGGGGTGTCCCCAACCCCCCTGGGCCCATAGGGCCGTGCCCGGGAGACCTCTCGTCCTATGGCCCGTTCCCTGTGTGGGGTGTCCCCGACCCCTCTGGGCCTATAGGGCCGTGCCCGGGAGACCTCTCGTCCTACGGCCTGTTCCCTGTGTGGGGTGTCCCCGACCCCTCTGGGCCCATAGGGCCGTGCCCGGGAGACCTCTCATCCTACGGCCCCTCCTCTGTGTGGGGTGTCCCTGACCCCTCTGGGCCCATAGGGCTGTGCCTGGGAGACCTCTCATCCTACGGCCCCTCCTCTGTGTGGGGTGTCCCCGACCCCTCTGGGCCCATAAGGCTGTGCCCGGGAGCCTTTCATCCTACGGCCCCTCCCCTGTGTGGGGTGTCCCCAACCCCCCTGGGCCCATAGGGCCGTGCCCGGGAGACCTCTCGTCCTATGGCCCGTTCCCTGTGTGGGGTGTCCCCGACCCCTCTGGGCCTATAGGGCCGTGCCCGGGAGACCTCTCGTCCTACGGCCTGTTCCCTGTGTGGGGTGTCCCCGACCCCTCTGGGCCCATAAGGCTGTGCCCGGGAGACCTCTCGTCCTACGGCCCCTCCCCTGTATGGGGTGTCCCTGACCTCTCTGGGCCCATAGGGCTGTGCCCGGGAGACCTCTCGTCCTACGGCCCTTTCCCTGTGTGGGGCGTCCCTGACCTCTCTGGGCCCATAGGGCTGTGCCCGGGAGATCTTTCATCCTACGGCCCCTCTCCTGTGTGGGGTGTCCCTGACCTCTCTGGGCCCATAGGGCTGTGCCTGGGAGACCTCTTGTCCTATGGCCCCTCCCTGTGTAGGGTGTCCCTGACCCCTCTGGGCCCATAGGGCCGTGCCCCGAAGACCTCTCCTTACTTGTCACTAATGACACCACTGACCCTGCGCAGGGGAGCAGGATGAGTCCATGTGCAAGAGCTACATTTCCCAGCTGAAGGACATCCAGCTGCAGCTGGAGGGCTGCGAGTCCCGCACTGTCCACAAGATTCGGGCGCCCCTCGACAAGGACCCGGTCAAGGAGTGTGCCCAGCGCATCAGCGAGCAGCAGGTACACCGCCTCCCCCAAAGGATCTTGTGCCCAGCCAATCAGCGAGCAGCAGGTACACCTCCTCCCCCAAAGGATCTTGTGCCCAGCCAATCAGCGAGCAGCAGGTACACCGCCTCCCCCAAAGGATCTTCTGCCCAGCCAATCAGCGAGCAGCAGATATATCCCCTCAGCCCCCCGTGAGGATCCTGCCCCCAGTCAGCTCTCTACTCAGACATCAGAATCCACCTACCCCAGGGCACTGGCCCCCTGCTGTGCTCCAGTCTGCAAGAAGCCACCTCCATCCCTGTAGCAAGGCCAGAGTTATCCCCTCCCAGGCTGACCCCAGAAGGGATCCCTGCCGCATTCTGCTTCAGGCCAATGGGCTGGGCTGGGCTCAGCCCCTCCTGTCCCTCCCTGGATACGTCTACACAGGAGTCAGTGCCCGGGCACAGCTGCCATGCAGACACTACCTAAGCTGGGGCTGTCCTGTGGGCACAGGTTCCCCACCTCCCAAAAGGTGAGCGGTCGCCAGCTTGTTGGATTTGCCATTGTCTTCATGGCCTCAGCCAGCTCCTTTCCAGTAACCTACTTAGCCCCAGCCAGTCGGGCCCTGTTTGCATCGCCTTCCCTCACATAGCCCTTTCCTCCCCCTAGGGACCAGTGCCATGCACAGGGAAACTGAGGCACATGCAGGCTTCCTAAAACCTTTAAAAAAACTTCACACTTGGTGACAGGCCCCCCGTGTGATAGCGAGATGCTCTGCCATGTCCCTGGAGCTGGAGCGCAGCATGGCATTGCCTGGCCTGGCACCAGAACTGGCCTGCTCTGGGGAGGGTCTTGGGAAACCCAGCTAGTGCCAGGCCAGGTGCCAGCCTGGGGCGTCGCCAGGGTTGCCTGAAGTAACAGCCCCACCCTATTCCTGCAGCAAATCCATGTGGAGCTGGAGGGCATCCGGAAGAGCCTGGAGAAGGTGAGTGAGAAGACGGAGAAGGTGCTGGCCCAGCCGGAGCACTCGAGCTCGGCCCCTGTCCTGCGCTCGGAGCTGGAGATCACTCTTCAGAAGATGGACCAGGTGTACAGCCTCTCCACCATCTACCTGGAGAAGTGAGTATGGGGCCTGGGCTGAATAGCTTCACTGTGCACCTTGGGGGCTTCTTCCAGCCCCCAGGCCTCCCCCGCCCCAGCCCCTCTGTTTCAGGGACTCCCTGCAGCCCCCATCTCCCCCTCCCCCGGACTGTTTTCCTCCAGGCTCTCCCCATGGCAGGGACTCCGTATATGCTGTGCCCCCCACCCCCAATCAGCTTTTCTTTGCTGTCTGTCTGGGAGAGAAGCTGCTGTGGGTGCCAGGTGCTGGTGGTTACGTAGGTGAGGGCTGTGAGGAGCTTCAAGGGTCCCAGCTGAGCCAGGAGAACGGGTAGCGAGGTGCCAGCCAGCACTTGAGCCGCTCTGACCTCCTCTCCTGGTTAGGCCCTGTGCTTGCTGCACTCACTCCAGAGAGGGGCCTGGGTGGCCCAGGGCAGCCCCCACACAGTGCACAGCTGGGTGGGGCTGGGGATGTCCTAGAGCCGCTCTGAATGTGGGCAAGACGCTGGGCACCCCAGCTCAGAAAGGCAGAGATGGACGATGAGTGACTGGGGCCAGCCAGACCCCTGGGTGGGCAAGCTGGGAACCTGGGGCTGTGATGGAGGTGTAACAAAGCGGCCTTTGGCGGGACACAACTGAGAGAGTCAATTCAGGACCAATTGCTCAGAGCAGGGCAGTCACAGCCCAGGCTGGGGTTTCTCTGCACACCAAGGCAAACCCAACCAGCCAGCCAGAGAGGACTTTGGTTTCACCCCACTGGCTAACCACAAGTCACACAAGCAATTTCCTTAGACACTCCAGTCTCCCAGTATCACCACCAGTTCCACTCGTCCTGGGGATGAATGGTTATGAAAACCAACACCCCAGTAAAAGAAAAAGGTTCTCTCGATCCCAAAGGACCAAGCCCCAGACCCAGGTCAATATACACATCAGATCTTACCCACAAATCATGCTGTTGCCAGTCCTTTAGAATCTAAAATCTAAAGGTTTATTCATAAAAGGAAAAAGATAGAGATGAGAGCTAGAATTGGTTAAATGTAATCAATTACATCCAGTAATGGCTAAGTTCTTAGTTCAGGCTTGTAGCAGTGATGGAGTAAACTGCAGGTTCAAATCAAGTCTCTGGAGTACATCCTCCGCTGGGATGGGTCATCAGTCCTTTGTGCAGAGCTTCAGCTTCTAGCAAAGTCCCTTCAGGGGAAAGAAGCAGGACTGAAGACAAGATGGAGATGAGGCATCAGCCTTATATAGGCTTTTCCAGGTATAAGGACACTTCTTTGTTCTTACTGTGGAAAGTTACAGCAAAATGGAGTCTGTAGTCACATGGGCCAGTTTCTGCACACCCTGCTGAGTCACAAGGCGGAACTGCCTCCTCTCAATGGGTCAATTGTGTAGCTGATGGTCCTTAAAGGGCCATCAAGCAGGCCAGGCAGAGCTGACACCAAATTGTCTGGGGTGTCGCCGAGAAGCAGAGCACAAGTGTGAAATACAGACAGGATAGAGCCAATACTTATAACTTGAAATATAAACATGATACCTGCATATCGTGGTATCTGCACATCAGCATAATCATACCCAGCAAACCAGAACCTTTCCATAGACACCTTACTGGACGTCCTTTGTACAGGATTTGGTACCACTATAGGACCTTGGTTGCAACAATGTTCTATATGGTCACAGTTCAGGTCAGTAATGTCCCGGGAGGGATACGGAATAATGACTGGGGGCGGGGGTTGGGGTTTGCCCACCTCACACCCAGGCCTGGCACAGGAGCTAGGGTTTGCCCGTCTGGTCTGCAGCCCCGGCAGAGGGAGAGGCGTGGGGTGTTTCCCATCTCATGCAGGGGCCCCAGGGACCCATTGTTTGCAGCATGTCTAAATGCCATGTATCATAAGCATACTTCCCAATTCTGAACCTTAGAGTCCAAAAAGTGGGTGCCTGCATGAACCCTCCAAGCTTAATTACCAGCTTAGATCTGATATCGCTGCTACCAGACAGGAATCAGTGCCTGTCTCACTCTGGTCTCCCCAAAACCTTCCCTGGGGAATCCCCAAGACTCAGATGCCCTGAGTCTCACAACAAAGGGAAATAACCCACGTCCCTTCCTTCTCTTTACTTCCTCCCAGATTTTCCCGCCCTGGGTATACTAGGAGATTTCCCTGCTTCAATCCCTTGAAACACAAAACAGAGAGGACAATTTACCTTCCCCCCTCCTTCTTTTCCCCCCTCCCAGTCTTTCCCTGAGAGAGACAGTAATCCTGGCACAGAGATTCCTATCCCCTTGCCATAACTAGAAAAAGAAAAGTCAACAAGTTTAAAAAAAAAGAAAGCTTTATATAAAAAGAAAGAAAAAGACAAAAAAAATTAATCTCTGTATCAAAGTGACAATACAGGGTCAATTGCTTAAAAGAAAAATATGAATAAACAGCCGTATTCAAAAAGAAATACAATTTAAACATTCCAGCAACTACACACATGTAAATACAAAACAAAACATATAAAAGCCTATTGTTTTGCTACCTTTGTACTTACAACTGGGAAACAGAAGATTTAGAAAAGCTAGAGATAGATCCTCTCATAGCTGAGAGAGCAACAGAAGAAAACAAAGACCCAAGACAAAGAACACCCACAAATTCCCTCCCTTGAGCTTTGAAAAATCCGGTTTCCTGATTGGTCCTCTGGTCAGGTGTGTGGTTCCCTTTGTTAACCCTTTACAGGTAAAAGAAACATTAACCCTTAGCTATCTGTTTATGACACCATGCCACAGAGGTGTTTCCCTTCTCGATTAGCCGGGAGAGCTCCCTGGCCCAGGGGCGGGGAGGCTGAATGCTCAGGCGTGTTCGGAGAGGGAAAATGAGACCATTTGGGAGGTTCTAACCCCCCTTCTCCAAGGCAGGAGCCAGGCCCTTTTGCTGCAGGGGCCGGGGAAGGGAGCCACCCTCCCCGCCCCCGATCAGTGTCAAGAACAGGCTAGCAGGGCTCATGTTCCAGCGGGCGTGTCTGGGACAATGGGATGCCAGCAGCCCAGGCTGGTCCCCATCCTGGCTCTGTGGGAGTGCTCACTATAGGACAGGGGCTGAGGGTCGCCCTCCTGGCCCCCGCACAGGTCTCTTCTGTTCCTTGCCTTCTGGCTGCCCTGCGAGCTAATCTGCTCCTCCCACAGGTTGAAGACCATCAACCTGGTGATCCGCAGCACACAGGGGGCAGAGGAGCTGGTCCAGAGGTACGAGGAGCAGCTGAAGGAGGTGCAGGCTGTGCCCTCCGACCTCAAGGAACTAGAGGCTAACAAGGCAGAGCTGAAGGTAACGGCCAGGGAGACCCGCGCTTGTCCAGACAGGATCAGTTCCTTTGGGTGCAGCGTGGGTTTCCCCAGGCCCAGATCTGCCTCTTACACAGACCTGGATCACAGGGGGGCTGGGCCCTGCCCCAGAACTGAGAGCTCATGGGGCCACATACAGGCACTAGGGCAGCACTGTTAGGAGAAGGGCGGGTCCCTGGCAGCTGGCCAGGATCCGGGTCCGGAAAAGCAGTGGGGCTCCAGCAAGGGCTTCGTTCACCAGGAGCATCGATCGCATCCAGCCAGGGGTGGGATGGCAGAGCAGCGGGGGCGGGGGCAGGGAGGTGCCCATTGCTGACCTGGCCCTTGTGTGCCACAGAGGCTGCGTGGGCAGGTGGAAGGGCACCAGCCCCTCTTCAGCACCCTGCAGTCAGACCTGGACAAGGCCAAGGACGTCAATGAGCGGATGGTGAGAGGCCACAGCGAGCGGGACGTGGACCTGGACCGGTACCGAGAGCGGATCCAGCAGCTCCTGGAGCGCTGGCAGGCCGTGCTGACCCAGATCGACCTGCGCCAGCGCGAGCTGCAGCAGCTGGGCCGTCAGCAGCGCTACTACCACGAAAGCTACGAATGGCTCATCCGTTGGATCCAGGATGCGAAGCAAAGGCAGGAGCAGATCCAATCGGTGCCCGTCACGGACAGCAAGAGTGTGCGGGAGCAGCTCCTGCAGGAGAAGGTAACGCCAGCGATGGGGCACCCGGCAGGGACGCCCCCCAGGGAGCCCAGCGACAGGGCGCCTGGCAGGGACGCCCCCCAGGGATGCCAGCAGTGGGGTGCGCGGCAGGGACGCCCCCCAGGGACACCAGCAACAGGGCATCCAGCGGGGATGCCAGCGATGGGGCACCCATCAGGGACGCCTGCGATGGGGCACCCGGCGGGGACCTCTGCGACAGGGTGCCTGATGGGGGCACCCGGCAGGGACCCCTGCAACAGAGTGCCCAGCAGGGGCGCCCAGTGGGGACGTCTGGCGGGGACGCCCCCCAGGGACACCAGCGACAGGGCGCCTGGTGGGGACATCCGGCGGGGACACCCCCCAGGGATAACAGCGACAGGGCGCCCGATGGGGACGCCTCCCAAGGACGCCAGCGACTGGGCGCCCAGTGGGAACGCCAGTGATGGGGCACCCAGCAGGGACGCCCCCCAGGAAGGCCAGTGACAGAGTGTGATGCAGGGATGCCCCCAGGGATGCCAGTGACAGGGGCGCTCAGCAGGGATGCCCCTCAGGGATGCCAGCAATGGGGCACCTGGCAGAGATGCCCCCCAGGGACACCAGTAACGGGGCACCCAGCAGGGATGCTCCCCAGGGACGCCAGCGACAGGGCACCCAGCGGGGACACTAGCGACGGAGCACACGGCAGGGACGCCCCCCAGGGATGCTAGCGATGGGGCATCCAGCAGGGGTGCCAGTGACAGGGTACCCAGCAGGGACGCCCCCCAGGGACGCCTGTGATGGGGCACCCGGCAGGGATGCCAGCAACAGGGCGCCCAGCGGGGACACCCCCCAGGGACGCCAGCAATGGGACAACTGGCGGGGATGCCCCCCAGGGACGCCAGTGACGGGGCACCCGGCAGGGACACCGGTGACGGGGCACCCGGCGGGGACACCCCTCAGGGACACATGGGGCAGGGGAGCTGGTGGCTTGCTGGCACGGGGCAATGAAAGCCAACAGTGGCAGGATTCTGTTCTGCTGGCTGCTTTTCTCTCTGCCTGCCTTTTGGCCTGGGTGGCTTGCCCCCCGGGGGCTGCCTGGAGCCGAGGGGCGAGGATGCTCCGGAGTAGGGGCTGCGGTGTTCATGAGTTGTCTCTCCCCAGAAACTCTTGGAGGAGTGCGACCGGAACCGGGAGAAGGTGGACGAGTGCCAGAGATATGCCAAGCAGTACATCGACGCCATCAAGGTGCGGGCCTGAGGCTCCTCCCACAATCCCACGCTGCTTCCTGGCCTGCCAGGCTGAGCCCTCTGCCCACAGGCTCTGCAGCAGGAGCGCTGGCTCAGGTGGCTGGTGTCAGGCTGGGTTAGGGTTTAACATGGCAGCAGAGCAGGCCTGGGCGGAGTTCGCTCCCATCACGGCCCGGTGGTTCAGTGGGAGCCAGGATACTCGTGTGTCCCAAGAGACGAGGTTTCTCCCTAGCAGAGCCCCAGGCTGCGGAGGGCAGGCTGGGATCCCGCGGAGCCTGTGGAGGGGGTCGCTGGCTCCTGGGTCTCTGCTAGTCTCTGACACGGGATCTTCTCCTCCAGGATTATGAGCTGCAGTTGGTGACGTACAAAGCCCAGGTGGAACCCGTGGCTTCCCCAGCCAAGAAACCCAAGGTGCAGTCTGCGTCTGACAGCGTGATCCAGGAGGTGAGGGGGGCTCCCTGGAGCAGCAGGGGCCAGTGCAGGGCAGAGCGGGGGCAGCTGGGCCTGGAGGAGCTGCCTCTGGACCTGAGCTGAGGGCTGCAGCCCTTCTCTACGTATGGGCCTGGGGACTGGCGGGCCACGCTGGGTCAGTCCCTGGTGTCTGGCGCCAGGGAGCCATGGGAGGGGGTTGCCCTGCCTCGGAGGCATCCGCTGACCTGTGTTTCCTGGCTGCAGTATGTGGACCTGCGGACGCAGTACAGCGAGCTGACCGCTCTCACCAGCCAGTACATTAAGTTCATCAGCGAGACCCTACGGCGACTGGAGGAGGAGGAGGTAGGAGAGTGGGGGCGGGGGCGGCCCAGGGCCTGGCATGCATCTAGCTGCATTGGTCTCGCTCCTTCCATAACAACAAGGAACGTGGTCCATGTTAATACCCGTCCCACATCACTAACGCCCAGCCCAGGCCTCTAACCCTGTGCTGATCTGGCGGCTGGCTCTGGGTACAGCAAACTGATACTCCCCGAGGGCTCTGCTGCCTCAGCCCTGCCCCAATGCTGGCCAGGGTCTGCAGGGCTCTGCTCACTCGGCTGTTAGGAGGGCACTTCCCAGATACACTTAGTACAGTCAGCGTCTGTGTGAGCATGGAGCTCGTCCTGCCGCGGGATCTCAGCTCCTCGTTTCTTCTCTGCTGTAACCTCTCTAATTCTTCATTTCCGCCTGGGAAGAGGAGCCGCTGGGCCGGTGCTTTGTCTTGGGGGATGTTTGTGTTGGTTGGGATCTAATGGAGGGTAAAAATCCAGGATGACTCTGGGATTTCTGCACCAGGTACTCCCCTCTGCGCATGCTCCTCCTCAGCCTCCCTCTCTCCACCTCACCACATGGCCACAAGTAGCCTGCTCCCAGCACCTGCTCCCTGCGCCTCCTGCCTTGCCCCGCCCCCTGCAGGACCTGCCCCCGGGCCCTTCTCCCGACCCACTGGGCCAGTGGAGGAACTAGTGGAGACCTCACTAGAGTCCAGGCAAACAGACGAGGGTGGGACCAGAGCTCAGCAGGGCCCCTGGCTCTGGAAGCACCAGGCCCTTGGCCAGGGCTTTGCAGGGTGCAGACGTCACCCTGCTCACCCTCCGCCCTCCGGATCAGCCCTGCTGCCGGGCAGAGCCCTGCGAGGTCGCCGCTTCCCTCTCCCTCCCACCGAAAGGGCCCTGAGGAGAACGGGCAGCTGTAAATCTGCTCCCAAATGTCCCTACTGCTGGAAAAGGCAGCGATTGCATGCACACTTGCAGGTCTCCTTCCTGCTCTACGGGCCCGGCTAGCTGGGGCTGTTGGGAGTGGGGCAGTGAGGCAGCTGGGCAGCCCAGGGTAGAACTCAAAGCTCTCTCCATACACTGTTCTGTCCTGGTGAAGAAAGGGTTACTCTGTGCCTCTGTTGCCCTCTGCCGGTCTCCCTTCTCTCTCTGCTGCCCGTATCTCCCACGCTCTCTCCCTGCACTCCCAGCTCTGCAGCCTGACTGGGTTCCTCACTCGCCCCTGAGCCAACTGTACTTTTCTGCAGCTGTTGATTTTGGGCTGGGGCCTCCAGAGGCAGAAGTCTCCCCTGGTGGCTGCCAGGGGAAAGTCCCGCAGTAGGCATGGTGAAGGTGTGCAAGCTGCTAGCTTCCTGTCTTCATTTGCCGTGGGCTTTGCTCGTGCTCCATTGTTTGCTCTTGCTTCGTTGGTCACCCTGCTTCCCGCACATCCATCCCGCTTGCTGTGTCACGGTCTGTCACCCGCCTCCCCGAGCTGTACTAAGTGAGATATAGCAGTGCCGTGTCCCCTCTCTGTCTGCTATACGTCTTCCAGAAGCCAGCATTGCCACCTCTAGTTACGGGGAGAGCCAGGGGCTCCAGGCCATCCCCATGCCACATCCCCCACCCCACACCCTGGACCATCTCTCATTGGACGTGTGTGTGTTGCTAGTTCCGTGTTTTCCTTGTGATTTCGTCTTCTCCCTTTTGTTTTCTCTGCACTCTTCCCCCTCCAGAAAGCCGTGGAGAAGCTGAAGGAGCAGGAGAGGAAGCGGCTGGCAGAGGTGGAGGCCCAGCTGGAGAAGCAGAAGCAGCTGGCTGAGGCGCATGCCAAAGCCAAAGCGCAGGCTGAGAAGGAGGCGCAGGAGCTGCAGCGCCGCATGCACGAGGAGGTCTCCAAGAGGGAGGTGGTGGCTGTGGACGCTGAACAGCAGAAGCAGAACATCCAGCAGGAACTGATGCAGCTGAAGCAGAATTCGGACACCCAGATCAAATCCAAGGACAAGCTGATCGAGGAGGTGGAGTACAGCCGCAGGAAGGTGGAGGAGGAGATCCACATTATCCGCCTGCAGCTCGAGACCTCTGAGAAGCAGAAGTCCAGTGCGGAGACTGAACTGCGGGAGCTGCGGGCCCGGGCCGAGGAGGCCGAGCGGCAGAAGAAGCTGGCCCAGGAGGAGGCCGAGCGCCTGCGCAAGCAGGTGAAGGAAGAGACGCAGAAGAAGCGAGAGGCAGAGGAAGAGCTGAATCGCAAGGTACAGGCAGAGAAGAATGCGGCCCGGGAGAAACAGAAGGCCATGGAGGACCTGGAGAAGCTGCGCATGCAGGCGGAGGAGGCAGAGAGGAGGATGAAACAGGCTGAGCTGGAGAAGGAGCGGCAGATCCAAGTGGCTCAGGAAATGGCGCAAAAGAGTGCAGAGACCGAGTTGCAGAGCAAGCGCCTGTCCTTCGCAGAGAAGACAGCCCAGCTGGAGATGTCCCTGAAGCAGGAGCACATCACAGTCACTCATCTGCAGGAGGAGGCAGAGCGCCTGAAGAAGAAGCAGCTGGAGGCAGAGAAATCCAGGGAGGAGGCAGAGAAGGAGCTGGAGAAATGGCGGCAGAAGGCGAATGAGGCCCTGCGCCTCCGGCTGCAGGCAGAAGAGGTGGCTCACAAGAAGACCCTGGCTCAGGAGGAAGCTGAGAAGCAGAAGGAGGATGCAGAGAGGGAGGCCAGGAAGAGGGCGAAGATGGAGGAGTCTGCCCTGCGGCAGAAGGAGCTGGCTGAGGAGGAGCTGGAGAAGCAGAGGAAGCTGGCAGAGGGCACCGCCCAGCAGAAGTTCTCGGCTGAGCAAGAGCTGATCCGACTGAAGGCGGAGATGGAGAACCGGGAGCAGCAACGCCTGCTGCTGGAAGAGGAGCTCTTCCGCCTGAAGAATGAGATCAGTGAGGCCATTCATAAGAGGAAGGAGGTGGAGGAGGAGCTGGCCAAGCTGCGTGCTGAGATGGAGATCCTTTTGCAGAACAAGGCCAAGGCCGAGGAGGATTCCCGTTCCACCAGCGAGAAGTCCAAGCAGAAACTGGAAGCCGAAGCCAGCAAGCTACGGGAGCTGGCTGAGGAGGCGGCTCGGCTGCGCGCCCTGTCAGAGGAGGCCAAGCGGCAGCGGCAACTGGCCGAGGAGGAGGCGGCCCGACAGCGAGCCGAGGCAGAGAGGATCCTGAAGGAGAAACTGGCCGCCATCAGTGAGGCCTCCCGGCAGAAGACGGAAGCAGAGATCGCCCTGAAAGAGAAGGAGGCAGAGAATGAGCGGCTGAGGCGGCTGGCGGAGGACGAGGCCTACCAGCGCAAGCTGCTGGAAGAGCAGGCAGCCCAGCACAAGCACGACATTGAGGAGAAGATCACCCTGCTGAAGAAGTCCTCCGACACCGAGCTGGAGCGGCAGAAGAGCATTGTGGATGATACGCTGAAGCAGCGGCGCATCATCGAGGAGGAGATCCGCATCCTCAAGATGAACTTTGAGAAGGCATCAGCGGGCAAGACAGACCTGGAGCTGGAGCTGAGCAAGCTCAAGAGCAGTGCGGAGGAGATTCAGCGCAGCAAGGAGAAGGCCGAGCAGGAGGCTGAGAAGCAGCGGCAGCTGGCCCTGGAGGAGGAGAACCGCCGCAGGGAGGCTGAGGAGAAGGTGAAGAAGATCTTGGCTGCGGAGCAGGAAGCTGCCCGGCAGCGCAAGGTGGCCCTGGACGAGGTGGAGCGCCTGAAAGCCAAGGTGGAGGAGGCCAAGAGGCAGAAGGAGCTGGCGGAAAAGGAGTCAGAAAGGCAGATCCAGCTGGCCCAGGAAGCAGCTCAAAAGAGAATTCAGGCCGAGGAGAAGGCCCACCTGGCTGCTGTGCAGCAGAAGGAGCAGGAGCTGCTGCAGACGAGGCGCCAGGAACAGAACATCCTGGACAAGCTGAGGGAGGAGGCCGAGAAGGCCAAGAAAGCGGCAGAGGAGGCAGAGTTTGCACGTGTCAAGGCTGAGCAGGATGCAACCCTGTCCCGTCAGCAGGTGGAGGAGGCAGAGCGCCTGAAGCAGCGAGCTGAGGAGGAGGCTCAGGCCAAAGCCAGAGCCCAGGAGGATGCTGAGAAGCTCAGGAAGGAGGCTGAGCTGGAGGCAGCTAAGCGGGCCCAAGCTGAGCAGGCGGCTCTGAAGCAAAAGCAGCTGGCTGATGCCGACATGGAAAAGCACAAGAAGTTTGCAGAGCAGACGCTGAGGCAGAAGGCCCAGGTGGAGCAGGAGCTGACCAAGGTCAAGCTGCAGCTGGAGGAGACGGACCACCAAAAGTGTATCCTGGACGAGGAGCTGCAGCGGCTGAAGGAGGAGGTGATGGACGCCATGAGGCAGAAGGCCCAGGTGGAGGAAGAGCTCTTCAAGGTGAAGATCCAGATGGAAGAGCTGATCAAACTGAAGACCCGGATCGAGGAGGAGAACAAGGTGCTGATCTTGAAGGACAAGGACAACACCCAGAAGTTCCTGGTGGAGGAGGCTGAGAAGATGAAGCTCGTGGCGGAGGAGGCTGCTCGCCTGAGTGTGGAGGCGCAGGAGGCTGCCCGCATGCGGAAGCTGGCAGAGGACGACCTGGCGCAGCAGCGGGCACTGGCTGAGAAGATGCTGAAGGAGAAGATGCAGGTAGTGCAGGAGGCCACGCGGCTGAAGGCGGAGGCAGAGATGCTGCAGAGGCAGAAGGACCTAGCTCAGGAGCACGCCAAGAAGCTCCAGGAGGACAAAGAGCAGATGCAGCAGCGCCTGAGTGAGGAGACTGAGGGCTTCCAGAAACTCCTGGAGGCTGAGCGCAAGCGGCAGCTGGAGATCATGGCCGAGGCCGAGCGCCTCAAGCTGCACGTGACGGAGATGAGCATGGCCCAGGCCAAGGCAGAGGAGGACGCGAAGCGGTTCAAGAAGCAGGCAGAGGAGATCAGTGAGAAGCTGCACAAGATGGAGCTGACTACCCAAGAGAAGATGACGCTGGTCCACACGCTGGAGATCCAGAGGCAGCAGAGTGACAGGGACGCGGAGAATCTGAAGAGAGCGATCGCTGAGCTGGAGAGGGAGAAGGAGAAGCTGAAGCGGGAGGCGGAGCTGCTGCAGCAGAGATCAGAAGAGGTACTGATTTTCCTGTTCCACCCCTTGCTGTCATGTTCGTGCTGGGGGACACCCTCCCCTTAGTGTCCTCACCACGCAGAACGGCAGCCTTGGGACAGCCAGCGTGGCGCTGCTCTGCTCAGACAGCTGGCTGCACCCACAAAATGTCAGCCAGGGTCCACAGTTAAATAAGTTCCCTTAGTAACCAACAACCCTCCATACCCCACCTGGGCTGCCCACAGCCTGGTGTCAGCCAAGCCCCCAGGGTTGTTACGGGTGCAGTGTCAGAGGAGACATGGGCACAGACAAGGGGGGATTTTCAAAAGCACCTCCATGGTTTAGCAACACAAGTGCCATCGGCTCTTGGGGGACTTATGCTCCCGGGTCACTGGAGTGCTCTAGAAAACCTCACCCAAGGCACCAAGTCTCTGCTCCCCGGACCCAGACTCTCAGCCTTGCTCCTGCAGTTCCTGTGAGCGCACGCACACAGCTTACATGCGTGTGCAGTGCTAGGGCTCCAGCTGCAGTGTGACCTGTAATCGACCCTGGGCGTGTATTGGAGCAGCTTTGCCTCATGCCCCCAACAGAGATTGCTTGTCTGTTACTGGTCTGGGTAGAGTCCATCCTCCCTGCACATGTTGTGCCGTTCTCCTGGAGACACTGCATGTCCACTCCCTTAGCGCTAGGCACAGACGGTGACTCTAAGGTCCTTGGCCATTATGGACATTGACCCTGCTCCTTGGGATGCATCATGGGGCATGGCTAGCTTTATTGACCCCAACAAAAGAATGGTGTCCCTCTCCTGCTTCTTTAATCCAGTCTAGCATGCAGTGATGCCCAAACTCCTCCTCCTCCTCTTCTCACCCCACCCCACCCCATTAACACTAATGCACTGCAGGGGGCCGGCCCGTGTACCTGCTAAGCCCAAGGTACTAGCTTGTAATACGACTTGCTGCTATACCACAAGCATTTTCCTGCTAGCGCCCTCACGCTAACGGTTATCCCAGTCCGCACCAGGTTTTTGTGGTCTCTATTTGAGGTTAAGTGGGTTTTGGTCTAAGAGATGTTTCTTTGTTTCCCTGCTCCAGATACAAACGGCTCAGCAGGAGCAGCTCCGTCAGGAGACTCAGATACTCCAGCAGAGCTTCTTAACGGAGAAGGATAGCCTGCTTCAGAAAGAGAGGTTCATTGAGGAAGAGAAAGCTAAGCTGGAGAAACTCTTCAAAGATGAGATGAACAAAGCTGAGAACCTGAAGGCAGAGCAGGAGCAGCAGCAGAAGCAGATGGAGCAGGAGAAACAGCAGCTGAAGGCCACCTTGGACGATGCAAAGAAGAAACAGAAAGAGGCGGAGAAAAATGTCCAGCGTAAGCAGGAGGAGCTGCAGCAGCTGGAAAAGCAGCGGCAGCAGCAAGAGAAACTCCTTGCAGAGGAAAACCAGAAGCTAAGGGAGAAACTGGAACAGCTACAAGAGGAGCATAGGGCTGCGCTGGCCCAGACTCGAGAGATCATGATCCAAACAGATGACATTCCCGAAGATGCAGTGATTTTGCCTACTCAGCTGACTCCGACCAAAGTGGTGCCCAATGGCAGAGACGCCATGGATGGCCTGGCTCAGAACGGGGAGCCAGAGTTTGCGTTTGATGGCATCCGGCAGAAGGTCTCTGCGGAGAAGCTGGTTGAGGCTGGCATCCTGGGCAAAGAGATCTTAGACAAGTTGGTGAAAGGGACGGTGACTGTGACTGAGCTTGCGCAGAGGGATGACCTCAGGAAATACCTGCAGGGCCGGAGCAGCATCGCCGGCTTGCTCATTAAACCCACCAATGAGAAGATGAGCATCTACAAGGCCATGAAGAAACAGCTGCTGAGCCCAGGCACGGCACTCATCCTCCTGGAAGCACAAGCTGCCTCTGGCTTCATCATTGACCCAGTGAGAAGCAAGAAGCTCTCTGTAAACGAGGCTGTGAAAGAAGGAGTAATTGGACCAGAGCTGCATAATAAAATGCTGTCTGCTGAGAGGGCGGTGACTGGGTACAGAGACCCCTACACCGGAGACAAGATCTCCCTCTTCCAGGCCATGACAAAAGACCTCATTGTCCAAGACCACGGCATCCGGCTGCTGGAGGCCCAAATCGCCACCGGCGGCATCATCGACCCCGTGAACAGCCACCGCCTTCCCGTGGAAGCGGCTTACAAGCGGGGCTACTTCGATGAAGAGATGAACCAGACCCTGTCAGACCCCACAGATGACACTAAGGGTTTCTTCGACCCCAACACGCAGGAGAACCTGACCTACCTGCAGCTGATGGAGAGATGTGTGACTGACCCTGAGACTGGACTTCTCCTCTTGCCGCTCACCGACAGAGCAGCCAAAGGAGGGGACCTGGCCTACACGGATCAAGAGGCCAAAGATGTTTTCAAGAAGGCCACGGTGTCTGCCCCCTTCGGCACATACAAAGGAAAGACAGTGACCATCTGGGAGATCATCAACTCGGAATACTTTACCGAGGAGCAGAGGCGAGACCTGCTCCGGCAGTACAAGACTGGCAAGATCACCGTGGAGAAGATCATCAAGATCGTCATCACCGTAATGGAAGAGAGTGAGAAGAAGAGCCAGCTGTGCTTTGAAGGGCTCCGCGCGGCTGTCCCTGCCGCCGAGCTGCTGGAGAGCAAAATCATTGACAAAGAACTCTACAACCAGCTGCACCAGGGCAAGAAGTCTGTGACGGACGTGGCTGATGCAGACGCCATAAAGAGGTATCTGAAGGGCACCGACACCATTGCTGGCGTCCTGGTGGAGTCGACTGGGCAGAAGTTCGCGTTCTATGACGCCCTGAAGAAAAACCTGCTGAAGCCAGAGGCTGCCCTGCCACTGCTGGAGGCCCAGGCAGGCACAGGGTACATCATCGATCCCGTTCGGAACGAGAAGCTCTCGGTGGACGAGGCAGTGAGAGCTGGGATTGTTGGGCCAGAGTTCCATGAGAAGCTGCTGTCTGCAGAGAAGGCTGTGACTGGCTACAAAGACCCGTACACCGGACAGACTGTCTCCCTGTTCCAGGCACTAAGGAAAGGCCTGATCCCCAGTGATACCGGGCTCCGCCTGCTGGACGTCCAGCTGGCCACCGGTGGCATAGTGGACCCTGTGAACAGCCACCATCTGCCGCTCGAGGTTGCATGTAAGCGGGGCTACTTCGACGAGGAGACAAACAAGGCCCTGTCCACTCCCAGTGACGACACCAAGGCCTTCTACGACCCCAACACTCAGGAGAACCTCACCTACGCCCAGCTGCAGAAGAGATGCCGACCGGACAAGCAGACCGGCCTCTACCTGCTGCCCCTCTCAGACCAGGCCATCCGGTCACAGCAGGAGGAGGTCTACACTGACAGCCAGGCGAAGGAGTCCTTGGACAAGGCGACCCTGGAGGTGCCAGCTGGCAGCCTGAAGGGCAGGACAGTGACGATCTGGGAGCTGATCCACTCTGAGTATTTCACCGAGGAGCAAAGGAGGGAGCTGCTGCGACAGTACAAGACTGGCAAGGTCACCATTGAGAAGATCATCAAGATAATGATCACCATCATTGAGGAAATGGAGACCAAGAAGCAGGAGAAGCTGATGTTCAGCGGCCTCCGAGCACCTGTGCCTGCTAGCGAGCTGCTGGAGTCTAGGGTCCTTAGCAAAGCCCAGTATGAGCAGCTCAAGGAAGGTAAGAAGTCGGTGAAAGACCTCTCTGAGACGGACTCTGTGAAGAGGTTCCTGCGGGGCAGCGACTGCATCGCTGGCATCTACATGGAAGACACGAAAGAGAAACTGAATCTCTACGAGGCCATAAAGAGAAACCTGCTGAGGCCAAGCACCGCTGTCACCCTGATGGAAGCTCAAGCAGCCAGTGGGTTCATGGTCGACCCCGAAAGGAACCAAAAACTGTGTGTCAATGATGCTGTGAAAGCTGGTCTCGTTGGGCCGGAGCTCCATGAGAAGCTGCTCTCCGCAGAGAAGGCTGTCACTGGGTACAAAGACCCCTACTCTGGGAACACCATCTCCCTCTTCGAAGCCATGAAGAAGGGGCTGATCCTCAAGGAGCACGGCATCCGCCTGCTGGAGGCCCAGGTGGCCACCGGCGGCATCATCGACCCCGTGCACAGTCACCGCCTCCCTGTGGAGGTGGCTTACAAGCGAGGCTATTTCGACCACGAGATGAACCGGATCCTCTCTGACCCCAGTGACGACACCAAGGGCTTCTTCGACCCCAACACGCAGGAGAACCTCACCTACCTGCAGCTAAAGGAGAGGTGCATAGAGGACCCCGAGACCGGCCTGTACCTCCTCCCCCTGAAGCAGCCGGAGAAGCCCACCATGGTGGAGACGACCCATGTGTACACGGAGGCAGAGACCCGGAAAGCATTTGAGGAAACGCAGGTCAGCATCCCCGTGGGCAGCATGGCCGGTTCCTCCATGTCCCTGTGGGAGATCATGCAGTCAGACCTCATCCCCGAGGAGCAGCGGAAGCGGCTGATGGAGGAGTTCCGCTCCGGCCAGGTGACCAAGGAGCGCATGATCATCATCATCATTGAGATCATCGAGAAGACAGAGATCATCCGGCAGCAGGACCTAACCTCCTACGACTTTGTCCGGCGCCGGATCACTGCCGACGACCTCTATGAGGCCAGGATCATCTCCCTGGAGATATATAACCTGCTGAAGCAAGGCTCCAAGACCATCCGAGAGATCCTGGAGATGGAGACCATCTGGAAATACCTGTATGGAACTGGCTGCATAGCTGGCATCTACATCCCCTCCACCAAGCAAAAGCTCAGTGTCTATCAGGCCCTGAAGAAAGGGCTGATCAGCTCTGAGGTAGCCCGCTCCCTGCTGGAGGCCCAGGCTGCCACTGGCTTCATGATTGACCCCATAAAGAATGAGATGCTGACGGTAGACGAAGCTGTCAGGAAAGGAGTGGTGGGGCCGGAAATCCACGACCGGCTGCTGTCTGCAGAGAGAGCTGTGACTGGCTACAGGGACCCATACAGTGAGCAGAAGATCTCGCTCTTCCAGGCCATGAAGAAGGATCTGATCCCCGCCGAGGAAGCCCTCCGGCTGCTGGATGCTCAGCTAGCCACTGGTGGCATTATCGACCCGTTCCTGGGGTTCCACTTGCCCTTGGAGGTTGCCTATCAGCGTGGCTTCTTCAGCAAGGAGACTTGCGACAGGCTGTCGGAGCCCAGCGAGGTCCGGAGCTACGTGGACCCCTCCACGGATGAGAAGCTCAGCTACCTGCAGCTCCTCAAGCGGTGCCGGAAGGATGAGAACAACGGCCAGCTGTTGCTGCCCCTGTGTGACACCAGGAAGCTGACCTTCCGGGGACTGAGGAAGCAGATCAGCGTGGAGGAGCTGGTGCGCTCCCAGGTCATGGATGAAGCGACAGCCCAGCGCCTCCAAGAGGGCTTAACTTCCATCGAAGAAGTCTCCAAAAACCTGCAGAAGTTCCTGGAGGGCACCAGCTGCATCGCTGGTGTCTTCGTGGACTCCACCAAGGAACGGCTCTCTGTGTACCAAGCCATGAAGAAAGGCATCATCCGGCCTGGCACAGCTTTTGAGCTGCTGGAGGCCCAGGCAGCCACTGGGTACGTGATTGACCCCATCAAGGGCCTCAAGCTGACGGTGGAGGAGGCGGTGCGGATGGGCATAGTGGGCCCAGAGTTCAAGGACAAGCTCCTTTCAGCGGAGAGGGCGGTGACCGGTTACAAAGATCCCTACTCGGGCAAACTGATCTCCCTCTTCCAGGCCATGAAGAAGGGCCTGATCCTGAAAGATCATGGGATCCGTTTGCTAGAGGCCCAGATCGCAACAGGAGGCATTATTGATCCAGAGGAAAGCCATCGCCTGCCCGTGGAGATGGCTTACAAGCGGGGCCTGTTCGACGAGGAAATGAACGAGATCCTTCTGGACCCCAGTGACGACACCAAGGGCTTCTTTGATCCCAACACCGAGGAGAACCTGACCTACCTGCAGCTCATGGAGCGGTGCATCACCGACCCGGAGACCGGGCTGTGCCTGCTCCCTCTGAAGGAGAAGAAGCGGGAGAGAAAAACCTCGTCCAAGTCATCTGTCCGCAAACGCAGAGTGGTGATCGTCGACCCAGAAACAGGGAAGGAGATGTCAGTTTATGAAGCCTACCGCAAAGGACTCATTGACCACCAGACCTACCTGGAGCTATCCGAGCAAGAGTGTGAGTGGGAAGAGATCACCATCTCCTCCTCTGACGGCGTGGTCAAGTCCATGATCATCGACAGGAGGTCCGGGCGACAGTACGACATTGACGACGCGATTGCAAAGGGCCTGATTGATCAGTCTGCCCTGGACCAGTATCGCTCTGGCACCCTGTCCATCACTGAGTTCGCAGACATGCTCTCTGGAAATGTGAGCGGCTTCCGATCGAGATCTTCTTCTGTTGGGTCCTCTTCCTCCTACCCCGTAAGCCCAGCCCCTGCGAGAGCTCAGCTGACATCCTGGAGTGACCCTGCTGAAGAGACCGGTCCGATTGCCGGGATCCTGGACACAGACACCCTGGAGAAAGTATCCATCACGGAGGCCATGCACCGCAATCTCGTAGACAACATCACTGGACAGAGGCTGCTGGAGTCCCAGGCCTGCACCGGAGGCATCATCGACCTCAGTACTGGGGAGAAATTCTCTGTTGCTGATGCAGTCAACAAGGGCCTGGTTGACAAAATCATGGTGGACAGGATCAACCTCGCTCAGAAGGCCTTCTATGGCTTTGAGGATCCGAGAACCAAGACGAGAATGTCAGCCGCCCAAGCCTTAAAGAAGGGCTGGCTGTACTATGAAGCCGGGCAGCGGTTCCTGGAGGTACAGTACCTGACGGGTGGGCTGATAGAGCCCGACGTGCCGGGCCGGGTCTCGCTCGATGACGCACTGCAGAAAGGCACAATCGATACGCGCACAGCCCAAAAGCTGCGGGACGTGAACACCTACTCCAAGTATCTCACCTGCCCCAAAACAAAACTGAAGATCTCCTACAAGGATGCAATGGACAGAAGCATGGTTGAGGAGGGAACAGGCCTGCGCCTGCTGGAAGCTTCCTCCCAGTCCAGCAAAGGATACTACAGCCCCTACAACGTCAGTGGCTCTGGCTCCACCTCTGGCTCTAGATCGGGCTCCCGAACAGGATCTAGATCAGGCTCCAGGCGAGGGAGCATTGATGCCACTGGCTCCGGCTTCTCCATGACCTTCTCTTCCTCATCCTACTCTTCCTCCAGCTATGGACGCAGATACACATCAGGTCCCCAGAGCTACGTGGATGCCGCTGAACTCACACTCGTCTTGTCCAGCCTCAACGGGAGCTGTGGATGGGAAGCAAACAAGAAGCTTCCCAAAGTGCAGAGGCCTCAGCTGACAGTGGCATAAAGTCCCCTCCCTGCCTGACCCAGCCCCCCCCCCGCCGCCCAAACACTCTCCAATTTATCCTGCTCTGCATGTGGTAAAGCTACTGGCTAATCCTCCGATTATTTTTTTTAAACCCCAATGTTCTTCCAAAGCAGTGCCTAAAGTTTAACCAAAAAGACAAGACTAATATATATTAATATATATGATTGTTGGGAGAGTATTTGTATATTTAGCGATGAGCGAGAGAACACACCCCTCCAGCTCAGTAACCCAGGAACTTGCTTCGATTCGTATCATCTGCAGAGTAGCCAAAACCAGCCACCACCGAGCCGCTCCCACAGCCCGGCGGAACCTGCTGACAGTTTTGAGCCTAACCAGCTAGTGACTTTTTTATTAACTCTGCCAGCTTCATGCCATGCCACCCCCAGAGGAGGAGAGGATACTGTCCCCAGCTCCTAAACCTGCTGCCCTCCCCTCTTCCCATGAAAAGAGACTGTGACCGTGGACTGACCACACCGTCCCTCTGCACACCAGCTCTGGAGCCGTTGCCTGGATCCTTTCTGCTGCCCTTTGGCAGGGCGGAGGAGGAGGCTGCTGTCTGCTACCTGCCTCCTCCCAAGCGCTGCTTAGCCTGCCTCCCAGAACCTCCCCACAGCCGCTGTGGACTCAGCACTCAGACTGTAAGTGCATGCTGGGGCTGTGTCTATGCTTTCCCAGAGCCTACTGCCATGGGGATGGATCTGCCTGCCTCTCTGCTCCACAGCTTCACCCCCCAAGAGGTTTTACTTTGCATCTGCGCCGCCTCCTCCAGCCTGCTTGTTCACTCTGACGCATTCCATCGTGCTTTGCTTGTCCGGCCCAAATAACCGGGGGAATCTTACATTGCCGTGTGCTGCTGTTAGCCAATGGCGATGTCTGCATGTGTCTGTCTGTCTCTCCTCGTGTATCTGGGAAGTGCCCTGTACAAGATTGATTTCTTAGAGTGAATCATTAGACTAATGAATTGACAGGTATTTATCAGAACCTCCCTGCCTGCCTGGCAGCCTGGGCTGGCCCAGTGCCTTGACAAACCAGCCCTGGTCTCTGTGTGCACATGTGCACGCACGCAAGGTTTCTGTGCACAGGTCATAGAATCTCAGGGTTGGAAGAGACCTCAGGAGGCATCTAGTCATGCCAGCTGTGGAGGAAGCCTGCTAGACACACCCCTTCCCTTTGCTAAATGGGCTTCTTGCAGAATGTCTAACCTTGGATCCAAAGCAAGAGGCTTGATAGCAGCTGCAAGTTTCAAGGTTTGCCTTGCTCGGAGGGGTCATAGTCCAGCACAGCAGCGTGGAGGTGCTGACTTTGTTAAAACTCCGGTTCTTACTTTCCTTTCTCACCTTGATTTTTTTCTCTCTTCATTTCTCTCCCATTTTTTCCCACCCGTAATAATGCTCTCTCTCTCTGTCAGACATCTTTTTCCAGTCCCACCAAAGAAGTCCCCCTGCCACTGGGAGAATTCCTTAGCTGGGTCTCTGATGTTAGCAAGTCCTGGATCAGTTCCCAGGGAGCCCCGGACTCAGCAGCTCCTCGGCTGTATTCCTCCACACAGGTAACTCCAACCTCTTTTGAATCTCTGCGTTTGGAGCCCGGGCTTCTGCAAATCTAGGGCTGGAAACTGTGTTCCCCAGACTTCAGAGCACTGGAGTGTTGACATGCATTGGAGCAGTTTGAAGGTCGGCTGGTTCCACGCGAACTAGCTTGTGCCTGTTGCTTTGATCTCAGGAGGGCTTGGGGTAAAATAACCTACACTTCCACACTGAATCAGTTCTGAGCATCTGCAGCTCCCATTGTCTGCAGTGACGTGAGCTTTCCTGTTGTGTTACCAGTCAGTGGCTCACGGTGTCAGGGGTGTTTTGTGTAGTCTGAAGGGGCTAACGGAGAGAGGGTACTAGCTTGCTGGGGGAGGGCGAGAGATGTGGACAGATGGGGTTTGGGTGAGCGAATCTGTGCAGCTTGCTTGGCTCTGTTTGATGGCGTCATCTCATGAACGAATCCTCCCATCTCATCCCATCCTTTTCTTTATTTTGTTCACTTTATTGTAGTGTTGCTGGATGTCCATTCCAACTGTCCTCCCCGCAGCCGAGGAGCTCGTACCCCAGTGTTGGGGGGAAGTGGGACAGCACTGAGGATTCCCCCTCCCTTTGCACTGGTCCAGCGGGCCTGGTCAGAGATTGTGGGGGGCAGCACCCCTCCAGGCGCCTGTGTCCTTCCCCGCGCAGCACTGGGAGCTGATCCTCTGTCCCCGATCCTGAAGGCCGGGGCTCTGGAGAACTGCAGCCCAGCAGAGTGCTGGGGGAGGGTGTCTGCGCAGAGCCCGGGCTAGCGTTGCTGCCTGCTCACGCAAGCATGTGTGCCTAATGCAGGAACTGCACGGTGACCACCAGTCTGTCTCACCCGCTCCCATTCTTAGCAGCCCCCCAGGGCTGAACGGTGCTCCGCCCTCTGTCTGCAGCAATAAGAGCCGTGAAGTCACCCTGGGGATCAGCCCTGGCTTGTGATGTCATTGGGGCTCCCCCCTTGGGCTGGCCCTGGCTTCTAGGGCCTTCAGCTCCAGTTCCCCAGACAAGGGCACCTGACTCCTTGCACTTGTATGGCCTTTCCCCTCCCTCATCACCAGCAGTGGGAAAAGAACGGCATGTGCCGTGGTCCAACAGCGACCCCTCACGCGTGCGGATCCAAACCCATTTCTCCTCCTCCCCCCCGCCGCCCGCTCTCATTGGCTACATGGAAATCAAGGCATGTTATCCCTCAGCATTTGTCACTATATTATTCTCATTATCCAGTTTTTGTTTTGCATGATGTACTAACGTGGGCGATTGTGTAACATATTCCAGCCTGAGCCGGGGCGCCCGGTCCCAGCTCCCTCCCCTTGGGACGCTGGGCTCCCCTGGCTCCCGCTTGTTTCTGTTCAGGGCAACGGGCTGATTAACAAGCCAAATGCATCTCTCTTTTTGGGGGGCAAAACACTAAAACCTGACCTGTATATACCGTGAAGTGTTTGTAAAAGAGGCAATATGGACCCAGGCCCTCTCCGCAGGGAGGGCAGTAAAGGAGATTATCCGAAACCAGCCAGCAGCTCTGCGTGGTCTGTTCACAGCTTTCCCGCTCTTGTGCCCAGGGATTCCACAGCCCTGGCCTTGCCGGAACCCTTCCAGGGCAGAGCCCCAGCCATCTCCATCTGCTTCCACTCCCCTGGCCTCCCAAACATGGTTATACCTGAGTCTGGAGCAGGGTTCGTCCCAAAGAGACAGCCCTCTCTGATCCTCATATGGATCCAGCACTACAGTAGCGGAGAACCTCCCAATTCTCACCCACCTCAGGAGGCAGGGCAGAACTGTTCTCCCATGGGACAGCTGGGAACCGAGCCACGGAGACTAAGTACCTGGGCCAAGAGCACGCACAACATCTGTGGCAGAGTGAACTCCGGTCTCCCAAGTCCTAGGCTCGCATCCCTGCTGCTCAGCTCAGCTGTATTGCCTGCAGAATATAGGTTCTTCTACAGAGGATGGGAGAAAAAGATGGGGGGGGAGGATTTCTGCAGTGGGGAGAAACCCAGATCTTTCCCCTGCTGCAATGTTTCCTGTTGCCTGCCTCGCTCTGGCTGCAGGCCCTTGTGTGTATTGGAGTCTGGGGCCACGGCCTGGTTTCCTGGGACATGGCTGAGGTGCAGAAAGCAAACTCAGCTAATACGCTGGTGCCCTGAAGGGCTGTTCTTCCTCCATCACTAGAGCATGGGCTGGTCCCTCCTTGGTGCTCGGCAGCCTGCACAGGGGCTCTCACTTCCCGGGGGAGTGGACGTATGGTAACTAGTGACAGATCTGGGTCTGTGCTGCTGGTGCTCGCCCTGCAGAGGCTGGGTGCTGGGCAGTAGCTATGGGAACAGGAGTGCTGAGAGCGAGGTACAGGAATACCGCATGCTCTTTAGAAGAGACCCAGGAAGGAGCTAAAATGGAGGCTGCAGCAGCAGCAAAGAGAGAGAATTCAGGCATCAGTCGTACTTTGTCGGGCCCTTCATCTTTCCAAAGGGAATGAGGATGCTGCGGGCACTGTGCCCTCCCTAAATCCTCCTCGCTCCATGCACCCACCTGCAGCCGAGGTAACAAGGTGATGGGCACCGGGGTAATGGCCGAGCAAAGCTCTCACCTATGTGACACACCCATGGGGCCTGAAACGTGGGGCCACCCTCTTCAGCAGCAGCAGGATGTTTTCAACAGTGTCTGCAAGAACCAGCTCCTGCAGCATCACCTCCTCCTTACCTGGCCAGCACGAGCAGGCCTGCCCCCACTCAGCCCTCTGGCCCAAGGGAAGACCAGGTTCTTTTCTGCATCCCGCCTAGCTGGAGCCTGGACAGGGGCAGCAGCTTAGATGCCTGTTGTATGTGGAGTCCCTCTCTGTAACAAGATGAACCAAGGCTGCTTCTCTGCCATAGCTGCTGGTTGCCTGTGCTGTTCCTGGGCCTGGAGTCAGGCCGGAGCCCCAGCCTTTGACACTACGGTGAGGGGTGCAGGGGAAAACCTTTGGGGTAAGAGATTGGAACGTGGACTCAGGCCTGTGTCCGATGGAGCAGGTGGGCCTGCTTCGTGAAAGGCAGAGAGTGAGCGAGCTGGGAGCAGGGCTGCTCCAGCCCATGCACTAGCAGCCAAGCTGTGGAGCAGGGCTCCCAGGCGTGGGTCTGCCCTCTTCCAGCTGGGGCGGCAGGACTCACAGGCCGCCCAGCCAGCCCTCAGGCTGCACCACGGGGACGCCATGCTGTGCTGTCTCTTCTCCGCAGGCCTGAATCCACCCAGCCACCGAGAAACCTCTCAGGGCTCAATTCCCCAAAGCAACCGAGTGGTTTATCCAGGAATTGAAATTAGGGGGAGTGTTTGAATTTACAGGGGGGCGGAGGGGTGTCAGGTCCAATGAGATATATAAAAGATATGAATAAAGTAAATTTTTTGTTAGGATTATGCAAATTTAATATAAGGAAAATGCAGGTTACACCAGAACACGTAACAGATCGAGATTTAAAAATAAAATAAAATAAATGTATTTAATTTAAATTGACTTTTGAAAAGTAAGCCATCATGGAGTAAGAGGAAAGTCCTCTCATGAATCAGTAACTGGTTAAAAGATGGGAAACAAAGTGTAGGAATAAATTATCAGTTGTCAGAATGGACAGAGATAAATAGTGATATCCCTGAGAGGTCGGTACTGGGACTATTACTGTTCAACATATTCATAAATGATCTGGAAAAATGGGTAAACAGTGAGGTGGCAAAATTTGCAGATGATACAAAACTATTCAAGATAGTTAAGTCCCAGGCAGACCGCAAAGAATTACAAAGGGATCTCATAAAACTGGATGACTGGGCAACAAAAATGGCAGATGAAATTTAATGTTGATAAATGCAAAGTAATGCACATTGGAAAACAATCTCAACTATACGTATAAAATGATGGCATCTGAATTAGCTGTTAACACTCATGAAAGATCTTGGAGTCAGTGTGGATAGTTCTCTGAAAACAACAGTTCAATGTGCAGCAGCAGTCACAAAAGCAAACAATGTTGGGAATCATTAAGAAAGGGAGAGATAAGACAGAAAATATCATATTTCCTCTACATAAATCCATGGTACGTGCACACCTTCAATAATGTGTGCAGATCTGGTCACCCATCCTAAAAATATATATATTGGAATTGAAAAAGGTACAGAGATGGACAACTAAAATAATCAGGGGTATGAAACAGGAGGAGAGACTAAAATGACTGGGAATTTTCAGCTTAGAAAAGAGATGACTAATGGGGATATAAAATCTTGACTGGTGCAAGGGAAGTGAATGAGGAAATTTTATTTAATCCTTCACATAACACAAGAACTAGCAGTCACCCAATGAAATTAATAGGCAGCAGATTTTAAAAAAACAAAAGACAGTATTTCTTCACACAACATAAAGTCAACCCGTGGAACTCTTTGCCAGGGGATGCTGTGAAGACCAAAACTATAACAGGATTATAAAAAGAACTAGATAAATTCCTGGAGAACAGGTCCATCAGTGGCTATTAGGCAGGATGGGGAGGGATGCAACACCCTGCTCTGAGTGTCCCTAGCCTGTTTGCCAGAAGCTGGGAATGGCCAACAGGGGATGGTCACTTGATGATTCCCTGTTCTGTTCATTCCCTCTGAAACACCTGGCATTGGCCACTGTTGTAAGACAGGAGACTGGGCTATCTGGACCATTGGTCTGACCCAGTCTGACCATTCTTATGGAAAAATGAATTATAATAATAAAACTGTTTAGTACAGAAACTCCCCAATATAATGACCTCCCAAGATAGCAACAATGTGAGATAACAACCTTGGCAAATACTGCATTTGAAAAATCTTGGCTACTAGGAAACATATTTATATAAGTTTCCATTCCCAGTCACAAATCTAGCATTCTGGAGCAAAGTGACTAAAATATAGTCCAACAAGCAAATGTTTATTTAACGTGCCCCTCACTTTTCCCTTCACCGCACCCCACTCACCGGTATTATCCTTGGTCAGTGGAGACTCAGAGTTCAGAGGTGCTTTCACATGAGTTCACCTCCCAGTGGGGGAGCCAGAAAGCACCTTGCTCGTTCCTCCAGCTGCTCACTGTTCACTCTGGCCATGGTTGTTCATTGTGCTACTGTTCACTCCACCACTCTGTTGCCAATGGCCCTGCGCAGTCACCTTCGGCTGCCACCTGCCACTGTGACCTCTGCGAGTTGGTCTCTTGAGGTTCCACCAGCTCTCAGTGATTTCAGCTGAGCTCTCAGTGTGGGAACCTCGCTCACTGCTAGTGTAGTCTGGGCTGTCTTACACAAAAACACTGTACCCACAGGAACACCGTCCCCACAACAGGACTAAGCACTTAGACCTGATTTGTCAGTGATTTCAGCTGCAGTGGTCACTTAACAGAACAGAAGATTCTCTATGGGGCCTTATCAGCTCTGTCTTTAAACAGTGGAGAGGGACAGGTCCCCACCCTCTCTCTTGATGCCTTCAAATCATCACAGGTTAAGTACAGTTCTACTGCCCTTTACTCATACAACATTTCAGCCCCCATTCCCCCCACATTCAAGTGGTTTGTAACCCAACCCCAGCCAAAATCTATCACTTGCACAACACAGCTCTGTTTGCTGGATACCTAGGTAGATTAGGTTTGAATGTAAATATAATCTGGCCCTGAAGCCTTTCCCCACACCCCCAGCTCATCACTAGCTGTCAGGGAGAGCTCATTTAGACTTTGCTTACAAATCATCATTTGAAATTATTAGGTTGGCCCACATCACCGAAATGAATGCACCGACATCATAAAAAACAGCTGTATAAGGAAGCAAGGAAGCTAGTCTCTGTTCATACTTTTCAAATCTATTATACTTTTTCAGATACACGTATTTTATCATACATTGTATAAGCTTTTAAAGTGTGCATTAATGTTTCAGTTTAAATTCAGATTTCCAAACACTCACTGAATTGGTACGTAACTAGCTCACTAAACTGGGGGACAGTGTTGGGGAAATTCAGGGGGGGTGTAGGGAAATCACTGGAGCAACCCCTTGGAGCCGAAGGACAAACCTCCATGGCCCTTCAGGGCCCCACTATAGCCTTCCCCATCTGCCCTCCACCCCCACCCGAGAATCCCCTCTGGGGAATGGGTTTGGGCCTGGGGGAAGGGGCATTTGGCTCACAGTTCCCTCAACCCCAAGCCCCCTCTCAGAGCTCCCCTCAGCATCAGCCCACCCACGCCCGCCCCGCAAGACACCCCTCTGGGCCACGCCCCTTTTCCCACCCTGGCCCTTCAGGGCTCTCTACCTGGGGACCCCCCATACCTCAGGCCAGCCCCACAGCTCCACACCAGGAACTGCTGGGGCCAAACTCCCCCCTTCAACCTCCCCCAGTCTCATCACAGCCAAGACCTATTGCCCCCCCCCATACACAGAGAAACCCCTTGGGCCGAATTCCCACCCCCCTGTCTCCTCATGGCCAAGCTTCTCCTTCCCTCCCGAAATCCCTTGGGCCCAGCCCCTCATGAGGCCCCTCATGGCCAAACTCTGAACATAAGAACGGCCGTACCGGGTCAGACCAAAGGTCCATCCAGCCCAGTGTCCTGTCTGCCCACAGTGGCCTATGCCAGATGCCCCAGAGGGAGTGAACAGAATAGGGAATCACCAAGTGATCCATCCCCTGTGGGCCATTTCCAGCTTCTGGCAGACAGGCCCAATCCTTCCCGCACACCCCATAAATCTCTGAGGGCCACACTCCACCCCTTGTCCACAGAGGCCCCCCCAGTGCCCAACTCTCCTCTTCCACATCCCCTCAGGCTCAGTCCCACCCACACCCCCGATTCCCCTCAGGGCCAAACACCACCTCCCCATGCATAGAACCCCCTAAAGCCACCCCCCCCGACACCTCAGGGCCAAATGCCTCCCCCCCAAAAAACCCTCAGGGCTAAACTCCCCCCAGACACCAAGAACCCCTTCAACCAACCTCCCAGCAAGAACAGCTAGCACCCCACTCCCCCACCCCCAGACATTAGCCCATAGGAGGGCTCCAGTACTGAAACCCCCCCAGCCGGGGGCGCCAGGCCAGTGCCTTCCCCAGGTTGCTGCCTAGCTCTTTACTAGGGGTTCCCTTTGGCTGCTGGGGGGTGTGCGCTCCCCTGATCCCCCCCCAGCCAGTGAAGCCTGGGGCAGGGCTGTGGCCAGCGGCACGGGAGCTCCTGGGAAGGATGCCAGGCCAGGGAAATGCTGCAGGGCTATGGCGAGCAGGCAGCACACCCGCCAGGCTCTAGGGCCAGGGCCAACGGCCCCACCCCAGCTCAGTGCCGAGTAAGTGCCATGAAACACTAGGCTGAGGGGCCCCAGCGGGCAGTAGAAGCCAGGGCAAACCTTAGTCAGCAGCAATGGCCACCCTGCCCCTTGTTGGGGAGTTGGGTCCCAGAACTCCCACCTAGTTCCCCGTGCAGCCTGGCTCGGGGCTACTCCCCCGTCAGTCGGCAAGCCACTGCCAGTAAAGGGCTTCCCAAGGGCCTGAACCAGGGACTGCACTGACAGCCACCCACACCTGCTGGCACACAGCCCCTGTCCAACAGCAGCGCTGTGGTTCTGCGTCTCCCCATGAGCACTGCTGGCCCTGGTACTGACCTGCGGCGCAGTGGGCCCAAGGGGCCAGAGCCCAGCTGCTTTGAGGTGTCCCAGAGGGTCAGTGTGGTACAGC
The DNA here is from genome assembly GCA_026122505.1 of Aldabrachelys gigantea. Lineage (NCBI taxonomy): Eukaryota > Metazoa > Chordata > Testudines > Testudinidae > Aldabrachelys > Aldabrachelys gigantea. The sequence goes on from CM047480.1 coordinate 298,957,692, forward strand.
ATGTGGGCGGATGGGGGCTCCGGACATGTGGGGATGGGTGCTGGATAACGGTGGGAGGCTGGCAGCGAAGGCAGGGTAAGAGAGGGGGGCTATGGGCGGTGGGAGGTGCCATCACCTCCATCTTGGCATGGAGACACCACACTCGGGCCTTGCCTGGTAAGGGAATGGCCTGACTTTTAAACCCAGCCCAACTGTTGCAAAGCCTGTGGGCACCTGGACACTAATGCCAGCGGCAGTGGGCTGGGAGGCAGGATGCTGGGGCGTTCCCAGCCTCTGCCCCGACTCACGGTCAATGAGAGCAGTGCTTACAACACCTGGGCGGTAGGGGATGTTTTGGGGCCCCACATTACCAGGAGGGGTGCTGCTCCGGTGCTGGCGGGGGCTGAGCATGGGCATGTTTAGTGGGGCCCAGTGTTGTACAGGCAAAACTACACAGGATCATTTTAGGGGTCAAGACAAAGATATCACATTTATTATGATCTATAACTACTAGCAAATACCTTAATACTTATACACATTCACTCACACATACACACCCCCCAAATGTTCTGCAGCTGCTGCATAGTTACCAGTCCCAACTGTAGCTTGAGTTCGTGGCTTGAGTTCGCAGCTGGGGATCGGAGCTCATGGCAGCTAACTGGCCAAGAAAGCTGAGCAGGAGGAGGAGCCGGGTCTCTGGCAGGGGCACTGATGCCCCTTGATGTTGATAGTGGAACGTTACCCAAAGTCTCTCATCTCACCCTTCTGTTTTATAGGCTTTTAGTTTGGATTCAAAGTCAATAGGTCTTGCTGTGTCACGCTGCCTCTGGGTTTGGATTGATCACCCATCAATTGCAGGCGTGACTTTCAGCCCCGGACCTGGCTTTGATCTTCCTTCTGTTGTTTCTTTTGTCCTTTTCTTTTTAGGGTGGATGCCTCTTACTTTGTTTAGGGCTGTTGTCTAGGTCTTCAGCCGGTGGTATTTGAACTTTATCTCATCAGGACAGGCTGGCGCTGGAGGTTAATTCTATCCCCCATACATACCGCATTCACACATCTCAACTAGACTAATAAAATTACAGCATGGCTTGCAAAAATGAAGGCTGCAGCACAAACCTTCCACAAAATGGAGTAAGCATTTTAAAATGGGTTTTGAATTACAATAGTGCACAGAAGTTACAATGTAGGCAAAATGGCAAGTGTAATGAAATAGTGAACAGAAGTTACAGTGATACAGTGAATAACTGAAAACAATTTCATTCACATCAGTTCTACATTGTCTCCCTTTTGACCCTTCAATCCAGGGGTACTGAATGGGTCACACTTTATGTCATTGTTTTAAGGCTACATATTGGGAAACCAGGTGAGCCTGTGGTTTTAGCTTAAAGTACAGCCTTTTCATCCAGCAGCACCCACCACACATTATAATGAACATTAAACTGATCAGAATAAAGAAAACAACAATTGGATGTAACAGAATTGTTAAAGTTGAAGAGCAAGAGGGGGACCATCCCTTTATAATATCAGACCAATGGTGCGTCGTGATTTGTTCTGCTTGTGCAGATACTCTTAATATTTCAGATCCCTGATGTAAAACAGCCAAACTGCGTGTCTGAACCTGGGTCTGTGTGGTTTTAGTCAGTTGGCTAGTTTGTTTATTTTCCTGTATTAGTTTTTACAGACTTGTCCAATTGACAAGTTGAAGTCTAGAATATTACTGGTATCCGGTGTGTTAGTTCTTTTATCCTCATGAGTTGGGAAGTACTAGGTTAGGGTGGGAGTTTTTAGCAGAGTTCTATTACACATACACTGTGCTACTGGCGGTTCTGAGATGTATTTGTTTTGCCAGACAAGCTTCTCTAATCCAATGGCACAGACACAACCTTTCCTATCAAAATACACTCTTGTAGTACTGTTATCTAGTTCATCCCAGTAACAAGTTGCCAAATTTTTATGTTGTAAGGAGCAGGGCTCTTCTAATTTTGGTAAGGTAGGACATACCCATCGTTGTGCAGTCCTCCTGGAACACAAGCGATGGTCTATGATTTCCCCTTGTTCGTTCAAATATGTTCCCACCAATCGAGGACCCCAAGGATGTCTGCCCTGGAGAACTGAGAGGGCTATGAAGGGCCACAGAGTAACTTTATATTTGTGTCAAGTATCAGAGGGGTAGCCGTGTTAGTCTGAATCTGTAAAAGCAGCAGAGAATCCTGTGGCACCTTATAGACTAACAGATGTTTTGGATCATGAGCTTTCGTGGGTGAATACCCACTTCGTCAGATGAATGTAGTGGAAATTTCCAGGGGCAGGTATATATATGCTAGCAAGCAAGCTAGAGATAACAAGGTTAGTTCAATCAGGGAGGATGAGGCCCTGTTCTAGCAGCTGAGGTGTGAAACCAAGGGAGGAGAAACTGGTTCTGTAGTTGGCAAGCCATTCACAGTCTTTCTTTAATCCTGAGCTGATGGTGTCAAATTTGCAGATGAACTGAAGCTCAGCAGTTTCTCTTTGAAGTCTGGTCCTGAAGTTTTTTTGCTGCAGGACGGCCACCTTAAGGTCTGCTATAGTGTGGCCAGGGAGGTTGAAGTGGTCTCCTACAGGTTTTTGTATATTGCCATTCCTGATATCTGATTTGTGTCCATTTATCCTTTTCCGTAGTGACTGTCCAGTTTGGCCGATGTACATAGCAGAGGGGCATTGCTGGCATATGATGGCGTATATTACATTGGTGGACATGCAGGTGAATGAACCGGTGATGGTGTGGCTGATCTGGTTAGGTCCTGTGATAGTGTCGCCGGTGTAGATATGTGGGCAGAGTTGGCATCGATGTTTGTTGCATGGATTGGTTCCTGAGCTGGAGTTACTATGGTGCGGTGTGCAGTTGCTGGTGAGAATACGTTTCAGGTTGGCAGGTTGTCTGTGGGCAAGGATTGGCCTGCCACCCAAGGCCTGTGAAAGTGTGGGATCGTTGTCCAGGATGGGTTATAGATCCCTGATGATGCGGTGGAGGGGTTTTAGCTGGGGGCTGTATGTGATGGCCAGTGGAGTTCTGTTGGTTTCTTTCTTGGGTTTGTCTTGCAGTAGGAGGCTTCTGGGTACACGTCTGGCTCTGTTGATCTGTTTCCTTATTTCCTCGTGCGGGTATTGTAGTTTTGAGAATGCTTGGTGGAGATTTTGTAGGCATTGGTCTCTGTCAGAGGGGTAAGAGCAGATGCGGTTGTACCTCAGTGCTTGGCTGTAGACAATGGATCGTGTGATGTGCCCGGGATGGAAGCTGGAGGCATGAAGGTAGGCATAGCAGTCAGTAGGTTTTCGATATAGGCTGGTGTTAATGTGACCATCACTTATTTGCACCGTGGTGTCTAGAAAGTGGACCTCCCGTGTAGATTGGTCCAGGCTGAGGTTGATGGTAGGGTGGAAGTTGTTGAAATTGTGGTGGAATTTTTCCAGAGTCTCCTTCCCATGGGTCCAGAAGATGAAGATGTCATCAATGTAGCATAGGTAGAGAAGGGGCGTGAGTGGACGAGAGCTGAGGAAGCGTTGTTCCAGGTCAGCCATAAAAATATTGGCATATTGTGGGGCCATGCGGGTGCCCATAGCAGTGCCACTGATCTGGAGATATATATTGTCATCAAATTTGAAATAGTTGTGTGTGAGTATAAAGGCACAGAGCTCAGCAGCCAGTTGTGCTGTGGCATCATCAGGGATACTGTTCCTGACAGCTTGTATTCCATCTGTGTGTGGGATGTTTGTGTAGAGAGCCTCTACATCCATGGTGGCTAGGATGGTGTTTTCTGGGAGGTGACCAATGCATTGTAGTTTCCTCAGGAAATCGGTGGTGTCACGGAGATAGCTGGGAGTGCTGGTAGCATAGGGTCTGAGTAGAGAGTCCACATATCCAGACAGTCCTTCAGTGAGAGTGCCAATGCCCGAGATGATGGGGCGTCCAGGATTTCCGGGTTTGTGGATCTTGGGTAGTAGATAGAATAACCCTGGTCGGGGCTCTAAGGGTATGCTGATTTGTTCCGGTGTTAGTGTAGGGAGTGTCCTGAGTAGATGGTGCAGTTCCTTAGTGTATTCCTCAGTGGGATTTGAGGGAAGTGGCCTGTAGAATTTGGTATTGGAGAGTTGTCTGGCGGCCTCCTTTTGGTAGTCAGACCTGTTCATGATGACAACAGCACCTCCTTTATCAGCCTCTTTGATGATAATGTCAGGGTGGTTTCTGAGGCTGTGGATGGCATTGCGTTCTGCACTACTTAGGTTATAAGGCAAGCGGTGTTGTTTTTCCACGATTTCTGCCTGTGCACGTCGGCGGAAGCATTCAATGTATAGGTCCAGACTGTCATTTCGACCCTCAGGAGGAGTCCATGTGGAGTTCTTCTTGTGCTGTTGGTGGGAGGGTACCTGTGTATCAGTGCACTGTTCAGTGTTGTCCTGGAAGTATTCTTTGAGTCGTAGATGGCGAAAGTAGGCTTCCAGATCACCACAGAACTGTATCATGTTGGTGGGGGTGGCAGGGCAGAAAGAGAGTCCCCGAGATAGGACAGACTTTTCTTCTGGGCTGAGTGTGTAGTTGGATAGATTGACGATATTGCTGGGTGGGTTAGGGGTACCACGATTGTGGCCCCATGTGTCAGGTAGGAGTTTAGATAGTTTACAGTCCTTTTTCCTTTGTAGAGAGGTGAAGTGAGTGCTGTAGATCTCCTGTCTTATTTTAGTGAAGTCCGTTTTTATGGAAGTTTGGTTATTAATGAAAGTCTCCAGGTTGGAGAGCTCTTTTTTGATGTTTTCCTGTTTGCTGTATAGGATGCTGATCAGGTGGTTCCTCAGTTTCTTTGATAGAAACTACAGATAGTAGTTATTAGGAATGGCAATATACAAAAACTACAATACCCGCACGAGGAAATAAGGAAACAGATCAACAGAGCCAGACGTGTACCCAGAAGCCTCCTACTGCAAGACAAACCCAAGAAAGAAACCAACAGGACTCCACTGGCCATCACATACAGCCCCCAGCTAAAACCCCTCCAACGCATCATCAGGGATCTACAACCCATCCTGGACAACGATCCCACACATTCACAGGCCTTGGGTGGCAGGCCAGTCCTCACCCACAGGCAACCTGCCAACCTGAAACATATTCTCACCAGCAACTGCACACCGCACCATAGTAACTCTAGCTCAGGAACCAATCCATGCAACAAACCTCGATGCCAACTCTGTCCACATATCTACACCGGCGACACTATCACAGGACCTAACCAGATCAGCCACACCATCACCGGTTCATTCACCTGCACGTCCACCAATGTAATATACGCCCTCATATGCCAGCAATGCCCCTCTGCTATGTACATCGGCCAAACTGGACAGTCACTACGGAAAAGGATAAATGGACACAAATCAGATATCAGGAATGGCAATATACAAAAACCTGTAGGAGAGCACTTCAACCTCCCTGGCCACACAACAGCAGACCTTAAGGTGGCCATCCTGCAGCAAAAAAACTTCAGGACCAGACTTCAAAGAGGAACTGCTGAGCTTCAGTTCATCTGCAAATTTGACACCATCAGCTCAGGATTAAAGAAAGACTGTGAATGGCTTGCCAACTACAGAACCAGTTTCTCCTCCCTTGGTTTCACACCTCAACTGCTAGAACAGGGCCTCATCCTCCCTGATTGAACTAACCTTGTTATCTCTAGCTTGCTTGCTAGCATATATATACCTGCCCCTGGAAATTTCCACTACGTTCATCTGACGAAGTGGGTATTCACCCACGAAAGCTCATGATCCAAAACATCTGTTAGTCTATAAGGTGCCACAGGATTCTCTGCTGCTTTTATATTTGTGGGGTTAGACCCGTATTACTTGTATAGTGATGTGCCCCATGAGGGTCAATGTGTGTCCATTTGATTCGAGGGCCTTGTACCATCCAGAAACATAAGGGAAGAAAAGTTATTTTCATGTTTTGTCAGCAGAGGAGTTAAGACTGTCATATCTTTAGCTCGTACCCAGTCCATCTCCCTTTCTGGCAGCATAACAGCGAATAGTTGTTGTTTGGAACACCACAAAGCTAACGCCGTTTTGTTCGTTATGTCCCTCTTGGTGGCATATTGAGCCCAGAATGCCTGGTTAACATGTTCCCACGTCTGCCATTGCAAATTCATTGTGTCTGCCCCAGTTTGTACCAATTCAGCGATCTGGTGCTCTTGCCCTTGTACAATAGTATGATGCAATGTTTCTACCACACTGGCCTTATTTTTCAGTGCTTCTAGATCTACTGAATTTAGAATTCCAGTCCCTGCTCCTAGATCTCCTAACAAGGTATCTGTTATCCCTCGTCGCTGGCGAGGGAAGGGATGTTCTGGTTGTAAGGATTTTTGGGAGCTGTAGTGTGCACATTCTGGCCGAGTTAGAGTTAAATTATTCCTGGTCCAGTTTATTGACAGGTGTAAGGTTACAATTAATGGTGCCACTTGTGCCTCTATGGGAGGCTGCATCTTAAGCAAATGAGGACAGGGCACTTTTATGGGTTGTGGACCATTTAAAAACAGTACTGTTGTACTTCCTACTAATTTGGTTTCATTCACCCATACTGTTATTGTCCGAGTCTCTAGGGGTCCTGGTTTAAAGGGTGGGAATGTATGGTATCCAGGGAGGACGGGGTGACAAGGATGACTGTAATCTACTATAGGCTGGGTAGGTGAGCTAACCTCAAATATACAATCATGGTCATAAGGTGTGATGTTTACCCAGACATGTAATGTAAGTAGTTCAAGGGGTCCATGTAACGTATGGTTAGATATTGGTACAATTTGGATCTGGTTTCCAGTGGTAAAATTAAACCACTGGATCCCCCAGTGCGCATTGGATGTTCCCAAGGTGAATAATTGTGCCAGGAATCCCCAAAATAGTAACATTTTTGTTATGTCCTTCAATCAGCTTCCACTGGTGTTCTCCTGTAAATGCTTGCACAGTTTGTGAGAGGGAAATAAAATTGTTGACTAGTTTATGATACCAGTATTCCGGTTGGAGGCAATCAGCTGAAGCTCTCCAGATTCCTTATAAGGGATTCGAAGACAGTGATACCTAGAAGGGATGAAGAACATGCTATTAAGAAAACAGTTTGATCTGGGATACGTGGACCCATTTAAGTTTACCATTTTTCTCAATGCGGTACCAGAGGGCTGAGACGATCAGCTATGGATTATGGACCTATCCATTTAGATTCTAAGGTGTGATCCTTCTTACCCAATTTTAAATACATTACTCGATCTCCAACTTCCCATAAAGTGGGTTCATTGGTTCTTTGTTTTTGCATTTTCTCATTCATATGTTCAATAGCCTGATTGTTCCTGTACTGTAATGTGGTTTTATCCTCTTGTAATTGTTTTAGCCATTTGAAATAATCATTTGGGGTGGCTGTAGGATGATCAATCCTCTGGATGTATAGTAAAATGTTCAGGATCAATCATTAACTTCGTTGGTTGTCCAAAAAGAATTTGGTGTAGCTGGATCTTAGGGTACGTCTACACTATGAGATTATTCCGATTTTACATAAACCGGTTTTGTAAAACAGATTGTATAAAGTCGAGTGCACGCGGCCACACTAAGCACATTAATTTGGCGGTGTGCGTCCATGGTCCGAGGCTAGCGTCGATTTCTGGAGCGTTGCACTGTGAGTAGTTATTCCATAGCTATCCCATAGTTCTTACAGTCTCCCCTGCCCCTTTGAATTCTGGGTTGAGATCCCAGTGCCTGATGGGGCAAAAATCATTGTTGCGGGTGGTTCTGGGTAAATGTTGTCACTCAATCCTTCCTCCGGGAAAGCAACGGCAGACAATCATTTCACGCCCTTTTTCCCTGGATTGCCCTGGCAGACGCTATAGCACAGCAACCATGGAGCCCATTCAGCTTTTTTTTACTGTCACCGTATGTGTACTGGATGCCGCTGACAGAGGCAATACTGCAGCACTACACAGCAGCCTGCATTTGCCTTTGCATGACAGCAGTGATGGTTATCAGTCATTCTGTACCATCTGCTGCGCCATTTGAGATGACGGTTATCTGTTGTTCTGTACTGCCTGCTGCTGTCATAGGTGCCCCTGGCTGAGGTTGGCTGGGGGCGCAAAGGCAAAAATGGGAATGACTTCCTGAGTCAATCCCTCCTTTATGGTATCTAAAAATAGAGTCAGTGCTGCCTAGAATATGGGGCAAGTGTACTAGAGAACCAGTGTATCAGAGAACCAGAGAGCAGAGCTGCTTCGTGTCAGATCCCGCAGAAATGATGAGCTGCATGCCATTCACGGGGGGTACCTCTGCAACAACCTGACCCGTTGCTTCCCTGCTCCCCCAACCTTCCTGGGCTACCGTGGCAGTGTCCCCCATTTGTGTGATGAAGTAATAAAGAATGCAGGAATAAGAAACACTGGCTTGTTAGTGAGATAAAATGAGGGGGAGGCAGCCTCCAATTGCTATTAGTCCAGGCAGGACATTAAGCGGTGTGGGGGAGAGGAGCCCAGCATCCCGCTGCTATGATAGTCCAGGCAGTACAGAATCTTTTCTTTACACATGAAAGGGAGGGGCCTGATGGACCTCAGCCCTCAGTTGCTATGATGACGAGGGTTACCAGCCATTCTGTACCATCTACTGGGAATGACCGGGAGTCATTCCTATTTTTACCCAGGAGCCTCCGGCCGGCCTCACCTGAGGCCAGCCAGGAGCACTCACCAGCTATCAAGCATATTGTACCTTCTGCCACTGGGGAGGGAAGAGGAGCGGATACTGCTCTTTACTGCCGCATCATCACGTCTACCAGCAGCATTCAGTAGACATAGGGTGACATTGAAAAAAGTCAAGAAATGATTTTTTTCCCTTTTCTTTCACGGGGGGTGGAGGGGGTAAATTGACGAGCTATACCCTGAACCACCCCGGACAATGTGTTTGACCCTACAGGCATTGGGAGCTCAGCCAAGAATGCAAATGCTTTTCGGAGACTGTGGGGACTGTGCGATAGCTGCAGTTCTCAGTACCCCCTCCCTCCCTCCATGAGCGTCCATTTGTTTCTTTGGCTTTCTGTTACACTTGTCACACAGCACTGTGCTGTGGCCTCTGGCTATCATAGCCTGGAGATTTTTTTCAAATGCTTTCTCATTTCGTCTTCTGTAATGGAGCTGTGATAGAACAGATTTGTCTCCCCATACAGCGATCAGATCCAGTATCTCCTGTACGGTCCATGCTGGAGCTCTTTTTGGATTTGGGACTGCATCGCCACCCGTGCTGATCGGAGCTCCACGCTGGGCAAACAGGAAATGAAATTCAAACGTTCACGGGGCTTTTCCTGTCTACCTGGCCAGTGCATCCGAGTTCAGATTGCTGTCCAGAGTGGTCACAATGGTGCACTGTGGGATACCGCCCGGAGGCCAATACCATTGATTTGCGGCCACTCTAACCCGAATCCGACATGGCAATACTGATTTCAGCGCTTCTCCCCTCGTCGGGGAGGAGTACAGAAACCATTTAAAGAGCCCTTTATGTCGATATAAAGAGCCTCTTAGGGTGGACGGGTGCAGCGTTAAATCGGTTTAAACGCGTAGTGTAGACCAGGCCTGAGTTCTCAGCCTGTCACTACTGCGACTGGCAGCTAAGATGAGAGGTAGTTTCTCAGGCCAGTCCTTACCAGTGTGGTTTACTACTTTTCGCAGTGCCTCTTTAATGGTGCGATTCCTCCTTTCCGCCTGGCCAGAGGACTGGGGTCGGGATGGGACGTGGAGTTTCTGGGTGATCCCTTGGGCTTGTAACATCATTGTGAAAATTCGCCCCACAAATGCACTTCCATTCTCTGAGTCTGTAACCTCCGGGGTTCCATATCTGCACAGCGCTTCAGTGAAGAGCTTTTTAGCTGCAGTCCTAGCACTGTTATCCCTAGTGGGGAATGCTTCCACCCATCCTGAAAATGAGTCTATAATAACCAACAAATATCGGAATCCTTCTTTACGTCTAGGCAACTTATCAGTAAAATCCATCTGTATTCTATGCCATGGTCCCACCCGTCTCTGGTGCATCATGGGTTGCCAGTGCAGAGGACGAGCTTTGTCCTTTGCACAGTTCGCACAATTTTGCACCCATGTTTTTACATCATCCTCCACCCCTTCCCAGTCTGCTACCTGCCTTAGCCTTCTGAAGGTCCCTGCTATCCCCTCATTCATGAACTGACGTGCCGCGCTAAGCAGCTCCTGCTGTTCCGTCTGTCCCGGAGTTCGGCTGCAATGATTACTGACATCGCTAGAGTATCAGACATGAGCTCCCTAGCGCGGGTCTGGCTTCTAGTTAAACCGCTAGGTTCTGCTGCCGGGCAATGGCATTGGCTGGGCTGTTCCACGTGGCTTCGGGTCTTAACTCTCTGCTGTGGGCTTTAACGTGCCGGATTTTTAACTGATTGGGGCTTCTTGTCACCCAAGCACGGATCCATCTTCACCCGTCTAGGTCCGCTAGCTCCTTCCCATCTGCTCCCTCCCAGTGATTGCGCTGCCAGTCAAACGGCCAATCCTGTCTGCCTTTCACGCAAAAATCACTGCCTGAGTAGATAGAGATTGGTCTGGGAGAGGTTTTGTACAACTTTAACACTTGATATATGGCCTGGAGCTCCGCATGTTGCGCTGAGCCATAACCCAAATCCCCTTGAATCTCTTCCTCCTCTAGGTTTATGGCAGCATATTTAATACATCATTTCCCTTTAATTACTACCGAGCTGCCATCAGTAAACCAGATATGCTTCTCCTGCCCTGCTGTGTCTAAATCTCTTAAGTGGGGTGCCTCCACCAGTGCAATTCTTTGTTCTAAAGTAACCTTGGGACATTCACGCTTAGTCCCTTTTTCAATTAGAGCATGAGTCAATAAATCAGGTTTAGCTACTGTTTCGGTAAGAACCCCTCTATTGACCAGGATGAGGGTCCATTGAGCCATGCGTGGATTGGAGACCTTACTCCCGATCAGTTTGCCAGATAAGATATATTTGAGGGGAATATGAGTACTTTGAATTGTGGTAGGTGCGGGTACCAGCTCATGAGAGGTTCAAAGGACTGGATTGGCCAAACAGCTGCTAAACATTCTTGCTCACAAGGGTCAAAATTCAGCTCAGCACCTTGAAGTTTTTTAGAATCATATGCTACCTGCTTTAGTTTGCCTTCTTCCTTGTTTTGTAAGAGAGTAGCTGCCAATGCAACCTCATTTGCAGCTAGCCTGATAATGAAGGGCTTTGATTCATCAGGGAAGCGTAAAGCTGGGGCTGTGACAGCCTTTGCTTTAAGGTATTTAAGGCGGACTCTTGTTCTGGTCCCCATTCCCACTGTGTCTTTTTCTTTAGTAACTTCCATAAGGGAAGTGTGATCTCTGCATATTTATAGATATGCGGCCGTAGGAAATTGAACCCACCCAGCAGAACTCGTAAAGAGTGCACATCTGTAGGGGCAGACATATCCAGTAATGCTTTCACCTTGTGCTGATCCACTTGCCTCCCCTCCTTCCCGATCACTATACCTAAGTAAGTGACCTGTGGTTGCACCCGTTGTGCTTTTTCTAAATTTACCTTAAACCCTGTTTCTTGGATTAATGCCAAAACATTTTCAGTAAGTTTCTGTACTTGTTCCCTGGTGTCCCCAAAAATCATAATATCATCGACATAGGAGAAGACAAATGATTTTTCCTGCTGGTTTAGACGATCCAACTTATCTGCTACATGTCGGTGTGCAATAGTGGGGGAATCTTGAAAACCGTGTGGTAGTCGGCAAAGCGTAAATTGTTGGTGTTTTATGGTGAATGCAAACCTATCCTGGGACTCTGGGTGTAGGGGTATGGCAAAAAAGCAGTTAGCCAAATCGATCTGTGAGAAGTATTTGGAGGTGGCTTGTACTTTCTGTATAACCTGTGTCATGTCTGATACAATTGGGGCCATAGATACAGACCCTTTCTTAATCTGTCTATAGTTAACTGCCAGGATTTCCTGTCTGCCTTTAAAACTGGCCACACGGGAGAGTTAAAAGGAGAGTTAGTTTTTATAATAACTCCCTGTTGTTCCAAGTCCTGTACAGTCTGTATCAGTTGGGCTTCTGCTTCCTGTGGTAGGGATATTGTTTTTGAGGGGGTGCCAATTCACCTACAATTTTAACACAGGCATTGATCTTTCCACAGGCTGTTTTACTTTGTGTCCAGACCGTGAGGAATTCTGAGCGCCACTCCTCGGCTTGCTCTGTAGTGAGAGCAGCAACAAGTTTACCTCCCCCTTTGGTTACAATGAGATCCTGCTTTCCCTGTTCGGAGCAGTCAGAGGGGATTTCTAGTTTCCATAATATGCCCCCAGGTAAATTGATTATTATGTTGTTATGATATAGCCAATCTGCTCCTAAAATAATTTTGTCAGTCATGTCAGGGGTCTGAATTAAGTTCCCTTTTGTTTTAAAACCTTGTGTTGAAAATGGGATCTGTGCCCATTCCCAGCCTGTACTTGGCTTTCCCTGAAAAGATTTTAAAGTGACTCGCTTCACTTTCTCCCCTGCCTGTGGAGCGGTTTTAATTAAAGAGACAGCAGCTCCGGTATCAATTAGAGCTAGCGCAGGAGCACGATTCTCCTGCCGGACATAAATGTGTGGTCTCCCTCCAGAGTCCCAGGACATTTCACTGAAGAGCCCTCATTGCTGTGCTCCTGTATTATGTGGGGTGCTCATGTCCAGCAGGCCCCCCTAGTTCTGATTGCTCGGGGGGGCACTTGCGGCTGTGCTAGTTACACACCTCCGATTCTCTTGTGCTTGTAGGGCTTCTTGGACTAAATCTCAAGTTGGGGCTCCATCCCAGTGCTCCCAATCACCTCCTTGTCGCATTACCGCCCGCCAGGCCAATTGGCGGATCTGGGAGTCATAGGAATTCTGTCCTTCATCTTCATGTCTTTGGAAATCATTTTTTACAGCAGGGCAGGGGTTTGAACCTGAATAATGTCCCGTGGCTTATGATTCCCCTGTCCGCAGTAGCGACCTCGGGAGCCCCCTATTCCCATACTGCCGCTCACATTGGAGTAAATTATTTGCTCAAGCGCAGCCATGAAGGGAGCTCATTCCTTTTTTATTTGGAGTGCGGGGCTGGAATGAGTGGTGATCTGTTTGATCAGATCTCAGAGCTCAGTCATGCTCGTGGGCTGGTTAGGTGCCCAGACGCTGAGCTTATTGGCATAGTAAGGGAGAAGAGTCGTAGCACAGTCCCTTAGGGCTTCTGTGCCATATGCTACAGTGTCAGGGTTATTTGCAGGGGCTCCTTGGGCATCTTCAGGGCAGGTGATGCCTGCCATGACCTGCATTAGTCCCCAGCGGGCTAGGTACCCTTCAGGGTCTTCATTAGGTTCCTGCATCATGCTGGCCGCCTGTATCATTAAATGTCGGCGACCCATTTGTTCCCCTAGGCTTACAAACAGGGGTAGAAAAGTATTGTTCTCCCTGTTTTCTCTTATCACCCGATCAATGACTCCCTGTAATTCAGGTGCTGCACAGGTAGTCTTGAGGCGTTTAAGCTCAGAGACTGTTAAATCTTCTCTGCTTGCCAATTGCAGCACACGCAGAGTCCATTTGGAGAAAGTTTCCCATTAAGGGGTCCAAGCATTTTTGCCATCGCTTGGAGATCAGCTGCTGATATGGGGACGATTGTAATGGCTGTGCTAGTCCCTGCAGCTGTGTCTGTTCTTGTTACAGTAATTCTGTTAATGGCTGGAACTGGCCCCTGGGCTCAGGACTGCTGTTCCGTACCTCTCTTTCCTACACCTCGCTAGATTCCCTTGGGGCATCTTCCCAGTCAGGGACCTCACTCTGGGGATCAAAGTCCCACTCTTCTGCCGTTACCGCTGCTCTCTGGCGGTTTGCGAATCCAGCCTTTGTTTAAGGTGCTGGATAAGGGACTTGGTTAGGCTGTGATTAGCGGGGAGAGCTTTACTTTAGTCTATGGTTAACCTCTTTATTATGCCCTGCAATACTTGATTTTCTTTTTCAGTTTTTTCCTTTTCCCTGACCTGTTCCTCTAGCCTCTTCTCTCTTTGTTTGCCCTCCCTGATTGCCTCCCAGAGAGGATCTAACTGGCTTCACACTCCCATCGCTATTGCTTTTCATCTTTCTGCCTCTTTTTCCATATGAGTGAGTTTTTCATGCAGGGAGATATTCTCCTGGCAAGATGCCAAGCGGGAGTATAAATGCCTGCATGTGTCCCACAAAAGCCAGATTGCTGCAGAATCCCTTTTTGTAGGAGTAGACTTGTACAGTGCACAGAAGTTACAATGTAGGCAAAATGGCAAGTGTAATGAAATGGTGAACAGAAGTTACAATGATACAGTGAATAACTAAAACCAATTTCATTCACAACAGTTCTACAGCAGCGAGCTGCAGCGGTCAGACAGCTGAGAGCCCCAATGGCCTGGCTTCGCTGGTCCGCACGTGGTGCTGGAGTCGGCTGACGGGGCTGAGCTGACACCCCGGGCTCACACAATGCCACCCACATGCTCAAAGTCCAGCACAGTGGGAGAGGGCTGAGCCCAGGAGGGGCTCATGGGTCTGCGCCCACTCCCAGGGACTTGTGGGTCGATGTTTGCCTAAGGGACGGGGTGGGCAGCCCTGGCCTGGAACGGGACAGGCCTGGCTGGCTCCAGGGCACTGAGCTGGCACCAGGAGGGGACATTCACTGCAGGGAGGAGAGGGGCTCATGGGCCATGCCCTGCGCGTGGCCCAGGCTGACATCAGACGAGGCCGGGCCAAGCACGGGGCTTTGAGGGCCGAGAGGTGGCCTCTTTCTCCAGCACTTTGCTCAGATGTGGCAGGAAGGCAGGGTCAAGGCAGAGTTTGTGAAGGAGCAGGGGGCAGGGAGCAGCCCACAGTGCCAGTAACTGGCCGACCTGGGGCCAGCAAGGGGAGGAGGAGGTCACAGGCGGAGGCCCTGCAGTACTCCTGAGGGCAGGGAGCTAAGGGGAGGGTGCAGGGCTCAGATAGATACTGTCCCAGACTGGGGCAGAAGGAAGCTGCGGGAATGGCAGAGGCGAGAGGGGCCGGGCTGACAGAGGGATGAGGAGAACCCCTGTCCCCAGTGCTGGAGCTGAGTGGGCCTGCAGATATGGTGCACACGGGGGTGTCGAGCTGCCCTACAGGCCCCTGGCTGGTCGGTGCACACGGGCACATGAGGCACCGCACTCACATGGAGGTTTTGATGGGGGTGGGCCAGGGTTGGACAAGGGACTGAGAGTCCAGGGCTAAGGTGCTCGAGGGATGAGGTGGAGGGGTGACCAGCCCTGTTACCAGGAATGAGGCAGATGACAGCGCAGCGGCCTCTGAAGATGTTAGAAAACAGGGAACAGGAGGTGGGGGAGTGACATGCACCATCCTCACTGGAAGGAGGCCAGTGCGACAGGGCAGAGAACAGGCCAACAGAAGAGAGGGGGCTCTGGGTGTTCACAGATTTAGAGACCTGCAGGGACCCTTGTGATCACCCAATCTGGCCCCCTGTCTACCACAGGCCAGGGAATGCCCCCAAATCATTCCTAGGTTAGAGCTTTAGGAAAAACTGGGCTCCAGAAGTGGACCTAGGATTCCAGCAGTGGTTGCACTGGTGCCCAGTGCAGAGGTATAATCACCTCTCTGCTCCCCCACTTTCTGCACCCCAGGATCACATTACCACACAAGAAGCTTGTGTTCAGTGTTAATGATTATCCACCACAGAAGATCAGGGCTGGAAGGGAATCTCAGGAGGTATCTAGTCCAATCCCCTGCTCAAAGCAGGACCAAACCCTGGACAGATTTTTACCCCAGTTCCCTAAATGGCCCCCTCAAGGATTGAACTCACAACCCTGGGCTTAGCAGGCCAATGCTCAGGCCACTGTGCTATCCCTCCCCCCATGACCCCTAAACCTTTGTCAGCATCCTGGCATCCCTGGAGCGAGCCCCCAGATGGTAAGTATGGAGACATTTACATTTAGCCCTATTGAAATACGTGCCCCAGAGCCATTACCCGCCCACTTTGGGGCACCCACCTTTACCCCGTTCCTAGGGCTCAGGGCGCAGCTGTCCGGGTCTGCAGGACCTTTTACCAGTGAAAAAGCCTCACACAGCACTATCCTGATTCTCTAGTTATCAGCAATCACCAAGCAGAACACACACGCTAAGCACACAATGCTCTGCTTACCTGTCCTGATCAGGCTGGCAGACTTTCCCTGTTGGCCGGGCAAAGTCAATTGCTTCATGTCAGGGCCGTGCAGAGGATTTTTAGCAGCTTTGAGCTCAGGCTGTGTCTTAGAGGTGACAGAGTGGTGCCGTGTTAGTCTGCATCAGCAAAAACAACGAGGAGTCCTTGTGGCACCTGATAGACAAACAAATTTATTTGGGCAAAAGCTTTCGTAGGCTAAAATTTTGTCATGGTTATTTTTAGTAAAAGTCACAGACAGGTCACGGGCAATAAAGAAAAATTCATGGAAGCCTGTGACCTGTCTATGACTTTTACTAAAAATATGTGACAAAATGGGGCACTGCAGGGTCCCTACACTGCCCTCGGGAGCCTGGCTTGGAGCTGCAGAGTCCCCACACTGCCCTCAGGGGCCCGGCTTGGAGCTGCAGGGTGCCCACACTGCCCTCGGGGGGCTGGCTTGGAGCTGCGGGGTCCCCACACCACCCTCGGGGGGCTGGCTTGGAGCTGTGGGGTCCCCACGCCGCCCTTGGGGGCCCGGCTTGGAGCTGCGGGGTCCCCACACTGCCCTCGGGGGGATGGCTTGGAGCTGTGGGGTCCCCACACTGCCCTCGGGGGCCCGGCTTGGAGCTGCAGGGTCCCCACGCTGCCCTCGGGGGGCCCGGCTTGGAGCTGCAGGGTCCCCACGCTGCCCTCGGGGGGCCCGGCTTGGAGCTGCAGGGTCCCCACACTGCCCTCGGGGGCCTGGCTTGGAGCTGCGGGGTCCCCACGCCGCCCTCAGGGGCCCGGCTTGGAGCTGCAGGGTCCCCACGCTGCCCTCGGGGGGCCTGGCTTGGAGCTGCAGGGTCCCCACGCTGCCCTCGGGGGGCCTGGCTTGGAGCTGCGGTGTCCCCACATGGCCCTTGAGGGGCCTGGCTTGGAACTGCAGGGTCCCCACATGGCCCTTGAGGGGCCTGGCTTGGAACTGCAGGGTTCCCCTGCTGCCCACAGCTGGAAGGGCCAGGCCCCGCCGCCCATGGTGTCTCAGAGCTCCTGGGGATGGCGGGGGGACCCTGCAGTTCCCAGGCGCCGCAGGCTGAAGTCAGGGAGGTCTCTGGAAGTCACGGGTTCCATGACCCCCGTGACAAAATCATAGGCTTAATGATGGGCCCCACAAGCTGGGGCCGGGGAGGGCCAGGTTCAGCACGCCCCAGCCAGCAGCATGCCTGGCCTTACTGCCGGCATGAGTCGTTCAGCGGGAGGGCAGCCTGGGACGAGGAGAGGCACAGGCCGGGACCACCAGGTGGAGGAGCACTGCCCCATAGTGCCAAGGGCGAAACAGGCACAGCAAGGTGAGGAGCCTGGCCCTGGCTTATGGGCAGTCTAGTGCAGACTGGGGTGCATGGGATGTTGGAGGAGCAGCAGGGCAGGAGCCATACGTTGGCCGTCCATGGAGGAGTGGCTTGGGGTGCACACTGACCAGGGAGGAAGCACTCGTGGGGTGCACCAGGCCAGGCAGGGTTACAGAGACTGGAATCAGGCTGAGGCACTCGGATGGAGCCTCCATTAAATCCCTTTTCTCCTGCACCACAGCTTAATTCGCTGCCGAAGCCAGGCCAGCTCATGCTTTGCCAGGCTTAACACCAATATTGTGCAGCATGACGGCTCAGCGCGATGGTGGGCCCAGCCCTGGGGCCTTCCGCAGGCACAGCTGTGAGCGAGCAGCTGTCACCCTAGAGCCGGGGTCTCTGGAACAGCAGCAAACCTGCCGGCCCGGCCTCTAGCCGATAGTTTCCTCAGCAGATGGCTGGAGGAATTCGGGTGACCAGATGTCCCGATTTTATAGGGACAGTCCTGATATTTGGGGATTTTTCTTATGCAGGTGCCTATTACTCCCCACCTCCTGTCCCGATTTTTCACACTTGCCATCTGGTCACTCTAGCAGGAGTAGACAAAAGCCCATCTCCAACGTCAGCCTCTTGCTGCAGTTTGGACATGTTGGCCTCCTGCACAAAACTGGAGGCCCTGTCATGCAAACAGTCGCATTAGGCAGCACATTAGCATCAATGAGCCCTGGAACTGGCTGAGTCAGCCACTGAGCAGGAGAAATGAGACCTAGGCTCTCATGTTTCATGTGGCTCTAGGGTACGTGGCCTTCATGAGTAACGGTTTAAGCACCAGGCCCCTCAGGCTGGAGGAATCACTGTGAGGTTTATCAATCTTATGTGCGCCTCAGTTTCCCCCATACTTGGCATTGCTACCTAATGGGGGACACAGGATTAAGTTTGCGCTCAGGGCAGACCAAGACTGTGTGTGTGTGTGTGTGTGTGTGTGTGTGTGTGTGTGCGCGCGCGTGCGTGTGCGCGCTGCCCAGCTCTCTGAGTGGCCAGAATGGGTCATTAAAAAGACTGGCTGAGGCCAACTTTTCTTGATGGACAATCCGAGAAGCTGGAAAGCCCAGTTGCCGGGAGATGGACCCCAGCCACCAAGAAACCGAGGGAGGGGGATTCCCCACCTCTCGACAGGGCGGAGGTGGAAGCTGTGGCCTGTGGGAGAGGCTTGGGGCTGAGGAAGGAAGTCAGAGCCTGACAGTGGAGTTCAGGGCAGCTTGGCTGGGGAATTGTGGCTGGACTGTGCTGTGAACTTTCTGGCTCCATGTTAACCTCCGGCCTGCCAGGGCTGCGTTCCCCTGGCCCAATAACTCCGACTCCTTTTCTGCAAATACTGGCTGGGCCCATGGGTCTCTGCAGTGTCCAGGTCTCTGTCAGGGGTCTGGCTCAGTGGGATAGGCTGAGCAGTGCTCATGGGGTGAAGCAGGGGCTGGAGCCTGGTGGCTCAGTCTGGGAGGTGGTGAGGCTGTGTGACCTACCCTGAAAGAAGGGTGAGCCCCATTGGGGGGTCTGGCATGCTAAAAGGGTTCTGCCAAGAGACTGTTTGAAAGCTGGGGCACGTGGGTGAAGCCCCACTTTGGGAGGGCTAGCCCCTGGCTCCACCCCTCTGCCCTCCCCTGCAGCCAGAGTCCTGAGCCTCCCTGCCCCTTTGCAGCTTGAGACCCCCTGACCCCCCTCCATGGCCCAAGCCCCTCTGATCCCCCTTCGCAGACAGAGCCCTGAGACCCCTTGCCCCGAGACCCCTGTTGCCAAAGGAGCCCCGGGCCAGCTGGAGCCCTAAGCGTCCCACACCCCCAACCTGCTTGGAGGAGCCTCTGGCTGGCCGGAGCGGCCTTCCCCCCCCCCCCCCCCCCCGCAGCTGCACCTCCCTGCCACAGACCCAAGTTGCCTCGAGAAAATTCAAAAGCTCATCTCTTCGTCTCTCTTGCGCAAGAGGAACCTGAGCATTTGCTGTGCCCCAGGCAGGCTGTGGGCGGCTGAGGAGGTGGATTCTGCTACTCAGCTTCCTGGGTTCATCGGTAACTCACTGGAGTCCAGACAGTCAGGAAGCTGAGTAGCGCATACCCCTCCTCAGCCGCCCCGGAACCTGCATGGGGGATAATAAATCAAAGAGTTCCCCCGCCAAACCCGCCAGCGGTGTCCATTGGCAGTGGCTGCACTAGGGGAGGCAGAGCCTTCCCCCGCCTATTATACCCACCGCCCACGCTGAGGCCTGTTCCAGAGCCCGTAAAGACTGTACCTGGCAGTGAAGAAATGGTAGTGTTGGAGTGTCTCAGCTCTGTGTGTTAACTGAGACCCAGGACCAGTTAGCCACCTAACGCTGCTCTGCGTCCCTCCTCCCTGTGACGGTCCCGGCCCAGTCCCTTCCTGCCAGGAATCGACTGAGATTCTTTTCTCTCACATCATAAGGCAGGTTTTCTGGGCTCGTTCCTAGTCATCAGACTCTCTGTGAAGTGTGGACACCAGACTGGCCCCAGTGTTCAGTGGTGGGCTCACGCAGGCCGTGTGCAGGGGCAATGTCACTTCCCATCTCCGGCTCAGCATCCTACACAACTGAGGATTGTGCTTGCGTTCTTAGCTACAGCATCACCCCGGGAGCTCATGTTCAACCTGTCTCTGCCATCACTTTGGCAGCATCCCTGCTAGCTAGGGCACAGGGCCCAATCTTAGAAGTGTGGCCTATAGTCTTTGTTGTTAGCTGCATGGCTTTGCATTTGGGTGGTTAAAACACAAGTGTCTCAAAAGAACCCACCTGACCAAGCGATCCAGCTCAGTCTGCATTACCCATCCATCCTCACTGTTATTTACCACGCACCAGTTATGTGTCATTTGCAGACTTTACCAGGAATTATTTTATATTTTCTTCTAGTTCAGTGATAAAGCTATTAGATAGCATTGGGCCAAGAACAGTTCCCTCTGAAAGGTCACAGGAAACACCCGCATGGAATTGTCAGAGAAAAACTCAGTTCTCACTCTTTGGTTGGGTGCAGCAAAGTCAGATAATTTATTTATTCTCAAGCAATTGCACAGAGGGAGGGAGTGCGCTAGGACACAGGGTTCCCCCCTCCTTGGCAGGTCTCTCAATAGGTAAACAATTCAAACAGCATTTATACCTTTGTTACAGACAATAATGAGCAACAGCTGCATTTTGTTTATACATAGTGTGACGATGTGGTTCTAGTGGGACCCAACTGAGAGTGCCAATTCAGGACCAATTGCTTAAACAGGGCAGTCACAGCCCTAGGCTGGGGTTTTCCACCTCTAAAGCAAACCAAACCAGCCAGACAAAAATGACTTCGGTTTCACCCCACTGGCTAACCGCAAGTCACACAAGCAATTTCCTTAGACACTCCAGTCTCCCAGTATCACCACCAGTGCCACCTGTCCTGGGGATGAATGGTTATGAAAACCAACACCCCAGTAAAAGAAAAAGGTTCTCTCGATCTCAAAGGACCAAGCCCCAGACCCAGGTCAATATACACATCAGATCTTACCCACAAATCACTCTATTGCCAATCCTTTAGAATCTAAAATCTAAAGGTTTATTCATAAAGGGAAAAAGATAGAGATGAGAGCTAGAATTGGTTAAATGGAATCAATTACATCCAGTAATGGCAAAGTCCTTGGTTCAGGCTTGTAGCAGTGATGGAATGAACTGCAGGTTCAAATCGAGTCTCTGGAGAACATCCCCCGCTGGGATGGGTCATTCAGTCCTTTGTGCAGAGCTTCAGCTTGTAGCAAAGTCCCTCCAGAGGTAGGAAGCAGGATTGAAGACAAGATGGAGATGAGGCCTCCACCTTATATAGGCTTTTCCAGGTGTAAGGACACTTCTTTGTTCTTACTGTGGAAAGTTACAGTAAAATGGAGTTTGCAGTCACATGGGCCAGTTCCTGCACAACCTGCTGAGTCACAAGGCGTATCTGCCTCCTCTCAATGGGTCAATTGTGTTGGTGATGGTCCTTAATGGGCCATCAAGCAGGCTAAGCAGAGCTGACACCAGCTTGTCTGGGGTGTTTCCCAGTAACACAGCACCAATTTGAAATACAGACAGCATACAGCCAATATTCATAACTTCAACTACAAAACGATACAGACATACAGACAGCATAATCATAACCAGTAACCCATAACCTGGCCTTAGACACCTTATATGACCCCCTTTACATAAGATTTGGTGCCACTACAGAATCTTGGTTGCAACCCATGTTCTATATGGTCCCAGTTTATATCAATAACATCACACATAGGTCTTCCTAATAACTTATTTTTCTCCCTTATTTTGACTCTAGTCCACATTTTATCTTATCTACATAAGGTTGCAACAACTTCTCCCACAGTTCTTTCCCATTCGCCTCACACAATCCTCGCTTCTACAAATCTTGCGCTAGTAGCGTTACCACTAGCCTGACTCTTGCTACCAGAGACTGTCATGCATTGAAATCCCCTCCGTCAGTTCTTTCTCTACTTCCACAGGATGATGATTCTCCATTACTTTGTGCAGTCTAGCAATTAACCATTTTTAAATTCATGCAATAAGAGTGCCATTGTCTGGTATTATCAGAATGGCATGCAGTACTAAGCTAAGTACATAGTTACCTTTACCGCCCAAAACCAGTGATACAAAACATCTCACCGACCTGGCTGACCGGGGAACAAAATGGCAGATGAAATTCAGTGGTGATAAATGCAAAGTGATGCACATTGGAAAATATAATCCCAACTCTACATATAAAATGATGGGGTCTGAATTAGCTGTTACCACTCAAGAAAGATCTTGGAGTCATTGTGGAGAGTTCTCTGAAAACATCCGCTCAATGTGCAGTGGAGTCAAAAACGTGAACAGAATGTCGGGCATCATTAAGAAAGGGATTGATAATGAGGCAGAAAATATCATGTTGCCTCTATATAAATCCATGGAACACCCACATCTTGAACGCTGCGTGCAGATGTGGTCGCCCCGTCTCGAAAAAGATGTGTTGGAATTGGAAAAGGTTCAGAAAAGTGCAGCAAAAATGACAAGAGGTATGGAACGGCTTCTGTATGAGGAGAGATTAATAAGACTGGGTCTTTTCCCCTTGGAAAAGAGAGGACTAAGGAGGGAGATGATAGAAGTCTATAAAATCAGGACAGGTGTGGAGAAAGCAAATCAGGAAGTGTTATTTACTCCTTTTCATAACACAAGAACTAGGGGTCACCAAATGAAATGAATAGGCAGCAGGTTTAAAACAACCCAAAGGCAGTATTTCTTCACCCAACGGACAGTCAAGCTGTGGAACTCTTTGCCAGAGGATGTTGTGAAGGCCAAGACTATAACAGGGTTCAGGGGATGGATCACTTGATGATTCCCTGTTCTGTTCTTTCCCTCTGGGGCACATGGCATTGGCCACTGTCGGAAGGCAGGACACAGGGCTAGATGGACTTTTGGTCTGACTCAGTATGGCCGTTCTTATGAGAAATTTGTGTGGTAAATCTTATTTTCTATGCAGACTGACATTAATTATGCTACCATCTTTTAATCCTTCAGTGACTGTGTCTCATATCAGCCTTTCCATGATTTTCCTTTGCTCAGTTTTAGACTCTGTGGCCAATAGATCTGAGGTCATTGCAGTCACCCTTTCTAAATAGTGGCACTATCCTGGCTTTGTTCCAGTCTCCTGGAGATTCACCAGTGTCCTGAGATTTGGGGAATTAACATATGTGGTTCAGAAAGCTCTTCAGACAATTCTCTTACTGTCTTGGGTGAAAGTTACCCAGTTCTGGTGATTTAGCTTTAATAGCTGTTGTTCCAGCCTCCCTAGTTACTGATGCTATAGAAAGTATTTTGGTTTCAGCTGTGAATATGTCATCCTGCTTCTGTCTGAATATAGAACATAAAGAGTCATTGAATACTTCTGCCTTTTTAGCATCATTGACAATTTTACCATCCTGAGCTAGGAGCAGACTTATACCATTGCTAGGATTTTGTTTGTTCTTATATTTATAGCTAAAGAATTCTTTCTTATTGTCCTTAAGCCTACTGGCCATAGATTTTTATTTGATACCTTTAGCTTCTCTTATCCATTTCTACAGTTCCTAACTGCTGATGTGTATGCATTGCTGTCAGCTTCTCCACTTTCCCAATTATTTTTAAAATTTGTTTCTATTTGCTACTTTCATTTCCCTGGGATGTCTTTTTCACAAAAGAAGCCTTTTTCCTGACTGTGGAATTGGGTTTTTTGGGCATCCAAGAAAGCATTTTTAAACAATCCCCAATTATCATTCACCTTTTTTACGTTTGTTTTTCCTCCCACTTGATTTTACTTACAATTGTTTTCACCTCTAGAAAATTGGACTTTTTAAAGCATGGGGGGTAAGTATAGGGGACTTTATTCTGTTCTCACCTGGCGAGTGACATTAGATCATGACACTTGCACCTAGGCACCCTGTCATTTTTAGGTTCGTGCTCAGTTTATGGGGTAAGCAGGTGGGATCCTACTCGCCACATGAGGGTATTTCTTCCTTTGTCTGTGGAGCAATAACTCTTGCACATCCACCTCCAATCGAGTCCGAAATGTTCTGGCAGCAACGGGCACAACCCTACTAATGTCGGTGCAAGTAGTTTCCTGGACAGCCTGCTGCTGCCCCCTCCTAGTGCATCCTAGAGCTGTGCGAACCTGTCAGAGTTTGGTTGAGTGGCCAAACCGTACAAAATAAAATCTGTTGGTTTGAAATAAAAATGGGAATGTTTACTGATTTTTTTGTTTTTCTCCCTAAACCAGTCTCCGCCTCCTGCTCCTCCAGCTTTGTGCATAATCCTCTCCCCCTGCACAGCTCTGGGAGGCTCCTCTTAGGGAGGTGGCTATATGCCATTTTCTGGCTGTTTTCTTTGACCTGCCTCTGGCAGAATTTCTTCGCTGTGGCAGACCCCTCGCCCCACAGGGTCTCACCTTTCCTTCAGAGAAGGCCACAAAGCCCTGGCCTTTCCCCGCCTGAGCATTGGGCTCCAGCTCTCCGATGTCACAGTGTGAGCTCTGCCCGGCCAGGCCAATTGCACTGGTGAGCTGCTACAGACGTCTACGTTCTTCAGAGCCAAGAGCACCCCAGCAAGTCTTGTTGTACAGACAAAACTACACAGGATCTTTTCAGGGGGCAAGACAAAGATGCCACATTTATTATGATAACAATTTGATTTATGACCAATAACTCATATCTTAATCCTTATACACACACATTATACCTAATACACACACACACCCATCAGATGTTCTGCAGCTGCTGCATAGTTACCAGTCCTGGACATAGCTTGAATTCGTGACTTGATTTTGCAGTTTGGGTTGGTAGCTTGTGGCGGCTAACTGGCCAGGAAAGCTGGGCACAAGGACAAGCTGGCTCTCTGTTGGGCCTGCACCGATGCCCTTCCATGTTGGCAGCAGAATGTTACCCTCCAAAGTCTCTCATCTCACCCTTCTGTTTTAGAGGCTTATAGGCCATGGCTACACTGGCACTTTACAGCGCTGCAACAGGGGTGTGAAAAAACACCCCCCTGAGCGCTGCAAGATGCAGCGCTGTAAAGTGTCAGTGTAATCAGGGCGGCAGCGCTGGGAACGCGGCTCCCAGCGCTGCACGCTACACCCATAAGGGACGTGCTTTACAAGCAGCGCTGGGAGAGAGCTCTCCCAGCGCTGCGGCTTTGACTACACTCACACTTCAAAGCGCTGCCGCGGCAGCGCTCCCGCAGCACTGCCGGGGCAGCGCTTTGAAATGTCTAATGTAGCCATGGCCTTAGTTTGGATTCAAAGTCAATAGGTCTTGCTGTGTCATGCTGCCTCTGGGTTTGGATTGATCACCCGTCAATTGCAGGTGTGACTTTCAGCCTTGGACCTGGCTTTGATCTTCCTTCTGTTGTTTCTTTTGTCCTTTTCTTTTTAGGGTGGATGCTTCTTACTTTGTTTAGGGCTGTTGTCTAGGTCTTCAGCCGGTGGTGTATGAGCTTTATCTCATCAGGACAGGCTGGGGCTGGAGGTTAATTCCATCATTCATACATGCCTCAGTCACACAGCTAAACTAAGCTAATAAGATTACAGCAGGGTTTGCAAAAATGAATGTTGGAGAAATCTTTTACAAAATGGAGTGAATGTTTTAAAATGGGGTTTGAATTACAATATGGCAAACAGTGAGCAGAAGTTACAGCGTAGCCAAGTGTAGTGAATGGTGAACAGAAGTTACATTGATAAAGTGAACAATTAAAAACAATTTCATTTATCAGTTCTACAGTCTTCGCAGGGACCCCAAGCAACATTTCAAAATGCAGCTGGGCTTATTACTTAGCTGGGACAAAGCCCCGGAAGACCTTAGCTCAGCCCAGAGAAATAAACGTAAAAGCATCAGCCAGAGCAAGCCACCAGGAAAGCTGTCATGGCTCAACTCGGGCGCTGGCCCTCTCCTGCACTCCCAGCCCCAGGGGAGGGCAGCCAGCTTCCTCCAGAAGCCAGCTCCTTATCCCCTGCTCATCACCTGGCAGTCCTGTGTTCTCCAGGCAGGGCCAGGGCCCTGCTCACGTCACTCAGCCCCTTGCCAGAGAGGTTGACAGATGGCTGACGATTAGCACTAGAGCTGACATTCGCTCTTTCTGGGCCCTCTCTTGATATCGGTCAGGTTCAACCAGTTCCTTAGTTCCACCCACAGCTGTGTCTCCTGGGCTGGTCCAGGAGCCGGGGTCACACTGTGCCTGCACGGAGCAGCAATGCAAAGCATCGCAAGAAACTAAGGCGTACGTAGAATAGATAAACATATTACAGCAAATTCCCACTTGTCGCATCGATACGGGAACAGCGGATGGTGACTGCCTGGGTTGGAGCCGGCTGGAGTGAGGGGTAAGGGAGCTTGAGGTGAATAGCAGGGAGGAGCGGACTGGGGGGACGGTCGGGCAGGACGGTGGTCGTCGGGCAAGCGGTAGGGAGGATTGGAGTTGGGGAATGGCCGGCTGGGACGGGGGAGGTTGGAAGAGCGGCAGTGAGGAGCTGATCAGGGAGAAGGTTGGGCGGGATGGGGGTGGATGGGCGAGCGGCGGGGAGGAGTGGATCGAGGGTACCTCCGGGAGGGACGGGGGTCAGGTAAGTGGTGGGGAGGAGCGGATCGCGGAGATGGCTCGGCAGTACGGGGGTCCGGCAAGCAGCGGGGAGGAGCAGATCAGACAGAGGACTGGGCGGGACGGGGGTCAGGTGAGCTGTGAGAAGTAGTGGATCAGACAGACGACTGAGCAGCACAGGGGTCGGGTGAGCAGCGGGGCGGAGCGGATCGGAGAGATGGCCAGGTGGGACGGGGGTCGGGTGAGTGGCGGGGAGGAGCGATTCAGACAGATGACTGGGCAGGACAGGGGTCATTGGGCGAGAAGCGGGGACGAGCGGATTGGGGGGACGGACAAGGCGGGAAGGGGTTTGGGCAAGCGGTGGAGAAGAGCAGATCATGGAGATGGCTGGGCAGGATGGGGGTCGGGCGAGTGGCGGGGAGGAGTGGATCGGGCAGACGACTGGGCGGGACGGGGGTCGGGCGAGGGTAAGGGAGGAGCGGATCGGACAGACGGCTGGGCAGGATGGGGGTCAGGCGAGGGGCAGGGAGGAGTGGATCAGAAAGACTACTGGGCAGGACGGGGGTCAGGAGAGCTGCGAGAAGGAGTGGACTGGACAGACGACTGGGCAGGATGGGGGTCAGGCGAGTGCCGGGGAAGAGTGGATCGGACAGACAACTGGGTAGCACGGGGGTTGGGTGAGCAGCGAGGCGGAGCGGATCAGACAGATGGCTGGGCGGGATGGGGGTCAGGCGAGTGCCGGGGAAGAGTGGATCGGACAGACAACTGGGTAGCACGGGGGTTGGGTGAGCAGCGAGGCGGAGCGGATCAGACAGATGGCTGGGCGGGACGGGGGTCAGGCGAGAGGCGAGGAGGAGCGGATTGAACAGACAGCCGGGTGGGACAGGGGTCAAGCGAGCAGCGGGGCTGAGTGGATTGGACAGATGGCTGGGTGGGATGGGGGTCAGGCGAGCGGCGGGGAGGAGCGGATCGGACAGACGACTGGGCAGGATGGGGATCGGGTGAGGGGAAGGGAGAAGCGGATCGGGCAGACGACTGGGTGGGATGGGGGTCAGGCGAGAGGCGAGCAGGAGCGGATAGGACAGACGGCTGGGTGAGATGGGGGTCGGGCGAGAGGCGGGGAGGAGTGGATCGAACAGATGGCTGGGTGGGATGGGAGTCGGGCGAGCAGCAGGGCGGAGCGGATCGGACAGATGGCCGGGTGGGATGGGGGTCAGGCGAGCGGCAGGGTGGAGCAAATCGGACAGATGACTGGGCAGGACAGGGGTCGTCGGGTGAGTGGCGGGAACAAGCAGATCGGGGGAACAGCCAGGTGGGACGAGGTTCGGGCAAGCGGCGGAGAGGAGCGGATCATGGAGATGGCCGGGCGGGATGGGGGTCGGGGAGAGCGGCGGGGAGGAGTGGATTGGACAGATGACAGGGTATGACGATGCGGTTCTGGCGGGATCCAACTGAGAGTGCCAAATCAGGACCAATTGCTTAAACGGGGCAGTCACAGCCCTAGGCTGGGGTTTTTCCACCTCTAAGGCAAACCAAACCAGCCAGACAAAAATGACTTCGGTCTCACCCCACTGGCTAACCACAAGTCACACAAGCAATTTTCTTAGACACTCCAGTCTCCCAGTATCACCACCAGTCCCACTCGTCCTGGGGATGAATGGTTATGAAAACCAACAGCCCAGTAAAAGAAAAGGTTCTCTCGATCCCAAAGGACCAAGCCCCAGACCCAGGTCAATATACACATCAGATCTTACCCACAAATCACGCTGTTGCCAATCCTTTAGAATCTAAAATCTAAAGGTTTATTCATAAAAGGAAAAAGGTAGAGATGAGAGCTAGAATTGGTTAAATGGAATCAATTACATCCACTAATGGCAAAGTTCTTAGTTCAGGCTTGTAGCAGTGATGGAGTAAACTGCAGGTTTAAATTAAGTCTCTGGAGAATATCCCCGGCTGGGATGGGTCATCAGTTCTTTGTGCAGAGCTTCAGCTTGTAGCAAAGTCCCTCCAGAGGTCAGAAGCAGGATTGAAGACAAGATGGAGATGAGGCCTCCGCCTTGTATAGGCTTTTCCAGGTGTAAGGACACTTCTTTGTTCTTACTGTGGAAAGTTACAGCAAAATGGAGTCTGCAGTCACATGGGCCAGTTTCTGCACACCCTGCTGAGTCACAAGGCATATCGGCCTCCTCTCAATGGATCAGTTGTGTAGCTGATGGTCCTTAATGGGCCATCAAGCAGGCTAAGCTGAGCTGACACCAACTTGTCTGGGATCATTCCCAGTAACACAGCACAAGTTTGAAATACAGACAATATACAGCCAATATTCATAACTTCAACTACCAAAATGATACAGACATACAGACAGCACAATCATAACCAGTAACCCATAACCTGGTCTTAGACACCTTATATGACCCCCTTTACATAAGATTTGGTGCCACTACAGGACCTTGGTTGCAACCCATGTTCTATATGGTCCCAGTTTATATCAATAATGTCACACAGGGTGGGACGGGGATCAGGCGAGTGGCAGGGAGGAGCGGGGAGCAGCGGATTGGACAGACAGCTGGGCGGGATGGGAGTCAGGTGAGCAGCGGGGAGGAGCGGATCGGACAGACGGCTGGGCGGGATGGGGGTCAGGCGAGCGGCGGGGAGGAGTGGATTGGACAGATGACTGGGCGGGACGGAGGTCGTCGAGTGAGCGGTGGGGAAGAGCGGATTGGGGGACAGCGAGGCGGGATGGGGTTCGGGTGAGCGGCGGGGAGGAGCGAATCTTGGAGATGGCTGGGCGGGGCGGGACGGGGGTCGAGCGAGCGGCGGGGAGGAGCGGGGAGCAGCGGATCGGACAGATGGCTGGGCAGGACGGATGTCGGTGCGAGCGGCGGGGAGGAGTGGATCGGACAGACGGCTGGGCAGGACGGGTGTTGGGCGAGCGGCAGGGAGGAGCGGATCAAACAGACGGCTGGGCAGAATGGAGTGGGACGGGTGAGCGGTGGGGAGGAGCGGATTGAACAGATGGCTCTGTGGGGGGGGGATTCGGGCGAGCGAGAAGGAGGAGTAGATTGGACAGACGGCTGGGCAGGACAGAGCGGGACGGGCGAGCGGCGGGGAAGAGTGGACCGGAGACACGGCTGGGCAGGACGGGGGACAGGCAAGCGGCGGGAAGTAGCAGATCAGACAGACTACTGGGCGGGACGCAGGTCAGGCGAGCGGCGGGGAGGAGCGGTTCAGATAGACGACTGGGTGGGACGGGGGTCGGGCGAGCAGCAGGGAGGAGCAGATGGGGCAAACAACCGGGCGGGACGGGGTGTGACGTTATTGATATAAACTGGGACCATATAGAACATGGTTTGCAACCAAGGTCCTGTAGTGGCACCAAATCTTATGTAAAGGGGGTCATATAAGGTGTCAAAGACCAGGTTACGGGTTACTGGTTATGATTATGCTGTCTGTATCTCTGTATCGTTTTGTAGCTGAAGTTATAAGTATTAGCTCTGTACTGTCTGTATTTCAAATTGGTGCTGCAGTTCTGGGTGACACCCCAGACAAGTTGGTGTTAGCTCTGCTTAGCCTGCTTGATGGCCCATTAAGGACCATTAGCTACACAAATGACCCATTGAGAGGAGGCAGTTACGCCTTGTGACTCAGCAGGGTGTGCAGAAACTGGCCCATGTGACTCCAGACTCCATTTTGCTGTAACTTTCCACAGTAAGAACAAAGACGTATTCCTACACCTGGAAAAGCCTATAAAAGGCTGATGCCTCATCTCCATTTGGTCTTCAGTCCTGCTTCCTACCTCTGGAGGGACTTTGCTACAAGCAGAAGCTCTACACAAGAGACTGATGACCCATCCCAGCTGGGGATGTTCCAGAGACTTGATTTAAACCTGCAGTTCACTCCATCACTGCTACAAGCCTGAACTAAGAACTTTGCCATTAGTGGATGTAATTGATTCCATTTAACCAATTCTAGCTCTCATCTCTAT
Source organism: Aldabrachelys gigantea (assembly GCA_026122505.1). Taxonomy (NCBI): domain Eukaryota; kingdom Metazoa; phylum Chordata; order Testudines; family Testudinidae; genus Aldabrachelys; species Aldabrachelys gigantea. The sequence goes on from CM047480.1 coordinate 298,988,290, forward strand.
CTTTTTCCTTTTAATAATAAACCTTTAGATTTTAGATTCTAAAGGATTGGCAACAGCGTGATTTGTGGGTAAGATCTGATGTGTATATTGACCTGGGTCTGGGGCTTGGTCCTTTGGGATTGAGAGAACCTTTTTCCTTTATTGGGGTGTTGGTTTTCATAACCATTCATCCCCAGGACGGGTGGCACTGGTGGTGATACTGGGAGACTGGAGTGTCTAAGGAAATTGCTTGTGTGACTTGTGGTTAGCTAGTGGGGTGAGACCGAAGTCATTTTTGTCTGGCTGGTTTGGTTTGCCTTAGAGGTGGAAAACCCCAGCCTAGGGCTGTAACTGCCCTGTTTGAGTAATTGGTCCTGAATTGGCACCTCAGTTGGGTCCCGCCAGAACCGCATCATCACACGGGGGTCGGGCGAGCGGCGGGGAGGAGTGGATCGGAGAGACGGCTGGGCAGGACGGATGTCGGGCAAGCAGCAGAGAGGAGCGGATTGTGGAGGTGGCTGGGCGGGACAGGGGTCCAGCGAACAGCGGGGAGGAGCGGATAGGACAGATGGCTGGCAGGACAGGGGTCGGACGAGTGGCAGGGAGGAGTGGATCGGACAGACGGCTGGGCGGGACGGGTGTCGGGCGAGCGGCGGGGAGGAGCAGCTCGGGGGGATGGCTGGGTGGGACAGGGGACAGGCGAACAGTGGGGAGGAGCGATCGGGGGGACGGCTGGGTGGGAGAGGGGTCGGGCAAGTGGCAGGGAGGAGTGGATCGGACTGATGGCTGGGCGGGACGTGGGTCATGCGTGTAGCGGGCAGGAGCGGATCGGACAGACGGTTGGGCGGGAAGTGGGTGGGGTGAGCGACGGGGAGGAGCGGGGAGGAGCGGATTGGGGGGACGGCTGAGCGGGACAGGGGTCGAGTGAGTGGCAGGGAGGAGCGGATCGAGGGGATGGCGGGGCGGGACGGGGGTCGTCGGGTGAGCCGTGGGCAGGAGTGGATTGAGTGAGAACCCACAGAGAGCCTGGGGAAGAGCAGTGGCACTGCACGGCCTGGAGTAGGTGGGAGGAGCAGAGGGGGATCCTTGCTCCTGGCCTGCAGCCCTGCTGAGGGACATTGTAGTTGCAGGAACGAGAGGGATGGACGCGCGATCGTGCCCCAGCTCCAGGCTGGTCCCCTCTTAGGGCATTCTCTGTCCTCACTGAGCTTTGCAGCGTCAGCCCAGTCTGTGCCTGTCCCTGGCCTGCTCCCTACCAAGCGGGCGCTGCCCAGTCTGCAGTGGCATGCTGGCCTCTGGGCTGTCACCCGCTCCAAGCCCTGGGTAGCTATGAGGCAGAGCTGTAACTGTGTCCCATTCCCTGCGGTATCTTTGCAGAAGCTTTTTGCTGTGGACAACGCTGCTCTCTCTGGAACGAGCCCGGAGATCCCCACACCAGGCCCCGAGGGGCAGGAGAGGTATGAATCCTGGGTGGGCAGACTGGGGACCAGCGAACACGGGCTCCTGGCCCTGCCAGACAGCAGGTGCAAGCCCTGTCTAGGTCCATGAGTTGGCACAGCACAAGGCTGGGTTCCCTTCCTGCTTGGACTGGTCTCTGCCAGGCTGCTTTAGGAAAGACTGATTCCCTGGGGTTGGGGGGGCTTCTGCCCTGCCCAGCGCTCCCAGGGTCACTAATACCTGGGCCAAAGGGCCACTTCTGCCCTGGGTGCCGGTGAAGGGGATCTGCCGTGGGAGCACGTCCCACGCCTGTTGCACAGGTGGACCTGGTGACACGAGGCTCAGGTGGGGAGGAGAGCGACAGGGGGCCAGAGCCCTGGAAACTGCACCCTGGTTCACTTTCCAGGTCAACACAACAGTGGAGGCCCCGGGAGTCAGGAATGAGGCTCCTGCAGTTGCCTTTGGAAGTGACCCCTTCTGGCTGTGGAAGGGGTTAAATGGCCACCTCATTGGGGATCTGCAGCTCGCTGGGAGTCAGGGAGCCCTTTCAGGGGGCTATGGAGTCTTGCGACTGAAACCTGGTTCCCCCCAGCTCCAGCACTGAAGCCGGGAGTCCCCTGCCTACACTCTCTAGCCACCCCCTCCCTGCACCCTGAGCTGCCCCCACATAGCCCCTAGCCACCCCCTCCCTGCACCCTGAGCTGCCCCCACACAGCCCCTAGCCACCCCCTGCCTGCACCCTGAGCTGCCCCCTGCCCCCCCCCACAGCCCCTAACTACCTCCTTCCTGCATCCTGAGCTGCCCCAAACATGCACACAGTCCCTAATTATCCCATCCCTGTACCCTGAGCTGCTCCCCTTCCCACATACAGCCCCTGTAATGATGCTGGTTCTGGCGGGACCCAGCTGAGCGTGCCAATTCAGGAGAAATTGTTTAAAACAGGGTAGTCCCAGCCCAAGGCTGGGGTTCCTTTGCACATCAAGGCAAACCAAACCAGCCAGACAGAGAGGACTTCGTTTCACCCCACTGGGTAACCACAAGTCACACAAGCAATTTCCTTAGACACTCCAGTCTCCCAGTATCACCACCAGTGCCACCTGTCCTGGGGATGAATGGTTATGAAAACCAACACCCCAGTAAAAGAAAAAGGTTCTCTCGATCCCAAAGGACCAAGCCCCAGACCCAGGTCAATATACACATCAGATCTTACCCACAAATCACGCTGTTGCCAATCCTTTAGAATCTAAAATCTAAAGGTTTATTCATACAAGGAAAAGATAGAGATGAGAGCTAGAATTGGTTAAATGGAATCAATTACATACAGTGATGGCAGAGTTCTTAGTTCAGGCTTGTAGCAGTGATGGAGTAAACTGCAGGTTCAAATCAAGTCTCTGGAACATCCCCAGCAGGGATGGGTCATTCAGTCCTTTGTTCAGGGCTCCAGTTCGTAGCAAAGTCCCTCCAGAGGTAAGAAGCAGGATTGAAGACAAGATGGAGATGAGGCATCAGCCTTTTATAGTCTTTTCCAGGTGTAAGAACCTCTTTGTTCTTACTGTGGAAAATTACAGCAAAATGGAGTCTGGAGTCACATGGGCAAGTCCCTGCACTTTGCTGAGTTACAAGGCATATCTGCCTCCTCTCCATGGGTCAGTTGTGTAGCTGATGGTCCTTAATGGGCCATCAAGCTGGCTAGGCAGAGCTAACACCAACTTGTCTGAGATGTCTCCCAGAAGCACAGCACAAGTCTGAAATACAGACAGTATAGAGCCAATATTCATCACTTCAACTACAAAACGATACAGACATACAGACAGCATAATCATAACCAGCAACCTGTAACCTGGTTTTAGACACCTTATTTGACTCCCTTTATACAACATTTGTTGCCACTACAGGACTTTGGTTGCAACCATGTTCTGTATCAATAATCAATCAATCAAAGAGGGGAGGGATTGCTCAGTGGTTTGAGCATTGGCCTGTGTCACGGAGCCCCCAAGCGATGCTCTGGAACAGCTCCCCACAAAGCCAGTCAGGACTTTGGGGAGCCTCCTTTCCCTTGGAACAGACTTGTTCAGGGCAAGAAGCTCACACGGCTTCACCTCCTGGGTCTCTCCTTGGAGCATTCAGCATCCTCTGCCCCTCTGCACGCTTCCCACAGAGAGCCCGCCCCAGCGGGGTCTTGGGGAAGCCACAGGGTCCTGCACCACCACTTTGCAGTCAGACGTGACTCTCAGCCAGCCAGTAAAACAGAGGTTTATTCGATGACAGGAACAGGGTCTAAAACAGAGCTTGTAGGTACAGAGAACCGGACCCCTCAGCCGGGTCCATTCTGGGGGGCAGTGAGCCAGACTCCCACGTCTGCACTTCAGTCCTTGTCCCCAGCCAGCCCCAAACTGAAACCCCCTCCAGCCCCTCCTCTCTGGGCTGTGTCTCTTTCCCGGGCCAGGAGGCCACCTGATCTCTTTATTCTCCCACACCTTTAGCATTCCCTTGCAAGGGGGAAGCGCCTGGCCATTAGTTGCCAGGAGACAGAGGGTCGGCCAGAGTTGAGGCACCAACACAGTATTCAGAGAAAACATTAAGAACATTCCTAGTTGATCACATCTCTCCCTCCTTCGAGACCGAACTGAGCAAGGTCACTTTAGCCAGTGACCTGGGGAAGTTCAAACCCACCAACGTTCCCATGGATGCCCCAGCATCTCTCCCATTCCTTGGTGTGAGTTACACCAGGACAATCCAGTTTCGCACCCTCCCTTAGGTTGGGTGTGCTTGATGGCACTCGCAGGCCGCATGTGGGAAGGCTTATGCGGCTTGAACCCTTTTGCTACCCCAATACCCCTGGGGTTCAAACTGGGACGGGGTCTTCTCCCAGCACTCTGGACTGCGATTCGGACTCTCTTGGTTAAGAGCCCCCACCTTGGGCTTGGCCAGCTCTGGGCTTGGGCAGCCACTCCCCACCTTGTGGCCCAGACACAACACCTCTGCCGTCCCCACCTTACACTTTTCAGCTTTTACCGTCAGTCCCACCTCCGTGAGGCAGCCCAGCCCCCTCTTCACCTGGGACACCTGTTCCTCCCAGGTCTGGCTAAAGATGCATATGTTATCAGTGTCTGCCAGGGCCAAGTTCTCCATCGTCCTCTGCTTGTCTAGAATCTCCCCAGGCCTAGGCATGGGGTCGGCATCGGACACTGTGATGGCTTTAAGCTTCCGATAGCATCCCCTTGCAGCCCCCAATTATCTCCTCCCTGAGCTGCCCCCCACCCGCACCCAGCCCCTAGCTACCCCCCGCCCACGCAGCCCCCTCCCTGAACCCTGACCTACTCCCCGCTTGCACCCAGCTCCTAGCAACCCCCAGGCTACCACCTCACTGCACCCTGAGCTGCCCCCCACCTGCACACAAACCCTAGCAACCCCCTACCTGAACTACCCCCTGCCCCCACATAGCCCCTAGCCACCCCCTCCCTGTACCCTGAGCTGCCCCCTGCCCCCACACAGCCCCTAGCCACGCCCTCCCTGCACCCTGAGCTGCCCCCCCACCCACACACAGCCCCTAGGTACCCCCTGCCTGTACCCTGAGCTGCCCCCCACCCGCACACAGCCCCTTGCTGCCCCCTCCCTGTCTCCCTTCCTGCCCCCCACCTGCACACAGACCCTCGCTGCCCCTCCCTGCACCCTGAGCTGCCCCCTGCCCCGACACAGCCCCTAGCTAGCCGCTCCCTGCACCCTGAACTGCCCCCATCCACACATAGCTCCTAGCTACCCCCGCCCGCTGCCCCCTTTCTCTACCCTGAGCTGTCCCCTGCTCCGACAGAGCCCCTCGCTTCCCCCTCTCTGCACACTGAGCTTCCCCCTGCCCCCACACAGCCCCTAGATACCCCCTCCCTGCATCCTGAGCTGCCCCCCCACCCACACAGGGCCCCTCCCTGCACCCTGAGCTGCCCCCACCCTGCCCCCTGAGCGGATTTCAGACTGTTTGCACTGAGTCCCCGCTTTGAGTTCTATGTTTTGGTTGCATCCCCCCAGAGCCTGGACAGGCTGGGTGACCTGTGAGTGAGTCAGGGGGTGGAGGTGATGCTGCCTCCCTGGACCCCGCTGTGCGGACCTGGCTCGAGCCCCACCAGCCCTTGCCCTCCCCCCAGTAGAAGTGAAACTATGACTATGCCCAAGGATCCCCCCCACCTTGCTGGGCCCTGGCGTTTTTTATAGCATTTTGAGGGCGGGGGGGGGGGACTAATCAAGAAGGCATGTGAGACCCCCGATCTAAGGTGCAGCTACGCTGCAAAAACCCAGGTGGGACCAGTTCCTAGGGAGCCCCTGGGGGATGGGGGTGGGGATCCTGAGGGGTGGGGGGGGAGCCACTTCCTAGGTACCCCCAGGGGAGGGGCCAGTCCCTAGGGGATGGGGGTGGGGGCCCTGGAGGTGGGGAGGGGCTGGCTCCAGGCAGCCCAGGGGGATGGGGAGGGGCCCAGATTGCTCCCGGCAGGGCACCCTGTGGCACTGTCCCCCATAGCGCTCCCCGTGCCCTGTCCTTGCGCCCAGGGACTGGAAGAGGAGGGAGTGGCAGGCCTGGAGGCTGGAAGTGCGGGAGCAGCTGCTCGCCCTGCGCCGCTGGCTGGACGCCATGGAGAAGAGGCTCCCTGCCCTGCCCCACGGAGAGCCCAGCCCAGAGGTGAGAGCTGGGGCGAGCTGGGGGCCAGGAGCTGCAGCCCCCTGCCTGGAGCCCCCAGCAGCGCACTGGGAGCCCAGCTGGCCACAGGGCTCCCACCGGATCTCCACCTGCCGGGCTCCCCGGGGCTGCCCAGCATCCAGCCAGCGCCTGGGGCTCCCTCCTCGAGGGGGCTCAGCCTGCCCAGCCCTGTCCCCGGCCCAGCCCCACAGCCCAGCCCCACCTGCCGTCACATGCTGGGCTTGGGCTGCATGGGGGGTGACGGATACAGCCCCTTCCCGGGCCCTTCTGTACCCACCCTAGGCAGCGCTGTCAGGGGGCCCTCCCCACCCAGCCCCATGTGTCCTGCCCAGACCCCCCATCCATGTGTCCCTGCCCAGCCCTCCCCCCCAAACCCATGTGTCCTGCCCAGCCCCCAGACCCATGTGACCCTGACCAGCCCCCATCCATCTGTCCCTGCCCAGCCCTCTCCCCCAAGACCCATGTGTCCTGCCCAGGCCCCCATCCATGTGTCCCTGCCCAGACCTCCCGCCCAAACCCATGTGTCCTGCCCAGCCCCCCATCCATGTGTCCCTGCCCAGCCCTCCCCCCACAGACCCATGGTCTCTGCCCAGGCCCCCATCCATGTGTCCCTGTCCAGCCCTCCCCCCCAAACCCATGTGTCCTGCCCAGCCCCCCATCCATGTGTCCCTGCCCAGCCCTCCCCCCCAAACCCATGTGTCCTGCCCAGCCCCCAGACCCATGTGACCCTGACCAGCCCCCATCCATCTGTCCCTGCCCAGCCCTCTCCCCCCAGACCCATGTGTCCTGCCCAGGCCCCCATCCATGTGTCCCTGCCCAGACCTCCCGCCCAAACCCATGTGTCCTGCCCAGCCCTCCATCCATGTGTCCCTGCCCAGCCCTCCCCCCACAGACCCATGGTCTCTGCCCAGGCCCCCATCCATGTGTCCCTGTCCAGCCCTCCCCCCCAAACCCATGTGTCCTGCCCAGCCCCCCATCCATGTGTCCCTGCCCAGCCCTCCCCCCCAAACCCATGTGTCCTGCCCAGCCCCCCATCCATGTGTCCCTGCCCAGCCCTCCCCCCCAAACCCATGTGTCCTGCCCAGCCCCGCCATCCATGTGTCCCTGCCCAGCCCTCCCCCCCAAACCCATGGGTCCTGCCCAGCCCCCCCATCCGTGTTCCTGCCTAGCCCTCCCCCCCAGACCCATGTGTCCTGCCCAGCCCCCCATCCATGTGTCCCTGCCTAGCCCTCCCCCCCAAACCCGTGTGTCCTGCCCAGACCCCCCATCCATTTGTCCCTGCCTAGCCCTCCCCCCGACCCATGGTCCCTGCCCAGCCCTCGCCCCCAACCCATGTGTCCCTGCCCAGCCCTCCTCCCCAGACCCATGTGTCCTGCCCAGCCCCCCATCCATGTGTCCCTGCCTAGTCCTCCCCCCCAGACCCATGTGTCCTGCCCAGCCCCCCATCCATGTGTCCCTGCCTAGCCCTCCCCCCCAAACCCGTGTGTCCTGCCCAGACCCCCCATCCATTTGTCCCTGCCTAGCCCTCCCCCCGACCCATGGTCCCTGCCCAGCCCTCCTCCCCAGACCCATGTGTCCTGCCCAGCCCCCCATCCATGTGTCCCTGCCTAGTCCTCCGCCCCAGACCCATGTGTCCCTACCGGGCTGCCCTCCTGGACCCATGTGACCCTGCCCAGCCCTTCCACCTCAATCCATTTGTCCCAACTCAGCTGCCCTGCTAGACCCATGTGATCCTGTTCACCTCCCCCCACCCCAGACCCATATGACCTTGCCAAGCTCCCCCCACACCTGGACCCGTGTGTACCTGCCCAGCTGCCCCCCTGCACCAGTGTGTTCCTGCCCAGCCCGTACCCCCAAGTGACCCTGCCCAGCTCCCCACCCCCTAGACTCAAGTGTCCCTGTCCAGCCTCCGCTCCACTTCCCCCCATGCCCGTGGGTCCCTGCTCAGCCTGTGCCCCCATGTGCTCACAGCCCCCGTGTGGTGTGCAGGGAGTTAACGTGTCCCCCTCCTCTGGCCAGGCTGCTAGAGAGCCCAGCTGCCCAGCACTGCCCTGGCGGCCCCTCCCCGCTAGGCAGCGGGGTGAATGGGATCCTTCCCCTCGCCCTTTGTTCCAGCCTGGCCTCACACGGCTCCCTCGGCATCCATGACAGCGCAAACTGAAAGGGCCATTCATTCCAGCCCCCGCACAGACAAAGCCAGCCGCAAACCCCACCCAACGCCCAGATCCGAGGCCGCAGATCCCAGCCGCCTGCGCTCAGCTCAACTCCCCACTGGCCTACGGGGTGGGGTGGGGACGGAGCCCCCTGCCCGGGGAGGAGGGAGTGTGCCCTGCCCTGCCCTGCCCTGGGGAAGGAGAGCACAGGTCTGCCCCTTCCTAGCAGGCAGGAGAGCCCCCGGCACATGGGGCTCGAGGAGCATCCTGCGCCTGCGTGGCATTCAGCCTGAGCTCCTGTGGGCCACGGGGACAGAGCAAAGGGTTTGAGTGGGGGCTGGCAGAGTGGGGGGCAGGGCGGCTGGCGGGGGCAGGGGCGTTGGGTGGATGAACCCGGGGCTGGAGAAGGAGCAGCTACAGAGTCTGGGAAGTGGGGGCCAGGCACAGAGGGGTCCTGCCTGCTGGCTCTGTCTGGCACTCAGCTTCAAGCCCCTGGGCAGGCGCTCAGAGCAGGGCAGCAGGCAGGTTGCACAGCCGCGGGATAGGACAGAGCTGGTCAGCAAGAGCTCAGGCACCCGCCCGCTGCAAGGGGTGCCCCACAATATGCTAATACCCCCACTGCAAATCTCGCTCTGACTTGCTGCCCCCACCCCACTGTCCCCCTCTGCTGCACAGCCCTTGCTGGGCGGGGCAGCGCTTGACCGAATCCCATCCATCAGCTCTGGGCTCCCTGGGAACCGCCTGTCCGAAGGGCAGCTAGGCACTCACAGCCTCTCACTCCCTAGTCATACTGGCAGAGTTTGCTTTGGGGGCTCCCCCTTTGGCAGCCCTCCGCCCCCCACGCACACCTTCCATGCAGCGAGGCTGAATGAACTAGCCGCTTCCCCCAATGAGGGCTGTGCCAGAGGGGGGAGAACAGGGAGGGGGCAGCAAATCAGAGCCGGGTTTGCAGTGGGGTATGGTGTGCGCAGCGCAAAAGCCAGTGGGGTTGTGGGGCTCCCATCCCAGGGAGGGGCAGAGGATCCTGCTCCCAGTACTGCCCCACTCAGGGCACTGGTCCTGGCACTGAGAGGGCAGCGGCTCCTGGATGAAAGGTCTAAGCTTTCCAGGAGCTGCCTTCAGGCCAGGGCCCCATCTCTGCAGTGGGAGGAGCAGCACCCAGCCCAGCACAGAGCCGCGCCACACCGGAAAGTGCTTGGTGTGACAGCTCTGGGGGAGGGCGCTGTGCCCATCTCTGACTGGCAGACCGCCAGAGCCCAGGGGGAGTGAGGGGGTCTGGGGGCAGCCAAGGACGGGGGCAGGGTCCGATGGCTCCCCTGTAATCCTGTTAGCCAGCCAGGCCTGCAGCTGGGACATTCCCTCTGCAGGGAGCCAGGAGCAGGCAGGGGGTGAGCCCCAGCCCCGAAAATGGGGAGGCTCCCATCCCATGGTGCTGAGCAGGCCAAGGGTGCCCAGCCGGGGGCTGTGGCACGTCACTGGAGCTGCTGGACAGGACTCCCCAAGTGGAGCAGAAGGAAGCCGGACGGATCCTGTGCCCAGCACACCTCTGCCGTGTGAGAGAGACCCCGGATCTGTTCCATTAGCATGGGCAGCCCCCTCCAGGCTCTGTGCCACCGTGTGCCCCATCAGTGTGAGCTGGATCCCAGCCATGCCTCAGTCCCACCCCCATAAGTGCCATCAAATCGTTCCCTCACGCATCTGACCTCGGGCTGGGGCGCTGGCCCAGGCTGCACTGCGGCTGGTCGGCCCTGGCCCCGGGGGGGACCCTGCTGCAATCCTATGGGAAAGCTGCTGCTCCACCATGGGCTCTTAGTGGGAAACCCTGGCCCCCTTCCCCTCCCAGGATGGCTGAGAGTCCCCGGAGGGTTTCCCCGGTAACAGGGCCAGTTGTAAATTAGTGAGCAAAGAGTTAACGGACGGGCTTATTGTATTAGTGCGAGTGTGCAGAGGGGTCAGAGGGGGAGGGGAGGTGGCGAGGGAGGGTCTTCCCTGCGTGCAGAGCGAGGCCACCCTCTCCTCCGGCCCAGCCAGCACTTTACTACCTGCCCCTGGCAGCAGGGCGGGCATCAGGGCCTGGCACCAGGATTCCTGCAGGCCTGGCCCTGGGCAGCGCGAGGGTGGAGGGTTGGGAAAGTTAGTTTGGCAGCAGCCCCTCTCCGCCCTGTCCCCATGGCGAGCTTGAGCTCGGTGTCTGCAACACAGAGTGACAGCTCCAAGCCACCAGCAAGCGTGTGAAGCAAAGAGCGGGGCCAGGCTGTCCTCAGGGGCTCGCTGGGCCCTTCCCAGCAGCCTGTGCCGAGCCAGGCTGAGAAGACCCCACTGGAGGAACTTGGCCAGCGCGGGACGCAGACGCCAGTCAAGTGCCTTTGAAGTGGCACAAAAGGCCCCCCGACACCACCAGGTTTGCGTGAGGCTAGTTCAGGCAGCCCAGGCGATGTCGCTGCCTCTGTAACTTCAGCCAAAGTCTTTGCTGGAGTCGGTGCTCATGCTTCTGCCCTGCGCGGCGGGCCCGGCCCTGCCAGTCTAACGCGGCAGCCCCGAGGCCAGGTCGCAGGAGCCCCCGGCGTGCCCACGGCTGGCTGGACGCTGCAGAGAGAGCAGCGACTGACTCGCCGGCTTGTTCCTCGCTTCGGGCCTGTCCCAGGCCACAGGCTGCTCATGGGTCTGTCACACGCTGGAATGAGCCGTTTGACTTTCTCCCTGTACCAGCCTTTGGCCCGCAGCGCTCAGGGCACCTTACTGAGGGGTAAGTCTCATTCTCCTCCCACCAGCTGGAGAACCTGGGCCCAGCACAGGGGATGACTGATCCACACCGGCGAGACAGAACCCAGGCGTCCTGGGCCCCAAGCCACCTGCTCTAACCACTGAGGCAGAACCTCCCTTCTCTGCCCCCGGACACAGCTCAGTGCCTGGCGGCTCCTGCCAGGGCGGCAGGGTGTGACTGGCTGAGGGCCCAGGGCATGGTGGGTGCAGGGAGAGGAGCTGGGTGGGTGAGCGGCTCTTTTCAGAGGTGACTAGAGCTGGGTAGGTAGTTCCTGTGTGTGTGTGTCAGTGTGTGTGTGTCTGTGTGTGTGTGCATGTCAGAGTGTGTGTGTTAGTGCGTCTGTGTGTGTGTGTGCATCAGCGCATGCATGGGTTGATGTGTGTGCATCTTGGTGTGAGTGTGCATCAGTGTGTGTGTGAGTGTCAGTGTGTGTGTGCATGTCAGTGTGTGTGTGCATCAGGGTGGGTGGGTCGGTGCATGTCAGTGTGTGTGTGCGTCGATGTGTGTGCGTGTCAGGGTGTGTGTGTGTGTCAGTATGTGTGTATGCATCGGTGTGTGTTGGTGTGTGTGTGTGTGTGTGTGTATCGGGGTGTGTGCATGTCGGGGTGTGTGTGTGCCTCAGTGTGTGCGTGTCTCTGTGTGCGTGTGCGTGTGTCAGTCGCAGAGTGCCAGTGGCTCTTGTATGACTTCCATGGGGCCAGACTTCGTGTTCCATGGGTAGGAGTCTAGTGCAGGTGCTGATTTACTCCAGGGGGGTTATTGGTTGCAGGGTGTGGGGGTTCCCACGTGTGTGTGTGGGCGAGTAGGATATATGGGCTCCAACTCACAGGGTAGTGTGTTGCAGGATGTAGGGACTCGTGTGTGTGCGTGTGTAGGGACTCTGCCTGCGGGTATGTGTGTGGTGCAGGACGCCGCCCATGGGTGACTGCTGGGGAAGGTGGGGGTGTTTCAGCAGCAGGTTGGTGTCTGGTGGCAGGTGCTCCGTGGTGGGGTCAGGCGTTCCATGTCTGGGGGACACGTTGAGCCCTGGTGTCTGAGTGACGGATGTGTGGTGCAGATGGTGAGGCTGGGGGTGTTGCGCAGGGATGGAGGGGCCATGTCTGGGTGATGCTGGGATTTATGGGCTGTGGCTGGCTGAATGCAGAATGGGGACGGCTGTCTGACTCCTGTCTGGAGTGTGGGTGTTTCAGTGACTGATGGTTTGCCAGCCCCACTGTCTGTAGCAGCTCGCCCCTTTCAGACCCCCCGGTGCTGCCTTTGTCAGGGCTCTGCAGACAGATGGCTCTTTTCTCCCGGCTCCAGCTTGCCCAGGAGTTAATCCAATGGTACAAAGCGATGCCAGTTGGAAGCAGCTGCCCTTCTGCCTGGTGCCCTGTGCTGCCTCCCTCATTCCCCTTCATTTACATTCCTGTTAGCGAGACGAGCCCCCTAAGCACGGGCATTGCCCGCCACACAGGTCCCGGGAATGCCCTGCCAGCCCAGAGATGGCCTGGGGCAGAGCCTGGAGTTGGCAGCCCTGGAAATCCCTCTGCGCCCTGTTGTTCCCTCTCCCTAACCCTGTTTCCTCACCCTGCTCTGCCCCAGGCCCCTCACCGGGAGGTCAGCCCTTCGCAGCCCAGTGCGGGCTCAGATGCTTGCCCGGGCTCTGGGAGCTGAACTGCCCCCATGGCAGGAACTTGGGCAGGAAACAAAGGGACCTGCTGGAAGGGCTGAAACCCCCATGTTGGGGGCTGGTGCCCGGGGTGGCAGGATGGGCCTCAGCCCAGGCCTCTCTCATGCCAGGCAGCCCCAGTGCCATAGCAGCAGGCGGCTCCTGAGGTGGATTCCTGGGGGGTGGGAATGGCCCACGCTCCCAGGGGGCACCTGGGCCCGCAGGTGAGATGCAGGCTGGACACAGGTCCCCAGGTGCCTGCTGACGTGTCTCGAGTGGCCAGTAACGTGGCTGCCCCTCGTTTGTTTTAGGCTGGCTCTGAGCAGCAGGGCTGAGCTTTTGGCCCCTGGCTGGCCGGCTCTGTGCTACCCTGTGGTCATGGGGAATGTGCTGGGCAGGCCCAGCTGCCTGGGAGACAAGAGCCAGAAGCCTGAGGAGTTCCTGAAGAATGTGGGGCTTCGCCCCGAGCAGCCGGTGGGGAGGAACAACTGTGACGCTAGAGCTGGGGCCCCCGACAAGTCACCCCTGAACCCGGTGGTGATCGAGAATGGCTGGACCCTGAGCCCAGGCTCGGCTAAGAGCCAGTCGAGCAGCCCCCTGCCCAAGCAGAACAACATGGAGGTCAAGGTACAGAACCGGAGCAGGGGCTGCAGCCCCCTCAAAGCCCAGCTGGAGGCAGCTGGGGCCATCTGGACCCCCCCGCAAGGAGCCCCCCACAGGGACTCGGGCAGCAGCTGGGCCTGGAAGCCCGTCAGCACCAGGGAGGTGACTGAGGTGACCGAGGTGACGGAGACCATCGTGACGGAGATCGTGGAGGTGACTGAGCACCCGGGCGGGGAGCCCGTTGTCACCCGGACGATGAAGGTGCTGACGGAGTGTGCCGGGGAGCGGACGGAGGTTAATAACGGGGGCAGCCTCTTGGATCCCCCCAGGCCGGGGCTGGTGTGGCTGCAGGGCTCTGCAGGGGGCTCCCTGCCCAGGAGCTGTTTGTTTGTGGGGTTCACCCCAGCAGGCCCGGAGTCCTGGCTTTTATCCGGTGGGGTGGGGAGGTGCTTCAGGCTCAAGTAACACCCCATGGCCCCACTGCCTGCACAGGGCCCGAGTCTTTGAGGATGGGGGGAGGGTGTCCCAGTGATCTCCAGTGGCGGGCCCGTTTCAGAGCGTCCCTGACAGCCCGGCTTGGCTGGGTCCGGGCTGGTTCTGCTCTCATGGCTGGGCTGTGGTGCCAGGCGGGTGCAACTCAGGGGCACCAGGCCAGGCTGGGCTCCCGTGCTGGGCAGGTGTGTGAGGAGGGCCAGGCTGTAGTACTGGGAGGGTGCATTACGGGACCATGCTGGGCCTGCTCTAGTGCCAGGCCGGTGCTTTGTGGGAGCCGGGCCAGGCAGGCTCTCATGCTGGGCAGGTTGAATTAGGGGGGCTGGGCAGGTGCTTTGGGGGGGCTGGGCCAGGTGGGTGCATTGGGGGGGGCTGGGTGGGTGAGTTCCAGTGCCAGGTGGGCGCATTATGGGGAATGGGCCAGGCCAGGCTGGGCAGGGACTTTGGGGGGGCCAGGCCAGGCAGGCTCTGGTGCTGGGCAGGTTGAATTAGGGGGGCTGGGCAGGTGCTTTGGGGGGGTTAGACTGCGCCAGGTGGGTGCTTTGGGGGAGCTGGGCGGGGCCAGGTGGGTGCTTTGGGGGGGTGGGGCCAGGCAGGTGCATTGGGTGGGTGGGTTCCAATGCCAGGTGAGCGCATTATGGGGCTGGGCGGGGCCAGGCCGGGCAGGTGTTTGGGGGGGACAGGCTGGTCGGGCTGGGTGAGTGCGTTACGGGGGCTGGGCTGGCCGGGCTGTTTCTTGTGGCTTGTGCTGTGGTTTGGGTGCTGAGCAGGGACCATGTTCGCAGTGAACCGACGAAGTGGGTATTCACCCACCAAAGCTCATGCTCCAATAGGTCTGTTAGTCTATAAGGTGCCACAGGACTCTCTGCTGCTTTTACAGATCCAGACTAACACGGCTCCCCTGATACAGTGAACCGTAGTGTTCCTTTCACAGGAGACACTGTCACCCAGGGCTGTCCTGGCTCCAGCCCGTCTCAGGCACAGCCCGAGCCCCCTGCACTGGAGCTCAGAGTGGGGTTGTGGAACCTGGTTTCTGTCTGTGTCTCTCTGGCTTCTTGCTCCTGCATTTCACTTGGGGGGCCCAGCAAATTCCTCCTACTTCGTGCCCAGGCCATGCAGTGACCCCTGGCCAAATGGTCTGAGAGCCTCCCCAGATGCAACCTGTAGGGAGAGCTCCCAGGGATGTGGCACCTGGTCACAGAGTGTGGGGGAGTCAGGGCCCTGCACCCCCGGCTTCCTGCGATTCACCGGGACTCTCAGCCAGCCAGTAAAGCAGGTTTATTTAGACGACAGGAACACAGTCCAGGACAGGTCTTGGAGGTACAGACAGCAGGACCCCCTTTAGTTAGGTCCCTCTCAGGCCCCCAGGAAGGCCACAGCCCCATTGGGAAGCCCAAGCCCTGTCAAGGCTCCGCTCTCCATTTCCCAGCCAGCTTCAAACTGAAACTCTCTCCAGCCTCTCACTCAGCCTCCCCCCCGCCGCCTCCTCCTCCTGGCTTTGTGTCCTTTGTCCAGTGTCTCGGGCAGAGGCCTCCAACCCCCTCCTGGGTTCTCAGGTTACATGGTCAGGTGTCCTCCCTTCCCCAAGGCCGTCCCAGCAAAACTCCACTGCAACCTTTCCAGGTCAATACTCCCCACTCAGCATTCACAGACACAGCTCGAACATTCCCGCTTCGTCACACACCCGACCCTCCTCTGAGCACCCAGGGAGCTCATTTCATGCCTGTTCCCAGATGGGGCTGGAGCGTGGCTGCTGCTTCCCAGCGATAAGCTGGAGGGGGGATCGCCTTGCGCCCCGGCTTTGCCCTTGAAGCCGCTGGCTCTCAGCAGAGGCAGTAGTCATGGTGCGTGAGTTCTCTGCCTCGCTCTCCCCGCTGCTGTGCAAGGCTGGAAGCAGAGAGTCGGAGTCCCTGGGGCCTGGTCCAGGGGATGTAAAGCAGCTGTTCTGTGACTGACTCTTCACCAGCTCCAGAGCAACGGGTCCCTGCCTGCCGACTGGGCAGCTCACGGGAGCAGTGGGCCGTGCTCAGCAGAAAGGTACCAGCTGCCCCGAGGGTGAGCAATGACCCCGATAAGTGGGGTGAGGGGAGGGCTGGCTCTGCGTGTGCCTGGCACTGCAGTTATCGTGGAGCAGGGGGTAGGATGCTGCTGAAAGTGACGAGGTGCCCAGGGTTGGGACTGCTGTTCACCAGGGCTGTTGGTGCCATAGGGCTAACGTAGCGCTGGGCTGCGTCCTGCCCATGATAACCAGCCAGCAGCCCCCAGGTTCTCACCTCTCCTCTCCAGGGTGCCCTGTGGGCCATCACGCTCCCAGAGGGCTCCCCAAGTGTGGAGCAGGCCCAGGACACTTTGGAGACGCTGCTGACCTGGGTGGCTGACATGGAGGACCTGGTTGGCAACCAGAAGCCCCCTTCGTCTGAAGTGAAGGTGCTGAAAGCCCAGCTGCAGGAGCAGAAGGTGAGCGAGCCCCTGGGGTCCCTCCCAGGGGTTTCTGGGGAGAGGTGGGCAGTGCCTGCTGGGTCCTGGGGCAGCTGCCAGGACATGGCATCCCAGCTGTGTGTGGCTGAGCACGGCCCGCCTGCAGGATGGGTGCTGCCTGCTCCTCTCGCTAGGCAGGGCATGAAAAGGAGGCACTGTGTACAGCCCATGGCCCAGTGCCGGGCAGCACATCAGGAGTAAGCCCTTCTAGCCTTGGCAGCTGCTCCTGCTGGAGGCTAATGCCTGATCGATGCTGAACAGCCTCTGTGCCCTGGGGGCTGGGGCAGGGACCACCCCCTGGCCATGCTGCAGCGCTTGCCAGGGCCCTCCTCTCACTACTCCTGCCTTGCCTGCAGTCTGTCTGCCCCCCCTCACTCCTCCCCTCCCCAGGGCTGGAGATAACTGACTGCTGCTTGTGGCTGGCCCTGCTGGGGGGTGTAGTGGGTTGGTCCCCTGGGTGCATGGTGCTGTGCAGGGCAGAGGCTGAGGGCCAGGACGCACCTAGGCTGTGGAGGAGATTCCCTTGGGTTCGCCATGAGGACAGTGCCACCATCACCCCATGCCGATTCCCAAACAGCTCCTGAAACGGCTTCTGGAGGAGCGGAGACCCCGAGTGGAGTGTGTCCTGCAAGACAGACGGCTGCCCCGTGAGCATGCTGCCAGGACAAACGGACAGGGGGCAAGCGGGGGCCTCTCAGACCTGCAGGAGAAGTGGGGAAAACTAATCCAAAAGGCGAACACTAGGTGAGTTAGCAGGGCTGTGATCTGTGTGGCGAGGCTCTGTGGAGGCCAGTGCCGCTGCTAGCGTGGGTGAGGTGGGCACGCTGGGCCCAGGGGATTCTGTAGGCTCTGGCCTCCCACACTAACCACTTTCCTGCCTTTAAGTGCCCCCTCCTGGTGCTGCGTTTGGGGTGCAGGTTCTGGACCTCACAGCAGTTCCCTTTGGGTCAGTCAGTCGCTGTTTGTGCTGGGACAGTGATTGGTCAGACTCAAGGCCTGGTGCGCAGCACTGCCCGTGCTGGGAGCTGCAGACTTGGGGCTCAGTGGGAGGCACTGCCCGTGCTGGGAGCTGTGGTCCCTGTCCCTACAGGCTGCCCCAAAGCACTTGCAGAGGGTACAGCTAGGCAGTGGCCCCAGACATGCCAATCCCCTACCCAGTGCTGCTGTGTGGATTCCTGTCACCACCTAGACCTGGGAGTTGAGGGCGCGTGGTGTTACCCACACACTCCAGGGCACCCACCTTTACCCAGTGTCATGGACTCACAGATCGTGCCCACTCTTGGCCCCGCGTGGTCCGCCCCTTTCAGTGCGACAGCCCTTCTCAAGGGTCCTCTCTCTCTCGGGGTCAGGCCCCTCCACCTCCTGGAGCTGCACCTCTCTGAGCCTCAGCACATCTGTCTCTGCCATGGGCCCCCTCAGGAAGTCCACGCACTCTGGAACCTCTGGGCCTCCACTCCCAAAGGGGTTGATGCAACCCTGTTCTCTAGCCCGGAGTGACTCTCAGCCAGCGTAAAACAGGAGCGTTTATTGAGAGTTGAACCCAGCACAGGAAACTCTCAGGGCCTCAGGCCTTGCCTCCCTCAGCCCAGCACATCCCAGTCCCCCTGCATCCAGGGGGGCTCTGCCTGCTCCCTCTCTCCAGCCCAGAGCCCCCCTGCTTCCCAGCTGGGTCTCTGATATCCCCGGCCCCAAGCCCCCTCTGTCCATTGTCTTCTCTCCAGGTAAACAGGAAGGTCTGGGTGTCCTCTCCTTTCAGCCCTCCTCTGGCTGGAACCAGGTCATCAGGTCATCAGTTGCTGGGGTCTCCATCCTCCAGGCCATCAGCCGGGGTCCCAAGTACCCTCTCCAGTCCTCTGTAGCAACAAACTCCCTCTCCCCTCACCTCGTTAAACCGGTAACACCTGGGGACACTGAATCCCACCCCCTGTGCATGCAACCCACTGGAAAACACAGAAAACCCCAAGAAAACCCCCCACTTCGTCACACCCAGTTCCTAGGGCTCAGGGCTACTTCTCTGCAGGTTTGCAAGATCTTTTTACCAGTGAAAGAACCTCACACAGCACTATCCTGATCTTCTAGTTATTAACAATCAACAAGGAGAACATACACGCTAAGCACACAATGCTCTGCTCACCTGTCCTGATCAGGCAGGCAGACTTTCCCTGTTGGCCAGGTGTGAGGATGCTGCCCATGGGAGCCAGCTGAGGTCACTCAATCAGAGTGAACTGCAAACAGAATGGGGCAGACAAACCCCAAACACTGATGGATATTCCAATACTTGAATTTACCAAAACAGCTTCCATAATACCTCACTGGTTACTCAGAAGTCCAGATAATGCAGTTCCCTTAGAGTGCCCAGCCTCAGGTCTCCATCCAGACACACACATCAGATATGATGATGATTCCTGAAAATCTTCTCTCATCAATTCAACTCTCCTTCTCTCAAACATCCTGGCAATTAGCACAGGGTAATTTATCCATTAAACAGTTCAGATACAGGTGACCACAACCTTCAAAGAGACACATAGACAATAATACTGTTTCACTCCAGTGTCTTCCTAAATGCTAATATTCCTTTTTTGATCTTTGAATCAAAGCTCTAGCAATAGACAAGCCTTGTTTGCTTATATCACAAGCCCTGAGCAAACATCTACCCTTGAGATCTCCAACAATGTGGCTGCATTTCCAAGCTCTGTTCATTTACAGATCTTCCTAACCAGTCTCTAAAGCTCGGCCCTGGGTCAGGTCAGTCTGACACCCCGTCTAGACGACGCGCCGGGATCGGCGCGTTAAAATCGATTGCTCGGGGATCGAACTATCGCGTCTGGTCTGGATGCGATAGTTCAATCCCAGAGCGTGATTACATCGATTCCGGAACTCCAGCTAGACGACCGGACTTCCGGATTTGACGCAGCGAGCCGCGGACATTGAACCCGTGCGGTGAAGACGGGTGAGTAAATCGATTTTAGATATTCGATTTCAGCTACGCTATTCTCGTAGCTGAAATTGCGTATCTAAAATCGATTTTATCTCATCGTGTAGACCTGGCCTGAGAGGTAATGAACTCTTTCTGGCCCTGTCACCTTCCAATGAGATGTTATATCACACTCCTAACGTCACAGCAGGCAAGGTTGGTCTTGTCTGGATTCTGGCTGCTGCACCTCACGGTCACGAAGAGGATTCTTAGCAGCTCTGATTTTAGGTTCTCTTGGGGGGGGTAGTTTTTCTTTTCAGGTCTTTCCTTCTTCCTTTCTGTCATAACTATAAAGGGAAGGAAACAGCCCTCCTGTGTACAATACTATAAAATCCCTCATGGCCAGAGACACCAAAATCCTTTTACTTTTAAGAAGCTCAGGAAACCTGGCTGACACCTGACCCAAAGGACCAATAAGGGGACAAGATACTTTCAAATCTTGGTGGGGGGAGAGGCTTTTGTTTGTGCTCTTTGTTTTGGAGGTTGTTTGCTCTTGGGACTAAGAGGGACCAGACATCAATCCAGGCATCCCAATTCTTTCCAATGTGGTAGGCGTGTTGGGGAAATGACACATCCGGTTTCCACCTTAGGGCTCGGAACTGCCGACGGGCATGCTGAGGTGTTAACCCCATTCTGATTCTGGCCTTGTTTTGACAAAGTTTATAATCGTTCATGTTCTCCTTAGGCATTTCAGCCGCCACCTCTGCTAAGGGTCCACTGAGCTGTAGCTTCAGCTCTATCATGTACTGGTCTGTAGAGATGCTGTACCCAAGGCCGGCCCTTTCGAAATTTTCTAAGAAGGCCTCAGTATCATCACCTGCCTTGTAGGTGAGGAATTTTCTGGGATGGGAAGCAGTACCTGGAGAAGGGTTGCTAGGGTTGGCTGGTAAATCCTCTTAGCCCTTGCTAATTCCAGTTCATGCTTTCTCTCTCTTTCCCTCTCCTCCATCTCTTTTTGTTTCGCCTCCATAGCTCTCTTGTGGGCAGTTTCTTCCCTTGCATTTTCTGCCTCCAAAATACTAATTTCTAATTGCTTTAGTTTCATCCGTCTCTTATGTTCATTTTCTTTCTCTGTTGCTTCCAGTCTGGCCAGTTCTAGTTTATTAGCAGCGTCACTGGTACTCATTTTCCTGCTTTCTTGTGCTGGGCCACACCCCTCTGCAGAAGCAGCAAAGAATCCTGTGGCACCTTATAGACTAACAGACGTTTTGGAGCATGAGCTTCCAAAACGTCTGTTAGTCTATAAGGTGCCACAGGATTCTTTGCTGCTTCTTCAGATCCAGACGAACACAGCTACCCCTCTGATACTTGACCCCTCTGCAGTTCACTGAAACTGGGATGCACTCAGCTCAGGGCTGCTTGGTTAACAGAGACATTCTAACTAGCTATACCCAAGAGGTAGAAAGAAAGAAAAACAATTCAGCTTGTAAATTCCTTTTGCTGGCTGCTTGCTCACAGCTTGAAGCCTTCTCTTAACAAAGACCCTTGTTAAAATAACTTAACACCTCTGTCTTCAGGCTGCTTTCTAAGCAGCTAGAAAGGAGAAAAAAAATCCTATTGGCTTTTGGTTTAAAATGATCCCACCGCTCTGCCACCATGTCAAGGTTCCTCCCCTACTCTGAACTTTAGGGTACAGATGTGAGGACCTGCATAAACACTTCTAAGCTTAACTACCAGCTTAGATCTGGGTTTGCTGCCACCATCCAGATTCCTCCGAGTCTGGAACACCTCTTTCAACCCAAAACCTTCCCCTTCCTGGGTAGCCTTGAGAGGCTTTTTAACCAAGTTCCTGGTGAACACCGATCCAACCCCTTGGATCTTAACACAAGGAGAATTTAACCATCCCCCCTCCTTTCCCCCATCAATTCCTGGTGAGTCCAAATCCAATCCCCTTGGACCTTAAAACAAGGAAATATCAATCAGGTTCTTAAAAAGAAAGCTTTTAATTAAAGAAACAAAGGTAAAAATCATCTCTGTAAAATCAGGATGGAAAATACTTTACAGGGTAATCAGATTCATATAGCCCAGAGAAACCCCTCTAGCCTTAGGTTCAAAGTTACAGCAAACAGAGGTAAAATCCTCTCAGCAAAAAGGAACATTTACAAGTTGAGAAGACAAAAATAAGACTAACATGTCTTGCCTGGCTGTTCCTTACAAGTCTGAAACATGAGAGCCTGGATTGATGTCTGGTCCCTCTTAGTCCCAAGAGCGAACAACCCCCAAAACAAAGAGCACAAACAAAAACCTTCCCCACACCAAGATTTGAAAGTATCTTGTCCCCTTATTGGTCCTTTGGGTCAGGTGTCAGCCAGGTTTCCTGAGCTTCTTAACCCTTTACAGGTAAAAGGATTTTGGTGTCTGGCCATGAGGGATTTTATAGTATTGTACACAGGAGGGCTGTTCCCTTCCCTTTATAGTTATGACACTTTCCGTTTTCCTTTCTCTTTCCTTCCCAGCTGGTCTCCTTGGAGAATCTTGAGTCCCGCTTAGCTGTGCCTTAGCCAATGATTTTACTGAGATATTCCAAAATAAGTCTTTGACCAATCCTAATGTATTGTGACATCATTCTTTACCCCGTCATACCCCACACCTTAGTTGATTTAAATCTTGTAAAATTAATTATGCAAGAGACAGAAACACTCAACGACCTGACAGAAACCAGACAGACAAACACTGGCGAAGTGGGGACCATCAAGGCAAAACACTAACGAAGTAGGGATTTCACACCCACAGCTGCCGATCCGTGAGTCCTTGCCGACAGAACGCCCTCAAACAAAGTTTTCTTTAACCATCTTTATCTGGTGACGGTGGGTGCTATTGACTGTGCTGCAATTTGCATCAGGACACAAAGTGCCCCTGGGCGAGGCTCAGGCCGTCCTAGACAGACCAGAGCTGCTGCAGCAGGGGGTCCTGCTGTGGGAGGTGGATCCCAGTCCACTCTGCACACTCTCCCCAAGGTCCCCCTAACGCCCGCTGGCCATGGTACAGAGGGAAACTGAGGCATGGAGTGAGGACATAAGTTGCCCATGAGTTTGCAGGGGCAGGGCTGGAACTGGAACTGGGGGGTGGGGGGCTTGGTGCCAGGGCCCCTGCTGTGGCTTGAGCTCCTGTGCTATAGGATGAAGGGACCAATCAGAGGAGCTTTCTGTCCCTTGCCTGCCCCAGCCTCCGTGGAGCAGATGGGTAGGTGCTGGACATTACTCACTGCCCCAGGCCTCACCAGAGCACGGAGCCTGGGGCACTTTGTTTATGGAGCTGCTCATGTCTCCTCCCTTGGAGTCTCCTGGGGAACTCCCTGCCATTAGGTAGCAATGAGGCCAGGAGCGCAGCAGGATTTAGCAGAGGACCAGGTGCTTACCTGGGGGAAGAGTCCAGCGGCTGTAACAGTGGCACTAGTCCTGCCTGCCCTCAACAGGTGCCAGCCCCTTGCTGTCCGGCTAGGAGGGACCATCCCAATGAGAGCCTCCTCTTTCAGAGCCTGGCCTGGCTAGCCCCTGGGCTGCTCTGCCAGGCATCTTCTGGGTCCTGGGTCCACCAAGTCAGGGCTGCCTGGGGGAGAGCTCTGAGCCTGGCTGGGTCCTCCACCTGCTCTGCTGCAGAGACGTCACCCTTTGGGGCTGTGCTGCTTGGCCTAGGGTATGCCTGGGAACCAGAAGAGCACAGCTCATGCCTCTCTGTGGGGCAGGGGCACAGGCCCTGGGGAGCTTGGGGGGCCAGGCAGCACAGGGTGGGTGGGGCGCAGCATGGAAGGGGCAGGTGAGCCCTGAAGGCTGGCAGAGGAGAGGGGGTATGGGAAACAGGGGGTGCTTGAGGAGAGGGGTCACTGGGGAAATGGGGGCAAGGAGCCATTGAGTAAAGGGGAGATGCTCTAACTTGGAGCCTCCTGGCACCAGGGGCTCCCCTGGGTGAAATGCCAGTGGGGTACTTGCCCTTTGGGGATCCTGGGGACCTTCAGCCCTTCCCCCATTGCTGGGGGACATGTGGCACGGCCCCCGCCTGGCTCTCCCCAGCCTCCTTTCCTCACAGACACAGCTGCTTGGAACGGATCCTGCCGGCTGCTCAGCGCTTCCAGGAGTCTGTGGATTCCTTCCAGGAGTGGCTGAGCGCCACAGAGAGGCGCCTGGCCCAGCTCTGGCACGCCAATGGCTGCATGACCCAGCTGCAGGCTGCCCACCAGCAAAGCCAGGTGAGGGCAGGAGGGTGGCTGCGCCAGACTGGCCTGGCTGGGACTCACAGCTGGCCCTGCAGCATGGCTAAGGGGAGGGATGGGTACAGGGGCAGGGCCCTAGAGCATGGAGCAGTCCCCAGCTGCAGAACTCCCCAGCCGTCCCTGCGCACGGGAGGCACGTGGAGGGCGGTGCAGGGGCCAGGCTGTGGGGCTGGGCTGAGCAGGCCTGGTGAGTCTCACCTGTCCTTTTCCTGCAGGATCTCTGTGAGGAGATTCGTTCCAGGATGGGCGACCTGGAGCAAGCCCTGGAGCGGGGCCAGCAGGTGCTGGAGCTGGTGATAGGCAAGTGGCAGAGCAGCTGGCTGCTGAGAATTGGGAACTGCAGCCCCCAGGCCCAGGCTGCCCAGCGGTGAATCCCTGCCCCACATTCCCCACTAGGGGGTGCTTGGATCCCCCCTTCCCATTTCCCCACCAGGGGGCGTGCAGATCCTACTGCCCCCCATTCCCCACCTGGGGGCGCTCGTATCCTACCACCCCCCATTCCTCACTAGGGGGCACGTGAATCCCCCCTTCCCACATTCCCCACCAGGGGGTGCGCGGATCCTACTGCCCCGTATTCCCCACCAGGGGGTGCTCATATCCTACCATCCCCCATTCCCCAGTAGGAGGCACGTGAATCCCCCCTTCCCACATTCCCCACCAGGAGGTGCGCGGATCCTACTGCCCCCCATTCCCCACCGGGGGCGCTTGTATCCTACCACCCCACCATTCCCCACTAGGTGGCACGCGAATCCCCCCTTCCCACATTCCCCACTAGGTGGCGCACGAATCCCCCCTTCCCACATTCCCCACTAGGCGGCGCACGAATTCCCCCTTCCCACATTCCCCACCAGGGGGCGCACAAATCCCCCCTTCCCACATTCCCCACCAGGAGGTGCGTGGATCCTACTGCCCCCCATTCCCCACCAGGGGTGCTCGTATTCTACCACCCCACCATTCCCCACTAGGGGGCATGTGAATCCCCCCTTCCCACATTCCCCACCAGAGGGCGCACGGATCCCCCTTCCCACATTCCCCACCAGGGGGCGCACGGATCCTACCACCCCCTCATTCCCCACTGAGGGGCATGTGAATCCCCCCTTCCCACATTCCCCACCAGGGAGTGTGCGAATCCACCCTTCCCACATTCCCCACCAGGGGGTGCTTGGATCCCATTGCCCCCCATTTCCCACCAATGGGCGCACGATCCCCCCTTCCCACATTCCCCACCGGGGGGTGCTTGGATCCCACTGCCCCTCATTCTCCACCAGAGGGTGCTTGGATCCCACTGCCCCTCATTCTCCACCAGGGGGTGCGTGGATCCTACTGCCCCCCATTCCCCACCAGGGGGCACTTGGATCCCATCACCCCCCATTTCCCACCAGGGGGCGCTTGGATCCTACCATCCCCCATTCCCCAGCGGGACATGCTTGGATCCTCCAGCCAAACTGCTGGGGGCTCCTGCCCGGCTGCTTACCCTCTCACCGGGTGCTCTCTACAATCCACTCCTGCTTGGGAGTTTGCTGAAATTTGCTTTTCCTAAACTGCTCGCCCCAGTTCACTCCTCCAGCACAGGCCACCCTGATCCCTTCCTTCCCTGTGTGCGGCACAGTCCCGTCTGGATTGACTCATCCCCTGGTGCTCCCCTTGCCCCATTCCTGTCCCAGTGCTCACCCTGAACCTCTCCTCCCCACGGGCTGTTCCTCCCGGAGTGTTTGCTCCAATCAGCTCCTCAGGGGCTCACTTCACTATCTAACAACTCTAGGTGCTAACTTTGTAGGCTCGAGATCTGACAGCCACTCGAGGATTTGTGTGTAGACACACATAGGCGACCTCACCGTGACAAAGATGAACTGATCACAGGAAAACCTGAGGCTTGTCTAGGTGCCAGGGATCATGGTCTAAGTTCAGCATGGCCCGGGCCAGTAATACACAGAGTGGGCACTTGGAAACAGACAAGCGTCCAAAGTGTAAAACAACTCTGAGCAAAACTGACTGGCAGGAAGTATTTAAAGAAGCAGTAACAATTATTTATGGATTCATTTAGGTGCTTTAATATCAAATGCAAGGACAATCTGGGAAGCTGACAGCCGCGAGAACAAATCAGCAGTGAGAAAGGCAGATAATTGACAAGAGAAGCTAGACTGTAGCTCAGATTGGGGGCTGTGCCTGGGATGCAGATCACAGTCACACCCTGGGAGCAGACAGCTCTTTGATCCAGCAGACAAAGATCTGAGGGCTGCAAGCAGAAGGGAGAGAAATGCAGACTAGAACTAAGGGGCAGTGGTTGGTGGTGATGCGAATTAACCATTGAAAGAGCCCACCCAGAGCCATGGTGGCTTCTCCATCACCTGGCATCTGTGAACCCAGCCTGGACCTTCTAAAAGCTCTGCTCTAGCTCAGCCAGGCTCAGGGCAGGGATAATGAGTCTCTTCTGTGCAACAGAGGAGGTCAGACCTGATGGTCTTGTGCTCCCTCCTGATGTCCAACCCCTCTGCAGGCGAGGAAGCCCAGCTGGCCCAGGAGAAGATGGAGTCCCTGAGGATGAGGTATCTGATCATGGGGCAGAGCAGCGGCGACATCCAGCACCGGCTGGCGCAGACACTGGAGGCCTCATCCCATGTGGACTCTGCCCAGGAAGACCTGGCTCTCTGGCTGGGTCGAATGGAGAAGGAGCTAGCCCCTGGGGACAGCCAGCCAGCTGATGGGCCACACCCAGTCAGTGCCAGCGACAGAGAAAAGGTACTGAGGGCAAGGGCGAGGGGAAGGGCCCAGGATCAATCCCGGGGCTGAGACTTAACCTCCATCCTCGATCTCGCCTCCTCCCCTCTGCTGGGCACACACAGCCCAGTGTCGTAACATTCCAGTCGTGCAATCATCCTGCCAGGTTCCAAATTGTACCGAATCCTCTGTCTCCCAAGGGTGGGTACAGCCCAGGCAGCAGCTGGGCAAGGGACCCTCTATGCCTCGGCTTGACCCTGAGGGGCCCTGTGGCCATTACTAGGTGGAGATGGTGAAAAGGCTGAAGTGTTCGGTAAACAGTGCTGCTCTGACTTCGGAAAGCTGCGGGATGATATGTGTAAGCAGGGGAATGGTCCCGCTATTGTAGGGAACTTTCCTGGCTTCTGCATGTCATGGAGTGTGGGGAAGTCCAGCCCTGCACCCCTCTTCCTGGGACTCACAGTGACTCTCAGCCAGCCAGTAAAGCAGAAGGTTTATTGGACAACAGGAAC
Organism: Aldabrachelys gigantea; assembly: GCA_026122505.1. NCBI lineage: Eukaryota > Metazoa > Chordata > Testudines > Testudinidae > Aldabrachelys > Aldabrachelys gigantea. Next base: position 299,014,948 of record CM047480.1, read on the forward strand.
GAAGGATACAGCAGAGCTTGGAGGCACAACCAGGACCCCTCAATCGAGTCCTTCTGGGGGTTCAGGGTGCTTGGATCCCAGCTTAGGATACCCTGAATTCCAACTACCCAGCCCAAAACCGAAATTGAACTAATCCACTCCAGCCGGCCAATTCCTTTGTCCAGCTTCCCGGGCCAAGGTGCTAACCCCCTCCCCCCTACCTGGCTCAGGTTACAGGCTTAAATCCTGTCCCTCACCTAAAGACATCCCCAGCTCTCCCATCCCCCACACAGATGGACCGTACTCCATCACATCTCTCTCCCCTTCGGAACTGAACTGAGCAGGGTCACTCTGCCCAGTGACCTGGGGAAGTTCAGGGCCCCCTCTCCGGGACAACGCGTCCGCTATCAGGTTGGCACTTCCCTTCACATGGACCACATCCACGTCACAGTCCTGCAGGAGCAGGCTCCACCTCAGGAGCTTGGCGTTGGCTCCTTTCATCTGGTGCAGCCAGGTCAGGGGAGAGTGGTCGGTGTACACGGTGAAGTGTCGCCCAAAGAGATATGGCTCTAGCTTCTTAAGGGCCCACACCATGGCCAGGCATTCCTTCTCGATGGCCGCGTAGTTCTGCTCCCGGGGAAGCAACTTCTTGCTCAGGTACACGATGGGGTGTCTCTCCCCCTTTTCATCCTCCTGCATTAACACCGCCCCCAGTCCCGTGTCTGAGGCGTCGGTGAACACCATAAAGGGCTTGTCAAAGTCTGGGTTTGCCAGAACTGGGCCACTAACCAGAGCCTCCTTCAGTGGCCAGAGAGCCTCCTGGCACTGCTCGGTCCAGACCACCTTGTCTGGCTTCCCCTTTTTGCACAGCTCAGTGATGGGGGCGGCTATGGCGCTGAAGTGGGGCACGAACCTTCGATAGTACCCCGCCATCCCAATAAAGTCCTGGACCTGCTTTTTGGTTTGGGGAGCAGGCCAGTCTCTGATCACCTCCACCTTGGCTGGTTCAGGCTTCAGGCAGCCGCTCCCCACCCGATGACCCAGATAAAATACTTCAGCCATCCCCACCTTGCACTTCTCAGCCTTTACGGTTAACCCAGCCTCCCGGAGTCGGTCCAGGACTCGTTTAACCTGGGACATGTGGTCCTCCCAGGTCTGGCTGAAGATGCAGATGTTGTCAATATACGCCATGGCAAAACTCTCCATCCCCCTCAGTAGCTGATCCACCAGGCGCTGGAAGGTGGCCGGCGCTCCCTTGAGGCCAAAGGGCAGGGTCAGAAACTCATAGAACCCCAGAGGGGTGATAAAGGCCGATTTCAGCCTGGCATCTGAGTCTAGCGGCACTTGCCAGTAGCCCTTGGTAAGATCCATGGTGGTGAGGTACCGAGCGCCTCCCAGCTTGTCAAGGAGCTCGTCAGGCCTGGGCATGGGGTAGGCATCAGATACGGTGATGGCACTGAGCTTTCGATAGTCCACACAGAACTGGATCGACCCGTCCTTCTTGGGGACCAGCACCACTGGCGAGGCCCAAGGGCTGGAAGATGGCTGGATCACCCCCAAAGCCAGCATGTCCCTGACCTCTCTTTCTAGGTCCTGGGCAGTTTTCCCGGTGACCCGAAAAGGGGAGCATCTTATAGGGGGATGTGACCTGGTCTCCACCCGGTAACAGTCAAATTAGTGCATCCAGGCTGGTTGGAAAACAGCTGTCGGTACAGATGCAGCACCCCTCTGATCTCAGCGTGCTGGGCCAGGGTCAGCTGATCAGAGAGGGGAATTGCCTCCAGGGGGGAACCAGCTTTTGTCCCAGGGAATAGATCCACCAAGGGGTCATCTCCCTGCCTCTCCCGATGTCCACACATGGCCAACACCACATTCCCCCTGTCATAGTATGGTTTCATCATGTTCACATGGTACACCCGACGGTGATGAGCACGGTTCGACAGCTCCACCACAAAGTTTACCTCATTTAGTTGCTTGACAACCTTGAAGGGCCCTTCCCAGGCAGGCTGGAGTTTGTTTTTCCTCACGGGGATGAGAACCATCACTTGATCCCCGGTGGCAAAGGTGCGGGCCCGGGCCGTGCGGTCATACCAGACCTTCTGCTTCCTCTGGGCTCGGGCCAGATTCTCCCTGGCCAGGCCCATTAGCTCGGCCAGTCTTTCCCGGAAGGTCAGGACATACTCCACCACTGACTCTCCATCGGGAGCGGCCTTCCCCTCCCCTTCGTCTCTCATCAGGTCAAGGGGCCCCCTTACCCGCCTTCCATATAACAGTTTGAAAGGCGAAAATCCGGTAGATTCCTGGGGTACCTCCCTGTACGCGAACAGCAGGTGAGGTAAGTACTTGTCCCAGTCCTGCAGGTGCTGGTTCATAAATGTTTTTAACATCATCTTCAGCGTCCCGTTGAACCTTTCCACCAGCCCCGTTGGACTGGGGACGATACGCTGAGGCCCAGTTGTGCCGGACCCCACATTTATCCCACGAGCACCGGAGCAGGGTCGACATGAAGTTGGACCCCTGGTCCATTAAGCCTTCCTTGAGGAATCCCACCCGGCTGAAAATTGTCAGCAGCATATCTGCCACGGTGTCTGCTTCGACAGAGGACAAGGCCACCGCCTCGGGGTAGTGAGTGGTGAAATCTACCACCACCAGGACGTATTTCTTCCCCAAAAGGTTCGTCTTGCTGAGAGGTCCCACTATGTCCATGGCCACCTTCTGGAAAGGTTCTTCTATGATGGGTAAAGGCCTCAAGGCTGCTTTCCCCTTGTCCCGGGCCTTCCCCACCCTCTGGCAGGGGTCACAGGATTGGCAGTACTGTCGGACATGGGTAAAGACCCCAGGCCAGTAAAAGTTCTGTAGCAGCCTCTGTCTGGTGCGCCGGATTCCCTGGTGCCCTGCGAGAGGGATGTCATGGGCCAGGTACAGTAGCTTGTGGTGAAACTTCTGGGGAACCACCAGCTGCCTCCTGATCCCCCATGACTCTACTTCCCCTGGGGGGGCCCATTCTTGGTACAGAAACCCCTTCTCCCACAGGAACCTCTCCTTGCAACCTCTCCTCATGGTCTGTACCGCAGTGAGGTTAGCCCAGTCCCTGGGCTTCCGCAAGGAGGGATCTTTCTGCAACTCGGCCTGGAATTCAGCAGCTGGGACAGGGATGGGGACCTGCTCTCTCTTGCCTCTCTGAGCCGTGTCCCTGGGTGTTCCCTCCCCACCAGGTTAGGGTCCTGTGCCTTGGGCAGAGTACCTTCCCTGTTATCAGGACGCAGTGCCCTTCGCCGACTCTGACTACGGGGTCACGACCAGGGCACCCCGGGCATTGCTTGGCCAGACCTCCAGGTCCCCCCCCATTAACACCTCCATGGGCAAATATGGGTGTACCCCCACATCCTTGGGGCCTTCCTTGGCCCCCCACTTCAGATATACCCTCACCACGGGCACCTTGAATGGGGTCCCGCCCATGCCCATCAGGGTCAGGTAGGTGTCGGGCACCATCCGATCTGAGGCCACCACCTCAGGCCGCGCCAGTGTCACCTCCGCGCCCGTGTCCCAGTACCTAGTGACCTTCCTCCCATCCACCTCCAGGGGAACAAGGCACTCTCTCTGGAGGGGCAGCCCAGCGCCCACCCTGTAAACCAAAAACTCGGAGCCTGGAGCATCCAGCCCCCTAGAGGAGCTGACCTGGGGCCCTCCTCCCTCCTTTGCAGGTGGTATGCGGCCAGCCCCCCTTTCCTGCGAACGCTGCCCCTCGTCCAGCTGGGTCTCTACCAAGTTAACCCGGTGTGGGGTCGGTCTGCTCAGTCTGTCCTTGAGCCTGGGGCACTGGGACCGTATGTGGCCCCTTTGGCCACACTGATAGCAGCTCATGTCCCGTTGGTCCCCTCGAACCGGTCGGTTGTCCCTGATGCTGGGCGTTCCCCTTGGGAGGGGGTTCTCCCTATTCCCCCTTTGGGAGGTCCCAGGATGACTCTCTCTCTGCATCGCGGTGGGCTTGTTTCTTTGGGACTCCTCCCTGCTACCCCCTGACCGGCTCTTCGCAAAGTCATCGGCCAGCCGCCCTGCATGTCGCAGATTCTCTGGCTTTTGGTCCCTCACCCACAGCCTCAGGTCGGATGGGCACCGCTCATACAGTTGCTCCAGTACCAGCAGTTTAACCAGGTACCTCTTCGTCTGGGCCCCATCTGCCCACTTGCTAGCGTATCCCTCCATGCGGATGGCTAGTTGCAGATATGAGACCTCAGGGGTTTTATACTGACTCTGGAACCTCTCCTGGTACATCTCAGGAGTCAGCCCAAACTCACGTAGCAGGGCCTGCTTGAATAGTTCGTAGTTCCCTTTCTCCTCCTCTCCCAGCTGGCGGTACAATGCCACGGCCTTGGGGTCCAGTAAGGGGGTGAGAACCCGGAGCCTGTCCGCAGGATCTACCTGGGGCAGATTGCAGGCCGTCTCAAAGGCATCCAGGAAGTCATCCATGTCCTCCCCCTCCTTACGCTGGTCCAGGATGCACTTCTCAAAGCTCCGCGCAGTCCTGGGGCCCCCCTCGCTCACCGCAGTCGGGGGCCCGCTGCCTCTCAGCGTCGCCAGTTCCAGCTCATGGTGATGCAGTCTCTCTTTCTCCTCCCGGTCATGTTCCCTCTGTCTCTCACGATCCTCCAGCTCTCTCAGCTTTAGTTCTCTCTCCCATTCTAGCCGCTTCCACTCCACGGATGCCGAGCGTCGCCGGGATGATCCCCTGCTGGGGGGGTGAGCTTCACCGGGAGGATCCCCCGCTGGCTGGGGGGGTCACAGTGCCCTCGGTAGCCACTGGGCTCCTCCCCGCCCTTCCCCTAGGCATAGGAATGGGGGGTCTTGGGAAGCCCTCAGCCGCCGGCTGACCACTCCCAGTGGGAACAGACACTGGTGCCTGTGCTGCATCTGCCAGGCTGCTTCCCTCAGAGACAGGGATCAGTTCATTCAAGCAATCTCCCTCCTCCAGCTGGGCAATCAGCTGGTCTTTCGGGAGCCTCCCACTGCGCAGCCCCCTCTGCTTGCACAGCTCCAGCAGGTCACACTTGCGCCGCTTGGCATACATCTTCCTGCTGGCCACTCACAGGCCGGGGTGCTCGCCGCTCCCCACGGTTTCCAGGGGGACCCCTTGTCACGGAGTCCCCGGGTGATGCTCTGGAACAGCTCCCCACAAAGCCAGTCAGGACTTTGGGGAGCCTCCTCTCCCTCGGAGCAGACTTGTTCAGGGCAAGAAGCTCACACGTCTTCACCTCCTGGGTCTCTCCTTGGAGCATTCAGCATCCTCTGCCCCTCCGTGTGCTTCCCACAGCGAGCCCACCCAGGCGGGGTCCTGGGGAAGCCACAGGGTTCTGCACCCCCGCTTTGCAGTCAGACGTGACTCTTAGCCAGCAAAACAGAGGTTTATTCGATGACAGGAACAGGGTCTAAAACAGAGCTTGTAGATACAGCGAACCAGACCCCTCGGCCGGGTCCATTCTGGGGGGCAGTGAGCCAGACCCCTAGGTCTGCACTTCACTCCTTGTCCCCAGGCAGCTCCAGACTAACCACCCCCTCCAACCCCTTTCCCGGGCCAGGAGGTCACCTGATCCCTTTGTCTCCAACACCTTCAGTTGGCACCTTTGCAGGGGAGGGGCCCAGGCCATCAGTTGCTAGGAGACAGAGTGCCAGGCATTTAGGTGCACTGGCCCTTTGCTCTGCAGCAATCACACACCCTTATCCCACCACCTAGATACTTAAGAACTGCACAGGGGACACTGAGGCACCAACACAGTGTTCAGAGCAAACATTAAAACAGTCCCAGCTCATCACACCCCTAGTGCACCAGCCCTTCTTGAGGTCACCACCCCTCTGCCAGGGTCGAGCTGCAGACTCCTCCGCCCCTGGGACCGCTCACTGCAATCCCCCGGGGGACCCTGTTACTGCAAAGTCCTTCTCATTGGGCACACACTCCCAGGGGTTAATCACCCCTTCGTTTTACTGCTCCCCAGTCACTTACTGCAGGAAGCGCCGTCCACGGGGTGCAGTAGCTCCTGCCGCTGCCACCAGTTGTCACGGAGTGTGTGGGAGTCCGGCCCTGCACCCCTCTTCCTGGTCCCCACAGTGACTCTCAGCCAGCCAGTAAAACAGAAGGTTTATTGGACAACAGGAATGCTGGTTACAGCAGAGCTTGGAGGCACAGCCAGGACCCCCAGTCAAGTCCTGCTGGGGTTCAGGAAGCTTAGTCCCCTGAATTCCAACCACCCAGCCCAAAACCGAAACTAAACTCAACTCCCTCCAGCCGGCCCCTTCCTTCGTCCACCTTCCCGGGCAAAGGTGCTGACACACCTCCCTGCTCAGGTTACAGGCTGAGCACCTGTCCCTCACCTAAAGTAATCCCCGGCTCTCCCATCCCCCACACAGACGGTCCCTACTCCATCACACTGCACTACGCCAGTGAAGTGGGCTAGCAAAAGGATCTGAGTCCTTGCTCCCACTTCCTTTACCCAGAGGCCTCCCTGCCCTTGAGGACTTCCCTTCCACTCTCCTGTCTGGCAGAGTCCTCGTAACCCCAACAAGGCTGGGTCCAGGATTCCTGGGGGGCTCAACCCCCAACCCTGCTGCGAAAGCAGCAGAGAATCCTGTGGCACCTTATAGACTAACAGACGTTTTGGATCTTGAGCTTTCGTGGGTGAATACCCACTTCGTCACCCACGAAAGCTCATGATCCAAAATGTCTGTTAGTCTATAAGGTGCCACAGGATTCTCTGCTGCTTTTACAGATTCAGACTAACACGGCTACCCCTCTGATACTTGAAACCCTGCTGTGGTCACTCAGGACAGGGGCTAGGGTGTCCCCACTCCAGGGTACTCTCTTTGCACTTCGCACCTCCCTGACCCACTGATTACATCATACAATTTAAAGCAAATACAAGTTATTTAATTAACAATTAATTTTTTAAAAAAGAATAAGGAAAAATGGGAAAGGTTAAAGGAAAACACATCACCCCACTCTGTGGCAGGGACCATCACAAACAGTGTCTCTGGACATCAGGGCACTTCACAGTCTGTTCCTTGTAGGTCCCAGGCCTCCTTCTCAGGCCCTGGCTGTGCTGCAGGGATGCTGCGGGTTGGACACTTGCTCTGGCGGTAGCCACAGTCTCTCAGGCTCTGGGTGGCAGGACCCTTCTCCCCAGTGTCACCCCCACTCTGTCAGGGTTACTATCCCTCTCCAACTCTGGCCTGCAGAGCCTCTTGGCTGAGGCGTCTCCCTGTGCTGGGCCCACTGCCCAGGGTCCCCCTCGCTCTCCCCAGCTGCTCCCAGCACCCAGCTCCGGACTGCTCCAGCCCCAGCTCCACACTGCCTCAGCACGGCTGCTGCTGCTGCTCTTCCTTCAGCTCCGTGGGCTGCTTCTCTGGTTCCAGTTGCTACAGCTCTGCTCCCAGAGCAGGTCTGCTCTGCAGGCTGCTTCTGTGACTCTCTCTCAGCTCTCACCTGCTTCCTGGGCTGCTTGTCTGGCCCCTCTGGCTCTGGTTGCTGCAGCTCTGCTCCCAGGGCAGGTCTGCTCTGCAGGCTGCTTCTGTGACTCTGCTCTCAGCTCTCACCTGCTTCCTGGGCTGCTTGTCTGGCCCCTCTGGCTCTGGTTGCTGCAGCTCTGCTCCCAGGGCAGGTCTGCTCTGCAGGCTGCTTCTGTGACTCTGCTCTCAGCTCTCACCTGCTTCCTGGGCTGCTTGTCTGGCCCCTCTGGCTCTGGTTGCTGCAGCTCTGCTCCCAGGGCAGGTCTGCTCTGCAGGCTGCTTCTGTGACTCTGCTCTCACCTGCGTCCTGGGCTGCTTGTCTGGCCCCTCTGGCTCTGGTTGCTGCAGCTCCCCTCCCAAGGCAGGTCTGATCTCTCTGGGCTGTGCTCTGGCTTTTTGGGCTGCAGCTCTGCTCCCAGGAGCTTGCCTTGGGCCCCTGCACTCTCCTTAGCTTGGCCCCCTCTGTCTGACCCAGGCAATTCCAGCTCACAGGGAGGACAGGACCCACCTTGGCCTTCAGTCTCCTTGATTAGCCTGCCCGCCCTGTCAATCAGGCTGACCTGGAGCACTGGCCTCTCGCCATTGTTCCTGGGGACTGTCAGTCTCAGGGTCCTGATTTGTCATCGATCCCTCCCCTTTTAGTGCTGGGAGCTAGCAACCAAACACCCCACTGAATGTTAGTAAGGGGGCAACAGTCCCCTTCCATGTGCGTTGAGCACACCAGGGCGACAAAATCACTAAGAAGCATGTTAATAGCATCTACTAGAGAGAAACATTTTTAAATCAGGAGGCCCAGGTAACTCCCAATGATGAATCCTAAAAGAGCTGGCGGAGGAGATCTCTGGCCCACTGATTTTTAAAAAATCTTGGAATACCAGAGACATTCGAGAAGACATCAAGATAATTAACCATTGGAACAACTTCCCAAAGGGTTCCTCAGCACTGGCAGTTTTAAAATCCAGATTGGCTGGGATATTCCTAAACGCTCTGCTCTAGTTCAAAGAGGAACTGCTGTGGGGCAGGCCTCTGGCCCGTGTCACATGGGTGGTCAGGCGAGATGATTACAGGCATCCCTTCTGGCCTTGAACTCTTTCGATCTGCGGCTTCTTCCCAGGCTAAATGATGAACCGTTGATACGGGGGGGAATTGAATTACTGCCAGCCACCGCGGCATTATGGGACGTGGGTCTTGTCAAACAAACCTGGACTTCTTTGTGATGAGCTTACAGTTTGGTTGATAAAAGCAGCTGCACAAATGTAATAGATTTCGGGAGGTCTTTGGTGGTACAGCCCACCAGGCTCCCTACAAGTAGCGCTGTAGAAGAACAGGTGAAATGGATTAGGAACCAGGTAACCAGCTGTCAGCGAGGAATCCTCAGAGACTCAGGGTGCACCTAGTGGGGTTCCCCAGGGCCCGTTCTGGGCCCACCGCTACTCACCACTTCCACCAGAGGAGACAGACGTTGGCAGAGCGGTAAGTAGCGAGGACAGCGCGTCATACAGGTGTGGCACAGCTGCAGCGGGAGCATGTTCCCAGCATGGGAGCAGACACCTGCTAGCGCGCTGCAATAGCAGGGGGCCGTCGCAGTGCTGGCAAGCTCCTGAGTGTGCACTGAGGGGGGTGGGAGGGTTGGATTCAGGTGCTAATGTGAGCCGCAGCTTGTGCCACCACAGCCACACCCTCGCTTGAGCAGAGCTAGCGTGTGTCTGTCGACATGTGCTGGGAAGCACATGCCCAGCTGCAGTGCAGACGCACCCCCAGAGTGATCGGCATTGCTTGGTGCACTGGCCCCTGGTTTAAAAAATGCATTTGAACACAGCCACATGCAAGGCCATGTGTGCGGGGCCCAGGAGCCCTGGCGTCCCTAGAGACGGGGCTGTGACCTGGGCAGCAGCAATACTCTAGGCCGTAGGCCCGGGGCCCAGGAGTGCAGGCGTCCCTAGAGACGGGGCTGTGCCCCGGGTAGCAGCGATACTCTAGGCCGTAGGTCTGGGGCCCAGGAGCGCAGACGTCCCTAGAGACGGGGCTGTGCCCCGGGTAGCAGCGATACTCAAGGCCGTAGGTCTGGGGCCCAGGAGCACCGGCATCCCTAGAGACGGGGCTGTGCCCTGGACAGCAGCAATACTCTAGGTCGTAGGTCCGGGGCCAAGGAGCGCTGGCATCCCTAGAGACGGGGCTGTGCCCTGGACAGCAGCAATACTCTAGGTCGTAGGTCCGGGGCCCAGGAGCGCCGGCGTCCCTAGAGACAGGGCTGTGCCCCGGGTAGCAGCGATACTCAAGGCCGTAGGTCCGGGGCCCAGGAGCGCCGGCGTCCCTAGAGACGGGCCTGTGCCCCGGGTAGCAGCGATACTCAAGGCCGTAGGTCTGGGGCCCAGGAGTGCCGGCGTCCCTAGAGACGGGCCTGTGCCCCAGGTAGCAGCGATACTCAAGGCCGTAGGTCTGGGGCCCAGGAGTGCCGGCGTCCCTAGAAACGGGGCTGTGACCTGGGCAGCAGCGATACTCTAGGTCGTAGGTCCGGGGTCCAGGAGCGCCGGCGTCCCTAGAGACGGGGCTGTGCCCCGGGCAGCAGCAATACTCAAGGCCATAGGCCCAGGGCCCAGGGAGCGCCGGCGTCCCTAGAGACGGGGCTGTGCCCCGGGCAGCAGCAATACTCTAGGCCGTAGGTCCGGGGCCCAGGAGTGCAGACGTCCCTAGAGACGGGGCTGTGACCTGGGCAGCAGCAACACTCAAGGCCGTAGGTCTGGGGCCCAGGAGCACCGGTGTCCCTAGAAACGGGGCTGTGACCTGGGCAGCAGCAATACTCAAAGTCGTAGGCCCGGGGCCCAGGAGCGCCGGCGTCCCTAGAGACGGGGCTGTGACCTGGGCAGCAGCGATACTCAAGGCCGTAGGTCCGGGGCCCAGGAGCACCGGCGTCCCTAGAAACGGGGCTGTGCCCTGGGCAGCAGTAATACTCTAGGTCGTAGGTCCAGGGCCCAGGAGCACCGGCGTCCCTAGAGACGGGTCTGTGCCCTGGACAGCAGCGATACTCTAGGCCATAGGTCCAGGGCCCAGGAGCGCCGGCGTCCCTAGAGTCAGGGCTGTGACCTGGGCAGCAGCAATACTCAAGGCCGTAGGTCCGGGGCCCAGGAGCGCCGGCGTCCCTAGAGTCACGGCTGTGACCTGGGCAGCAGCAATACTCTAGGCCGTAGGTCCGGGGCCCAGGAGCGCCGGCGTCCCTAGAAACGGGGCTGTGCCCTGGGCAGCAGCGATACTCTAGGTCGTAGGTCCGGGGCCCAGGAGCGCCGGCGTCCCTAGAGACGGGCCTGTGACCTGGACAGCAGCGATACTCAAGGCCATAGGTCCAGGGCCCAGGAGTGCCGGCGTCCCTAGAGACGGGGCTGTGACCTGGGCAGCAGCAATACTCTAGGCCGTAGGTCCGGGGCCCAGGAGTGCAGGCGTCCCTAGAGACGGGGCTGTGCCCTGAGCAGCAGCAATACTCTAGGTCGTAGGTCCGGGGCCCAGGAGCGCCGGCGTCCCTAGAGACGGGGCTGTGCCCTGGACAGCAGCGATACTCAAGGCCATAGGTCCAGGGCCCAGGAGTGCTGGCGTCCCTAGAGACGGGGCTGTGCCCTGGACAGCAGCGATACTCTAGGCCATAGGTCCAGGGCCCAGGAGTGCAGGCGTCCCTAGAGACGGGGCTGTGCCCTGGGCAGCAGCGATACTCTAGGTCGTAGGTCCGGGGCCCAGGAGTGCCGGCGTCCCTAGAGACGGGGCTGTGCCCTGGACAGCAGCGATACTCAAGGCCATAGGCCCAGGGCGCAGGAGCGCTGGCGTCCCTAGAGACGGGGCTGTGACCTGGGCAGCAGCAATACTCTAGGTCGTAGGTCCGGGGCCCAGGAGCGCCGGCATCCCTAGAGTCACGGCTGTGACCTGGGCAGCAGCAATACTCTAGGCCGTAGGTCCGGGGCCCAGGAGTGCAGGCGTCCCTAGAGTCACGGCTGTGACCTGGGCAGCAGCAATACTCTAGGTCGTAGGTCCGGGGCCCAGGAGCGCCGGCGTCCCTAGAGATGGGGCTGTGCCCTGAACAGCAGCGATACTCAAGGCCATAGGTCCAGGGCCCAGGAGCGCTGGCGTCCCTAGAGACGGGTCTGTGCCCTGAACAGCAGCGATACTCTAGGCCATAGGTCCAGGGCCCAGGAGCGCCGGCGTCCCTAGAGTCAGGGCTGTGACCTGGGCAGCAGCAATACTCAAGGCCGTAGGTCCGGGGCCCAGGAGCGCCGGCATCCCTAGAGACGGGGCTGTGCCCTGGGCAGCAGCAATACTCTAGGTCGTAGGTCCGGGGCCCAGGAGCGCCGGCGTCCCTAGAGACGGGGCTGTGCCCCGGGTAGCAGCGATACTCTAGGCCATAGGTCCGGGGCCCAGGAGCCCTGGCGTCCCTAGAGACGGGGCTGTGCCCTGGACAGCAGCGATACTCAAGGCCATAGGTCCAGGGCCCAGGAGTGCCGGCGTCCCTAGAGATGGGGCTGTGCCCTGGGCAGCAGCAATACTCTAGGTCGTAGGTCCGGGGCCCAGGAGTGCAGGCGTCCCTAGGGACGGGGCTGTGACCTGGGCAGCAGCAATACTCTAGGTCGTAGGTCCGGGGCCCAGGAGTGCCGGTGTCCCTAGAGATGGGGCTGTGCCCTGGGCAGCAGCAATACTCAAGGTCGCAGATCTGGGGTCCAGGAGCGCCGGCATCCCTAGAGTCGGGGCTGCGACCTGGGCAGCAGCGATACTCTAGGTCGTAGGTCTGTGCCCCAGGAGCGCCGGCGTCCCTAGAGACCGGGCTATGCCCTGGACAGCAGCGATACTCAAGGCCATAGGTCCAGGGCCCAGGAGTGCCGGCGTCCCTAGAGACGGGGCTGTGCCCTGGGCAGCAGCAATACTCTAGGTCGTAGGTCCGGGGCCCAGGAGCGCCGGCGTCCCTAGAGATGGGGCTGTGCCCTGGGCAGCAGCGATACTCAAGGTCGCAGATCTGGGGTCCAGGAGCGCCAGCATCCCTAGAGTATGGGCTGTGACCTGGACAGCAGCGATACTCTAGGTTGTAGGTCCAGGGTCCAGGAGCGCCGGCGTCCCTAGAGACGGGGCTGTGCCCCGGGTAGCAGCAATACTCAAGGCCATAGTTCCAGGGCCGAGGAGTGCCAGCGTCCCTAAAGACGAGGCTGTTAAGGGTCAGAGTGGCCAAGCAGCTCATGGTTGCTCAGTGCGGTGGTGGGGCAAGAAAGGTTAGTGCGACCTGTGGCTGTATGAGCAGGGAAGCGAGCAGGAGAAGGGAGGTGATTTGAGACCAGTGGAGGAATGCCGAGCCCAGTCCTGGGGGCCGCATTTCAAAGGCTGTTGGAAAACTGGAGAGGTGCAGACTAGCCACAGAACTGATTGGAGGCTGGAGAAAATGCCTGACAGTGGGAGACACAGGGTGCACAGGCTGTTTGCTTGTGCGAACGCAGACAGAGGTGGCTCGTGCGCCATGTCGAGGCACCGTGGCGGGGAGCACACAGCAGGTGCATAGGGCTCTGAGACTGAGCAAAGCAGAACAGGGACTGATCGCTGGAAGCTGGAGCAGACAGTGTTTAGCAGGGAGGGAAATGACCTCCGAGGGATGGAGATGCTCCATCTCTTGGTGTCTCCAGCTCTCAGCTTGACACTGCACTGGAAATGTTGCTTTAGCCAAGCGCAGGTGATTGGGCTGAGCACAGGGGAAGGGGGTGAAATACTCTGGGTCCTGGTAGGCAGGGGTTCACCAGCTGAGCTACCCAATGGTTACACTTCCCTCACAGCACCTCATGCACACCCCATTTCCCCTCTGCAGCACCTCGTGCACGCCCCATTCCCCCAGCAGCACCTCGTGCACGCCTCATTCCCCCCCCTGCAGCACCTCATGCACACTCGATTCGCCCCATAGCACCTCATGCAGGCTTCACTGCCCCCCCCAGCACCTCGTGCACACCCCATTCCCACCCCACAGCACCCTCGTGCAGGCTCCACTCCCCCCCTGCACAGCACCTCGTGCACACCCCATTTTCCCCTCCTCACAGCACCTCATGCAGGCTCCACTCCCCCGACCCAGCACTTCGTGCATGCCCCATTCCCACCCCCGCAGCACCTCGTGCACACTCGATGCACCCCACAGCACCTCTTGCAGGCTTCACTCTCCCCAGCGCCTCATGCACACCCCATTCCCCCCCACAGCACCTCATGCAGGCTCCACTCCCCACTCTGCACAGCACTTTGTGCACGCTCCATTCCCCCCACACCCGCAGCACCTCGTGCACGCCCCATTCTCCCCCCCAGCACCTCATGCACGCCTCATTCCCCCCCCGCAGCACCTCGTGCACGCCTCATTCCCCCCCTGCAGCACCCCGTGCACACTCGATTCCTCCTGCAGCACCTAGTGCAGGCTCCATCCCCCCCATAGAGCACCTCATACACACGCCATTCCCTCCCCCACAGCACCTTATGCACGCCCCATTCCCCCTCCACTCGCAGCACTTGTGCACGCCCCATTCTCCCCACCTCGCAGCTCCTCATGCATGCCTCATTCCCCCCCAGCACCTCGTGCATGCCTCATTTTCCCCCCTGCAGCACCTCATGCACACTCGATTCCCACCCCCGCAGCACCTCGTGCAGGCTCCACTCCGCCCCACAGAGCACCACATACCCACCCTATTCCCTCTCCCTGCAGCACCTCATGCACGCTCCACCCCCCCCCCCAGCACTTCGTGCATGCTCAATTCCCACCCCCAACACACCTGGCGTCTGACCTGGGGGGCGTCTCTGTCTCAGTTTGAGCAGGTCCTGGGGGCTGAACATGCCCATCTGGCCAGGCTCGGCCAGCACCTGGAGGAGCTCATGCAGGTCCAGCTGGACGCCCAGGCCATCTGCTCACAGCTCTCCACTCAGCAGGTAGGGACGCCAGCCCAGCGCCCAGCCCCCTGGTCCCATTTACACAGACGCCAATCTCTCCAAGGGAGGCAGCACGCGCCAGGGCAGCAGCCAAAGGCACCCGGCATTCCCCCTGCCCCAGCCAGCGCCGGGAATTCAGGCTGCGTTTCCCAAGGCTATCCGGGGGGGGGCAAGGGGCAATTTGCCCCCCCCAGGGGCCCCGTGAGCCCTGACCCGGCGTCGGTCCGGGTCTTTGGCAGCATTTCGGCGGCGAGGGGCCCTTCAGTGCTGCTGAAGACCCAGTCCGCAGCCCGATGAGTACAAGCGCCACAGCTCCCCCTGAATCCCCTGGGTGGCCCTGGCATTTCCTCTGTGTCATGGAGTGTGGGGGAGTCAGGACCCTGCACCCCCCACTTCCTGCGATTCACCGGGACTCTCAGCCAGCCAGTAAAGCAGGTTTATCTGGATGACAGGAACACAGTCCCAAGCAGGGCTTGTAGTACAGACAGCAGGACCCCCCAGTTAGGTCCATCTGGGGACGCCAGGGAGGCCACAGCCCTGTTGGGAAGCCCAAGCCCTGTCAGGGCCTCTCTCCATTTCCCAGCCAGCTTCAAACTGAAACTCTCCTCAGCCTCCCCCCTCCCGCCTCCTCCTCCTGCCTTTGTGTCCTTTGTCCAGTGTCCCCGGCAGAGGTTACCTGGCCTCCACAGGGCTGCCCAGAGGATTCCGGGGGCCTGGGGTCTTCAGCGGCGGGAGGCCTCCGCTTCGGCGGTAATTTGGAGGTGGGGGGTCCTTCCGCTCCCGGACCCGCCGCCGAAGTGCCCTGAAGACCCGTGGCGGGGGCCTCCTGCTGCCGAAATACCGCTGAAGTGGGACCCGCTGCCGAAGTGCAGCCGGGTCTTCGGCAGTAATTCGGTGGCGGGTCCTGGAACGGAAGGACCCCCTGCCGCCAAAGACTGGGAGCAGAAGAAGCTCCGGGGTCCTGAGCCCCGTGAGAGTTTTCCGGAGCACCTGGAGCGAGTGAAGGACCCCGCTCCAGGGACCCCGAAAAACTCTCGTGGTGGCCCCTGCGGGGCCCCGGGCCTGGGGAAAATTGCCTCACTTGCCCCCCCTCTGGGCGGCCCTGGGCCTCCAACCCCGCTCCTGGGTTCTCAGGTTACATGCTCAGGTATACCCCCTTCCCCAGTGCAGGCCGTCCCAGCACAACTCCCCTGCAACCTTCCCAGGTCAATACTCCCCACTCAGCATTCAGAGACACAGCACAAACATTCTCACTTCCTCACACTCTCCCCTCTGGATTCCCCTGGACACATGCACTGAGCCAGGCACATGGCCACATGTACATGCACGGAATGAGCCACATGCACACGCTGACTGCAACATGCAGAACACACCGATTCATACAGACCAAGTCACATACATACGCTGACTGTAATACACAGCACGCACAGATTCGCACGGACTGAGCCACATACACAAGCCAACTGCAACATGCAGCATGCACTGATTTGCACGGACCGAGTCACATACACACGCCGACTGCAACACACAGAACATACCGATTCACACAGACTGAGCCATATACACGTGCTGACTGCAACATGCAGCATACACCGATTCCCACGGACCGAGTCACACACACGCTGACTGTAACACTCAGCACACACTGATTCTCATGGACTGAGTAACATACACACGCCCACTGCAAGGCGCAGCATGCACCGATTCGCACGGACTGAGTCACATACACACACCGACTGCAACACGCAGCATGCACCGATTTGCATAGATTGAGTCATGGTAGCCTGTGAACATAACATAAGAACATAAGAACGGCCGTACCGGGTCAGACCAAAGGTCCATCCAGCCCAGTATCCTGTCTACCGACAGTGGCCAATGCCAGGTGCCCCAGAGGGAGTGAAGCTAACAGATAACGATCAAGTGATCTCTCTCCTGCCATCCATCTCCATCCTCGATGAACAGAGGCTAGGGACACCATTCTTTACCCTTCCTGGCTAATAGCCATTGATGGACTTAACCTCCATGAATTTATCCAGTTCTCTTCTAAACCCTGTTATAGTCCCAGCCTTCACAACCTCCTCAGGCAAGGAGTTCCACAAGTTGACTGTGCGCTGTGTGAAGAAGAATTTCCTTTTATTTGTTTTAAACCTGCTACCTATTAATTTCATTTGGTGACCCCTAGTTCTTGTATTATGGGAATAAGTAAAGAACTTTTCCTTATCTACTTTCTCCACAACACTCATGATTTTATAGACCTCTATCATATCCCCCCTTAGTCTCCTCTTTTCCAAGCTGAAGAGGTTGAGCCTCTTTAGTCTTTCCTCGTATGGGACCCTCTCCAAACCCCTAATCATTTTAGTTGCCCTTCTCTGAACCTTTTCTAGTGCTAGAATATCTTTTTTGAGATGAGGCGTCCACATCTGTACACAGTATTCGAGATGTGGGCATAGCATGGATTTATAGAAGGGTAATAAGAGATTCTCTGTGCACACACACACACTCAGAAACGCTGACTGAGACATACAAAGCACCCACCGATTCGCACGGACTATGCCACTCTAGCCTATGTGCACACACATAGACACACTGACTGAGTGCAGGCGTCTCTCACAAGCAGTTCAGTACGTTCAGGTCAGCGAGGTGCTCATCCCGATGAGCTCCCTGGGCACTGCCCGTGTGTGGCAGAGCAGAGCCCGCAGTGCCCTGTCGGAGAGGGTAGGGCCTGAGCTCGGGTCCTCTTTGTGCAGAGCTCCCTGGAGCTGGGGTCCAGCTTCTCTGGCTCTGGGGCTGCTGGGGGTGTGGAGAAAAGGTTGCCCATGGCAAAGGCACCATGCTCAGCGCCGGGCAGTGAGTGGTGGCCACAGAGCTGGGCTTTGGCCTGCCTGTCTGCCAAGGGGACTCCCCGAGGCCTGGAGGGTGGGGAAGTGAGCGTGGGCCTAGCGGCTGAGGTGGCAGGTGTATAGCGGGGCTACTACCAGCGAGGCAGAGGCTGCTGGACCCTCGCCTGCCTGTGTTCCCCACAGGGGAGCGCAGCAGCAGGGTTTGTGCTAACACTTCTCTCCCTCTTAGCTCCTCTCCGCTGAGATTCTGCACCACCGGGGCCTGGTGGAGCGCCTGCTGGGGATCTCCGACCCACTGCTCCGCGCCTGGCCCCTACCCTCACACCAGCACCCGCAGGTGAGACTCGGCACAGCCTCTGGCCTGGGGCCCGTGGGTGATGGGCAGCAAAGGGTGTCCCCTCGGGTACCTGACCCGCTGCGTTCCCCAGCCAGCCACCGGGTGACATGGGGAAAAGCCCCACCTCCTGTGGCCTGGGCTGGGCAGAGCTAGTGCGCTCAGGGAGAAGGCCCATGTCCCATGCTCTGCCCGGCCCGGTGCATGCCCCCTATGAGTTGTTTCTCTGCCCCAGCCATCAGCGCAGTCCCTCCAGGAGCAAGCTGACCGGCTCTTCCTGGAGAGCGCAGCCTGCGCGGTGCAGCTGGAGCGGGCCCAGGCCCTGCTAGCCCAGTTCACTGAGGCCCATGACGAGCTCACGCCCTGGCTGGAGGAGACGCAGCTGGTGGCCGCGCGGCTATCCCCGGACGCCATTAGCTGGGAAACCTTTAAGGAGCAACAGGACCTGCTGCAGGTGAGCAGGGCTGGAGGGCGAGCAAAGAGGCGGGGACAGAGCCCAGGAACCGAGAGGTGCCCTGTGGAATGGGAGCAGGGGGGCCAGGTGTCTGGTTTTGGACCAGAACGCCCAGGCAAAAAGGGACCTGGTGGCTCCAGTCAGCACTGGACCGTTAAAAGTCCAGTCAGCAGCACGGCAGGGCTAAGGCAGGGTCCCTGTCCGGCTGTGATGATGCGGTTCTGGCGGGACCCAACTGAGAGTGCCAAATCAGGACCAATTGCTCAAACAGGGCAGTCACAGCCCAAGGCTGGGGTTTTTCCACCTCTAAGGCAAACCAAACCAGCCAGACAAAAATGACTTCGGTTTTACCCCACTGGCCAACCACAAGTCACACAAGCAATTTCCTTAGACACTCCAGTCTCCCAGTATCACCACCAGTGCCACCCGTCCTGGGGATGAATGGTTATGAAAACCAACACCCCAGTAAAAGAAAAAGGTTCTCTCGATCCCAAAGGACCAAGCCCCAGACCCAGGTCAATATACACATCAGATCTTACCCACAAATCACGCTGTTGCCAATCCTTTAGAATCTAAAATCTAAAGGTTTATTCATAAAAGGAAAAAGATAGAGATGAGAGCTAGAATTGGTTAAATGGAATCAATTACATCCAGTAATGACAAAGTTCTTAGTTCAGGCTTGTAGCAGTGATGGAGTAAACTGCAGGTTTAAATTAAGTCTCTGGAGAACATCCCTGGCTGGGATGGGTCATCAGTCCTATGTGCAGAGCTTCAGTTTGTAGCAAAGTCCCTCCAGAGGTAAGAAGCAGGACTGAAGAGAAAATGGAGATGAGGCCTCCGCCTTATATAGGCTTTTCCAGGTGTAGGAACCTCTTTGATCCTACTGTGGAAAGTTACAGCAAAATGGAGTCTGCAGTCACATGGGCCAGTGTCTGCACACCCTGCTGAGTCACAAGGTGTATCCGCCTCCTCTGAATGGGTTAATTGTGTGGCTGATGGTCCTTAATGGGCCATCAAGCAGGCTAAACAGAGCTGACACCAACTTTGTCTGGGATCATTCCCAGTAACACAGCACAAGTTTGAAATATAGACAGTATACAGCCAATATTCATAACTTCAACTACCAAAATGATACAGACATACAGACAGCATAATCATAACCAGTAACCCGTAACCTGGTCTTAGACACCTTATATGACCCCCTTTACATAGGATCTGGTGCTACTACAGAACCTTGGTTGCAACCCATATTCTATATGGTTCCAGTTTATATCAATAATGTCACACCGGCTCTATGCGGCTCCCCAGAAGCAGTGACATGTCCCGCAGCTCTGAGGCGAGCCAGGGGGACTCCACACACTGCCCCCTCCCCAAGCGCCAGCTCCGCAGCTTCCTTTGGCCGGGAATCACAGCAAATGGGAGCTGCAGGGGCAGTGCCTGTGGGCAGAGGCAGCCCGCACTGCGCAGAGCTTTCTGGCCACATCTCTGCTTCGGAGCAGACATATTGCCGCTTCGGGGGAGCTGCCCGAAGTAAGCGCCGCTCAGAGCCTGCACCTCTTACCCCCTCCCACACCCCAATCCCCTGCCCCACCCAGAGTCCCCTTCCGCACCCAACTCCATCCCAGAGCTTGCACCCCTCACCTCCTCCCGCATCCCAACCCTCTGCCCTGCCTAGAGTCCTCTCCTGTGCCCCAACTCCCTCCCGGAGCCTGCACCCCTCACCCTCTCTCACACCCCATCCCCTGCCCCATCCTGAGTCCCCTCCCGTACCCAACTCCCTCACAGAACCTGAACCCCTCACCCCCCTCCTGCACCCCAACCCCATGCCCCAGCCAGAGTCCCCTCCCGTGCCCCAATTCATTCCTGGAGCCTGCACCACGAACCCCCTCCAGCACCCCAACCCCCTGCTCCAGCCCAGAATCCCCTCCCGCGCCCCAACTCCCTGCCCCACCTAGAGTCCCTGAACTCCTCATTTCTGGCCCTACCTGGAGTCCGCATCCCCAGCCGGAGCCCTCACCCCATCCCACACCCCAGCCCCCTGAGCCAGCTAGGTGAAAATGAGCAAGTGAGTGAGGGAAAGTGAGTGACAAAGGGAGTGGGCAGGGGGCGGAGCCTCAGGGAAGGGGGTGGGGCAAGAGAGTTTGGTTTTGTCTGATCTGAAAGTTGGCAACCCTAACTGGCTGCAGGGCAGGGCCCCGATCCTGCCAGGGGCCAAGCACCCAGTGTCTCCAGCAGCGTGCAGAGTCTGTCACCTGAGAGCTAAGGAGCAGCCTCGTTCACCTCTCCCCACGGGCCCCCTCCAAGGCGCACTGCCTTGCACTACGGGCCCAGGCAGTGCCATCCACTGGGAGCCTGGGCCCCGCTTTCTAGGCTGCCAGTGACCCAGGAGCTTGGCAGCCCACTGGGGAATCAGGCCAGTCTGGGGCCAGGGGAGGTGATGGGCAGAGAAGGGGGCAGGGCTGCCACATGTCTGGGCACTGAGGGACAGGAGCATCGCCGGGACATGGGGGAGTGGGGTGGGCAGAGGGCCCTGGGGGCGAGGGAGGCCAAGCTAATCATGTCCAGGGGGCAGCTGGAGAAAGCAGAGCTCCCCTCGCTCCCATGTGTGCTCTGGGTTTCCCTGCCACCCTCACGGTGGGTGATCCTTCCCTCCGTGCCCGCACACCGGGTGCTTATCTCTCTCCCCGCAGTGTCTGCGGGAGGCCCTTGCTGAGCACCGGCCCCTGATGGTGAAGCTGCAGCGCGTCTCCGCCCAGCTGGCGGAGCTAAGCCCGGAGCAGGGGGCCCTGTTCCAGCAGCAGTGCCAGGCGGCAGAGGAGCAGTACGGCAGCATCCGGGAGCACGTGCGCCAGGCAGCCACGGTGTTGGAAGATGCCATCCCGCGCTACAGCCAGGTACACAGGGCAGCTCCGTGACAGAGCCCCTGGCCCATCACACCTCGGACTCCCCTCCCCACACCAGGCCCATGGGCCCGGTGAGCCCAGCATGTGGCCCCCATGTACACTGGCCTGGCC
Organism: Aldabrachelys gigantea; assembly: GCA_026122505.1. Classification (NCBI taxonomy): domain Eukaryota; kingdom Metazoa; phylum Chordata; order Testudines; family Testudinidae; genus Aldabrachelys; species Aldabrachelys gigantea. Next base: position 299,035,984 of record CM047480.1, read on the forward strand.
AGTGGGCACCTCAGCCAGTGTCTCCAGCGGCACAGCCAGCCCAGCGTCCCCACCCTACACGCTCCAGGTATCGAGTGATGGGCTGGCCAGAGCCATGGCTTGATGCCCAGGAAGGGCCAGGGGCCGGGGAGCTGGCCCTAAGAGTGCCTGAAGGACCGATGGGTCCTTGGGTGCTGCCCAGGCCGGGTGGGACCCTGCTCGATGGAGCCGCACCCCAGCTCTCAGCCTGCCTCATCCCCATCCCCACCCGGCAGCTGGGCCCCCAAGAAACCCCTGGTCGGTCCCACGTTCTCTCCCACAGCTCACTGAGCGCATGGACTTTCTGCTGGAGAGCCTGGAGCAGCTCCAGGGCCGTGTGCAGAACCCTCCTGTGGTCCGGGGCGACACAGTCCACCTCCGGGAGCAGATCTGCGAGAACAGTCTGGCGCTGGGCGAGCTGGAGAAGCTGGGGGTGGCACTGGAGACCGTGCGCAGCCAGGGGGCCGAGCTGCTGGCCAGCATGCAGATGGCTCATGCCGATGCTGCGGCAAAAGGTACCGGTGTCTGCAGCCCGCAAGGCTCTGCCTGGGGTCGCCCCATGGCACAAGCACTCAGCACCAGCAGCTCCCGACCCCGAGTCACCCCCAGAGGCTGAGCCTGCTGCCTGTGTGGGGGAGACAGATGGGGGCCAGGCTGCTCCCACCCCATACACCAGCCCCTTTGCACAGTGAAAGCTGCATGAGCCCGGAACTGGGGAGAAAGCGTGGCACTGCAGGGCCCCGGGGTGGGGAGATTGCTGGGGGTGGGGGCTGGGGCTGGGGGGGGCAGGTAATACTACTGGGCCCTGGGGATGTAGGAATTACTGGGAGGCACCCCTGGGATGGGGGTCAGTGGTGCTACGGGACCCTGCGAATGGGAGGTCAGTGCCCCTGAGGTTGGGAGATTGCAGGTGGCACTGTTGGTCCCTTGGGAGCGGGGAATTGTAGGGGGTGCCCCTGTCACAGAGTTTGGGGGAGACGAAGCCCTGCACCCCCGGCTTCCTGCGATTCACCGTGACTGTCAGCCAGCCAGTAAAGCAGAAGGTTTATCTGGACGACAGGAACACAGTCCAAAGCAAGGCTTGTAGGTACAGACAACAGGATCCCCCAGTGAGGTCCATCTGGGGCCTCAGGGAGGCCACAGCCCCGTTGGGAAGCCCAAGCCCTGTCGGGGCCCCTCTCCAATTCCAGTCAGCTCCAAACTGAACCCCTCCCCAGCCCCTCCTCCCTGGGCTTTGTCTCTTTCCCAGGGCCAGGAGGTCGCCTGACCTCTTTGTCTCCAACACCTTCAGCTGGCACCTTTGCAGAGGAGGGGCCCAGGCCATCAGTTACTAGGAGACAGAGTGTCAGGCATTTATGACAGGTTTCAGAGTAGCAGCCCTGTTAGTCTGTGTCCGCAAAAAGAACAGGAGGACTTGTGGCACCTTAGAGACTAACAAATTTATTTCAGCATAAGCTTTCGTGAGCTACAGCTCACTTCTTCGGATGCATAGAATGGAACACACAGACAGGAGATATTTATACATACAGAGTGTCACGGAGTGTGAGGGAGTCCGGCCCTGCACTCCTCTTCCTGGTCCCCACAGTGACTTTTAGCCAGCCAGTAAAACAGAAGGTTTATTGGACAACAGGAACGCAGGTTACAGCAGAGCTTGCAGGCACAATCAGGACCCCTCCATCAAGTCCTTCTGGGCTTTCAGGGTCCTTGGATCCTAGCTAGGATACCCTGAATTCCGCGCACACAGCCCCAAAACCCAAACTGACCTGCCCCTCCTCCCGCAGGCCGATTCCTTTGTCCAGCTTCCTGGGAAAAGGTGCTGAACACCCTCCCCCCACCTGGCTCAGGTTACAGGCTTAAAGATCCTGTCCCTCACCTAAAGACATCCCCTGCTCTCCCACTCCCCACACCGACAGCCCCTACTCCATCATATCTCTCCCCCCTTTGGAACTGAACTGAGCGGGGTCACTCTGCCCAGTGACCTGGGGAAGTTCAGGGCCCCCTCTCCGGGACAACGCGTCCGCTATCAGGTTGGCACTTCCCTTCACATGGACCACGTCCATGTCATAGTCCTGCAGGAGCAGGCTCCACCTCAGGAGCTTGGCGTTGGCTCCTTTCATCTGGTGCAGCCAGGTCAGGGGAGAGTGGTCGGTGTACACGGTGAAGTGTCGCCCAAAGAGATATGGCTCTAGCTTCTTAAGGGCCCACACCATGGCCAGGCATTCCTTCTCGATGGCCGCGTAGTTCTGCTCCCGGGGAAGCAACTTCTTGCTCAGGTACACGATGGGGTGTCTCTCCCCCTTTTCATCCTCCTGCATTAACACCGCCCCCAGTCCCGTGTCTGAGGCGTCGGTGAACACCATAAAGGGTTTGTCAAAATCAGGGTTTGCCAGAACTGGGCCACTAACCAGAGCCTCCTTCAGTGCCCGGAAAGCCTCCTGGCACTGTTCGGTCCAGACCACCTTGTCTGGCTTCCCCTTTTTGCTCAGTTCAGTGATGGGGCTGGCTACGGCACTAAAGTGGGGCATGAACCTTCGATAGTACCTCGCCATCCCAATAAAGTCCTGGACCTGCTTTTTGGTTTGGGGAGCAGGCCAGTCTCTGATCACCTCCACCTTGGCTGGTTCCGGCTTCAGGTAGCCGCTCCCCACCCGATGGCCCAGGTACGATACTTCAGCTATCCCCACCTTGCACTTCTCAGCCTTTACGGTTAACCCAGTCTTTTGGAGTCGGTCCAGGACTTGTTTAACCTGGGACACGTGGTCCTCCCAGGTCTGGCTGAAGACACAGATGTCGTCAATATACGCCACGGCAAAACTCTCCATCCCCCTCAGTAGCTGATCCACCAGGCGCTGGAAGGTGGCCGGCGCTCCCTTGAGGCCAAAGGGCAGGGTCAGAAACTCGTAGAGCCCCAGAGGGGTGATAAAGGCCGATTTCAGCCTGGCATCTGCGTCCAGCGGCACTTGCCAGTAGACCTTTGTAAGATCCATGGTGGTGAGGTACCGAGCACCTCCCAGCTTGTCTCGGAGCTCGTCAGGCCTGGGCATGGGGTAGGCATCAGATACGGTGATGGCATTGAGCTTTCGATAGTCCACACAGAACCGGATTAATCCATCCTTCTTGGGGACCAGCACCACTGGCGAGGCCCAAGGGCTGGAAGACGGCTGGATCACACCCAAAGCCAGCATGTCCCTGACCTCTCTTTCCAGATCCTGGGCAGTTTTACCAGTGACCCGAAAAGGGGAGCATCTTATAGGGGGATGTGACCCGGTCTCCACCCTGTGGACAGTCAAATTAGTGCATCCAGGCTGGTTGGAAAACAGCTATCGGTACAGATGCAGCACCCCTCTGATCTCAGCGTGCTGGGCCAGGGTCAGCTGATCAGAGAGGGGAATTGCCTCCAGGGGGGAACCCGCTTTTGTCCCAGGGAATAGATCCACTAAAGGGTCATCTCCCTGCCCCTCCCAGTGTCCACACACGGCCAACCCCACATTCCCCCTGTCATAGTATGGTTTCATCATGTTCACATGGTACACCCGACGGTGATGTGCCCGGTTTGACAGCTCCACCACATAGTTTACCTCATTTAGTTGCTTGACAACCTTGAAGGGCCCTTCCCAGGCGGCCTGGAGTTTGTTTTTCCTCACGGGGATGAGAACCATCACCTGATCCCCGGTGGCAAAGGCCCGGGCCCGGGCCGTGCGGTCATACCAGACCTTCTGCTTCCTCTGGGCTCGGGCCAGATTCTCCCTGGCCAGGCCCATTAGCTCGGCCAGTCTTTCCCGGAAGGTCAGGACATACTCCACCACTGATTCTCCCTCGGGAGTGGCCTTCTCCTCCCATTCGTCCCTCATTAGGTCTAGGGCCCCCCTTACCCGCCTTCCATACAACAGTTCGAAAGGCGAAAATCCAGTAGATTCCTGGGGTACCTCCCTGTTTGCGAACAGCAGGTGAGGTAAGTACTTGTCCCAATCCTGCGGGTGCTGGTTCATAAATGTTTTTAGCATCATCTTCAGCGTCCCGTTGAACCTTTCCACCAGCCCGTTGGACTGGGGGTGATACGCTGAGGCCCAGTTGTGCTGGACCCCACATTTCTGCCATAAGGACCGGAGCAGGGCTGACATGAAGTTGAACCCCTGATCCGTTAAGACCTCCTTGGGGAACCCCACCCGGCTGAAAATTGTCAGCAGCGCATCTACCACTGTGTCTGCTTTGACAGAGGACAAGGCCACCACCTCGGGGTAGCGAGTGGCAAAATCCACCACCACCAGGATGTATTTCTTCCCTGACCGGATCGTCTTGCTGAGAGGTCCCACTATGTCCATGGCCACCTTCTGGGAAGGTTCTTCTATGATGGGTAAAGGCCTCAAGGCTGCCTTCCCCTTGTCCCGGGCCTTCCCCACCCTCTGGCAGGGGTCACAGGGTTGGCAGTACTGTCGGACCTGAGCAAAGACCCCAGGCCAGTAAAAGTTCTGTAGCAGCCTCTGTCTGGTGCGCCGGATTCCCTGGTGTCGTGTGAGAGGGATGTCATGGGCCAGGTACAGCAGCTTGTGGCGAAACTTCTGGGGAACCACCAGCTTCCTCCTGATCCCCCATGACTCTACTTCCCCTGGGGGAGCCCATTCTCGGTACAGGAACCCCTTCTCCCACAGAAATCTCTCCTTGCAACCTCTCCTCAGGGTCTGTTCCGCACTAAGGTCAGCCCGGTCCCTGGGCTTCTGCAAGGAGAGATCTTTCTGCAACTCGGCCTGGAACTCAGCAGCTGGGACAGGGATGGGGACCAGCTCTCTCTTGCTGGCTGGGTCTGAGGCCGCAGCCTCTCTGAGCTGTGCCCCTGGGCGTTTCCGGCCCCCCAGGTTAGGGTCCTGCACCTCGGGCCGAGTACCTTCCCCGTTGTCGGGGTGCAGTGCCCTTTGCCGACTCTGACTACAAGTCACGACCAGGGCACTCTGAGTGCTACTAGGCCAGTCCTCAAGGTCCCCTCCCATTAACACGTCTGTGGGCAAATATGGGTGTACCCCCACGTCCTTGGGGCCCTCCTTGGCCTCCCACTTCAGATGTACTCTTGCCACGGGCATCTTGAATGGGGTCCCGCCCACACCCATCAGGGTCAGGTAGGTGTCGGGCACCATCCGATCTGAGCCCACCTCCTCGGGTCGGGCAACCGTCACCTCTGCACCCATGTCCCAGTACCCAGTGACCTTCCTCCCATCTACCTCCAGGGGAACAATGCACTCTTTCCGGAGGGGCAGCCCCGCGCCCACCCGGTAAACCAAAAACCCGGAGGCTGGAGCATCCAGCCCCCCAGAGGAGCTGACCTGGGGACCTCCTCCCTCCTTCACAGGTGGTATGTTCCCAGCCCCCCTTTCCCGGGAATGTAGCCCCTCCTCCGATTGGGTTTTTACCCAGTCCACCCTCTGCGGATTGGGTCTGCTTGGTCTGTCCCTGAGCTTGGGGCACTGGGCCCGTATGTGGCCTCGTTGGCCACATTGATAGCAGCCCATGTCTCGTGGGTCCCCTTGAGTGGGTCGTAGGGACCTGACGCTGGATGTTCCCCTTTTGGGGGGGTTCTCCATAGGCCCCCACTGGGAGGTCCCATGATGACTCTCTCTCTGCGTTGAGGCAGGCCTGCTCCTTCGAGACTCCTCCCTGCCATCCCCTGCCCGACTGTCCACAAATTGGTCGGCAAGTTGGCCTGCGTGCTGCGGGTTCTCCGGCTTCTGGTCCCTCAACCACAGCCTCAGGTCGGACGGGCACTGCTCATACAGGTGCTCCAGTATGAACAGGTCAAGCAAGTCCTCTTTAGTTTGGTCCCCAGCTGTCCACTTGTGGGCATACCCCTGCGCCCGGTTGACCAGTTGTAGGTATGTGACCTCATGGGTTTTACGCCGACTCCGGAACCTTTTCCGGTACATCTCAGGAGTCAGCCCAAACTCGCGGAGCAGGGCCTGTTTGAACAGTTCATAGTCCCCCGCCTCCGCCCCTTTCAGTCGGCTGTACACCTCCACGGCCGTGGAGTCCAGTAAGGGGGTGAGAAATGAGATCCTGTCTGCAGGGCCAACCCCATGCAGCTCGCAGTCATTCTCAAAGGCTGTCAGGAAGGTATCTATGTCCTCCCCCTCCTTACGCCGGGGCAGCCAGCGCTTATCAAAGTTCGTTGTAGGCTTGGGTCCCCCCTCACTCACCGCAGCCGGGGCCTCATGGCTCCTCAGCTGGGCCAGCTCCAGCTCATGTTTACGCTGGTTCTCCTTCTCCCCCCGCTCATGTTTACGCTGGTTCTCCTCATGTTTACACTGTTTTGCCTTCTCCTCCAGCTCTTGCCTCTTTAACTCGAGCTCCTCCCATCTCAGCCCCCTTTCATATTCCAGCCGCGCGGATGTCGAGCGTCGCCGGGAGGATCCCCTGCTGGCCAGGGGGGTCACGGTGCCCTCAGTATTCGCTGGGCTTCTCCCCGCCCTTCCCCGAGGCCTAGGAAGGGGGGGTCTCGGGAAGCCCTCGTCCGCCAGCTGACCACTCCCAGGGGGGACAGACACTGGTGACTGCGCTGCACCTGCCAGGCTGCTTCCCTCAGAGACAGGGCTCCGGTCTCCCTCCTCCAGCCGGGCAATCAGCTGGTCTTTGGTGAGCATCCCACTGCGCAGCCCCCTCTGCTTGCACAGCTCCAGCAGGTCACACTTGTGCAGCTTGGCATACATCTTCCTGCTGGCCACTCACAGGTCGGGGTGCTCGCCGCTCCCCACGGTTTCCAGGGGACCCCTAGTGCACCAGCCCTTCTTGAGGTCACCACCTCTCTGCCAGGTCGAGCTGCAGACTCCTCCGCCCCTGGGACCACTCACTGCAATCCCCCGGGGAACCCTGTTATTGCAAAGTCATTCTCACTGGGCACACACTCCCAGGGGTTAATCACCCCTTCGTTTTACTGCTCTCCAGTCACTTACTGCAGGAAGCGCCGTCCACGGAGTGCAGTATCTCCCGCCGCTGCCACCAGTTGTCACAGAGTGTGGAGGAGTCCGGCCCTGCACCCCTCTTCCTGGACCCCACAGTGACTTTTAGCCAGCCAGTAAAACAGAAGGTTTATTGGACAACAGGAACACAGGTTACAGCAGAGCTTGCAGGCACAATCAGGACCCCTCAATCGAGTCCTTCTGGGCTTTTAGGGTGCTTGGATCCTAGCTAGGATACCCTGAATTCTGCCCACACAGCCCCAAAACCCAAACTGACCTGCCCCTCCTCCCGCAGGCCGATTCCTTTGTCCAGCTTCCTGGGCAAAGGTGCTGAACCCCCTCCCCTCTGCCTGACTCAGGTTACATGCTTAAAGATCCTGTCCCTCACCTACAGACATCCCCTGCTCTCCCATCCCCCACACAGACAGCCCCTACTCCATCACACAGAGAACATGAAAAGGTGGAAGTATGCATATCAACAGGAAGGGTCTAATCAACTGAGATGAGCTATCGTCAGCAGAGGAAAAAAAACTTTTGAAGTGATAATTAAGATGACCCATAAAAGGTGTGAGGAGAACTTAACGTAGGGAAATAGATTCAATTAGTGTAATGACCCAGCCATTCCCAGTCTCTGTTAAGGCCTGAGTTAATTGTGTCTAATTTGCATATTAATTGGAGTTCAGCAGTCTCTCTTTGGAGTCTGGTTTTGAATTTTTTTTGTTGCAAAACTGCCACCTTCAAGTCTGTCACTGAGTGGTTAGAGAGCTTGAAGTGTTCTCCCACTGGTTTTTGAATGTTATGATTCCTGATGTCAGATTTGTGTCCATTTATTCTTTTGCGAAGAGACTGTCCGGTTTGGCCAATGTACATGGCAGAGGGGCATTGGTGGCACATGATGGCATATATCACATTGGTAGATGTGCAGGTGAATGAACCCCTGATGGCATGGCTGATGTGATTAGGTCCTATGATGGTGTCATTTGAATCAATATGTGGACAGAGCTGGCATCGGGCTTTGTTGCTAGGATAGGTTCCTGGGTTAGTGTTTATGTTGTGTGGTGTGCGGCTGCTGGTGAGTATTTTCTTCAGGTTGGGAGGCTGTCTATAAGCGAGGACTGGCCTGTCTCTCAGGATCTGTGAGAGTGAGGGATCATCTTTAAGGATAGGTTGTAGATCTTTGATGATGCGCTGGAGAGGTTTTAGTTGGGGGTTGTAGGTGATGGCTAGTGGCGTTCTGTTATTTTCTTTGTTGGGCCTGTCCTGTAGTAAGTGATTTCTGGGTACTCTTCTGGCTCTGTCAATCTGTTTTTTTACTTCAGCAGGTGGGTATTGTAGTTGTAAGAACACTTGATAGAGCTCTTATAGGTGTTTATCTCTGTCTGAGGGATTGGAGCAAATACGGTTGTATCTTAGAGCTTGGCTGTAGACAATGGATCGTGTGGTGTGTCCTGGATGGAAACTGGAGGCATGTAGGTAAGTATAGCGGTCAGTGGGTTTCCGGTATAGGGTGGTGTTTATGTGACCATCGCTCATTAGCACAGTAGTGTCTAGGAAATGGACCGCTTGTGTGGATTGGTCTAGGCTGAGGTTGATGGTGGGATGGAAATTGTTAAAATCACGGTAGAATTCCTCAAGGGCTTCTTTTCCATGAGTCCAGATGATGAAGATGTCATCAATGTAGCGCAAGTAGAGTAGGGGCGTTAGGGAACGAGAGCTAAGAAAGCGTAGTTCTAAGTCAGCCATAAAGATGTTGGCATACTGTGGGGCCATGCGGGTACCCATAGCAGTGCCACTGACTTGAAGGTATATATTGTCCCCAAATGTGAAATAGTTGTGGGTGAGGACAAAGTCACAAAGTTCAGCCACTAGGTTAGCTGTGATGTTATCGGGGATGCTATTCTTGATGGCTTGTAATCCATCTTTGTGTGGAATGTTGGTGTAGAGGGCTTCCACATCCATAGTAGCCAGGATGGTGTTTTCTGGAAGATCACTGATGGATTGTAGTTTCCTCAGGAAGTCAGTGGTGTCTTGAAGATAGCTGGGAGTGCTGGTAGGATAGGGCCTGAGGAGAGAGTCCACATAGCCAGACAATCCTGCTGTTAAGGTGTGATGATGTGGTTCTGGCGGGACCCAACTGAGAGTGCCAAATCAGGACCAATTGCTCAAACAGGGCAGTCACAGCCCAAGGCTGGGGGTTTTCCACCTCTAAGGCAAACCAAACCAAACCAAAAATGACTTCGGTTTTACCCCACTGGCCAACCACAAGTCACACAAGCAATTTCCTTAGACACTCCAGTCTCCCAGTATCACCACCAGTGCCACTCGTCCTGGGGATGAATGGTTATGAAAACCAACACCCCAGTAAAAGAAAAAGGTTCTCTCGATCCCAAAGGACCAGCCCCAGACCAAGGTCAATATACACATTAGATCTTACCCACAAATCACGCTGTTGCCAGTCCTTTAGAATTTAAAATCTAAAGGTTTATTCATAAAAGGAAAAAGATAGAGATGAGAGCTAGAATTGGTTAAATGGAATCAATTACATCCAGTAATGGCAAAGTTCTTAGTTCAGGCTTGTAGCAGTGATGGAGTGAACTGCAGGTTTAAATTAAGTCTCTGGAGAACATCCCCGGCTGGGATGGGTCATCAGTCCTATGTGCAGAGCTTCAGTTTGTAGCAAAGTCCCTCCAGAGGTAAGAAGCAGGACTGAAGAGAAAATGGAGATGAGGCCTCCGCCTTATATAGGCTTTTCCAGGTGTAGGAACCTCTTTGATCCTACTGTGGAAAGTTACAGCAAAATGGAGTTTGCAGTCACATGGGCCAGTTTCTGCACACTCTGCTGAGTCACAAGGCGTATCCGCCTCTGAATGGGTTAATTGTGTGGCTGATGGTCCTTAATGGGCCATCAAGCAGGCTAAACAGAGCTGACACCAACTTGTCTGGGATCTTTCCCAGTAACCCAGCACAAGTTTGAAATACAGACAGCATACAGCCAATATTCATAACTTCAACTACAAAAACGATACAGACGTACAGACAGCATAATCATAACCAGTAACCCGTAACTTGGTCTTAGACACCTTATATGACCCCCTTTACATAGGATTTGGTGCTACTACAGAACCTTGGTTGCAACCCATATTCTATATGGTCCCAGTTTATATCAATAACGTCACACCCCCAACGCAAAATTGATGCAGGAAGGGATGACACAGATATCACTGACTGCATCCCAAAAGCTCCCCATCCCTGGGTCTGTCTCACTACAGCCAGTATTGGGCTAGAGGCCATACCAGTGTATAATAGAAATGGTTTATTAAAGTCATGTTCAATAACATGATTGAATCTCTTTACAAACTCAAGGTAAAACTTAGTTTGAACAACAATGGATTGGATATGCTCTTGCAGCAGGATTCCTGTATGTCTTATATGATCCTGCCAAGAGTTAAAGAAACTAGCTATTTTATCTATACAAGTTCTGGCAAATGTTTGGAAACCGATTAACATCAAATCACTGTAGATATTAATGTTGTTTATAGTACAGGAATTTTGGCATTTAGCCATGCAATCAATATGGTAGTGTGCCTCAGTTTCCCCTTTCCTAGTGCACATCAGCTCTGGAATGTCTTTTCCTCTGTGAAAAGTTTCAATACTGTTTACAGGCATTAACTGTGAAACATTAGTATGGCAAGGCCTTTTAACATAAAGTGTGTTCTCATGTACTGCTTTCAACACGTTCAAGGGACTTTCCATAGGACTGGGCACATTGTACATTCGTACAATTCTTGGTAATAGCAACACATTAGTTACAAAATTACCATTAGCAGTAACAACAAATTCATTGCAAGTGTCCATTTACAATCATGTTTGTTATGCCACACCCTTGGATTAATACCATTGGAGTTTGGGAATTCTAGGGTTAACATTTGGCTTCCCTTTGCAAAATTTAGTTTTCTCTTTTCCCTGCAGGATCAAACCCTGATTCCTCTTGCTTAACCAAATTCACTGGCTGATGGGGTGGGGTCTCTGTGCTAACAGCTATTAGCAAGTCTTTCTTCTCCCTGCCAGTCAGGTAATTTGCATCAACACAGACACTAGTTTTAGATTTTCAGCTGCTACGCATTCCAAGGCTGGACTCTGTTTTACAGAGACACCACACAAATTTAAATAGTTGGAGGGTGAGAGTCTGCTTGCTTTTCCCTGCATTTTTAAGCCTTCAGCCATAAAACCATTTAGCTCTGAAACACCAGCAACCAAATCTGTCCTTAGATCCTAAAGCACAGACTGCTCACTCACAGAACTAGCATGGAGACGTTTTTGTCCAAACACCATTGTTTTCCCAACAAGCTGGCCACACACAGGCACGGGGTTATAGGGCTGCTTAACTTTCTTAACAGCTTCTACTCCATCTGAGACCTTCTCAAAGCTACCCCCACTGGATCTTTCAAAAGGAAAGTCAGTGGATCCATTCACAACAGAAAATTTCTGGCTGTTAGGAACTGAAACTTCCTTGATTAAATCACTTTTACACCCTTCAGTTGCAGCAAATTGCTTGCACAGATTACCCTGAGGATTTCCTTCCCCAGGAGCTTTTCTAAGCAGCAATACACCCCTCTCAGATCTTTTGCCCTTATCCTCCTCATCTAGGGTTTGCTCTGAAGGAACACTTTCCTGAGCAACCACAGACTCTTTCTGGGTCTCATTTACATTCAGAATCACCTCTGGCCCACTAGGCAGATTTTTACACAATTCCCTTTCAGGCAAACTTATAGACTTTCTAGCTAACAGGCTAGAAGCATTCTCCTTCCCTTGGCCATGAACAGGTTCAGGAATCTTTTCCTTCTTACTAAAACTGTCAGTAGGTAACACAATTAAATTACCTTTCTGCTTTCCTTATGCCCTGGCTAGGGTATTACCCTGATTAGACAGAGTTGCTACACCCTTTTCCAGCCACACATTAGCAACTGGCAAACTACAAGCACCAGAATTGTCTGGTCTCTGGGACTTTGCTAAGACACTAACTGGATGCAACCTAGTTACAGGGCCATTTTTCCCAGCAGACACAAACTTAGGACTATTCCCTTCCTGGGCTTTAGTTGAATCCGTAACCAACTCTGAGACACCTGCACTATTCTCAACCGTCACAGGCTGAAAGGCACCTTCTGTCTGCTCCACAGACACAAAAGAGATGGAGACACATTCTCCTTCACCAGACACACAGCTTGGGATTTCATTTCCTTTGTCCCAGCACACAGGGCTGTTCACAGACAACTGCTTGGAGACCGAAGTAGCTTTCTCCATAGGCAAGTCAATACCCCTGACAGACACAGGCACATTTCCTTCACTGTCACATTTCTCCACACAGGTAACAGGTAAGGGATAGGGACACTCATCCTCCACTATCCTTGTCTTCCCAAACTGCTGACTAGATCAAGCCATCAGCTCACAAGGCTGCCTAGGTTCATTTAGACTTTCCCTGCCAGGCACATTGCCACTCCCAACAGATAAGCTGCTGCTTTTTTCACTACACTGAGCTACTTCCAGCAAATCACAGTTACCCATTTTAGGTTCACTTTTTCAAGCTGCACTAGCCACCATGAATTCACTCTGGGTTTTGGTTGAATTCAGAACCCTCTCTGACATTTCAGACAAACCTTCACCTGATTCTTCTTGAGAGACACTCTCTGTTTGTTCACCGTCCCCCTCACTGCCATTAATCAGGGTATCTGCCACAGACCCAAACTCCCTCTGTGACCTGGTCACCACATTCACTTGGCCAGGCACCCCCAGTATGTTATTTCCTACCAAAACATCAGCCGGAATTAAATCTTGGACTGCAGCCTTCACGTCCCCTTTAAAGCCGTCCCACTCAAGGTAGGTTCTAGCCATTGGCAGGTCCACAGAGTATTCAGATAGTGCCACTACCGTCACATATTCCCCTGGCAGCATGTCCTCTGGCTTCACCAGATGTCCCTTGACTATAGTTACATCCGAGCCAGTGTCTCGGCATCCCATGCATTCAACACCATTGACCGTTGCCTCCATAATAAACCTTTTACTTCCTTGCCAAGCCTTAGTTCTGAAATAGCTGGTGAGCTGATCCCCTCCTCCCAGAGCACCGGAGACGAGGGGGTTGGCATTGGCCACTGCTCTGCTTGTACCTGGACTTGAGGTGGTGCTGTTGTGGCTTGGCTCAGCCTGGGTGCTCAGGGTAATGGAATTGGCATCTACTGTGGCTTTTGGGGTTGCTGGTTTTGGGCTGCCCTTTAGGGTTGGGCAATCTGGTCTTATGTGGCCAAGGATCCCACAGTGATAGCATGTAACCTGTTTATGTTTGGGGTGAGAGTTCCTACCCTCTGCGCCCCCGTGAGCCACCTTATAAAAGTCAGGGCCAGGTTTACCTTTAAATCCTTCCCTCCTCTTAAACTGGGGAGAATGGTGACTACTTTTCCCTTGGGGTTTATGCCCTTCCCAAACCCTATTTTGGGTATGGGCATCCGCAATCTCTGCAGCCCGTAGGACTGACTCAGGGTCCCTATCAGACACAGCAGCTCTCACAAGGTCAGGCACAATGTTTAAGAACTGTTCCAAAGTTATTAAATCCAGCAGCTTTTCAAAACTCCCATGCGCCTTTGCTCTCATCACCCACTTTTTAACAAAACTCATCAGCTTATGAGCACATTTTACAGAAGTACAATCATTAGACATTTTAAACTTTCTAAACTTGACTCTGTAAAAATCAGGAGTAACCTTGAACCGCTTTAACACAGAATCTTTAAACCGCCCATAATCCAAGGCTTCTTGTTCCTCCAAATCATTAAATACCTCCCTGGCTTTTCCAGTCAGTCTGGTCAGCAAGATAGGCATTTGCTGCTTATCAGGGATCTGGTATAGAGTCCAGAGGCGCTCAAAGGTGGACAAAAACTCCTCTATATCCTCAGCATCATTGTAAATGGGACACACCTTTTCCCAGTTCTTCTCCTGGCGGTGTGTATGTGGAGTACCAGGTGGCGATGACTTTCTCCGCTCTTCCATTACTTGAAGCTGCAGTCTGGCCGTCTCCTGTTCAGCAGCCAGTAATTCCAGACGCCCCCTATGAGCTTTTTCTTCTCTCTCATCAGCCTCCTTCTTTCTGTCTTTCAGCAGCTTCTTTCTGTCTTTCAGCAGCTTCTTTCTCTCTCTCAGCAGCTTCTCTTTCTAATTCAGCTATTTTCTGCCTTTCCAGCAATCGCAGATCTGCTAGTTTCTGTTCATGCTCCCATTGCAGTTTATTCGCTGCTTCTTTCATTCGAAGTGCTTCTACAGTCTCTGTAGTAACAGGTAAGGGCTGTGCTCCTGCCTCCTGATCACTGCCCATTAACAGATCTCTCAGTTCTTGATTTGTAGCTTTCTTTTTAAAGCTTATTCCCTTTTCTGAACACAAATCTTCCAGGGCTTTTTTGTCAAGACTCTCATATGCTCCTTGCTCACCCATTGCAACTGCTCTTTAACCAACCAAACTCTCAATACCAAAATTCAAATTTAGATAGCGTGGGGTTCTGACCCAAAGCTTAATTGACCTGGTTCTGTGGATCCTGCCGACTACGCCACTGTGACGATGTGGTTCTGGCGGGACCCAACTGAGAGTGCCAAATCAGTACTAATTGCTTAAACAGGGCAGTCACAGCCCAAGGCTGGGGTTTTTCCACCTCTAAGGCAAACCAAACCAGCCAGACAAAAAGGACTTCGGTTTCACCCCACTGGCTAACCACAAGTTACACAAGCAATTTCCTTAGACACTCCAGTCTCTCAGTATCACCATCAGTGCCACCCGTCCTGGGGATGAATGGTTATGAAAACCATTACCCCAGTAAAAGAAAAAGGTTCTCTCGATGCCAAAGGACTAAGCCCCAGACCCAGGTCAATATACACATCAGATCTTACCCACAAATCATGCTGTTGCTAATCCTTTAGAATCTAAAATCTAAAGGTTTATTCATAAAAGGAAAAAGCTAGAGATGAGAGCTAGAATTGGTTAAATGGAATCAATTCCATACAGTGATGGCAAAGTTCTTAGTTCAGGTTTGTAGCAGTGATGGAGTAAACTGCAGGTTCAAATCAAGTCTCTGGAGAACATCCCCCACTGGGATGGGTCATCAGTCCCTTGTGCAGAGCTTCAACTTGTAGCAAAGTCCCTCCAGAGGTCAGAAGCAGGATTGAAGACAAGATGGAGATGAGGCCTCCACCTTATATAGGCTTTTCCAGGTGTAAGGACACTTCTTTGTTCTTACTGTGGAAAGTTACAGCAAAATGGAGTCTGCAGTCACATGGGCCAGTTTCTGCACACCCTGCTGAGTCACAAGGCGTATCTGCCTCCTGTCAATGGGTCAATCGTGTAGCTGATGGTCCTTAATGGGCCATCAAGCAGGCTAAGCAGAGCTATCACCAACTTGTCTGGGGTGTTTCCCAGAACTGCAGCACCAATTTGAAATACAGACAGCATACAGCCAATATTCATAACTTCAACTACAAAATGATACAGACATACAGACAGCATAATCATAACCAGTAACCCATAACCTGGTCTTAGACATCTTATATGACCCCCTTTACATAAGATTTGGTGTCACTACAGGACCTTGGTTGCAACCCATGTTCTATATGGTCCCAGTTTATATCAATAACGTCACACCAATGCTTGAGATGATGGGGCGTCCAGGATTTCCAGGTTTATGGATCTTGGGTAGGAAATAGGATACACCTGGTCGGGATTCTAGGCATGTGTCTGCACAGATCTGTTCCTGTGCTCTCTCAGGGAGTTTTTTGAGCAGATGGTGTAGTTTCTTTTGGTAATCCTCAGTGGGATCACAGGGTAATGGCTTGTAGAATGTGGAGTTAGAGAGCTGCCTAGCAGCCTCTTGTTCATATTCTGACCTATTCATGATGACGACAGCACCTCCTTTGTCAGCCTGTTTGATTACGATGTCAGAGTTGTTCCTGAGGCTGTTGATGGCATTGTGTTCAGCACGGCTTAGGTTATGGGGAAGTGTTGCTGCTTTTCCACAATTTCAGCCCGTGCACATTGACAGAAGCAATCTATGTAGAAGTCCAGTCTGTTGTTTCGACCCTCAGGAGGAGTCCATGCAGAATCCTTTTTATTATAGCATTGGTAGGAAGGATTCTGTGGGTTAGGATGTGGTTCAGAGGTGTGTTGGAAGTATTCTTTGAGTCGGAGATGGTGAAAGTAGGATTCTGGGTCACCGCAGAACTGTATCATGTTTGTGTGTCTGGAAGGACAAAAGAATAAATGGACACAAATCTGACATCAGGAATCATAACATTCAAAAACCAGTGGGAGAACACTTCAAGCTCTCTAACCACTCAGTGACAGACTTGAAGGTGGCAGTTTTGCAACAAAAAAAATTCAAAACCAGACTCCTGTGATGGAGTAGGGACTCTCTGTGTGGGGAACGGGAAAGCAGGGGATGTCTTTAGGTGAGGGACAGGTGCTCAGCCTGTAACCCGAGCCCGGCAGGGGGGAGGGGGGAGCACCTGGGTGGAGGAGAAGGGAACAAAGGATTCGGCCGGCGGGAGAAAAGGCAGGACAGTTTGGGTTTGGGGCTGTGGGGCGGAATTCAGGGTATCCTAGCTGGGATCCAAGCACCCTGAACCCCCAGAAGGACTGGACGGAGGAGTCCTGACTGTGCCTGCAAGCTCTGCTGTAACCTGTGTTCCTGTTGTCCAATAAACCTTCTGTTTTACTGGCTGGATAAAAGCCACTGTGGGATCCAAGCAGAGGGGAGCAGGGCTGCAACCCCCAGACTCCGTGACAACTGGTAGCAGCGGTGGGATATACTGCACCCCGTGGATGGCGCTTCCTGCAGTAAGTGACTGGGGAGCAGTAAAACGAAGGGGTGATTAACCCCTGGGAGTGTGTGCCCAGTGAGAAGGACTTTGCAATAACAGGGTCCTCCGGGGGATTGGAGCGAGCGGTCCCAGGGGCGGAGGAGTCTGCAGCTCGACCCTGGCAGAGAGGTGGTGACCTCAAGAAGGGCTGGTGCACTAGGGGTCCCCCTGGAAACCGTGGGGAGCGGCGAGCACCCCGGCCTGTGAGTGGCCAGCAGGAAGATGTACGTCAAGCTGCGCAAGTGTGACCTACTGGAGCTGTGCAAGCAGAGGGGGCTGCGCACAGGGAGGCTGACCAAGGACCAGCTGATTGCCCGGCTGGAGGAGGGAGACCGGAGCCCTGTCTCTGAGGGAAGCAGCCTGGCAGATGCAGCGCAGTCACCAGTGTCTGTCCCCCCTGGGAGTGGTCAGCCGGCGGAAGAGGGCTTCCCGAGACCCCCCCTTCCTAGGCCTAGGGGAAGGGCGGGGAGGAGCCCAGAGAATACCGAGGGCACCGTGACCCCCCTGGCCAGCAGGGGATCCTCCCGGCGACGCTCGACATCCGCGCGGCTGGAATATGAAAGGGGGCTGAGATGGGAGGAGCTCGAGTTAAAGAGGCAAGAGCTGGAGGAGAAGGCAAAACAGCGTAAACATGAGGAGAACGAGCGCCAGCGTGAGCTGGAGGAGAAGGAGAACCAGCATAAACATGAGCTGGAGCTGACCCAGCTGAGGAGCCGTGAGGCCCTGGCTGCAGTGAGTGAGGGGGGACCCAAGCCTACAAAGAGCTTTGATAAGCACTTGCTGCCCCGGCGTAAGGAGGAGGAGGACATAGATACCTTCCTGACGGCCTTTGAGAATGCCTGCGAGCTGTACAAGGTTGACCCTGCAGACAGAATCGCAGTTCTCACCCCCTTACTGGACTCCACGGCCGTGGATGTGTACAGCCGACTGAAAGGGGCGGAGGCGGGGGACTATGAACTGTTCAAACAGGCCCTGCTCCGCAAGTTTGGGCTGACTCCTGAGATGTACTGGAAAAGGTTCCGGAGTCGGCGTAAAACCCATGAGGTCACATACCTACAACTGGTCAACCGGGCGCAGGGATATGCCCGCAAGTGGACAGCTGGGGCCCAAACTAAAGAGGACTTGCTTGACCTATTCGTACTGGAGCACCTGTACGAGCAGTGCCCGTCCGACCTGAGGCTGTGGTTGAGGGACCAGAAGCCGGAGAACCCGCAGCACGCAGGCCAACTTGCCGACCAATTTGTGGACAGTCGGGCAGGGGATGGCAGGGAGGAGTCTCGAAGGAGCAGGCCTGCCTCAACGCAGAGAGAGAGTCATCATGGGACCTCCCAGCGGGGGCCTATGGAGAACCCCCCCAAAAGGGGAACATCCAGCGTCAGGTCCCTCCGACCCACTCAAGGGGACCCACGAGACATGGGCTGCTATCAATGTGGCCAACGAGGCCACATACGGGCCCAGTGCCCCAAGCTCAGGGCCAGACCAAGCAGACCCAACCCGCAGAGGGTGGACTGGGTAAAAACCCAATCGGAAGACGGGCTACATTCCCGGGAAAGGGGGGCTGGGAACATACCACCTGTGAAGGAGGGAGGAGGTCCCCAGGTCAGCTCCTCTGGGGGGCTGGAAGCTCCAGCCTCCGGGTTCTTAGTTTACCGGGTGGGCACGGGGCTGCCCCTCCGGAAAGAGTGCATTGTTTCCCTGGAGGTAGATGGGAGGGAGGTCACTGGGTACTGGGACACGGGTGCAGAGGTGACGGTTGCCCGACCCGAGGTGGTGGGCTCAGATCGGATGGTGCCCGACACCTACCTGACCCTGATGGGTGTGGGCGGGACCCCATTCAAGGTGCCCGTGGCAAGAGTACATCTGAAGTGGGAGGCCAAGGAGGCCCCAAGGACGTGGGGGTACACCCATATTTGCCCACAGACGTGTTAATGGGAGGGGACCTTGAGGACTGGCCTAGTAGCACTCAGAGTGCCCTGGTCGTGACTCGTAGTCAGAATCGGCAAAGGGCACTGCACCCCGACAACGGGGAAGGTACTCGGCCCGAGGTGCAGGACCCTAACCTGGGGGGCGGGGAGTGCCCAGGGGCACGGCTCAGAGAGGCTGCGGCCTCAGACCCAGCCAGCAAGAGAGAGCTGGTCCCCATCCCTGTCCCAGCTGCTGAGTTCCAGGCCGAGTTGCAGAAAGACCCCTCCTTGCAGAAGCCCAGGGACCGGGCTGACCTTAGTGCAGAACAGACCCTGAGGAGAGGTTGCAAGGAGAGGTTCCTGTGGGAGAAGGGATTCCTGTACCGAGAATGGGCTCCCCCAAAGGAAGTAGAGTCATGGGGGATCAGGAGGAAGCTGGTGGTTCCCCAGAAGTTTCGCCACAAGCTGCTGTACCTGGCCCATGACATCCCTCTCACATGACACCAGGGAATCCGGCGCACCAGACAGAGGCTGCTACAGAACTTTTACTGGCCTGGGGTCTTTACCCATGTCTGACAGTACTGCCAATCCTGCGACCCCTGCCAGAGGGTGGGGAAGGCCCGGGACAAGGGGAAAGCAGCCTTGAGGCCTTTACCCATCATAGAAGAACCTTCCCAGAAGGTGGCCATGGACATAGTGGGACCTCTCAGCAAGATGACCCTGTCAGGGAAAAAAAACATCCTGGTGGTGGTGGATTTTGCCACTCGCTACCCCGAGGCGGTGGCCTTGTCCTGTATTGAAGCAGACACAGTGGCAGATGCGCTGCTGACAATTTTCAGCCGGGTGGGGTTCCCCAAGGAGGTCTTAATGGATCAGGGGTCCAACTTCATGTCGACCCTGTTTCAGTCCTTATGGCAGAAATGTGGGGTGCAGCACAACTGGGCCTCAACGTATCACCCCCAGTCCAACGGGCTGGTGGAAAGGTTCGACGGGACGCTGAAGATGATGCTAAAAACATTTATGAACCAGCACCCGCACGATTGGGAAAAATACTTACCTCACCTGCTGTTCGCGTACAGGGAGGTACCCCAGGAGTCTACCGGGTTTTCGCCTTTCGAACTGTTGTATGGAAGGCGAGTAAGGGGGCCCCTGGACGTGATGAGAGATGAATGGGAGGAGAAGGCCACTCCCGAGGAAGAGTCAGTGGTGGAGTATGTCCTGACCTTCCGGGAAAGACTGGCCGAGCTCATGGGCCTGGCCAGGGAGAATCTGGCCCAAGCCCAGAGGAAGCAGAAGGTCTGGTATGACCGCACGGCCCGGGCCCGTGCCTTTGCCACCGGGGATCAGGTGATGGTTCTCGTCCCCGTGAGGAAAAACAAACTCCAGGTCGCCTGGGAAGGACCCTTCAAGGTTATCAAGCAACTGAATGAGGTAAAGTATGTGGTGGAGCTGTCAAACTGGGCACATCACTGTCGGGTGTACCATGTGAACATGATGAAACCATACTATGACAGGGGGAGTGTGGTGTTGGCCGTGTGTGGACACTGGGAGGGGCAGGGAGATGACCCTTTAGTGGATCTATTCCCTGGGACAAAAGCGGGTTCCCCCCTGGAGGCGATTCCCATCTCTGATCAGCTGACCCTAGCCCAGCATGCTGAGATCAGAGGGGTGCTGCATCTATACCGACAGCTGTTTTCCAACCAGCCTGGACGCACTAATTTGACTGTCCACAGGGTGGAGATCGGGTCACATCCCCCTATAAGATGCTCCCCTTTTCGGGTCACTGGTAAAACTGCCCAGGATCTGGAAAGAGAGGTCAGGGACATGCTGGCTTTGGGTGTGATCCAGCAGTCTTCCAGCCCTTGGGCCTCGCCAGTGGTGCTGGTCCCCAAGAAGGATGGGTCAATCCGGTTCTGTGTGGACTATCGAAAGCTCAATGCCATCACCGTATCTGACGCCTACCCCATGCCCAGGCCTGACGAGCTCCTAGACAAGCTGGGAGGTGCTCAGTACCTCACCACCATGGATCTTACCAAGGGCTACTGGCAAGTGCCGCTGGACACAGATGCCAGGCTGAAATCGGCCTTTATCACCCCTCTGGGGCTCTACGAGTTTCTGACCCTGCCCTTTGGCCTCAAGGGAGTGCCGGCCACCTTCCAGCACCTGGTGGATCAGCTACTGAGGGGGATGGAGAGTTTTGCCGTGGCGTATATTGATGACATCTGCATCTTCAGCCAGACCTGGGAGGACCACGTGTCCCAGGTTAAACAAGTCCTGGACCGACTCCAAAAGGCTGGGTTAACCGTAAAGGCTGAGAAGTGCAAAGTGGGGATGGCTGAAGTATCTTACCTGGGCCATCGGGTGGGGAGCGGCTACCTGAAGCCGGAACCAGCCAAGGTGGAGGTGATCAGAGACTGGCCTGCTCCCCAAACCAAAAAGCAGGTCCAGGCCTTTATTGGGATGGCGGGATACTATCGAAGGTTCGTGCCCCACTTTAGTGCCGTAGCCGGCCCCATCCTTGAACTGTGCAAAAAGGGGAAGCCAGACAATGTGGTCTGGACCGAGCAGTGCCAGGAGGCTTTCCGGGCGCTGAAGGAGGCTCTGGTTAGTGGCCCAGTTCTGGCGAACCCAGATTTTGACAAACCCTTTATGGTGTTCACCGACGCCTCAGACACGGGACTGGGGGCGGTGTTAATGCAGGAGGATGAAAAGGGGGAGAGACACCCCATCGTGTACCTGAGCAAGAAGTTGCTTCCCCGGGAGCAGAACTACGCGGCCATCGAGAAGGAATGCCTGGCCATGGTGTGGGCCCTTAAGAAGCTAGAGCCATATCTCTTTGGGCGACACTTCACCGTGTACACCGACCACTCTCCTCTGACCTGGCTGCACCAGACGAAAGGAGCCAACGCCAAGCTCCTGAGGTGGAGCCTGCTCCTGCAGGACTATGACATGGACGTGGTCCATGTGAAGGGAAGTGCCAACCTGATAGCGGATGCGTTGTCCCGGAGAGGGGGCCCTGAACTTTCCCAGGTCACTGGGCAGGGTGACCCCACTCAGTTCAGTCTCAAAGGGGGGAGCGGTGTGATGGAGTAGGGACTGTCTGTGTGGGGAACGGGAAAGCAGGGGATGTCTTTAGGTGAGGGACAGGATCTTTAAGCCTGTAACCTGAGCCAGGCAGGGGGGAGGGGGGAGCACCTGGGCGGAGGAGAAGGAAACAAAGCATTCGGCCGGCGGGAGAAAAGGCAGGACAGTTTGGGTTTGGGGCCGTGGGGCGGAATTCAGGGTATCCTAGCTGGGATCCAAGCACCCTGAACCCCCAGAAGGACTGGACGGAGGAGTCCTGACTGTGCCTGCAAGCTCTGCTGTAACCTGTGTTCCTGTTGTCCAATAAACCTTCTGTTTTACTGGCTGGATAAAAGTCACTGTGGGGTCCCCAGACTCCGTGACAACTCCAAAGAGAGACTGCAAACTCGAATTAATATGCAAATTAGACACAATTAACTCAGGCCTTAACAGAGACTGGGAATGGCTGGGTCATTACACTAATTTAATCTATTTCCCTATGTTAAGTTCTCCTCACGCCTTCTATGGGTCATCTTAATTATCACTTCAAAAGTTTTTTTTCTCCTGCTGACAATAGCTCATCTCAGTTGATTAGACTCTTCCTGTTGGTATGCATACTTCCACCTTTTCATGTTCTCTGTATATATAAATATGTCCTGTCTGTGTGTTCCATTCTGTGCATCTGAAGAAGTGAGCTGTAGCTCACGAAAGCTTATGCTGAAATAAATTTGTTAGTCTCTAAGGTGCCACAAGTCCTCCTGTTCTTTTTTCAGGCATTTATGTACACTGGCACTTTGCTCTGCAGCAATCACACACCCTTATTCCACCACCCAGATACTTAAGAACTGCAGAGGGGTCACTGAGGCACCAACACAATATTCAGAGAAAACAAGAACATTCCCAGTTCGTCACATCCCCCCACCTAGATGCTTAAGAACTACATAGGGGAAACTGAGACACCCACACAGTATTCAGAGAAAACATTAAGAACAGTCTCACTTCGTCACAGCCCCTGGGGCTGGGATGTGGCACTGGGGGGCAGCATTGCTGCGGGATCCTGGGGATGGGGGAGTTGTTGGGGATGCCCCTGGGGCTGGGTGGCAGAGGGGTTGGCAGTGCTGCAGGGTCCCTGGGGACGGGAGGTCAGTGCTGATGAGGTTGGGGGGTTGCAGGTGGCACTGTTGGACCCTGGGCAGGGGGGAATTGTTGAGGATGCCCCTGGGGCTGGGGTGTGGCACGGGGGGGTGGCGTTGGTCCGGGAACCTGCCTCTTTCCCCCATGCCTGTCTCCTGTCTCGCAGTGATCCAGGAGCGCACGGAGCAGCTGTGCAGCCAGTGGCGCTGCCTTCGCGGGCAGGCCGAGGAGCGGGAGCGGTGGCTTAGGGGCCTGTTGGTGCTGGCCGAGCGGTTCTGGCAGGGGCTCACTGAGCTGGCCGTCAGCCTCACAGACACCCAGCAGATGGTGCTGGACTTGGAGGAAGCCAGCTCCGACCCTGAAGCCGTCCGGGCGCGGCTCTGCACCATGCAGGTACCAGCAAGCGGCCCAGGGGCTGTGATGGGGGAGGAGGGCAGGGGGCCGGGGGTGCAGTGCCTGGCTGGCAGTGGCCCCCGTGGTTGGCAGCGCTCTCTCAGCACCCCGGGGGCAGCAGACAGGGGCTGTGATGGGGGAGGAGGGCAGGGGGCCGGGGGGTGCAGTGCCTGGCCGGCCGTGGCCCCCGTGGTTGGCAGCGCTCTCTCAGCACTCGGGGCAACAGACGGGCTGAGAGCGCCAGGCTCACTCCGTGGGGCAGGGCCCCGCTGTGGACCCCTGTCCATGTGCCTGAGGCCGGGCATCCAGCCCCTGTCCCTGCCCCACAGGCGCTGCGAGAGGAAATCGACGTGCTGCAGAACGACCTGGACACACTGGGCATCCTGGGTGTGGAGCTGATGTCGTCCTGCGGTGACCCGGACAAACCAGATGTTACCAAGAGCCTGGACGATGTGAGGGGGTGTGATAGGGCCCCGGGCCCTCGAAGGGTGGGAAGTGGGGCGCACAACCTGTCCCCTAAGAGGCCCCCTTGGAGCATGTGTGTCAGACCATTGTGGGGTCAAATGGGTGGGGCTCCCCAGGGGCCGAATGGGGCTCTGTGGGCAGGGTGAGTGGGGTCCCATGGGGCAATCGGCAGGTCCCTGGGGCTGGGGTTCCCATGGGGTGGTTGGGGGTCCGCGTGGTGCAGTTGGGGGGGCTCCGTGGGACCCTCAGTAGGTTCCTGGGGCTAGGGTTCCCATGGGGCAGTCAGGAGGCTCCGTGGGGTAGTCGGGGGCACTGTGGAGCAGTCGGCAGGTCCCTGGGGCTGGGGTTCCCATGAGGTAGTCAGGGGGGTCCCATGGGGCACTCAGGGGGCTCTGTAGGGCAGTTGGCAGATCCCTGGGGATGGGGTTCCCATGGGACAGTCAGGGGGGCTCTATGGGACAGTTGGGGGGGCTTCATGGGGCAGTCGGCAGGTCCCTGGGGATGAGGTTCCCGTGGGGCAGTTGGGAGGCTCGGTGGAGCAGTTGTGACGATGCAGTTCTGGCGGAACCCAACTGAGAGTGCCAAATCAGGGCCAATTGCTCAAACAGGGCAGTCACAGCCCAAGGCTGGAGTTTTTCCACCTCTAAGGTAGACCAAACCAGCCAGACAAAAATGACTTCGGTCTCACCCCACTGGCTAACCACAAGTCACACAAACAATTTCCTTAGACACTCCAGTCCCCCAGTATCACCACCAGTTCCACCCGTCCTAGGGATGAACGGTTATGAAAACCAACACCCCAGTAAAAGAAAAAGGTTCTCTCGATCCCAAAGGACCAAGCCCCAGACCCAGGTCAATATACACATCAGATCTTACCCACAAATCACGCTGTTGTCAGTCCTTTAGAATCTAAAATCTAAAGGTTTATTCATCAAAGGAAAAAGATAGAGATGAGAGCTAGAATTGGTTAAATGGAATCAATTACATCCAGTGATGGCAAAGTTCTTAGTTCAGGCTTGTAGCAGTGATGGAGTAAACTGCAGGTTTAAATCAAGTCTCTGGAGTACATCGTCCGCTGGGATGGGTCATCAGTCCTTTGTGCAGAGCTTCAGCTTGTAGCAAAGTCCCTCCAGAGGTAAGAAGCAGGTTTGAAGACAAGATGGAGATGAGGCCTCTGCCTTATATAGGCTTTTCCAGGTGTAAGGACACTTCTTTGTTCCTACTGTGGAAAGTTACAGCAAAATGGAGTCTGCAGTCACGTGGGCCAGTTTCTGCACAACCTGCTGAGTCACAAGGCGTATCTGCCTCCTCTGAATGGGTCATTGTGTGGCTGATGGTCCTTAATGGGCCATCAAGCAGGCTAAGCTGAGCTGACACCAGCTTGTCTGGGGTGTCTCCCAGAACTGCAGCACCAATTTGAAATACAGACAGCATACAGCCAATATTCATAACTTCAACTACAAAAATGATACAGACATACAGACAGCATAATCATAACCAGTAACCCATAACCTGGTCTTAGACACCTTATATGACCCCCTTTACATAGGATTTGGTGCCACTATAGGACCTTGGTTGCAACCCATGTTCTATATGGTCCCAGTTTATATCAATAACGTCACAGCAGTTGGGGAGCTGCATGGGGCAGTTGGCAGGTCCCTGGGGATGGGGTTCCCTTGGGGCAGTTAGGGGGCTCCGTGGAGCAGTTGGCAGGTCCCTGGGGCTGGGGTTCCCATGGAGCAGTCGGGGTGGCCTGGTGGGACAGTTGGCAGGTCCCTGGGGATGGGGTTCCTGTGGGGAAGATGGAGGGTCTCCATGGGGCATTCAGGGGGCTCCATGGGACAGTTGGCAGGTCCCTGGGGATGGAGTTCCTGTGGGACAGATGGGGGGGCTCTGTAGGGCAGTTGTGGGGCTCCGGGAGGGCAGTCGGGGGGGCCCCAGGGGACAGTTGGCAGTTCCCTGGGGTTGGGGTTTCCATGGGGCAGTCAGGGGGCTCCATGGGGCAGTTCACAGGTCCCTGGGGCTGGGGCTCTGTGGGGGGGGGCCCTGTGGGGAAGTCGGGGGGCTCCGTGGAGTAGTTGGGGGGCTCCATGGGGCAGTCAGGGTGGTCCAGTGGGACAGTTGGCTGGTCCCTGGGGATGGGGTTCCTGTGGGGCAGATGGGGGGGCTCCGTGGGGCAGTCGGGGGGGTCCCGTGTGGCAGTTGTCAGATGTCTGGGGCTGGGGCTCCATGGGGCAGTTGGGGGGGCTTCGGGGTGCTCCGTGGGGCAGTCAGAGGAGCCCTGTGGGGTAGTCGGGGGTGCCGCAGGGCAGTCGGCAGGTCCCTGGGGCTGGGGTTCCCATGAGGTAGTCAGGGAAGCCCCATGGGGCACTCAGGGGGCTCCGTGAGGCAGTTGAGGGGGCCCCGTGGGGCAGTCGGGGGCTCCATGGGGCAGTCCGGGGGCCCCGTGGGGTAGTCAGGGGCACCGTGGGGCAGTCGGCATGTACCTGGGGCTGGGGTTCCCGTGAGGTAGTCAGGGGGACCCCATGGGGCACTCAGGGGGCTCTGTGGGGCAGTCGGGGGGGCCCTGTGGGGCAGTTGGCAGGTCCCTGGGGCTGGGGTTCCCGTGGGGCAGTCGGGGGGCTCTGTGGAGCAGCTGGCAGGTCCCTGGGGCTGGGGTTCCTGTGGGGCAGTCGGGGCGCTCCGTGGGGTGTCAGGGGGACTTTGGGGGGCTCCGTGGGGCACTGCTAGGCTGATGTCAGTGCCGCTCCCTCCTGTGTAGCTCTACTCGTCCTGGCACAGCCTGAGCAAGGTGTGGACGGAGCGGCAGGGCCGTCTGCAGGAGCAGCTCCAGGCCTCGCTACGCTACCAGAAGGCCATGCAGGTGCGTGGACAGACCCTGCCCTCGGGACCCCCCATGTGCGCCGCCTGCCCCCCGACGTGCACAGCCTCGGCCCCACCCTGCCGCCATGGGGTGCCAGCAGGGGACAGGTCAGACCTGTGGCAGGGAGGGGAAGGGGCAGCCCATGGGGTCTGCAGGCACCAGCCTCCAGCCCAGAGGGGAAGGGTCCCTGCAGCCGCTGGGGCTGCAACTGGGGGTCCCGGCCTGCGGAGCCAGCGGCTCATGGGCTGGTGCCAGTAGCACAACTATGGCGATTGTGACTGAGAATGCGGGAGAGACCCCTCGGGCACCAGCCCCCCTTGGGAGGGACGTCCCCGGGGCCGAGTCTCCCCGGCTGCTTCTGCTGGGCCTCGCCCTTCCTCTGACCAAGTTGTGCCCCCCCGAGAGACAGGATCCTGGCTGGATGGGCCGGGGGCCTGCCCCCCCGAGGGGCAGGAGTCTGGCTGGATGGGCTGGGGGCTGCCCCCCACTGTCGAGAGAGGAGCCTGGCTGGATGGGCCGGGGGCTGCCCCCCTGGGGGACAGGAGCCTGGGGGCTGCCCCCCACTGTCGAGAGAGGAGCCTGGCTGGATGGGCCGGGGGCTGCCCCCTCGAGGGACAGGAGCCTGGCTGGATGGGCTGGGGGCTGCCCCCCACTGTCAAGAGAGGAGCCTGGCTGGATGGGCAGGGGGCTGCCCCTCACAGTCGAGAGAGGAGCCTGGCTGGCTGGGCCGGAGGCTGCCCCCCACTGTCGAGAGAGGAGCCTGGCTGGCTGGGTCGGGGGCTGCCCCCCTGAGGGACAGGAGACTGGTTGGATGGGCTGGGGGCTGCTCCCCACTGTCGAGAGAGGAGCCTGGCTGGCTGGGCCGGGGGCTTCCCCCCACTGTCGAGATAAGAGCCTGCCTGGATAGGCCAGGGGCTGCCTCCCCGGGGGACAGGAGCCTGGCTGGATGTGCTGCAGGGAGATGCTGGTTGAGCTGGGGGCTGCCCCCCAGGGAGACAGGAGCGGGGCTGGATGGGCCCAGGACTGCTCCACTGGTAGGGTTGCCAGGCATCTGTTTTTCGACTGGAACGACCCTGGTGGCTCCGACTGGGCCGTTAAAAGTCCGGTTGGCGGCACAGTGGGGGTCTGGGCTAAGGGAGGCTCCCTGCCTGCCCTAGTTCCGCACAGCTCCTGAGAGCACATGGACAGCCAGGGAGGCTCCGTGTGCTGCCCCGGCCCCCAGTGCTGGCTCCGTAGCTCCCATTGGCCAGGAACTGTGACAGGAGAGCTGGGGAGAGCTTGCGGGCCGGGGGCTGGCCAGCAGGAGAGCCAGGGAGAGCTGGCAGGGCCGGGGACTGGCCGGCAGGAGAGCCAGGGAAAGCTGGCGGGGCTGAGGTCTGAGAGCTGAGGAGAGCTGGCATGGCTGGGGTCTGGCTGGCAGGACAGCCAGGAAGAGGTGGCAGGGATGGGGTCTGCCCTGCAGGAGAGCCGGGGAGAGCTGGCAGGACTGGGGGCTGCCTCGCAGGAGAGCCGGGGAGAGCTGGCAGGGCCGGGGTCTGGCAGGCAGGAGAGCCAGGGAAAGCTGGCGGAGTTGAGGTCTGAGAGCTGAGAAGAGGTGGCAGGGCTGGGGTCTGCCCCACAGGAGAGCTGGGGAGAGCTGGCGGGGCCGGGGTCTGGCTGGCAGGAGAGCCGGAGAGAGCTGGCAGGGCCGGGGGCTGCCTCGCAGGAGAGCTGGGGAGAGCTGGTGGGGCTGGGGTCTGCCCCGCAGGAGAGCCGGGGAGAGCTGGCAGGGCCGGGATCTGCTCGGCAGGAGAGCTGGGGAGAGCTGACAGGGCCGGGGTCTGCCCCACAGAAGAGCTGGGGAGAGTTGGCAAGGCTAGGGGCTGGCTGGCGGGAGAGCTGGCGGGGCCGGGGTCTGGCTGGCAGGAGAGCCAGGGAGAGCTGGCAGGGTCGGGGTCTGCCCCGCAGGAGAGCCGGGGAGAGCTGACAGGGCCGGGGTCTGGCTGGCAGGAGAGCCGAGGAGAGCTGGTGGAGCCGGAGTCTGGCTGGCAGGGGAGCTGGGAAGAGCTGGCGGGGCCGGGGGCTGCCTGGCAGGAGAGCTGGGAAGAGCTGACAGAGCCGGGTTCGGCTGGTGGGAGAGCCGGGGAGAGCTGGCGGGGCCGGGGTCTGGCTGGCAGGAGAGCTGGGGAGAGCTGGCGGGGCCGGGGTCTGGCTGGCAGGAAAGCCGGGGAGAGCTGGTGGGGCCGGGGTCTGGCTGGCAGGGGAGCTGGGAAGAGCTGGCGGGGCCGGAGGCTGCCTGGCAGGAGAGCTGGGGAGAGCTGGTGGGGCCGGGTCTGGCCGGCAGGAGAGCCGGGGAGAGCTGGTGGGGCCAGGGTCTGGGTGGCAGGGGAGCTGGGAAAAGCTGGCGGGGCTGGGGGCTGCCTGGCAGGAGAGCTGGGGAGAGCTGGTGGGGCCGGGTCTGGCCAGCAGGAGAGCTGGGAGCCTGGCTGGCTGGGGCCGGCTTATCACCCCACCAGGCAGCTCTACAGGCTCACGCTCCCTGGAGCTTCTGGAGCGAGCAGGCCCTGCTGTCTCCTGAGCTGCCCTCTTGGCCATGCAGGTGCTGTCAGTCCCTGCTCCATGCCCATGTTCCTGCTGGAGGAATTGCAGCTGGCACTGTGCACGTGCTCGGGCAGCCTAGGGACCAGCAAGTGTTTGCATGGCCATGCCCCCACCACGGGCGGTTCCCCTCCCTAACCCCCTTTCCCTGCCTTCCTCCCCAGGGGCTCTGTGACTGGTTGGCCACGGCCGAACTACGCATGGCGGAGGAGTTCCTGGTTGGGGGGGACCTGGAGCTGGTGAGGCAGCAGCTGGCGGAGCTGAAGGTGGGAAATGCTCTGGGTCTTTGCCCTTCGCAGACACTGCTGGGGTGGGACTGGATCTGCTGGCATGGCTGGCATCCATCTGCACTGCCCCTCACCTGTCACAGGAGACCCAGCACTGTGCACCTGGCTGGGGCAGAGCTCGTGCCCTGTGAGGTACTCCTTCTCCCTGGCACCGTAGACACTGGCAGTGGGGGGGTGGCGGCTCAGCCAGGTGGGGCAGGGTGTGGGGAGCTGAGCCGGGTGCTGTACAGTGGGATTGCTTTCCCCACGGGGAGGGGCCCAGGATCCAGGCTGCACCTGGTGCCTTGGACAGATGGAAATGTGGGCCCTGGGTCCCCTGTAGGCCTGGGGAGGTTGGTACCAGGTTGGTGCAGGGCTGGTACTCCTGCCCCTCTGATGGGGCAGCCGCCTGGGCCTGGCCAGACCCACGCATCCTTGAGAAGATGGGGAGGGGGAACGCCTGCCCAGAGCAGAATCCCCGATGAGAGTGCTGGGTGGGTGCCAAGCCAGGGCGCCATGGGGCTGCTGTACTGGGAGATGCCCGGAGGTGCCCTCAAGGCCCATGCTTGTGGTCCCGTCCCACCAGGAGTTCAAGAGGGAGCTGTACCAGTGCAAGGTGGATGTGGAGAGCCTGCGGCACCATGCGGGGGCTGAGGACAGAGGCCCCCCAGCTTTGCTGAGTGACTTTCGGCAGCGCTGGGATTGCCTGGAGGAGGAGATTGTCAGCCGCCAGGTAGGGCTTTCAGGCTCCCCGAGTCACAAGCGTCACTCACCAGCCGCTGGGCCCACAGTGATGGGGAGTCTGGGATCTGTAGGTGCTGGTCACCCAGCTGCCAGGCCCAGGGAGGTGGGAGCTGGCGTCCGTAGGTGCTGGTCACCCAGCTGCCAGACTGGGGTCTGTGGATGCTGGTCATCCAGCTGCCAGGTCCAGGGAGGTGGGGGCCGAGGTCCGTAGGTGCTGGTCACCCAGCTGCCAGGCCCAGGGAGGTGGGAGCTGGGGTCCGTAGGTGCTGGTCACCCAGTTGCCAGGCTGGAGTCCGTGGATGCTGGTCACCCAGCTGCCAGGCCCAGGGAGGTGGGGGCCGAGGTCCATGGGTGCTGGTCACCCAGCTGCCAGGCCCAGGGAGGTGGAGGCCAGGGTCCGTGGGTGCTGGTCATCCAGCTGCCAGACCCACAGAGGTGGGATCTGGGGTATGTGGGTGCACCCAGCTGCCAGGCCAAGGAAGGTGGGGGCTGAGGTCCATGGGTGCTGGTCACCCAGCTGCCAGGCCCAGGGAGGTGGGGTCTGGGGTCTGTGGGTGCTGGTCATGTGATTTCTCTCCTTTGAGGTTCCTGCTGTGCCTGGCACAAACAGGTTCTACTTGTTCAGTCATGGAGCTGGCCTAGCTGACTGCAGGAGTCTGTGGGGCAGGGGGCCACCACTCCAGGGAGGCTGCGTCTGATGGGTCCATTGGTTTTCCCAGCACCAGCTGGAAGCGGCCCTTCTGGGTTTGGGGCAATTCCAGAACCAGCTGGAGGAGCTGCTGCAGTGGATTTCCCACACGGCAGAACAGCTGCAGGGCCAGACCCCGCTGAGCTTGGATCTGCAGAGCTGTGAGATCGAGCTGGCCAAGCACAAGGTAAGGAGCAGCAGAGAATGGCTCAGGCTTCGTGAGTTCACAGCTAATTGCTCCGGGTTCTGAGTTATTATGGGGGGAGAGGGTTTCAGTACTGCTACCCTTACTTCTGTGCTGCTGCTTGTGGGGCGCTGCCTTCAGAGCTGGGGAGCCCGAGAGCGGCGGCTGCTGGCTGGGAGCCCAGCTCCGAAGGCAGAGCCACCATCAGCAGCAGCGCAGAGTAAAAGTGGCATGGTATGGTGCTGACACCCTTACTTCTGTGCTGCTGCTGGCGATGGCGCTGCCGTCAGAGCTGGGGAGCCGGAGAGCGGCAGCTGCTGGCTGGGAGTCCAGCTCCGAAGGCAGAGCCGCCACCAGCAGCAGCGCAGAGTAGGAGTGGCATGGTATAGTGCTGACACCCTTACTTCTGTGCTGCTGCTTGTGGGGTGCAGCCTTTAGAGCTGGGGAGCCGGAGAGCGGCGGCTGCTGGCTGGGAGCCCAGCTCTGAAGGCAGCGCAGCAGTAAGGGTGGCAATATCGCAACCCCCCTGAAATAGCCTTGTGACACCCCCCCTTTGCAGCTCCCTTAAGGGTCAGGACCCTCCATTTGAGAAATGCTGGTCTCCTCCGTGAAATCTGTATCGTACAGGGTAAAAGCCACACAACACCAGATTTCATAGGGGAAGCAGATTTCAGGGTCCATGACACGTTTCTCATGGCTGTGAATTCGCAGGGCCCTGCTGATCAGCATTGACAGGCCCAGAGACAGGGCAGTGCCCGCAGTGCTGGGGCCCATTGCAGCGGGGCAGACGTTGGTAGCTGCTCAGGGGGTGGGTTTCAGCGGCAGTGCTAGTATGGACTGGGGGGGCAGGTTAGAGGCAGAGAAGGTGCCTGGCTGCCCCTCCCCTAGGCAGAGGCACAGCTGGAGTGAGGGGGATGGCCCACGCCCAGGCTGCGCCTCCCTGTAGGTGCTGAGAAATGATGTCATGTCCCACGCCCGGACTGTCCAGTCTGTGAACGAGGTCGGCCAGGGGCTGCTGCTCTCCAGCCTTGGGGACAGCACGGACTCGCTGCAGTGCAGCCTCCAGCAGCTCAACCAGCGCTGGGACTTTGTGCGGAGTGAGACGGAGAGCCGCCAGCTGGAGCTGGAGAACAACCTCAGCCAGGTACGTGGAGCCCCCGCCCCCTGAAACGACACTGCCTGGACACGGGGTATTCACTAGACCCACGGCTCAGCCACAGACAAGACATGCCGGGGGATCTCCACGCGGCCATGCCTGCGGGTCCTGCCAACAGTTACAGACTAGGGACCGAGTGGCTGGGCAGCAGTTCTGCAGAAAAGGACCCAGGGGTTACAGTGGACAAGAAGCTGGATATGAGTCAGCAGTGTGCCCTCCTTGCCAAGAAGGCTAATGGCATTTTGGGCTGTATAAGTAGGAGCATAAGCACATTGGGGGATGTGATCATTCCCTTCTATTTGACATTGGTGAGGCCTCATCTGGAGACTGTGTCCAGTTTGGGGCCCCATGTGACAGTGCTGCCCGTGGGAGCCAGCTGAGGTCACTCAATCAGGGTGAACTGCAAACAAAACAGGGCAGACAAATCTCAAACGCTGGTGGTTATTCCAACACTTAGATTTACCAACCAGCACAAAACAGCTTCTATAATAGCTCACTGGTTACTTAGAAGTTTAAACCACCCAGTTCCCTTAAAGTGCCCAGCCTCAGGCCTCCGTCCAGACACACCTGTCAAACATATGATGATGATTTCTGAAAATCTTATCTCATCATAAAAAAGAAAAGGTTCTTCCAATCCCAAAGGATCAGCCACATACCCAGGTTCAATTATAACTTAGATCTTACCCACAATACACGCTACAGCCAATTCTTATTAACTAAGCTAAATTTATTAGAAAAGAAAAGAGAGAGAGTGTTGGTTAAAAGATCCGTATACATACAGACTTGAATTCAATTCTTGAGGTCAGATACATAGTAGAGATGAGCTTGTAGTTGCCAAAAGTCCTTTTAGAAACAGTCCATAGGTTATAGTCCAATGTCCATATTCAGGGTGACTCCAGTGAATGACTGGGGATCTCAATCCTTGTGGCTTAAGGTTTCCCCCTCTTGAAACCCAAAGCAGGTCTGAGATCAAGAAGGATCGTGTCCCAGGCTTCTTATATGTTTCCAGCAGCCTTTCGGCCTGAGAAAACAATAGGCTTAACTCCTTCTCCCAAACATCCTGGCAATTAGCACAGGGTAATTTATCCATCAAACAGTTCAGATACAGGTTACCGCAACCTTCAAAGAGACACATAGTCAATAATACTATTTCACTCAAGTATCATCTTAAATGCTAATATTCCTTTTTTGATCTTTGAATTTAAACATTAGCAATAGACAAGACTTGTTTGCTGGCATCCCAAGACCTGAGCAAACATCTACCCTTTTACCTCTAACAATGCAGACTTGCATTTCAAAGCTCTATTTATTTACATATCTTGCTAACCAGTCCTTAAGGTTCACCCATGGGTCAGGTCAGTTAATTAACTCTTTCTGGCTCTGTCATCTTTCAATGAGTTATTTATATTACACTCATAACGTTACACCCCACACTATAAGAAGGATGTGGAAAAATTGGAAAGAGTCCAGTGGAGGGCAACAAAAATGATTAGGGGGCTGGAGCACATGACTTCTAAGGAGAGGCTGAGGGAACTGGGATTGTTTAGTCTGCAGAAGAGAAGAGTGACGACGGGGATTTGATAGCTGCTTTCAACTACCCGAAGGGTGCTCCAAAGAGGATGGATCTAGACTGTTCTCAGTGGTAGCAGATGACAGAAGAAGGAGCAATGGTCTCAAGTTGCAGTGGGGGAGGTTTAGGTTGGATATTAGGAAACACTATTTCACTGAGAGGGTGGTGAAGCACTGGAATGGGTTCCCTAGGGAGGTGGTGGAATCTCCTTCCTTAGAGGTTTTGAAGGTCAGGCTTGACAAAGCCCTGGCTGGGATGATTTAGTTGGGAATTGCTCCTGCTTTGAGCAGGGGGTTGGACTAGATGCCTCCTGAGGTTCCTTCCAACCCCGCTATTCCCTGATTCTCTACCTCCTCCCCGAGCCGTGGGCAGCTCCCAGGGCCAGGGCCCACACACTGTGTATTCATGTCACTGGGAAGCCACAGAATGTTTCCAGGCTCACCAGCCACAGAGCTGTGCTAGGCCCCTGCGGCACACAGGTGCTCAGGGGTGGGCAGGGAAGACTGTGCCAGGACCCCGCGGCACATTGGGGCTCGGGGGCAGGGGGGACAGACTGTGCCAGGACCCCATGGCACACTGAGGTTTGTGGGGGGTGGAGCTGGCCTGTGCCAGGACCCCATGGCACACTGGGGTTTGGGGACGGGGGGTAAGCCAGCCTGTACCAGGACCCTGCAGCACACTGGGGCTCGGGGTTGAGGAAGAGCTGGCTGGCCTGTGCTCTGCTGGTGGCCGCGGGTCTGGGTCCCATGCAGTTCCGTGCCCTGTTGGCGTCCAAGGCCCAGCTCGGTGGGGGGCACGCGCTCACTCAGTGCCCAGCCTGCCCACAGGTCCAGGACGTCACGCTAGAGATCATGGACCTGCTGCAGTGGCTGGAGCACGTGGAGCTGCGGCTCTTCTTCTCCAAACCTGTCTGGGACCACCCTGAAACCACCAAGGAGAAGCTGGCAGCGCACCTGGTGAGCACTTCCTGCCAGCCCCTGAGCCAAGATCCCAGAGACACTCCAGTAACAGCTCCCCCAGGCCACGTCTGCCCAGCTCCCCTCTTTGCCACGTCTCCCCCCAAGCCATGTCTGCCCCAGCTCCCCCAGGCCACGTCTGCCCCAGCTCTCCCCTTTACACGTCTGCCCCACTTCCCCCCGAACCACGTCTGCCCCAGCTCCCCCCGAGCCACGTCTGCCCCACCTCCCTCCTTTGCCTCATCTGCCCCAGCCCACCCCTTTGCCACGTCTCCCCAGCTCCCCTGGGCCATGTCTGCCCCAGCTCCCTCCTTTGCCATGTCTGTCCAGCTCCCCCCTTTGCCACGTCTGCCCCAGCTCCACCGAGCCACATCTGCCCCACCTCCCTCCTTTGCCTTGTCTGCCCCAGCTCCCCCCTTTGCCACATCTGCCCCTACTCCTCTCTTTGCCATGTCTGCCCCAGCTCCCCCCGAGCCACGTGTACCCCAGCCCCCGCCTGAGCCACGTCTGCCCCAACTCCCCTCTTTGCCACGTCTGCCCCAGCTCCCCCTGAGCCAAGTCTGCCCCAGCTCCCCCGGGTAGGGTGACCAGGTGTCCAGTTTTTGACCAGAACACCCAGTTGAAAAGGGATCCGTGCAGCTCCGGTCAGCACCACCGTTGACTGTCTGCTGACCTGCCCCAGCCCTAATCCCCCTCCCATGCTCCGGTCCCCTCAGTCCCAGTCCGGCGAAAATGAGTGAGCGAGGGTGGCGAGAGTGAGTGATGGGGAGGCGGGGGGGCGTGAGCGGGGGCGGGGCCTCGGAGGAGGGGTGGGGTAAGGGTGTTTGGTTTGTACCAGTAGAAAGTTGGCAGCCCTCCCCCAGGCCAGGTCTGCCTCAGTCCCCCCCGCCCCCCCCCCCCGGCTACGTCTGCCCCAGCCACAACCCCCCGTGCCATGCCAGAGCAGTGGCCCTGGGGCTGATCCCACATGCCTGCGCCTTTCCTTGCCAAGCTGCCGGCCTGCGGTCCCGGAGCGTTTCCCTGGGTCCTTCGCTCCCTGCCAAGAGGAGAAGGGTCCCGTGCATCCGCGCGGTGCGAGCGGCGTCCCTGGCCCAGCTCCAAGCCCCTGGCTGCACCGTGCTGCCAGAGAGCCGGGGCCGGCACTGCCCTGCTGCCGTGTCTCCACAGGAGCTGGCCAAAGAGCTGGAGTCCAAGCAGCAGGCGTATAACAGTGTGAGGGACCGGCTGCAGCGCCTGCTGGCCTCCTGCAGCCTGCCCCGGGCCTGCAGCACCGAGCACAGCCTGCGCATCCTGCAGCAGAAATGGGAGAGCGTCCACAGCCAGGTCCAGGAGAGGAAGGTGTGTGTGTGTGTGCGCGCGTGTCCCACGGGCTGGGAGTGCGTGTGTGTCACACAAGCTGGGAGTGTGTGTGTGTGTGTATCCCATGGGCTGGGAATGTGTCTGTGTGTCACACAGGCTGGGAGTGTGTGTGTGTGTGTGTATGTGTGTCCCATGGGCTGGGAATGTGTCTGTGTGTCACACAGGCTGGGAATGTGTGTGTGTGTGTGTGTCACACAGTCTGAAAGTGTGTGTGTGTGTGTGTGTGTCACACAGTCTGGAAGTGTGAGTGTGTGTCTGCTGGCTATGATGGGATGAGGGGTGCACACAGGCGTGTGTATGTGGTCCCACTGGCTGTGATGCTGTGCATGTACACATGCAGGGTCGGCTCTACGTTTTTTGCCACCCCAAGCAAAAAAAATTTTGGCTGCTCCCCGTCCCAGCCCTGGACTCCCCCCCCCCCCGCACACACATCCTGCCGCCCCAGTGCTGGGCTTCTCCCTTCTCCCCCCACCTCCCTGCGGCCCCAGCACTGGGCTCCCCCCTTTCCCCCCCATCAGTGTCCCCCCACCCCCACCTCCAGCTGTCCCAGCCCTGGGCTTTTCCCCCTCCCCCGCACCCTCCTTCCGCCCCAGCCCTGGATCACTGGTGACTTGCTCCCAGGGTGGGTCATTCAGCAGGAATTTTGGATGTGCACAGAACACAGACAGGATTGGTTCCCATATGGTTACAGAACTGCACTAAAGTGGAAGTTTTCAGCTTGTGTGACTGGAGGATATCTGGATGCAGATTATAAGACTGTCCTCCATGAATGAGGAAAAGTTGAGGTGCCTTTATTATTCTTTTGTTCCACTCTTTGTTTCTGTGGGGAATTTGCCAACACAATAGCACTGTCTTCCTTTTCAACAAATAAAACTCAAAAAAGGCAATGGCTGTCAAAAATAGCAATTCCAGTCCTAATAACCATTGGGGAGCATTTCTTGCTCATTTTATTCTACTTTTTCTACAGCAAGTTACAGTGGATCAGTATATTTGATTTGGGAGAAATGAAGTAACAGCTGCCCAAATTGAGCTTGAGCACTCCTGAATTGTGAGGTGTTCACATCTGGAAGGCAGGTGCTGGGTGTGGGGTGTGGGTGTGGGGGGGGCAGGGGGCGGTGGGCTCCGTGGGGGAGCATGGCAGCGTGTATGCAGCAGCATGTCTGGCTCTGCGCGGAGCCAGACACGCTGGTCTGAGTGGCACGGTAAGGGGGTTAGGGGTTGGAGAAGGGGTAGGCAGTTTCAGGGGGGCAGTCAAGGGACAGGGAGCAGGGGGGGTTAGATGGGTCAGGGGGGCAGTCAGGGGACAGGCAGCGGTTGGATAGGCATGCGAGTCCCAGGGGTTTGTCAAGGGACAGGTAGGGGGTGGGGTTCTAGGGGGGAAGTTGGTGGTGTCTCAGGAGGGGGCAGTTGGGGACAAGAAGAAGGGAGGCTTAGATAGGGGGTGGGGTCCAGGGGGGCAGTTAGGGGCAGCGGTCCCAGGAGGGAGTGATCAGGGGACAGGGAGTGGGCGGGGTTGGATGGGTTGGGGTTTCTGTGGGGGGCAGTTGGAGAAAGTGGATGGTGGCAGGTGGGGCTTCCTTGCCCCTGGAGTGTCCTGTTTTTTGAATGTTACAATATGGTGCAACTCTCCACTCACAGCATGCTGCCACATGAGGTCCCCCTCCTTGCTTTCCAGTTGGTAGTGGCCAAGGGAATGCTGGGAAATGTAGTTCTTTCCCTGCTCCAGGGCTGGCTCTATAGGCAGGAAGCTAACCAAGGAACTACAGCTCCCAGAGCCCCCTGTTGGTTCTCAGCTCCCATGCTGGATCCCTGCCGCCCCTGCAAATGGGCTGCCCCAAGCAGGTTCTTGCTTTGCTGGTGCCCAGAGCTGCCCCTGTACACGTGTGCATGTCTGTGCCTTCACAGGCGCGTGTGCTTGTGTGTGTGTGTGTGTGTCCCTGATGGCTGGGCTAGGGGAGAGGGTGTACACTTTTGCATGCTTGTGTGTCTCCAGTGGCTGGGATTGTGAGTCTGTCTGTCCCTCCTGGCTGGACTGGGGGCACGGGTTTCGGCTGTGGCAGACACAGCCGGTCAGTTCCCTGGCTGGAACAGGGGGTGGAGGGGAAAGGGTTAGGCTGCAGGAGGCACAGCCCCGCAGGCGGTTGCCGGCTCTCCCTCTGGCCCCGCGTCTCTCCGATCCGGGTTCCTCTCCCCCAGGAGCGGCTGGCGGAGGGGCTGACTCTCAGCACTGAGTTCCACAGCACGGCACAGGAGCTGCTGCAGTGGCTGGGGCAGACGGAGGAGAGCTTGAGTGCCCCGGAGCAGCCCAGCTTCTTGCTGGAGACGGTCCTCCGGCAAGTCCAAGAGCACAAGGTGAGTGCGGCTGGCCCAGCGGCTGGCCTGGGGGCCGTGCTGGCAGGGCTGGGACCCGTGACCCCAGACAGAACCCACCTGCCTATGCTCAGAGTCCCGGCAGGCCTTGCCGCTATGGACTCCCCGCCAAGGGCGCCCTAAAGACCCTGCATTGCAGCTCGGCCTGCGGTGCTGGCAGTGGGCCCTGCCTCCGCACTGACCCAGGGGTCGTAGGGCCCAGCCCGGGGCACAGGGGGCCCCTGGAGCAGCCTGGTCGGTCTGGTGCGTGGCTGCAGGGACCTAGTCTCGCCCGGCGGTGCCCAGTGTGAGCCCCCAGGGCCTGCAGCCAGGGCCAGCCAGGAACAGGGTCTGGCCTGAAGGGCCCCGCTGGGCACTGTGCCTGTGTCAGCTCTGGGGGCACTGGGGCGGGAAGGGGGCTCCCTGGGGAGATGCTGGCAGTACAGGGGTAGGTGCGTGGCAAAGTTGCTGGAGTACCACATCCCCAGTGTCTATATGTGGCATTGCAACAGCTGTCTGGCCCTGCAGCCAAGCCGGGTAACAGCCCAGCCCTTCACAGGGCCTCCAAAGCCACAGAATGCTGCACAACCGATGCTTCAGCTCCCTGGGAGCCTTCTCCTTTGCCACCTCGCCCCTGCTTCAGGCCGTCCCAGCCAGTCCCCAGGTCCTGGGACCTGTCCCACTTCCCCTCGACCTTGGGCTCAGGCTGGCAGGGGCCCTGATCAGCCAGGCTCCAGGCAGGCTCCCAGCTCCCTTTCACCTGGAGCTCCGTGCTGGCCCCTCCTGCGGCAGCCCTTGGAGACCAGCTCCCAGCTTCGGCCTAACCCCTACCTCTCCGAGGTTAATTGGTCGCTTTAACCCTTTTGTCACCACATCCTCATTAGGGATGTCTCCCTCCCTGCAGCGGTGGGGGGATCCCACTGCTCCCAGCAGTATGGCTCTTTCGGTGCCTGGAGCCTGCTTGGAGAAGGCCCGTGCCGAGCTGGGCTGCTGCTCTTTGGCCGCAGTCTGCCCCGGGCCCCGGCTAGCTCTGGCTTGCTTGGCAGGCGTTGTTGAAGGAGGTGACCGCCCATGGGGAGCAGCTGTCCAGCCTGGAGGCGGTGGCCGCTCGCCTGAAGAATGTGAGCAGGAAGCAGGACTGTGCTGTGATCCAGAGCCTGGTGCTGATGGCCAAGGAGCGGGTGGCCAAGGTGCTCCGGTGTACTGGTGAGCGGGGCGCCGCGCTGGAGGACGCTCGCAAGCGTGCCAAGCAGGTACTGTGCGGTGTGGCGGGGAGCGGGCCCTGTCACCAGGCGGGCTGGTCTCCAGCATTCCCGGTGGCTCCTGCTGACGCACCCTCTCGCTCGCTTTCAGTTCAGTGAGTCCCGGCAGCTGCTCCTGGACTGGATGGATGAGGTGGAGCAGACTCTGGAGATCCCCGGCGATGCTGCCATGAGCCAGGAGGAGATCAAGTGCCAGCTGGCTGAGCACAAGGTGTGGCGTCATGACTCCCCTCCTCCAGCCCCCTGGGCCATGTGCTCTGCCCCGGGCTGTCACGCCAGCACACGGCGGCTTCCAGATTCCCCCGACTCTGAGATGTCCCCAAGGGCAGTGCTCCCTAAGGCTCTCCTGGGGTCCACCCGGCTTCCCCTGTGCCAAGCATGAGGTCCCTATGCCCATCTCTCTGCTCTCAGCAGGGGCAGGGCTGCTGCATCCCCAGGGCTGGGCGGAACTGGGAGACAGCAGAGGTGACCCCTGCCTCCTGGCTGGGAGGTGTTAGGCCTAGGGGAGTTGTTGTGGGGGGTTGAATGGGGGGATCGAGTGCCTGCTCAGGAGCTTGCAGCCTTTGCCCTCTGCTGCCAAACTCCCAAGAATGTGGTGTGTCCTCATGGTCTCTGAGCAATGCCCCTTCAGGGTGCCAGCCCCTCAAGGGGGCCCACTCTTCCTCGAGGGCAGGCCTCTAGGTCTCATCGGCTCCTTCCTGAGCCACTAGGCTCCAGCGCTCCTGCGTCATGCCGAGAGCTTAGCCCTTAGCCAGACCCTGGGAGACACGTGCAGGGATGGGTGCCCCAGCCAACGTTTGCAGTGACATCCGGCCAGTCGTGGTGTGACGACGTGGTTCTGGCGGGACCCAACTGAGAGTGCCAATTCAGGACCAATTGCTCAAACAGGGCAGTCACAGCCCAAGGCTGGGGTTTTTCCACCTCTAAGGCAAACCAAACCAACCAGACAAAAGGACTTCAGTTTCACCCCACTGGCTAACCACAAGTTACACAAGCAATTTCCTTAGACACTCCAGTCTCCCAGTATCACCACCAGTGCCACCCGTCCTGGGGATGAATGGTTATGAAAACCAACACCCCAGTAAAAAAAAGGTTCTCTCGATCCCAAAGGACCAAGCCCCAGGCCCAGGTCAATATACACATCAGATCTTACCCACAAATCACGCTGTTGCCAATCCTTTAGGATCTAAAATCTAAAGGTTTATTCATAAAAGGAAAAAGATAAAGATGAGAGCTAGAATTGGTTAAATGAAATCAATTACATACAGTGATGGCAAAGTTCTTAGTTCAGGCTTGTAGCAGTGATGGAGTAAACTGCAGGTTTAAATCAAGTCTCTGGAGAACATCCCCCGCTGGGATGGGTCATCAGTCCTTTGTGCAGAGCTTCAGTTTGTAGCAAAGTCCCTCCAGAGGTAAGATCAGGATTGAAGACAAGATGGAGATGAGGCGTCAGCCTTATATAGGCTTTTCCAGGTGTAAGAACACTTCTTTTTTCTTACTGTGGAAAATTACAGCAAAATGGAGTTTGCAGTCACATGGGCAAGTCCCTGCACATTTTGCTGAGTTACAAGACGTTATCTGCCTTCTCTCCATGGGTCAATTGTGTAGCTGATGGTCCTTAATGGGCTATCAAGCAGGCTAAGCAGAGCTAACACCAACTTGTCTGGGGTGTCACCCAGAACTACAGCACCAATTTGAAATACAGACAGTAAAGAGCCAATACTTATAACTTTAAGTACAAAATGATACAGACATACAGACAGCATAATCATAACCAGCAACCCATAACCTGGTCTAAGACACCTGATATGACCCCCTTTTACATAGAATTTGATGCCACTACAGGACCTTGGTTGCAAACCATGTTCTATATGGTTCCATTTTATATCAATAACGTCACACCAAGAGCTTTGTCCTTAGCCAGACCCTGGGAGACAAGTGCAGGGACGGGTGCCCCAGCCAGCGTTTGCAGTGACACCTGGCCAGCCGTGGTTCCAAACCACACAGGGTTTACTAGTCAGCTGGGAGACAGCCTGGGCCGGCCCTCGCTCAGTGTCACTGAGTCCCCGGGCGATGCTCTGGAACTGCTCCCCACAAAGTCAGTCAGGACTTTGGGGAGCCTCCTCTCCCTCGGAGCAGATTGTCTGCAGGGCAAGAAGCTCACACGACTTCACCTCCTGGGTCTGACCTTGGAGCATTCAGCATCCTCTGCCCCTCCGTGCACTTCCCACAGCGAGCCCACCCAGGCGGGGTCCTGGGGAAGCCACAGGGTCATGCACCCCCACTTTGCAGTCAGACGTGACTCTTAGCCAGCCAGTAACACAGAAGTTTATTCGATGACAGGAACAGGGTCTAAAACAGAGCTTGTAGGTGTGATGAACTGGGACTGTTTTAATGTTTGCTCTGAACACTGTGTTGGTGCCTCAGTGTCCCCTAGGCAGTTCTTAAGTATCTAGGTGGTGGGATAAGGTTGCTGCAGAGCAAAGGGCCAGTGAACATAAATGCCTGGCACTCTGTCTCCTAGCAACTGATGGCCTGGGCCCCTCCCCTGCAAAGGTGCCGGCTGAAGGTGTTGGAGACAAAGGGATCAGGTGACCTCCTGGCCCGGGAAAGGGGCTGGAGGGGGAGTTAGTCTGGAGCTGCCTGGGGACAAGGAGTGAAGTGCAGACCTAGGGGTCTGGCTCACTGCCCCCCAGAATGGACCCGGCCGAGGGGTCTGGTTCACTGTATCTACAAGCTCTGTTTTAGACTCTGTTCCTGTCATCGAATAAACCTTTGTTTTGCTGGCTAAGAGTCACGTCTGACTGCCAAGTGGGGGTGCAGAACCCTGTGGCTTCCCCAGGACCCCGCCTGGGTGGGCTCGCTGTGGGAAGCCCACGGAGGGGCAGAGGATGCTGAATGCTCCAAGGAGAGACCCAGGAGGTGAAGACGTGTGAGCTTCTTGCCCTGAACAAGTCTGCTCCGAGGGAGAGGAGGCTCCCCAAAGTCCTGACTGGCTTTGTGGGGAGCTGTTCCAGAGCATCGCCCGGGGAC
This sequence comes from Aldabrachelys gigantea, assembly GCA_026122505.1. Lineage (NCBI taxonomy): Eukaryota > Metazoa > Chordata > Testudines > Testudinidae > Aldabrachelys > Aldabrachelys gigantea. Next base: position 299,078,794 of record CM047480.1, read on the forward strand.
TCCGTGACAACTGGTGGCAGCGGTGGGAGATGCTGCACCCCGTGGATGACGCTTCCTGCAGTAAGTGACTGGGGAGCAGTAAAACAGAGGAGGGAGAGTGAAGACCAGGCGTGCTGAACGCTCAGAGAGAGACGGTTTCAGGGGGCAGTTAACCTCTGGGAGTGTGTGACCAGCGAGAAGGACTGTTGGAGTAACAGGGTCCCCCTGAGGACTGCAGCGAGCAGTCTCAGGGGCGGAGGAGCTTGCTGCTCGACCCTGGGAGAGAGAAGGATTTTGCAGTAGCAGGGTTCCCCTGGGGATTGCAGGAGCAGTCCCAGGGGCGGAGGAGTCTGCAGCTCGACCCTGGCAAAGAGGTGGTGATCACGAGAAGGGCTGGCACACCAGGGGTTCTTCCTGGAAACCATGGGGGAGCCAAGAGCACACAGGCCTGTGAGTCCAGAACCACTTGGGAACAGTGAGGTGATGGCCTATCACCAGCTCCTTAAGAAGGACATTGTGATCCTGTGCACAAAGAGAGAGTTACGCATGGGGAAGTTCACCAAGGCACAGTTAATTGTGCAGTTGGAGGAGGAGGACCGCTCTGAGGAGCAGATTCCTGACCCAGATGGGGCTACAAGAGGATCTGGGAGCAGCTGGAGCAGCAGCCAGGCACTCCTGAGAGTCTGGTCCCCAACCAGACAAGGATCTTCACGATTGGGTTCCCCATCAGGGGATCGGAGACGGATGGGATTGGAGCAGAGCCTGAGAGAGCGAGAGGACCATGAGAGAGAGCAAGAGGCTGAGGAAAAGCTGCAGGAGAAGCAGCAGCAGCATGAACTGGCGATGGTGGAGCGGAGAGACATAGGGGGCTGCCCAGGGGTCAATGGGGAAACACGCCTCCAGGGGCGAGGCCCTGGGACAGAGAGAACTGTGGTGGTGCAGCTGCAGATGCTGAGGGGCTGTGGGACCTGGGTGAAGGTCCCTGGGGTGAAGCCCCTCGCCCTGCCTATGGCCTGGATCCCTGTGCAGACGCAGGAGGGGTCGGGCTGGCTGGTCATTGGGGTTCTCCAGGATATCGGCTGGGAGGCCCTGTTGGGGGGTGACTGTCTCCCCTTGGGACAGGATCCAGGCCCTGCTCCTGTAACTGCCGAGGGTTTGAATTTAAATCCAGGGAACCAATTGGCTGGGATGGAAATGGTCAGTGAAAATGCAAATAACCTGGCTGGCAGGGGGGAGGGGCTGCTGGACTCAGGATACCTGCCTACCTGTAACCAGCCCCCTGGGACTGAGGGGGAGGGAGAGATGCTCCCCGCCCCCCTGCACAGCGGAGAGGGGGCTCATGCTGGCTCTGATGCTGGGACCAGAGCAGAGAGCTCGCTGCCTGCCCCCACTGGGACAGCCAGGGCAGCGCTGAGCACGGGGGGAGCTGAGACCCCAGCTGAGTGGGGGGACACCCAGGCAAGGCAGGTCAGCTGCCAACCAGGTTTGCCTGGTCCTGACGTGCTGCTGGGAAATGATTATACAGCAGGGAGGGAGCTACCAGGGACCAGGCTCAGGGGGGCTGTGACCCCAGGCCCAGCCAGTGAGAGGGAGCAGGTCCCACTCCCTGCCCCAGCAGCTGAATCCCAGACCGAGCTGCAGAGAGATCCCTCCTTGGAGAAGCTGAGGGAACTTGCTGGCCACAGCGCTGCAAACCCCCTTGGGGAAGGCTGCAGGGACAGAGTCCTGTGGGAGAAGGGATTCCTGTCCCGGGAATGGGCTCCCCAAGGGGAAGTAGAACTGAGGGGAAGCAGGAGGCAGCTGGTGGTGCCCCAGGAATCCACAGGGTTCTTCCCTCTCAAGCTGCTGGATGGGAGGAGAGTGAGGGGACCCCTGGACCTGAAAGGGGAGGATTGGGAGGAGAAGGGGAAAGACCCCCTGGTGGATCTCTTCCCTGAGGTGGGAGCCAATCTCCCCATCAGGTGTTCCCCATTCAGAGTCACTGGGAAAGCAACCCAGATCCTGGAGAGAGAGGTCAAGGACATGCTGGCTTTAGATGGGATCCAGCCGTTTTACAGCCCATGGGCCTCATCCGTGGGGCTGATCCCCAAGGGAGACAGGATGGTCTGGTTTTATGGGGGCTATCAGAAGCTTAAAGCCATCACAGTGTCCGATGCTGACCCCATGCCTAGGTCTGGGGAGATTCTAGACAAGCAGAGGGGGATGGAGAACGTGGCCCTGGCAGACACGGATAACATGTGCATCTTTAGCCAGACCTGGGAGGAACAGGTGTCCCAGGTGAAGAGGGGGCTGGGCTGCCTCAGGGAGGTGGGACTGATGGTAAAAGTTGGAAACTGTAAGGTGGAGACAGCAGAGGTGTTGTATATGGACCACAAGGTGGGGAGTGGCTGCCCAAGGCCAAGATCGGGGCTCTTAACCAAGAGAGCCCAAATCACGGACCAGGGTGCTGGGAGAAGACCCTGTCCCAGTTTAAACCCCAGGGGTATTGGGCAGCAAAAGGGTACAGGCCGCATAAACCTTCCCACCTGCAGCCTGCAAGTGCCATCAAGCAGGCTGAAGCAAAGAGAGGGCACAAAACTGGGAGGGCCTGGTGTAACTCACCCCAAGGAATGGGAGAGATGCTGGGGCATCCATGGGAACGTTGTTGGGTTCGAACTTCCCCAGGTCACTGGCTGGAGTGACCTGGCTCAGTTCGGTCTTGAAGGGGGGAGAGATGTGATGAACTGGGACTGTTTTAATGTTTGCTCTGAACACTGTGTTGGTGCCTCAGTGTCCCCTAGGCAGTTCTTAAGTATCTAGGTGGTGGGATAAGGTTGCTGCAGAGCAAAGGGCCAGTGAACCTAAATGCCTGGCACTCTGTCTCCTAGCAACTGATGGCCTGGGCCCCTCCCCTGCAAAGGTGCCGGCTGAAGGTGTTGGAGACAAAGGGATCAGGTGACCTCCTGGCCCGGGAAAGGGGTTGGAGGGGGTGGTTAGTCTGGAGCTTGCTGGGGACAAGGAGTGAAGTGCAGACCTAGGGGTCTGGCTCACTGCCCCCCAGAATGGACCCGGCCGAGGGGTCTGGTTTGCTGTATCTACAAGCTCTGTTTTAGACCCTGTTCCTGTCATCGAATAAACCTCTGTTTTGCTGGCTAAGAGTCACGTCTGACTGCCAAGTGGGGGTGCAGAACCCTGTGGCTTCCCCAGGACCCCGCCTGGGCGGACTCGCTGTGGGAAGCACACGGAGGGGCAGAGGATGCTGAATGCTCCAAGGAGAGACCCAGGAGGTGAAGACGTGTGAGCTTCTTGCCCTGAACAAGTCTGCTCCAAGGGAGAGGAGGCTCCCAAAGTCCTGACTGGCTTTGTGGGGAGCTGTTCCAGAGCATCGCCCGGGGACTCCGTGACAGTAGGTACAGAGAACGGAACCCCTTGGCTGGGTCCATTCTGGGGCCCAGTGAGCCAGACCCCTATGTCTGCCCTCACTTCCAATCCCCAGTCAGCCCCAAACTGAACCCCCCTCCAGCCCCTCCTTTCTGGCCTTTGTCTCTTTCCCGGGCCAGGAGGTCACCTGACCTCTTAGTTCACCTTTAGCTATTCCCTTGCACGGGGGAAGAGCCCCAGCCATTTGTTGCCAGGATACAGAGTGTCGGCCATTTATGCACATTGGCCTCTATCCCACCACCTAGAGCAGGGGTAGGCAACCTATGGCACGGGTTCCAAAGACGGCACGTGAGCTGATTTTCAGTGCCCAGGTCCTGGCCACCAGTCTGGGGGGCTTTGCATTTTAATCTAATTTTAAATGAAGCTTCTTAAACATTTTAAAAACCTTATTTACTTGACATACAACAATAGTTTAGTTACATATTATAGACTTATAGAAAGAGACCTTCTAAAAATGTTAAAATGTATTACTGGCACGTGGAACTTTAAATTAGAGTGAATAAATGGAGACTCGGCACAGTACTTCTGAAAGGTTGCCGCCCCCTGAGCTAGAGACTTAAGAACTGCATAGGGGACACTGAGGCACCAACACAGTATTCAGAGGAAACATTAAGAACATTCCCAGTTCGTCACATCTCTCCTCCCTTCGAGACCAAACGGAGCGAGGTCACTTTAGCCAGTGACCTGTGGAAGTTAAAACCCACCAACGTTCCCATGGATGCCCCAGCATCTCTCCCGTTCCTTGGTGTGAGTTACACCAGGACAGTCCAGTCTCACGGCCTCCCTTAGGTCGAGTGTGCTTGATGGCACTCGCAGGCCGGATGTGGGAAGGTTTATGCGGCCCGTACCCTTTTGCCACCCCAATACCTCTGGGGTTTAAACTGGGATTGGGTCTTTTTTTCTTCTCTGAGGCTGCATAGTTCTGCTCCCAGGGCAGCAGTTTCTTGCTCAGGTACCCGATGGAGTGTCTTCCCCAACCCACATCGGCTTGCATCAGCACCGTGCCCAGCCCTGCGTCTGAGGCGTCGGTGAACACTGCAAAGGGCTTGGCAAAGTCTGGGTTTACCAGATTTACCGGTGTGACGTTATTGATATAAACTGGGACCATATAGAACATGGGTTGCAACCAAGGTCCTGTAGTGGCACCAAATCCTATGTAAAGGGGGTCATATAAGGTGTCTAAGACCAGGTTACGGGTTACTAGTTATGATTATGCTGTCTGTATGTCTGTATCATTTTGTAGTTGAAGTTATGACTATTGGCTGTATGCTGTCTGTATTTCAAACTTGTGCTGTGTTACTGGGAATGATCCCAGACAAGTTGGTGTCAGCTCAGCTTAGCCTGCTTGATGGCCCATTAAGGACCATTAGCTACACAATTGACCCATCGAGAGGAGGCAGATCCGCCTTGTGACTCAGCAGGGTGTGCAGAAACTGGCCCATGTGACTGCAAACTCCATTTTGCTGTAACTTTCCACAATAAGAACAAAGAAGTGTCCTTACACCTGGAAAAGCCTATATAAGGCGGAGGCCTCATCTCCATTTTGTTTTCAATCCTGCTTCTTACCTCTGGAGGGACTTTGCTACAATCTGAAGCTCTGCACAAGGGACTGATGACCCATCCCAGCAGGGGATGTTCTCCAGAGACTTGATTTAAACCTGCAGTTTACTCCATCACTGCTACAAGCCTGAACTAAGAACTTTGCCATCACTGTATGTAATTGATTCAGTTTAACCAATTCTAGCTCTCATCTCTTTTTCCTTTTATGAATAAACCTTTAGATTCTAAAGGATTGGCAACAGCATGATTTGTGGGTAAGATCTGATGTGTATATTGACCTGGGTCTGGGGCTTGGTCCTTTGGGATCAAGAGAACCTTTTTCTTTAACTGGGGTGTTGGTTTTCATAACCATTCATCCCCAGAACGGGTGGCACTGGTGGTGATACTGGGAGACTGGAGTGTCTAAGGAAATTGCTTGTCTGACTTGTGGTTGGCCAGTGAGGTAAAACCGAAGTCCTTTTGTCTGGCTGGTTTGGTTTGCCTTAGAGGTGGAAAAACCCCAGCCTAGGGCTGTGACTGCCCTGTTTGAGCAATTGGTCCTGATTTGGCACTCCCAGTTGGGTCCCGCCAGAACCGCATCGTCACAACTGGGCCCTGGATTAGAGCCTTCTTCGGTATACAGAGAGCCCTCTGGCCCCCTCTCACATAGCTCAGGGATGGGGAAGCTAGGGGACTAGCGTGGGGTACAAACCTCCGGTAGCACCCTGCCATCCTGATAAAGGCCTGGGCTTGTTTCTTGGTCTGGAGAATGGGCCAATCTCTGATCATCTCCACCTTGCACTTCTCGGCTTTTACCATCAGTCCTACCCCCTTGAGACAGCCCAGCACCCCCTTCACCTGGGACACCTGTTCCTCCCAGGTCTGGCTAAAGACACACACGTTATTGTATGCCAGGGCCATGTTCTCCATCCCCCTCAACTTGTCTAGAATCTCCCCAGGCCTAGGCATGGGGTCGGCATCAGACATGGTGATGGCTTTAAGCTTCCGATGGTCCCCGCTAAACCAGATCATCCTGTCCCCCTTGGGGACCAGCCCCACGGGTGAGACCCATGGGCTGTTGTGATGATGCAGTTCTGGCGGGACCCAACTGAGAGTGCCAATTCAGGACCAATTGCTCAAACAGGGCAGTCACAGTCCAAGGCTGGGGTTTTTCCACCTCTAAGGCAAACCAAACCAGCCAGACAAAAATGACTTTGGTTTCACCCCACTGGCTAACCACAAGTCACACAAGCAATTTCCTTAGACACTCCAGTCTCCCAGTATCACCACCAGTCCCCCTCGTCCTGGGGATGAATGGTTATGAAAACCAACACCCCAGTAAAAGAAAAAGGTTCTCTCGATCCCAAAGGACCAAGCCCCAGACCCAGGTCAATATACACATCAGATCTTACCCACAAATCATGCCGTTGCCAATCCTTTAGAATCTAAATTCTAAAGGTTTATTCATAAAAGAAAAAAGATAGAGATGAGAACTAGAATTGGTTAAATGAAATCAATTACATCCAGTAATGGCAAAGTTCTTAGTTCAGGCTTGTAGCAGTGATGCAATAAACTGCAGGTTTAAATTAAGTCTCTGGAACATCCCCCACTGGGATGGGTCATCAGTCCTTTGTGCAGAGCTTCAGCTTGTAGCAAAGTCCCTCCAAAGGTAGGAAGCAGGATTGAAGACCAGATGGAGATGAGGCCTCCGCCTTATATAGGCTTTTTCCAGGTGTAAGGACACTTCTTTGTTCCTACTGTGGAAAGTTACAGCAAAATGGAGTCTGCAGTCACATGGGCCAGTTTCTGCACACCCTGCTGAGTTACAAGGCGGATCTGCCTCCTCTCAATGGGTCAATTGTGTAGCTGATGGTCCTTAATGGGCAATCAAGCAGGCTAAGCAGAGCTAACATCAACTTGTCTGGGGTGTCACCCAGAACTGCAGCACCAATTTGAAATACAGACAGTATACAGCCAATACTTATAACTTCAACTACAAAATGATACAGACATACAGACAGCATAATCATAACCAGTAACCCAAAACCTGGTCTTAGACACCTTATATGACCCCTTTTACATAGGATTTGGTGCCACTACAGGACCTTGGTTGCAACCCGTGTTCTATATGGTCCCATTTTACATCAATTAAGTCACACCCCCAATGCAAAATTGGTGCAGGAAGGGGTGACACAGACTTCACTGACTACATCCCAAGAGCTCCCCATCCTTGGGCCTGTCTCACTACAGCTAGTGTTGGGTTAGAAGCCATATCAGTGTATAGCAGAAATGGTTTATCAAAGTCATGTTCAATAACATGATTGAATCTTTTTACAAACTCAAGGTAAAACTTAGTTTGAACAACAGTGGATTGGATCTGCTCTTGCAGCAGGATTCCTGTATGTCTCATATGATCTTGCCAAGAGCTAAAGAAACTAGCTAGTTTATCTATACAAACTCTGGCAAATGTTTGGAACCCAACTAACATTAAATCAATATAAATATTAATGTTGTTCACAGTAGAGGAATCTTGGCATTTAGCCATGCAATCAATATGGTAGTGTGCCTCAGTTTCCCCTTTCCTAGTGCACATCAGCTCTAGAATGTCTTTTCCCCTGTGAAAAGTTTCAATACTGTTTACAGGCATTAACTGTGAAACATTAGCATAGCAAGGCCTTTTAACATAAAGTGTGTTCTCATGTACTGCTTTCAACACGTTTAAGGGACTTTCCAAAGGACTGGGCACATTGTACATTCTTACAATTCTTGGTAATAGCAACACATTAGTTACAAAAATCACTATTAGCAATAACAGCAAATTCATTGCAAGTGTCCATCTACAATCATGTTTGTTATGCCACACCTTTGGATTAATACCATTGGAGTTTGGGAATTCTAGGGTTAACATTTGGCTTCCCTTTGCAAAATTTAGTTTTCTCTTTTCTCCTTGTCCTGCAGGATCACACCCTGATTTCTCTTGCTTAATAGAATTCACTGGCTGATGGGGTGGGCTCTCTTTGCTAACAGCTATTAGCAAGTCTTTCTTCTCCCTGCCAGTCAGGTAATTTGCATCAACACAGACACTAGCTTTTAGATTTTCAGCTGCTACCCATTCCAGGGATGGACTCTGTTTTACAGAGATACCACACAAACTTAAATAGTTGGAGGGTGAGAGTCTGCTTGCTCTTCCCTGCATCCTCAAGCCTTCAGCCATAAAACCATTTAGCTCTGAAACACCAGGAACCAAATCTGTCCTTAGATCCTGAAGCACAGACTGCTCACTCACAGAATTAGCATGGAGACATTCCTGTCCCAACACCATTGTCTTCCCAGCAAGCTGGCCACACACAGGCACGGGGTTATAAGGCTGGTTAACTTTCTTAACAGCTTCTACTCCATCTGAGACCTTCTCAAAGCTACCCCCACTGGATCTTTCAAAAGGAAAGTCAGTGGATCCATTCACAACAGAAAATTTTTGGCTGTTAGGAACTAAAACTTACTTGATTAAATCACTTTCACACCCTTCAGCTGCAGTAAATTGCTTGCACAGGCTACCATGAGGATTTCTTTTCTTAGCAGCTTCTTTAAGCAACAATTCACCCCTCTTAGAAATTCTGCCCTTATTCTGTTTATCTTCTAAAGGAACACTTTCCTGAGCAACCACAGACTCTTTCTGGGTCTCACTTACATCCAGAATCACCTCTGGCCCATCAGGCAGATTCCTACACAATCCCCTTCCAGGCAAACTTATAGACTTTCTAGTTAATAGGTTAGAAGCATTCTCCTTTCCTTGGCCATGAACAAGTTCAGGAATCTTTTCCTTCTTACTAAAAATGTCCGTAGGTAACACACTTAAATCACCTTCATGCTCTCCTTGTGCCCTGGCTAGGGTATTACCCTGATTAGACAGAGCTGCTACACCCTTTTCTAGCCACACATTAGCAACTGGCAAACTACAAGCACCAGAATTGTCTGGTCTCTGGGATTTTGCTGTGACACTAACTGGATGCAACCTAGTCACAGTGGCATTCTCCCCAGCAGACACAAACTTAGGACCATTCCCTTCCTGGGCTTTAGCTGTATTTACAACCAACTCTGAGACAACTGAATCACCCTCAACCATCACAGGCTGAGAGGCACCTTCTGTCTGCTCCACAGACACAGAAGAGCCGGAGACACATTCTCCTTCACCAGACACACAGCTTGGGATTTCCTTTCCCTTGTCCCAGCACACAGGGCTGTTCACAGACAACTGCTTGGAGACCGAGGTAGCTTCCTCCATAAGCAAGTCAATACCCCTGACAGACACAGGCACATTTCCTTTACTGTCACATTTCTCCACACAGGTAATAGGTAAGGGATAGGGACACTCATCTTCCACTATCCTTGTCTTCCCAAACTGCTGTCTAGACAAAGCCATCAGCTCACAAGGCTGCCTAGGCTTATTTAGACTTTTCCTACCAGGCACATTGCCACTCCTAACAGATAAAACTGCTGCTTTTTTCACTACACTGAGCTACTTTCAGCAAATCACAGTTACCCCTTTCAGGTTCACTTTTACAAGCTGTACTAGCCACTGTCAATTTACCCTGGGTTTTGGTTGAATTCAGAACCCTCTCTGACGTTTCAGACAAACCTTCACCCGATTCATCTTGAGAGACACTCTCTGTTTGTTAGCCGTCCCCCTCACTGCCATCAGTCAGGGCATCTGCCACAGACCCAAACTCCCTCTGTGACCTGGTCACCACATTCACTTGGCCGGGCACCCCCAGTATGTTATTTCCTACCAAAACATCAGCCGGAATTAAATCTCGGACTGCAGCCTTCACCTCCCCTTTAAAGCCGTCCCACTCAAGGTAGGTTCTAGCCATTGGCAGGTCCACAGAGTACTCAGATAGTGCCACTACCGTCACATATTCCCCTGGCAGCATGTCCTCTGGCTTCACCAGATGTCCCTTGAGTATAGTTATACCCGAGCCAGTGTCTCGCCATCCCATGCATTCAACACCATTGACCGTTGCCTCCATAATAAACCTTTTACTTCCTTGCCAAGCCTTAGTTCTGAAATAGCTGGTGAGCTGATCCCCTCCTCCCAGAGCACCGGAGACGAGGGGGTTGGCATTGGCCACTGCTCTGCTTGTACCTGGACTTGAGGTGGTGCTGTTGTGGCTTGGCTCAGCCTGGGTGCTCAGGGTAATGGAATTGGCATCTACTGTGGCTTTTGGGGTTGCTGGTTTTGGGCTGCCCTTTAGGGTTGGGCAATCTGGTCTTATGTGGCCAAGGATCCCACAGTGATAGCATGTAACCTGTTTATGTTTGGGGTGAGAGTTCCTACCCTCTGCGCCCCCGTGAGCCACCTTATAAAAGTCAGGGCCAGGTTTACCTTTAAATCCTTCCCTCCTCTTAAACTGGGGAGAATGGTGACTACTTTTCCCTTGGGGTTTATGCCCTTCCCAAACCCTATTTTGGGTATGGGCATCCGCAATCTCTGCAGCCCGTAGGACTGACTCAGGGTCCCTATCAGACACAGCAGCTCTCACAAGGTCAGGCACAATGTTTAAGAACTGTTCCAAAGTTATTAAATCCAGCAGCTTTTCAAAACTCCCATGTGTCTTTGCTCCCATCACCCACTTTTTAACAAAACCCATCAGCTTATGAGCACATTCTACAAAAGTACAATCATTAGACATATTAAACTTTCTAAACTTGACTCTGTAGGAATCAGGAGTAACCTTGAACCGCCTTAACACAGAATCTTTAAACCGCCCGTAATCCAAGGCTTCTTGTTCACCCAAATCATTAAATACTTCTCTGGCTTTTCCAGTCAGTCTGGTCAGCAGGACAGGCATTCGCTGATCATCGGGGATCTGGTACAGAATGCAGAGGCGCTCAAAGGTGGACAAAACTCCTCTATATCCTCAGTATCATTGTAAATGGGACACATCTTTTCCCAGTTCTTCTCGTGGCGGTGAGTATGTGGCATACCAGGTGGTGATGACTTTCTCCACTCTTCCATTACTTGGAGCTGCAGTCTGGCCGTCTCCTGTTCCATCTTGTGAGTCTCCTGTTCCGTCTTCTGAGTCTCCTGTTCCCTCTGTTTAGCTCTCTCTTCAGAAGCCAGTAATTGCAGACGCCCCTTGTCACGGAGTCACCGGGCGATGCTCTGGAACTGCTCCCCACAAAGCCAGTCAGGACTTTGGGAGCCTCCTCTCCCTTGGAGCAGACTTGTTCAGGGCAAGAAGCTCACACGTCTTCACCTCCTGGGTCTCTCCTTGGAGCATTCAGCATCCTCTGCCCCTCCGTGCGCTTCCCACAGCAAGCCCGCCCCAGCGGGGTTCTGGTAAAGCCATAGGGTCCTGCACCCCCACTTTGCAGTCAGACGTGACTCTCAGCCAGCCAGTAACACAGAGGTTTATTCGATGACAGGAACAGGGTCTAAAACAGAGCTTGTAGGTACAGCAAACCGGACCCCTTGGCCGGGTCCATTCTGGGGGGCAGTGAACCAGACCCCCACGTCTGCACTTCACTCCTCGTCCCCAGCAAGCTCCAGACTAACCACCCCCTCCAGCCCCTCCTCTCTGCTCAGCTCCTTTCCTGGGCCAGGACGTCACCTGACCTCTTTGTCTCCAACACCTTCAGCTGGCACCTTTGCAGGGGAGGGGCCCAGGCCATCAGTTGCTAGGAGACAGAGTGCCAGGCATTTAGGTGCACTCGCCCTTTGCTCTGCCAGATACTGAAGAACTGCCTGGGGGACACTGAGGCACCAACACAGTATTCATAGAAAACATTAAGAACATTCCTTGTTTTTCACATCTCTCCCCCCTTCGAGACCAAACTGAGGCAGGTCACTCCAGCCAGTGACTTGGGGAAGTTCGAACCCACCAACGTTCCCATGGATGCCCCAGCATCTCTCCCATTCCTTGGTGGGAGTTACACCAGGACAGTCCAGTCTCACGCCCTCCCTTATGTCGGGTGTGCTTGATGGCACTTGCAGGCTGCATGTGGGAAGGTTTATGCGGCTTGAACCCTTTTGTTATCCTCACTACCCCTGGGGTTCAAACTGGGACGGGGTCTTCTCCCAGCGCTCTGGACTACGATTCGGGCTCTCTTGGTTAAGCGCCCCCATCTTGGCCTTGGCCAGCTTTGGGCTTGGGCAGCCGCTTCCCACTTTCTGGCCCAGACACAACACCTCTGCTGTCCCCCCTTACACTTTCCAGCTTTTAACGTCAGTCCCACCTCCTTGACGCAGCCCAGCACCCTCTTCCCCTGGGATACCTGTTCCTCCCAGGTCTAGCTAAAGATGCACATGTTATCAGTGTCTGTCAGGGCCAAGTTCTCCATCCCCCTCTGCTTGTCTAGAATCTCCCCAGGCCTAGGCATGGGGTCGGCATCGGACACTGTGATGGCTTTAAGCTTCTGATAGCCCCCACAAAACCAGATCATCCTGTCCACTTTGGGGATCAGCCGGGTTGCTTTCCCAGTGACTTTGAATGGGGAACACCTGATGGGGAAATTGGCTCCCACCTCAGGGAAGAGCTCCCCCAAGGGTCTTCCCCCTTCTCCTCCCAATCCTCCCCTTTCAGGTCCAGAGGTCCCCTCACTCTCCTCCCATATAGCGGCTTGAATGGGAAGAACCTTGTGGATTCCTGGGTCACCACCAGCTGCCTCCCAATTCCCCCCAGTTCCACTTCCCCCTGGGGAGCCCATTCCCGGTACAGGAATCCCTTCTCCTGCAGGACACTGTCCCTGCATCCTTCCCCAAGGGGGGTTTGCAGCGCTGTGGCCAGCAAGTTCCCTCAGCTTCTCCAAGGAGGGATCCCTCTGCAGCTCGGTCTGGGATTCAGCTGCTGGGGCAGGGAGTGGGACCTGCTCCCTCTCACTGGCTGGGCCTGGGGTCACAGCCTCCCTGAGCCCTGTCCCTGGTAGCTCCCTCCCTGCTGTGTAATCACTTCCCAGCAGCACGTCAGGACCAGGCAAACCTGGTTGGCAGCCGACCTGCCCTGCCTGGGTGTCCCCCCACTCAGCTGGGGTCTCAGCTCCCCCCGTGCTCAGCGCTGCCCTGGCTGTCCCAGTGGGGGCAGGCAGCGAGCTCTCTGCTCTGGTCTCAGCATCAGAGCCAGCATGAGCCCCCTCTCCGGTGTGCAGGGGAGCGGGGAGCATCTCTCCCTCCCCCTCAGTCCCAGGGGGCTGGTTACAGGTAGGCAGGTATCCTGAGCCCAGCAGCCCCTCCCCCCTGCCAGCCAGGTCATTTGCATTTTCACTGACTATTTCCATCCTAGCCAATTGGTTCCCTGGATTTGAATTCAAACTCTCGGCCGTTACAGGAGCAGGGCCTAGATCCTGTCCCAAGGGGAGATAGTCACCACCCAACAGGGCCTCACAGCCAATATCCTGGAGAACCCCAACTACCAGCCAGTCTGACCCCTCCTGCATCTGCACAGGGATCTGGGCCATAGGCAGGGCGAGGGGCTTCACCCCAGGGACCTTCACCCAGGTCCCACAGCCCCTAAGCATTTGGGGCTGCACCACCACAGTTCCCTCTGTCTCAGGGTCTCGCCCCCGCAGGTGTGTTTCCCTACTGACCCCTGGGGTGCCCCCTATGTCTCTCCACTCCACCATCACCAGTCCATGCTGCTGCTGCTTCTCCTGCAGTTTTTCCTCAGCCTCTTGCTCTCTCTCACGGTCCTCTCGCTCTCTTGGGCTCTGCTCCAATCCCATCCATCTCCGATCCCCTGATGGGGAACCCAATCGTGAAGACCCTTGTCTGGTTGGGGACCAGACTCTCGGGGATGCCTGGCTGCTGCTCCAGCTGCTCCCAGATCCTCTTGTAGCCCCATCTGGGTCAGGAATCTGCTCCTCAGAGTGGTCCTCCTCCTCCAACTGCACGATTAACTGTGCCTTGGTGAACTTCCCCATGCGTAACCCTCTCTTTGTGTACAGGATGACAATGTCCTTCTTAAGGAGATGGTGATAGGCCATCACTTCACCGTTCCCAAGTTTCTCTGGACTCACAGGCCTGTGTGCTCTCAGCTCCCCCATGGTTTCCAGGAAGAACCCCTGGTGTGCCAGCCCTTCTCGTAATCACCACCTCTTTGCCAGGGTCGAGCTGCAGACTCCTCTGCCCCTGGGACTGCTCCTGCAATCCCCAGGGGAACCCTGCTACTGCAAAAATCCTTCTCTCTCCCAGGGTCGAGCGGCAAGCTCCTCCGCCCCTGAGACTACTCGCTGCAGTCCTCAGGGGGACCCCGTTACTCCAACAGTCCTTCTCGCTGGTCACACACTCCCAGAGGTTAACTGCCCCCTGAAACCGTCCCTCTCTGAGCCTTCAGCATGCCTGGTCCTCATTATCTCCCCTTTGTTTTACTGCTCCCCAGTCACTTACTGCAAGAAGTGCCATTCACGGGGTGCAGTACATCCCACTGCTGCCACCAGTTGTCACGGAGTCACCGAGCGATGCTCTGGAACTGCTCCCCGCAAAGCCAGTCAGGACTTTGGGGAACCTCCTCTCCCTTGAAGCAGACTTGTTCAGGGCAAGAAGCTCACACGTCTTCACCTCCTGGGTCTCTCCTTGGAGCATTCAGCATCCTCTGCCCCTCCGTGCGCTTCCCACAGCGAGCCCGCGCCAGCGGGGTTCTGGTAAAGCCATAGGGTCCTGCACCCCCACTTTGCAGTCAGACGTGACTCTCAGCCAGCCAGTAACACAGAGGTTTATTCGATGACAGGAACAGGGTCTAAAACAGAGCTTATAAGTACAGCGAACCGGACCCCTTGGCCGGGTCCATTCTGGGGGGCAGTGAGCCAGACCCCCAGGTCTGCCCTTCACTCCTCGTCCCCAGCAAGTTCCAGACTAACCACCCCCTCCAGCCCCTCCTCTCTGCTCAGCCCCTTTCCCGGGCCAGGAGGTCACCTGACCTCTTTGTCTCCAACACCTTCAGCTGGCACCTTTGCAGGGGAGGGGCCCAGGCCATCAGTTGCTAGGAGACAGAGTGCCAGGCATTTAGGGGCACTCGCCCTTTGCTCTGCCAGATACTGAAGAACTGCCTAGGGGGCACTGAGGCACCAACACAGTATTCATAGAAAACATTAAGAACATTCCTAGTTTATCACACCCCTTACGAGCTTTTTCTTCTAATTCAGCTATTTTCTGCCTTTCCAGCAATCGCAGATCTGCTAGTTTCTGTTCACGCTCCCATTGCAGTTTATTCGCTGCCTCTTTCATTCGAATTCCTTCTGCAGTCTCTGTGGTGTCAGGTAAGGGCTGTGCTCCTGCCTCCTGATCACTGCCCATTAACAGATCTCTCAGTTCTTGATTTGTAGCTTTCTTTCTAAAGCTTATTCCCTTTTCTGAACACAAATCTTCCAGGGCTTTTTTGTCAAGACCCTCATATGCTCTTTGCTCACCAATTGCAACTGCTCTTTAACCAACCAAACTCTCAATTCAAAAACTTCAAATTTAGATAGCGTGGGGTTCTGACCCAAAGCTTAATTGATCTGGTTCTGTGGATTCTAGCACGACTATGCCACTGTGACAATGTGGTTCTGGCGGGACCCAACTGAGAGTGCCAAATTAGGACCAATTGCTCAAACAGGGCAGTCACAGCCCAAGGCTGGGGTTTTTCCACCTCTAAGGTAAACCAAACCAGCCAGACAAAAATGACTTCGGTTTCACCCCACTGGCCAACCACAAGTCACACAAGCAATTTCCTTAGACACTCCAGTCTCTCAGTATCACCACCAGTGCCACTCGTCCTGGGGATGAATGGTTATGAAAACCAACACCCCAGTAAAAGAAAAAGGTTCTCTCGATCCCAAAGGATCAAGCCCCAGACCCAGGTCAATATACACATCAGATCTTACCCACAAATCATGCTGTTGCCAATCCTTTAGAATCTAAAATCTAAAGATTTATTCATAAAAGGAAAAAAGATAGAGATGAGAGCTAGAATTGGTTAAATGGAATCAATTACAACCAGTAATGGCAAAGTTCTTAGTTCAGGCTTGTAGCAGTGATGCAATAAACTGCAGGTTTAAATTAAGTCTCTAGAGAACATCCCCTGCTGGGTTGGGTCATTCAGTCCTTTGTGCAGAGCTTCAGTTTGTAGCAAAGTCCCTCCAGAGGTGAGAAGCAGGATTGAAGACAAGATGGAGATGAGGCCTCCGCCTTATATAGGCTTTTCCAGGTGTAAGGACACTTCTTTGTTCTTACTGTGGAAAGTTACAGCAAAATGGAGTTTTCAGTCACATGGGCCAGTTCCTGCACACCCCGCTGAGTCACAAGGCGTATCTGCCTCCTCTCAGTGGGTCAATTGTGTAGCTGACGGTCCTTAATAGGCCATCAAGCAGGCTAAGCAGAGCTATCACCAACTTGTCTGGGGTGTTTCCCAGAACTGCAGCACCAATTTGAAATACAGACAGTATACAGCCAATACTTATAACTTCAACTACAAAATGATACACACATGCAGACAACCTCATAACCTAGTCTTAGACACCTTATATGACCCCTTTTACATAGAATTTGGTGCCACTTCAGGACCTTGGTTGCAAACCATGTTCTATATGGTCCCATTTTATATCAATACGTCACACTCTGAATGGGGAACACTTGATGGGAAGATTGGCTCCCACCTCAGTGAAGAGATCCCCCAGGGGGTCTTCTCCCTTCTCCTCCCAATCCTCCCCTTTCAGATCCAGGCATCCCCTCACTTTCCTTCCGCCCAGCAGCTCGAAAGGGAAGAACCCTGTGGATTTCTGGGGCACCACCAGCTGCCTCCTGATTCCCCTCCAGTTCTGCTTCCCCTTGGGGAGCCCATTCCCGGTGCAGGAATCCCTTCTCCTGCAGGACTCTGTCCCTGCAGCCTTCCCCAAGGGGGTTTGCAGCGCTGCGGCCAGCAAGTTCCCTCAGTTTCTCCAAGGAGGGATCCCTCTGCAGCTCGGTCTGGGATTCAACTGCTGGGGCAGGGAGTGGGACCTGCTCCCTCTCGCTGGCTGGGCCTGGGGTCACAGCCCCCATGAGCCTTGTCCCTGGTAGCTCCCTCCCTGCTGTGTAATCACTTCCCAGCAGCACGTCTGGACCAGGCAAACCTGGTTGGCAGCTGACCTGCCCTGCCTGGGTGTCCCCTCACTCAGCTGGGGTCTCAGCTCCCCCCGTGCTCAGCACTGCCCTGGCTATCCCAGTGGGGGCAGGCAGCGAGCTCCTTGCTTTGGTCACAGCATCAGAGCCAGCGTGAGCCCCCTCTCCCATATGCAGGTGTGACGGTGCTGCCCGTGGGAGCCAGCCGAGGTCACTCAATCAGGGTGAACTACAAACAAAACAGGGCAGACAAATCCCAAACGCTGGTGGTTATTCCACTACTTAGATTTACCAACCAGCACAAAACAGCTTCTATAGTACCTCACTGGTTACTTAGAAGTTTAAACCACCCAGTTCCCTTAAAGTGCCCAGCCTCAGGCCTCCGTCCAGACACACCTGTCAAACATATGATGATGATTCCTGAAAATCTTACTTCATCATATAAAAGAAAAGGTTCTTCCAATCCCAAAGGATCAGCCACATACCCAGGTTCAATTATAACTTAGATCTTACCCACAATACACTCTTATAGCCAATTCTTATTGACTAAGCTAAAATTTATTAGAAAAGAAAAGAGAGAGAGTGTTGGTTAAAAGATCCATATACATACAGACTTGAATTCAATTCTTGAGGTTCAGATATGTAGTAGAGGCGAGCTAATAGTTGCCAAAAGTCCTTTTAGAAATAGTCCATAGGTTATAGTCCAATGTCCACATTCAGGGTGGCCCCGGTGAATGACTGGGAATCTCAATCCTTGTGGCTTAAGGTTTCCCCCTCTTGAAACCCAAAGCAGATCTGAGATGAAGAAGGATCGTGTCCCAGGCTTCTTATACATTTCCAGCAGCCTTTCGGCCTGAAGAAACAATAGGCTTAACTCCTTTTCCCAAACATCCTGGCAATTAGCACAGAGTAACTTATCCATTAAACAGTTCAGATACAGGTTACCACAACCTTCAAAGAGACACATAGACAATAATACTATTTCACTCAAGTATCATCTTAAATGCTAATATTCCTTTTTTGATCTTTGAATTAAAACTATAGCAATAGACAAGACTTGTTTGCTGGCATCCCAAGCCCTGAGCAAACACCTCCCCTTCTACCTCTAACAATGCAGAGTTGCATTTCAAAGCTCTATTCATTTACATATCTTGCTAACCAGTTCTTAAGGTTCACCCCTGGGTCAGGTCAGTTGGTGAGGTGAGTTAATTAACTCTTTCTGGCCCTGTCACCTTTCAATGAGATATTATATTATACTCATAACGTCAAACAGGGGAGCATCTCTCCCTCCCACTCAGCCCCAGGGGGCTGGTTACAGGTAGGCAGTACTTTGAGCCCACCAACCCCTCCTCCCTGCCAGCCTGGTCATTTGCATTTTCACTGACCATTTCCATCCCAGCCAATTGGTTCCCTGGATTTGAATTCAAACCCTCAGCTGTTATCGGAGCAGGGCCTGGATCCTGTCCCAAAGAGACACAGTCACCCCCCAACAGGGCCTCCCAGCCGATATCCTGGAGAACCCCAACTACCAGCCAGCTCGATCCCTCCTGGGTCTGCACAGGGATCCAGTCCATAGGCAGGGCGAGGGGCTTCATCCCAGGGACCTTCACCCAGGTCCCACAGCCCCTCAGCATCTCCGGCTGCACCACCCGGGGACTGACAACAGTTCTCTCTGTCCCAGGGTCTTACCACCCCAGCCAGGTCTCCCTATTGACCCCCACCTTCCACTCCCACTGGGTGTCCAAGGGGCCTGAGCCCAGGAGACTCCACGCAGACATATAGGTTGGGGTCAGGAGTGGGAGCCTGTCCACCGCCCCACCCATCTGGCTGACAGCATCTATGGCTTTGGGACCCAGCAAGGGAGCTAGACACCGGGGCTTTTCCGCAGGGTCCCCCTGGTTCAAATTACCCATCTGCTTGAAGGCAGTACGGTGGGCATCCACATCTCCTCCCTCCTTAACCAAGGGCAGCAATTTAGTGTCAAGATTCCCTGCGGAACTGGCAGCCCGGGGTTTATCCCCACTCACCCATGGGCAGCTCCCTATGCCTCTCCAGTCCATGCTGCTGCCGCTTCTCCTGCAGCTTTTCCTCGGGCTCTTGCTTTCTCTCATGGTCCTCTCGCTCTCTCGGGCTCTGCACCAATCCCATCCGTCTCCAATCCCCTGATTGGGAACCCGATCATGAAGACCCTCGTCTGGTTGGGGACCAGACTCTCGGAGATGCGTGGTTACTGCTCCAGCTGCTCCCACATCCTCTTGTAGCCCCATCTGGGTCAGGAATCTGCTCCTCAGAGCGGTCCTCCTCCTCCAACTGCATGATTAACTGGGCCTTGGTGAACCTCCCCATGCGTAACCCTCTCTTTGTACACAGGATCACAATGTCCTTCTTAAGGAGATGGTGATAGGCCATCACTTCACCGTTCCCAAGTTTCTCTGGACTCACAGGCCTGTGTGCTCTCAGCTCCCCCATGGTTTCCAGGAAGAACCCCTGGTGTGCCAGCCCTTCTCATGATCACCACCTCTTTGCCAAGGTCGAGCTGCAGACTCCTCGGCCCCAGGACTGCTCCTGCAATCCCCAGGGGAACCCTGCTACTGCAAAAATCCTTCTTTCTCTCAGGGTCGAGCTGCAGACCCCTCCTCCCCTGGGACCGCTCACTGCAATTCCCAGGGCAGTGGTCCCTAACCTTTTTGTGGCCAGTAGCACATTCATGTTTTCAGAAGAGTGTGGCAGGTGCCAAAAATTACTCACATACAGGGCTGGCTCCAGGCACGAGTGTAGCAAGCACGTGCCTGGGGCAGCACATGCTACGGAGCGGCATTCCAGCTGTTCTGCAGAGTCGGAGGGTTGTTTTTTTTGGCGCCAGTTCTGAGCAGCGCGGAGAGAAGCTGGGAGGACAGAGAACACTGGTGCCTGTAGCCTGCAGCCCCAGAGTTCTCTGTCCCCGGCAGGTGCGGGGCCGCAGTTTCTCTCCGGCCTAAGCCGCGTCCCCGTGCCTGCCGGGGACCGAGAACACTGGCGCCTGCAGCCCTGGAGAAGCTGGAGAGAAGCCGCAGCCCCGTGCCTGCCGGGGACCGAGAACACTGGCGCCTGCAGCCCTGGAGAAGCTGGAGAGAAGCCGCAGCCCCGTGCCTGCGAAGGACTGAGAACACCAGCGCCCACAGCCTGCAGCCCTGGAGAAGCCGCAGCCCCATGCCTGTCAGGGACCGAGAACACCTGCGCCTGTAGCCACAGAGTTCTTGGTTGCCGGCAGGTGTGGGGCCGCAGCTTCTCTCCCCTGCTGGGCACTGGGCGGACACACATAAATGCTCTGGCAGGAGCCATGATGCCCGTGGGCAATGCCTTGGGAACTACTGCCCCAGGGGAACCCAGCTACTGCAGAAGTCCTTCTCTCTCCCAGGGTGGAGCAGCAAGCTCCTCTGCCCCTGAGACTGCTCGCTGCAGTCCTCAGGGGGACCCCGTTACTCCAACACTCCTTCTCACTGGTCACACGCTCCCAGAGTTTAACTGTCCCCTGAAACCGTCCCTCTCTGAGCCTTCAGCACACCTCGTCCTTATTATCTCCCCTTTGTTTTACGGCTCCCCAGTCACTTACTGCAAGTAGCACCATTCACGGGGTGCAGTACATCCCACTGCTGCCACCAGTTGTCACTGACTCCCCGGGCGACGCTCTGGAACTGCTCCCCACCAGGCCAGTCAGGACTTTGGGGAGCCTCCTCTCCCTTGGAGCAGACTTGTTCAGGGCAAGAAGCTCACACGTCTTCACCTCCTAGGTCTCTCCTTGGAACATTCAGCATCCTCTGTCCCTCCATGTGCTTCCCACAGCGAGTCCGCCTAGGCGGGGTCTTGGGGAAGCCACAGGGTCCTGCACCCCCACTTTGCAGTCAGACGTGACTCTCAGCCAGCCAGTAACACAGAGGTTTATTCGATGACAGGAACATGGTCTAAAACAGAGCTTCTAGGTACAGAGAACGGGACCCCTTGGCCGGGTCCATTCTGGGGGGCAGCGAGCCAGACCCCCACGGCTGCCCTCACTTCCCGTCCCCAGTCAGCCCCAAACTGAACCCCCCTCCAGCCCCTCCTTTCTGGCCTTTGTCTCTTTCCCGGGCCAGGGGGTCACCTGATCTCTTTGTTCACCTTTAGCTATTCCCTTGCCTGGGGGAAGGGCCCTGGCCATTTGTTACCAGGATACAGAGTGGTGGCCATTTATTCATGCTGGAGACTTAAGAAATGCATAGGGGAAACTGAGGCACCCACACAGTATGCAGAGGAAACATTAAGAGCAGTCCCACTTCATCACATTGAGGCCCCTGTGTGTGAGGTCAGGGACTGCCTGGGGAAGGGGGTGCCCAGATTTGCACTGGCCAGCAGGTCCCCGTCTCTGTGTGACATGCTGGTACGGCTCCCTTTGGCCAGCTGCACTCCCAGCAGGGGCAGCTCCAGGCACCAGCGCTCCAAGCGCATGCCTGGGGCGGCAAGTCGCGGGGGCACTCTGCCAGTTGCCACTAGGGTGGCAGGCAGGGTGCCTTCGTCAACTTGCCTGCGGAGGGTCCGCTGGTCCCGCAGCTTCAGCGGACCTCCTGCAGGCACGCCTGCGGGAGGTCCGCCAAAGCCGCGGGACCAGCGGACCCTCCATGCTTGGGACAGCAAAATGTCTAGAGCCGCCCCTGACTCCCAGGCCCCACTCAGCCTGTCAAGGTATTTTTCCCACTTTGAACTTTAGCGTCCAAAAAGTGGGGACCTGCATGTACCCTTCTAAGCTTAATTCCTAGCTTAGATCTGATAGCGCTGCCACCAACCAGAAATTCCAGTGTCTGGTACACTCCCTGTCCCCCCCAAACCTTCCCTGGGGGACCCAGGACCCAAACCCCTTGGGTCTTAAAACAAGGAGAAATAAATAATTCCCCTCCTTACCCCTCCCAGACTTCCCCTCCCTGGGTTACCCTGAGAGGCTACACTGATCTGAACTCCTGGATCTTAAAACAGAGAGGAATTAACCTTCCCCCCACCTCCTTTCCCCACACCAATCCCCTGGTGAGTTTAGACCCAATCCCCTTGGGTCTTAAACAAGGAAATAAATCAATCAGGTTCTTAAAAAAAAAAGCTTTTAACTAAAGAAAGAAAAAGTAAAAATTATCTCTGTAAAACCAGGATGGAAAATGTTTACAGGGTCTTCAGCTTATATAGACTAGAGGGATTCCCTCCCCCTTAGCCTAAGATACAAGTTACAGCAAACAGAGGTAAAAATTCTTCCAGCAGAATACACATTTGCAAGATAAGAAAACAAACATAAGACTAATCCGCCTTTTCTAGTTAGTACTTACTATTGTGAACATGAGAGGCTGTTTCAGGAAGATTGGAGAAAGACCTGGTTGCACGTCTGGCCCCTTAGCCCCAAGAGCGAACAACCAACAAACAAAACAGCACAAACAAAGACTTCCCTCCACCGAGATTTGAAAGTGTCTTGTCCCCCCATTGGTCCTCTGGTCAGGTGTCAGCCAGGTTCACTGAGCTTCTTAACCCTTTACAGGTAAAAGAGACATTAACCCTTAACTATCTGTTTATGACACAGCCCAAGGAGGCTTGGGGTGAGGGGCTGGGCATGCTGGGGGGTGCTTGCGGGAGCTGGTGGGGGGTAGGAGATAGGGGACAGAGTCTAGGGAGGAGTTGCCATGGGGAAGCTGCTCCACGCTGAGAATGGAGTTGCGTAGCCTCCTCCTCTCCACAAAGGGGCCTACGGGGCTTCCCCCGGTGCTCCGACTTTCAAGGCTGGCTCGGCCCAGTGGGTCCCAGCCCAGGCAGAAGTGGGGCATTTCTCCAGGAGCCCTCTCCCCACCAGGGACTGCCCACCTTGGCAAGGACTTCTGGGGTGCAGGAGACTCCCCTGGGCCGATCCACCGGCTCCCCAGCTCCATCCACACAGCCTCTGCCCATCTCCCCTGGGCTGACCCGCCTGCTCCCCTGACCCATCTCCCTGGGGCTGACCCACCAGGCCTAGTCTCCAGCCCCTGCCCGTTTCTCCTGGACTAACCCGCCCTCTCCGGTGCTGCAGGAGTTCCAGAAGCTGCTGCGCTCCAAGCGTCCCGTGTATGAGGCCACGCTGCGCAGCGGGCGCTTGCTGCGGGAGAGGGCCCAGCTGACCGAGGACGTGCAGCTGCTGGAGGAGCTGCTGGGGGAGCTGAAGGAGCGCTGGGATGACATGGGTGGCCGGGCTGTGGAGAGGTGAGGCTGGTGTTCTGCTCTAGTCCTGCTAGCACTGGTCTCTGCTGGGCCAGGACCCAGGGGTGCTGGGTCCCTGTGCAGGGCCTGAGATCCTGCCACCCCCCACCCTGCTGGTGCTTGTGCCCCCATCTTCTCCTCCCTCCTCCCACCTCCTGCCCTTGGGATATATTGGATGAATGTCAAGGGTCAAAAGAGTTAAAGTTGTAAATCTTCCCATGTGCAACATGAGGCCAGTGATGCAGGTTTAGGGCTCTGCTCTGCAGTGACCGGGGGGTCTCGGCTCCTTGGCAGACACCCCAGAGGGGAAGTTCATCGAGCACAGGAACTGAAAAGTAGCCTTTACCTTTGTGCAGAACAAACGGACTCAAACCCTGCAAGTCACCCTCGAACTAGCAGAGCCATTTATTCCCAGAATAACCTTACTGTGCTGCCCAGGGGAGGGTAATTCACGCTGTCCTGGTGCGCCCGTCTCCAGCCAGACTGGCACAAGCTGCAGGCAAGGGAGACTAGAAAGTGGGGGATCCGGCTTTTGTTGATGTCTGTGGAACACGGGCCGGCTGGTCAGCTGTGGGTGGACCACAGAGCCTGGTGTTTGGACCCTGGTTCCCACTCCAGTCAGATAGGTCATTTGGTGGTCTTTTCACAGCTGGCCTTTCAGAGCCCTGGTGCCTCTGGGCCTGACGGTTCAGAGCCTGGCACCTCTGGGCTTCACAGTTCAGAGCCCTGGCACCTCCGGGCCTGGCCGTTCAGAGCCCTGTCACCTCAGGGCCTGACTGTTCACAGCTCCGGCACCTCCGGGCCTGGCAGTTCAGAGCCCTGGCTCCTCTCCTTACAAATGAAGCAAGGTCTGAGACTCCGCTATGCTGCCCAGAAGCCGTGCAAATCTCCAAACTCAGGTGCAGTATTTACCATCCCCTTCAAGTACGTCTCCAGGGGTTTGGTGCCCTGGTCTTTACGGCCCGTTTAAGAGTGTGGGCCCTGGCATTGGACCAGATGACGTCAGAAGTCAGAGCTCACATCTCAGCCCGGTTGGCTTGGAGGAATGAAGGAGGGAGTAGGGCCTGCGTACAGCACAGGGTTCTCAAACTTCTTCTTTAGGAGGCCTCGCCCAGGGCCGGCTTTAGGTCAATTCCCCCAAATCGGGCCCAGCACCTAAGAGGGCCCCGCGCCCTAAAGAAGAGCACCTGACTTTTTAATTTTTACTCACCCGGCAGCGGTCCGGGTCTGCGGCAGCACTTCGGCGGCGGGTCCTTCACTCGCTCGGATCTTCGGCGGCACTTCGGCGGCGGGTCCTTCACTCGCTCCGGGTCTTCGGCGGCACTTCGGCGGCGGGTTCTTCACTCGCTCTGGGTCTTCGGCGGCACTTCGGTGGCGGGTCCTTCACTCGCTCTGGGTCTTTGGCAGCACTTCGGCGGCGGGTCCTTCACTCGCTCCGGGTCTTCGGCGGCACTTCGGCGGCGGGTTCTTCACTCGCTCCGGGTCTTCGGCGGCACTTCGGTGGCAGGTCCTTCACTCGCTCTGGGTCTTTGGCAGCACTTCGGCGGTGGGTCCTTCACTCGCTCTGGGTCTTCGGCGGCACTTCGGCGGCGGGTCCTTCACTCGCTCTGGGTCTTCGGCGGCACTTCGGTGGCGAGTCCTTCAGTGCCGCCGAAGACCTGGACCGCCGCCGGGTATTCGAATTGGGCCCCACACTTTCTAAAGCCTGCCCTGGCCCCACCAACATGCTCTAAGATGTCTGTGGGCCACCTGTGCCACAGCAACTGTTTTTCAGTACAATAAAAGCCAGGGCCGGTGTTGGGGGGTATCAAGCAGGACCATTGCGCAGGGCCCCACACCACAGGGGGCCCCACAAAACTAAGTTTCTTGGGCTTCAGCTTCAGCCCCAGGCAGCAGGGTTCAGGCTTCAGCTTTCTGCCTTGGGCCCCAGTGAGTCTAACATCTGCTCTGCTCTCCGGTTTATTTTGGCGGGGCCCTTGAAACTGGCTCATGGCCCCCCAAGGGGCCCCAGAGTCCTGGTTGAGAGCCGCTGGTACCATTAGAACCTGAACTCTGGAGCCGTGTGCTCCCGCTGAAGAACATGTGCTCAGCAGGGTAACCTGCCCTGATTCTTGTTAAAGGCCAGAGAGAGGAATACTATCTTGGGAATGAAAATGACCACTTTTTCTTCCCTTACCTCTGTGATGAGGCGGAGACCTTTCCACTTGACTTGTCTGAGCATGGTTGCACTGGAGATGCTGCAGTTTCTTTGGTTCCATTGACTCTTCTTTGTCCTGTGAGCCTGGACAAGAGGAGAGGCTGTCCACAGGGTTGGGCAGCCCCTGGGTTCTGAACTGTTGATGGCACACGGACGTGGTTCTGTGTAAATGATACATTGCCGTTCAGAATAGCCAAGTGTGCTGAGCTGAGAAATGCTGTTCAAGTGAAAAGGTGACCTGAAAAATTGCAAGTACCTGGAGGATGAAGGGGTGATCACTAGCAGCCAGCTGGGATTTACCAAGAACAAACCAGCTTGATTTCCTTCTTTGATAGGGTAACTGGTTTGGTGGATAGGGGGCATGTGGTGGATGTAATAGATCTGGACTTCAGCCAGGCTCTTGACACAGTCCCACGTGTCCTTCTGATAAGTCAGCTGGAGAAATGTGGCTTGGCAGAACTACCATTAAGTGGCTACAGAACCGCAAAGAAAGAGTAACTATTAATGGAATGATGTCAGATTGGACGGAGGGCTCAAGTGGAGTTCCACAGGGATCTGTTCTGGGTCCAGTGTTGTTTAGCATCTTTATTAATGACCTGGATGTAGGAATAGAGAGCATATTGATCTAGCTTGAAGATGACAAATTGCTGGGGAGCGAGGGGAGAAGGGTTGCCAAGCCTTTGGTAGATAGAGCTGAATTTCAGATGGATCTTGATAAATTTGAGAATGGGGTTATAGACAACAAAATAAAATTCAGCAAAGAGAATTGGAAAGTGCTCCACTTAGGGAAGAAAAACCAAATCACAACTACGGACAGAGGTGTGTGTGATGGGTTCGGTCACAGAGACCCCCTTGAGACTGTCACCTGACGTTTTGGAATGACCCCTGAGCCCATTTTCCCTGCCAGTTTGGAACTCCAGAAATCTGCCTGGTTGAGCCAGACATGCTAGCCTGCTGCAACACAGACCCAGGTCTGAACCACACCCCCAAAGCTGCAGACTTTAACTGAAAACTGCTCAGCAGGTGACCTCTCTCCAGCACCCAGACACGCAGCTCTCAATGGGATCCAAACCCCAAATAAATCCGTTTTACTCTGTATACAGCTTATACAGGGTAAACTCATAAACTGTCTACCCTCTATAACACTGACAGAGAGATACACACAGCTGTTTGCTCCCCTGGGTATTGATCACTTACTCTGGGTTAATTAATATACAAAGGTGATTTTATTAAGTATAAAAAGTAGGATTTAAGTGGTTCTAAGTAATAACAGACAGAACAAAGTAAGTTACCAAGCAAAATAAAACAAAACACACAAGTCTAAGCTGAATACATTAAGAAACTGTTTACAGGTAAATCTCACCCTCCGAGATGGTCCAATAAGCTTCTTTCACAGACTAGACTCGTTCCTAGTCTGGGCCCATCCTTGCCCCTGGTACAGCCCTTGTTCCAGCTCAGGTGGTAACTAGGGGATTTCTCATGACTGCAGCCCCCTTTGTTCTGTTCCACCCCCTTTTATGGCTTTGGCACAAGGCGGGAATCTTTTGTCTCTCTGGGTCCCCACCCCACCCCCTTCTGAATGGAAAAGCACCAGGTTTAAGATGGATTCCAGTAGCAGGTGACATGGTCACATGTCCTGTGAGACCCCAGCCTCCTTTCTTTCCAGCCTGACTCACAGGGAACACAGGAAGGCTTGCAAGTAAACAGAGCCATTTACAACTAATTGTCCTAGTCAATGAGAGCCATCAAGATTCTAAACCACCATTAATGGCCCACACTTTGCATAATTACAATAGGACCTCAGAGTTAACTTCATATTTCTAGTTTTAGATAGAAGGATGATACGTACATACAAATAGGATGAACACACTCAGTAGATTTCCAGTGTACTTAGATTTCCAGAAAGCCTTTGACAAGGTCCCTCACCAAAGGCTCTTATGTAAATGAAGTTGTCATGGGATAAAAGGGAAGGTCCTTTCATGGATTGAGAACTGGTTAAAAGACAGGGAACAAAGGTTAGGAATAAATGGTAAATTCTCAGAATGGAGAGGGGTAACTAGTGGTGTTCCCCAAGGGTCAGTCCTAGGACCAAGCCTATTCAATTTATTCATAAATGATCTGGAAAAAGGGGTGAGGAGTGAGGTGACAAAGTTTGCAGATGATACTAAACTGCTCAACATAGTTAAGATCAAAGCAGACTGTGACGAACTTCAAAAAGATGTCACAAAACTAAGTGATTGGGGAACAAAATGGCAAATGAAATTTAATGTGGATAAATGTAAAGTAATGCACATTGGAAAAAATACCCTCCACTATACATACAATATGATAGGGGCTAATTTAGCTACGACGAGTCAGGAAAAGGATCTTGGCGTCATCGTGGATAGTTCTCTGAAGATGTCCATGCAGTGCGCAGAGGCGGTCAAAAAAGCAAACAGGATGTTAGGAATCTTTAAAAAGGGGATAGAGAATAAGACTGAGAATCTCTTATTGCCCTTATATAAATCCATGGTACGCCCACATCTCGAATACTGTGTACAGATGTGGTCTCCTCACCTCGAAAAAGATATACTGGCACTAGAAAAGGTTCAGAAAAGGGCAACTAAAATGATTGGGGTTTGGAGAGGGTCCCATACGAGGAAAGACTAAAGAGGCTAGGACTCTTCAGCCTGGAAAAGAGGAGACTAAAGGGGGATATGATAGAGGTATATAAAATCATGAGTGATGTGGAGAAAATGGATAAGGAAAAGTTATTTACTTATTCCCATAATACAAGAACTAGGAGCCACCAAATGAAATTAATAGGCAGCAGGTTTAAAACAAATACAAGGAAGTTCTTCTTCACACAGCACATAGTCAACTTGTGGAACTCCTTACCTGAGGAGGTTGTGAAGGCTAGGGCTATAACAGCATTTAAAAGGGAACTGGATAAATTCATGGAGGTTAAGTCCATTAATGGCTATTAGCCAGGAAGGGTAGAGAATGGTGTCCCTAGCCTCTGTTCATCAGATCATGGAGATGGATGGCAGGAGAGAAATCACTTGATCATTGCCTGCTAAGTTCACTCCCTCTGGGAGCCTTGCATTGGCCACTGTTGGTAGACAGGATACTGGGCTGGATGGACCTTTGGTCTGACCCAGTATGGCTGTTCTTATGTTCTTATGTAGATAATAAGCTCTGTAATGATACCTTACAGAGACCTTAAGCATATTCCAGTTACATTATATCACACTCCAAGCATATTTCCATAAAGCATATGGAGTGCAACATCACAGGGGGGAGAACTGGCTTGGCAGCAGCACAGCTGAGGAGGATCTGGGAGTTGTGGATCACAACCTCAACATGAGTCAGCAATGCGAGGCTGTTACAAAAAAAGCAGATGCTATTTCAGGTTGCATTAACAGAGTCACAGCATGCAAGTCCCAGGAGGTGATAGTGCCGCTCTACTCGGTGCTGGTTAGGCCTCAGCTGGAGAACAGTGTCCAGTTTTGGTCACCAATCTATAGAAATGAAGTAGAAACTGGAAAGGATCCAGAGGCGAGTGACAAAGATGATCAGAGGGCTGGAACACAAGCCATAGAAGCAAAGGCTGAAGGACCTGGGTATGTCTAGTTTGGAAAAGAGGAGATTGGGGAGCATGATCGGGGTCTTTAGATACTTGAAAGGCTGCCATCAAAATGGAGAAAAGTTGTTGTCTCTGGCCCCAGAGGGCAGGGCAAGAGGCAATGGGGTCAAACTCCAGCAGAGCAGATATAGATTAAATCTCAGGAAAAACTTCCTACCTGTAAGAACAGTTGGACAATGGGACAGAGCAGGGGCCTGGGGAGGCTGTGGAAGCTCGTTCACTGGAGGTTTTTGAAGGAGGCTGGAGCCGTCTGTCTGGGATGGTTTAGACACAACCAATCCTGCATCGTGGCAAGCGTTAGACTAGATGACCCTTGCGGGCCCTTCTCACCCTGTGGGTCTATGTTTCCATGAACCTAGTGTTAACTTAGGTAGCGCTGCCTGGGCTCAGAGAAACGAGGTTTGCCTGTGGGCCCAGCTCAGGAGTAGCTGTGACACTCAGCGCATTGGCACAGCTCGTTAGGTAGATTTCTGCTTTCACATCTAAATGGCACCTCGGCAAATTCATACAAATGCCCCCCTTTGACTCTTACCTTCTCCCTTCCCTGGGTCATGCACACAGTGCAGGGGGAGGGCCCCCACTCCACCCACTCACCCACACATGCTGCAGGGGCGGGGCCCACATTACACATACATGCTACAGGGGCAGGGCCATTACACACACGCGCACTGCAGGGGCTGGGCCCCCACTCCACACACACACTGCGGGGACAGGACCCACATTACACACACACGCTGCAGGGGCAGGGCTATTACACACACACACACAGCTGGGGCAGGGCCCCCAATCCACACATACACTGCAGGGGCAGGGCTCCTACTTGAAACACACACACATTGCTGGGTCAAGGACCTCAATACACACAAATACATACACATACTGCAGGGGCGGGGCCCACATTTCACACACACACACACATTGCAGGGTGAGGCCCACATGACACACACACACACGCTGCAGGGGCAGGGCCCACATTACACACACACACACACGCTGCAGGGGCAGGGCCCACGTTACACACACACACACTGCAGGGGCAGGGTCCACATTACACACACACACATACTGTAGGGGCAGGGCCCCCAATCCACACATACACAGTCTGCAGGGGCAGGGTGTGACGATGTGGTTCTGGTGGGACCCAACTGAGAGTGCCAAATCAGGACCAATTGCTCAAACAGGGCAGTCACAGCCCAAGGCTGGGGTTTTTCCACCTCTAAGGCAAACCAAACCAGCCAGACAAAAAGGACTTCGGTTTCACCCCACTGGCCAACCACAAGTCACACAAGCAATTTCCTTAGACACTCCAGTCTCTCAGTATCACCACCAGTGCCAGCCGTCCTGACTGCAGGGGCAGGGTCCACATTACATACACACACATACTGCGGGGGTAGGGCCCCCAACCCCCCGCCCCCACACACACAGTGCAGGGGAAGGCCCATGTTATACACACACGCACACGCTGCAGGGGCGGGGCCCACATGACACACACACACAGCAGAGGCGGGGCCCACATATCTCTCTCTCTCTCTCTCTCTCTCTCTCTCACACACACACACACACACACACACACACACATTCTCTCTCTCTCTCTCTCTCTGCAGGGGCATGGCCCCCACTTTTCACACTCCTGGCTGGGGTACGAACCTTCCCAGGGCAGCATGACCATCTCCCTGCCACAGGCCTGCGCATGGCGTGGTTGCTGCCCATCCCCTGTTCCCTTTCAGGCAGCACAAGCTGGAGGAGAGCCTGCTATTCTCGGGCAAGTTCACGGACGCTCTGCAAGCCCTGCTGGACTGGCTGTACCGGGCCGAGCCACAGCTGTGTGAGGAGGTGCCGGTTTCAGGAGATCGTGACCTGGTCAGCGACCTCATGGACAAGCACAAGGTCTGTATTCCTCTAGTGCCACTGTGACAGGTTGGATCACAGAGACCCCCTTGGGGCTGCCAACTCATATGCCAAGACTACTGCCCCTGCTTTCCCTGCCGGCCTGGGACTCCAGATCCCTGCCTGGTTGGGCCAAACACGCTTGCCAGCCACAAACACAGACCCAGGTCTGAACACTTCCCAGAAACTGCAGGTTTAACTGAAAGCAACTAACAGAAGTGTTCCTGCCTCTAACGCTCAGCGGCCCAGCTCCCAGTGGAGTCCAAACCCCAAATAAATCTGTTTTGCCCTGGATAAAGCTTATACAGGGTAAACTCACAAATTGTTCACCCCCTATAACACTGATAGAGATGCACAGCTGTTTGCCCCCCTCCCCGGGTATTAATATAGACTCTGGGCTAATAAGTAAAAAGTGATTTTATTAAATACAAAGTGGTTTAAGTGGATTTAAGTGGTTCCAAGTAGTAACAGGCAGAACAAAGTGAATTACCAAGCAAAATAAAACAAAACCTGCAAGTCTATGCCTAATTCAGTAAGAAGCTGAATACAGGTAAATTTCACCCTCAGAGATGTTCCAATAAGCCTCTTTTACAGACTAGCCTCCTTCTAGGCTGGGTCCAGCAATCACTCCCACCCCTGTGGTTAGTATCTTTTGTTCCAGTTTCTTTCAGGGACCTCTTGGAGGTGGAGAGACTATGGCCATGGCTACACTGGCGTTTTACAGCGCTGAAAGTTTCGTGCTGAGGGGTGTGAAAAAAACACACCCTTGAGCGCTGCAAACTACAGCACTGTAAAGCCTCAGTGTAAGCCTCCCAGTGCTGCAAGCTACCCCTGTAGAGGATGTGGAGTACGTGCAGCGCTGGGAGAGCTCTCTCCCAGCGCTGGTGCTGCAACCACACGCGGCAGCGCTTTGAAATTTCAAGTGTAGCCATACCCTATCTCTTATGCCAGCTGAAGACAAAATGGAGGGGTCTCTCAGGGGTCCCCTCCAGCCCCCTGTGTAGAATCCCAGCTCCAAGATGGAGTTTTGGAGTCACATGGACAAGTCACATGTCCACGCATGACTCAGAACTTACAGGTAGCAGCCACGGTTCACATGCTACCTTGAACGTCCTCGGGTAGGCTCCTTACATGGAATGGAGCCTTCCAAGATCCATTGTCCGTTAAGCGTTTCTTAATTGGGCACTTAACTTGCGACTTCCTTTCTGAGGAAGCTGCCCAAATGCTTTACTGAGGCTACTTAAAATCATAACTTTGAGTACAACAATGACACATAGATACAAATAGGATGACTAGATTCAGTAGCTCATGACCTTTACAGAGATATGTTACACAGCATACGCAGCGTAAAACAATCCAGTTATGTCATATTTATATTCATAAGTATATTTCCATAAAGCCTTATGGGGGGCACTGTCACAGCCGTGTCCCCCAATTCTGCCTGCCCCTGTCCCACACTCTCCAGGATGCACAATCCCCACCCGGGATGCAAGACTGATGCATGCAGGGGTGGAAGCTCGTCCAGAAATGCTGACGCTCTGTTTCCCTGGCACCTTCTAGCCGCAACAGTCCCCAGCAAGCATCTCTCTCGCCTGGCAGCCTGGGCTCCCAGCTGGGCACGGCCTTCCAGGCAAAGAGAGTGCCCAGTGAGAGTCACACTCAGTTCCATGCCTGGGGCCCTGGGGACAAGCAGTGCTGGGGGACAAGGGCTCCCTGCAGCTGCTCTGACATGGACCTTGCACAGTCCCACCCCAGCTGGACCCGCGCCCACACCTGCTCTCTCCCGCAGGCTTTCCAGAAGGAGCTGGGCAAGCGAGCCAGCTGCATTAAGATGCTGAAGCGCTCGGTAAGGGACCTGACTCGGGGCAGCAGCAGCGTCGACTCCCAGTGGCTGCAGAAGCAAATGGAGGAGCTGAGCGGCCGCTGGGACCTGATCTGCAAACTGTCCATCTCCAAGCAGGGCCGGCTGGAGGCTTCGTTACAGCAGGTGAGAGGAGGGAGAGATGGAGGGCAGGGGGTCCAGACTAGCCGGGGAGTCCAGGGGGCCGTGGCCGGGGGCCCAGACTAGGCAGGGAGGGCAGGGGGCCGTGGCAGGGGGTCCAGACTAGCTGGGGCAGGCAGGGGGCCGTGGCTGGGGGCCCAGACTAGCTGGGGCAGGCAGGGGGCCGTGGCTGTGGCCTGGGGCCCAGACTAGGCAGGGAGGGCAGGGGGCCGTGGCCGTGGCCTGGGGCCCAGACTAGGCAGGGAAGGCAGGGGGCCGTGGCTGTGGCCTGGGGTCCAGACTAGCCGGGGAGGCAAGGGGCCGTGGCTGGGGTCCCAGAGTTGGCAGGGAGTCCAGGGGGCCAGGAGCCCAGACTAGCAGGCAGGGCAGGGGGCCATGGCCGGGGGCCCATGTGACGATGAGGTTCTGGCGGGACCCAACTGAGAGTGCCAATTCAGGACCAATTGCTCAAACAGGGCAGTCACAGCCCAAGGCTGGGGTTTTTCCACCTCTAAGGTAAACCAAACCAGCCAGACAAAAATGACTTCGGTTTCACCCCACTGGCTAACCACAAGTCACACAAGCAATTTCCTTAGACATTCCAGTCTCCCAGTATCACCACCAGTCCCACACGTCCTGAGGATGAATGGTTATGAAAACCAACATCCCAGTAAAAGAAAAAGGTTCTCTCGATCCCAAAGGAGCAAGCCCCAGACCCAGGTCAATATACACATCAGATCTTACCCACAAATCACGCTGTTGCCAATCCTTTAGAATCTAAAATCTAAAGGTTTATTCATAAAAGGAAAAAGATAGAGATGAGAGCTAGAATTGGTTAAATGGAATCAATTACATCCAGTAATGGCAAAGTTCTTAGTTCAGGCTTGTAGCAGTGATGGAGTAAACTGCAGGTTCAAATCAAGTCTCTGGAGAACATCCCCCACTGGGATGGGTCATCAGTCCCTTGTGCAGGGCTTCAGGTTGTAGCAAAGTTCCTCCAGAGGTAAGAAGAAGGATTGAAGACAAGATAGAGATCAGGCATCAGCCTTATATAGGCTCTTCCAGATGTAAGAACACTCCTTTGTTCCTACTATGGAAAGTTACAGCAAAATGGAGTCTGCAGTCACATGGGCCAGTTCCTGCACACCCTGCTGAGTTACAAGGCCGTATCTGCCTCCTCTCAATGGGTCAATTGTGTAGCTAATGGTCCTGAGTGGGCCATCAAGCAGGCTAAGCAGAGCTAACACCAACTTGTCTGGGATTTTTCCCAGAAATACAGCACAAATTTGAAATACAGACAGTATAGAGCCAATACTCATAACTTCTACTACAAAATGATACAGACATAGACAGCATAATCATAACCAGTAACCTGTAACCTGGTCTTAGACACCTTATATGACCCCCTTTACATAGGATTTGGTGCCACTACAGGACCTTGGTTGCAACCCATGTTCTATATGGTCCTAGTTTATATCAATAACGTCACAGCCCAGACTAGCAGGCAGGGCGGGGGCCCATGGCCGGGATCCCAGACTAGGCAAGCAGGGCTGGGGGCCCAGACTAGGCAGGCAGGGCAGGGGGCCGGGAGCCCAGACTAGCAGGGAGGGCAGGGGGCCCAGATTAGGAGGCAGGGCGGGGGCCCATGGCCGGGATCCCAGACTAGGAGGGAGGGCAGGGGGCCGTGGCAGGGGGCCCAGACTAGCAGGGAGGGCAGGGGGCCGGGGGCCCAGAGTAGGAGGCAGGGCGGGGGCCCATGGCCGGGATCCCAGACTAGGCAAGCAGGGCTGGGGGCCCAGACTAGCAGGGAGGGCAGGGGGCTGTGGCTGTGGTGCTGGGACCCCAGACTAGGCCAGAAGGGTAGGGAGCCGTGGCCAGGGGCCCAGGCTAGGCAGGCATGTGAAGATTTGTTTAGGGCAGGCGGAGGGAATTATTGCAGGCCCTCTTCAGGCAGGGAAGCAGCACGACTCTCCGATTAGGAGGGTTGCAGCCTGGGGCTCTAGTGTGGATGTGCCGATTTGAGGTTAGCTCAGTCGTGTGCCCAGTTGGTTTGAGCTCAACCCCCAGGAGCTGCTCTTAGCCTGAAATTGCAGGGTCCACACAGGGATGGCGCCGGTCTCACTGGGTCAGCTTCCCGGGCTGCCTGGGTCACTGCGAAGCAGCTTTCCAGGGAGACCAGGCCGGTCTGCGCGATGCTGTCGGGGACTCGCGGCCTTTTGGCACGTCTGTGGAGAGTGTCGGGCTGAGCTAACCCCCCAGCCCACTCAGCCGGGACAGGGCCAGCTTGCCGCCTGGCCACGCGTGGGTGTCTAGCCGGGCAAGAGGGGGCACTGGCCCCTGAGCAGGTTGGCTGGCCCGGTCCCTGCCAAGTCCAACCCTTGCTGTCCTGTGCAGGCAGAGGAGTTCCACACCCTGGTGCGCTCGTTCCTGGCCCACCTGGCTGAGTCGGAGAAAACCCTCCGGCACGGTGTCTTCCCGGAGGAGGAGGTGGCCATGCGTGAGTGCCAGAGCCAGCTGCAAGTGAGTGCCCCCCACCTCAGCTCCTGCCCCCTCTCCTCCTGGCTAGGTGCAGCAAGGCCTGGAGCAGGGTCCGGGGTGCCAGCTCCGCTGCCTCGCACTCTGGCCTGGAGACAGGGGCACTTGGCCTCTGGCCCCCACCACCCAGTGTCAGCTCCTACCCCCTGCCATGCCCCAAGTCTGGTCCTGGCCACGCCCTGGGCAGGGCAGGGCGAGGCAGGAGCTCTCCCTTGGCCCAGCCCTGGCCCCATCCTGCTGGCCAAAGTGAGGGGGCTTTGACCCCTTGTCTTGCCAGGCAGCCTCTGCACCCCCGGGCCTCAGGACCGGATCTCTGCAGCCACCACACTGGCACTGCGTCTCAATCCCAATAGAGCCCCTTCAGCCCGTCCTGGCAGCCCCCTCAGCCTGGTCTGGCAGCCCCTCAGCCTGGAACGCCCCTCAGCCCATCCCGGCAGCCCCCTAAGACTGGCTCGGCAGCCTCCCTCAGCCTACTCTGGAACCCCCCTCAGTCCCACTCTGCAGTCCCCCTCAGCCCATTCCAGTAGCCCCCTCAGCCCCGATCGGTAACCCCCCAGCCCGGCTCAGCAGCTCTCGAGCACGCTGCGGAGCTGAGCTGCCCTTGTGTCCGGAGCAGGAGCTGATGAAGACTCTGCAGTGCCAGCAGCTCGAGCTGGAGTGCATCACGTCCCTGGGAGAGGAGATCCTGTCTGCCTGCCACCCTGACTCTGTCGTCACCATCAAGTCCTGGATCACCGTGGCCAAGAGCCGCTTCCAGGAGGTGAGTGTGAGCACAGCCTGCTGGGCCGGGGCAGGCAGAGCCTCAGGGCACCCACCAGCATCCCAGGGGTTGAGCTGGGGTCCATGGGCTCCCGCGGCCCAGTACACGGCCCACACCGGGTCTGGGCTGGCCACCTGCATCGCCCCTTTACCCTTGACCTCAGCCCCCTGCCCAGGCTCTTCCTGACCCAGACAGTGGGACTTCTTCAGTACCTGCCCTGTGTCGTGGTGGGCCCTGGGGCAGGGCTTGGGGGCTTGGGAGCTGAGGGGATTCCCACATGCCCGGCATGCAGTCTGTACCAGTGGGTCGGGCTCCAGCCGCAGGTGGTTGGGCTGCCCTCCTCCCGCTGTCCAGCGCCAGACACATCAGGCCAGACCCCGCCTGCCTCCTCAGCAGCGCATAGGCCCTCCTGCTCAGCCCTATGGTCCCAGACCGCTCTGCAGTAGGACAGGCCCTGTGTGGCCCCGCTCCCCTCACCCTTCCGTGGGTTCTGGCCCGGAGGGGCATCTCCCGGCTGGCCGGGGCACCCAGCAGGGTCGGTCCGGGAGAACACCCATGGGCTGCCCCAGCAGAGCAGCTGACAGGTGACAGTCACTGGCTTCCTGCTGCGTCTCCCTTGCGGGGCGGGTGTGGAACCTGTGTGAGTGGTGACCACCCTCCCCCCTGCCCCGGGAGCCTGCCAGGCCTCCCTTCCTGAGCCTGTCACAACACCAGACATGAAGCGGCCAAATCACCCCTGGACACAGCGCAACATAGACAAGTGACAGACACCCTTCTGGAGACACAGTGCCACAGCTTGCACCCTGTGCCCACGGGGCTCCACCCCGTCTCCTCAGTGCCCGTGGGCTGTGTCCCTGCTGCCCCTCAGTCCATGTCCTCCGTTCCCTTTTCCCATGGGGCCCACGGTCAGCGTCCTCGGTGCCGTGCGCCCATGGGCCCCCAATTTGTACCCTTCATGCCCTGTGCCCTCAGGCCTCCTTGTGCCCTCATTGCTCCCCCCGGTCTGTGGCCAGGGGGTGCCTCCCCCTAGTCTCTGCTCCAAGCTGCCCCCGATCACTGCCCGTGTGTGCAGGTGCTGAGCTGGGCGCAGCAGCAGGGCGAGCGGCTCCAGGCCCAGATGGCCAGGCTGGCCGCAGAGCGGGAGGAGATGGGCCGGCTCGTCGACTGGATTGCAGCGGCTGAGGAGTCGCTGAGCCTGAGGGACCAGGAGACGCTGCCCGACGACGCCCAGCAGCTGGAGGAGCTCAGCTCCCAGCACGTGGTAATGGGACCGGGCCGGTACCTGCCCCCTCTGCTGCCATTCCCCTTCTGCCCCCGCCGCCCCCCGCCATTCCCCTCTGCTGCCCGCTCTGCCCCCGCCACCCCCTGACATTCCTCCCTTGCCCCTGCCGCCCCCTGCCATACCCCCCTGCCCCCACCGCCCCTGCCATTCCCCTCTCCTGCCCCCGCCGCCCCCGCCATTCCCCCCCTACCACCGCCGCACCTGCCATTCCCCCCTGCCCCCGCCGCCCCCTGCCATACGCCTCTCCTGACCCCGCCGCCCCCTGCCATTCCCCCCTGCCCCCACCGCCGCCCCTGCCATTCCCCTCTGCTGCCCCCCTTCCGCTGGCATTCCCCCCTACCCCCGCCGCCCCCTGCCATTCCCCTCTGCTGCCCCCCTTCTGCTGCCATTCCCCCCTGCCCCCACCGCCCCCTGCCATTCCCCCCTGTCCCCACCGCCGCCCCTGCCATTCCCCTCTGCTGCCCCCCTTCCACTGGCATTCCCCCCTACCCCCGCCGCCCCCTGCCATTCACCTCTGCTGCCCCCCTTCTGCTGCCATTCCCCTTCTGCCCCCGCCGCCCCCACCATACCCCCCTGCCCCCACCGCCCCTGCCATTCCCCTCTCCTGCCCCCCGCCGCCCCCCGCCATTCCCCCCCTACCACCGCCGCACCTGCCATTCCCCCCTGCCCCCGCTGCCCCCTGCCATACTCCTCTCCTGACCCCGCCGCCCCCTGCCATTCCCCCCTGCCCCCGCCGCCCCCTGCCATACGCCTCTCCTGCCCCCGCCGCCCCCTGCCATTCCCCCCCTGCCCCCGCCCCCCGCCGCCCCCTGCCATACCCCTCTCCTGCCCCTGCCGCCCCCGCCATTCCCCCCATCCCCGCCGCACGTGCCATTCCCCCCTGCCCCCACCGCCCCTGCCATTCCCCTCTCCTGCCCCCGCCGCCCCCCGCCATTCCCCCCCTACCACCGCCGCACCTGCCATTCCCCCCTGCCCCCGCTGCCCCCCTGCCATACGCCTCTCCTGACCCCGCCGCCCCCTGCTATTCCCCCCTGCCCCCACCGCCGCCCCTGCCATTCCCCTCTGCTGCCCCCCTTCCGCTGGCATTCCCCCCTACCCCCCGCCGCCCCCTGCCATTCCCCTCTGCTGCCCCCCTTCTGCTGCCATTCCCCTTCTGCCCCCGCCGCCCTCTACCATACCCCTCTCCTGCCCTCGCCGCCCCCTGCCATACCCCTCTCCTGCCCCTGCCGCCCCCTGC
Organism: Aldabrachelys gigantea; assembly: GCA_026122505.1. NCBI lineage: Eukaryota > Metazoa > Chordata > Testudines > Testudinidae > Aldabrachelys > Aldabrachelys gigantea. The sequence continues at coordinate 299,117,525 of CM047480.1, forward strand.
CATACCCCTCTCCTGCCCCCCGCCGCCCCTGCCATTCCCCTCTGCTGCCGCCCTTCCGCTGCCATTCCCTTTGCCCCCACCGCCCCCTGCCCTATCCCTCTCCTGCCCCCGCCGCCCCCGCCATTCCCCCCTACCCCCGCCGCACCTGCCATACCCCTCTCCTGCCCCCGCCGCCCCCTGCCATACCCCTCTCCTGCCACCGCCGCCCCTGGCATTCCCCCCTACCCCCGCAGCACCTGCCATTCCCCCCTGCCCCCGCCGCCCCCTGCCATTCCCCTTCTGCCCCCGCCACACCCACCATTACCTTCTACCCCCGCTGCACCTGCCATTCCCCTCTGCTGCCCCCCTTCTGCTACCATTCCCCTTCTGCCCCCGCCACCCCGCCATTCCCCCCCTACACCCGCTGCACCTGCCATTCCCGTCTGCTGCCCCCTTCTGCTGCCATTCCCCCTGCCCCCACCGCCCCCTGCCTTACCCCTTCTGCCCCCGCCGCCCCCTGCCATTCCCCTCTGCTGCCCCCTCTGCCCCCCGCTACCCCCTGACGTCCCCCCTGCCCCCGCCGCCCCCGCCATTCCCCCCTACCCCCACTGCACCTGCCATTCCCCTCTACTGCCCCCCTTCCGCTGCCATTCCCCCTGCCCCCGCCGCCCTCTGTCTTACCCCTTCTGCCCCCGCCGCCCCCCGCCATTCCCCTCTGCTGCCCCCTCTGCCCCCGCCGCCCCCTGCCATTCCCCTCTGCTGCCCCCTCTGCCCCCGCCACCCCCTGCCATTCCCCTTCTGCCCCCGCCGCCCCCGCCATTGCCCCCTACCCCTGCTGCACCTGCCATTCCCATCTGCTGCCCCCTTCTGCTGCCATTCCCCCTGCCCCCGCCGCCCCTTGCCTTACCCCTTCTGCCCCTGCCGCCCCCTGCCATTCCCCTCTGCTGCCCCCTCTGCCCCCGCCACCCCCTGACATCCCCCCTGCCCCCACTGCCCCCTGCCATACCCCTCTCCTGCCCCCGCCACCCCCTGCCATACCCCTCTCCTCCGCCACCGCCCCTGCCATTCCCCTCTGCTGCTCCCCTTCCGCTGGCATTCCCCCCTACCCCCGCCGCCCCCTGCCAGTCCCCTCTGCTGCCCCCCTTCTGCTGCCATTCCCCTTCTGCCCCCGCCGCCCTCTACCATACCCCTCTCCTGCCCCCGCCGCCCCCTGCCATACCCCTCTCCTGCCCCTGCCGCCCCCTGCCATACCCCCCTATCCTCGCCGCACCTGCCATTCCCCCCGCCCCCCGCCGCACCTGCCATTCCCCTCTGCTGCCCCTTCCGCTGCCATTCCCCCTGCCCCCGCCGCCCTCTGCCTTACCCCTTCTGCCCCCGCCGCTCCCTGCCATTCCTCTCTGCTGCCCCCGCCACCCCCTGACATCCCCCCTGCCCCTGCCGCCCCCTGCCATACCCCTCTCCTGCCCCCGCCGCCCCCGCCATTCCCCCGCTACCCCCACTGCACCTGCCATTCCCCTCTGCTGCCCCCTTCCGCTGCCATTCCCCCTGCCCCCACCGCCCCCTGCCTTACCCCTTCTGCCCCCGCCGCCCCCTGCCATTTCCCTCTGCTGCCCCCTCTGCCCCCGCTACCCCCTGACATCCCCCCTGCCCCCGCCGCCCCCTGCCATACCCCCCTCCTGCCCCCGCCGCCCCCGCCATTCCCCCGCTACCCCCACTGCACCTGCCATTCCCCTCTGCTGCCCCCCCTTCCGCTGCCATTCCCCCTGCCCCCACCGCCCCCTGCCATTCCCCTTCTGCCCCCGACGCCCCCTGCCATTCCCCTTACTGCCCCCCTTCCACTGCCATTCCCCTTCTGCCCCCACCGCCCCCTGCCATACCCCTCTCCTGCCCCCGCCACCCCCGCCATTCCCCCCTACCCCCGTCGCCCCTGCCATTCCCCCCTGCCCCCGCCGCCCCCACCATTCCCCCCTACCCCCGCCGCACCTGCCATTCCCCCCTACCCCCCGCCGCACCTGCCATTCCCCTCAGCTGCCCCCTTCTGCTGCCATTCCCCCTGCCCCCCGCCGCCCCCTGCCTTACCCCTTCTGCCCCCGCCGCCCCCTGCCATTCCCCTCTGCTGCCCCCTCTGCCCCCGCCACCCCCCTGACATCCCCCCTGCCCCCGCCGCCCCCTGCCATACCCCTCTGCTGCCCCCTCTGCCCCCGCCGCCCCCTGCGATACCCCTCTCCTGCCCCCGCCGCCCCCACCATTCCCCCCTACCCCCCGCCGCACCTGCCATTCCCCTCAGCTGCCCCCTTCCGCTGCCATTCCCCCTGCCCCCGCCGCCCCCCCCGCCTTACCCCTTCTGCCCCCGCCGCCCCCTGCCATTCCCCTCTGCTGCCCCCTCTGCCCCCGCCACCCCCGACATCCCCCCTGCCCCCGCCGCCCCCTGCCATTTCCCTCTGCTGCCCCCTCTGCCCCCGCCACCCCCTGACATCCCCCCTGCCCCTGCCGCCCCCTGCGATACCCCTCTCCTGCCCCCGCCGCCCCCTGCCATTCCCCTCTGTTGCCCCCTCCCCCCGCTGCCCCTGCCATTCCCCTCTGCTGCCGCTTCTGCCACCCTGTCTGCTGCTATTCCCCCCTCTACCCCCGCCGTCCCCTGCCATTCCCCTTTACTGCCCCCTCTGCCACCCCTTCCGCTGCCACTCCCCCCTCTGCCCCCGCTGCCCCCTGCCATTCCCCTTTACTGCCCCCTCTGCCACCCCTTCCGCTGCCACTCCCCCCCTCTGCCCCCGCTGCCCCCTGCCATTCCCCTCTGCTTCCCCCACCGCCCCCTGCCATTCCCCTCTGCTGCCCCTTCTGCCACCCCTTCTGCTGCCGTTCCCCCCTGTCCCCCGCCGCCCCCTGCCATTCCCCTTTACTGCCCCCTCTGCCACCCCTTCCACTGCCACTCCCCACTCTGCCCCCGCTGCCCCCCTGACATTCCCTTCTGCTTCCCCCACTGCCCCCTGCCATTCCCCTCTGCTGCCCCCTCTGCCCCCACCGCCCCCCTGCCATTCCCCTCTGCTTCCCCCACTGCCCCCTGCCATTCCCCTCTGCTGCCCCTTCTGCCACCCCTTCCGCTGCCACTCCCCCCTCTGCCCCCTGCCATTCCCCTCTGCTGCCCCTTCTGCCACCCCTTCTGCTGCCACTCCCCCCTCTGCCCCCACCACACCCCTGCCATTCCCCTCTGCTGCCCCTTCTGCCACCCCTTCCACTGCCATTCCCCCCTCTGCCCCCGCTGCCCCCTGCCATTCCTCTCTGCTGCCCCCTTCCACTGCCATTTCCCCTTGCCCCCGTCGCCCCCTGCCATTCCCCTCTGCTGCCCCCTCTGCCACCCCCTCCGCTGCCACACACCCCTCTGCCCCCGCCACCCCCCCTGTCATTCCCGTCTGCTGCCCCCTCTGTCCCCCGCAACACCTCCCCTGCCCCCGCGCCCCCGGCCACCCCCTACCATCCCCTTCTCTGCCATCCACTGCCCAGCTCAGCACATCACTGCTTCTTGCCCCTACTGGCCCAAGGCTTGAACCCCCTGCCCCACCCCCATGAGGCAGTGATGTCCTTGCCCCCACTGCCGCACTGCCCTGGCTCCATGGGGCTCTGACCCTCCCCCTGCCCCACTCCCATGAGCCAGTGATGTCCCTCGCCCCCATCGCCACACTGCCCTGGCTCCATGGGACTTTGACCCAGCCCACCCCCATGGGGCAGTGATGTCCCTCGCCCCCAGTGCCGCACTGCCCTGGCCCCACGGGGCTCTGACCCTCCTCCCAACCCCCATGTGGCAGTGATGTCCCTCGCCCCCATCACCGCGCTGCCCTGGCCCCATGGGGCTCTGACCCTCCCCCCAAGCCCCATGGGGCAGTGATGTCCCTCGCCCCCATCGCCGCACTGCCCCCTGTCATCTCAGCCTAGAAGCTCTTTGGGGCTGGTCCTGGTCGCTCTGTGGCCCACCCAGAGTGTCCTGGAGCGGGGGAGTGAGAGGGCCCTGCCCCAGTGACCAGCCTGGCCCCAGGTAGAACCGCCCAGCTGGCCCATGAGATCTGCCATGGCTTGTACTGGGGCCCTGCCCGCCAGCTCCCAGTGGTGGGGCACATGCATCATGGGGGCCCCGCTGGGAGGAGCCCGGGCCCTGCTCCCTCTCACGCCGACTGTCCTGCCCAGGAGTTCATGGAGGAGCTGAACCGCAAACAGCCGGATGTAGAGAAGGTCACGAAGAGCTGCAAGCGCAAGCTGGCCCTGGAGCTGGGGCCACCGGCCACCCGCAGGCTGGCTACAGGTAAGGGTGCCCCCACTGGCTCCCATGCCTGCTCCTGGAGCCCCCCTCACTGCTTCCTGGAGCCCCCCTCGCTGCCCCCGCTGGCTCCCATGTCTGTTCCTGGATCCCCCTCGCTGCTCCCTGGAGTCCCCCTCACTGTCCCCTTGAGCCCCTCTCACTGCCCCCCACAATCTGCCACCTCCCACTTCCCCCTGGAGCCCTCCTCACTGCCCCCTGGAGCCCTTCTCACTGCCCCTCACAATCTGCCACCTCCCACTTCCCCTTGGAGCCCCCCTCACTGCCCCTTTGTGATGGGTTCGGTCACACAGACCCCCTTGGGACCGTCAGCTGATGTGCTGAAATTGCCTCTGAGCCCGTTTTCCCTGCCAGCTTGGGACTTCAGTACCCTGTCTTGTTGAGCCAGACACGCTAGCCTGCTGCAACAAAGACCCAGGTCTGAACCACGCCCCCAAAGCTGCAGACTTTAACCGAAAACTGCTCAGCAGGTGACCTCTCTCCAGCACCCAGACACCCAGCTCCCAATGGGATCCAAACCCCAAATAAATCCATTTTACTCTGTATACAGTTTATACAGGGTAAACTCATAAACTGTCCACCCTCTATAACACTGACAGAGAGATATGCACAGCTGTTTGCTCCCCCACGTATTAATCACTTACTCTGGGTTAGTTAATATACAAAAGTGATTTTATTAAGTATAAAAAGTAGGATTTAAATGGTTTCAAGTAATAACAGACAGAACAAAGTAAGTTACCAAGCAAAATAAAAGAAAACACGCAAGTCTAAGCCGAATACATTTACGAAACTGAATACAGGTAAATCTCACCCTCCGAGATGGTCCAATAAGCTTCTTTCACAGACTAGACGCGTTACTAGTCTGGGCCCATCCTTTCCCCTGATACAGACCTTGTTAGTTCCAACAGGCACCTTAGGTGGAAAACCAAGGTGTTTTCATGACTGGCAGCCCCCTTTGTTCTGTTCCACCCCCTTTTATAGCTTTGGCACAAGGTGGGAATCTTTTGTCTCTGGGTCATAGAATCATAGAATAGAATCATAGAATATCAGGGTTGGAAGGGACCTCAGGAGGTATCTAGTCCAACCCCCTGCTCAAAGCAGGACCAGTCCCCAACTAAATCATCCCAGCCAGGGCTTGTCAAGCCTGACCTTAAAAACCTCTAAGGAAGGAGATTCCACCACCTCCCTAGGGAACCCATTCCAGTACTTCACCACTCTCAGTGAAAAAGTTTTTCCTAATATCCAACCTAAACCTCCCCCACTGCAACTTGAGACCATTACTCCTTGTTCTGTCATCTGCTACCACTGAGAACAGTCTAGATCCATCCTCTTTGGAGCACCCTTCGGGTAGTTGAAAGCAGCTATCAAATCGCCTCTCATTCTTCTCTTCTGCAGACTAAACAATCCCAGTTCCCTCAGCCTCTCCTCAGAAGTCATGTGCTCCAGCCCCCTAATCACTTTTGTTGCCCCCCGCTGGACTCTTTCCAATTTTTCCACATCCTTCTTGTAGTGCGGGGCCCAAAACTGGACACAGTACTCCAGATGAGGTGTCACCAATGTTGAATAGAGGGGAATGATCACATCCCTCGATTTGCTGGCAATGCTCCTACTTATACAGCCCAAAATGCCGTTAGCCTTCTTGGCAACAAGGGCACACTGTTGACTCATATTCAGCTTCTCATCCACTGTAACCCCTTGGTCCTTTTCCACAGAACTGCTGCCTAGCCATTCGGTCCCTAGTCTGTAACAGTGCATGGGATTCTTCCATCCTAAGTGCAGGACTCTGCACTTGTCCTTGTTGAACCTCATCAGATTTCTTTTGGCCCAATCCTCTAATTTGTCTAGGTCCCTCTGTATCCTATTCCTACCCTCTAGCGTATCTACCACTCCTCCCAGTTTAGTGTCATCTGCAAACTTGCTGAGAGTGCAATCCACGCCATCCTCCAGATCATTAATGAAGATATCGAACAAAACCAGCCCCAGGACCGACCCTTGGGGCACTCCACTTGAAACTGGCTGCCAACTAGACATGGAGCTGTTGATCACTACCCGTTGAGCCTGACAACCTAGCCAGCTTTCTATCTATCTGATAGTCCAATCATCAGCCCAGACTTCTTTAACTTTGCTGGCAAGAATACAGTGGGAGACCGTATCAAAAGCTTTGCTAAAGTCAAGGAGTAACACGTCCACTGCTTTCCCCTCCTCCACAGAGCCAGTTATCTCGTCATAGAAGGCAATTAGGTTAGTCAGGCATGACTTGCCCTTGGTGAATCCATGCTGACTGTTCCTGATCACTTTCCTCTCCTCTAAGTGCTTCAGAATTGATTCCTTGAGGACCTGCTCCATGATTTTCCCAGGGACTGAGGTGAGGCTGACTGGCCTGTAGTTCCCCGGATCCTTCTTCTTCCCTTTTTTAAAGATGGGGACTACAGTAGCCTCCTCTCCTTCTAAAGTCCCCACCCCTCCTTCAAAATGGAAAGGCACCAGGTTTAAGATGGATTCCAGTATCAGGTGACATGGTCACATGTCACAGTAAGACCTCATTCTGCATTACCCAGTCAGGTACCCAGGAAGGCTTGCAGGTAAATAAAATCATTCGCAACCAAGTGTCCTCATTAATGGGAGCCATCAAGACTCTAAGCCACCATTAATGGCCCACACTTTGCATAATGACAATAGGACCTCAGAGTTATATTTCATACGTCTAGTTTCAGATACGAGAATGATACATTTATACAAATAGGAGGAACAATCTCCGTAGATTATAAGCTTTGTAATGATACCTTACAAGAGACCTTTTGCATGAAGCATATTCCAGTTACATTATATTCCCACTCATTAGCATATTTTCATAAAATCATATAGAGTGCAATGTCACACCCCTCCCTCTTAATCCACCTGCTGGACCCCACCCTCACTGCCCCCTGGATCTCCCCTCACCGCCCCCCTCAATCTGCCTCTTCCCACTTCCCCCTGGAGCCCCCCTCACCACCCCCTCGATCTCCCCCCCATGGGCACTGAGACCCATCTCTTGGTTGGTTGCAGGGCGACGCAGCACTGTGAAACCCCCCCGCACCACTCCCCAGGTGCCGCTCATCGACCTGGAGCCCCAGAGCCCCCCCATGGCACAGCTCCTGCACCGCTGGCAGCAGCTTTGGCTCCTGGCCTTGGAGCGGCAGTACCGGCTGCAGAGCGCCCTGCAGCGGCTGCGCGAGGTAGGGGAGTTGGGCTCTTGCCCTCGTCTCATGGGTGGTGGGGCAGCCTGGGGGCCTTGCAGCAGGGTCTGTGAGGCAGGTCACAGGCTTGGGCCTGGGTCAGAGCAGGGCATGCTGGGGGCCAGAGCGTGCCCGGACCCAGCCCGCTGGCCAGCGAGGGGTGCCCCTCAGACCTGGTAACTTGGCACAGGCCAGACACCCATGGCAGAGCAGGGACACGGCAGCCCAGCACTGCCGGCTGGCATGGTCCTTGGGGCACCCGCTGGGTGTGTCTGATATGGCAGTGTCGCCCAGGCCCCTGTGCGCTGGCTGGGCCCTTCTCCCTGGCAGAGGTGGCAGGTGGGGTCTGTGGGAGCGGCAGGCTGGGGTAGGTGCAGGCTGGCTGATGGGATGGAAGCTGGGCCTGGCTGCAGTGTGCACCACAGCACACACTCTGCTTCGGGCAACAGAACCCCAGCCATGGCCCATGCCCGGCCAAGCCACTCTGGGGGGGCAGGGCACAGACGCTCCAGTCCCCCCCCATGGTCCATGCCCGGCTGAGCCACCCTGGGGGGGCAGGGCACAGATGCTCCATTCCCCCCGCATGGCCCCTGCCCAGCCGAGCTACCCTTGGAGGGCAAGGCACAGACACTCTGTTTCCCGCCCATGCCCGGCCGAGCCACCCTGGGGGGGCAGGGCACAGACGCTCTGTCCCCCCCCTCCATGGCCCGTGCTCGGCCAAGCCACCCTGGGGAGGCAGGGCACAGACGCTCCATTCCCCCCTCATGGCCCATGCTCGGCCGAGTCACCCTGGGGGGGCAGGGCATGGACGCTCCGTTCCCCCCAATGGCCCGTGCTCGGCCAAGCCACCCGGGGAGGCAGGGCACAGACGCTCTGTTCCCCACCCTGCCCCCATGGCTGAGCTGCCCTGGGGGGCAGGGCACACATACTTGGTCCCTGTCTCCTGGCCCGTGCCCAGCCGAGCTGCCCCCATGGTTCATTCCTGGCGTCTCTGTCTCTGAGGTGGAGGAGTTTGCGCACTTTGACTTTGGCGTCTGGAGGAAGCGGTACATGCAGTGGATCAGCCACAGGAAATCCCGCATCTTGGATGTTTTCCGAAGCATCGACCGGGACCAGGATGGGCGGATCAGCCAGCAGGAGTTCATCCAGAGCGTTCTCTCTTCCAGTGAGCAGGGGTCCGGGCCCTGGAGTTGGCAGGGGGAGTCCCTCCAGGTGGTCTGGGGAGCCCGGCTCCAGTTGACCTGATTGATACAAGCTGCACCTCCCTGCATCACCTGGTTTCCATGGTGACTAGAAGGCATTATTGGGGAGTGATGTTTGGTAGGGTTGTAAGGGCAGAGTCATGAACTCACAGATTGTGCCCACTCGTGGCCCCGTGGGGTCCGTGGGGGGTGCCCCTTCCAGTGCAGTAGCCCTTCTCGAGGGTCCTCTCTCTCTCGGGGTCAGGCCCCTCCACCTCCTGGGGCCGCACCTCTAAGGGCCTTAGCACGTCTGTCTCTGCCATGGGCCCCCTCAGGGAGTCCACGTGCTCTGGACCCCCCCGAGCCTCCTCACCCCCAAAGGGGTTGATACAACCCTGTTCTCTATCCCGGAGCGACTCTCAGCCAGTGCAAAACAGGAGGGTTTATTGAGAGTTGAACCCAGCACAGGAAACTCTCAGGGCCTCAGGCCTGGCCTCCCTCAGCCCAGCACATCCAGGTGGGCTCTGCCTGCTTCCCCTCTCCAGTCCAAAGCCCCCCTGCTTCCCAGCTGGGCCTCCGATATCCCAGCCCCAAGCCCCGCCTCTGGCCATTGGCTTCTCTCCAGGTAAACAGGGTTGTAAACAGGAAGGCCTGGGTCTCCTCTCCTCTCAGCCCTCCTCTGGCCCGTCTGACTGGAGCTGGCTGGTCAGGTCACCAGGGTCCTCTCATTGCAGCCCATTGTCCTCTTGCTGGCCAGAACTGGCTGTGTCTCCTAAGCTGTGTCTCCTGGTCCCCAGGTCACCAGTCGCTGGGGTCTCCATCCTCCAGGCCATCAGCCGGGGTTCTGAGTCCCTCTCCGGTCCTGTGTACCAACAAACTCCCTCTCCCCTCACCTCATTAAACCAGTAACACCCAGGGACACTGAGTCCCACCCCCTGTGCATGCAACTCACTGGAAAACACAGAAAACCCCAAGAAAACCCCCGACTTCGTCACAGGCAGATACTGGCAGCGGTGGGTGGGGGAGGGGGAGGGCCCTGACATTGGGGAATTTCTCCCTCCAGGAAGGACTGGGGCCAGGGAGACCCAGACCAGAGCTGGGGAGCTGCCCAGTTCGCAGGGGAACCGCTGCAGGGGCACTGAAGGGTTTTCTGACAGCGCGCTCCCCCCCTCCCCAGAATTCCCCACTAATGTCCTGGAGATGAGCACCGTGGCCAGTATCTTTGATATGAACAGTGATGGCTTCATTGATTACTACGAGTTCATCAGTGCTCTGCAGCCCAGCCGGGACCCGCTGCGGAGGGTCGCTGACGCTGACCAGATCCAGGACGAGGTATGGCAGAGCGCGGACCTGGGCAGTGTGACAAACGGGGAGTGTTCTTAATGTTGTCTCTGAATACTATGTTGGTGCCTCAGTGTCCCCTAGGCAGTTCTTAATATCTAGGTGGTGGAATAAGGGGTGTGATTGCTGCAGAGCAAAGGGCCAGCGCACCTAAATGCCTGGCACTCTGTCTCCCAGCAACTGATGGCCTGGGCCCCTCCTCTGCAAAGGTGGCAATTGAAGGTGTTGGAGACAAAGGGATCAGGTGACCTCCTGGCCCGGGAAAGGGGCTGAGCAGAGAGGAGGGGCTGGAGGGGGTGGTTAGTCTGGAGCTTGCTGGGGACGAGGAGTGAAGTGCAGACGTGGGGTCTGGCTCACTGCCCCCCAGAATGGACCCAGCTGAGGGGTTCGGCTCGTGGTACCTAGAAGCTCTGGTTTAGACCCTGTTCCTGTCATCAAATAAACCTCTGTTTTACTGGCTGACTGAGAGTCACGTCTAACTGCAAAGCGGGGGTGCAGGACCCTGTGGCTTCCCCAGGACCCCACCGGGGCAGGCTCGCTGGGGGAAGCGCACGGAGAGGCAGAGGATGCTGAATGCTCCAAGGAGAGACCCAGAAGGTGAAGCTGTGTGAGCTTCTTGCCCTGAAAACAGTCTGTTCCGAGGGAGAGGAGGCTCCCCAAAGGCCTGACTGGCTTTGTGGGGAGCAGTTCCACAGCATCGTCCGGGGACTCCATGACAACTGGTGGCAGTGGTGGGATGTACTGCACCCCACGAATGGCACTTCTTGCAGTAAGTGACTGGGGAGCAGTAAAACAAAGGAGCGATAATGAGGACCAGGCTTGCTGAAGGCTCAGAGAGGGACGGTTTCAGGGGGCAGTTAACCTCTGGGAGTGTGTGACCAGCGAGAAGGAGTGTTGGAGTAACGGGGTCCCCCTGAGGACTGCAGCGAGTGGTCTCGGGCGGAGGAGCTTGCCGCTCAACCCTGGGAGAGAGAAGGATTTTTGCAGTAGCAGGGTTCCCTTGAGGATTGCAGGAGCAGTCCCAGGGGCGGAGGAGTCTGCAGCTCGACCCTGGCAAAGAGGTGGTGACCACAAGAAGGGCTTGCACACCAGAGGTTCTTCCTGGAAACCATGGGGGAGTCAAGAACACACAGGCCTCTGAGTCCAGAGCAACTTGGGAACGGTGAAGTGATGGCCTATCACCATCTCCTTAAGAAGGACATTGTGATCCTGTGCACAAAGAGAGGGTTACGCATGGGTAAGTTCACCAAGGCCCAGTTAATCATGCTGTTGGAGGAGGAGGACCACTCTGAGGAGCAGATTCCTGACCCAGATCGGGCTACAAGAGGATGTGGGAGCAGCTGGAGCAGCAGCCAGCCGTCCCCGAGAGTCTGGTCCCCAACCAGACGAGGGCCTTCACGACTGGGTTCCCCATCAGGGGATCGGAGACAGATGGGATTGGAGCAGAGACCGAGAGAGCGAGAGGACCATGAAATAGAGCAAGAGCCCGAGGAAAAGCTGCAGCATGGACTGGCAATGGTGGAGCGGAGAGACATAGGGGGCTGCCCAGGGGTCAGTGGGGAAACACGCCTGGGGTGGTGAGACCCTGGGACAGAGAGAACTGTGGTGGTGCAGCCGCAGATGCTGAGGGGCTGTGGGACCTGGGTGAAGGTCCCCGGGTGAAGGCCCTCGCCCTGCCTATGGCTCGGATCCCTGTGCAGACACAGGAGGGGTCGGGCTGCCTGGTGGTTGGGGTTCTCCAGGATACCAGCTGGGAGGCCCTGTTGGGGGGTGACTTTGAATTTGGATCCAGGGAACCAATTGGCTGGGATGGAAATGGTCAGTGAAAATGCAAATGACCTGGCTGGCGGCAGGGAGGGGCTGCTGGCCTCAGGATACCTGCCGACCTGTAACCAGCCCCCTGGGGCTGAGTGGGAGGGAGAGATGCTCCCCGCCCCCCTGCACACCGGAGAGGGGGCTCACGCTGGCTCTGATGCTGGGACCAGAGCAGAGAGCTCTCTGCCTGCCCCCACTGGGACAGCCAGGGCAGCGCTGAGCACGGGGGGAGCTGAGACACCAGCTGAGTGGGGGGACACCCAGGCAGGCCAGGTGTGACGATGCAGTTCTGGCAGGACCCAACTGAGAGTGCCAAATCAGGACCAATTGCTCAAACAGGGCAGTCACAGCCCTAGGCTGGGGTTTTTTCACCTCTAAGGCAAACCAAACCAGCCAGACAAAAATGACTTTGGTCTCACCCCACTGGCCAACAACAAGTCACACAAGCAATTTCCTTAGACACTCCAATCTCCCAGTATCACCACCAGTGCCACGCGTCCTGAGGATGAATTGTTGTGAAAACCAACACCTCAGTAAAAGAAAAGGTTCTCTCGATCCCAAAGGACCGAGCCCCAGACCCAGGTCAATATACACATCAGATCTTACCCACAAATCACGCTGTTGCCAATCCTTTAGAATCTAAAATCTAAAGGTTTATTCATAAAAGGAAAAAGATAGAGATGAGAGCTAGAATTGGTTAAATGGAATCAATTACATACAGTGATGGCAAAGTTCTTAGTTCAGGCTTGTAGCAGTGAAGGAGTAAACTGCAGGTTCAAATCAAGTCTCTGGAGAACATCCCCCGCTGGGATGGGTCATCAGTCCTTTGTGCAGAGCTTCAGCTTGTAGCAAAGTCCCTCCAGAGGTAAGAAGCAGGATTGAAGACAAAATGGAGATGAGGCCTCCGCCTTATATAGGCTTTTCCAGGTATAAGGACACTTCTTTGTTCTTACTGTGGAAAGTTACAGCAAAATGGAGTCTGCAGTCACATGGGCCAGTTTCTGCACACCCTGCTGAGTCACAAGGCGTATCTGCCTCCTCTCAATGGGTCAATTGTGTAGCTGATGGTCCTTAATGGGCCATCAAGCAGGCTAAGCTGAGCTGACACCAACTTGTCTGGAATCATTCCCAGTAACACAGCACAAGTTTGAAATACGGACAGTATACAGCCCATAGTCATAACTTCAACTACAAAAATGATACAGACATACAGACAGCATAATCGTAACCAGTAACCCGTAACCTGGTCTTAGACACCTTATATGACCCCCTTTACATAGGATTTGGTGCCACTACAGAACCTTGGTTGCAACCCATGTTCTATATGGTCCCAGTTTATATCAATAACGTCACACCCCCAATGCAAATTGATTCAGGAAGGGATGACACAGACATCACTGACTGCATCCCAAGAGCTCCCCATCCCTGGGTCTGTCTCACTACAGCCAGTGTTGGGTTAGAAGCCATATCAGTGTATAGCAGAAATGGTTTATCAAAGTCATGTTCAATAACATGATTGAATCTCTTTACAAATTTAAGGTAAAACTTAGTTTGAACAACGGTGGATTGGATCTGGTCTTGCAGCAGGATTCCTGTATGTTTTATATAATCCTGCCAAGAGCTAAAGAAACTAGCTAGTTTATCTATACAAACTCTGGCAAATGTTTGGAACCCAACTAACATTAAATCAACATAGATATTAATGTTGTTCACAGTGTAGGAATCTTGGCATTTAGCCATGCAATCAATATGGTAGTGTGCCTTAGTTTCCGCTTTTCTAGTGCACGTTAGGTGTGGAATTTCTTTTCCCCTGTGAAAGTTTCAATACTGTTTACAGGCATTGACTGTGAAACATTAGTATAGCAAGGCGTTTTAACATAAAGTGTGTTCTCATGTACTGCTTTCAACACGTTCAAGGGACTTTCCAAAGGACTGGGCACATTGTACATTCTTACAATTCTTGGTAATAGCAACACCTTAGTTACAAAAATCACTATTAGCAATAACAACAAATTCATTGCAAGTGTCCATTTACAATCTTGTTTGTTATGCCACACCCTTGGATTAATACCATTGGAGTTTGGGAATTCTAGGGTTAATATTTGGCTTCCCTTTGCAAAATTTAGTTTTCTCTTTTCTCCTTGTCCTGCAGGATCAAACCCTGATTCCTCTTGCTTAACCAAATTCACTGGCTGATGGGGTGGGCTCTCTTTGCTAACAGTTATTAGCAAGTCTTTCTTCTCCCTGCCAGTCAGGTAATTTGCATCAACACAGACACTAGCTTTTAGATTTTCAGCTGCTACCCATTCCAAGGATGGACTCTGTTTTACAGAGATACCACACAAATTTAAATAGTTGGAGGGTAAGAGTCTGCTTGCTCTTCCCTGCATCCTCAAGTCTTCAGCCATAAAACCATTTAGCTCTGAAACACCAGCAACCAAATCTGTCCTTAGATCCTGAAGCACAGACTGCTCACTCACAGAACTAGCATGGAGACATTCCTGTCCCAACACCATTGTCTTCCCAGCAAGCTGGCCACACACAGGCACGGGGTTATAGGGCTGCTTAACTTTCTTAACAGCTTCTACTCCATCTGAGACCTTCTCAAAGCTACCCCCACTGGATCTTTCAAAAGGAAAGTCAGTGGATCCATTCACAACAGAAAATTTCTGGCTGTTAGAAACTGACACTTCCTTGATTAAATCACTTTCACACCCTTCAGTTGCAGGAAACTGCTTGCACAGGTTATCATGGGGATTCCTTTCTCCAGGAGCTTTTCTAAGCAGTAATTCACCCCTCTCAGAAATTCTGCCCTTATCCTCTTCATCTAGGGCGTGCTCTAAAGGAACACTGTCCTGATTCACAACAGACTCCTTCTGGGTCTTACTTACATCCATGATCATCTTTGGCCCATTAGGCAGATTCCTACACAATTTCTTTTCAGGCAAACTTATAGACTTTCTATATAAAAGGTTAGAGGTACTCTCCTTCCCTTGGCAACTTTCGTTATAGTTAGTGGCAACTTGCACGTAGTCAGGCTTAACATCCACAAATTTAGGAATCTTTTTCTCCTTTTTACAAGTTGTTAAACTGTCAGTAGTTAACACAATCAAATCACCTTCATGCTCTTCTTGTGCCCTGGCTAGGGTATCACCCTGATCAGACAGAGTTGCTACACCCTTTTCCAGCCACACATTAGCAACTGACAAACTACAAGCACCAGAATTTTCTGGTCTCTGGGATTTTGCTAAGACACTAACTGGATGCAACCTAGTTACAGTGTCATTCTCCACAGCAGACACAAACTTAGGACCATTCCCTTCCTGGGCTGTAGCTGTATTTACAACCAACTCCGAGACAAATGAATCACCCTCAACCATCACAGTCTGGAAAGCACCTTCTGTCTGCTCCACAGACACAGAAGAGCTGGAGACACATTCCCCTTCACCAGACACACAGCTTGGGATTTCATTTCCCTTGTCCCAGCACACAGGGCTGTTTACAGACAACTGCTTGGAAACCGAGGTAGCTTCCTCCATAGGCAAGTCAATACCCCTGACAGACACAGGCACATTTCCTTCACTGTCACATTTCTCCACACAGGAAACAGCTAAGGGACAGGGACACTCATCTTCCACTGTCCTTGTCTTCCCAAACTGCTGATTAGACAAAGCCATCAGCTGCTCACAAGGCTGCCTAGGCTCCTCCAAACTTTCCCTACTGGGCACATTGTCAGTCCCCACAGATAAGCTGCTGCTTTTTTCACTACACTGAGCTACTTTCAGCAAATCACAGTTACCCATTTCAGGTTCACTTTTACAAGCTATACTAGCCACCAATCCATTACCCATTACAAATCTACCCTTTCCTTCCTCAGTTAGGGCTTTCACCTGACTATTTACGTGAATCTGCTCCTGAGAAACATTTTCCTCCCCAATGAGATCTTTTTGCTTTTGATTTAACTCCAGATTCACTTCTGAGACATCAGACAGACATTTAGAAACTCCATTCACAGACCCTCTGCTTTCTTGCACAGACAAACAGCTATTACCCACCAGCTTAGACTCCCTCTCTCCCTGGCGATAGCAAAACTGGTTACACACAGAAAACTGCCCAGAGTAATACCACAGATCAACATAGTTATAAACTGGATTGTCAAAAGGATACAATTTCTGCTGTTCTTCCCTTGCTTTTTTGACTTGGAGCCAAAGTCTAGCAGTTTCTTGTCTCATCTGTTGAATTTTCTCCTCAGCAGCCAGCAGCTCCAGACGCCCCTTATGAGCTTTTTCTTCTCTCTCCTCAGCCTCCTTCTTTCTTTCAGCAACCTCTTTCTCCAGCTGGGCCAAGGCTTGCTTCTCTTTCTTTCGAATTTCTGCCAGTTTTTGCTCATGCTCAAACTGCAGGCTGTCCATCAGAGCTTGCAGTTTCATTGCTTTTGCTGATGCTTTTTGTCTCATGGTCACTGATCTTTAACCAACCAAACTCTCAATCCCAATTTCAAATTTGGATAGCATGAGGTTCTGACCCAAAGCTTGATTGACCTGGTTCTGTGGATCCTAGCACGACTACGCCACTGTGATGATGCGGTTCTGGTGGGACCCAACTGAGAGTGCCAATTCAGGACCAATTGCTCAAACAGGGCAGTCACAGCCCTAGGCTGGGGTTTTTTCACCTCTAAGGCAAACCAAATCAGCCAGACAAAAATGACTTCGGTCTCACTCCATTGGCTAACCACAAGTCACACAAGCAGTTTCCTTAGACACTCCAGTCTCCCAGTATCACCACCAGTGCCACTTGTCCTGGAGATAAATGGTTATGAAAACCAACACCCCAATAAAAGAAAAAGGTTCTTTCGATCCCAAAGGACCAAGCCCCAGACCCAGGTCAATATACACATCAGATCTTACCCACAAATCACGCTGTTGCCAGTCCTTTAGAATCTAAAATCTAAAGGTTTATTCATGAAGGGAAAAAGGTAGAGATGAGAGCTAGAATTGGTTAAATGGAATCAATTACATACAGTGATGGCAAAGTTCTTAGTTCAGGCTTGTAGCAGTGATGGAGTAAACTGCAGGTTCAAATCAAGTCTCTGGAGAACATCCCCCGCTGGGATGGGTCATCAGTCCTATGTGCAGAGCTTCAGATTGTAGCAAAGTCCCTCCAGAGATAGGAAGCAGGATTGAAGACAAGATGGAGATGAGGCGTCAGCCTTATATAGGCTTTCCCAGGTGTAAGAACACTCCTTTGTTCCTACTGTGGAAAGTTACAGCAAAATGGAGTCTGCAGTCACATGGGCCAGTTTGTGCACACCCTGCTGAGTCACAAGGCGTATCTGCCTCCTCTCAATGGGTCAGTTGTGGTCCTTAATGGGCCATCAAGCAGGCTAAGCAGAGCTACCACCCACTTGTCTGGGATCTTTCCCAGTAACACAGCACAAGTTTGAAATACAGACAGTATAGAGCCAATATTCATCACTTCAACTGCAAAAATGAAACAGACATACAGACAGCATAATCATAACCAGTAACCCGTAACCTGGTCTTAGACACCTTATATGACCCCCTTTACATAAGATCTGGTGCCACTACAGAACCTTGGTTGCAACCCATGTTCTATATGGTCCCAGTTTATATCAATAACGTCACAGCACTCTTTAGCCAAAGCCCCCATTAGCTTCAGTTGCTGCTGACCCTAAGAAAGGTGCCCAGGTTCAGAGCCACACGGAGACAGGGACAAAGAAAGCAAAGGGCTGTTGGTTCTGGGGAATTCCCGCATGTTCCTTGTCTCACCGGAGCTCGTCATTTGATAATGTTGGAATTGCCAGACTGCATCAGACCTGCCGTGGCCATTAAGGGGGATATGACTGAGGTCTATAATGTCGTCACTAGGATGGAGAAAGCAAATAAGGAAGTGGCTGAGGGGAAAGCAGGGGACGTGTTATTCCTTGACTTCAGCAAAGCTTTTGACGTGGTCTCCCACAGTATTGCCAGCAGGTTAAAGAAATATGGGCTAGATGAATGGACTATAAGGGGGTGTCACAGAGTCCCCGGGCAATGCTCTGGAACTGCCCCCACCAAGCCAGTCAGGACTTTGGGAGCCTCCTCTCCCTTGAAGCAGACTGTCTGCAGGGCAAGAAGCTCACACGGCTTCACCTCCTGGGTCTCTCCTTGGAGCATTCAGCATCCTCTGCCCCTCCGTGCGCTTCCCCCAGCGAGCCCGCCCCAGCGGGGTCCTGGGGAAACCACAGGGTCCTGCACCCTCTCCAGCCCTTCCTCTCTGGGCTTTGTTCCTTTCCCAAGCCAGGAGGTCCCTGATTCTCTGTTCTCCCACATCTTTAGCTATCTCCTTGCAGGGGGGAAGGGCCCCGGTCATTAGTTGCCAGGAGACAGAGTGTCGGCCATTTATGTGCACTGGCCCTTTGCTCTGCAACAACCTCACCCCCTAGAGACTTAAGAACTGCATAGGGGAAACTGAGGCACCCACCCAGTATTCAGAAGAAACATTAAGAACAGTCCCAGTTCATCACAAAAGGACTGAGAGCTTGTGGCAGAGCTCCTAGTGCAGTCTTGAGGCCCAGCCGGGTGATAGGGTCCCAGGATGTGCACAGGGGAGTAGAGAGGGGGAGCAGGGAGGGTGATTTGACCTCTGTGCAGCACTGCTGAGCCCTTACTGTGATTCTGCGTCCTGTCCTGGGCTCCACATTCGAAACAGGAGGCTGTGACGCTGGAAAGCCACAGACAGAATTCCGGGGCTGCCAGTGACAGCCTCAAAGCACCCGCTCTGCTGAGTTTCGAGACCGGCAGAGAGGTGCTATGCTTGCAGCCTGCAAAGACTGATGGGGAGAGTGCTGACAGCAGCCGGTCCGAGAAAGAGGCACCGGCTGGAAGCTGAAGCTGGACCAATTCAACCTGGCAATGAGGGGCAGGATTTTAACAGGGGGGTGGGTAACCATGGAACAATTTGCCAAGGTCGGGGTGGGCTCTCCCGCTCTGGAGTCCAGCCTGGCTGGAACATGCTTTAGCCAAGCACAAGCTGCGGGGCTCAGCACAGGGGTCGCTGGGTTGCGCTATGTAGGAGCTCAGACGAGATACTCAAACGGCCTCCCTTGCCGGGATCTATGAATTGTGCCGCCCTCAGAGGCCGGGGGAAGAAACAGTCGGACATGTCGGGGGGGCTGCAGATTCCCTTCACCCCCTGTGATATCACCATCCCAGCCTGCCCTGACACAGGCTACATGGGGAGGAGGGTCCCAGCCACAGCTTGTCACGGAGTTCCCAGGTGCTGCTCTGGAACTGCTCCCCACAAAGCCAGTCAGGACTTTGGGGAGCCTCCTCTCCCTTGGAGCAGACTGTCTGCAGGGCAGGAAGCTCACACGGCTTCACCTCCTGGGTCTCTCCTTGGAGCATTCAGCATCCTCTGCCCCTCTGTGCGCTTCCCACAGCGAGTCTGCCCAGGTGGGGTCCTGGGTAAGCCACAGGGTCCTGCACCCCCACTTTGCAGTCAGACGTGACTCTCAGCCAGCCAGTAACACAGAGGTTTATTGGATGACAGAAACAGGGTCTAAAACAGAACTTGTAGGTACAGAGATCCGGACCCCTCGGCCAGGTCCATTCTGGGGTGCAATGAGCCAGACCCCCATGTCTGCACTTCACTCCTCATCCCCCTCCAGCCCCTTCTCTCTGGGCTTTGTTCCTTTCCTGAGTCAGGAGGTCCCTGATCTCTCTATTCTCCCACATCTTTAGCTATCTCCTTGCAGAGGGGAAGGGCCCCAGCCATTTGTTGCTAGGAGACAGAAGGTCGGCAATTTATGCACACTGGAGACTTAAGAAATGCATAGGGGAAACTGAGGCACACAGTATTTAGAGGAAACAATAACAGTCCCACTGCATCACACAGTCGTCCTTCTCCATGTGGCTGATGAGTTGAATCGGAGCTCTGGGGTCATGCCCCACCTACCAGTGATGCTGGAGCTGTTTCTGCCCCTTCAACCAGGGCTGTGCAGCTTGCAGGGCCCAGGGCTCACAGCAGGTGGGGAAGATGATGGTGGGAGGAAGGGCAGATGCTGTGGGTGGGGGAAAGGGGGTCTCGCCAGGCTGTCAGCCAGCACATGGAGTCCCAGTCTCTGGAGGCCGCGCTGTGCAGTCACAGGCCTCACACTGCCCAGGACCTTGTGCTGTGTTCCAGGTAAACCGGCAGGTGGCCCAGTGCAACTGCACCAAGCGCTTCCAAGTGGAGCAGATCAGTGCCAATCGGTACCGGGTGAGTGCCAACCCTGGGCCTGTGCTGCCTCCCGCCTGCCCTCGGTGAGCTGGAAATGCCAGAGCCTGGCGTGTCCCTGCTCGCTCGGCCACCTGGGCCCACAAGTGCGGACTTATCCTGAGTCTCCCTCAGCCCTGACCCTTCTCTGCTGGGGAGCCAGGAGATGTTCAGCTCGCTTAGCCAGAGCTGAGACTTGGGGCTGAATCCTCCCTGCCCTTTAGGCCCCAGACAGCCGCCTGGTGAGGTGCCCAGTCAGTACGGAGAGGCCGCAGCTCCCCCAGGTCAGTACAGAGGTGCCACAGCTCCCCCACCCTGGTCACTATGGAGAGGACTTGAGCAGGGTTGGAGACAGGAGACAGGCTGATTGGGGGCTGGCGGGAGCCATGGCTAGGAGAGCCAGGAGCCTGGGGCTGGGGGGATGGAGGCGGCGACGGGACGATTAGGGGCTGGCGGGAGCCATGGCTAGGAGAGCCGGGAGCCTGAGGCTGGGGGGTTGGAGGTGGCGACGGGACGATTAGGGGCTGGCGGGAGCCGTGGCTAGGAGAGCCGGGAGCCTGGGGCTTGGGGGTTGGAGGCGGCGACGGGACGATTAGGGGCTGGTGGGAGCCGTGGCTAGGAGAGCCGGGAGTCTGGGGCTGAGCTGTTGGAGGCGGCGACGGGACAGTTGGGGGCTGGCGGGAGCCTTGGCTAGGAGAGCCGGGAGCCTGGGGCTGAGCTGTTGGAGGTGGCGACGGGACAGTTGGGGGCTGGCGGGAGCCTTGGCTAGGAGAGCCGGGAGCCTGGGGCTGGGGGGTTGGAGGCGGCGACAAGACGATTGGGGGCTGGCGGGAGCCGTGGCTAGGAGAGCTGGGAGCCTGGGGCTGGGGGTTGGAGGCGGTGAGGGGACGGTTGGGGGGTGGTGGGAGCCATGGCTAGAAGAGCCGGGAGCCTGGGGCTGGGACTTGGAGAGGGACCAGGGCTGGTGCAACCATTTAGGCGAACTAGGCGGTTGCCTAGGGTGCCGAGATTTGGGGGCGCCAAAAAGCGCCCCCAAATTTTTTTTAAATGGTTGAGCAGCCGCTGCTGCTAGGACAGAGAGGGAGTTGGGCTGCTGGCTGCCGCGGAGGCGCTCAGACCCTGGGTCAGGGCGCCTCCACGGCAGCTGACAGCCCAGGAGCCCCCTGGGTCAGGGCGCTGCCAGAGGGGGCGGCAGGCAGCTCCCGTGGAGCTGCCGCAGTGGTACCTGCGGATGGTCGGCTGCTCGCGCAGCTCCGGTGGACCACCCGCAGGCACCACTGCGGCAGCTCCACTGGAGCCGCGGGACCAGCACGCAGGGCGGCAAAATTGCCGTCGGCCTAGGGCGCTCAAAACCCTAGCCCCGGTCCTGAGAGGGACCATGATAATTTGGCTTCTCACAGGCGTCCCGACCCGTGTAGGTGCTGGCTCACCCTAGACGTGCCCAATACAGCCCCTGCAGCCACCTGCCCCAGCTGCAGCCCCACATTGTGCCTGGCTGACTGCCACTGGAGCACAAGGCGCTATAGGTCCTGCTACTAATCGGGGCGTTGTCTCTTACTGGTGCCTATTACCCCACCCCCGACCCGTCGCCCTGCTGTCTGGTCACCCCACTGCTCCCCTCGGGCAGGCCCTGGCTGCAGGCCGGGAAAGGGCTCACAAGCCCTGTCTCAGGCCGCGTCCTCGCTGCAGAGCCCCGGAGCCTCACGCTGTCCGTGCTTTGCCTGCAGTTCGGGGAGTCGCAGCAGCTGCGCATGGTGCGGATCCTGCGTAGCACCTTGATGGTGAGAGTGGGGGGAGGCTGGATCGCGCTCGACGAGTTTCTGGTGAAGAACGACCCCTGCAGAGGTAGGCGGAGCGGGCCGGCCCTGGGCTCCCTGCAGCGCATGGGGCAGAGCCATAGATCTTGTGGGGCCTGGGGGCTCAGCTAGTGGAATTACCCCTTCACCCTGTGCCTGGGGGTGAGGTCGCTGGCCAGCTGGCAACGGCTC
Organism: Aldabrachelys gigantea; assembly: GCA_026122505.1. Classification (NCBI taxonomy): domain Eukaryota; kingdom Metazoa; phylum Chordata; order Testudines; family Testudinidae; genus Aldabrachelys; species Aldabrachelys gigantea. The sequence continues at coordinate 299,139,609 of CM047480.1, forward strand.
AGGCTGTCCCCTCCCCAGGGGCTTGGTTTTCCTGTGGGTCTAGGGCCGGGTCAGAGGGGCTGCTCCTCGCTGGAGTCCTGCAGCCTAGTGCCTGCATTTCTCACTCCACTCAGGGCCTGTGCATGATGGGAGACTCCCTGCCGTGGGTCCCCCCGCATCTCACTCACAGCAGTGCATGGCTTGCTCAGCTGTCATTGCCTCCCAGGGCCCCTCGCCAGCCCCCTAGCTCCCTTACACAGGCCCTAAACGCTTTAGTCTGCAGCCCCACTCCTAACCCAGAGGTCACTCTGCCCTGTGGTGAGAGGAGGGGATCCAGGCTAGGGGGGCAGGGCCCTCCCGCCTGCCCTGTGCCCTCTGGGGAGCCCTGGCCCGGCCCAGCCAGTACTGCTCTCAGGTGCCCGAGGCTGTGGCTGGGCTGGAGCCCCCAGGAAGCAACAGGGGAGGGGGAATTGGCTGAGACTAGGAGGGTTTCACTCCTTACCCTGTTGGGCTCCTGGGTGGGGGCTTCACTGACTGGCTGGGCAGGGCCGGTGGTAGTGGGACCCGACCTGCCCCCAGAATGGCCGGAGCAGGGTAGCATGGAGCTAGGGCGAGTTGGGGGCTCGGTGTCTGTGCTGTGCCTGTGCCAGCCAGCAGGGGGTGCCGCAGGCCGAGGGATGGGAAGGCTGCGCCCTTGGAAGTCGAGTGTCCCAAAGCTGGGAGCGTCCCAGTGCCCGCTGGGCAGACAGATATTCCCTCCCGCCAGCCCAGAGCCACAAACGCCGGGCTTGGGGCAGGCTCATTTTGTGCTCAGAGCCCTCAGAACAAGAGCCGACTGCTTGGGACGTCTGTGGCCAAACTATGAACCAAACCCAGGAGTCCTAGCCCCCAGCTGCAACCCCCACACCTCCCAGAGCCGGGGAGAGAACCCAGGAGTCCTAGCCCCCAGCTGTAACCAACAAACCTCTCAGAGCCGGGGAGAGAACCCAGGAGTCCTAGCCGCCAGCTGCAACCCCAACACCTCCCAGAGTCGGGGAGAGAACCCAGGAGTCCTAGCCCCCAGCTGTAACCAACAAACCTCTCAGAGCCGGGGAGAGAACCCAGGAGTCCTAGCCCCCAGCTGCAACCCCCACACCTCCCAGAGCCGGGGAGAGAACCCAGGAGTCCTAGCCCCCAGCTGCAACCCCCACACCTCCCAGAGCCGGGGAGAGAACCCAGGAGTCCTAGCCCCCAGCTGTAACCAACAAACCTCTCAGAGCCGGGGAGAGAACCCAGGAGTCCTAGCCGCCAGCTGCAACCCCAACACCTCCCAGAGTCGGGGAGAGAACCCAGGAGTCCTAGCCCCCAGCTGTAACCAACAAACCTCTCAGAGCCGGGGAGAGAACCCAGGAGTCCTAGCCCCCAGCTGCAACCCCCACACCTCCCAGAGCCGGGGAGAGAACCCAGGAGTCCTAGCCCCCAGCTGCAACCCCCACACCTCCCAGAGCCGGGGAGAGAACCCAGGAGTCCTAGCCCCCAGCTGTAACCAACAAACCTCTCAGAGCCGGGGAGAGAACCCAGAAGTCCTAGCCCCCAGCTGCAACCCCAACACCTCCCAGAGTCGGGGAGAGAACCCAGGAGTCCTAGCCCCCAGCTGCAACCCCAACACCTCCCAGAGTCGGGGAGAGAACCCAGGAGTCCTAGCCCCCAGCCCTCGCTCTAACCCACTCACTTCCCAGAGCTGGGGACAGAAGTCCGCCCCCCCGGCCCGCTCTACCCACTCGACCTTGCTAAAATTCATGTCTCATGAATCTGCAGCCCAGACCTAACCCAGCTGGTCCCCTGGGAATAATCCGCTGGGCAGCAGCAGTTCATCCTAGCTGTGGCTGCCCCACTGGCAAACTCAGTGCCAGCTGTGCCAGTGCCAGCTGTTAGCCCTGGTGACTCCCTCCCTGGCACGCTGCAGCCTGGCCATGCCCCCCGCAGCCCATGCCTGGTGCCCAGCATGGCCCTGCCGGTGGGCAGCCACTGTCTGCGCCCGCAGCCTCTCGCTCACCAGATCTGTCTCCCCTGAGCAGTGAAGGGACGGACCAACCTGAAGATCAATGAGAAATACCTGTCCCCAGACGCCTTAGGGGCCGTGACCGCCTGTGCTGGCAGCCAGTCAGCCTCCCACTCCAAAGTGCTGTCCCCCAGCCGCTCCAACTCCAGCCTCAGCCTCTACAGCAGCGCGTCAGCCCCCAGCAGCCCGCTGGCCAGGAAGGTAAGACCCACCGGGCCTGGGGAGCCCAGGGAGCAACGGGAGGGGGACCCATGGCAGTGTGTGCCTGCTCCAAGGCAGGACAGGACAGGGCAGGGCAGGGCCCCACAGGACTCCTTCCCCAGGCGGGAGGGCAAGGGCCCTGGAGCCCGGGATCACACCTGGGCTGGATTCCCCAACCCTGGCCCTGTCTGGCCACAGACCTGCTGTCAGCTCCTTCCCCAGCCGTGTCCTCGAGTAACCGCCTCTCCTCTGCCCCAGACTGTCCTGCGCCGGACGCGCTCCGGAGACCGGTGCCCCCGCTCCCGCAGCTCCCTCCTGGCTGACGGGGCTGAGCTGAGCTTCTGCGCCCCCCAGGCCAGCACAGAGCCTGCGCCCCCAGGTGAGAGCCCACAAGCAGACTCCAGCAGCCTGGGCGGGGGCACTGGGAGGCCTCCCACCCCCGCCCCTTGGGCCTGCCCCGCTGCCAAAGCTTCTCTTGGACCAACCCCTCTCTCTGCTTTGCTTCCAGAGCCCCCCGAAGGTCCCCCCACCTGAGAGTGCAGCCCGAGAGCACCTGCTGGAGCGGCCCTCCTGCACCAGGGACAGCAGACAAGCCTTCCCTGGCTCAGCCTGAGCCCCAAGCAGGATTTTCTGCCCTTCCCAATGGCTGTGCCAGCAGAGCCGCTTCCACGCCGGGGATGTGGCTCCAAGGCTGGAGAGGATGGAGGATCCTGGCCTGACCTTTCAGCAGAGAGCTCTGTGTGCGCGTGTGTGTGTGCGCGCGCCCCTCAGGGTGTGGGTGTGTACTTTGGGGGGGGGGTGTACTTCACAGGCTGTGTGTGTACCTGCTTGTGTACTTCATGGGGGAGGGGGTGTACCTGTGTGTGTACCTGGGGGGGAGGGGTGTGTGGGTGTGCACCTTGGGGGGTGTACCTCAGAGTGTGTGTGAGGTGTGTGTGTATGTGTACTTGCATGTGTACCTCATGGGTGTGTCTGTGTGTGTGTGTAGCTCGAGGTGTGTGCGTGCTCTGCTGAGGGCTCTGGCCGTCCCCGGCTTGCAGGGCAGGGAGCCAGAGGGACCCGCAGGCAGGGCTCTGCTGTGTCCATCTGTCGCGCCACTGGGTCTGGCCCAGGACATATGCAAACCCCCTCCGAGCACTCGCTAACTCCCCCGGCGCAGCGGGGAGACGGCTCAGGGTGACAACAGGCACCCCCAGCTCCCTGCACCTGAAGACAGACCCTGGGATCCCACCCGGCCCCCAAAGACTCTGCCCTCAGCTGTCCTGGGGCTGCAACAGCAGGGGCAAGCACCAGCCCTGTCACCATGGGCATCATCTGCTCCGGTGCTGCACCGTTAAACCTGGCAGTGCCCCCCCCAGCCAGCGCCCTGCCCTGCCCCCCCCAGCCAGCGCCTTGCCCCCCCCAGCACCCCTGCTGGGAGCCTCCCAGCCAGAGCCCTGCTGGGAGCCCCCCAGGCAGAGTCCTGCCCTGCCCCCCACAGCCAGCGCCCTGTCCCGCCCCTACAGCACTCGCTGCTGGGAATCCCCCAGCCAGCCCCCCCCAGCCACCTCCTGCCCCCCCCAGTGCCCCCTGCTGGGAGCTCCCCCCAGCCAGTGCCCTGCCGGGAGCCCCCCAGCCAGAGCCCTGCCCTGCCCCCCCCAGCCAGCACCCTGCCCCCCCAGGGCCCCCTGCTGGGAGCCCCGCAGCCAGAGCCCTGCCCTGCCCCCCCCAGCCAGCACGCTGCCCCCCCCAGCGCCCCCTGCTGGGAGCCCCCCAGCCAGTGCCCTGCTGGGAGCCCCCCAGCCAGAGCCCTGCCCTGCCCTGCGCCCTACAGCCAGCGCCCTGTCCCGCCCCTACAGCACCCGCTGCTGGGAATCCCCCAGCCAGCCCCCCGCAGCCACCTCCTGCCCTCCCCACAGTGCCCCCTGCTGGGATCTCCCCCCAGCTCACACTCCTGCCCTGCTCCCCCCAGCCCCCCCTGCTGGGAGCCCCCCAGACCGTGCTCCTGCCCTGCACCCCCAGCCAGCATTCCTGCCCCCCCCACAGTGCCCCCTGCTGGGAATCCCCCCAGCCAGTGCCCAGCCCCCCCCCCACTCCCTGCTGTGACCCCCCCGCTGCCAGCACCCTGCCCCGCTGCCCTGCTGGGAGGCTGGGCTCTGCGTTCCCACTGTCACTGAAGCTGCTGCCTGACCCCCTCCCCACCTGGGGTGGGGTAGCCAGTAATAGGTCCCAGGGGCGGGGGGCATCAGAGCCCCAGCCCTGCAGCCTGCACTCTGGTCAGACGCTGCCCTCGAGCCCACTGCAGGCAGAGCCTGGAGTCCCAGCCCAGCTGCAGGGCCCATATCTGGTGCTAACCCCTCTCTGGCCCCCTTGGGTGTGAGTGGCAGCCCCCCCCCCTCCACTGAGCTAGGGCAACCAGCCACCCTCCAACCCCCCTGCTGCACCCACAGCGGGTCCTGCCCTGCAGCACTGACCCCTGGCAGCAGGGCCCCCCCATAGCCTCGAGCCTGTGCTCCATTGCCCGCTGACCTGCCAGCACTAGCGCTGAATGTAACCACACCCCAGCCAGGGACAATAAAGCAGGTTTTTCTATCAGTCAGCCCCATGGCACCGCCTGGCACGTTTGTCCAGCTGCTCGCGCTTGGCCTGGGGCCCGCCGAGACATGAGAGCCAGGCCTGCTGCAGAGGCCGGGTCACGGGGGCCGTTAGGGGCCTCAGGGGTCAGGCCAGCTCTGCCCTGGACGGGCCCCTCTGGGGAAGCTGGTGGGGCAGAGGCTGCGCTTAGCCCAGGGCTCCAAGCACAACTGGCCTGCACTTGGTGCTGGTCCCCAGCCAGCAGGGCATGACGGCGGGAGGAAGCCCTCGGAGATGGCACCGCACTCCCCGGAGCCCTGGGGCTGGCACAGAGATGGCAGCGCTGGGCCCTGCAGCCTGGGGCTTGGCAAGAGCTGCATGAGCAGCAGTGCCTGCGGCTGTCCAGCGCGCCGTGCCCACACATGCTGCTGCCCTCCGGGTGGCTGGTGCAGACGTGCTCGGCGGCTCTTATTCATCCTGTTGCCAAGGCAGACATCACTGATTCCTGCGAAAGAGGAGTTGCTGCTTCTCAGCCCAGCCGGCACCTGCGCCTCAGGCCCTGTGGGTGCGCGGCTCTCGCACCAGAGCCAACAGCTTCCCACCCAGGACAGGAACCTGCGCTAGGCCGCCACTGGCACCAGCCGTGCTGTGCACCAGCCCCGCTGCGTCTCCTACCCACATAGCAGCACAGAGCAGTGACAAGGGGCCCAGGACTCGATGGGTCTGTGCGCAGCCCAGCCCTGGAGGCCTGCAGCCACACCCACCCCGGCACCAGGGCTCCAAAGAGCCTTCAGGGGTCACCAGAAAGTCTGCTCCCGGTGAACCTCATGCAGCTGATTGAATTACCCAATTTGCCTGTAGCCGCTAACTTCACCCGATGGGCAGCATGCCCTGCGCCCAGCTGCAGTGGGGCAGATGGGGCTGGGGGGTGCCAGGGGGATGCTAGGAGAGCAGCTTGATGCTGGGGCTTCTGTGGGTCTGGCGAAGCTGGGTGCGGCAGGGAGGGAGGGGGCAGGATCCGGCCCCTCGGTTGTGCTGGGCAGGTGCCAGGCTGCCTGCTCAGTGCCCAGGAGCTGGGACTGCAAGCCAACAGCGGCTGCCTTCCCACAGCTCTGCTCACCGGGGCCAGGGGTCCCAGACAGCCCGGCTCTCGGCCACGGCCCCAGCTTCCCCCTGGGCTCTGCACCTGCCTTTCCCCCAGGGGCTCAGGCAGGGAGGGAGCCAGCGGCTGGGCCTGCCACTCTTGCAGGTGCACGGCCATCCCTGCTGTCAGACTGACCGGCCACTGCAGCAGCAGCAGGGCCCTGAGAGACCCAGAGCCCAGCCCTCTATACACGGCCACGCCCCACCCCTGCACGGCAGCAGCCTGTTCTCTAGGGCAGGGCCCCATTGCCCCCTCAGACAGCGAGGAGTGAGCAGGGGCCAGCCACGCGGGCGGTGCCTGAGGAGTAACATCCCGCCCATGCAAACGGTGCTTTGGGAGCATCACAATCGCAGGCAGGTACTTACACGTTTCATTGCCCAGGGGACGCAGCAGCCGCACAGAGCCCAGATCTCAGCCCGCCTTGCACCACTCCCTGCTGCGCAGTGATGAGCGAATCCAGCCCAGCCTCAGGCAGGGGCCTGGGCGTGAGACGGGCAAACACTCGGGCTGCACCCCTGCCCCCGGCCCAGTCACTATTGTGTGTCTCTCCATCACAGCCCCTGTCTCAGCTGCACAGCCTCAGGTGTTGGCTCACCCAGTTGGGGCCACGTCAGCCCCTAACCATCCTGTTGCCCAGTTCTGTGCCCCCTCTGAGCCGTGGTGCCCCCCCGGGTGCAGCATCCCACCCATGTACAGAACAGCACCAGGACGCTCCCCCCGCCCCACCTGGCTGCGCACTGAGCGGGGGTTGGCCGCTCTCCTCCCCAGGCCCATTGTGGGGTGGGCTGTCAGGGCATCCTGCAATGGGCAGGGCTTTGTCCTGGCACCCCTGTGCCAGCTGGCATGGAGCCACCCACTCACCCAGCTTGGTCAAGTCCCCTGGAGAGCCGCCTCGCCACTGACCTAAATCATGCGGTGCCAGCTGTGAATGCTGCTGCTCCCTGATCACCCCAGGGCCAGGCCCAGACTGTAGCACCTGCTGTTAATCTCCTCCCTGCCCTCTGTGCATCCTTCCTTTGCCAACCCCTGCCCCCTTCTGTGCCAGCCCCCTGCCCTGTGCCAGCCCCTGGCCCCTTCTCTGTGCCAGTCCCTGACCCGCCCCCCCCCATGCCAGCGGCGATGCAGCCTAATGCTGGTCGGCCATGCAATGCCCACAGGGACAGCTTCACGGCTAAGGATGTTCCTCGCCTGGCTTCGCTGTGAGCCCCACTAAGTCCCTGCTCACGAGAGCTGTGAATGTTTGTACAGAGGCTTAGTGCTTGGCAGAGCTGGGCAGGACAGGCTGCGGCAGCTCTGGGGACATTAGCCAGCGAGCGCACCCCTCCCTGCTGCTGGGAAGCCCGGGCTCAGCTCACTACACCTGGCAAACCCAGGACTGCCGTTCCCCTGTGTCATCTGCCGCCCGTGGCCTGGCACCGGCCCCTGCACAGGCTGGAGTGCGAGTGAGAATGTCAAGAGCTGCTGACATGCCGCAGCCTGGCCGGCTTGACGGGCTTCGGAGATGGCCCTTGGGCCAATGCTGGCACTTACAGACCACGCCCGAGGGCAGCTGATGCAGTGGCACTGGGGGGGGGGCAGTTACTGAGCTGGACCCACACCCCGGGCTCCAGCAGCTGGTGAAAACCCCCTGGGCCCAAGGTAGGTCACTGCAGTATGTGGGTGGGAGGCGGGGAGGCTCTGTCTCTATCCCAGAGAGGGGGAGCCTCAGCCCCGGAGCAGAGGAGCAAGAGCCAGCCCGACGAGCACCTGAGAGCCAGCATCCCCCCAGGCTTGTGCCACAAACAGCACCTTCCCCCCAGCTCCCGGCACACCCCAGAGCACCCCGCCAGCTCCCACCACACAGATCACCGCCCCCCAGCTCCCGCCGCCCCCCAGAGCACCCCGCCAGCTCCTGACACAGTACAGAGCACCGTGCCCCCAGCTTCCGTCGCACAGAGCAGCTCCCACAGCTCTCACCACACAGAGCACTGATCCCCCACCTCCCACTGCCACACACAGCTCCAGCCCCCCAGGCTCCCACCGCACACAGCCCCACGCCCCCAGCTCCCACCAGACAGAGTACTGCCCCCCCCCGCTCCCATTGCACAGAGCACCATCCCCCCAGCTCCCGGCGCACCCCAGAGCACCCCGCCAGCTCCCACCACACAGATCACCGCCCCCCAGCTCCCGCCGCCCCCCAGAGCGCTGCCCCCCCAGCTCCCGCCACCCCCCAGAGCACTGCACCCCAGCTCCCATCGCACAGATCACCGCCGCACAGAACGCTGTACCCCCAACTCCTGCTGCCCTCCTGAGCAGTGCCCCCCCAGCTCCTGACACAGTACAGAGCACCATCCCCCCAGTTTCCGTCGCACAGAGCACTGCCCCCCCCAGCTCCCACTGCCACACACAGCGCCACCCCCCAGCTCCCACCACACAGAGCACCGTCCCCCCAGCTCCCATTGCACAGAGCGCTGCCCCCCCAGCGCCCGCCCCCCAGAGCACTGCCCCCCAGCTCCCACCACCACACAGCACTGCCCCCCATCTCCCACCGCACAGAGCACTGCCCCCCCAGCTCCCACCACACAGAACGCCGCTCCCCCCCAGCTCCTACCGCACAGAGTGCCGCCCCCCCAGCTCCTACCGCACAGAACGCCGCCCCCCCAGCTCCCACTGCACAGAGCACCGCCCCCCCCAGCTCCCATTGCACAGAGCACTGCCCCCCCCAGCTCCCACCGCACAGAGCACCACTCTCGTCACCCCACAGATGACACAAACATCACTGACTGCATCCCAAGAGCTCCCCATCCTGGGTTCTGTCTCACTACGGCTAGTGCTGGGCTAGAGGCCGTACCAGTGTATAACAGAAATGGTTTATCAAAGTCATGTTCAATAACATGATGGGATCTCTTTACAAACTCCAGGTAAAACTTGGTTAGAACAACAGTGGATTGGATCTGCTCTTGCAGCAGGATTCCTGTATGTCTCACGTGATCCTGCCAAGAGCCAAAGAAAACAGTTACTTTATCCATACAAGCTCTGGCAAATGTTTGGAACCCACTTAACATTGCGTCAATGTAGATATTGATGTTGTTCACAGTGTAGGAATCTTGGCATTTAGCCATGAAAGCAATATGGTAGTGTGCCTCAGTTTCCTTTTTCATACAGCACATCAGGTCTGGAATGTCTTTTCCTTGTGAAAAGTTCCAAGACTGTTTACAGGCATTAACTGTGAAACATCAGCATTACAAGGCCTTCTAACATAAAGTGTGTTCTCATGCATCCCTTTCAACATGTTCAAGGGTTTTTCCAAAAGATTAGGCACATTGTACATTCTTACAGTTCTTGGTAAGAGCAACACATTAGTTACAAAAATCACCATCAGCAACAACAACAAATCCATTGCAAGTGTCCATCTACTATCATGTAAAAGCAGCATAGAATCCTGTGGCACCTTATAGACTAACAGACGTTTTGGAGCGTGAGCTTTCGTGGGTGACTACCCACTTCGTCAGACACAGGTAGTGGAAATTTCCAGGGGTAGGTATATATATATATGCTAGCAAGCAAGCTAGAGATAACGAGGTTAGTTCAATCAGGGAGGATTGGGCCCTGTTCTAGCAGTAGAGGTGTGAAAACCAAGGGAGGAGAAACTGGTTCTGTAATTGGCAAGCCATTCACAGTCTTTGTTTAGTCCAGAGCTGATGGTGTCAAATCTGCAGATGAACTGAAGCTCAGCAGTTTCTCTTTGAAGTCTGGTCCTGAAGTTTTTTTGCTGCAGGATGGCCACCTTAAGGTCTGCTATAGTGTGGCCAGGGAGGCTGAAGTGCTCTCCTACAGGTTTTTGTATATTGCCATTCCTGATATCTGATTTGTGTCCATTTATCCTTTTCCGTAGTGACTGTCCCAGTGGCCGATGTACATAGCAGAGGGGCATTGCTGGCATATGATGGCGTATATTACATTGGTGAACGTGCAGGTGAATGAACCGGTGATGGTGTGGCTGATCTGGTTAGGTCCTGTGATGGTGTCACTGGTGTAGATATGTGGGCAGAGTTGGCATCGAGGTTTGTTGCATGGATTGGTTCCTGAGCTGGAGTTACTATGGTGCGATGTGCAGCTGCTGGTGAGAATACGTTTCAGGTTGGCAGGTTGTCTGTGGGCGAGGATTGGCCTGCCACCCAAGACCTGTGAAAGTGTGGGATCATTGTCCAGGATGGGTTGTAGATCCCTGAAGATGCGTTGGAGGGGTTTTAGCTGGGGGCTGTATGTGATGGCCAGTGGTAATGTAAGTAGTAATGTTTTCTTTCAATGTTTGAAAGCAAAAGTTAGCAGTAAAAGGCAATCAAAATTCTGGTAAATAAATTGAGTCCCTTTTTAAGTAAAAATCTTTTAGCTGTAAATAGCTTTGGATCCAGAAGCAAGCCAGACAGCATCTGTATTAATGCAAATTATCTAACTGTTAAGGTAGGAGCCACTGAAACCTGGGCTGCCTATGAAAAACATACAAGAAAATATGGGGTAATTCCTCTGTTTTGCCTGAAATCAACATGGGTATTTGTATATTTTAAGCGATGAGTGACTGCCCAGAAGGGCAGACCTCTGTTTTTTGTCTTTCAGATAATAATAATCAGAAACTGATACCAGCTAAACAACGACTGGCATTTACTGGCACAATAGGAATTAGGTCTGTGTTCTGTGTTCTGCCTTGTGGTGTTTGTCTCGTGGCCAGAACGGTTGTGTTTAATACTTTCATAAAATAGTCTAGTTTAAAATCAAATAGAAGGGTTAAAAGAATGTAATGTACTAAAGTCTAAGACATTTGCTTAAGTAAGAAAAAGAAACTTCATTGGCCAGAGTGTTAATTAGAAAAAAAACAGAACTGTAATTAATACTACACTAGGGACTGCAGCACTTGTGGCACCTTAGAGACTAACAAATTTTTTTGAGCATAAACTTTCGTGGGCTACAGCCCAAAGTTACATTGCCCTTATCTAGTTTCCAAATCACCTCTACATACCCAAATTGCTCACAAAGGGCTGCCGTTAAATTAGCACAACAAAGGGCCTGGGTTATTTCCTCTGGGGAAAAAAAGGACTTGACCGAATCCCTATGGGATAAGGCCAATAGTGCAGCAGCCGTTTAAAATATTCTTAAAAGCCAAAAACATAATAAAATATTAGGGCAACTAAAAAAGGCCACTAGCCTTATCTCTAGGGCTCAGCTAACCCAAGTACAGGCTGGAGTTGGTGAGTTACATGTCATTTCCGCTCTTAGTTCTGTGATCCAGAAGTTACTGACAGAGATGGTATTGAATATCACTGAGGCTGGAAAGGCATTGCAGTGGGACCTAGCATGTTCAAAAATTTAGGATTTCCTGAATGACCAGCTGATGGCCATTCGGAATAATCTTGAGACCAGGCTTGGCCCACTGCCCTCACAGACACATCAGGAGTACTCTCTGATCTGTGTTCATGGAGACTTTCTGGGTGGAAGTGTGGACATTCACAGTGCTCCTTCCAAGCATTTGGACCAGTTGGGGGTGGGGGTGGGCTCCCACATACCGAATCCTGCCACGTTCATAAAAAAAATGCATGTAAAACGAAATTATTCACCATGACATCTAAAAAATTAGAGCACCTGGAATGCTGAGCCAATTTATAGTCAATGCCCCGAAAATAACCCCCAACATTTAAATAAAAATAAACAAAGTAAAAAACAAAAGACACCCTAACAAAATGCCTAGTAATAGCTGTGTGAGTGTGAGAACCAGTAGCCCTTCGGTTCCTTTAACTGAACTAAAGTGATGCCTAATTTCACTGTTACCAAAGCTTCAAAAAATCTCTAAAGTACAAGGGCAAATTCATATGCTTCACAATTTTTATAATGCTTTCCATGCAGCTTAGAGTATCTACTTTCTGTATTAAGTACAACGTATTGTGCTTTGTCACTAACCTGTACAACAGCCCCTTCATATTATTATTATAAACGTGATTTTTTGTATTGTTGTTATTTAGTTTAAAATGATGTTGTTGTAATGAAAAATGCGATAATAGTAATACCTTTCATGTCCAGGCTAATCTGCATTGTCGTTACATCCAACCTAAACCTCTAAGCTTAAAGCCTCGAAGGTGACATCTCAAAGCCATGGCTTCGTGCATGGAGGTTTACAGATGTTAGCTGGACTAGAAATAAAAAACGGGGGCGGGGGTGTGTGTGGAAGTAGAGCAAGAACTGCAGGGATTTCAATGCATGGCAGTCTCTGTTAGCAAGAGTCAGGCTAGCGGTAGCCCTACTAAAGCGAGATGTGTAGACACGAGGATTGTGAGGCGAGTGGGAAAGAACTGTGGGAGAAGTTGTTGCAACCTTGTGTCAATAATGAGGAATGTGGACTGGCGTATAAACAGAAGCAAGAAAAATAAGGTATCTAGATGGCCTCTGTATAAACAAAATGCAGCTGTTGCTCATTATTGTCTGTAACAAAGGTATAAATGCTGCTGGAATTATTTACCTGTAGAGAGACCTGCCTGGGACTGGGGCAACCTTGTATCCTAGGACACTCCCTCCCTCTATACAATTGTAAAGAGAAAATAAAGTATCTGACTCTGCTGCACCCAACCAAAAAGTGAGAACTGAGTTTTTCGCCAACAATTCTATCAGGGCTGCTACTCTGAAACCTGTCAGCTATTAGCAAGTCTTTCTCCCCCAGTCAGTTAGGTAATTTGCATCAATACAAACACTAGCTTTTAAATTCTCAGCTGCTACCAGTTTCAAGGCTGGACACTCATTTTTCCCTTCTGCAGGATTGGGTTCTCTCCCCATGCAGCCATTTTTCTAGAAGGTTGAAAACGGAAACTTCCTGCTCACAGAAATTCCTTCGCTGGCTAGGTGTGTTTACCAGCTGCAGACCCTTTGTACTTTGAACATCTATACAGATACTCTCCTGCATGCTCGCTTGTTAATCTACCACCCCCAGCAATTTAGAGACTGGACTCTGTTTTAAAGCAATATCAAAGCAATTCAAAGTACCTAAGGGTGGGAGTTTGCTTGCTCTCCCCTGCATCCTTGAGCATTCAGACATAAAAATGTTCTGCTCTGAAACACCAGTAACCAAATCTGTCCTCAGATCCTGAAGCACAGACTGCTCACTGACAGAATCAGCATGGAGGCAGTCGTCTCCCAACACCATTGTCTTCCCAACAAGCTGGCCACACATAGTCACTTGGTTATAGGGCTGCTCAACTTTCTTAACAGCTTTTACTTCATGTGAGACCTTCTCAAAGCTCCCCACACTGGATCTTTCAAAAGGAAAGTCAGTGGATCCATTCACAACAGAAAATTTCTGGCTGTTAGGAACTGAAACTTCCTTGATCAAATCACTTCCACACCCTTTAGCTACAGCAAACTTTGCACAGGTTACCATGAGGATTCCTTTCCCCAGGAACTTCTTTAAGCAATTATTTACCCTTCACAGAAATTCTGCTCTTACCCTCTTCACCTAAGGCTTGCTCTAAAGGAACCACAGACTTCTTCTGGGTCTTACGTACATTCAGGATCACCTTGGGCTCATCAGGCAGATTCCAAAACAATCCCCTTTCAAGCAAACTCCTAGATTTCATTAGTCAAAAAGTCAGAAGCCTTCTTCCTTTTGCCACACACAAGCTCAGGAATCTTTTCCTTCTTGCTACAAGTTTCCACACTGTTAGTAGGTAACACCTGTATGCTCCCCTTGTGCCCTGGCTAGGGTATCACCCTGATCAGACAGAGTTGCTACATTGTTTTCCAGCCATACATTAGCAACTGGCAAACTACAAGCACCAGAATTGTCTGGTCTCTGGGATTTTGCTATGACACTAACTGGATGCAACCTAGTCACGGTGCCATTCTCCCCAGCAGACACAAACTTAGGACCATTCCCTTCCGGGGCTTTAGTTGAATCCAGAACCAACTCTGAGACAACTGCACTATTCTCAACCATCACAGGCTGAAAGGCACCTTCTGTCTGTATCACAGACACAGAAGAGACGGAGACACATTCTCCTTCACCAGATACACAGCTTGGGATTTCCTTTCCCTTGTCCCAGCACACAGGGCTGTTCACAGACAACTGCTTGGAGACCGAGGTAGCTTCCTCCATAGGCAAGTCAATACCCCTGACAGACACAGGCACATTTCCTTGACTGTCACATTTCTCCACACAGGAAACAGGTAAGGGATAGTGTGAAAGCTGGCTGACCCCCCTTAATAAATTACAAGCAGCCAGTAGGGAAGGGGGTAAGTACTGCTCAAGGACACAGTAGCCTGAACTCTTGCACTATCTCTTTTCCTCGGCATCAAAGCAGAAAAATCCTGCTGCAAACCAGTCAGTACTACCCAGATAACGGGAGCATGAGATTTTACACTTACCAATCAAGTATTAACACACAAGGGTCTTTGTCTGAATGTGTATAAAAGGTTTGTAAAATTTGTGTAAGACAAAGTCTTTTGTATCAAGGTACAGACTCTCCTTTTTCTGCAAAAGAAAACACTTTTCCTTATCCCTGGCAGGCTGTTAATTGGCTCTCAGCTAGGCAGACCCAATATTTTGGTAACAGTTTCTGGCGACCCCAGACGGGAGTCTCCTAGCTCGGACATTGGACTCCAGACGGCTACGGCGAACTAGGAGCGGCATCACTGGGGTGCTTAACCCCTCTTCCTCACTTCTCCGCGGCCCCTGGGGTTCATGCTCCGATAAGGTGAGCCCTAATAGAATAAGGAAATACCATCTGGTTCTGGTTAGAGGCGGGCCTCTTATCTGGTTCTGGTTCTGTTCTGTTTAACCGGTTACTGTTGTTTTTCTGCTCTGTATACATTTGGGTGTTAGGAGTGTGGGCGGAACTGAACCTTTCGTTTGTAATTCCTCGAAGTAGAAGCCATGCGTGCGAGGAAGCTCTGAGGTTGAATTGAGATCCTTCTGTCCCATCCCCTGCAGTGGTCAGTGTAAGAAAGTAAAAAAACCTGAACTAGACTGTAATTCCCTCTGTTCTCTGTGTGATTCTCTTTTCTGTTTAAGTGTCAGCAGACAGACGGGTGGGTCTCTGGGTAAACTCTCTAAACAGGTTTGGATTATAAGTTAATTAAATGGCCTTTACCTAGTGTTCAAAAGAAAATGTCAAAAAAAAATTAAATAGTTAAACGCCAATGGGCCATGTGTTTTTGTCCAGGTGGCAAGCCCCACGAGGGAGAACTTGGGTAGTCTTGTAAGTAAAAATGTTTAAGGAAAAAACCCAGGAAGGGTGGGGGCTAGTTGAGAAGCCCACCCTCCTAGCTAAACTGGTAGTAAAACAAGCTGATGCCCATGGAAGGGGCGGTTCAGTAAAAAAAAGCAAAATCGGGCCCAGGCGGGCAGGCAGCAAAGAAAAAAATTAAAAAACGAGTTAAAAATTCTAGAAGTGTAGTAACGTAAATAAAGAAATGTAAGCATGGAAATTTCAGATACCCAGGACAATACTTAAAATGGTAACAGTGGCTGTTGGGAGACAAGCAAGAAATTTAAAAAAAAGTAAAAGGTTAACTCTGTAGTTGCTGGAGGGAACAGCAGTTAAACTTTGTAAAATACTAAAAAAAAATAGTTCTTGGTATCTTTAAAATGTTTGTAAATAAAAAAATTATTACTTTGCAGTCATTTGGCTATAAACAATTCAGTTACATTAGCTAAACATGTACACACAGTGCTACGTAATTAAAACTTTATTAGGCTCTAAGGGGCACTGTAAGTAGTGATGTTTCCTTTCAGTGTTTAAAAGCAAAAGTTAAAAATAAAAAGCAATTAAAATTCTAGTAAAATTAATTATGTCCCTTTTAAAATAAAAATCTTTAAGCTGTAAGTAGCTTTAAATCCCAAAGCAAGCCAGACAGCATCTGTATTAATGCAAATTATCTAACTGATAGGTAGGAGCCACTGAAACCTGGGCTGCCTATAAAACAAATACAAAAAAATATGGGGTAATTCCTCTGTTTTGCCTACAATCAACAAGGGTATTTGTATATTGAAGTTATAACTGACTGCCCAGAAGGGGTAGACCTCTGTTTTTTGTCTTTCAAGTAATCAAAAAAACTGAATGCCAACTAAAGAGCATTCAACATATGCATTTCTTGGCACAATAAAAATTCTGTTTTGTATTCTATGTTCTGTCTTGCGGTGTTTGTCTCCTGGCCAAAATTGTTGTGTTTAGTGGTTTCATAAAATGGTCTGGTTTAAAATCAGGCACAAAAATTAAATTAAAATGCAAATACTTGTTTTATTCAACTTAAAATAAAAAGTGTTTAAATAAATCAAAAAAATGTAATATACTAAAGTCTAACACATTTGCTTAAGTAAAAAAAAAAAACTTCATTGGCCAAATCTTTTAATTAAAAATTATTATTACAATTTGCATACCAACAGTTTTTAAAAGCAAAAACATAGCAAGTTAACCCACTCCCCATATTGTACATGGAATCCTTCTGGCTACCTCAGATTTCTAGCCAAAGGGCTGGGGATGGTGGAAAGCTGTTAAACTAAAGGTTATATTAAATAAACTCCTCAAAGTGGATGTGCTTGTCCTGGCTTGTTGCTCAAAATCTCTGTAATAAAATTATTTTAGTAAAAAAATATATGTGGCATACATTAAATAATAAAACTAATGTACTATCTAATGGCAATGTTTATATGTTTGTTATTAAAAAAATGGATAAGTAAAAATAAAAATTTCCTTTATAAATTAAAAAAAAGCCAAAAAAAAATAAAATAAATTAACTGAAAAAAAAATAGCTGGCAGGCTAAAAATAAGACACTGGCTCCATTCAAGGACACTGCTCACAGCTAAAATTTGGCTAATAACCAAAAAAAAGGGGGAATGTGTAAATGTGCCCAAGCAGCTATAAAATCTGCAAAACACTGCCAGGCACTAATAAAGTGTGTTAGGTTTCTTTTCTCACAGGTAAAGAAGCGCTGCCCAAAGACCCTAGCAACCCTGCCACTCGTTGAAACCAGGAGACTGGATCAATGTAAAGGTCCACCAACAAAAAACTGCTTTGGCTCCGTGCTAAAAAGGCCCTTATTAAGTCCTGCTGACTATCAACACCACTGTAAAGTGCCAAAGGCTAACTGCATGGACCCATAATTCTCACTGCAAAAAACCCCCTCCCCCTCGGGAGGATTCTCCTACTAATAATTAGCCTATTTCCCCTTCCAGCTCCACTGTGCCTTCTGGACAGCAGGGAAAAAGTACAAGGTAAAGTGCTAGTAACCTCTCCCTTGTCCACTGACAGATCTACTGTGCCTTTAAATTTTTCTAAAAATAGCAAAACCATTACAGGGTAATGTGCTGGTAACCTCTCCCCTGTGAAATGCTAAACCACAACTGTTTCAAGGAAGAAAAAGAAACACTCACTGCACTAAAATTGCCAAAGGCCAGAAATTCCTAACTAAAAAAAACATTAAAAACTAACCTGGTAAAAAAACCAAAAAATAATACACTGGCAAAAAAAATTTGTGGGACCCAGGCTTAAAAATGTGGTATTAATTAAATTTTAGGGGTTATTCTACAGGCTGCGCCCTGTGCTCTGCCTAAATCTTTCAGAATGTATTGCTCTCCCTAATTAAATTTTTAATAACAGGTACCATAGGCACCTTCTTGCCCCTGCCATCTCCCCTATTACCCTGTAATACACCCCGTCCTAAGCTATTAATGTTAATGCCTTTTAAAAATATCAAAAATAAAGAAAGAACAAATGTAATATAATACTACACCAAAAAAATGGTATTAAATATCACTAAGGCTAAAAAAGCATTGCAATAAAATCTAGTATGTTTCCCGAATAACCAGCTAAGGGCCATTCAAAGTAATCTTAAGCCCCAGACTTGGCCCACTCCCCTTACAGACACATCAGGAGTACCATCTGATCTGTGGTCATGAAAAGATACTTGAACACTTTCTAAGTAAAAGTATAAACATTCACAGTGCTCCTTCCAAGCATTTAAACCAGTTAGGGGGGTGTGCGCTTCCACATACCAAATCCTGACGGGTCCATGGGGAGGATGCATGTAAAACTAAATTATTCATCAAAACATCTAAAAAATGAAACCACCTGGTATACCTAACTAATTTATAGTCAGTGCCCCAATCCCTTAGTTGTCAGACAAACAGAATTCCATTCTTTTGTCCGTGCACTCATTCCTAAGTTGGGGGTGGCTAAGCTCAAAAAAGCAGTTGTAAATATTTCCCCAAATGTATACAAAGCTTAAAAAAGCAGCTAATGCATTAATAAACGCTTTCCAAAAATTGCAACAAAAAATTAATAAAATACCAAAAGTAGCTGTGCAAAATAAACATGTGCTAAATGCTATAAATGCTAAAAAAGGGGGGGCTTGTGCTCGCATAAAAAAAAATGCTGTTTTTATGTTAATCATTCTGGCTTAATTAAACAAAATTTACAGGCTATTAAAAACGCTGCTGTTGTTTTTCATGCTGTATCTCTTAATCACACCTTTAATTTTAAGAACCTTCTCCCAGACCTTGGGTCATTGTTTACTGGCCTTTTCCATACAATTGTTAAATAAATTACCTTCTGTCTGTTCTACCTATGTATTGTTTAAATAATAATACAATGCGCAAAATGTCTCTATAATGCTTTAATCAAAGGTTTGGCTATCCGTAAAACAACTCAGTACCTCTCTCTTCAGCTTAATCGTAAATTACGTAACGGGCCTGGCAATCTGGGTTTGCCGGGCCCAAAGGGGAAATTGTAAAAGCTGGCTGACCCCCCTTAATAAATTACAAGCAGCTGGTAGGAAAGGGGGTAAGTACTGCTCATAAACACAGTAGCCTAAACTCTTGCCTTTGCATCAAAGCAGAAAAATTCTGCTCCAAACCAGTCAGTACTACTCAGATAAGGAGAGCATAAAATTTTACACTTACCAATCAAGTATGAACACGCAAAAGTCTTTGTCTAAATGTGTAGAAAAAGTTTATAAAATTTGTGTAAAACAAAGTCTTTTATACCAAGGTACAGGCTCTCCTTTTTCTGCAAAATAAAACATTTTTCCTTATCCCTATCAGGCTATTAATTGGCTCTCAGCTAAGCAAACCCAATATTTCGGTAACAATAGGGACACTCATCTTCCACTATCCCTGCCTTCCCAAACTGCTGACTAGACAAAGCCATTGGCTCACAAGGCTGCCTAGGCTCCTCCAAACTTCCCTTAGCAGGCACATTGCCATTCCCCACAGATAAACTGCTGCTTTTCTCACTACACTGAGATACTTCCAGGAAATCACAGTTACTCTTTTCAGGTTCACTTTTACAAGCTGTACTAGTGTGACGTTATGAGTATAATATAATATCTCATTGAAAGGTGACAGGGCCAGAAAGAGTTAATTAACTCATCTCACCAACTGACATGACCCAGGGGTGAACCTTAAGAACTGGTTAGCAAGATATGTAAATGAACAGAGCTTTGAAATGCAAGTCTGCAGTGTTAGAGGTAGAAGGGGAGGTGTTTGCTCAAGTCTTGTGATGTAAGCAAACAAGTCTTGTCTATTGCTATCGTTTTAATTCAAAGATCAAAAAAGGAATATTAGCATTTAATATGATACTTGAGTGAAATAGTATTATTGTCTGTGTGTCTCTTTGAAGGTTGTGGTAACCTGTATCTGAACTGTTTAATGGATAAATTACCCTGTGCTAATTGCCAGGATGTTTGGGAGAAGGAGTTAAGCCTATTGTTTTCTCAGGCCAAAAGGCTGCTGGAAACGTATAAGAAGCCTGGGACACGATCCTTCTTCATCTCAGATCTGCTTTGGGTTTCAAGAGGGGGAAACCTTAAGCCACAAGGATTGAGATCCCCAGTCATTCACTGGAGTCACCCTGAATCTGGAAATTGGACTATAACCTATGGACTATTTCTAAAAGGACTTTTGGCAACTACAAGCTCATCTCTACTATGTATCTGACCTCAAGAATTGAATTCAAGTCTGTATGTATATGGATCTTTTAACCAACACTCTCTCTCTTTTCTTTTCTAATAAATTTTAGCTTAGTTAATAAGAATTGGCTATAGCATGTATTTTGGGTAAGATCTAAGTTATAATTGGACCTGAGTATGTGGCTGATCCTTTGGGATTGGAGGAACCTTTTCTTTTATATGATGAGATAAGTGTTACATTATTGATATAAACTGGGACCATATAGAACATGGGTTGCAAGCAAGGCCCTGTAGTGGCACCAAATCCTATGTAAAGGGGGTCATATAAGGTGTCTAAGACCAGGTTACGGGTTACTAGTTATGATTATGCTGTCTGTATGTCTGTATCATTTTGTAGTTGAAGTTATGAATATTGGCTGTATGCTGACTGTATTTCAAACTTGTGCTGTGTTACTGGGAAAGATCCCAGACAAGTTGGTGTCAGCTCAGCTTAGCCTGCTTGATGGCCCATTAAGGACCATTAGCTACACAATTGACCCATTGAGAGGAGGCAGATATGCCTTGTGACTCAGCAGGGTGTGCAGAAACTGGCCCATGTGACTGCAAACTCCATTTTGCTGTAACTTTCCACAGTAAGAACAAAGAAGTGTCCTTACACCTGGAAAAGCCTATACAAGGCGGAGGCCTCATCTCCATTTTGTCTTCAATCCTGCTTCCTACCTCTGGAGGGACTTTGCTACAATCTGAAGCTCTGCTCAAAGGACTGATGACCCATCCCAGCAGGGGATGTATTCCAGAGACTTGATTTGAACCTGCAGTTTATTCCATCACTGCTACAAGCCTGAACTAAGAACTCTGCCATTACTGGATGTAATTGATTCCATTTAACCAATTCTAGCTCTCATCTCTATCTTTTTCCTTTTATGAATAAATCTTTAGATTTTAGACTCTAAAGGATTGGCACCAGCGTGATTTGTGGGTAAGATCTGATGTGTATATTGACCTGGGTCTGGGGCTTGGTCCTTTGGGATCGAGAGAACCTTTTTCTTTTACTGGGGTGTTGGTTTTCATAACCATTCATCCCCAGGACGTGTGGCACTGGTGGTGATACTGGGAGACTGGAGTGTCTAAGGAAACTGCTTGTGTGACTTGTGGTTAGCCAGTGGGGTGAATCCGAAGTCATTTTTGTCTGGCTGGTTTGGTTTGCCTTAGAGGTGGAAAAACCCCAGCCTAGGGCTGTGACTGCCCTGTTTAAGCAATTGGTCCTAATTTGGCACTCTCAGCTGGGTCCCGCCAGAACCACATCGTCACAATAAGATTTTCAGAAATCATCATCATATGTTTGACAGTTGTGTCTAGACGGAGGCCTGAGCCTGGGCACTTTAGGGGAACTGTGTGGTTTGAACTTCTAAGTAACCAGTGAGGTACTATAGAAGCTCTTTTGTGCTGGCTTGGTAAATCTAAGTAGTGAAATAACCACCAGCATTTGGGATTTGTCTGCCCTGTTTTGTTTGCAGTTCACCCTGACTGAGTGACCTCGGCTGGCTCCCACGGGCAGCACCATCACAACTAGCCAACACTCCATCAATAAATGGACACACAATCAGACATCAAGAATTATAACATTCAAAAACCGGTTGAAGAACACTTCAATCTCTCTGCACACTCAAATATCAGAGGGGTAGCCGTGTTAGTCTGAATTTGTAAAAGCAGCAGAGAATCCTGTGGCACCTTATAGACTAACAGACGTTTTGGATCATGAGCTTTCGTGGGTGAATACCCACCCATTCATCTGACGAAGTGGGTATTCACCCACGAAAGCTCATGATCCAAAACGTCTGTTAGTCTATAAGGTGCCACAGGATTCTCTTCTGCACACTCAGTTACAGTCCTAAAAGTGGCAATTCTTCAACAAAAAAACAGACGCCAAGGAGAAACTGCTGAATTGAAGTTAATTTGCAAACTGGATACCATTAAATTAGGCTTGAATAAAGACTGGGAGTGGATGGGTCATTACACAAAGTAGAACTATTCCCCCTACTGTTACTCACACCTTCTTGTCAGCTGTTTGAAATGGGCCATCCTGATTATCACTACAAAAGTTTTTTTTCTTCTGCTGACAATAGCTCATCTTAAATGATTACACTTGTTAAAGCTGGTATAGTAACACCCATTTTTTCATGTTCTGTGATGTTATTGATATAAACTGGGACCATATAAAACATGGGTTGCAACCAAGGTTCGGTAGTGGCACCAAATTCTATGTAAAGGGGGTCATATAAGGTGTCTAAGACCAGGTTATGGGTTACTGGTTATGATTATGCTGTCTGTATGTCTGTATCATTTCTGTAGTTGAAGTTATGAATATTGGCTGTATACTGTCTGTATTTTAAATTGGTGCTGCAGTTCTGGGTGACACCCCAGACAAGCTGGTGTCAGCTCTGCTTAGCCTGCTTGATGGCCCATTAAGGACCATCAACTACACAACTGACCCATCGAGAGAAGGCGGATGCGCCCTGTGGCTCACTGGAGTGAGCAGAAACTGGCCCATGTGACTGCAAACTCCATTTTGCTGTAACTTTCCACAGTAGGAACAAAGGAGTGTTCTTACACCTGGAAAAGTCTATATAAGGCGGAGGTCTCATCTCCATTTTGTCTTCAATCCTGCTTCTACCTCTGGAGGGACTTTGCTACAATCTGAAGCTCTGCACAAAGGACTGATGACCCATCCCAGCAGGGGATGTTCTCCAGAGACTTGATTTAAACCTGCAGTTTACTTCATCACTGCTACAAGCCTGAACTAAGGACTTTGCCATTACTGTATGTAATTGATTCAGTTTAACCAATTCTAGCTCTCATCTTTATCTTTTTCCTTTTATGAATAAACCTTTAGATTTTAGATTCTAAAGGATTGGCAACAGCGTGATTTGTGGGTAAGATCTGATGTGTATGTTGACCTGGGTCTGGGGCTTGGTCCTTTGGGATCAAGAGAACCTTTTTCTTTTACTGGGGTGTTGGTTTTCATAACCATTCATCCCCGGGACATGTGGGACTGGGGGTGATACTAGGAGACTGGAGTGTCTAAGGAAATTGCTTGTGTGACTTGCGGTTAGCCAGAGGGGTGACACCGAAGTCTTTTGTCTGGCTGGTTTGGTTTGCCTTAGAGGTGGAAAAACCCCAGCCTAGGGCTGTGACTGCCCTGTTTGAGCAATTGTTCCTGATTTGGCACTCTCAGTTGGGTCCCGCCAGTCATCGTCATCGTGGCGTAGTCGTGCTAGGATCCACAGAACCAGGTCAATTAAGCTTTGGGTCAGAACCCCACGCTATCTAAATTTGAATTTTGGTATTGAGAGTTTGGTTGGTTAAAGAGCAGTTGCAATGGGTGAGCAAGGAGCATATGAGGGTCTTGACAGAAAAGCCCTGGAAGATTTGTGTTCTGAAAAGGGAATAAGCTTTAAAAAGAAAGCTACAAATCAAGAACTGAGAGAGCTGTTAATGGGAAGTGATTGGGAGGCAGGAGCACAGCCCTTACCTGACGCTACAGAGACTGCAGAAGGAATTCAATGAAAGAGGCAGCGAATAAACTGCAATGGGAGCATGAACAGAAACTAGCAGATCTGCGATTGCTGAAAAGGCAGAAAATAGCTAAATTGGACAGAGAGGCTGAAGAAAGAGCTCGTAAGGGGCATCTGGAGTTACTGGCTGCTGAAGAGAGAGTTTACAAGATACAACAGGAGACTCGCAAGATGGAACAGGGGACGGCTAGACTCCAGCTCCAAGTCAAAAAAGCAAGGGAAGAACAGAAGAAGCTGTATCCTCTTGAAAATCCAGTTTATAACTATGTTGATCTGTGGTATTACTCTGGGCTGTTTTCTGTGTTTAACCAGTGTTGCTATGGCCAGGGAGAGGGGGATTCTAACCTGGTGGGTAATAGCTGTTTGTCTGTTCAAGAAAGCAGTGTGTCTGTAAGTGGAGTTTCTGATTGTCTGTCTAACGTCTCAGAAGTGAATCTGGAGTTAGATCAAGAGCAGAAAGATCTCACTGGGGAGGAAAATGTTTCTCAGGAGCAAATTCAAGTGAATGGTCAGGTGGAAGCCCTAACTGAGGAAGGAGAGGGTAAATTTGTGATGGGTGATGAATTGTTAGCTAATACAGCTTGTAAAAGTGAACCTGAAAAGGGTAACTGTGATTTGCTGAAAGTAACTCAGGATAGCGAAAAGAGCAGCAGTTTATCTGTTGGGAGTGGCAATGTGCCTGGTGAGAAAAGTTTGGAGGAGCCTGCGCAGTCTTGTGAGCTGATGGCTTGGTCTAGTCAGCAGTTTGGGAAGACAGGAATAGTGGAAGAGGAGTGTCCCTATCCCTTACCTGTTTCCTGTGTGGAGAATTGTGACAGTAAAGGAAATGTGCCTGTGTCTGTCAGGGGTATTGACTTGCCTATTGAGGAAGCTACCTCGGTCTCCAAGCAGTTGTCTGTAAACAGCCCTGTGTGCTGGGACAAGGGAAAGGAAATCCCAAGCTGTGTGTCTGGTAAAGGAGAATGTGTCTCCGTCTCTTCTGTGTCTGTGGAGCAGACAGAAGGTGCCTTTCAGCCTGTGATGGTTGGGGGTGACTCAGTTGTCTCGGAGTTGGTTCTTAATTCATCTAAAGCCCAGGAAGGGAATGGTCCTAAGTTTGGGTCGGCTGGGGAGGATGGCATTGTAACTAGGTGGCATCCAGTTAGTGTCATAGCAAAATCCCAGAGATCAAACAATTCTGGTGCTTGTAGTTTGCCAATTGCTAATGTGTGGCTGGAAAAGGGTGTAGCAGCTCTGTCTTAGCCGGGTAATACCCTAGCCAGGGCACAAGGAGAGCAAAAAGGTGATTTAATTGTTACCTACTAACAGTTTGACAACTTGTAGCAAGAAGAAAAAGATTTCTGAACCTGTTCATGGCCAAGGGAAGGAAAAGGCTTCTAGCCTGTTATCTAGAAAGTCTATGAGTTGGCCTGAAAGGGAATTGTGTAGGAATCTGCCTGATGGGCCAGAAGTAATTCTGGATGTAAGCAGAACCCAGAAAAAGTCTGTTGTGGCTCAAGGAAGTGTTCCTTTAAAGCAAGCCCTAGATGAAGAGGGTAAGGGCAGAATTTCTGAGAGGGATGAATTGCTGTTTAAAAAATCTCATGGGAAAAGGAATCCTCAGAGTAGTCTGTGCAAGCAGTTTGCTGCAACTAAAGGGTGTGTAAGTAATTTAATCAAGAAAGTCTCAGTACCTAACAGCCAGAAATTTTCTGTTGTGAATGGATCCACTGACTTTCCTTTTGAAAGATCCAGTGGGGGTAGCTTTAAGAAGGTCTCAGATAAAGTAGAAGCTGTTAAGAAACTTAAGCAGCCCTGTAATCAAGTGGCTGTGTGTGGCCAGCTTGTTGGGAAAACAATGGTGTTGGGACAGAAATGTCTCCATGCTAGTTCTGTAAGTAAGCAGTCTGTGCTTCAGGATCTAAGGACAGATTTGGTTGCTGGTGTTTCAGAGCTAAATGGTTTTATGGCTGAAAGCTCAAGGAGGCAGGGAAGAGCAAGCAGACTCTCACCCTCCAACTATTTAAATTTGTGTGGTGTCCCTGTAAGACAGAGTCCAGCCTTGAAATGCGTGGCAGCTCAGGGTCTAGAGGCTAGTGTCTGTGTTGATGCAAATTGCCTGGCTGGCAGGGAGAAGAGAAACTCGCTAATAGCTGTTGGCAAGAAGAGCCCACCCCATCAGACAGTGAATTTGGTTAATCAAGAGGAATCAGGGTTTGATCCTGCAGGACAAGGAGGAAAAAAAGGGCTAAGTTTTGCAAAGGGAAGCCACCGGTTGGCCCTAAGGTGTCAAAGCTCCAATGATGTTATGCCAAAGGTGTGGCATAACAAACATGATTGTAGATGGACACTTGCAATAAATTTGTTGTTGTTGCTAATGGTAATTTTTGTAACCAATGTGTTGCTATTACCAAGAATTGTACGAATGTACAATGTGCCCAGTCCTATGGAAAGTCCCTTGAAAATGTTGAAAGCAGTACATGAGAACACACTTTATGTTAAAAGGCCTTGTTATACTAATGTTTCACAGTTAATGCCTGTAAACAGTATTGAAACTTTTCACAGGGGAAAAGACATTCCAGAGCTGAAGTGCACTAGGAAAGGGGAAACTGAGGCACACTACCGTAGGGATTGCATGGCTAAATGCCATGATTCCTTTACTGTGAACAACATTAATATCTATGTTGATTTGATGTTAATTGGGTTCCAAACATTTGCCAGAGCTGGTACAGATAAAATGGTTAGTTTCTTTAGCTCTTGGCAAGAGCATATGAGACATACAGAAATCCTGCTGCAAGAGCAGATCCAATCCACTATTGTTCAAACTAAGTTTTACCTTGAGTTTGTAAAGAAATTCAGTCATGTTATTGAACATGAGTTTGGTAAAACATTTCTGTTATACACTGATATGGCTTCTGACCCAACACTGGCTGTAGTGAGACAGACCCAGGGATGGGGAGCTTTTGGGATGCAGTCAGTGATGTCTGTGTCATCCCTTCCTGCATCAATTTTGCGTTGGGTGTGTGACGTTATTGATATAAACTGGGACCATATAAAACATGGGTTGCAACCAAGGTTCGGTAGTGGCACCAAATTCTATGTAAAGGGGGTCATATAAGGTGTCTAAGACCAAGTTATGGGTTACTGGTTATGATTATGCTGTCTGTATGTCTGTATCATTTCTGTAGTTGAAGTTATGAATATTGGCTGTATACTGTCTGTATTTTAAATTGGTGCTGCAGTTCTGGGTGACACCCCAGACAAGCTGGTGTCAGCTCTGCTTAGCCTGCTTGATTGCCCATTAAGGACCATCAACTACACAACTGACCCATCGAGAGAAGGCGGATGTGCCCTGTGACTCACTGGAGTGAGCAGAAACTGGCCCATGTGACTGCAAACTCCATTTTGCTGTAACTTTCCACAGTAGGAACAAAGGAGTGTTCTTACACCTGGAAAAGTCTATATAAGGCGAAGGACTCATCTCCATTTTGTCTTCAATCCTGCTTCTACCTCTGGAGGGACTTTGTTACAATCTGAAGCTCTGCACAAAGGACTGATGACCCATCCCAGCAGGGGATGTTCTCCAGAGACTTGATTTAAACCTGCAGTTTACTTCATCACTGCTACAAGCCTGAACTAAGGACTTTGCCATTACTGTATGTAATTGATTCAGTTTAACCAATTCTAGCTCTCATCTTTATCTTTTTCCTTTTATGAATAAACCTTTAGATTTTAGATTCTAAAGGATTGGCAACAGCGTGATTTGTGGGTAAGATCTGATGTGTATGTTGACCTGGGTCTGGGGCTTGGTCCTTTGGGATCGAGAGAATCTTTTTCTTTTACTGGGGTGATGATTTTCATAACCATTCATCCCCAGGACGTGTAGGACTGGGGGTGATACTGGGAGACTGGAGTGTCTAAGGAAATTGCTTGTGTGACTTGCGGTTAGCCAGAGGGGTGACACCGAAGTCTTTTGTCTGGCTGGTTTGGTTTGCCTTAGAGGTGGAAAAACCCCAGCCTTGGGCTGTGACTGCCCTGTTTGAGCAATTGTTCCTGATTTGGCACTCTCAGTTGGGTCCCGCCAGAACCACATCGTCACATGTTCTCTGTGTATCTATCTATCTATCTATCTATCTATCTATCTATCTATCTACTGTATTTTCCACTGTATGCATCCAATGAAGTGGGCTGTAGCCCATGAAAGTTTATGCTCAAATAAATTTGTTATTCTCTAAAGTGCAACAAGTACTCCTCGTTCTTCTTCCTCAGTTAGGGCTTTAACCTGATCCTCCAATTTAATCTGCTCCTGAGAAACATTTTCCTGACTAATGAGATCTTTCTTTGCTTCATCTAATTCCAGATTCACATCTGAGACAATAGACAGACATTCAGAAACTTCATGCACAGACAAACAGCTATTTCTCACCAGGTTAGAGTCCCCCTCCCCCTGGTCATAGCGTAATGGGTTAAATACCGAAAACTGCTCAGAGTAATACCACATACCAACATTGTTATAAACAGGACTTTCAAGATGATAATTTCTGCTGTTCTTCCCTTCCTTTTTTGACTTGGAGCCTAAGTCTGACACTCCTGTCCTCAGCAGCCAGCAGCTCCATATGCCCCCTACAAGCCCCTTCCTCTCTTTTTCCAGTTCAGCCATTCTTTCTTTAGCGTTTCTCCATCTTTCACCAGCTTCCTTCTCTAAGTCTGCATTCCTTACCTGTGCTTCTTTTCCCAGCTGGGCCAAGGCTTGCTTCTCTCTCATTAACATTCCTGCCAGATTTGATTATGTTCAGATTGTAGGCTCTCTCCCATGGCTCGCAGTTTCATAGCTTCTGCTGATGCTTTCTGGCTCATTGTCACTGATCTCTAACCAACAAAACTCTCAGTACAAAAATTCAAATTTGGATAGCGTGGGGTTCTGATCCAAGGCTTAATTGACCTGGTTCTGTGGATCCTAGCACGACTACGCCACTATGATGGTGCTCATTCTGGCAGGACACACCTGAGAGTATCAATTCAGGACAAGTTTCAGTGTGGTAACCATGTCAGTCTGTATCAGCAAAAAGAACGAGGAGTCCTTGTGGCATCTTAGGGTATGTCCAGACTACCCGTCTTATCGGCGGGTAGCGATCGATTTCTCGGGGATCGATATATCGCGTCTCGTCTAGACGCTATATAGTGATTCCTGAACGCGCTCCCCGTCCACTCCAGAAATCCACCGGCACAAACGGCGGTAGCGAAGTCAATGTGGGGAGCCGCGAATGTCGATCCCAAGGTAAATCGATCTGAGATACTTCGACTTCAGCTACGCTATTCACGTAGCTGAAGTTGCGTATCTTAGATCGATCCCCCCTCAGTGTAGACCAGCCCTTAGAGACTAACAAATTTATTCGGGCATAAACTTTCATGGGCTAAAACCCAGTTCATCAGATGCATGGAGTGGAAAATACAGTAGAGAGGTATAAATACATGGTATATGAAAAGATGTGATTTGCCTTGCCAAGTGGGGGTCAGTCCCAGCAAGCCAATTCAATTAAAGTGGAAGTGGGCTATTGTCAACAGTTGACAAGAAGGGAGTAAAAATCACTTTTGTAGTGCTAATGAGTTCAATGTAATCAAGGTGAAAAATTGCAGGGCAGTTACAGCCCAGGGCTGGGGTTCCTTTGCACTTTAAGGCAAACCAAACCAGCCAGACAGAGAAGACTTCAGTTTGACGCACTGGCTAATCACAAGTCATATAAGCTTAGAATCATAGAATATCAGGGTTGGAAAGGACCTCAGGAGGTATCTAGTCCATTCCCCTGTTCAGAACAGGACCAACACCAAATAAATCATCCCAGCCAGGGCTTTGTCAAGCTGGGCCTTAAAAACCTCTAAGGAAGGAGATTCCACCACTCCCTAGGGAACTCATTCCAGTGTTTCACCACCCTCCTAGTGAAAGTTTTTCCTAATGTTACTGAAATATCGGGTCTGCCTAGCTGAGAGCCAATAACAGCCTGACAAGGATAAGGAAAAATGTTTTATTCTGCAGAAAAAAGGAGAGCCTTGTACCTTGGTACAAAAAACTCCACTCAATACAAAAATCAAGAATCTTTTATACACACTCACACACAGGCTTCAGTCGTGCTAGCATTTGATTGGTGGTTAACTTCTGCAATCTGCTCAGCAAAAACCAGCTAAGAACCAGCTTCAACTGCCTCAAAACTAATAAGGGGAGACAGTTCAAAAGTTCAGGGTACTGTGTCCGTGAGGCTTCTGCTTCTCCCTACTGGCTGCTTGTAAGCTGTTAAGGGGGGCTACCAGTGACTTTCACACTAATATCCAACCTAAACCTTCCCCACTGCAACTTGAGACCATTGCTTCTTGTCCTGTCATCTGCTACCACTGAGAACAGTCTAGATCCATCCTCTTTGGAACTCCCTTTCAGGTAGTTGAAAGCAGCTATCAAATCCCCCCTCATTCTTCTCTTCTGCAGACTAAACAATCCCAGTTCCCTCAGCCTCTCAGAAGTCATGTGCTCCAGCCCCCTAATCATTTTTGTTGCCCCCCGCTGGACTCTTTCCAATTTTTCCACATCCTTCTTGTGGTGCGGGGCCCAAAACTGGACACAGTATCCAGATGAGGCCTCGCCAATGTCGAATAGAGGGGAATGATCACGTCCCTCGATTTGCTGGCAATGCCCCTACTTCTACAGCCCAAAATGCTGTTAGTCTTCTTGGCAACAAGGGCACACTGTTGACTCATATCCAGCTTCTCGCCCACTGTAACCCCTTGGTCTTTTTCTGCGGAACTGTTGCCTAGCCAATTCCCTTAGATACTCCAGTTTCCCAATAACACCACCAGTGCCACTTGTTATGGGGACTAATGGTTGTGAAAACCAACACCCCAGTAAAAGAAAAAGGTTTTCCTGATCCCAAAGGACCAAGCCCCAGACCCAGGTCAATATACACATCAGATCTTACCCACAAATCACGCTGTTGCCAATCCTTTAGAATTTAAAATCGAAAGGTTTATTCATAAAAAGAAATATAAATGAGAACTAAAATTGGTTAAATGAAATCAATTATATACAGTAATGGCAAAGTTCTTGGATCAGGCTTGTAGCAGTGATCGCATAAACTGCAGGCTCAAATCAAGTCTCTGGAACATCCCCAGCTGGGATGAGTCATTCAGTCCTTTGTTCAGAGCCTCAGTTTGTAGCAAGGTTCCTCCAGAGGTAAGAAACAGGATTGAGGACAAGATGAAGAGGTTCCCAGGGTCTTTTATATTCTCTGCCTCTGGAAGGACCCTTTGTTCTTACTGCGGAAATCACAGCAGCAAGATGGAGTCTGGAGTCACATGGGCAAGTCACATGTCCATACATGACTCAGTTTGCAGGCCGACATCATTGTTTACATGTTAGTTTGAATGTTCCCAGGAAAGCTCAGATGTGGATTGGAGTCTCCCAAAGTTCATTGTCAGTGAAGTGTTTCTTGGCTGGGCGCTTACTGAGAATAATCCCTTCTGAAGCTGACCAAGTGCTTCACTGAGGCTACTTAGACTCAAAACACATCGAGATACAAGTACAGAGCCAATATTCATAACGTCAGCTACAAAAATGATACCCACATACAGGCAGCCTAATCATGACCAGCACGTCATAACCTTTCCATAGACACCTCAACAGTGGTTGCAACAATGACCTATACGATCACAGTTTATGTTAATAACAACACAGCAGCTGAGGAACACCCAGCTTCAAGGCACTTCGCCTGTCCTCCCACTATCCCCCGGGCCCCGCAGGATTAGCTGGGGCAGTGGCAAGAGCTGGGCGCACACAGCCAGAGCCTGGGACTTGCTTGGGCTGAGTCTGTGGGCAGGTGCGCGTTGGGGGGTTCTGTACAGCCGCTGAACTGCGTGTTTATGTGCATGTGGCCCAGCCCCCGCCTGCCCTTCTCCCCAGCCCGGCCCCAGGCCAGGCCTGGCCTTGCTGGCCCAGCCCCCTCCTGCCCATGCAGCTATCTCACCAGGGCTCCAATCACATCCCCGTGCATTGCCCCTTCACAAGCCTGTGCCAGGCCCCAGCACTGGGGCAGGGTGGGGGGCACCAGGCCCCGGATCCATGGCAGACGCCTCGCCCCAGTGGGAGCCCCACCAGGCCCTGCCAGCTGCCCTCTGTGCTAGGGGCTGGGCCAGCGTCAGAGCTGCCCACGTCTGGCCTTGGTGCAACCCAGCGGCTGCCCCCTGTCCCCAGGGCGCACATTGGAGATCAAGTCCCAGAGAAGCTGGAGTCTGTCCAGCTCTGGGTGCAATGGACAGGAGCCAGCAGCCCCCCGAGCAGTGTATTGGCTGCACTGACTCAGGGGCTGGGGCTGGTGCAGGGCAGGGTGGGGGGCCTGGGGGAGGAGCTGAGGGGCTGGGCTGGGGCATATCTAGGGGAGGGGCTGAGGGGCTCTCAGGGCTGGTGAAGGGGCTGAGGGGCTGGGGGAGGGCCTGGGGGTATCTCAGGGAGGACCTTAGGGGCTCTCGGGCTGGGGAAGGGGCAGAGGGGTATCTGGGGGAAGCGGGTGAGGAGCTGGGGGAGGGCCTGGGGGTATCTCGGGGAGGACCTTAGGGGCTCTCGGGCTGGGGAAGGGGCAGAGGGGTATCTGGGGGAAGCGGGTGAGGAGCTGGGGGAGGGCCTGGGGGTATCTCGGGGAGGACCTTAGGGGCTCTCAGGGGCTGGGGAAGGGGCAGAGGGGTATCTGGGGGAAGGGCTGAGGGGCTGGGGAAGGAGCTGAGGGATATTTGGGGGAGGAGCTGAGGGGCTCTCAGGGCTGAGGGGTATTTGAGGGAGGGGCTGAGGGGCTCCCAGGGCTGGGGGGGCTGAGGGGCTGGGGGGTATCTGGGGGAGGACCTGAGGGGCTCTCAGGGGCTCAGGAGTGTCACAGAGTCGCAGGCTGGGTGTGCGGGAACCGCCCTGAGTGAAGCCCGGCTTGGCATGAGGCCCTGGGGGGCAGAGGGTCTGGCATTACGCTGCCCACTGTCCTGCCGACGCTTCCTGGTTGTGCCCCTGCAACAAGGCAGCATACGGGCGCTGCAAGGGGGAGCAGGCATGTGCAGGGGCGTAGCAGCTAAAAGATGCTAACTCGGTGCTTCCAGAGCAGGACGCACAACCCAGCCACGGCTGGAACCCTCCTCTCGACACATGGGAAGCGCTGGGTGCAGGAGCTGATTCTGGGGAAGCCTGGGGCCAGGAGGCTGCAGCTCTCTGGCTTGGAGCTGGAGGGTCAGTGGGGCTGTGGGCTCAGCAGGGAGCTGGGTGCTGAGCGACAGCTCTTGGCCCTGCGCTGAAGGTGGGATTGGGGGCAGGGTACAGCAGCGGCAAGTGGTGACACAGTCCAAGGACGCTGGTCCCTGCCGAGCCCAGCTCCGGGGCTGGGAGACATTGGCTGGGGCACGCACTGGGGAGAAGATCCCAGGCAGTCCGGGAGTGCTCAGGCTATGGGTTACGAAGAGCAGAGCATCTTTAGGGAGAAAGGGAGCCTCAAGTGAGAGCAAGGGGCGGGGACAGGGGAGGCACCAGGACTCCTGGGTTCTACCACTAATCCACTATGAGATTTTGGACAAATTACTTCCCCTCAGTGCCTCAGCGTCGCCTCTGTAAAATCTGGCCAAAGCACACGCCCAAGAGCGGGGGCAGGACGGTGAGTGCATCGATGGGTGGAGCATGGGGCACGCCCTGGATGGAAAGTACTGGAGATGGGCTGTGGGTGTGAGCTCAAGGCTGGGTAGGGCTGGAAGCTGGTTAATTACTGTTTTGTTACAATGTATCAGTTCTGTAGCAACTGTCTCCACTGGCAAACAGAGCAGATCCCAGCCCGGGAGCTCAGTGCAAATAATATTTCCAAACTCATGGGTGACAGGAGAGGTCCTGCAAGACTGGACAAGAGCTAATGTGGTGCTATGATGAACTGGGACTGTTTTAATGTTTGCTCTGAACACTGTGTTGGTGCCTCAGTGTCCCCTAGGCAGTTCTTAAGTATCTAGGTGGTGGGATAAGGTTGCTGCAGAGCAAAGGGCCAGTGCACCTAAATGCCTGGCACTCTGTCTCCTAGCAACTGATGGCCTGGGCCCCTCCTCTGCAAAGGTGCCGGCTGAAGGTGTTGGAGACAAAGGGATCAGGTGACCTCCTGGCCTGGGAAAGGGGCTGGAGGGGGAGTTAGTCTGGAGCTGCCTGGGGACGAGGAGTGAAGTGCAGACCTAGGGGTCTAGCTCACTGCCCCCCAGAATGGACCCGGCCGAGGGGTCTGGTTTGCTGTATCTACAAGCTCTGTTTTAGACCCTGTTCCTGTCATTGAATAAACCTCTGTTTTGCTGGCTAAGAGTCACGTCTGACTGCCAAGTGGGGGTGCAGAACCCTGTGGCTTCCCCAGGACCCCGCTGGGTGGGCTCGCTGTGGGAAGCTCACGGAGGGGCAGAGGATGCTGAATGCTCCAAGGAGAGACCCAGGAGGTGAAGACGTGTGAGCTTCTTGCCCTGAACAAGTCTGCTCCAAGGGAGAGGAGGCTCCCCAAAGTCCTGACTGGCTTTGTGGGGAGCAGTTCCAGAGCATCGCCCGGGGACTCCGTGACAGGTGCCCATCTTTAAAAGGGGCAGGGAGGAGGAGCCGGGAACTATAGACCAGTCAGCCTGACCTCGATACCTGGGAGCTGCTAGAGCAGCGGATAAAACATTCCCTTTGCGAATACCTGGAGGATGGAGGGGTAAATCGCTAGCAGCCAGCATGGATTTACTAGGAACAAATCATGCCAAACCAGCTTGATTTCCTTCATTGACAGGGTAATTGCTTTGGTGGATGGGGGAACACAGGAGACATCATAAACCTGGACTTCAGCCAGGCTCTTCACACAGTCCCACATGACATTCTGATAAGTCAGCTGGAGAATGTGGGCTTGGCAGAACTACCATTAAGTGGATACATAATTGATTAAACAACTGGAGACAAAGAGGAGCTGTTAATGGAAT
This sequence comes from Aldabrachelys gigantea, assembly GCA_026122505.1. Taxonomy (NCBI): domain Eukaryota; kingdom Metazoa; phylum Chordata; order Testudines; family Testudinidae; genus Aldabrachelys; species Aldabrachelys gigantea. The sequence continues at coordinate 299,173,994 of CM047480.1, forward strand.
GATGTCAGATTGGAGGGAGGTTTCAAGTGGGGTTCCACAGGGATCTGTTCTGGGTCCGGTGTTATTTAACATCTGTATTAATGACTTGGATGTAGGACTAGAGAACATCCTGATCAAGTTTACAGATGACACAAAGCTGAGGGGGCTGACAACACTTTGGAGGTTAGAGCTAAAATTCCGAGAGATCTTGATAAATTGGAGAACTGGGCTAGACAACAAAATGAAATTCAACAGACACTGTTGAGGAGGATCTGGGAGTTGTGGTGGATCACAACCTCAACATGAGTCAGCAATGCGAGGCTGTTACAAAAAAAGCAGATGCTATTTCAGGTTGCATTAACAGAGTCACAGCATGCAAGTCCCAGGAGGTGATAGTGCCGCTCTACTCGGTGCTGGTTAGGCCTCAGCTGGAGAACAGTGTCCAGTTTTGGTCACCAATCTATAGAAATGAAGTAGAAACTGGAAAGGATCCAGAGGCGAGTGACAAAGATGATCAGAGGGCTGGAACACAAGCCATAGAAGCAAAGGCTGAAGGACCTGGGTATGTCTAGTTTGGAAAAGAGGAGATTGGGGAGCATGATCGGGGTCTTTAGATACTTGAAAGGCTGCCATCAAAATGGAGAAAAGTTGTTGTCTCTGGCCCTAGAGGGCAGGTGTAGTGAGGCGGTATGGCTCCTCGCTGCCCTGGAGGGGGAAGAGCCCATCCAGAGGCTGGAGTGGGTGGAGATAGGGAGCTCTGAGCCCACCCCTCAGAGGGTCAGGCAGCGACCCTCAGAGCTCAGCAGAAGCCCAGCCGCCAGAGAGAGCGGACGTCCCTAGCGGAGCCTGCGACTGGGAAACGCCTGCGGCACAAGGCAGTCTCCTAGACTGTCTGGGTCGCCCCGTGCCTGCTCACCGGAGGAGCTGCCGGGCCTGCCCCTCACCCGCTCCCCAGAGGAGCTGCTGGACCTGCCCAGCGCCTGATCCCCGGAGGAGCTGCCAGACCTGCCCCACCCCCACTATCCGGAGGAGCTGCCGGACCTGCCCCACCCCCACTATCCGGAGGAGCTGCTGGACCTGCCCCATCCCCACTCCCCGGAGGAGCTGCTGGACCTGCCCTGGCCCCGCTATCTGGAGGAGCTGCCGGGCCTGCCCCGCACCTGCTCCCCGGAGGAGCTGCTGGACCTACCCCGCACCTGCTCCCCGGAGGAGCTGCCAGACCTGCCCCGCCCCGGCTATCCAGAGGAGCTGCCGGACCTGCCCCGCACCCGCTATCCAGAGGAACTGCCAGGCCTGCCCTGCCTCCACTATCCGGAGGAGCTGCCGGATCTGCCCCATCCCCGCTATCCGGAGGAGCTTCCGGACCTGCCCCATCCCCGCTATCTGGAGGAGCTGCCGGGCCTGCTGTGACGATACAGTTCTGGCGGGACCCAACTGAGAGTGCCAATTCAGGAGCAATTGCTCAAACAGGGCAGTTACAGCCCCAGGATGGGGTTTTTCTACCTCTAAGGCAAACCAAACCAGACAGACAAAAGACTTTAGTTTCACCCCACTGGCCAACCACAAGTCACACAAGCAATTTCCTTAGACACTCCAGTCTCTCAGTATCCCCACCAGTGCCACCCGTCCTGGGGATGAATGGTTATGAAAACCAACACCCCAATAAAAGAAAAAGGTTCTCTCGATCCCAAAGGAGCAAGCCCCAGACCCAGGTCAATATACACATCAGATCTTACCCACAAATCATGCTGTTGCCAGTCCTTTAGAATCTAAAATCTAAAGGTTTATTCATCAAAGGAAAAAGATAGAGATGAGAGCTAGAATTGGTTAAATGGAATCAATCACATACAGTGATGGCAAAGTTCTTAGTTCAGGCTTGTAGCAGTGATGGAGTAAACTGCAGGTTCAAATCAAGTCTCTGGAGAACATCCCCCGCTGGGATGGGTCATCAGTCCCTTGTGCAGAGCTTCAGTTTGTAGCAAAGTCCCTCCAGAGGTAAGAAGCAGGATTGAAGACAAGATGGAGATGAGGCATCAGCCTTATATAGGCTCTTCCAGGTTTAAGGACACTTCTTTGTTCTTACTGTGGAAAATTACAGCAAAATGGAGTTTTCAGTCACATGGGCCAGTTCCTGCACACCCTGTTGAGTCACAAGGCATATCTGCCTCCTCTCCATGGGTCAGTTGTGTAGCTGATGATCCTTAATGGGCCATCAAGCAGGCTAAGCAGAGCTAACACCATCTTGTCTGGGGTGTTTCCCAGAACTGCAGCACCAATTTGAAATACAGACAGTACGGAGCCAATACTCATAACTTCAACTACAAAAATGATACAGACATACAGACAGAATAATCATAACCAGTAACCCATAACCTGGTCTTAGACACCTTATATGACTCCCTTTACATAAGATTTGGTGCCACTACAGGACCTTGGTTGAAACCCATATTCTATATGGTCCCAGGTTATATCAATAATGTCACACCTGCCCCGCGCCCTCTATCCGGAGGAGCTGCCGGACCTGCCCCGCCCCCGCTAGCCGGAGGAGCTGCCGGGCCTGCCCCACCCCTGCTATCTGGAGATGCTGCCGGGCCTGCCCCGCCCCCGCTATCCGGAGGAGCTGCTGAACCTGCCCCACCCCCGCTATCTGGAGATGCTGCCGGACCTGCCCCGCGCCCGATCCCCGGAGGAGCTGCCGGACCTGCCCCATCCCCGCTCCCTGGAGGAGCTGTTGAACCTGCCCCGCGCCCGATCCCCGGAGGAGCTGCCGGACCTGCCCCATCCCCGCTCCCTGGAGGAGCTGTTGAACCTGCCCCGTGCCCACTATCCGGAGGAGCTGCCAGACCTGCCCCGCCCCCGCTATCCGGAGGAGCTGCCGGACCTGCCCTGTGCCCGCTAGCAGGAGGAGCTTCTGGACCTGCCGGACCTGCCCCGCCCCTGCTAGCTGGAGGAGCTGCCGGACCTGCCCCACCCCTGCTATCTGGAGATGCTGCCGGGCCTGCCCCGCCCCCGCTATCCAGAGGAGCTGCTGAACCTGTCCCACCCCCTCTGTCTGGAGATGCTGCCGGACCTGCCCCGCGCCCGATCCCCGGAGGAGCTGCCGGACCTGCCCCATCCCCGCTCCCTGGAGGAGCTGCTGAACCTGCCCTGTGCCCACTATCCGGAGGAGCTGCCGGACCTGCCCCGCCCCCACTATCCGGAGGAGCTGCCGGACCTGCCCTGTGCCCGCTAGCAGGAGGAGCTGCTGGACCTGCCGGACCTGCCCCGCCCCCACTATCCGGAGGAGCTGCCAGGCCTGCCCCGCCCCCGCTATCCAGAGGAGCCGCCGGACCTGCCCCATCCCCACTCCCCGGAGGAGCTGCCGGACCAGCCCCGCCCCCGCTATCCGGAGGAGCTGCCGGACCAGCCCCGCCCCCGCTCCCCGGAGGAGCTGCCGGACCTGCCCCATCCCCGCTCCCCGGAGGAGCTGCCGAACCTGCCCCATGCCCGATCCCCGGAGGAGCTGCCGGACCTGCCCCGTGCCTGCTATCCGGAGGAGCTGCCGGACCTGCCCCGTCCCCGCTCCCCGGAGGAGCTGCCGAACCTGCCCCGTGCCCGATCCCCGGAGGAGCTGCTGGACCTGCCCCGTGCCCGCTAGCTGGAGGAGCTGCCGGACCTGCCCCGTGCCCGCTAGCCGGAGGAGCTGCTGGACCTGCTGGACCTGCCCCGCGCCCGCTATCCGGAGGAACTGCCGGACCTGCCCCATCCCCACTCCCCGGGGGAGCTGCCGAACCACCCCGTGCCCGCTCCCCGGAGGAGCTGCCGGACCTGCCCCATGCCCGCTATCCAGAGGAGCTGCTGGACCTGCCAGACCTGCCCCGCGCCCACTAGCCTGAGGAGCTGCCGGACCTGCCCCACGCCCGCTCCCCGGAGGAGCTGCTGGACCTGCTGGACCTGCCCCACACCCGCTAGCCAGAGGAGCTGCCGGACCTGCCCCGTGCCCGCTATCCGGAGGAGCTGCTGGACCTGCCGGACCTGCCCCTTCCCCGCTCCCCGGAGGAGCTGCCAGACCTGCCCCGCGCCCGATCCCCGGAGGAGGAGCCGGACCTGCTGATCGCGCCCTGCCCCGATGAACCTTTGGCCTTGGATCTCGCAGAGGCCAACCCCAGGACCCAGGTAGGGCCCGAGGGGGAGTGTGGAAGTAGCCCGGGGGCAGCCGACCCCTGTCTGGCTGCAGCATTACCAGAGCCCATGTCAGTGTGTTGTGGCCGGGATCCCCACTGACTAAGCAGCAGATCCTCAGCCACTACTCGGGCTCCAGGCTGGGATGCAGTGGAGTGGGAGGGCCTGTGTCCCCCCTGCCACCCAACTCCTGGCTGGCGGACTCCCCCTCGCCCCGGCCTGAGGAGCCTGGAGCCTGGCGCTATTGCTCAGCCCTGCCTGAGGGCCAGAGCCCCTGACTCAGCATTTGCTGCCCTGCCCTGCCCTAGGGCCAGGGCTTAATACTGTTGTTACTGCTCAGCCTGCCTGAGGGCCCGAGCCCAGACTTCGCGGTGTTGCCCCGCCCTGCGCCAGGGCCAGGCTAACTGCATTTCGCCGGCTACAGCAAGGGCTGCCGAGGGGAGACCCCCAGCCAGACTGATTCCCCGGAACCAACGGGATGTAGTGAGCCGGTGTGGCTCCCCACCGCCCCAGAGAGGGCCGAGCCCCAGCGAGCTCTTGTACAGCAGGACAAGAGGCAATGGGGTCAAACTCCAGCAGAGCAGATATAGATTAAATCTCAGGAAAAACTTCCTGCCTGTAAGAACAGTTGGACAATGGGACAGAGCAGGGGCCTGGGGAGGTTGTGGCAGCTGCTTCACTGGAAGTTTTTGAAGGAGGCTGGAGCCGTCTGTCTGGGATGGTTTAGAAACAACCAATCCTGCATCTTGGTGGGGGGCAGTGGGAACCCAGGTGACCAGGGGACCTGGCCCGTCCATTTTTTGCTGGGGTAGACCCTGCCCCCTTCCCCATCTCACCACAGCTGCCGTGTGGCTCCCCCCAACCCAGCTCCGGCTGGGGGTGGGGGGCCTCAAAGCAGTGGCCCAGCCATGGTAAGAGCTGCGCCGCGGGCAGCTGTGGGGAGCCGCGGACCCTCCACCTGCCCTTACAAGGGGGCACACGGGCGGGGAAGTGGGCAGGGGGCTGCTCGGCGCCTCCCCGCCCCCTCCAGTCCATGGGTCCCCAGAGCTGCCCAGACAGCTCTCACCATGGCCAGGCTGCGGCTCTGAGTCCCCCTCTCACCAGCTGGAGCTGGATCAGGGTAAGAGCCGTGTGGGCAGCTTGGGGGAGCCTGGGTTCCTCCACCTGCCCTGGGTGAGGGGTCCCGGCGGGTGGGGAAACGGGCAGGGGGCTCCCCAGCCCCACCCTGGCTTCCAGCTTGGCCAGAGGTGGGGCCTCTAGCGGGAGAAGGGGCAGGGGCAGGGCCTGAAGGGGCAGGGCCCCGTCCCCTCACTTTTGGGAAGGTTCCAGGGCCCCTGGATGGCCCCTGCACTCCCTTTAAGCCCCTGGTTCTGTGATTCTATGACTCCGTAGTGCTGCCGCAGAGACAGAGAAGTGGGATGTGGCTCTGGGAGCGTGAGAGGCCCAGACAGGACATGCTAGAATGGGCCAAAAGTCACCCACCACGAGGCTCCCGCCCGGTTGTGAAGGGCAGCACAAAGCAGCTGCCGACAAAATGCAGGTGTAACCCACACACCTCCTGGGTGGTGGTGTCTCAGCTAGTGGCACCGAGACCACTTAGAGATCAGCGACTCTGCCTCAGCTGCAGCTAAGGGCCCTGTGATCTTAGCTCATGTGGTAGAGGCTCATGCATTTAGCTCCAAAGGTCCCAGGTTCGATCCTACCCGCCAACGACTGGGTCTGTTGGTGTTACACAGGCACTCGTTAAAAAACCAGCCCCGTGAATAGCTGTGAGGAGCGAGTGAAATGGACCGAGACCTGGCTGAGTAACAGCTCTGAAATGGCCCTCGATGGAGACGCATGGCGGAACGGGGTTCTGCGGGATTGTTCTAGGCACACGCAGCACTTCAATAATGACATCAGTAAAGATCAAACCTGCAGCTGACAGAAGGTTTGGCAGAGTGGTGAATGAGGACAGAGCAGGCTGGATTGCTGGGTAAGACGGGCCCATGAAGAAAAGAGGTGTGGGGGTGGTAAAGACAGCCAAATGCAAGCTCATACCTCTAGGATCCAGCATGCAGGCCAGACCGACAGCTAGGGGGACGCTCTCCTGGACAGCAGCGACTGCTTGAGCTCCCCTGCCTCGCTGTGGGGTGTATAAATGGGCTAGTGAGAAGCAGCAGCCACCCCTGTATATGGCACCGGGGAGCCTGGCACTGGAACCCTGTGTCCAGTTCTGGAAAGGAAATTGAAAACCTGGAGAGGGTGCAGAGAAGAGCAAGGGCTGGGAAAAGGCCTGAAAGGGAGAGGCTCAAAGAGCTCATCTATCCAATGTATGGAAAGGCAAATTCAGAGGGGCCTTTGTTACAGTGCGCCCATGAGTCACTGCAGCCTGCTGGAGTTTGTACGTGGCAGGGTCTACAGTATGTGGGGCGCTGGCCTCCCAGACCAGACTTGGCTCCTGCCAGACGAGTGCTGGGGGTAACACGCCTTCCATTCTCCTCGGAGTCCTGGGGGGTGTTATGCACAAGCTAGTAAAGTTGGACATCTTTAAATCAGCAGGTCCAGATAACTTTCATCCAAGAGTTTAAAAGAGCTGGCTGAGGCACTTGTGGGACCGTTCCTGTTGGAGCACCAGGGAACATCCAGAAGGCTGAGAGAAAGTGAATGTTGGGCCAATATTGACAAAAGGTAAATGGGATGACCTGGGTAAGTATAGGCCTGTCACTCTGACATCGATTCCCAGGCTAGATAATGAAGCATCTGACATGGGACTTGATTAATAAAGAACTAAAGGAGGGAATATAATTAATGTCAATCAGAATACGTGTCATGGATTCCCAGGCTGGGTGCTCTGGAACTGCTAAAAGAGTCAGGCAGGACTCTGGTGCAGCGTCTCCCCTCAGGGCGCACTCACCAGGGCAAGAAGCTTCCTCAGCTTCAGCACTTTCTGGGTCTGACTTTGGAGCATTCAGCCCCCTGTTAACCCCATGAGCTCCCTGCAGCAAGTCCCCCTGGGTGGGACACCTGGGGAAGCCTCAAACACCTCCAAAGGGCCCTGCCCCCGACACCACAGGCAGCAGTGACTCTCAGCCCGCGTGTAACACGGAAGGGTTATTAGTCGACAGGAATACAGGGTAGGACAGAGCTTGTTAGCACAGAAATCAGGACCATTCAGCAAAGTTCATCTTTGGGGGGGAGGGGGGATCCATAGACTCATCGACTTAAAGGTCAGAAGGGACCATTATGATCATCTAGTCTGACCTCCTGCACAAAGCAGGCCACAGAATCTCACCCATCCACTCTTGTAACAAACCCCTAACCTATGTCTGAGTTATTGAAGTCCTCGGATTATGGTTTGAAGACCTCAAGCTGCAGAGAATCCACCAGCAAGTGACCCGTGCCCCATGCTGCAGAGGAAGGCGAAAAACCTCCAGGGCCTCTGCCAATCCGCCCTGGAGGAAAATTTCTTCCTGACCCCAAATATGGCGATCAGTTAAACCCTGAGCATGTGGGCAAGACTCACCAGCCAGCACCTAGGAAAGAATTCTCTGCAGTAACTCAGATCCCACCCCATCTAACATCCCATCCCAGACCACTGGGCATACTTACCTGCTGATAATCAAATTCATCCTTCTTAAACATGTGTGACCAGAACTGCACACAGTTTTCCAGATGAGGTCTCACCAGTGCCTTGTATAACGGTAGTAACACCTCCTTATCTTCGCTGGAAATACCTCGCATGATGCATCCTAAAACTGCATTAGCTTTTTTAATGGCCATATCACATTGGCAACTCATAGTCATCCTGTGATCAACCAATACACAGAGGTCCTTCTCCTCCTCTGTTACTTCCAACTGACGTGTCCCCAATTTATAACCAAAATTCTTGTTATTAATCCCTAAACGCATGACCTTGCACTTTTCACTATTAAATTTCATCCTATTATTATTACTCCAGTTTACATGTCATCCAGATCTTCCTGTATGACATCTCGGTCATTCTCTGTGTTAGCAATACCTCTCCCAGCTTTGTGTCATCTGCAAACTTTATCAGCACATAAGAACATAAGAATGGCCATACTGGGTCAGACCAAAGGTCCATCTAGCCCAGTATCTGTCTACCGACAGTGGCCAATGCCAGGTGCCCCAGAGGGAGTGAAGTTAACAGACAATGATCAAGTGATCTCTCTCCTGCCATCCATCTCCATCCTCTGATGAACAGAGGCTAGGGACACCATTCCTTACCCATCCTGGCTAATAGCCATTTATGGACTTAACCACCATGAATTTAGCCAGTTCCCTTTTAAATGCTGTTATAGTCCCAGCCTTCACAACCTCCTCAGGTAAGGAGTTCCACAAGTTGACTGTGCGCTGTGTGAAGAAGAACTTCCTTTTATTTGTTTTAAACCTGCTACGTATTAATTTAATTTGGTGATCCCTAGTTCTTGTATTATGGGAATAAGTAAATAACTTTTCCTTATCCACTTTCTCCACATCACTCGTGATTTTATAGACCTCTGTCATATCCCTCCTTAGTCTCCTCTTTTCCAAGCTGAAGAGTCCTAGCCTCTTTAATCTTTCCTCATATGGGACCCATTCCAAACCCCTAATCATTTTAGTTGCCCTTCTCTGAACCTTTTCTAGTGCCAGTATATCTTTTTTGAGATGAGGAGACCACGTCTGTACGCAGTATTCGAGATGTGGGCGTACCATGGATTTATATAAGGGCAATAATATATTCTCATTCTTATTCTCTGTCCCCTTTTTAATGATTCCTAACATCCTGTTTGCTTTTTCGACTGCCTCTGCACACTGCGCGGATGTCTTCAGAGAACTATCCACAATTACTTCAAGATCTTTTTCCTGACTCGTTGTAGCTAAATTAGCCCCCATCGTATTGTATGTATAGTTGGGGTTATTTTACATTTATCCACATTAAATTTCATTGCCATTTTGTTGCCCAGTCACTTAGTTTTGTGACATCTTTTTGAAGTTCGTCAAAGTCTGCTTTGGTCTTAACTATCTTGAGCAGTTTAGTATCATCTGCAAACTTTGCCACCTCACTGCTTACCCCTTTCTCCAGATCATTAATGAATAAGTTGAATAGGATTGGTCCGAGGACTGACCCTTGGGGAACACCACTAGTTACCCCTCTCCATTCTGAGAATTTATCATTAATTCCTACCCTTTGTTCCCTGTCTTTTAGCCAGTTCTCAATCCATGAAAGGACCTTCCCTTTTATCCCATGACAGCTTAATTTACGTAAGAGCCTTTGGTGAGGGACCTTGTCAAAGGCTTTCTGGAAATCTAAGTACACTATGTCCACTGGATCCCCCTTGTCCATGTTTGTTGACCCCTTCAAAGAACTCTAATAGATTAGTAAGACACGATTTCCCTTAACAGAAACCATGTTGACTATTGCTCAACAGTTTATGTTTTTCTATGTGTCTGACAATTTTATTCTTAACTATTGTTTCAACTAATTTGCCCAGTACCGATGTTAGACTTAGCGGTCTGTAATTGCTGGGATCACCTCTAGAGCCCTTTGTAAATATTGATGTTACATTAGCTAACTTCCAGTCCTTGGGTACCGAAGCCGATTTAAAGGACAGGTTACAAACCTTAGTTAATAGTTCCGCAACTTCACATTTGAGTTCTTTCAGAACTCTTGGGTGAATGCCATCTGGTCCTGGTGACTTGTTAATGTTGAGTTTATCAATTAATTCCAAAAGCTCCTCTAGTGACACTTCAGTCTGTGACAGTTCCTCAGATTTGTCACCTACAAAAGCCGGCTCAGGTTTGGGAATCTCCCTAACATCCTCAGCCGTGAAGACTGAAGCAAAGAATCCATTTAGTTTCTCCGCAATGACTTTATTGTCTTTAAGCGCTCCTTTTGTATTTCGATCGTCATGGAGCCCCACTGGTTGTTTAGCAGGCTTCCTGCTTCTGATGTACTTAAAAAACATTTTGTTATTACCTTTGGAGTTTTTGGCTAGCCATTCTTCAAACTCCTCTTTGGCTTTTCTTATTACACTCTTGCACTTAAGCTGGCAGTGTTTGTGCTCCTCTCTATTTGCCTCACTAGGATTTGACTTCCACTTTTTAAAGGAAGTCTTTTTATCTCTCACTGCTTCTTTTACATGGTTGTTAAGCCATGGTGGCTCTTTTTTAGTTCTTTTACTGTGTTTCTTAATTTGGGGTATACATTGAAGTTGGGCCTCTATTATGGTGTCTTTAAAAAGGGCCCATGCAACTTGCAGGGATTTCACTTTAGTCACTGTACCTTTTAACTTCTGTTTAACTAACCCCCTCATCTTTGCATAGTTCCCTCTTTTGAAGTTAAATGCCACAGTGTTGGGCTGTTGAGGTGTTCTTCCCCCCACAGGGATGTTGAATGTTATTGTATTATGGGCACTATTTCCAAGCGGTCCTGCTATAGTTACCTCTTGGACCAGCTCCTGCGCTCCACTCGGGATTAAAGCTAGAGTTGCCTCTCCCCTTGTGGGTTCCCGTACCAGCTGCTCCATGAAGCAGTCATTTAACACTCCCACTTTTTGTGCCAAGGTCAGTAATAAAAAGATTAAATAAGATTGGTCCCCAAACCAATCCCTGAGGAACTCCACTAGTAACCTCCTTCCAGCCTGACAGTTCGCCCTTCAGTACTACCCGTTGTAGTCTCCCCTTTAACCAGTTCCTTATCCACCTTTCAATTTTCATATTGATCCCCATCTTTTCCAATTTAACTAATAATTCCCCATGTGGAACCGTATCAAATGCCTTACTGAAATCGAGGTAAATTAGATCCACTGCATTTCCTTTGTCTAAAAAATCTGTTACCTTCTCAAAGAAGGAGATCAGGTTGGTTTGGCACGATCTAACTTTTGTAAAACCATGTTGTATTTTGTCCCAATTACCACTGACCTCAATGTCCTTAACTACTTTCTCCTTCAAAATTTTTTCCAAGACCTTACATACTACAGATGTCAAACTAACAGGCCTATAGTTACTCGGATCACTTTTTTCCCCTCTCTTAGTAATAGGAACTATGTTAGCAATTCTCCAATTGTACAGTACAACCTGAGTTTACTGATTCATTAAAAATTCTTGCTAATGGACTTGCAATTTCATGTGCCAGTTCCTGTAATATTCTTGGATGTAGGTTATCTGGGCCCTCTGATTTTGTCCCATTAAGTTGTTCGAGTTTGGCTTCTACCTCGAATGTGGTAATATCTACTTCCATATCCTCATTCCCATTTGTCATCCTACCATTATCCCCAAGATCCTCATTAGCCTCATTAAAGACTGAGGCAAAGTATTTAGGAACCTTTTACTATTGGTTTTAATTCCCTTTGCAAGGTCCAACTCTACATGGCTTTTGGCCTTTCTCACTTCATCCCTACATGTTCTGACCTCACTAAGGTACCTTTCTTTGCTGATCACTCCCATCTTCCATTCCTCGTAGGCTTTCTGCTTTTTCTTAATCTGCTCTCTGAGATGCTTGCTCATCCAGCTTGGTCTACAACTCCTGCCTATGATTTTTTTCCCCTTTTCTGGGATGCAGGCTTCTGATAGTTTCTGCAACTTTGACTTAAAGTAACTCCAGGCCTCCTCCGCCTTTAGATCCCCAAGTTCTTCAGTCCAATCAACTTCCCTAACTAATTTCCTTAATTCTTTAAGGTTAGCCCTTTTGAAATCAAAAACCCTAGTCCCAGATCTATTTTTGTTTATCCTTCCATCTAGTTTTAACTGAATTAGCTCATGATCACTTGAACCAAGGTTGTCCCCTACAACCATGTCTTCTATGAGGTCCTCACTACTCACCAAAACCAAATCTAAAATGGCATCCCCTCTTGTTGGTTCTTCAACTACTTGGTGAAGAAATCCATCAGCTATCGCATCCAGAAAAATCTGAGCCCTAGTATTGTTACTAGCACTTGTCCTCCAGTCTATATCTGGGAAGTTAAAGTCTCCCATGATCACACAATTCCCATTAGTGTCTACTTCATTAAAAACATTAAAGAGATCTCTATCCATATCCAAATCAGATCCTGGCAGTCTGTAGCACACCCCAAGCACTGTCTCAGGGGAGGCTCTAGTAGCTTTCTTTCCCAATGTGATTTTTGCTCAGACAGACTCTGTCTTATCCATTCCATCATTTTTATTTCTTTACAGTCTGCCTCACCCTTGATATACAATGCTACTCCACCACCTTTGCCTTTATTTCTGTCTTTCCTAAACAGCACATGGCCTTCAATACCTGTACTCCAGTCATGACTACTATTCCACCATGTTTCTGTGATCCTTATAATATCCGGTTTCACTTCCTGCACTAGTAGCTCTAGTTCCTCCATTTTGTTACCTAGGCTCCTTGCATTTGTGTACAGACATCTTAATTTTTGCCATTTGGCTTCACTGACATTCTTTACCCGGTTAGGCACAGACATTCTACCACCAGTATCACCTATTAGACTGGTATCTACACTACCCTTCCTCCTTATGTCCATTCTTCTGCCCACGGCTGTATCCTCTCTTACTTTGTTTTCTTCCCTCTCAATGTTAAATTCCGGCATGGAGATTACCTGGACATCTCCCAACCATCTCCCCCAAATTCCTAGTTTAAAGCTCTCTTAATCAGTTGTGCCAGCCTCCATCCTAGAAGTCTATTTCCCTCTTTACTCAGGTGAAGTCCATCCTGAGAGAACAGTCCTCTGCCTATGAATGCTTCCCAGTGGCCTGGGCTCTCCCCCTGAGTCCTAAACCAGGAGACTAACCCCTTCCAGAGGCCATCCAGCCTCCGTCATGCCCTGCTGCCTCTTCTCCATGCTTTGACTCTCTCCTGGGCAAACAGGTCACCTGGTCTGCACCTCTCTGTTTGTTCTCCAACACCTTTGGCTGGCTCCTTGCAGAGGACAGCCTCTGGCCATCAGTTGCAAGGATACTGAGTATCAGCCATTCTGTGCACAGGCAGCCAGGCAGCTGTCATACCTGCCCTCCAGGAGTCTCTGCCATGATAACACACCCTTATCCTATCACCTAGATACTTGAGTAACACATATGGGAAACTGAGGCACGCACACACATTAGTCAGAGAAAACATTAAACATGTTCCCACTCCATCACATCTGTGACTCTGTGGCAAAGGGTTTATGGAAAACAGATCCTGTCACACTGACGATGTCTTTTTTTGATGATATTACAAGTGTGGCTGATACAGATAATAGTGTTGACATCACAGATTTCTGTATGTGTTTAACTTGGTAACACATGACACTTTGATTAAAAAATTAGCATGATATCAAATGACCATGGCCCACATTAAATGGATTAAGGACTGGCTAACTGACAGGTCTCAAACTGTAACTCTACAGGGGAATCGTCATCCAATAGGCGTGTTTTAGGGTTAGGGTTTATCTGGGTGAATCAGAGGCCCGGTATGATCTAAAGTAACAGGCAAGACTTTGTTAACATAAAGCAAAGTTAAGCTGTGAGTCAGAGGCAGGCCCTGCTCACAGAAGCTGGCAAGGAAAAGGCTGATGTTGCAAAAATACACATACCTGAAAGATACTGGACACCAGTGATATAAACATGTGCCAGGATGATATCAAGAACACTCGAATACTTGCACATTCCACACAGATAACAAGAAACAGGCGGACCCATCATAAAGATGAGGGCAGGAGGGTAATGTGATGGATAGAGTTGTTTTGTTCAAACCAGCATGTACAAAGTGAGAGGCAGCACCTTGCTACATAGAGGGGTTGCACCTCAGTATGTCAGGAGTGATGTGTAACTTGTTTATACCTGTGTATAAGAATGCATCCCTGGGGAGTTGTCTTGGTCAAGTCTAGGGGGCAGTGGAGAATCCCACCACTGACTGAGCTGGTCCATTGTCAGGGAGCACAAATGTATTAGCAGAACTGTAGACATCTGATCGGGGAGCTGGAGACTATGTTTTGTTTGGCAATAGACCTGTCCAGGTGCCTTTGTACCTTATCAGAGTCTATGGTCATTGGACGGTTCACTCAAGATCTGCAGAGCCGGGGCAGCACACGGAGGGAACACACACAACCGACTACTATTAACATTGAACAGAGCAGAGCACCACACCAGTGACATTTGACGACACCTACAAGAGGAACAAAGATTTGATATTGGGCCTTTCAGTCTAGCAGAGGAAGGTCTTACAATATCCAATGGCTTGGAAGTTGAATCATAGAATATCAAGGTTGGAAGGGACCTCAGAAGGTCATCTAGTCCAACCCCCTGCTCAAAAGCAGGACCAATCCCCAACTAAATCATCCCAGCCAGGGCTTTGTCAAGCCGCGCCTAAAAACCTCTAAGGATGGAAATTTCACCACCTCCCTAGGTAACCCATTCCAGTACTTCACCACCCTTCTAGTGAAAAAGTTTTTCCTAGTATCCAACATAAACCTCCCCCAAAGCAACTTGAAACCATTACTCTTTGTTCTGTCATCTGTTACCACTGAGAACAGCCGAGCTCCATCCTCTTTGGAACCCCCCCTTCAGGTAGTTGAAAGCAGCTATCAAATTCCCACTCATTCTTCTCTTCTGCAGACTAAACAATCCCAGTTCCCTCAGCCTCTCCTCATAAGTCATGTGTCCCAGCCCCCTAATCATTTTTGTTGACCTCTGCTGGACTTTCTCCAGTCTGTCCAGATCCCTTCTGTAGTGGGGGGCCCAAAACTGGACGCAGTGCTCCAGATGTGGCCTCACCAGTGCCGAATAGAGGGGCATAATCACTTCCCTTGGTCTGCTGGCAGTGCTACTACTAATGCAGCCTAATATGCCGTTAGTCTTCTTGGCAACAAGGGCACACTGTTGACTCATATCCAGCTTCTCGTCCACTGGAATCCCCAGGCCCTTTTCTGCAGAACTGCTGCTTAGCCAGTCGGTCCCCAGCCTGTAGCAGTGCATGGGATTCTCCATCCTAAGTGCAGGACTCGCACTTATCCTTGTTGAACCTCATCAGAATTCTTTTGGCCCAATCCTCCAATTTGTCTAGGTCACTCTGGACCCTATCCTGACCCTCCAGCGTATCTACCTCTGCCCCCAGCTTAGTGTCAGCTGCGACCTTGCTGAGGGTGCAATCCATCCCATCATCCAGATCATTAATGAAGATGTTGAACAAAACTGACCCCAGGACCGACCCTTGGGGCATTCCGCTTGATACCAGATGTCAACTAGACATTGAGCTGTTGATCACTCCCCGTTGAGCCCGATGATGTAGCCATCTTTCTGTCCACCTTATAGTCCATTCATCCAATCCATACTTTTTTAACTTGCTGGCAAGAATACTGTGGGACACCATATCGAAAGCTTTGCTAAAGTAAAGATGTATCACATCCAATGCTTTGCCATATCCACAGAGCCAGTTATCTCATCATAGAAGGCAATCAGGTTCATCAGGCATGACTTGCCCTTGGTGAATCCATGCTGATTGTTCCTGATCACCTTCCTCTCCTCCAAGTGCTTCAAAATGGATTCCTTGAGGACCTGCTCCATGATTTTGCCAGGTGAAGCTGACCGGTCTGTAGTTCCCTGTATCGTGCTTCTTCCCTGTTTTAAAGATGGGCACTACATTAGCCTTTTTCCAGTCATCCGGGACCTCCCTCGATCGCCATGAGTTTTCAAAGATAATGGCCAATGGTTCTGCCATCACTTTCGCCAACTCCTTTAGCACCCTCAGATGCAGCACATCTGGCCCCATGGACTTGTGCTCATCCAGCTTTTCTAAATAGTCCTGAACCACTTCTTTCTTCACAGAGGGCTTCACCTTCTCCCCGTACTGTGCTGCCCAGTGTAGCAGTCTGGGAGCTGACCTTGTTCATGAAGACAGAGGCAAAAAAATCATTAAAAGCAGCAAAGAATCCTGTGGCACCTTATAGACTAACAGACGTTTTGGAGCATGAGCTTTTGTGGGTGAATACCCACTTCGTCGGATGCATGTATTCACCACGAAAGCTCATGCTCCAAAACGTCTGTTAGTCTATAAGGTGCCACAGGACTCTTTGCTGCTTTTACAGATCCAGACTAACACAAACTTTGAGTCCATTAGCTTTTCCCACATCCTCTGTCACTAAGTTGCCTCCCTCATTCAGTAAGGGGTCCACACTTTCCCTGGCCTATTTCTTGTTGCTAACATACATGAAGAAACCCTCCTTGTTACCCTTCACATCCCTTCCTAGCTGCATCTCCAAGTGTGCTTTGGCCTTCCTGATTACACCCCTGCATGCTCGAGCAATATTTTTATACTCTTCCATAGTCATCTGGCCAAGTTTCCACTTCTTGTAAGCTTCCTTTTTGTGTTTAAGCTCACTGAAGATTTCTCTCTTAAGCCAAGCTTGTCACCTGACATATTTGCTATTCTTTCTGCACATCGGGATGGTTTATTCTTGCGCCCTCAGTAAGACTTCTTTAAAATACAAGCTAGACAAGTTCAGAGTGGAAATAAGGCGTGAATTTTGAACAGTGAGAGTAAATCCTTCCTTGTCAAATTCACACAGGCTGGTTTTCCCCATGGTCTGCTCTAGGGTGATCAGCCTGTGTCATGGGGAGGTCAGAGCAGAAGATCCCAAAGGTCAGTTCTGGCCCTGGAATCTAGAACCTACTTCAATGATATACCCTGATTCCACTTGTCTCAGCCTCACAGTGTCCAGGATCCATGCCCGGCTAACCGGCCTGTGCTTGTCCGTTTCATCCCATTTATCCTGGTTAAACACTGGTATTGAGTGGTTTTTCCCCAGGGAGGCAGCTTTGTGTCCTTGGTGAAAAGACAGGAGCTGCCAGGGAATCTCTGCTGACGGGAGCAAGTTCACAGAATTTTCCAAAGTGCCCTGGAAAGGGTGAAGTGGAGCAACCACTGTGCCCCCAGGGCAGGGCAGGGCAGGGGTCAAGAGTCACCAGAGAACCTACACTGCACCCACCCCCCAGGCCTGGGCCGGATCCTTCCCTACAAACTCTATTCCAGGGCGCTGACAGGCTGGAGCTGAACATCCTCAGCAATGCCACTCCCACGCCTTCCCCCAGGGATGATCCCCTAGCCAGATCCATTGTCTTGCTGGTCACACCTTGTTCTCCCTACTGAGCCTGTCACACCATAGCTCACCTCCCCTGAGTAACACCCCCATGCCCAAATCAGTCCCCAGCCCAGTTACCCAGGTTTGAGTCTTTCTATCTTTTCCCTGCAGCACCCCTCCCACTGGGCCAAGCTGGCTGGGCAGCTCCTTGGCTGTGGAGCATGGCATGGACACAGCAGTGTCTGCTGGGAGGGTGGGCATGGGGCACTTCCCATCTGACACATTTTCCACCACCTGACTATTCACGTCCCAGCGGTGTGCTCAGCCTGGGTGCCTGGCAGGGTATTGCTCACTGGGAGGCACCATGTGCCTCTCCAGAGTGACCCGAAGAACTCACGGTCCTAGCTCAGTCCCCAGCTGCCCCAGAGAGCCTCTGAAGGGAGGAGAGCCCCACCTTGGGGGTGTTGCGCTCAGACTGGTGCAGCCTGAACCATCAGCTAGCTGGCCTGGGAATCCAGGGCAGGGGGCGGGCAATGGAGTGGCTCTGGAATCATCTCTTGGAGCCAGGGGGTAATGGTGGGTTTGTTCCCCATCTGTCAGTGACCGTCCATCTGCGCCTCTCCCCCGGCATCGCTTGCAGCTCGCAGCACAGCTCACGTGCTCTGTATTCCAGCTCCTCCTTAGTTCATTCATATGATCAGGCAGAAGGGGACTTCTTTCAGAACACAAAACTCTATTCACTGATGAAAAAGAATGCTCAGGTGTAGCTGTTGTGACTGAGAGTAGCAAGAGATGAATTCCTACTTCTTTCTCCCCAGGAAACAGAACACAAAGATCAGGTTGAGCCACTCGTGATGATAAAAAAGAAGTTGAAGTCAAATCTTCATTCATTCATCGTATGATATTCCACTCTGTGTTCAAATTCTCAATCCAGGGGTAGGCAACCTATGGCACGGGTGCCAGAGGCGGCATGTGAGCTGATTTTCAGTGGCACTCCCACGGCCCAGGTCGTAGCCACCAGTCTGGGGGCTTTGCATTTTACTCTAATTTTAAATGAAGCTTCTTAAACATTTTAAAAACCTTATTTACTTTACATACAACAAGAGTTTAGTTATATATTATAGACCTTATAGAAAGAGACCTTCTAAAAATGTTAAAATGTATTGCTGGCATGTGGAACCTTAAATTAGAGTGAATAAATGAAGACTCAGCACACCACTTCTGAAAGGTTGCCGACCCCTGATCTATTCTGTCCTGATCATATGGCAGCCCCATTGCTGGTAGTGCCTCACTCCACTCAACTGTTGGTGTTTTATAGGACAGGCATCTGTACAAGCTACGTCGAGGTTGAGTAGAATCTAGAAGTCGCTGTTGTAGATTTTTAAGAATCAAGTCTGTGCACTTTTTCAGTTGTCTTAAACACTTGTCTTCGCTTAAGGATTCAATATAAATGCCTTCATTAGTCAACTTCTGGACTGAAGTCTTTGCTTCTTCCAGTATGATTTCAATGGATAGCTCTCTGAATGATCCAAATGTAGCTTCTATTTCTGGACAAAGATCTACTACTATTGTAGCAGATGCCTGGATGGCATTGTTTAATGACCCAAGCGGTTTCAACAATAGACTTACAAGAGAGAGAATGGCAATAGTCTTCCCTGAACGTAGTAGCAAAAGTAATCCACCAGCCTCACTACTTAGATCCATCCCATCTTGGTCGATACTTTCCAAAGCCAGTAATAACGGCTGGAGTAATTTTAAGACAACAGCCAAGGATTGCTCATGACAAAACCAGTGGGTTTTCCCAGGTTGGACTAATCTGAACTTCAGTCCCAGTGAATCTTCTATATTTTCCAAGATATTCAGTCTTTATGGACGCTTGCTGAAAAAAGAATATAATGAAGACATTAAATGTATAGCTTTTTAAATGTCTTTTGAAGAGTCTGCAGCTCGTACTAGTACAAGTTGGAGTAGATGGCCTCTGCAGTGTATATAGGAGAGATTAGGGTTACACTTTTCTCTGAGCAAAGCTTGTGCTCCACAATGTCTTCCAGAGGAGTTTTCAGCTCCATCAAATGCACAAGCAGCCATCTGTTTGGGATCCAATTGACAAGCATTTAACTCTTCTAAGATGTGGGTTGTCACAAATGCAGCCGATGTGTCTTCTGTAACTTGAACATCTAGAAATGCACCTGCTGGCCTACCACTGACATCAAGATAATATACACAGTGACTTAATACTTGATGCCTATTTGCATAGGTGCATTCATCATCCATGTATGCAAATTTTTTGACTGTGATGAGAGAGTTCTTCACTTTTTCTGTTGAGTCTTTCACTGTTGCACCAGTCCTTGTGTTGGAGCAACTTCTTGAGGGCGGGGGGTGGGGGCGGACAGGCAGACCTCTGCCCCCTCTGCTCTGGGTTGCAGCTCAGGGCCCCCTCTTCAGCAGCTACATCTGGCCCTTCAGATGCACTGCTGCTTGCCTGGGCCCCATCCTGCTTTCCTGCAGCCTGTGCTTGACGCAAGAGCTCCTCTGGTTCCCAGCCTCTGGCTTCGCCCTGGGTCCTCCCAACTCCATGTTCCTAGAATGATCTGGGGGAAGTTCTCTGGCCTGTGTGATACAGAGGTCAGACCAGACGACTAAAGTAATAGCGAAAGAGGAGCCTAGAATGAGGGAAGATCTGAGCACTCAGCACAAAATCAAGATGTTGAGAACAAAATTAATCCAGGAACCAAAGCACATGAAGAGAAGAAAATCTCGAATTGCCTGAACACCAATGCTAGGAGCCTGCGTAACAAACAAGAGGAACTGGAATTGCTCATTTATGAGCATAAATTCAATCTAGCTCATATTACTGAAACATGGCAGGCTAAGTCGCACAACTGGAATGTTAAAGTCAATGATTATAACCTATTTTGGAAGAATTGGATTGGGAAAAGGGGGCGGGGAGGGGCACTCTATGTCAAATACTTCCTTTTGTTTGTTTTAAACCTGCTGCCTGTTAATTTCATTGGTTGACTCCTAGTTCTTGTGTTATGAGGGGTAAATAACTCTTCCTTATTTACTTTCTCCACAGCAGTCATGATTTTATAGACCTCTATCATATCCCCCCTTTCTTGAGTGGTAAGAGCTAATTTAGACCCCATCATTTTATATGTAGAGTTGGGATCATGTTTTCCAATGTGCATCACTTTGCATTTATCAACATTGAATTTCATCTGCCATTTTGTTGCCCAGTCACCCAGTTTTGTGAGATCTCTTTGTAGCTCTTCACAGTCTGCTTTGGACTTAACTATCTTGAGTAGTTTTGTATCATCTGCAAATTTTGCCACCTCACTGTTTACCCCTTTTTCCAGATCATTTATGAATATGTTGAACAGCACTGGGCTAGTACAGACCCTTGGGGGACACCACTATTGACCTCTCTCCATTCTGAAAACTGACCATTTATTCCTAACCTTTGTTTCATTCTTTTTTAACCAGTTACCAATCTACAAGAGAACCTTCCCTCTTATCCTTCTGTCATGGACTCACAGGTCATGCCCACTCTTGGCCCCATGCGGTCCATGGGGGCAACCCCCTGCAGTGTGACAGCCCTTCTCGGGGGTCCACTTTTTCTCGGGGTCAGCCCCCTCCACCTCCTGGAGCCGCACCTCTCTGAGCCTTAGCACGTCTGTCTCTGCCGTGGGCCCCCCCAGGGAGTCCACACACTCTGGACCCCCGGGAGGCCTCCACTCCCAGAGTGAATAATGCAGCCCTGTTCTCTAGACTGGACACAGCATAGGAAACTCTCAGGGTCATCAGGCCTGGCCTCCCTCAGCACAGTACATCTAAATCTCTCCTGCATCCAGGTGGGCTCTGCCTGCTCCCCCTCTGCAGCCCTGAGCCCCCCTGCTTCCCAGCTGGACATCTGATATCCCCGTCCCCAAGTCCTGCCTCTGTCCTTTGTCTTCTATCTAGGTGAACAGGGTCACCGGGGCCTCCTCTCCTCTCACCTGTCCTTTGCAACCCTCTGGCTGGAACCAGCTGGTCAGGTCACCAGGGTCCTCTCCCCGCAGCCCATTGTCCTTCCACTGGACAGAACCAGCTGTGACTCCCAAGCTGGGCCTCCCGGTCAACAGTCACTGGGGTCTCCTTTCTCCAGTCCATTGCTGGGGTCCCAAGTTCACTCACTGGTCCTCTGTACCAACAAATTCCCTCTCCCCTCACCCCATTAAACATTAACACCCAGGGAAACTGAGTCCCACCCCCTCTGCATGCAAACCATTGGAAAAAAAAACAAAAAAAACCCCAAGAAAACTCCTCACTTTGTCATACCCTCTTATTCCAGGACACCCTACTAGGGAACAGGAGAAGAGCTGTTTTATTCACCTAACTACAATGTGTACAAATAAAAGCTGTGTGATCATGGGGGATGTCAGTTTGACTATGTGCTGGAGGGCTCATGCTAAAACATACTAAAACATCCCTGGAATTGCTACACATAATAGATAAGAATTTCCTAACTTGGAAAGTGCTGCAGCCAATCATAGAATATCAGGGCTGGAAGGGAACTCAGGAGATCATCTTGTCCAACTCCCTGCTCAAAGCAGGACCCATCCCCAGACAGATTTTTGCCCCAGAGCCTTAAATGGCCCCTTCAAGGATTGAACTCACAACTCTGGGTTTACCAAGCCAATGCTCAAAACACTGAACTATTCCTCCCCCCAAACAACATGGAGGAATCCTGTATGAGACCTTGTTCTAACAGACAGAGAGGAGTTGATCACAGAATTAAAAAGTAATGGTAACTTAGGTACAAGTGATCATGACTCAGTCAGATTTATAATGTGCATGCAGAACAAAGTCCTGACCAGTAATATAGAAACTTGGTGCTTTAACAAGGCCAATTTCATAAAGCTGAAAATAATTATGAGCCATATCTGTTGTGAGGAAGCATTTAATCAGAAAAATGTCAATGATAATTGGGAATAATTTAAGACGATATTACTAAAGGCCCAAAAAGGCACAGTTCCACAATCAAGGAAGAAGGCTGTGCTGGTTAAAATACTGATTTAGTTTAGAAAGGCAGGCAACAGTTAAAAAACAACTATATAAATTGAGAATCATGAAGATAAATCAATTAGGAATTGTAGAAAATTGATAAGGGAAGCCAAGAGACACAAGGTGGGTCTATGGCCAGCAAAATTAAGGACAGTTGGAGGGAGTTTTTTTAGTATATTAGGAACAAAAGTAATTCTGACAATGATTTTGGTCATTACTAGATGGAAATGGTAGAACTATCAATAATAATGCAAAAACAAAGAAGTTCAATAAATATTTCTGTTCTGTATATGGGATAAAACAGCTTATATAGTCTCCTCATATAGCGATGATAACACTCTTTCTATTCCATTAGTATCTCTGGAGGATGTTATAGAGAAGCTACTAAAGTGAGACATTTTTAAATCAGCAGGTCCAGATAACTTTCATCCAAGAGTTTAAAAGAGCTGGCTGAGGCACTTGTGGGATGATTACTGTTGATTTTTAGCAAGTCTTGGAGCACCAGGGAATATCCAGAAGACTGGGAGAAAGTGAATATTGGGCCAATATTTACAAAGGGTAAAAAGGATGACCTAGGTAATTATAGGCAAAATGATGGAGCAGCTGACAGGGCATTTGAGTAATAAAGAACTAAAGATGGGTAATGTAATAAAAGCAGATCAACATGGGTTTATGGAAAATAGGTCCTGTCACACTAACAATATCTTTTTTTTGTTGCGATTACACGTTGGTTGATAAAGATAATAGTGTTGATATAATATATTTAGACTTCTGTAAGGTGTTTGACTTGGTACCCCATGACATTTTGATTAAAAATCTAGCATGATATCAAATTACCATGGCACACATTAAATGGATTAAAAATTGGCTGCCTGACAGGTCCCAAAATATAACTGTAAATGGGGAATTGTCATAGAGAGGGTCTGTTCCAGTAGGGTCCCACTGAGACTGCTTCTTGGCCTGATGCTATTTAACATCTTTATAAATGACCTGGAAGAAAACATAAAATAATCACCAATAAAGTTTGCAGATTACGCAAAATTGAGAGACTGGTAAATAATGGAGAGAAAAGAGCACAGATTCAGGATGATCTGAATTGCTTGGTAAATTGAACGCAAGCAAACAAGCTGTGTTTTAATACAGATAAATGTAAATATATCCATCTGGAACAAGGAATATTGGTTGTAGGGGACTCTATCTTGGGACGCGGTGACTCTGAAAAGGACTCGGGGTCATGGTGGATAATCAGCTGAATGTGAGCTCCCAGCCAAAACAACCAATGAGGTCCTTATGTATATTAACAGGGAATCCCTGAGTGGGAGCAGAGAGGTTATTTTACCTCTGTATTTGGCACTGGTGTGACCACTGCTGGAATCCTATGTCCAGTTTTGGTGCCCACGGCTCGAGATGAACGTTGGTAATTTGGAGACAGTTCGGAGAAAAACCACAAGAATGATCACAGGATTAGAAAGCCTGCCTGACAGTGTTAGATTCAAGGAGCTCAGTCTGTTTAGCTTAACAAAGAAAAGGTTAAGGGCTGACTTGTGTAACCCTTCTGCCAGGTGCAGTTGGCAGCAACAAGGGCCAGATCAATGTCTAGGGGTTTCTGTTAACAAAATAAAATAGAACTGACTTGAATTCCCACCCAGTAATCTGGGAAACTAACCACCACCACTGGTCACCTCTACCAGGCGATACTTCCCCTCTCACAAGCACTGAGTCTGTGGACAACAAATAAAACTTTGATTAAAAGGGACAAAGGGACCCAACATTAATTTGAGAAAATATCACAACCACAGTTCAGTAATATGCAACCATAAGCAAACCCATAGGCACCGACTCTGTGGGTGCTCTGGGGCTGGAGCCCCCACAGAAAAAAATAGTGGGTGCTTAGCACCCAGGAGCAGCTCTGTGGATCAACTCCCCCCTCCCTCCCAGTGTCTCCTGTCCACCGCGATCAGCTGTTCAGAGGCTTTCAAGAGGCACTGGGGAGGAGCGGGAGGAGTGGCGGCAGGAAGAGGTGGGGCAGCAGTGGGGTGGGGGTTTTGGGGCAGGGGTGGAGTGGGGGCAGGGTCTGAGTGGAATGGGGATCTGGCACCCATGGAGAAATCACGCAGTTGGCACCTCTGAGAAAAGCTGCCCCACAGTTTGTTGGGCAGTGTCCATTGCCTCAGTTTCCCACCTTGCAGTGGGAAAGTCCAACCAGCAAATGTCCCTCAACGCACCACTTCCCTCTCCCTCTGCTGCGCCCCATTCACAGATAGCTGGCCTTGGTCAGAGAAGAACCAGAGTTCAGAAGCACGTTCATGGGGTTTACCTCCCACCCTTGGGGTGGGGGAAGGCACTGATCAATGCCTCTGCTGTGGCCACCTCTGCAGTTGGTTCACAGCAGCTGCTCGCTCTCTGCCATTACTGGGCACCACGCTTTCTCTGCCACCACTTTCTGCACCCACTGTCCCACTACCTGTGCCTCTCTGCCGCCTCTACTGCGACATCACCTCCTCAGGCTCCGTCACTGAACCCCCTTCTCGGTGAGCGTGGCAGACAGTGGGGAACCTCACTGCCAGGCCGTTTGTGTTGTCTTTCACTGTACCCACATCATATCTAAGGTTTAGCCCCTAGACCCACGCAGGAGAGCCCTAGGAACCCCAGCTGGAAACAAGCGTTCTTAATCGAGTCTCATCAGCTCCGCTATTGAACACTGACAAGCACCTATGACACTTTGAGCAGCAACCACACCACAAAGCCAAAACACCTGCCCCCCCGTGACGTTATTGACTTGAATGGGAACCGTAAAGAACATGGTTGCAACTGAGGCCCTGTAGTGGCACCAAATCCTGTATAAAGGGGGTCAAATTAGGTGTCTATGGAAAGGTTATACTTTGCTGGTTATGATTATACTGTCTGTATGTGTGTATCATTTTTGTGGTTGAAGTTATGAGTATTGGCTCTGTACTGTCTGTATTTCACACTTGTGCTCTGCTTCTGGGAGACACCCCAGACAAGTTGGTGTCAGCTCTGCCTAGCCTGCTTGATGGCCCATTAAGGACCATCAGCTACACAACTGACCCATTGAGAGAAGACAGATACTCCTTGTACTCAGCAAGGCAGGGCTAGGCCTATGGACAGAACTCTAAGGATACGTCTACACTACCCACTGGATTGGCAGGTAGCAATCGACCTATCGAGGATCGATTTATCGCGTGCAGTGTAGACGCGGTAAATCGATCCCCAATCACTCTGCCATCGACTGCTGAACTCCAGCAGTGCAAGAGGTGAAAGCAAAGTCAATGGGGGAGCCGCGGCCATTGATCCCATGCCGCGCGGACACGAAGTAAATAATTCTAATTCAATCTAATATACGTTGACTTCAGCTACACTATTCTCGTAGCTAAAGTTGTGTATCTGATATCAATTCCCCCCAGTGTAGACCAGGCCTAAGGGTTTTTCTTGCCATGTGTCCGAGTGCTTGTCTTTGGGGAAAAGGAAGAGAGGCCACATGACAAGAGACTATAAAAGGCTGCTGCAGCTCCTCTATCTTGTCTTCAATCCTGCTTCTTACCTGTGGAGGGACTTTGCTACAAACTGAAGCTCTGAACGAAGGAGTGAATGACCCATCCCAGCTGGGGATGTTCCAGAGACTTGATTTGAACCTGCAGTTTATTCCATCACTGCTACAAGCCCGAACCAAGAACTTTGCCATTACTGGATGTAATTGATTCCATTTAACCAATTCTAGCTCTCATCTCTATCTTTTTCCCTTTATGAATAAACCTTTAGATTTTAGATTCTAAAGGATTGGCAACAGCGAGATTTGTGGGTAAGATCTGATGTGTATATTGACCTGGGTCTGGGGCTTGGTCCTTTGGGAACAGAAGAACCTTTTTTCTTTTACTGGGGTGTTGGTTTTCATAACCATTTGTCCCCATTACAATTGGGACTGGTGGTGATATTGGGAGACTGGAGTGTCTAAGGAAATTGCTTGTGTGACTTGTGGTTAGCCAGTGGGGTGACACCAAAGTCCTCTCTGGCTGGCTGGTTGGGTTTGCCTTGGTGCGCAGAGAAACCCCAGCTTGGGGCTGTAACTGCCCTGCTCTGAGCAATTTGTCCTGAACTAATTCTCTCAGTTGTGTCCCGCCAGAACCAGGCTCATTATGACTACGCCACTGTGTGTGAACTCGGCTGCTCCTGAAGTCCTCCTGCAGCTTGTCACTAGGCCTCAGGAAAGAGCACACTCACACCCTGCTGTGCTATCCGCACCTGTGTGGGGAACCAAGCTTTACCACTGGGCACAGGAAGGGCTGACACCACTCAGCAGCGGGACTTTGGAGCATGATCATTTCAGGCAGGAAATTGGTGGTAGGTTTTTAACAGCAGGTAACGAACTAGTGGAACAACATCCCCGGGGGTGTGGGGGGAGTCTCCAGCACTGACAATGTGTGAATACAGAAGTCTCCATGCTCTGCTCCAGGAGTTCCTGTGGGGCAGGGCTCTGGTCCGTGTGACACAGGGAGTCAGACCGATGTGGTTCCTACTGGCCTGAGATCTAAAAACCATCCCCAAGTCCTCCCCTGCATACACTCCCCACGTGCCCTGCACAAATCACTCCCTCATGCGCCCTACATCCTTCCCTCCCCCATGTCCTCTCCACACCTCCCTCCCCAACACCCTCTGCCCTCCTCCCTCCCCCATGACCTCAGCCCTCCTGCCTTCCCCATGTCCCCTACACACCTCCTGTCACAGAGTGCCCGGGCAATGCTCTGGAACTGCCCCCACAAAGCCAGACAGGACTTTGGGGAGCCTCCTCTCCCTTGGAGCAGACTGTCTGCAGGGCAAGGAGCTCACACAGCTTCACGTCCTGGGTCTCTCCTTGGAGCATTCAGCATCCTCTGCCCCTCCGTGTGCTTCCCACAGCGAGCCCACCCCACCGGGGTTCTGGGGAAGCCACAGGATCCTGCACCCCGGCTTTGCAGTTAGACGTAGCCAGTAAAACAGAGGTTTATTAGATGACAGGAACACGGTCTAAAACAGAGTTTGTAGGTACAGAGAACCGGACCCCTAGGCTGGGTCCATTCTCGGGGGCAGGGAGTCCAGACTCCGGGTCTGGGCCTCCCTCTCTTTCCCCAACCAGCACCAAACTGAAACTCTCCAGCCCCTTCTCCTCTGGCCTTTGTCTCTTTCCCGGGCCAGGAGGTCACCTGATCTCTTTGTCTCCAACACCTTCAGTTGGCACCTTTGCAGAGGAAGGGCCCAGGCCATCAGCTGCCAGGAGACAGAGTGTCAGCCATTCTCTATGCAGACAGCATCACAGGGGTCCTCTTGGGCTCTGCAGCAAAACCCTAATCCCCCCTAGATACTTAAGAACTGCATAGGGGAAACTGAGGCACAAACACAGTATTCAGAGAAAACATTGAGAACATTCCCACTTTGTCACACCTCCCTTCGCCATGTCCCCTGCACACCTTCCTCCCACACATCCTCTGCCCTCCTCCCTTCCCCATGCCTCCTACACACCTCTCTTCCCACACCCTCTGCCCTCCTCCCTCCCCCATGCACCCTACACACTCCCTCCTCCACACCCTCTGCCCTATCTCCCTCCCCCCAACCCCAACCCTCCTCCCTGCCCCATACTCCTGAGCACTTCCCTCCCCCACACCCTTTGCACACCTCCCTCCCCCATGTCCCCTGCACACCTCCTTGGCGCTCTGCTTCGCTGGGAAGCTGGACGGCCAAGGGGCTGGCTGGCTTGCTGGGGTACCACACCAAGGCATAGGAAGAGCTGGTGCCTGACCTGATGGAGCGAGGCTGCATCCCTCGCTGGTTAGCACGAGGCCCTGAGGCCTGCGCGTGACAGGAAAGTGCTCTCAGTGCAGCCCAGGGTGGGAGCGGGTGGCCAGCTATTGCTGGTCCCTGAGCCACAAAAGGGGCCATTGGGTTTGGCTGGTGTTACCAGGGAAGTGGTTTAAGCTGCACTGAGCACAGCCCTCCTGTCCCCGACTGTGCACTCTCCAACTGGGGCTGGGCCGGGCTAGCAGCCCCCATCGCTCGGTGCCGCTCACACTTCCCTGGAGACCTCTGGGGCAGAGCTGGGGACTGTCCCCAGCCCTAAGCCAGACCCACCAGCCCTGTTCCCAGGCCAGCCCTGGAGAGGCTCCCGGTGTCCCTGTCTGGCCCCAGGGAGATGGGGAAATGGCCAAGGCTTGGGGCAGGGAGGAGCAGGCCAGGTGTGCCAGGTGCACAGGAGGTCCCTGTGCTGCAGTAGGGCTGGCTGAGGCAGCCTAGGGGGCGGGGCGTGGGGGAAGCTGTGTGCCTTGCTAGCAATGGGGCTGGGCTGATGTGTCATCCCCAGGGGCGGGGAAGGGAAGGGTTTAAATCAGGCTCCTGGCCCAGGGGCTCAGCCTGGTGCAGCGGCAGGCCGGAGAGCAACTCGCCCAGCCCAGCAGGTAGGACAGAGCCGGGTGGAACGAGGGAGGAGGGCAGCACGCTCGCAGTGCGGCTGCAGCTCTGGGGCGTTGGTGTAGCAATCAGAGCTTTGCTGCTGCCTCTGGCAGGGCTGCACCTAGGTAGGGGCAGGAGGGGAGTCACAGGCACCTGAGGCTGGCTCCTGCCAGGGCCAAATGTTCGGGAGGAACCAGCTGGGGCAGTGCTGGGCTCTGACCCCAAAGGGGCCTGAGGTGGAGACTCCTAGGCCATGGGTCTGGAAGGGCCCTGGTGGATGAGCACGTCCCACCCTGCTATCGCAGGCAGCTCCGTCATTTCACCCTGCTCCGAACCGGCTCGTCAGCCCCGCACCCCGGGGGAGGCATCGCGCCTAGGGCAGGGGGTGGGGGTCTAGCCATGGCTGTACGAAATGCTCAACGAACCCCTGTAAACCAAGGGACATCTGTGGAGTGGGGCTCAGAGCTGCAGGCAGGTCTGATCCAGGGAGCGGGGCTCAGAGCTGCAGGCAGGTCTGACTGGGGCAGTCGGGGCTCAGAGCCAGAGGTCAGGCTCCGGGGCGCAGTGCAGAGGCCCCAGGCTCCCCCATACCCTTGGGAGCTTGCCCCGTAGGGAATAGGCCCATCTGCTTAGCAGGGCTGCCTGAACCTGCAACTCCTGTGCCCAGGCTGCTCTGCTCCCGCTGGGGGGGTCACAGGCCTGCTGCTGTTCCCTTACAGCACACTTTGCTGCCTGCTGCTCCCGCCAAACAGACCTGGGGCCAGATAATGCTCCTCCCGACTGCCCCGTGCTCCTGCTGCTCACTCCCTTGTGCCCCTGCTGCTCACTCCTCCGTGCCCCGTGCCCCTGCTGCTCACTGCCCCATGCCCCGTGCCCCTGCCTTGTGCCCCTGCTGCTCATTCCCTTGTGCCCGTGCTGCTCGCTCTCTTGTGCCCCTGCTGCTCACTCCTCCGTGCCCTGTGTCCTTGCTGCTCGCTCCCTTGTGCCCCTGCTGCTCACTCCCCTGTGCCCTGTGCTCCTGCTACTCACTGTCCCATGCCCCTGCTGCTCACCGCACCATGCCCCGTGCCCCTGCTGCTCACTGCCTCATGCTCCGTGCCCCTGCCTTGTGCCCCTGCTGCTCGTTCCCTTGTGCCCCTGCTGCTCACTCTCTTGTGCTCCGTGTCCCTGCTGCTCACTGCCTCGTGCCCCTGCTGCTCATTCCCCCGTGTCCCTGCTGCTCACTCCTCCATGCCCCGTGCCCCTGCTGCTCGCTCTCTTATGCCCCATGCCCCTGCTGCTCACTCCCCGGTGCCCTTTCTGCTCACTCCTCCGTGCCCCTGCTGCTCACTCCCTTGTGCCTCTGCTGCTCACTACCCCATGCCCCTGCCTTGTGCCCGTGCTGCTCGCTCTCTTGTGCCCCATGCCCCTGCTGCTCACTGCCCTGTACCCCTGCTGCTCACTGCCCCATGCCCCGTGCCCCTGCTGCTCGCTCTCTTATGCCCCGTGCCCCTGCTGCTCACTCCCCCGTGCCCCTTCTGCTCACTCCTCTGTGCCCCGTGCCCCTGCTGCTCACTCCCTTGTGCCTCTGCTGCTCACTGCCCCATGCTCCATGCCCCTGCCTTGTGCCCATTCTGCTCGCTCTCTTGTGCCCCGCGCCCCTGCTGCCTACTCCCCCGTGCCCCTTGCTCCTGCTGCTCACTGCCCCGTGCCCCTGCTGCTCACTTCCCCGTGCCCTGCTGCTCACTCCCTTGTGCCCCGCGCCCCTGCTGCCTACTCCCCCGTGCCCCTTGCTCCTGCTGCTCACTCCCCCGTTTCTGCTGCTCACTGCCCCATGCTCCGTGCCCTTGCTGCTCGCTCCCTTGTCCCCCTGCTGCTCACTCCCCCATGATCTGTGCTCCTGCTGCTCACTGCCCCATGCGCCGTGCCCCTGCTGCTCCGTGCCCCATGCTTCTGCTGCTCTCTCCCTTGTGCCCCTGCTGCTCAGTCCCCCATGCCCCGTGCCCCTGCTGCTGGCTCCCCTGAGTCCCTGCTGCTCACTCTCCCGTGTCCCTGCTTCTCGCTCCCTTGTGCCCCTGATGCTCACACCTCCATGTGCCTGCAGTTCACTCCCCTCCGTGCCGCATGCCCCTGCTGCTCACTCCCCCAGCCCCATGTCCCTGCTTCTCACTCCCTTGTGCCCCTGCTGTTCGCTCCCCCTCATGCCGCTGCTGCTCACTCCCTTGTGCCCCTGCTGTTCGCTCCCCCTCATGCCGCTGCTGCTCACTCCCTTGTGCCCCTGCTGTTCGCTCCCCCTCATGCCGCTGCTGCTCACTCCCTTGTGCCCCTGCTGCTCACTGCCCCATGCTCCTGCTGCTCGCTCCCCCAGGCCCCATTCACCTGCAGCTCATGCCTCTCCATGCTGCATGCCCCTGCTGCTCACTGCCCCGGCCCTGTGCCCCTGCTGCTCACTCCCCTCCACGCTGCTGCTGCTCACTCCCCCCCATGCTGCTGCTGCTCGCTCCCGTGCCCCTGCTGCTCGCTCCCCGATGCCCCATGTGTCTGCAGCTCACTCTCCTCCATGCCGCATGCCCTGTGCTGTTCGCTCCTCCTGCCCCGCGCTGCTCACTCCCCCAGCTCCGTGCCCCGTGCTGCTCGCTCCCCCTGTATTCCTGCTGCTCGCTCCCCCCTCTCCAAACAGAATGTAAGCATGCTGCCCCCTGGCTGTTGGCTGGCGTGTGTGCACGGGCTCTCTGGGTGCACTGTGCAGGTAGCGGGTGCCACAGTCCTCGCCAGCACTACCCTGTTGGTTAAGTGCTGAAGGCTGAAATGGCGTCTGAGTAACGGCTGCCCAGAGTTGGGCTTGGAGCTCTGATGTTATCACTGTTACCAGCGGATACGGCAGCTGGCTCAATCAGCAGCCAGATAGACCCCAGGCACAGTTTAGTGACAAAGGCACCCAGCCAGGCTTGTTGCCCCCCACGCAGTCCCAGCGCCCTGTCTCTGTGGTTACAGGCACACTGACACACCAGCACTTAGTCACAAGGAGTGGCTCAGTCAGCAGTGGGAATTTCTGCATCTCTGTTCATTCCTCTGTTAAACCATCGTCCCTTGTACCAGACTGGGATGGGACTGTACTCACGGGAATAGCTTTATGGAAATATCTGCTGCCTAGATATTGGCCAGCTTCATGTACTGGGAAGTGAACCTCTGAGCATCTGCTTTCATCCAGGGTTTGACTTGGGTTCTCAGCCTCTGGTTCAACCTCAGGTCTTGCACCAGGCCCAGTGGTCTAGACTCACTCTCCCTACTACACCTCTGTGGATGTGTCAAGCTGCGAGCTTCCCGCCAGCAGTGACCAGCCCTGGCTGCGAGCTTCCCCCCCCAGCAGGGCCCAGCCCTGGCTGCAAGCTGCCCCCCAGCAGAGCTCAGCCCTGGCTGCGAGCTTCCCCCCCTAGCAGGGCCCAGCCCTGGCTGCTTCCGCCACCCAGCAGGGCCCAGCCCTGGCTGTGAGCTGCCCCGCAGCAGGGCCCATCCCTGGCTGCTCCCGCCCCCCAGCAGAGCCTAGCCCTGGCTGCGAGCTTCCCCCCCAGCAGGGCCCATCCCTGGCTGCAAGCTTCCCCCCAGCAGGGCCCAGCCCTGGCTGTGAGCTCCCCCCCGACCGGCAGGGCCCAGCCCTGGCTGTGAGCTCCCCCCCCGACCAGCAGGGCCCAGCCCTGGCTGCTCCTGCCCCCCAGCAGTTCCACAGACAGTGTGAGGCTGGGAGGCAGCAGGGCAGGAAAGGCAAGTGGGGCTGTCCCAGGCTGAGGGGCCCTTTCCCATGTGACAGCAGCCAGCACAGTCTGTTGTTTCCTACTGGGGTGTCCTGTCTGCTCCAGACTCTGCCACGCCTCCATCCGTGTGTGACCCCTGCGCAGACCATGGGGCAGCAGGTCAGTGCATGAGCCTGCGACTAACACATCAACAGGCACAGCCAGCCGGGAGTCAGGGCCCCCTAGAAACATGCCCCACCCCTCCTCCACCCAGCATCAACCCCATATCCCATCTCCCTTACCCCTCCCCGATCCATCATCAGCCCCCTCTGCAGCATCTCCCCCCCCACAGCATCACCTCCCCTCCCACACTGAGCATCAGCCCCCCTCCTCTGCCCCTCATCCCCTTCTCTGAGTTCCCCCCACATCACAGCTCCTCCCCTGTCCCTCCCCCATCCAACATCAGCCCCCGCACTGCTAAGCTCCTTGCTGCCCACCCTTTCTCATCAATGGGCTTAAATTGCAGCAAGGGCGGGTTAGGTTGGAAATTAGGAAAAGCTTCCTGTCAGGGTAGCTAAGCACTGGAATAAATTGCCCAAGGAGGTTGTGGAAGCTCCATCACTGGAGAGGTCTGAGGGCTTGGCTACACTCGAAACTTCAAAGCACTGCCAGGGCAGCACTTTGAAATGTGAGTGTGGTCGCAGCGCCAGCTCTCCCAGCGCTGCACGTACTCCACCTCCCCATGGGGATTAGCTTGCAGCGCTGGAAGCCACGCTCCCAGCACTACGGCACTGTTTACACTGGCGCTTTACAGCGCTGTATCTTGCAGTGCTCAGGAGGGTGTTTTTTTCACACCCCTGAGCAAGAAAGTTGCAGCGCTGTAAAGCGCCAGTGTAGCCATGGCCTAAGAGCAGATTAGACAAAGACCTGTCAGGGATGGGCTAGATTGGGGTCGGCAACCTTTGAGAAGTGGGGTGCCGAGTCTTCATTTATTTACTGTAATTTAAGGTTTCATGTGCCAGTAACACATTTTATATTTACAGGGGCCGGCGGACGGAACCCCAGACCGGCAGTGGGCTGAGCCACTCATCTCGCTGCCGGTCTGGGGTCCCGGCTGCTAGGTCCTGCCAGGTGGGGTCCCAGCTGCCGGCCCCACTCATCCCTCTGCGGGTCTGGGGTCCCGGCTGCCGACCCCTGCCAGGTGGGGTCCCAGCTGCTGGCCCCGCTCATCCCACTGCCGGTCTGGGGTCCCGGCTGCCGGGCCCTGCAAGGTGGGGTCCCAGCTGCCGGCCCCACTCATCCCGCTGCCAGTCTGGGATCCTGGCTGCTGGCCCCTGCCAGGTGGGGTCCCAGCTGCCGGCCCCACTCATCCTGCTGCCGGTCTGGGGTCCCGGCTGCCGGGTCCTGCCAGGTGGGGTCCCAGCTGCCGGCCCCACTCATCCCGCTGCGGGTCTGGGGTCCCGGCTGCCGACCCCTGCCAGGTGGAGTCCCAGCTGCCAGCCCCACTCATCCCGCTGCCAGTCTGGGGTCCCGGCTGCCGGGCCCTGCCAGGTGAGGTCCCAGCTGCTGGCCCCGCTCATCCCGCTGCCGGTCTGGGGTCCCAGCTGCTGGCCCCGCTTGGCCTGCTGCCAGCCCGGGGTTCTGTCCATCCTGGCTGGCAGCAGGCTGAGGGAGACGGGCAGCAGGGACCATGGCTGGTGGCAGCGTGACACTAAAAATCAGCTCACATGCCGCAGGTTGCCGACCCCTGGTCTAGACAATACTTAGTCCTGCCATGAGTGCAGGGGACTGGACTAGAGACCTCGTGTCCCTGCCAGTCCTACTGTTCCACGAGTCTCTATGGCTGCCCATGCAGAAGCCCCAGGTGCACGAGGTGTTACGGGGTCAGGGCTGTGGTGGGTGCTGCACTGGCTGCCAAGGCAGATCCCCCAACCGGCCTGTCTGGCCTGAGCCTGGGAACAAGCCAGGCCCACATGCCCCAGCCTGGGAGCAGCTGGGGCGAGTCTGCCCTGAGCCCTGCACCTGAGGGAGTGGCAGGTGCCAGCAGCCTTTGAAGCCCAGCCAGGAAATTCCCTCATTTGCTAGGAAAAGTCAATTATTAAAAGTTTCCACAGGACCAACACCCTTGGAAAGCGCTGAGAAGTATCTGCCCTCCACCCGGCTCCTCCCTATTGCCCCCGCCCCCATCGCCTGGGATTTGGCATGCAGCCTACTCTGCAGTGCGGCAACCGAGAGCAGGCCTGAACCCATGTGCCATCCCCAGCCCTCGCTGCTGGGCCTGGGGGGGGAATCCTGGCAGGCAGGTCCCTCTGCTGGGAGAGGGCAGGGCGGAGTAACTGGGAGCTGCCCCTCTGCCCTGCTCCTATCCACAGCGTCCCCTGCTGGGAACCCCCCCCACCCATACCGCTGCCTTGCCCTCCACACCACCACCTGCTGGGAACCCCCACCACCCATAGTGCTCCCCTGCCCCCCACAGCGCCCCCTGCTGGGAACCCCCGCCACCCATACTGCTGCCGTGCCCCCCCCCACGGTGCCCCCTGCTGGGAACCCCCGCCACCCATACTGCTCCCCTGCCCTCCACGGCGCCCCCTGCTGGGAACCCCCACCACCCATACAGCTGCCTTGCCCTCCACACCACCACCTGCTGGGAACCCCCACCACCCATAGTGCTCCCCTGCCCCCCACGGCGCCCCCTGCTGGGAACCCCCGCCACCCATACTGCTCCCCTGCCCTCCACGGCGCCCCCTGCTGGGAACCCCCACCACCCATACCGCTGCCTTGCCCTCCACACCACCACCTGCTGGGAACCCCCACCACCCATAGTGCTCCCCTGCCCCCCACGGCGCCCCCTGCTGGGAACCCCCGCCACCCATACTGCTCCCCTGCCCTCCACGGCGCCCCCTGCTGGGAACCCCCACCACCCATACTGCTCCCCTGCCCTCCACGGCGCCCCCTGCTGGGAACCCCCGCCACCCATACTGCTCCCCTGCCCTCCACGGCGCCCCCTGCTGGGAACCCCCACCACCCATAGTGCTCCCCTGCCCCCCACGGCGCCCCCTGCTGGGAACCCCCACCACCCATAGTGCTCCCCTGCCCCCCACGGCGCCCCCTGCTGGGAACCCCCACCCCCCACGGCGCCCCCTGCTGGGTTCTGAGGTCTCACATTGCCCCTACCTGACCTCCCCTCTCTGTGTGGCTAGTACAGGGCGGGCTTAGCTCACAGATGTCCCCACGGTCCTAGTGCGGCAGCAGGAAGAGCCTAGCTGGCCCTGCCCCCTGAGCAGCAGCAGGCAAAGCCTCCCTGGCCCAGCACGGCCCTTGTGGCATCCAGCCCTGGTGACTGGGGCGGACGCCATGCACAGGCAGGGTCATGCCCAGCCCAGAAGCTGGCAGGCCTGTTGGGCATTAAGCCTGGCCTGGCTCTGGCAGAGGAAGCGTCACAGCTTTTAAGCCGCAGTCCATGGGGCAGAGGGAGGCCCCTGACCAATTTCAAGTCTGCCCTCTCCCTGCCCAGCGTTTGTCCCGTCCCTGCATGGTGTTGGGCTGGCGGGGGAATGGGGCTCCCTGAGACGGACGCACACTGTGGTGGTGCGCTGGGCTGGTGACACAGAATGCTGCAGCCAGGCCTAGTGCTCCCGGGACTCGCTTATGGTCTTGTGCATGTAGCTGAGTGTGCCAGTGCCAGCCATGTCTGCACAGGGCGGTTCACACAGCACACGCTGGGCTCAGTCAGACTGGCAGCAGCCGAGGGCACCGCCCATCGGACATGGAACCAGGCCACAGCCCTGTGCAAGCGCGGCCATTCCCACCCTGGGGATCCTGCAGCACAGGGACCAGGGACTCACACAGCACCACAGTCGGAAACAGTCCTGGCGCCCAGCCCCGCTGCCAGGGCCGGCTCTACCATTTTGGCCACCCCAAGCAAAAAAAAAAAAAAAAAAAAAGGCCTCCTGGACTGTGCCGCCTGAAGAATAGCCGGAATGCCGCCCCGTAGCACGTGCCGCCCCAGGCACATGCTTCCTCCGCTGGTGCCTGGGGCCAGCCCTGCCCACTGCTCTAGCTACTAGACCCCACTCCCCTCCCAGAGCTCGGGCTACAACCCAGGAGTCCTGGCTCCCAGCTCCCTACAGAGTCTGCCGGCTGCACACTGGTCAGCCAGGCTCTCATGCAGTCTCCAGGCCGGGCACGTGCAGGGAGACACTTGTAAATATTCTCTGGGATCTGCACAGGGCAAACCCAAGCATGTTCTGGCCAGGCAACTTCCTGCCATGAATGGGGCGTGCACAGGATTGTGGGGCTCATATCGCTGGGGGTTGCCAGAGCCCCCCCTGCCCCCCGGGGAGCTTCCCCAGAGAGATCCAGGGCTTCCCCATTTTCGGGGGGGGAGGGCAGGGAAAAGGAGCTAGAGTCAGAGAGAGCAACAGGGCCCCTGGGCGGGGAGGAGGGTTGCCAACTTTCTACTAGCACAAAACCAAACACCCTTGCCCCGCCCCTGCCCTGCCCCTCCTCTGACGCCCCCGCCCCCACTCACTCCATCCCCTCCCCCCATTGCTCGCTCTCCCCAGCCTCACTCACTTGCTCATTTTCACTGGGCTGGCTCAGTGGGCTGGGGTGCAGGAGGGGTGAGGGCTCCAGCTGGGGGTGTGGGATCTGGGGTGGGGCCAGGGATGAGGGGTTAGGGGTGCAAGAGGGGGAGCCAGGCTGGGGGTTGGGGTGTGGGTGGAGGTACAGGCTCTGGGCTAGGGGTGAGGGTTCCAGGGTGGGGCCAGAAATGAAGGGTTCAGGGTGCAGGAGGGGGCTTTGGGCGGGAGGGTGGGTGGATGAGGGCTCTGGCTGGGGGTGCAGACTCTGGGATGGGGCTGGGGATGAGGGTTTTGGGGTGCAGGGGAGTGCTCTGGGCTGGGATTGAGGGGTTCAGAGGGGAGAGGGGGATCAGGGCTGGGGCAGGGGATTGGGATGCGGGGGGGGCCTCAGGGGTGCAGGCTCTGGGTGGCACTTACCTCAAGCAGCTCCCAGAAGCAGCAGCATGTCCCTACTCCGGCTCTTATGTGGAGGCATGGCCAGGCGCTTGTGCATGCTGCCCCGTCAGCAGGTGCTACCCCTGCAGCTCCCGTTGGCTGCAGTTCCTGCCCAATGGGAGCTGCGTGGGTGGTGCTTGGGGCAGGGCAGCATGCAGAGCCCCTGGCTGTCCCTATGTGTAGGAGCTGGAGAAGGAATACGCCAGCTGCTTCCCGGGAGCCGCACAGCTCGGAGGCACTGCCAGCCAGTCAACGGCCAGGTCAATGGGAGCTGCAGGGGCAGTGCTTGCAGCAGAGCGCAGAGCCCCTCCCGGCCCCCTACACCTGGACCAGGGCGGGGCCAGCCTCTCTGTACAACTCAGGGCATCCTAAGCTCAGTTATCGCGATGAACGTATGGTCCCTACTGGGGAGATTAGCCCCCCACCCTGACAAGTAGCAAAGCCAGACCCTGCCTCAGAGAATCCCGATCTAGGGTCAGGCAGGACCAAGCAGGGGGCACACAGATGGGAGGGGGTGACGGCAGTTCTGGGTGCCTCGATGCAGGGGGGAGAGGACCTGTGCACAGCTCTGGGTGCAACCTCACTGGCTCGGAGCAGAGCAACCTCCATGCTGCTGTGAGGGCTGAGCCGGGAGAGCAACACCCCTTTGGCTTGGTGCAGGGGGGTGGGCTTGGAGAAACGGGCGCTGCTTTCAGGGTGATGGCTCCAGCTGGGCACATCTCCCCCCTCAAGGAGCGTGGCAGGAGGGGCAGGGGCTCAGCGGTGCCCCAGAGAGGCCAGCAGGAACAATCCTGCCCTGGAGCCCAGCTGGCTGGTGACCTGTCGCCAGCCCTGGTAGCGCCTAAGACCCCGCAGCTTGTCCAGCTTGGGCCCCGCCCACAGGCCTAGAGATGCCAGTTCTCAGCAGGTGCCACGACACAACCACAATCATTACCGAACATGAATCTGTAATTCCTGGGGCCGGGGACAGCCCTGAGCGCTGGCATGCGAGGCAGCCGTGCTGGCTCTGCCCTGCAGAGCAGGAAGCCGGCAGGCAGTGATGACCCATGGCCCTTTGCCAGGGGACACACAGGTCGGCTAACGGCAGCTGCCTAAGGCAGTGCCCAGCGTCTCTTTCAAGTCCCATGAGTGGCTACGTGACACTGCTTGTGGACATCTCCCCCCTTCCCCAACACTCCCTGTGTGGGTGTGAGTCGCCATGTCCCCTGTATGGGGGTGGGT
The DNA here is from genome assembly GCA_026122505.1 of Aldabrachelys gigantea. Classification (NCBI taxonomy): domain Eukaryota; kingdom Metazoa; phylum Chordata; order Testudines; family Testudinidae; genus Aldabrachelys; species Aldabrachelys gigantea. The sequence continues at coordinate 299,212,583 of CM047480.1, forward strand.
CGCCAGGTCCCCTGCACCAGGGGGGAGGGGGTCGCTGGGTCCCCTGTGTGGGGGGGGGTTGCCAGGTTCCCTGCGCAGGGCAGGTCGCCGGGCTCTCTGTGTGGGGGGAGGTTTGCCAGGTTCCCTGCGAAGGGCAGATCGTTGGGCTCCCTGTGCGGGGGGGGGGTCGCTGGGCTCTCTGCGTGGGGGAGGGGAAAATCACTGGGCTCCCTGTGTGGGGGGGCCGCCGGGTTCCCTCTGTGGGGGTGGGGTCGCCAGGTCCCCTGCACTGGGTGGGGTTGTCGAGTCCCCTGCATGAGGGGGTTTGCCAAGTTCCCAACGCAGGGCAGATCGCCGGGCTCCCTGTGCAGGGGGGGAGGGGGGGAATCGCTGGGCTCCCTGTGTGGGGTGGGGGGTCGGTCCCCTGTGCCAGGGGGATTGGTGGGCTCCCTGCATGGGGGGGGTTGCTGGGTTCCCTGGGCTGGGCAGATCACCAATCTCCCTGAGTGGGGAGGGGGATCGCCGATCTCCCTGCGTTGGGGGGGGAATCGCCGGGTTCCCTGCGCTGGGGGGAGCGAATTGCCGGGTCCCCTGTGCTAGGCAGATCACCGATCTCTCTGAGTTGGGGGGGATCGCTAGGGTCCCTGCGTGCAGGGCTGGATTAACCTTTTCTGGGCCTGGTGCCAAACATATTTGTGGGCCCCCATGGGTGCAAAGAAGCATGGTGTGGGGAGGTCAGTCCCCGGAGAGGGGGGCCAGCCAGAAGCAATGGGGCAGAGCATGGTGGGGCTGGCCCCACCCCACCCCGTGCAGGGCACTATTTACAAACCAGCAGTTGCCAGACACATAGTGACCTGCCCGGCCCTATGCTGCCAGCCTGTCCCTTCTCCTTGGGGGCAGGTCTATGCCACAACACACAGCCCCCCCACCCAACACCACCTGACTCCCTGTGCCCAGCGCCCCCCCAACCCCCTCCACAGAAATGCACAGCGCCCTGCACACCATTCCTGCCCAGCACTCCCCTGCCCACAACCCCACAACTGCCTGGCACCCCACACAGATCTTCCCTGCCCCCTCACAGCCCAGCACCCCCCTGGATCCCCCAGAGACCCACTCCCCCAAGCCCTGCCTCCTGGTCGCACTCACCAGCCCAGCTGGGAGGCGACTGTCTGCCGGGCTGAGCCGGCAGCGTAACCAGGGCTGGTTCCTGGGCGGGGAATTGCTCCAGCGCCTCGGGAGCCGTGGGATCAGCCAGGCCATGGTCTGCCCCAGCCGGGCTCCCTGAGCACCCACTTGCCTGGAGCGGCCCAGCCAAGGCCCCCCTCCTCTCCCCAACGTCGTCCCCCCTGACCGGCTGAAACCTGGAACTGGCCAAGCTTCTGCACCATCCCAGGCGGCTCAGCTCCAGGGAGACCCACAGGTGGTGGGAAGCAGAGACTGCCCGGAGCTGGAGGTGCGCTGGGGTCCCGCCAGGAGGCAGAGAGAAGCTGGGGGTGGGTGGGATGGGGACAGAGAGGAGCCCTTGGCCAGTCGGCAGGCAGGCTAAGCGGAGCAAGTGGTGGATGGGTGGGGGAGCCTGTGGGGTCTCGGGGCGCAGTGCAAGCGGAGCAGGTCGGGGCGCCTTCTGAGCATGGGCCCGGCTCCATGGCGCCATTGTAAAACCGGCACTGCCTGAGCAGGGCAGATCACCGGGTCCTCTGCGTAGGGGGAGATCGCTGGGTCCCCTGCACGGGGCGAATCGCCGATCTCCCTGCCTGGGGGAGGATCGCTGGATTCCCTGCATGAGGGGGGAATCGCCGGGTCCCTGGATGGGGCGGGGGTCGCCAGGCTCCCTGTGTGGGGTGGGTTGCCGGGTCCCCTGTATGGGGCAGCTTGCCGCGTCCCCTGTTTGTGTGTGTGTGGGGGGGGTTGCCAGGCTCCCTGTGTGGGGCGGGTTACCAGGTCCCCTGTGTGGGGCAGATCACTAGGTTCCCTGCGTGGGGGGGTGGATCACCAGGTTCCCTGCATGGGTGAGATTTCGGGTTCCTTGCACGAGTGAGATTGCCGGACTCCCTACGCAGGGGGAGGGGAATTGCTGGGTTCCCTGCGTGTCTGCCAGGAGCGGGGTGGATCCTCTTGCTGGGCGGCTGAGCCTCTCCCCGCCACTCCTGAATTCCAGGCCTCTGTGCACACAGTTTTGCTCCTTGTGGCGCAGACAGTGTGGGGCTGGAAGAGACCTGGATTCCACACCCCCCACCCCTGCGAACGTTTGGCAAACAGCAGCCCACAAATGGGGTGGAAGCAGCAGAGGGGAGGGGAGCTGGACCCACCTCTCAGCCTGTGCTGAGCCTGCGGCTCTCTGGGCAGGGGCTGTCGTGACCTGTGAGTGCAGCACCTGGCCCTCACTGCTCCCCCAGATACCCGGCCCAGACAGCTCCCTGCTCCTGCCCCCGCCCCCGCGAGGGTAGCTCTCAGGGGTGGGGGGGCCTGGGGGAGGGCCTGAGTGAAACAATTCTTCCAAGGAGGCAGGGGCCTGGGAGTCGGGCCAAGTGGCTGGGGGCCGTGCAGGATGGTCAGGGGCGGCTGGAGACTCCTGGCTGCAGTTGGGTGAATTTCAGGTTTTCTCCTTTCTAAGGTGAGCTGGGACACAGCAACCACATGAAGTGCTCATGTAAGCAGGGGAACGATCCTGCTACTGTGGGGAACTTTCCTGGCTCCTGCACTACCCCGGTGAAGTGGGCTGGCGAAAGGATCTGAGTCCTTGCTCCCACTTCCTCCACCCAGAGGCCTCCCTGCGCTCGAGGGCTCCCCTGCCACTCTCCTGTCTGGCAGAGTCCTCGTAACCCCAACAAGGCTGGGCCCAGGATTCCTGGGGGGCTCGACCCCCAACCCTGCTGTGGTCACCTAGGACAGGGGCTAGGGTGTCCCCACTCTGGGTACTATCTCTGCACGGGGCACCTCCCTGATCCACTGATCATTTCATACGATTTAAAGCAATACAGTTTATTTAATTAACAATTAGTTTAAAAAGGAATAAAGAAACATGGGAAAGGTTCAAGGAAACACATCACCCTGCTCTGTGGCAGGGACCATCACAAACAGTGTCTCTGGACATCAGGGCACTTCACAGTCTGTTCCTCGTAGGTCCCAGGTCTGCTCAGGCCCTGGGTGTGCTGCAGGACGCTGCGGGTTGGACACTTGCAATGGTGGTGGCCACACACCTCAGGGCTTTGGGTGGTGGGACCCTTCTTCCCAGCGTCAGCCCAAAAACCCCCTCCCAGCCTGGCCTGCAAGGACCCTTGGCTGGGGGTGTCTTTCTGCACTGGGCCCTTTGCCCAGGGTCCCCCTTGGCTGGCCCCAGTTGCTCACCACACCTGGGGCTCTATGGCTGCAGCTCTGCTCCCTGCACAGGATCTGCTCCCCCTGGGCTGTGTCTCTGGCTCTGCTCCCAGCACAGGATCTGCTCTCTCTGGGCTGCCCCTGGCTCTGCTCCCAGCTCTGCTCCCAGCACAGGATCTGCTCCCCCTGGGCTGTGTCTCTGGCTCTATGGCTGCAGCTCTGTTCCCAGCACAGGATCTGCTCTCCCTGGGCTGCTTCTCTGGCTCTGCTCCCAGCACAGGATCTGCTCTCCCTGGGCTGTCCCTGGCTCTGCTCCCAGCACAGGATCTGCTCCCCCTGGGCCGTGTCTCTGGCTCTGTAGCTGCAGCTCTGTTCCCAGCACAGGATCTGCTCTCTCTGGGCTGCCCCTGGCTCTGCTCCCAGCTCTGCTCCCAGCACAGGATCTGCTCCCCCTGGGCTGTGTCTCTGGCTCTATGGTTGCAGCTCTGTTCCCAGCACAGGATCTGCTCTCCCTGGGCTGCTTCTCTGGCTCTGCTCCCAGCACAGGATCTGCTCTCCCTGGGCTGTCCCTGGCTCTGCTCCCAGCGCAGGATCTGCTCCCCCTGGGCCGTGTCTCTGGCTCTGTGGCTGCAGCTCTGTTCCCAGCACAGGATCTGCTCTCCCTGGGTTGTGCCTCTGGCTCTGCTCCCAGCTCTGCTCCCAGTACAGGATTGGCTCTCCCTGGGCCGTGTCTCTGGCTGGCCCAGCTCTGCTCCCAGCACAGGATCTTCTCCCCCTGGGCTGTGTCTCTGGCTCTATGGTTGCAGCTGTGTTCACAGCACAGGATCTGCTCTCCCTGGGCTGCTTCTCTGGCTCTGCTCCCAGCACAGGATCTGCTCTCCCTGGGCCGTGTCTCTGGCTCTGTGGCTGCAGCTCTGTTCCCAGCACAGGATCTGCTCTCCCTGGGCTGTGCCTCTGGCTCTGCTCCCGGCTCTCCTCCCAGCTCTGCTCCCAGCACAGGATCTGCTCTCCCTAGGCTGAGTCTCTGGCTCTGTGGCTGCAGCTCTGCTCCCAGCACAGGATCTGCTCTCCCTGAGCTGCTTCTGTGACTTTGCTCCCAACTCTGACCTGCTGCCTGACCTGTTTCTCTGGCCTGGCTCTGCTCCCAACTCAGCTTGGGCCCCTGCTCTCTCCTTAGCTCAGCCCCACTCTGTCTGACCCAGGTGTGATGAACTGGGACTGTTTTAATGTTTGCTCTGAACACTGTGTTGGTGCCTCAGTGTCCCCTGTGCAGTTCTTAAGTATCTAGGTGGTGGGATAAGGTTGCTGCAGAGCAAAGGGCCAGTGAACATAAATGCCTGGCACTCTGTCTCCTAGCAACTGATGGCCTGGGCCCCTCCCCTGCAAAGGTGCCGGCTGAAGGTGTTGGAGACAAAGGGATCAGGTGACCTCCTGGCCCGGGAAAGGGGCTGGAGGGGGAGTTAGTCTGGAGCTGCCTGGGGACAAGGAGTGAAGTGCAGACCTAGGGGTCTGGCTCACTGCCCCCCAGAATGGACCCGGCCGAGGGGTCTGGTTCGCTGTATCTACAAGCTCTGTTTTAGACCCTGTTCCTGTCATCGAATAAACCTCTGTTTTGCTGGCTAAGAGTCACGTCTGACTGCCAAGTGGGGGTGCAGAACCCTGTGGCTTCCCCAGGACCCCGCCTGGGTGGGCTCGCTGTGGGAAGCCCACGGAGGGGCAGAGGATGCTGAATGCTCCAAGGAGAGACCCAGGAGGTGAAGTCGTGTGAGCTTCTTGCCCTGAACAAGTCTGCTCCAAGGGAGAGGAGGCTCCCCAAAGTCCTGCCTGGCTTTGTGGGGAGCAGTTCCAGAGCATCGCCCGGGGACTCCGTGACACCAGGTAATTCCAGCTCACGCAGAGGATGGGACCCCCCCCACACCTGGCCTCCTGTCTCCCTCATTAGCCTGCCCATCCTGTCAATCAGGCTGAGCTGGAGCATTGGCCTCTCCCCACAGTTCCTGGGGACTGTCAGTCTCAGGGTCCTGATTTCCCATCGACCCGCCCCCTTTTAGTGCTGGGAGCTAGCAACCAAACACCCCCACTGAATGTTAGTAAGGGGGCAACAGTCCCCTTACACCCAGATAAACCCCTGCCCGGACTGGCAAGGGGCTGCCCTGACTCCGTCCCCATGAACGTGTGCGCCGACCTTGCCCTGCTTTTTCAGAGCCTCCGCCCCTTCCACCCCCACCCCACAGGGCATCTGCCTTTCTCTTCCCGCATGTGTAGCCCATCTGCCAGGTGGTGTTGGCAGTATTGTGCTCTGGGTTCAATATCTGGGGTCCACTTAACATTACAGAACAGAACTGGCTCGAGCCCCGAGCCAGAGACCTAGCAACTAAGCCCCGTGTGTCCCTCAGAGGCAGCGCTGGGTCTGCGGGTAACAGAGGAACTGTTACTAAAAGGAGAGGGAACCCGGCATTCATTTCGGCAAACACCAACAATGCCAAAGTACAGAAACCCCGTAAATGCTCGCCCCCTGGTGTCACAGGCAGTGTCTTTTGCCTCAGTTTCCCACCCTGCTGAGTGACAGCCCAACAGCCAAATGTTCCTTCGACACACCACTCCCCTTTCCCACTGCGGCAGCCACACAGCATTGGTTGGCTGAAGTCCCAGGATCCAGGAGGTGGGGGAGGTGGTCCTGGAGGTCACCTCTTTCTCCTGAGGGGGCTGGTGGTTGAGCGGTGCCTCCACTGTGGCTGCAGGCTCTGCCCCCAGCACTGCTGCTGTGCCGTCACTGCTGCGTCTAACTGCGATGCCACGGGCTGGCTGTCCATCACCTTGTCTACCTTGTCTGTCCCCCAGCCCAGGTCTCGGGTCACCTCTCCATCCTATGCCTCGGCCAGCTGATCGGTGGGTCCAACTCTGGCCATCCGAGAAAGCACCAGGATTCTCAGGTGGTGCTGGTCAGCGGGCATGGCCTCAGCCAGGAACTGACCCAACCACTCTGTCTGTCCCTCGGCTTCGGCATCACTTCCCGCTTAGTGCGTGCGGTTCATCTGGGTGTCCCCCCACTTGGGGGCCCATTCAGTGCAGTTCTGCTGCCCATACTCACTCACTCAGGAAAATAACTGCATTGCTCCTGGGCTAAAGGGAAGCTTAAACCCAAACCAGGTACTTTGCGCTGCTGGTCACCTCGCCACAGTAGGGCACCCATGCAAATATTGGGGTTCCTGAGGTTTCTTCCCGCAATTCATCACTAGATGGCAGAGGAGAGCTCATTCAGACCCCCAGCTTAGTGACTGGACCCCATCTCGCAGGCTGCCCGTCCCCCAGCAGCACCAGCTCCTGCTGCTCGCCCCTCGTCCACTGAGCAGCAGCTACAGGGAGGCACAGCTGGAGCTGGTGCTGCTGGGCACAGAGGAGAGGCAGCAGGGGCTGGTGCTGGGAGAAGCTGCTTCTGCTGCTCCAGCGCTGTCCCCAGGACACTGGCCAGGACGCCAGCCTCCCAGGGATGCCCCCTTTCAAAGCCCAGCTCCGTACACAGTGCCACACTAACCCTGGGCCGGCTGCTGCTCAGCTGCAAATCCCCCAGACTCGGCACTGGCTCCTGCCCCAGGGCCAACGGGGAGAGTGCAAATCCCTAGTGCAGCAACCTGAACCTGCAGGTACAGCTGTGATGGAGTAGGGGCTGTCTGTGTGGGGGATGGGAGAGTTGGGGATGTCTTTAGGTGAGGGACAGGATCTGAGCCTGTAACCTGAGCCAGGTGGTGGGGAGGGGTGTCAGCACCTTTGCCCGGGAACCTGGACAAAGGAAGGGGCCGGCTGGAGGGAGTTGGGTTAGCTCAGTTTCAGTTTTGGGCTGAGTGGTTGAAATTCAGGGAATCCCAAGCTGGGGACTAAGCTTCCTGAATCCCAGAAGGACTTGACTGAGGGGTCCTGGTTGTGCCTCCAAGCTCTGCTGTAACCAGCATTCCTGTTGTCCAATAAACCTTCTGTTTTACTGGCTGGCTGAGAGTCACTGTGGGGACCAGGAAGAGGGGTGCAGGGCCAGACTCCCCCACACTCCGTGACAACTGGTGGCAGCGGCAGGAGCTACTGCACCCCGTGGACGGCGCTTCCTGCAGTAAGTGACTGGGGAGCAGTAAAACGAAGGGGTGATTAACCCCTGGGAGTGTGTGCCCAGTGAGAAGGACTTTGCAGTAACAGGGTCCCCCGGGGGATTGCAGTGAGCAGTCCCAGGGGCGGAGGAGTCTGCAGCTCGACCCTGGCAGAGGGGTGGTGACCTCAAGAAGGGCTGGTGCACTAGGGGTCCCCCTGGAAACCGTGGGGAGCGGTGAGCACCCTGACCTGTGAGTGGCCAGCAGGAAGATGTATGCCAAGCTGCGCAAGTGTGACCTGCTGGAGCTGTGCAAGCAGAGGGGGCTGCGCAGTGGGAGGCTCCCGAAAGACCAGCTGATTGCCCAGCTGGAGGAGGGAGATCGCTTGAATGAACTGATCCCTGTCTCTGAGGAAAGCAGCCTGGCAGATGCAGCACAGGCACCAGTGTCTGTTCCCGCTGGGAGTGGTCAGCTGGTGGCTGAGGGCTTCCTGAGACCCCCCCCTTCCTATGCCTAGGGGAAGGGCGGGGAGGAGCCCAGCGAATGCCGAGGGCACCGTGACCCCCCAGACCAGCAGGGGATCCTCCTGTGGAAGCTCACCCCCCAGCAGGGGATCCTCCCGGCGACGCTCGGCATCCGTGGAGCGGAAGCGGCTGGAATGGGAGAGAGAACTAAAACTGAGAGAGCTGGAGGATCGTGAGAGACAGAGGGAACATAACCGGGAGGAGAAAGAGCGACAGCGTCACCATGAGCTGGAACTGGTGAGGCTGAGGGGCAACGGGCCCCCAGCTGCGATGAGTGAGGGGGGCCCAGGATTGTGCGGAGCTTTGATAAGTGCATCCTGGCCCAGCGTAAGGAGGGGGAGGACATGGATGACTTCCTGGATGCCTTTGAGACGGCGTGCAATCTGCCCCAGGTAGATCCTGTGGACAGGCTCCGGGTTCTCACCCCCTTACTGGACCCCAAGGCCGTGGCATTGTACCGCCAGCTGGGAGAGGAGGAGAAAGGGAACTACGAACTATTCAAGCAGGCCCTGCTGCGCAAGTTTGGGCTGACTCCTGAGACGTACCAGGAGGGGTTCCAGAGTCAGTACAAAACCCTTGAGGTCTCATATCTGCAACTAGACATCCGCATGGAGGGATACACCAGCAAGTGGGCAGATGGGGCCCAGACGAAGAGGTACCTGGTTAAACTGCTGGTACTGGAGCAACTGTATGAGCGGTGCCCATCCGACCTGAGGCTGTGGTTGAGGGACCAAAAGCCAGAGAAACCGTGACATGCAGGGCGGCTGGCTGATGACTGAGAAGAGCTGGTCAGGGGGTGGCAGGGAGGAGTCCCAAAGAAACAGGCCCACTGTGATGCAGAGAGAGAGTCATCCTGGGACCTCCCAAAGGGGAAATAGGGAGAACCCCCTCCCAAGGGGAATGCCCAGTGTCAAGGACAACTGACCGGTTCGAGGGGACCAACGGGACATGAGCTGCTATCAATGTGGCCAGAGGGGCCACAGACAGTCACTGAGCTGTGCAAGAAGGGGGAGCCAGACAAGGTGGTCTGGACCGAGCAGTGCCAGGAGGCTCTCTGGCCGCTGAAGGAGGCTCTGGTTAGTGGCCCAGTTCTGGCAAACCCAGACTTTGACAAGCCCTTTATGGTGTTCACCGACGCCTCAGACACGGGACTGGGGGCGGTGTTAATGCAGGAGGATGAAAAGGGGGAGAGACACCCCATCGTGTACCTGAGCAAGAAGTTGCTTCCCCGGGAGCAGAACTACATGGCCATCGAGAAGGAATGCCTGGCCATGGTGTGGGCCCTTAAGAAGCTAGAGCCATATCTCTTTGGGCGACACTTCACCGTGTACACTGACCACTCTCCTCTGACCTGGCTGCACCAGATGAAAGGAGCCAACGCCAAGCTCCTGAGGTGGAGCCTGCTCCTGCAGGACTATGACATGGATGTGGTCCATGTGAAGGGAAGTGCCAACCTGATAGCGGACGCGTTGTCCTGGAGAGGGGGCCCTGAACTTCCCCAGGTCACTGGGCAGAGTGACCCTGCTCAGTTCAGTCTCGAAGGGGAGAGAGATGTGATGGAGTAGGGACTGTCTGTGTGGGGAATGGGAGAGCTGGAGATGTCTTTAGGTGAGGGACAGGATCTAAGTCTGTAACCTGAGCCAGGTGGGGGGGAGGGGTGTCAGCACCTTTGCCCGGGAAGCTGGACAAAGGAATCGGCCGGCTGGAGGGAGTTAGTTCAGTTGATTTTGGGCTGGGTGGTTGGAATTCAGGGAATCCCAAGCTGGGCACTAAGCTTCCTGAACCCCAGAAGGACTTGATTGAGGGGTCCTGGTTGTGCCTCCAAGCTCTGCTGTAACCTGCATTCCTGTTGTCCAATAAACCTTCTGTTTTACTGGCTGGCTGAGAGTCACTGTGGGTCCCGGGAGAGGGGTGCAGGACCGGACTCCCCCACACTCCGTGACAACAGCCCAGGCTGGAATGTCACTGATCCGCCAGCATCCGGCCCTGCCCTGATTCTGCACACTCATGGGAACCCGCCCTGGCCCATTCTCTCGCCCAGAACCCTCCCCCAGACACATCAAATCACACAGCCTCCAGGACTCCCCGCTCTAGGGGGTTTCCAGTTGGCTTCCCTCCGGTGCTGCTGAACTCTCCATCCCCACCCTCCCATCAGGGAGAGATGGTTGGAATCTCAGCCTGAGGCTGCTGCTTGTACAGGGCAAAGGGGGTCAGTGAGCCCCTTCCCGCTCATCTCTGACACCTCTGGGCCACTCCGTGTCACTTCTCTGGCCATGCTGGTGGCTACACAGGAGCAGGGCTTGCGTGGAATGAGTGCCTCCACACAGGTAATGGCCTTGTGGTCGCACGGACACTCCTAACAGGCTCCTCGCACGGCAGGCACATGTCAGTGCACTGGGCCAGCATGTGCCGTGTGAGGGTGGGGGCTCAGGGGGAAGGGGTGGCACAAGGGAAGGACCTCAGGGGAGGGGGCGTGGCCTCAGGGGAAGGAGCGAGGCTTGAAGGAAAGGGGTGGCCCCCCCATGTTTAGAGGCCTTCTGCTGCTAATCCAGCCCACAGGAGGGGGCAGGGGGAGTCTTGCCTCTGGCATTTCTCACCTCACTCTCACTGTTGCCTGGGTGCCCCCAGCCAAGGGGGCTGCACTGGCTCCACTCACTGCCTCTAGTCCAGTTCCTGGCATTGTGTCTACAGAGATGCTTCTCTTGTCCACATGTACCATATCTCATGGAGCCTCTTTTCTCTCCGCAGAGACGCAGGCGCTGCCCCAGGAGGAGAGCAAGGCCCCACCGGAGCAGAGCAGAGCGCAGTAGGGCAGCAGGCATGGCGCACAAGCAGGCAGTGAATGGACATGCCACCCCCACAGCTCACCCAGAAGACATCCCAGGAGGAAGTCACTTCCATCAGGTCATGCAGCCTGGCAAGCAGGGACAGGCGGGTGTGGAGCCACACAGTGTCAGAGAGCCCCAGCTGGGGAGTGGGACCATTGCTGGGGTGTATGTGGAGGCTTCCAAGAAGACAATGAGTTTTTATGATGCCACCAGAGAGCACTTCCTGATGTCTGAGCCAGCACTTGCTCTTCTGGAGGCTCAGGCAGCCACAGGCTTCCTCATTGATCCGGTGGGGAACAAGCGGCTCTCCGTAGCAGAGGCTGTGAGACTCGGGCTGGTAGGCCTGGAGCTGAAAGAAAAGCTGCTGTCTGCAGAGAGAGCAGCAGCTGGCTTCACAGACCCCTACACGGATGAGAAGATCTCGCTCTATCAAGCCATCCGAAAAGAGCTGCTCGGGCGGGAGCAGGGTGCCCGTCTGCTGGAGGTCCAGATCGCCACAGGCGGCCTTGTGGATCCAGCCACCAGCCACCGCATCCCCATGGAGGTTACCTACGAGCAGGAACACTTTGGTGACGAGATGAGCCAGCTCCTCTCTGACCCCAGCTCTGCTGCTGCCAGAGGGTTTCTTGACCCAAACACCAGCGAGAGGGTCACCTATCGGGAGCTTAAGAAACGGTGCATCATCGATCCGACCACAGGGCTCCTCCTCCTGCCTCTGAAAATCACCTTCCCGGGGCTGAGAGGGACAGTGAGCAGCAGTGAGCTGCTCAGCTCCAGCATCATCGACATGGACACGTTCAGGGCCCTCCAGGAAGGCCAGGTCTCTGTCCAGGAGGTAGCAGAGATGGACCACGTTCAGCAGTACCTGGAGGGCACAGGAAGCATTGCAGGTGTTGCTGTACTGCCTACCGGTGAGAGGAAGAGTCTGTACCAGGCGCTGACAGAGCACCTTCTCATGCCAGGCACAGCACTGGCCCTCCTGCAGGCCCAGGCTGCCACCGCCTGCCTGACCGAGCCCGCCAAGACCCAGAGACTCTCCGTTGATGATGCTGTCAAGGCTGGTGTGGTTGGCCCGGAGCTCTATGAGAAGCTGTCGTCCGCTGAGAGAGCCGCCACTGGGTACCGAGACCCCTGCACTGGGGAGCTGCTTTCTCTGTTTCAAGCCATGAGTAAGGGGCTCGTTGCCAGGGACCAGGGGACTTACCTACTGGAGGCCCAGCTGGCCACTGGTGGCCTCATCGATCCAGTCCACAATCACCGTGTCCCAGTGGAGATGGCCTGCCAACAGGGCTACCTTGATGAAGACATGAAGCGGCTTCTCTTCCATCCCACCCATGACATCAAAGGGTTCTTCGACCCCAACACAAAGGAGACCCTGATGTACGCAGAGTTATTGGAGAGGTGCGTCACTGACCCAGACACTGGTCTCCGCCTGCTGCCACTCTTCGGAGATGATGGGGAAGGGTCTCGGGGTGTGCAGTCCTTCATTGACCACAGGACCCGAATGGCTTTGGAAAACACAACAGTACCTGTGGCCTGTGGCAAATTCAAGGGGAAGTCGGTGTCGCTCTGGAAACTCCTCTTCTCTGACTACTTCACAAGTGCGCAAAGGGCCACACTTACCCAGCAGTGCCGCACCGCGACTCTCTCCATGCAGGAACTGGCTAAGACCGTCAGCACTGCTGTTCAGCAAATGGCTTCCACTGCCAATATCACCTTTGAAGGCCTGAGGCACAAGGTGACCCCTAGCCAGCTCCTGAGTGCTGAAATCATCAACAGGGATTTGTTTGAGAAGCTGAGCCAAGGGGAGACATCAGCCAGAGAAGTTGTTGGCATGGACACAGTCAGGAAGTACCTGGAAGGGACAGGCAGTATCAGTGGGCTGCTGCTGCCCGATTCCCAGGAGAAAATCAGCATCTACCAGGCAAAGAGGAAAGGCCTTCTAATGCCAGGGACGTCTCTCATCCTCCTCGAGGCACAGGCTGCCACTGGATTCATCATCGACCCAGCTGCTAACAAGAAATATTCTGTGGAGGAGGCTCTACGAGCCAACATCATCGGCCCAGATATTTACAACAAGCTGCTGGCAGCAGAGAAAGCAGTCACTGGCTACAAAGACCCCTACACGGGCAACAAGATCTCCCTCTTCCAGGCCATGAAGAGAGACCTAATAGTCAAAGACCACGGCATCCGCCTGCTAGAGGCCCAGATCGCCACCGGCGGCATCATCGACCCCGTTCACAGCCACCGAATCCCTGTGGAGGTGGCTTACAAGCGGGGCTACTTCGACAAGAAGATGAACCTGATCCTCTCTGACCCCAGCGATGACACCAAGGGCTTCTTTGACCCCAACACGCACGAGAACCTCACGTACTTGCAGCTGAAGGAGAAGTGCATCACAGAGCCCTCCACCGGACTCTGCCTCCTGCCTCTGAACAGCAAGAAGCGCCAGTTCATCAACGACGCCACCAAAGAAGCCTTCAGGAGCACCTGGCTCCTCGTGAAGTATGGGAGGTTCCGAGGAGAAAGGGTCTCTGTGTGGGACCTGTTGAACTCTGAGTATTTCAGTGAGGGAAAGCGGCGGGAGATATTTAATCACTACCAGCTGCGGAAGCTCACCCTGGAGCAGATCACACTCATGTTGGAGGAAGAGATGAAAAAATGGGCCCACATCAAATTCCCAGCCATGAGAGGCAGCGTCACGGCCTACCACCTGCTAGAAACTGGCATCATAGACAAGGCCCTGTTTGAGAGGGTGCTGGAGGGAGCCGTGAGCCCGGAGGATGTCCTGCGCATGGACTCTGTCCGTAAATACCTCTATGGCTCTGGCAGCATCGGGGGGATTGTGCTCCAGCCATCAAACCAGAGAATGAGCATCTATGAAGCCATGAAGCAGAAGATTGTGATGCCAGGGGTGGCTCTCCCACTGCTCGAGGCCCAGGCTGCTACTGGTTTCATCATTGACCCAGTGAACAACCAGAAGCTGTGCGTTGATGAAGCTGTAAGGGAAGGGGTTATTGGGCCAGAACTCCATGAGAAACTGCAGCACGCGGAAGGAGCCGTAATGGGCTATAAAGACCCTTTCACCGGAGAAAAGATCTCCCTCTTCCAAGCCATGAAGAAGGGCCTCATCACCGAAAAACAGGCTATTCAGCTCATGGAAGCCCAAATTGCCACAGGAGGCATCATTGATCCCCACCGTGGCCACTATGTCCCTGTGAAATTTGCGCAGAAACAAGGCTACTTGGATGAGGACATGAGCAAAACCCTCTCTAGTGCCTCCGACAATACCAGGGTCTACTGCGTCCCCAACACCAAAGAGCCTGTGACCTATGCTCAGCTCATCGCGCGCTGTCAGAAGGACAAAAACTCTGGGCTCCACTTGCTCCCTTTGCCACAGACAGCGGTGCCTGTCCGCACGGATGAGCAGATCCAGCAGCTATTCAAGGAGACCATGGTGAAGGAGAAAGGGGTCTCCCTCTGGGAGCTGATCCACTCTGGCTACTTCACTGAGGAGCAGAGAAATGACTTTATGGAGAAGTACCGGTCTGAGGATGTGTCTGCCTGGCAGCTGGTCACTCTTGTCCTGAAGCTTGTTGAGGAAATAGAGATGAAAGCCCATACCCACATCACCTTTGAAGGCCTCAGGCGCAGCGTGCCTGCAGTCTGGCTGCTCGATACTGGCATCATTACTGAGAAGACGTTCGAGGATCTGGCTCAGGGAACACGAACAGCCAGAGAAGTAGGCGAGATGGAGAGTGTGAAGAGATACTTACAGGGCACAGGGAGCATTGCTGGGATTTTCATACAGGCCTCCAAGAAGAGGATGAGCATTTACCAAGCAATGAAAAACAATCTCCTCCTGCCAGGGACAGGGGTGTTGTTGCTAGAGGCTCAAGCAGCTACAGGAGCTGTTATAGACCCAGTAACAAACCAGAAACTTGGTGTGGAGGAGGCAGTCAAAGCAGGCATTGTCGGTGAGGAACTCATGGAGAAGCTGCTTCTAGCAGAGAGAGCAGTGACCGGTTACACAGACCCATACACGGGGAACTCAATCTCAGTCTATCAAGCAATCAGGAAAGGCCTCATTCCCATGAGCGATGGTGTTCGCTTAATAGAGGCCCAACTGGCTACAGGAGGGGTCATTGATCCCATCCACCATCATCATCTTCCTCTTCCTGCTGCCTACATGCATGGCTTTTATGATGAAGAAATGAATCAGGCCCTATCCCAGCCCACTGCCAACTCCAAAGTCTTCTTTGACCCAAACACAAAGGAAAACTTGACCTACCAGCAGCTGAAAGACAGGTGTGTCCCTGATGCTGGGACAGGCCTCTGGCTACTACCTCTGTCTCAAACTGCAGCATTCTATGTGGACAAACAAACCATGGAGGTGCTGAAATCTGTGACAGTCTGTGTCGCAGTAGGACGGTTCAAAGGGCAGACAGTTTCTGTCTGGGACCTTCTCAACTCTGAGTACATCACAGACTGCAAGCAGAGAGAGCTGGTGGAACTATACAAACAGGAGAATGCTGTGGCCCTGCAAGAAATCATCACCACCGTTACCACAATCATTGAAGAAACTGAGAAGCAAGGCAAGAGGTTCACGTTCAAGGGCCTGCGGAAGCAGGTGTCTGCCAGCGACCTCTTCCAGTCTCAGCTGATAGACAAGAAAACCCTGGATGAACTCAAGCAGGGACAGAAAACTGTCAAAGAAGTCACAGAGATGGACTCCGTCCGGAGATACCTGGAGGGGGGTAACTTCATAGCTGGAGTGCTAGTACAGCCAGCCGATGAGAAGATGAGCATCTACCAGGCTATGATGAGAGGAATGCTGAGGCCGGGCACTGCACTGGTGTTGCTGGAGGCGCAGGCTGCCACCGGGTTTGTTATTGACCCAGTGAAGAACAAGAAGCTGTCAGTGGAGGAGGCACTCGCTGCTGGGCTCATTGGACAACAGGTCTATGAGAAGCTGCTGTCAGCAGAGAGAGCAGTGACCGGATACACTGACCCCTGCACAAAAGGCCAAATCTCCCTCTTCGAAGCCATGAACCAGGGGCTGATCCTCAAGAGCCATGGCATCCGCCTGCTGGAGGCCCAAATCGCCACCGGCGGCATCATCGACCCCGTGCACAGTCACCGCCTCCCTGTGGAGGTGGCTTACAAGCGAGGCTACTTCGACGAAGAGATGAACCGGATCCTCTCTGACCCCAGCGATGACACCAAGGGCTTCTTCGACCCCAACACACACGAGAACCTCACTTACATACAACTCCTAGAGAGATGTGTGCAAGACCCTGAGACTGGGCTGTACATGCTCCAAATAGTAAAGCATGGAGGGACATACTTCTATATTGATGAGTCAATGAAACAATTTTTACGCTCAAAACCCATTAAAATGCAAGTTGGCAAGTTCAAAGGCCAAACTGTGTCCCTCTGGGACCTGCTGTGCTCTCAGTACATCTCAGAACAAAAAAGAAAAGAACTAGTGAAGCAATATAAATGTGAAACCCTGACAGTAGAACAGCTCATCACAGTTATCACCACCATCACTGAGGAAATGGAACTCAGAACCCAAGCCCTTAAGGTTAAAGGACTCAGAGGACATGTATCTGTGTCAGAGTTATTCAACGCGGAGATCATTGACAAGACAACACTGGACAATCTGCAAAAAGGAACTCTCACGGTCCATAAACTGACACAAATGGACTCTGTCAAGAGGTATCTGGAAGGAACTGGCAGCATTGCTGGAGTTCTGCTGTCAGCCAAGAAAGAGAAGATGAGCATCTACCACGCCCTAGAGAGGGGTCTCCTAACACCAGAATCAGCACTGGTACTGCTGGAGGCGCAGGCTGCCAGCGGCTTTATCACTGACCCGCTCAAGAACGAGAAGCTGTCCGTCGATGAAGCTGTCTCCGCCGGCCTGGTGGGCAGTGAGCTTCACGAGAAGCTGCTCTCTGCAGAGAGAGCAGTGACCGGATACACTGACCCCTACACGGGCAACAAGATCTCCCTCTTCCAGGCCATGAAGAGAGACCTGATAGTCAAAGACCATGGCATCCGCCTGCTGGAGGCCCAGATCGCCACCGGCGGCATCATCGACCCCGTGCACAGTCACCGCCTCCCCGTGGAGGTGGCTTACAAGCGGGGATATTTGGACGATGACACATTTCTTCTTCTTTCTGATCCAGAACATGGCAGCAAAAGATTTGTGGATCCTAACACGCAAGAAAAACTCAGTTATGCCCAGCTCCTGCAGAGATGTAGCAAAGACCCAGACACAGGACTGTGCCTGCTCCAGATAACAGAAAGGAAGGAAGACTATTTCTACATTGATGAGCAAACAAAAAATACAATGTTATTAACCATAGTTCAAGTACCGGTAGGGAAATACAAAGGACATACTCCATCTCTATGGGAACTCCTCTCTTCTGACTATATCACTGAGGAACAGAGGAAGGCATTAGTAAAACAATACAAAAAAGAATCCACAGCTATCCTACAAAAGATCACTGATAGAATTTTAACCATTATACATGAAAAAGAGAAGAGCAGAAAAGATATATGGTTCCAGGGAATAAGACAACAAATCACTGCATCAGAACTATTCAACGCACAAATAATAACCAGAGACACAATGGTAAAGCTAGAGGAAGGAAAACAGACTGCAAAAGATATAGCAAAGATGGATTCCGTAAAGAGATACCTCGAAGGAACTAGCTGCATCGCCGGAGTCCTTGTGCCGTCCAAGACGGACCCGTCCAAGGCAGAGAAGGTGAGCATCTACCAGGCCATGGGGAAGGGGATTCTGAGGCCGGGCACCGCGCTGGTGCTGCTGGAGGCGCAGGCTGCCAGCGGCTTTATCACTGACCCGCTGAAGAACGAGAAGCTGTCCGTCGATGAAGCCGTCTCCGCCGGCCTGGTGGGCCGTGAGCTTCACGAGAAGCTGCTCTCTGCAGAGAGAGCAGTGACCGGATACACTGACCCCTACACGGGCGGCAAGATCTCCCTCTTCCAGGCCATGAAGAGAGACCTGATAGTCAAAGACCACGGCATCCGCCTGCTGGAGGCCCAGATCGCCACCGGCGGCATCATCGACCCCGTGCACAGTCACCGCCTCCCCGTGGAGGTGGCCTACAAGCGGGGCTACTTCGACGAAGAGATGAACCGGATCCTCTCTGACCCCAGCGACGACACCAAGGGCTTCTTCGACCCCAACACGCACGAGAACCTCACCTACATGCAGCTCCTCAGCAGATGCGTCCCAGACCCAGACACGGGGCTCCTGATGCTTCAGCTGATGCACAAAGGCTCCGTGCTCTTCCAGCTAGATGAAAAAACACGAATCTCCTTACAGTCTGCCCCTGCCACCGTCAGCGTGGGACTCTTCCAGGGGCAGAACGTGACCGTGTGGGAGCTTCTCTTCTCCAGATACGTCCCTGACCAAAAAAGGCAGGAGCTTCTGAAGAAGTACAAAGCGGGGACGCTAACCATTCAGGAAATGACGACCATCGTCACCACCCTCATCACCGAGGCCGAGCAAAAGAGCAGCAGAGAGCCCGGGCACGCGAAAAGTCCGAGCACGCAAGGGGCAACGTCACAGAACGCCGAGGCTGCCCGTTCGCAGAGAGACGAAAAACGGGAGGCGGCCTTGAAGACTACGACAGTCGACGGGCCGGGGGGCGAGTTCGGAGGGCGAAAGGTCTCTGTGTGGGACCTGCTCTTCTCCAAGTACGTCCCGGAAGAGAAAAGACAAGAGCTTCTAAAGAAGTACAAAGCAGGGACGCTAACCATTCAAGAAATGATAACCGTCACCACCACCATCATCACCGAGACAGAGGAAAAGAGCGGCAAACAGCCCGGAGGCGTGGAAGGCTCCTGCCGAGAGGAGCGAACATCCGGGAGAGCTGCCAGCGCCCCTTCTCCACGGGGCCAAGAGGCGGAAAAGACCCTCCGGCTCGCGACCGTCGATGTATCGGTCGGCGAGTTCCAAGGGCGAAAGGTCTCCGTGTGGGAACTTCTCTTCTCCAAATACCTCTCAGAGGAGAAAAGGCAGGAGCTCCTGGAGCAGTACCGAGCAGGGACGGTGACTCTGGAGGAGCTGGTCAGAAGCCTCACCACCATGGTTGAGGAGACAGAAGAGAGAAGCAGCAAAGTGAAGTTCTCGGGCCTCAGGAGGCAGGTGACTGCCTCAGAGCTGTTCAGCTCTGACATTATTGACCAGAACACGCTGACTGAACTCACCCGGGGCACCAAGACGGTGGAGGAGATCACGGAAATGGATTCCGTAAAGAGATACCTCGAAGGAACTAGCTGCATCGCCGGAGTCCTTGTGCCGTCCAAGACGGACCCGTCCAAGGCAGAGAAGATGAGCATCTACCAGGCCATGGGGAAGGGGATTCTGAGGCCGGGCACCGCGCTGGTGCTGCTGGAGGCGCAGGCTGCCAGCGGCTTTATCACTGACCCGCTGAAGAACGAGAAGCTGTCCGTCGATGAAGCCGTCTCCGCCGGCCTGGTGGGCCGTGAGCTTCACGAGAAGCTGCTCTCTGCAGAGAGAGCAGTGACCGGATACACTGACCCCTACACGGGCGGCAAGATCTCCCTCTTCCAGGCCATGAAGAGAGACCTGATAGTCAAAGACCACGGCATCCGCCTGCTGGAGGCCCAGATCGCCACCGGCGGCATCATCGACCCCGTGCACAGTCACCGCCTCCCCGTGGAGGTGGCCTACAAGCGGGGCTACTTCGACGAAGAGATGAACCGGATCCTCTCTGACCCCAGCGACGACACCAAGGGCTTCTTCGACCCCAACACGCACGAGAACCTCACCTACATGCAGCTCCTCAGCAGATGCGTCCCAGACCCAGACACGGGGCTCCTGATGCTTCAGCTGATGCACAAAGGCTCCGTGCTCTTCCAGCTAGATGAAAAAACACGAATCTCCTTACAGTCTGCCCCTGCCACCGTCAGCGTGGGACTCTTCCAGGGGCAGAACGTGACCGTGTGGGAGCTTCTCTTCTCCAGATACGTCCCTGACCAAAAAAGGCAGGAGCTTCTGAAGAAGTACAAAGCGGGGACGCTAACCATTCAGGAAATGACGACCATCGTCACCACCCTCATCACCGAGGCCGAGCAAAAGAGCAGCAGAGAGCCCGGGCACGCGAAAAGTCCGAGCACGCAAGGGGCAACGTCACAGAACGCCGAGGCTGCCCGTTCGCAGAGAGACGAAAAACGGGAGGCGGCCTTGAAGACTACGACAGTCGACGGGCCGGGGGGCGAGTTCGGAGGGCGAAAGGTCTCTGTGTGGGACCTGCTCTTCTCCAAGTACGTCCCGGAAGAGAAAAGACAAGAGCTTCTAAAGAAGTACAAAGCAGGGACGCTAACCATTCAAGAAATGATAACCGTCATCACCACCATCATCACCGAGACAGAGGAAAAGAGCGGCAAACAGCCCGGAGACGTGGAAGGCTCCTGCCGAGAGGAGCGAACATCCGGGAGAGCTGCCAGCGCCCCTTCTCCACGGGGCCAAGAGGCGGAAAAGACCCTCCGGCTCGCGACCGTCGATGTATCGGTCGGCGAGTTCCAAGGGCGAAAGGTCTCCGTGTGGGAACTTCTCTTCTCCAAATACCTCTCAGAGGAGAAAAGGCAGGAGCTCCTGGAGCAGTACCGAGCAGGGACGGTGACTCTGGAGGAGCTGGTCAGAAGCCTCACCACCATGGTTGAGGAGACAGAAGAGAGAAGCAGCAAAGTGAAGTTCTCGGGCCTCAGGAGGCAGGTGACTGCCTCAGAGCTGTTCAGCTCTGACATTATTGACCAGAACACGCTGACTGAACTCACCCGGGGCACCAAGACGGTGGAGGAGATCACGGAAATGGATTCCGTAAAGAGATACCTCGAAGGAACTAGCTGCATCGCCGGAGTCCTTGTGCCGTCCAAGACGGACCCGTCCAAGGCAGAGAAGATGAGCATCTACCAGGCCATGGGGAAGGGGATTCTGAGGCCGGGCACCGCGCTGGTGCTGCTGGAGGCGCAGGCTGCCAGCGGCTTTATCACTGACCCGCTGAAGAACGAGAAGCTGTCCGTCGATGAAGCCGTCTCCGCCGGCCTGGTGGGCCGTGAGCTTCACGAGAAGCTGCTCTCTGCAGAGAGAGCAGTGACCGGATACACTGACCCCTACACGGGCGGCAAGATCTCCCTCTTCCAGGCCATGAAGAGAGACCTGATAGTCAAAGACCACGGCATCCGCCTGCTGGAGGCCCAGATCGCCACCGGCGGCATCATCGACCCCGTGCACAGTCACCGCCTCCCCGTGGAGGTGGCCTACAAGCGGGGCTACTTCGACGAAGAGATGAACCGGATCCTCTCTGACCCCAGCGACGACACCAAGGGCTTCTTCGACCCCAACACGCACGAGAACCTCACCTACATGCAGCTCCTCAGCAGATGCGTCCCAGACCCAGACACGGGGCTCCTGATGCTTCAGCTGATGCACAAAGGCTCCGTGCTCTTCCAGCTAGATGAAAAACCACGAATCTCCTTACAGTCTGCCCCTGCCACCGTCAGCGTGGGACTCTTCCAGGGGCAGAACGTGACCGTGTGGGAGCTTCTCTTCTCCAGATACGTCCCTGACCAAAAAAGGCAGGAGCTTCTGAAGAAGTACAAAGCGGGGACGCTAACCATTCAGGAAATGACGACCATCGTCACCACCCTCATCACCGAGGCCGAGCAAAAGAGCAGCAGAGAGCCCGGGCACGCGAAAAGTCCGAGCACGCAAGGGGCAACGTCACAGAACGCCGAGGCTGCCCGTTCGCAGAGAGACGAAAAACAGGAGGCGGCCTTGAAGACTACGACAGTCGACGGGCCGGGGGGCGAGTTCGGAGGGCGAAAGGTCTCTGTGTGGGACCTGCTCTTCTCCAAGTACGTCCCGGAAGAGAAAAGACAAGAGCTTCTAAAGAAGTACAAAGCAGGGACGCTAACCATTCAAGAAATGATAACCGTCATCACCACCATCATCACCGAGACAGAGGAAAAGAGCGGCAAACAGCCCGGAGACGTGGAAGGCTCCTGCCGAGAGGAGCGAACATCCGGGAGAGCTGCCAGCGCCCCTTCTCCACGGGGCCAAGAGGCGGAAAAGACCCTCCGGCTCGCGACCGTCGATGTATCGGTCGGCGAGTTCCAAGGGCGAAAGGTCTCCGTGTGGGAACTTCTCTTCTCCAAATACCTCTCAGAGGAGAAAAGGCAGGAGCTCCTGGAGCAGTACCGAGCAGGGACGGTGACTCTGGAGGAGCTGGTCAGAAGCCTCACCACCATGGTTGAGGAGACAGAAGAGAGAAGCAGCAAAGTGAAGTTCTCGGGCCTCAGGAGGCAGGTGACTGCCTCAGAGCTGTTCAGCTCTGACATTATTGACCAGAACACGCTGACTGAACTCACCCGGGGCACCAAGACGGTGGAGGAGATCACGGAAATGGATTCCGTAAAGAGATACCTCGAAGGAACTAGCTGCATCGCCGGAGTCCTTGTGCCGTCCAAGACGGACCTGTCCAAGGCAGAGAAGATGAGCATCTACCAGGCCATGGGGAAGGGGATTCTGAGGCCGGGCACCGCGCTGGTGCTGCTGGAGGCGCAGGCTGCCAGCGGCTTTATCACTGACCCGCTGAAGAACGAGAAGCTGTCCGTCGATGAAGCCGTCTCCGCCGGCCTGGTGGGCCGTGAGCTTCACGAGAAGCTGCTCTCTGCAGAGAGAGCAGTGACCGGATACACTGACCCCTACACGGGCGGCAAGATCTCCCTCTTCCAGGCCATGAAGAGAGACCTGATAGTCAAAGACCACGGCATCCGCCTGCTGGAGGCCCAGATCGCCACCGGCGGCATCATCGACCCCGTGCACAGTCACCGCCTCCCCGTGGAGGTGGCCTACAAGCGGGGCTACTTCGACGAAGAGATGAACCGGATCCTCTCTGACCCCAGCGACGACACCAAGGGCTTCTTCGACCCCAACACGCACGAGAACCTCACCTACATGCAGCTCCTCAGCAGATGCGTCCCAGACCCAGACACGGGGCTCCTGATGCTTCAGCTGATGCACAAAGGCTCCGTGCTCTTCCAGCTAGATGAAAAAACACGAATCTCCTTACAGTCTGCCCCTGCCACCGTCAGCGTGGGACTCTTCCAGGGGCAGAACGTGACCGTGTGGGAGCTTCTCTTCTCCAGATACGTCCCTGACCAAAAAAGGCAGGAGCTTCTGAAGAAGTACAAAGCGGGGACGCTAACCATTCAGGAAATGACGACCATCGTCACCACCCTCATCACCGAGGCCGAGCAAAAGAGCAGCAGAGAGCCCGGGCACGCGAAAAGTCCGAGCACGCAAGGGGCAACGTCACAGAACGCCGAGGCTGCCCGTTCGCAGAGAGACGAAAAACGGGAGGCGGCCTTGAAGACTACGACAGTCGACGGGCCGGGGGGCGAGTTCGGAGGGCGAAAGGTCTCTGTGTGGGACCTGCTCTTCTCCAAGTACGTCCCGGAAGAGAAAAGACAAGAGCTTCTAAAGAAGTACAAAGCAGGGACGCTAACCATTCAAGAAATGATAACCGTCATCACCACCATCATCACCGAGACAGAGGAAAAGAGCGGCAAACAGCCCGGAGACGTGGAAGGCTCCTGCCGAGAGGAGCGAACATCCGGGAGAGCTGCCAGCGCCCCTTCTCCACGGGGCCAAGAGGCGGAAAAGACCCTCCGGCTCGCGACCGTCGATGTATCGGTCGGCGAGTTCCAAGGGCGAAAGGTCTCCGTGTGGGAACTTCTCTTCTCCAAATACCTCTCAGAGGAGAAAAGGCAGGAGCTCCTGGAGCAGTACCGAGCAGGGACGGTGACTCTGGAGGAGCTGGTCAGAAGCCTCACCACCATGGTTGAGGAGACAGAAGAGAGAAGCAGCAAAGTGAAGTTCTCGGGCCTCAGGAGGCAGGTGACTGCCTCAGAGCTGTTCAGCTCTGACATTATTGACCAGAACACGCTGACTGAACTCACCCGGGGCACCAAGACGGTGGAGGAGATCACGGAAATGGATTCCGTAAAGAGATACCTCGAAGGAACTAGCTGCATCGCCGGAGTCCTTGTGCCGTCCAAGACGGACCCGTCCAAGGCAGAGAAGATGAGCATCTACCAGGCCATGGGGAAGGGGATTCTGAGGCCGGGCACCGCGCTGGTGCTGCTGGAGGCGCAGGCTGCCAGCGGCTTTATCACTGACCCGCTGAAGAACGAGAAGCTGTCCGTCGATGAAGCCGTCTCCGCCGGCCTGGTGGGCCGTGAGCTTCACGAGAAGCTGCTCTCTGCAGAGAGAGCAGTGACCGGATACACTGACCCCTACACGGGCGGCAAGATCTCCCTCTTCCAGGCCATGAAGAGAGACCTGATAGTCAAAGACCACGGCATCCGCCTGCTGGAGGCCCAGATCGCCACCGGCGGCATCATCGACCCCGTGCACAGTCACCGCCTCCCCGTGGAGGTGGCCTACAAGCGGGGCTACTTCGACGAAGAGATGAACCGGATCCTCTCTGACCCCAGCGACGACACCAAGGGCTTCTTCGACCCCAACACGCACGAGAACCTCACCTACATGCAGCTCCTCAGCAGATGCGTCCCAGACCCAGACACGGGGCTCCTGATGCTTCAGCTGATGCACAAAGGCTCCGTGCTCTTCCAGCTAGATGAAAAAACACGAATCTCCTTACAGTCTGCCCCTGCCACCGTCAGCGTGGGACTCTTCCAGGGGCAGAACGTGACCGTGTGGGAGCTTCTCTTCTCCAGATACGTCCCTGACCAAAAAAGGCAGGAGCTTCTGAAGAAGTACAAAGCGGGGACGCTAACCATTCAGGAAATGACGACCATCGTCACCACCCTCATCACCGAGGCCGAGCAAAAGAGCAGCAGAGAGCCCGGGCACGCGAAAAGTCCGAGCACGCAAGGGGCAACGTCACAGAACGCCGAGGCTGCCCGTTCGCAGAGAGACGAAAAACGGGAGGCGGCCTTGAAGACTACGACAGTCGACGGGCCGGGGGGCGAGTTCGGAGGGCGAAAGGTCTCTGTGTGGGACCTGCTCTTCTCCAAGTACGTCCCGGAAGAGAAAAGACAAGAGCTTCTAAAGAAGTACAAAGCAGGGACGCTAACCATTCAAGAAATGATAACCGTCATCACCACCATCATCACCGAGACAGAGGAAAAGAGCGGCAAACAGCCCGGAGACGTGGAAGGCTCCTGCCGAGAGGAGCGAACATCCGGGAGAGCTGCCAGCGCCCCTTCTCCACGGGGCCAAGAGGCGGAAAAGACCCTCCGGCTCGCGACCGTCGATGTATCGGTCGGCGAGTTCCAAGGGCGAAAGGTCTCCGTGTGGGAACTTCTCTTCTCCAAATACCTCTCAGAGGAGAAAAGGCAGGAGCTCCTGGAGCAGTACCGAGCAGGGACGGTGACTCTGGAGGAGCTGGTCAGAAGCCTCACCACCATGGTTGAGGAGACAGAAGAGAGAAGCAGCAAAGTGAAGTTCTCGGGCCTCAGGAGGCAGGTGACTGCCTCAGAGCTGTTCAGCTCTGACATTATTGACCAGAACACGCTGACTGAACTCACCCGGGGCACCAAGACGGTGGAGGAGATCACGGAAATGGATTCCGTAAAGAGATACCTCGAAGGAACTAGCTGCATCGCCGGAGTCCTTGTGCCGTCCAAGACGGACCCGTCCAAGGCAGAGAAGATGAGCATCTACCAGGCCATGGGGAAGGGGATTCTGAGGCCGGGCACCGCGCTGGTGCTGCTGGAGGCGCAGGCTGCCAGCGGCTTTATCACTGACCCGCTGAAGAACGAGAAGCTGTCCGTCGATGAAGCCGTCTCCGCCGGCCTGGTGGGCCGTGAGCTTCACGAGAAGCTGCTCTCTGCAGAGAGAGCAGTGACCGGATACACTGACCCCTACACGGGCGGCAAGATCTCCCTCTTCCAGGCCATGAAGAGAGACCTGATAGTCAAAGACCACGGCATCCGCCTGCTGGAGGCCCAGATCGCCACCGGCGGCATCATCGACCCCGTGCACAGTCACCGCCTCCCCGTGGAGGTGGCCTACAAGCGGGGCTACTTCGACGAAGAGATGAACCGGATCCTCTCTGACCCCAGCGACGACACCAAGGGCTTCTTCGACCCCAACACGCACGAGAACCTCACCTACATGCAGCTCCTCAGCAGATGCGTCCCAGACCCAGACACGGGGCTCCTGATGCTTCAGCTGATGCACAAAGGCTCCGTGCTCTTCCAGCTAGATGAAAAAACACGAATCTCCTTACAGTCTGCCCCTGCCACCGTCAGCGTGGGACTCTTCCAGGGGCAGAACGTGACCGTGTGGGAGCTTCTCTTCTCCAGATACGTCCCTGACCAAAAAAGGCAGGAGCTTCTGAAGAAGTACAAAGCGGGGACGCTAACCATTCAGGAAATGACGACCATCGTCACCACCCTCATCACCGAGGCCGAGCAAAAGAGCAGCAGAGAGCCCGGGCACGCGAAAAGTCCGAGCACGCAAGGGGCAACGTCACAGAACGCCGAGGCTGCCCGTTCGCAGAGAGACGAAAAACGGGAGGCGGCCTTGAAGACTACGACAGTCGACGGGCCGGGGGGCGAGTTCGGAGGGCGAAAGGTCTCTGTGTGGGACCTGCTCTTCTCCAAGTACGTCCCGGAAGAGAAAAGACAAGAGCTTCTAAAGAAGTACAAAGCAGGGACGCTAACCATTCAAGAAATGATAACCGTCATCACCACCATCATCACCGAGACAGAGGAAAAGAGCGGCAAACAGCCCGGAGACGTGGAAGGCTCCTGCCGAGAGGAGCGAACATCCGGGAGAGCTGCCAGCGCCCCTTCTCCACGGGGCCAAGAGGCGGAAAAGACCCTCCGGCTCGCGACCGTCGATGTATCGGTCGGCGAGTTCCAAGGGCGAAAGGTCTCCGTGTGGGAACTTCTCTTCTCCAAATACCTCTCAGAGGAGAAAAGGCAGGAGCTCCTGGAGCAGTACCGAGCAGGGACGGTGACTCTGGAGGAGCTGGTCAGAAGCCTCACCACCATGGTTGAGGAGACAGAAGAGAGAAGCAGCAAAGTGAAGTTCTCGGGCCTCAGGAGGCAGGTGACTGCCTCAGAGCTGTTCAGCTCTGACATTATTGACCAGAACACGCTGACTGAACTCACCCGGGGCACCAAGACGGTGGAGGAGATCACGGAAATGGATTCCGTAAAGAGATACCTCGAAGGAACTAGCTGCATCGCCGGAGTCCTTGTGCCGTCCAAGACGGACCCGTCCAAGGCAGAGAAGATGAGCATCTACCAGGCCATGGGGAAGGGGATTCTGAGGCCGGGCACCGCGCTGGTGCTGCTGGAGGCGCAGGCTGCCAGCGGCTTTATCACTGACCCGCTGAAGAACGAGAAGCTGTCCGTCGATGAAGCCGTCTCCGCCGGCCTGGTGGGCCGTGAGCTTCACGAGAAGCTGCTCTCTGCAGAGAGAGCAGTGACCGGATACACTGACCCCTACACGGGCGGCAAGATCTCCCTCTTCCAGGCCATGAAGAGAGACCTGATAGTCAAAGACCACGGCATCCGCCTGCTGGAGGCCCAGATCGCCACCGGCGGCATCATCGACCCCGTGCACAGTCACCGCCTCCCCGTGGAGGTGGCCTACAAGCGGGGCTACTTCGACGAAGAGATGAACCGGATCCTCTCTGACCCCAGCGACGACACCAAGGGCTTCTTCGACCCCAACACGCACGAGAACCTCACCTACATGCAGCTCCTCAGCAGATGCGTCCCAGACCCAGACACGGGGCTCCTGATGCTTCAGCTGATGCACAAAGGCTCCGTGCTCTTCCAGCTAGATGAAAAAACACGAATCTCCTTACAGTCTGCCCCTGCCACCGTCAGCGTGGGACTCTTCCAGGGGCAGAACGTGACCGTGTGGGAGCTTCTCTTCTCCAGATACGTCCCTGACCAAAAAAGGCAGGAGCTTCTGAAGAAGTACAAAGCGGGGACGCTAACCATTCAGGAAATGACGACCATCGTCACCACCCTCATCACCGAGGCCGAGCAAAAGAGCAGCAGAGAGCCCGGGCACGCGAAAAGTCCGAGCACGCAAGGGGCAACGTCACAGAACGCCGAGGCTGCCCGTTCGCAGAGAGACGAAAAACGGGAGGCGGCCTTGAAGACTACGACAGTCGACGGGCCGGGGGGCGAGTTCGGAGGGCGAAAGGTCTCTGTGTGGGACCTGCTCTTCTCCAAGTACGTCCCGGAAGAGAAAAGACAAGAGCTTCTAAAGAAGTACAAAGCAGGGACGCTAACCATTCAAGAAATGATAACCGTCACCACCACCATCATCACCGAGACAGAGGAAAAGAGCGGCAAACAGCCCGGAGGCGTGGAAGGCTCCTGCCGAGAGGAGCGAACATCCGGGAGAGCTGCCAGCGCCCCTTCTCCACGGGGCCAAGAGGCGGAAAAGACCCTCCGGCTCGCGACCGTCGATGTATCGGTCGGCGAGTTCCAAGGGCGAAAGGTCTCCGTGTGGGAACTTCTCTTCTCCAAATACCTCTCAGAGGAGAAAAGGCAGGAGCTCCTGGAGCAGTACCGAGCAGGGACGGTGACTCTGGAGGAGCTGGTCAGAAGCCTCACCACCATGGTTGAGGAGACAGAAGAGAGAAGCAGCAAAGTGAAGTTCTCGGGCCTCAGGAGGCAGGTGACTGCCTCAGAGCTGTTCAGCTCTGACATTATTGACCAGAACACGCTGACTGAACTCACCCGGGGCACCAAGACGGTGGAGGAGATCACGGAAATGGATTCCGTAAAGAGATACCTCGAAGGAACTAGCTGCATCGCCGGAGTCCTTGTGCCGTCCAAGACGGACCCGTCCAAGGCAGAGAAGATGAGCATCTACCAGGCCATGGGGAAGGGGATTCTGAGGCCGGGCACCGCGCTGGTGCTGCTGGAGGCGCAGGCTGCCAGCGGCTTTATCACTGACCCGCTGAAGAACGAGAAGCTGTCCGTCGATGAAGCCGTCTCCGCCGGCCTGGTGGGCCGTGAGCTTCACGAGAAGCTGCTCTCTGCAGAGAGAGCAGTGACCGGATACACTGACCCCTACACGGGCGGCAAGATCTCCCTCTTCCAGGCCATGAAGAGAGACCTGATAGTCAAAGACCACGGCATCCGCCTGCTGGAGGCCCAGATCGCCACCGGCGGCATCATCGACCCCGTGCACAGTCACCGCCTCCCCGTGGAGGTGGCCTACAAGCGGGGCTACTTCGACGAAGAGATGAACCGGATCCTCTCTGACCCCAGCGACGACACCAAGGGCTTCTTCGACCCCAACACGCACGAGAACCTCACCTACATGCAGCTCCTCAGCAGATGCGTCCCAGACCCAGACACGGGGCTCCTGATGCTTCAGCTGATGCACAAAGGCTCCGTGCTCTTCCAGCTAGATGAAAAAACACGAATCTCCTTACAGTCTGCCCCTGCCACCGTCAGCGTGGGACTCTTCCAGGGGCAGAACGTGACCGTGTGGGAGCTTCTCTTCTCCAGATACGTCCCTGACCAAAAAAGGCAGGAGCTTCTGAAGAAGTACAAAGCGGGGACGCTAACCATTCAGGAAATGACGACCATCGTCACCACCCTCATCACCGAGGCCGAGCAAAAGAGCAGCAGAGAGCCCGGGCACGCGAAAAGTCCGAGCACGCAAGGGGCAACGTCACAGAACGCCGAGGCTGCCCGTTCGCAGAGAGACGAAAAACGGGAGGCGGCCTTGAAGACTACGACAGTCGACGGGCCGGGGGGCGAGTTCGGAGGGCGAAAGGTCTCTGTGTGGGACCTGCTCTTCTCCAAGTACGTCCCGGAAGAGAAAAGACAAGAGCTTCTAAAGAAGTACAAAGCAGGGACGCTAACCATTCAAGAAATGATAACCGTCATCACCACCATCATCACCGAGACAGAGGAAAAGAGCGGCAAACAGCCCGGAGACGTGGAAGGCTCCTGCCGAGAGGAGCGAACATCCGGGAGAGCTGCCAGCGCCCCTTCTCCACGGGGCCAAGAGGCGGAAAAGACCCTCCGGCTCGCGACCGTCGATGTATCGGTCGGCGAGTTCCAAGGGCGAAAGGTCTCCGTGTGGGAACTTCTCTTCTCCAAATACCTCTCAGAGGAGAAAAGGCAGGAGCTCCTGGAGCAGTACCGAGCAGGGACGGTGACTCTGGAGGAGCTGGTCAGAAGCCTCACCACCATGGTTGAGGAGACAGAAGAGAGAAGCAGCAAAGTGAAGTTCTCGGGCCTCAGGAGGCAGGTGACTGCCTCAGAGCTGTTCAGCTCTGACATTATTGACCAGAACACGCTGACTGAACTCACCCGGGGCACCAAGACGGTGGAGGAGATCACGGAAATGGATTCCGTAAAGAGATACCTCGAAGGAACTAGCTGCATCGCCGGAGTCCTTGTGCCGTCCAAGACGGACCCGTCCAAGGCAGAGAAGATGAGCATCTACCAGGCCATGGGGAAGGGGATTCTGAGGCCGGGCACCGCGCTGGTGCTGCTGGAGGCGCAGGCTGCCAGCGGCTTTATCACTGACCCGCTGAAGAACGAGAAGCTGTCCGTCGATGAAGCCGTCTCCGCCGGCCTGGTGGGCCGTGAGCTTCACGAGAAGCTGCTCTCTGCAGAGAGAGCAGTGACCGGATACACTGACCCCTACACGGGCGGCAAGATCTCCCTCTTCCAGGCCATGAAGAGAGACCTGATAGTCAAAGACCACGGCATCCGCCTGCTGGAGGCCCAGATCGCCACCGGCGGCATCATCGACCCCGTGCACAGTCACCGCCTCCCCGTGGAGGTGGCCTACAAGCGGGGCTACTTCGACGAAGAGATGAACCGGATCCTCTCTGACCCCAGCGACGACACCAAGGGCTTCTTCGACCCCAACACGCACGAGAACCTCACCTACATGCAGCTCCTCAGCAGATGCGTCCCAGACCCAGACACGGGGCTCCTGATGCTTCAGCTGATGCACAAAGGCTCCGTGCTCTTCCAGCTAGATGAAAAAACACGAATCTCCTTACAGTCTGCCCCTGCCACCGTCAGCGTGGGACTCTTCCAGGGGCAGAACGTGACCGTGTGGGAGCTTCTCTTCTCCAGATACGTCCCTGACCAAAAAAGGCAGGAGCTTCTGAAGAAGTACAAAGCGGGGACGCTAACCATTCAGGAAATGACGACCATCGTCACCACCCTCATCACCGAGGCCGAGCAAAAGAGCAGCAGAGAGCCCGGGCACGCGAAAAGTCCGAGCACGCAAGGGGCAACGTCACAGAACGCCGAGGCTGCCCGTTCGCAGAGAGACGAAAAACGGGAGGCGGCCTTGAAGACTACGACAGTCGACGGGCCGGGGGGCGAGTTCGGAGGGCGAAAGGTCTCTGTGTGGGACCTGCTCTTCTCCAAGTACGTCCCGGAAGAGAAAAGACAAGAGCTTCTAAAGAAGTACAAAGCAGGGACGCTAACCATTCAAGAAATGATAACCGTCATCACCACCATCATCACCGAGACAGAGGAAAAGAGCGGCAAACAGCCCGGAGACGTGGAAGGCTCCTGCCGAGAGGAGCGAACATCCGGGAGAGCTGCCAGCGCCCCTTCTCCACGGGGCCAAGAGGCGGAAAAGACCCTCCGGCTCGCGACCGTCGATGTATCGGTCGGCGAGTTCCAAGGGCGAAAGGTCTCCGTGTGGGAACTTCTCTTCTCCAAATACCTCTCAGAGGAGAAAAGGCAGGAGCTCCTGGAGCAGTACCGAGCAGGGACGGTGACTCTGGAGGAGCTGGTCAGAAGCCTCACCACCATGGTTGAGGAGACAGAAGAGAGAAGCAGCAAAGTGAAGTTCTCGGGCCTCAGGAGGCAGGTGACTGCCTCAGAGCTGTTCAGCTCTGACATTATTGACCAGAACACGCTGACTGAACTCACCCGGGGCACCAAGACGGTGGAGGAGATCACGGAAATGGATTCCGTAAAGAGATACCTCGAAGGAACTAGCTGCATCGCCGGAGTCCTTGTGCCGTCCAAGACGGACCTGTCCAAGGCAGAGAAGATGAGCATCTACCAGGCCATGGGGAAGGGGATTCTGAGGCCGGGCACCGCGCTGGTGCTGCTGGAGGCGCAGGCTGCCAGCGGCTTTATCACTGACCCGCTGAAGAACGAGAAGCTGTCCGTCGATGAAGCCGTCTCCGCCGGCCTGGTGGGCCGTGAGCTTCACGAGAAGCTGCTCTCTGCAGAGAGAGCAGTGACCGGATACACTGACCCCTACACGGGCGGCAAGATCTCCCTCTTCCAGGCCATGAAGAGAGACCTGATAGTCAAAGACCACGGCATCCGCCTGCTGGAGGCCCAGATCGCCACCGGCGGCATCATCGACCCCGTGCACAGTCACCGCCTCCCCGTGGAGGTGGCCTACAAGCGGGGCTACTTCGACGAAGAGATGAACCGGATCCTCTCTGACCCCAGCGACGACACCAAGGGCTTCTTCGACCCCAACACGCACGAGAACCTCACCTACATGCAGCTCCTCAGCAGATGCGTCCCAGACCCAGACACGGGGCTCCTGATGCTTCAGCTGATGCACAAAGGCTCCGTGCTCTTCCAGCTAGATGAAAAAACACGAATCTCCTTACAGTCTGCCCCTGCCACCGTCAGCGTGGGACTCTTCCAGGGGCAGAACGTGACCGTGTGGGAGCTTCTCTTCTCCAGATACGTCCCTGACCAAAAAAGGCAGGAGCTTCTGAAGAAGTACAAAGCGGGGACGCTAACCATTCAGGAAATGACGACCATCGTCACCACCCTCATCACCGAGGCCGAGCAAAAGAGCAGCAGAGAGCCCGGGCACGCGAAAAGTCCGAGCACGCAAGGGGCAACGTCACAGAACGCCGAGGCTGCCCGTTCGCAGAGAGACGAAAAACGGGAGGCGGCCTTGAAGACTACGACAGTCGACGGGCCGGGGGGCGAGTTCGGAGGGCGAAAGGTCTCTGTGTGGGACCTGCTCTTCTCCAAGTACGTCCCGGAAGAGAAAAGACAAGAGCTTCTAAAGAAGTACAAAGCAGGGACGCTAACCATTCAAGAAATGATAACCGTCACCACCACCATCATCACCGAGACAGAGGAAAAGAGCGGCAAACAGCCCGGAGGCGTGGAAGGCTCCTGCCGAGAGGAGCGAACATCCGGGAGAGCTGCCAGCGCCCCTTCTCCACGGGGCCAAGAGGCGGAAAAGACCCTCCGGCTCGCGACCGTCGATGTATCGGTCGGCGAGTTCCAAGGGCGAAAGGTCTCCGTGTGGGAACTTCTCTTCTCCAAATACCTCTCAGAGGAGAAAAGGCAGGAGCTCCTGGAGCAGTACCGAGCAGGGACGGTGACTCTGGAGGAGCTGGTCAGAAGCCTCACCACCATGGTTGAGGAGACAGAAGAGAGAAGCAGCAAAGTGAAGTTCTCGGGCCTCAGGAGGCAGGTGACTGCCTCAGAGCTGTTCAGCTCTGACATTATTGACCAGAACACGCTGACTGAACTCACCCGGGGCACCAAGACGGTGGAGGAGATCACGGAAATGGATTCCGTAAAGAGATACCTCGAAGGAACTAGCTGCATCGCCGGAGTCCTTGTGCCGTCCAAGACGGACCCGTCCAAGGCAGAGAAGATGAGCATCTACCAGGCCATGGGGAAGGGGATTCTGAGGCCGGGCACCGCGCTGGTGCTGCTGGAGGCGCAGGCTGCCAGCGGCTTTATCACTGACCCGCTGAAGAACGAGAAGCTGTCCGTCGATGAAGCCGTCTCCGCCGGCCTGGTGGGCCGTGAGCTTCACGAGAAGCTGCTCTCTGCAGAGAGAGCAGTGACCGGATACACTGACCCCTACACGGGCGGCAAGATCTCCCTCTTCCAGGCCATGAAGAGAGACCTGATAGTCAAAGACCACGGCATCCGCCTGCTGGAGGCCCAGATCGCCACCGGCGGCATCATCGACCCCGTGCACAGTCACCGCCTCCCCGTGGAGGTGGCCTACAAGCGGGGCTACTTCGACGAAGAGATGAACCGGATCCTCTCTGACCCCAGCGACGACACCAAGGGCTTCTTCGACCCCAACACGCACGAGAACCTCACCTACATGCAGCTCCTCAGCAGATGCGTCCCAGACCCAGACACGGGGCTCCTGATGCTTCAGCTGATGCACAAAGGCTCCGTGCTCTTCCAGCTAGATGAAAAAACACGAATCTCCTTACAGTCTGCCCCTGCCACCGTCAGCGTGGGACTCTTCCAGGGGCAGAACGTGACCGTGTGGGAGCTTCTCTTCTCCAGATACGTCCCTGACCAAAAAAGGCAGGAGCTTCTGAAGAAGTACAAAGCGGGGACGCTAACCATTCAGGAAATGACGACCATCGTCACCACCCTCATCACCGAGGCCGAGCAAAAGAGCAGCAGAGAGCCCGGGCACGCGAAAAGTCCGAGCACGCAAGGGGCAACGTCACAGAACGCCGAGGCTGCCCGTTCGCAGAGAGACGAAAAACGGGAGGCGGCCTTGAAGACTACGACAGTCGACGGGCCGGGGGGCGAGTTCGGAGGGCGAAAGGTCTCTGTGTGGGACCTGCTCTTCTCCAAGTACGTCCCGGAAGAGAAAAGACAAGAGCTTCTAAAGAAGTACAAAGCAGGGACGCTAACCATTCAAGAAATGATAACCGTCACCACCACCATCATCACCGAGACAGAGGAAAAGAGCGGCAAACAGCCCGGAGGCGTGGAAGGCTCCTGCCGAGAGGAGCGAACATCCGGGAGAGCTGCCAGCGCCCCTTCTCCACGGGGCCAAGAGGCGGAAAAGACCCTCCGGCTCGCGACCGTCGATGTATCGGTCGGCGAGTTCCAAGGGCGAAAGGTCTCCGTGTGGGAACTTCTCTTCTCCAAATACCTCTCAGAGGAGAAAAGGCAGGAGCTCCTGGAGCAGTACCGAGCAGGGACGGTGACTCTGGAGGAGCTGGTCAGAAGCCTCACCACCATGGTTGAGGAGACAGAAGAGAGAAGCAGCAAAGTGAAGTTCTCGGGCCTCAGGAGGCAGGTGACTGCCTCAGAGCTGTTCAGCTCTGACATTATTGACCAGAACACGCTGACTGAACTCACCCGGGGCACCAAGACGGTGGAGGAGATCACGGAAATGGATTCCGTAAAGAGATACCTCGAAGGAACTAGCTGCATCGCCGGAGTCCTTGTGCCGTCCAAGACGGACCCGTCCAAGGCAGAGAAGATGAGCATCTACCAGGCCATGGGGAAGGGGATTCTGAGGCCGGGCACCGCGCTGGTGCTGCTGGAGGCGCAGGCTGCCAGCGGCTTTATCACTGACCCGCTGAAGAACGAGAAGCTGTCCGTCGATGAAGCCGTCTCCGCCGGCCTGGTGGGCCGTGAGCTTCACGAGAAGCTGCTCTCTGCAGAGAGAGCAGTGACCGGATACACTGACCCCTACACGGGCGGCAAGATCTCCCTCTTCCAGGCCATGAAGAGAGACCTGATAGTCAAAGACCACGGCATCCGCCTGCTGGAGGCCCAGATCGCCACCGGCGGCATCATCGACCCCGTGCACAGTCACCGCCTCCCCGTGGAGGTGGCCTACAAGCGGGGCTACTTCGACGAAGAGATGAACCGGATCCTCTCTGACCCCAGCGACGACACCAAGGGCTTCTTCGACCCCAACACGCACGAGAACCTCACCTACATGCAGCTCCTCAGCAGATGCGTCCCAGACCCGGATACAGGGCTCTGTTTGCTCAAGGTTGGGATGGACTAATTATATTTCATTTTATCACTCTGATTCCAGTTTTGTTTTGGTTTGCAAATAGCACTTTTCATCTGTTTGTCTCCACTCCTTCTCTCTCTCTGAGCACTTCAATTCTGTCCCTCTGATTCTTTGGTGAAGTTCCCATCATGCTTTGCAGGACAAATGTCTTAGTGATTCTTGTCTTTATTATCCCCCTCTTTTGCCCAGGTCTGTCCACTAGCTGCTTACTGTGGAATATCATGTTATTTGTCTCCCAGGTTTTCCGGTATATTGGGTCCCTTATTTGTACAGTGCTCTAGGGCATGTGGGAATCGTACAGAATAACCTTAGGGAATCTCAGGGTAACGTGCAATTCCTGTGATGCTCCTGGACCAAATAACGCAATGTCACCGCTGTGGGAAGGACAAGTGCTCAGCGTACGCTAGGGAAAGGGAGGATGTGGCTGGGTCTTCTCTTTACAGTTTCTGCTCAGAATAGATGTAGATCCGGAACTCCAAAGTTTATGCAGGTGAGAGTTGAGGTGTAGGAGCTGAGCCACGGGTGGGCTAGCCCTCGACTGGAGTGGCGGGGGGAGACTGTGGATCTGGACTGAGGAGTAGCAGCAGAGCTGGGTGGAAGCCAGAACTGGAAGACCATGGGGACTTGGGGGGAGTGTGGTGCATTGGCAGAGTTGAGTGGCAGAGGGTGCACAGCATTGGCCTGCACTAGTCTAGTCGATTAGATTTAGTTTCTCCAGGTGCAATCCTCCCTATGCAATCCAACCCTATGTGAGTCTGTAGCTGGAATATTGTGTCCCTCCCGTTACAAGCACTAGACTCACTCACAAACACAGCAGTATGTTGTTTTCAAAGTCCCCCTTCCTGCCTGACAGCTGCCCTCGAGCTGAGGTCTGTGGAATCTAGCCAGGAGCTGAGGAATCATGAGGCGTTTTTTCGTAAGAGTTTATTTATTCAAACTTGGGTTTGCAACGTGCACTTTTCACTGGAGCAGCCAGAAGTAAAGGGGCCTTTCCCCTGTGACAGGGCATTTCCAAGCATCTCGACCCCAGCCTCAGCTTCTCCGCTCCTTCCAACTCCTGAGTTCACTTTGCCAATGTTCTATGCCTGCTTGGGGCCTCCATGGGGCAAGGTCCATGTGCTGCCCATGCCGCATTCACCCGAAAGAAACGTTTCCTGCACTGAGGTTTGTCACAGGGGTGCCCAGGTGCTGACTAGCTCTCCTGACTCAATAAACGGAATCTTTCAAAACTTGCAGAGGATGACGTGAGTAGAATGGATCTTTGTCTTAATTAACCCATCCAGAGCGGCCTCTGCAGCTGTATTATGGAAAATGGATTCAGCCCCAGGACTTCTACAGCTGACACTGAATAAAGGGCAGAACTCCAGTGCTCAGATCCAGATCAAGCCCAGAGCCGGGGGGAGGGCAGAGATCTTAGCAGAAGGGGAGGCAGCTCTCCCTTTTCCAGACCCTGAGCCCCTCGGAAGCCAATGCTGTGCCTTGTCTGTGGCTGAACCCAGAGAGATCTGGGCAGCAGGGAACAGGCCCAGAGCTGTCCTGGTCCAGTGACAGCAACAGGGTGCAGCACTAGGACTATGGAAGGCACTTCATGGGTTAACTACCTGGTTAGTCCCTGGGCCCTCCCTCCACATGAGGCAGGTCAGTCCCCATCCCAGGGATAAGGACTTGAGGCACAGAGCAGAGGTGACTCTCCCATAGCATCAGTGTAAAAATCAGGACTGGTACCTGGAGGTCCTAGAGCCCAGGAGGCCAAACCACACCTGTCTGTGCTGGGATTAGGGCCGGCCAGCCTTCGCAGCCCTCGCCTGTGGCAAGGCAGTGCCATCTGCAGGAAGCCAAATTCCTGAGCTCCTGCAACCTGACAGCTTTGAAACATCCCTCCAGATTGCTGGGAACTCTGCACTTCTCCCATCCCTGGGGATGGAGATAACCCAGAAGGAAGATACCCTTACAGCCTGTGTGCAGAGACCCCTAAACTGCAAGAGGTTACCGGG
Source organism: Aldabrachelys gigantea (assembly GCA_026122505.1). Classification (NCBI taxonomy): domain Eukaryota; kingdom Metazoa; phylum Chordata; order Testudines; family Testudinidae; genus Aldabrachelys; species Aldabrachelys gigantea. The sequence continues at coordinate 299,250,146 of CM047480.1, forward strand.
CTTTCCTCCTGAGTGAGCCCACATGTGAAATTATTGCAGCTGCCCAGGGCTGGAGCACACCGAACGGCAAGGTGCCAGCAGCATGCCAGGTGCAACCGGACTCAGAGACAGCACTGCAGGCACTTCAGCAGCTCGGGCTTGTAGGTCCTAGTCCTGGTGAGTGCCAATAACCATTCAAAGCCACGGCTGAGGAAAAGGTTTGTACTAGGCTGGCAGGCAGGGGAAAAGCTGCAGAAGCGCAGACAGTCACAGTTCGTGGTGAGCAGCGGTGGGACCTGTTTGAGACTGGTCCCACGGAGAGTCAGGGCTTCTCAGGTATAGGGTCTGGGCCGCCCTTTCCAGGCCTGTGTCTATTCAGGCTTGCAGGAGCTGGTGGTTTCCAGGCCAGGCTCAGTTCGTGTCTCAGCGAGTACTGCACCAGTTCCCCCAACTGCACCCCCCCTGACCTGAACTATGGAGCCCTACAGGCAGACCTGCCCCAGCTGTAATGGCCGGCGCTCCCAGCATCCCAGGCATGGCTCTGTGCACCGTCCCAGGAGCCCCTCTCTGCAGCTCCTGGCCAGCCAGGAGGTGGCTGCTGTGGCCCACAGGCCCAGGCACTTCCAGGCTCGAAGTCCTTCCTCCTGCCTGGCCAGGGCAATGGAAAGCGCCCTGGGGAGGAGGCTGCTGGGAATCATAGTGCCCTGGCCAGAAGCGCCTGGACAGGTCCTGGGCTGGGGGGAGTGGGCTGATGGGAATCAGGCTCCTGCTGAGCAGGTTCATTGTCATTGTCTCTCCGAAACCCCAGAGCTGGGCTGGGGGCACATGGGTGGCTTGCTAGCGATCCAGAAGCACACCCCACCTGGCTCCTGGGGCCTCAAAAGTACAGCCCATGGAGAGCAGCTCTTGCAGAGGTGCCAATTCTTTGCCCTATTGCCATAGACCAGGCTGTGTGCTGAGGCCTCGTGCCATCCCTGGGGCTCCTGGGGGCACTGTCACACCTGTGCAATTCTCCTGCTCATCGTGGTGTGCCCAGAGCACCAGTCTGGGTACGTGCCAGGGCTGGACACGGCACTGCACAGCAATTGGTATCATCACAACATGCCATGAAACCGCTTGGCCGGGGGCTTTAGGTCCGGTGCCAACTTCCCGATTTCACCAATCTTTCACAGGGCAGAGAGCTGGGGGAACTCCAGCAAAATCAACCCCCAGAGCTCCCACCCCACAGCCTGACCTCCCACCCCCAGCCATGGGGCCCGATTCCCACAGAGCCGACAGCCCCACAGCCTGAACCCCCATCCCAAGCTACGGGCCTGATCCTACAGAGCCCCTACCCCCAGCCATGGGGCCTGATCCACCAGACTAACACCCCCCACCCCAAGCCCTGGTGCCTGAGCCCACAGACTAACAGACGTTTTGGAGCATGAGCTTTCATGGGTGAATACCCACTTTGTCAGAGGCATGTAGTGGAAATTTCCAGGGACAGGTATATATATGCTAGCAAGCAAGCTAGAGATAATGAGGTTAGTTCAATCAGGGAGGATGAGGCCCTGTTCTAGCAGTTGAGGTGTGAAAATCAAGGGAGGAGAAACTGGTTCTGTAGTTGGCAAGCCATTCACAGTCTTTGTTCAATCCTGAGCTGATGGTGTCAAATTTGCAGATGAACTGAAGCTCAGCAGTTTGAAGTCTGGTCCTGAAGATTTTTTGCTGCAGGATGGCCACCTTAAGATCTGCTATAGTGTGGCTAGGGAGGCTGAAGTGCTCTCCTACAGGTTTTTGTATGTTGCCATTCCTAATGTCTGATTTGTGTCCATTTATCCTTTTCCATAGAGACTGTCCAGTTTGGCCGATGTACATAGCAGAGGGGCATTGCTGGCATATGATGGCGTATATTACATTGGTGGACATGCAGGTGAATGAACCGGTGATGATATGGCTGATCTGGTTAGGTCCTGTGATGGTGCCGTTGGTGTAGATATGTGGGCAGAGTTGGCATTGAGGTTTGTTGCATGGACTGGTTCCTGAGCTAGAGTTACTATGGTATGGTGTGCAGTTGCTGGTGAGAATATGTTTCAGGTTGGCAGGTTGCCTGTGGGCGAGGACTGGCCTGCCACCCAAGGCCTGTGAAAGTGTGGGATCGTTGTCCAGGATGGGTTGTAGATCCCTGATGAAGCATTGGAGGGGACTAACACCTACAACAGAGACCAACACCTACAAAATCTCCACCAAGCATTCTCAAAACTACAATACCCGCATGAGAAAATAAGGAAACAGATCAACAGAGCCAGACGTGTACCCAGAAGCCTCCTACTGCAAGACAAACCCAAGAAAGAAACCAACAGGACTCCACTGGCCATCACATACAGCCCCCAGCTAAAACCCCTCCAACGCATCATCAGGGATCTACCACCCATCCTGGACAATGATCCCACACTTTCACAGGCCTTGGGTGGCAGGCCAGTCCTCACCCACAGGCAACCTGCCAACCTGAAACATATTCTCACCAGCAACTGCACACCGTACCATAGTAACTCTAGCTCAGGAACCAATCCATGCAACAAACCTCGATGCCAACTCTGCCCACATATCTACACCAGCGACACCATCACAGGACCTAACCAGATCAGCCACACCATCACCGGTTCATTCACCTGCACGTCCACCAATGTAATATACGCCCTCATATGCCAGCAATGCCCCTCTGCTATGTACATCGGCCAAACTGGACAGTCACTACGGAAAAGGATAAATGGACACAAATCAGATATCAGGAATGGCAATATACAAAAACCTGTAGGAGAGCACTTCAGCCTCCCTGGCCACACAACAGCAGACCTTAAGGTGGCCATCCTGCAGCAAAAAAACTTCAGGACCAGACTTCAAAGAGAAACTGCTGAGCTTCAGTTCATCTGCAAATTTGACACCATCAGCTCAGGATTAAACAAAGACTGTGAATGGCTTGCCAACTACAAAACCAGTTTCTCCTCTCTTGGTTTTCACACCTCAACTGCTAGAACAGGGCCTCATCCTCCCTGATTGAACTAACCTCATTATCTCTAGCTTGCCTGCATATATATACCTGCCCCTGGAAATTTCCGCTACATGCATCTAACGAAGTGGGTATTCACCCACGAAAGCTCATGCTCCAAAACGTCTGTTAGTCTATAAGGGACCACAGGATTCTTTGCTGCTTTTACAGATCCAGACTGACACGGCTACCCCTCTAATACTTGAGCCCACAGAGACACCAGCCCCACAGCCTGACCCCCCACCCCACACCATGTGCTTGAGCCCATAGAGACACCAGCCCCACAGCCTGACACCATGGGCCTGGCCCCACAGAGCTGACAGCCACTTGTGAGGTCAGAGGTGTGAGTATGTGGCAGGGTGTCCACAGGGAGCTGGCAACGTCCCTTTGCAGGGGGCAAAGACTGTGCAGCTGGACATGGGGCAGAGCTGGCTGTGCTGAGCAGTGGCCATGTGTGTGGTGAAGTCTCCCCTGTGGACGCTGCTGCGGATCTGTCCCCCGGCTCGGGTCAGAAGGGGATGTGCCAGCAGGAGCCGACTGCATGGCAGTGAGAAGGGGAGTGTGTCAAGGGGCAGGGAGCGTGGGGGGTTTGCTGTGGGCCATTAGGGTGTGTCACCAGGTCAGGCATTGGGGGTGGGATTGTGGACATCCCTGGGGGCTGTGGCAGAGTGGGGAGCTGGAGGCAGTTGGATGAGGGGTCCCAGCACCCCTCTCATGTATTGCACTTTGAGACTGGCTGCCCTTGCACAGGCAGAGCGCACTGTGCACGCCTCACTGGCAAGCAGCAGCAAGGGAGGGTCCCCCATCTGGCTGGGGAGGCTGTGCTAACTCACAGAGGGGCCTGGCTTGACAAGGGGAGACACTGCCTGCACAGAGGAACCACGAGTCCAAGCCGCCACCAGCTAATGCAGTGCATGCTCCTCACCGGGACACCTCCAGGCAGGAACATGTCCAAACATCAGAGCCTGGGGAGTGACTCCAAGCAGTATCAGCAACTGCGAGGCAGTCGAGACATGCAGGAGACCGACTCTGGACTGTCCCATTGCATCTGCATGGGAGGCAAGTCAGGGTTCAGGCCAGATGGGCCCAGCAGATCTGCCAGTATGGAGGGGGGTGGGTCATAGGGGAGGTGATGATTTTCATACACACTCCCCAGGCTCCAAAGAAAAAACGGGGGAAAGTTAAACTGAGACGCACTCACAGAGCGATGCCTGCACACTGCTAGTGTGACCCACTGACAACCAACGTGCTGTGCCAGGAGTTGCTCTCTCCTGGCTGGAGGGTAAGAGGTCTGGCGTGGTGTGCTACAGTGCTGGAGGGGTCAGGTTCTGCCTCAGGAGTATGGCACAAAACTCTGCCCTCCCCTGGTGAGCCGGGTCCCGTGCACCCAGCTGCCCAAGGTAACAACAGACCAGTTTGGCCTGTTACATACAATCATTATGAAAGTCTGCACCCACTGGAGACAAGCCAGATGGATTAACTGGGCTAGGGGCCCTCAAAGTCCCTGGATGAGGTTTCCACCCCTTTTGAGACATTGGTTACGTGGGGATCATTGGAAGAGCCCGTGTCTGGCGGGCCAGGACGGTAGGGACAGGCCATCCCCTCCTGTGGGTTGGTGTGTTGGGTGGAAGAGACAAGCACAGGAGTGGTAGAGATGGGCCATCCCCTCCCATGGGCTGGGGTTACAAACAGGTTGGGGCAGGAGGGATGTGCAACCCCCCCTCCTGGTGCCAGCAGGGTAGGGGTGGGAGAGACGGGCAGCCAGCAGTGGGAGGGACCAGGCAGGGCGAGGGCAGGAGGGATGGGTGGTCCCCTCCTGGGGCAGGAGTTAAAGAGAAGCTGGGATGGGAGGGCGGGTGCAGCCAAGGGGAAGAAGGATGGGTGCAGGGCTGGACATGCTGCGCTGCTGGCTACAACCCCACCCCTCTCCCCCCCGCCCAGGCACTGGGTGGGAAGGGGGACAGCTGCCCACAGCCTCCTTCCCATGGTCCCAGCACCTTCAGCTGTGTCCTGCCTTCTAACTGGCTGCTGGGACTGCTGTCTCCTCTCCTCCCCTTGATTGAGGGAGGATTGCCAGGATGACTTGTGGGGGGGGGTCATGTACCCCTCCCTTTCCCCCGCACTGGCCGGGCAACAGCTCTCATGGAGCCCCCAGGGGCATCTCTTGGGGCACCGCCCCCTTGCTTGGCGTGGGGGCAACCCCCAGAATTGCTGGGCACATGCCTGTCTGCATACTGTAGCTCTGAGCACCAAGCCAGTGGCGTGAGCATGCCAGGGATGCCCATTGTCCTCTGTTGTCTGGTTCTTGCTGGGTGCACCCCAAAGAGCTCTGCCCCGCCAGGCCAAGCCAGGAACGAGAGCAGGGTTTTAAGGAAAGGTTGAAGATGAAGAGGCAGCTCTGTTCCAGGCCAAGTGGAGGAAGCAGCCTCAGGCAGTGTGATGGGTTCGGTCTCAGAGACCACCTTGGGACCGTCACCTGATGTCCAGGAATTACCTCTGAGCCCATTTTCTGTGCCAGCTTGGGACTCCAGAACCCTGCCTTGTTAAGCCAAGCCTGCTGCAACACATGCAAAGTTTCCCTTCTCCTCCTGCCTTGAAGAGACAGTTTTATCTCTTACAAGCGTAGCAGGAACAACATCTTTTAATAGAGTGCTTTGGATTGGTAAGGTCCCCTCGGTCACCCCATTCTGTGTTCCCAAAAGGTCAGCTGGGAGGACTCTCCCTTCCAGGAGATCTGACCCCGAGTCTTTCCTTAAAACTTGATCCACAGGTGAGGGGCCTCGCATTTCAGATGCAGATCCTTCACCCACCTCCTGGGGAAAAGCCTTCCTACAAAAGGTGGGCAGACTCTCCTGTCTCCCCTCCCCTTCCGTCTGGACTTCCCTCTCTGGGCTCCCCTCTGGAGTAGACACTCCTGTGTCCTCCAAAAGGGAAGGTGACCCTGATCCAGCTGTGGGCTCACCAGCTACCAGCCATGACAGATCCTTCACTGGCCAGCAAAATCCCCTGCTTTAACTCAGGTTGGGCTGGCACCCAGCTACAGAGTTCTTGGGGTCTGTTCCCACCACAGCGGTCACCAGGACCCCAACTTCCATCTCTTGGATACATGTTTCTGTGCACTCCAGGGCAGGACCTTTCCCCGGCTGACCTGCAACTTTCTGGCAGTCAACAGCTGGGAAGACTTCCCTCTTATGAGGTGGAACATCTCCCTCCCCTAGGGAGATGAGCACAGGATAGGAGCTGGCTTTATCCCTGGGGCTACAAGAACTAGTTAAGACCATCCCTTCTGCTATGGAGGAATTAAAGAGACACTCTTCTATTTTCCCAGCAGCACTTGTGACTTTACCCTCCCCTCTGGAGCTTTCAGCACAAGATTCCTTCTTGGTGCTAACAAACCCTGGGACAGATTCTGCCACATTAAAGAAATCATTCCCCAGTAGAAACGGTGCAAAATTCTGTGCCACTGCTGCAAAAGTCAGTTCAGCCTGCTAATCACCAGTTTCCATGTGTACCTTAGCTAAAGGTGAAAAGGCTTTGTAACCTCCCACCAGTTCTAATTCTGTCATTTTTCCTGGTAACAGAGCCTTGTCCTGGATCAGGTCTCTCCTGACCACAGAAATCTCTGCACCAGTGTCCCTTAAACCTTGGAGCACTTTGCCATTAAGCTTAACAGCATGCACATGCTCACTGCTTGGTTGTGTAGAAGCAACCTGTACAAATCCTGCATGGAAAGAGGCAATAGCCTGGGATACCCTTGCCCTCTGAGAAACAACAGCTTCATGTGTTGCCTGGTGCCTGTTTCCACTCGGCCAAGAACATTTATTCCTTGGGAGCTCAGTGGATTTACAATAGCGTTTTGGGCTCCGGTTTGTACAGGAGACTTGGGACAAGTAACAGGGGAAGGGGGAGATGAATGTCCACCCTCCTTTTTCCCAGGAGTAAAATGGTGAGTCTGCTTCCCCCCAACCCTGTACCCCTCTGCCAATAGTTTATGTTTAATTGCAGCTTGTGGTTGCTTGAAAGAGTCTACAAGCCCAGCTAATTTACCTGCCGCACCCACCTTTTTGTCCCCCAAATACTGTTTACATCATCACTGCACATATTCAGGAACTGTTCCTGGCTAACCAAATCACACATTTGATGAAAGCTTGTAATGCCTTTGTTCCTCACCCACTCTTCTACCAAATCTCTCATCTCATTTACACAGGCCACATGTCACAACGGTGACCTGGCCAGGCGCAGGGAATGCTGGGATTGGTGCACTGAGCGGGGACTGGCACGGGAATGCAGGAATTAGGGTCTGGTGACATGGCCTGGCACAGGGAATGCTGGGATTGGTGCACTGGGCAGGGCCTGGCACAGGAATGCAGGAATTAGGGTCTGGTGACATGGCCTGGCACAGGGAATGCTGGGATTGGGGTGTGCTGATGTGGCCTGGCACAGGGAATGCTGGGATTGGTGCACAGGGTGGGGCCTGGCACAAGGAATGCTGGGATTGGTGCACAGGGTGGGGCCTGGCACAGGGAATGCTGGGATTGGGGTGCACCGGGTGGGGCCTGGTGCAGGGAATGCTGGGATTGGGGTGTGGTGACGTGGCCTGGCACAGGGAATGCTGGGATTGGTGCACAGGGTGGGGCCTGGCACAGGGAATGCTGGGATTGGGGTGTGGTGACATGGCCTGGCGCAGGGAATGCTGGGACTGGGGTGTGGTGACGTGGCCTGGCGCAGGGAATGCTGGGATTGGGGTGTGGTGACGTGGCCTGGCGCAGGGAATGCTGGGATTGCGGTGTGGTGACGTGGCCTGGCGCAGGGAATGCTGGGATTGGGGTGTGGTGACGTGGCCTGGCGCAGGGAATGCTGGGATTGGGGTGTGGTGACGTGGCCTGGCGCAGGGAATGCTGGGATTGGGGTGTGGTGACGTGGCCTGGCACAGGGAATGCTGGGATTGGGGTGTGGTGATGTGACCCGGCACAGGGAATGCTGGGATTGGTGCACAGGGCAGGGCCTGACACAGGGAATGCTGGGATTGGGATGTGGTGACAAGGCCTGGCGCAGGGAATGCTGGGATTGGGGTGTGGTGACGTGGCCTGGCACAGGGAATGCTGGGATTGGGGTGTGGTGACGTGGCCTGGCGCAGGGAATGCTGGGATTGGGGTGTGGTGACAAGGCCTGGCGCAGGGAATGCTGGGATTGGGGTGTGGTGACATGGCCTGGCGCAGGGAATGCTGGGATTGGGGTGTGGTGACATGGCCTGGCACAGGGAATGCTGGGATTGGGGTGTGGTGACATGGCCTGGCACAGGGAATGCTGGGATTGGGGTGTGGTGATGTGACCCGGCACAGGGAATGCTGGGATTGGTGCACAGGGCAGGGCCTGACACAGGGAATGCTGAGATTGGATGTGGTGACAAGGCCTGGCACAGGGAATGCTGGGATTGGGGTGTGGTGACGTGGCCTGGCACAGGGAATGCTGGGATTGGGGTGTGGTGATGTGACCCAGCACAGGGAATGCTGGGATTGGTGCACAGGGCAGGGCCTGACACAGGGAATGCTGGGATTGGGGTGTGGTGACGTGGCCTGGCACAGGGAATGCTGGGATTGGTGCACAGGGTGGGGCCTGGTGCAGGGAATGCTGGGATTGGGGTGTGGTGACGTGGCCTGGCGCAGGGAACGCTGGGACTGGGGTGTGGTGACGTGGCCTGGCGCACGGAACGCTGGGATTGGGGTGTGGTGACGTGGCCTGGCGCAGGGAACGCTGGGATTGGGGTGTGGTGACGTGGCCTGGCGCAGGGAACGCTGGGATTGGGGTGTGGTGACGTGGCCTGGCGCAGGGAATGCTGGGATTGGGGTGTGGTGACGTGGCCTGGCGCAGGGAATGCTGGGATTGGGGTGTGGTGACGTGGCCTGGCGCAGGGAACGCTGGGATTGGGGTGTGGTGATGTGACTCAGCACAGGGAATGCTGGCATTGGTGCACAGGGCAGGGCCTGGCACAGGGAATGCTGGGATTGGGATGTGGTGACAAGGCCTGGCGTAGGGAATGCTGGGACTGGGGTGTGGTGACATGGCCTGGCACAGGGAATGCTGGGATTGGGGTGTGATGATGTGACCCAGCACAGGGAATGCTGGGATTGGTGCACAGGGCAGGGCCTGACACAGGGAATGCTGGGATTGGGATGTGGTGACAAGGCCTGGCGCAGGGAATGCTGGGATTGGGGTGTGGTGACGTGGCCTGGCACAGGGAATGCTGGGATTGGGGTGTGGTGACATGGCCTGGCGCAGGGAATGCTGGGATTGGGGTGTGGTGACAAGGCCTGGCGCAGGGAATGCTGGGATTGGGGTGTGGTGACATGGCCTGGCACAGGGAATGCTGGGATTGGGGTGTGGTGACATGGCCTGGCACAGGGAATGCTGGGATTGGGGTGTGGTGATGTGACCTGGCACAGGGAATGCTGGGATTGGTGCACAGGGCAGGGCCTGACACAGGGAATGCTGAGATTGGATGTGGTGACAAGGCCTGGCACAGGGAATGCTGGGATTGGGGTGTGGTGACGTGGCCTGGCACAGGGAATGCTGGGATTGGGGTGTGGTGATGTGACCCGGCACAGGGAATGCTGGGATTGGTGCACAGGGCAGGGCCTGACACAGGGAATGCTGGGATTGGGGTGTGGTGACGTGGCCTGGCACAGGGAATGCTGGGATTGGGGTGTGGTGATGTGACCTGGCACAGGGAATGCTGGGATTGGTGCACAGGGCAGGGCCTGGCACAGGGAATGCTGGGATTGGGGTGTGATGACATGGCCTGGCACAGGGAATGCTGGGATTGGGGTGTGGTGACGTGGCCTGGCACAGGGAATGCTGGGATTGGGGTGTGGTGATGTGACCCAGCACAGGGAATGCTGGGATTGGTGCACAGGGCAGGGCCTGACACAGGGAATGCTGGGATTGGGGTGTGGTGACGTGGCCTGGCACAGGGAATGCTGGGATTGGTGCACAGGGTGGGGCCTGGCGCAGGGAATGCTGGGATTGGGGTGTGGTTACGTGGCCTGGCGCAGGGAACGCTGGGACTGGGGTGTGGTGACGTGGCCTGGCGCAGGGAACGCTGGGATTGGGGTGTGGTGACGTGGCCTGGCGCAGGGAACGCTGGGATTGGGGTGTGGTGACGTGGCCTGGCGCAGGGAACGCTGGGATTGGGGTGTGGTGACGTGGCCTGGCGCAGGGAATGCTGGGATTGGGGTGTGGTGACGTGGCCTGGCGCAGGGAATGCTGGGATTGGGGTGTGGTGACGTGGCCTGGCGCAGGGAATGCTGGGATTGGGGTGTGGTGATGTGACTCAGCACAGGGAATGCTGGAATTGGTGCACAGGGCAGGGCCTGGCACAGGGAATGCTGGGATTGGGATGTGGTGACAAGGCCTGGCGTAGGGAATGCTGGGACTGGGGTGTGGTGACATGGCCTGGCACAGGGAATGCTGGGATTGGGGTGTGATGATGTGACCCAGCACAGGGAATGCTGGGATTGGTGCACAGGGCAGGGCCTGACACAGGGAATGCTGGGATTGGGATGTGGTGACAAGGCCTGGCGCAGGGAATGCTGGGATTGGGGTGTGGTGACGTGGCCTGGCACAGGGAATGCTGGGATTGGGGTGTGGTGACATGGCCTGGCGCAGGGAATGCTGGGATTGGGGTGTGGTGACAAGGCCTGGCGCAGGGAATGCTGGGATTGGGGTGTGGTGACATGGCCTGGCACAGGGAATGCTGGGATTGGGGTGTGGTGACATGGCCTGGCACAGGGAATGCTGGGATTGGGGTGTGGTGATGTGACCCGGCACAGGGAATGCTGGGATTGGTGCACAGGGCAGGGCCTGACACAGGGAATGCTGAGATTGGATGTGGTGACAAGGCCTGGCACAGGGAATGCTGGGATTGGGGTGTGGTGACGTGGCCTGGCACAGGGAATGCTGGGATTGGGGTGTGGTGATGTGACCCGGCACAGGGAATGCTGGGATTGGTGCACAGGGCAGGGCCTGACACAGGGAATGCTGGGATTGGGGTGTGGTGACGTGGCCTGGCACAGGGAATGCTGGGATTGGGGTGTGGTGATGTGACCTGGCACAGGGAATGCTGGGATTGGTGCACAGGGCAGGGCCTGGCACAGGGAATGCTGGGATTGGGGTGTGGTGACATGGCCTGGCACAGGGAATGCTGGGATTGGGCTGTGGTGACATGGCCTGGCACAGGGAATGCTGGGATTGGGGTGTGGTGATGTGACCTGGCACAGGGAATGCTGGGATTGGGGTGTGATGACATGGCCTGGCACAGGGAATGCTGGGATTGGGATGTGGTGACGTGGCCTGGCACAGGGAATGCTGGGATTGGGGTGTGGTGATGTGACCCAGCACAGGGAATGCTGGGATTGGTGCACAGGGCAGGGCCTGACACAGGGAATGCTGGGATTGGGGTGTGGTGACGTGGCCTGGCACAGGGAATGCTGGGATTGGGGTGTGGTGATGTGACCTGGCACAGGGAATGCTGGGATTGGGATGTGGTGACAAGGCCTGGCACAGGGAATGCTGGGATTGGGGTGTGGTGACGTGGCCTGGCACAGGGAATGCTGGGATTGGGGTGTGGTGATGTGACCCGGCACAGGGAATGCTGGGATTGGTGCACAGGGCAGGGCCTGACACAGGGAATGCTGGGATTGGGGTGTGGTGACATGGCCTGGCACAGGGAATGCTGGGATTGGGGTGTGGTGATGTGACCTGGCACAGGGAATGCTGGGATTGGTGCACAGGGCAGGGCCTGGCACAGGGAATGCTGGGATTGGGGTGTGGTGACAAGGCCTGGCACAGGGAATGCTGGGATTGGGGTTATCACATGCTGGATACCCACTGTGCTGATCTGCATATCGTTCCCGTGAAAGGTGTGCTCTAACCTCTGACAGCTGGTGTCTGAGCCTTGGGGCAGAAGGGCCTGCCATGCCCGTGGGCCGTGTGTGCCAGCTCTTCAGCTGCAGAAATTGCCCTTGGAGCTGGTGTTTGTCCTGGTCGCTCATGAGCCTGTTGCCCACAATTAGCTGCATGAGGCCCAGGCCCCACTGCCTGAAAATTCAGGGACACATTTGCATCTGAATTTCAGACAGAGGCAGCTGGACTCTGTAACTAGCTGTGAGAAGCAGGCCTGGTGGGAGTGATTGCTAACACAGAGAGGGACCGGGTTATCATACAAGAAGATCTGGATGACCTTGTGTCACGGACTCACAGATCGTGCCCACACTTGGCCCTGTGCGGTCTGTGGGGGGTGCCCCTTTCAGTGAGACAGCCCTTCTCGGGGGTCCACTCTCTCTCGGGGCAGGCTCCTCCACCTCCTGGAGCCACATCTCTCTGAGCCTTAGCACGTCTGTCTCTGCCATGGGCCCCCTCCGGGAATCCATGCACTCTGGACCCCCTGGGCCTCTTCACCCCCAAAGGGGCTGATGCAACCCTGTTCTCTAGACCACAGTGACTCTCAGCCAGCATAAAACAGGAGGGTTTATTGAGAGTTGAACACAGCACAGGATATTCGCAGGGCCTCAGGCCTGGCCTCTCACAATAACAGCACATCCCAGTCTCCCTGCATCCAGGTGGGCTCTGCCTGCTTCCCCTCACCAGCCCGAGTCCCCCTGCTTCCCAGCTGGGTCTCTGATATCCCTGGCCTCAAGCCCCGCCTCAGTCCATTGTCTTCTCTCCAGGTAAACAGGGTCGTAAACAGGAAGGCCTGAATCCCCTTTCCTCGCAGCTCTCCTCTGGCTGGAACCGGCTGGTCAGGTCACCGGGGTCCTCTCTCTGCAGCCCATTGTCCTCCCACTGGCCAGAACTGGTTGTGTCTCCTGGGCTGGGGTCCCAAGTCCCTCTCCGGTCCTCTGTAACAACAAACTTCCTCTCCCCTCACCTCGTTAAACCAGTAACACCCAGGTACATTGAGTCCCACCCCCTGTGCATGCAGCAGAGAATCCTGTGGCACCTTATAGACTAACAGACGTTTTGGAGCGTGAGCTTTCGTGGGTGAATACCCACTTCGTCATACGCAGGTAGTGGAAATTTCCAGGGGCAGGTATATATATGCTAGCTAGCAAGCAAGCTAGAGATAACGAGGTTAGTTCAATCAGGGAGGGTGAGGCCCTGTTCTAGCAGTAGAGGTGTGAAAACCAAGGGAGGAGAAACTGGTTCTGTAACTGGCAAGCCATTCACAGTCTTTGTTTAGTCCAGAGCTGATGGTGTCAAATTTGCAAATGAACTGAAGCTCAGCAGTTTCTCTTTGAAGTCTGGTCCTGAAGTGTTTTTGCTGCAGGATAGCCACCTTAAGGTCTGCTATAGTGTGGCCAGGGAGGTTGTGCATGCAAACCCTGGAAAAGACAGAAAACCCCAAGAAAAACCCCCAGTTCGTCACATCTTGTAAACTGGAGTAATAGTAATAGGATGAAATTTAATAGTGAAAAGTGCAAGGTCATGCATCTAGGGATTAATAACAAGAATTTTAGTTATAAATTGGGGACACATCAGTTGCAAGTAACAGAGGAGAAGGACCTCGGTGTTTTGGTTGATCACAGGATGACTATGAGCTGCCAATGTGATATGGCTGTTAAAAAACCTAATGCAGTTTTAGGATGCGTCAGACAAGGTATTTCCAGCAAAGATAAGGAGGTGTTAGTACCATTATACAAGGCACTGGTGAGACCTTATCTGGAATACTGTGTGCAGTTCTGGTCTCCCATGTTTAAGAAGGATGAAGTCAAACTGGAACAGGTACAGAGAAGGGCTACTAGGATGATCCCAGGAATGGAAAACCTGTCTTATGAAAGGAGACTCAAAGAGCTTGGCTTGTTTAGCCTAACCAAAAGAAGGTTGAGGGGGGATATGCTTGCTCTTTATAAAGATATCAGAGGGATAAATATCAGGGAGGGAGAGGAATTATTTAAGCTTAGTACCAATGTGGACACAAGAACAAATGGGTATAAACTGGACACTAGGAAGTTTAGACTTGAAATTAGACGAAGATCTCTAACCGTTAGAGGAGTGAAGTTCTGGAACAGCCTTCCAAGGGGAATAGTGGGGGCAAAAGACGTATCTGGCTTCAAGACTAAGCTTGATAAGTTTATGGAGGGGATGGTATGATGGGATAGCCTAATTTTGGCAATTAATTTAGCAATTAATCTTTGATTATCAGCCGGTAAGTATGCCCAGTGGTCTGTGATGGGATGGGATCTGAGTTACTACAGAGAATTCTTTCCTGGGTGCTGGCTGGTGAGTCTTGCCCGCATGCTCAGGGTTTAACTGATCGCCATATTTGGGATTGGGAAGGAATTTTCCTCCAGGGCAGATTGGCAGAGGCCCTGGAGGTTTTTCGCCTTCCTCTGCAGCATGTGGCACGGCAGTGATTTCCCTGCCGCCCTTGAATTTCCCAAACACCCCCCCAAGTTTTGTGAGCTAGTTACATACCAATTTAGTGACTGTTTGGAAATCTGAATTTAAACTGAAACATTAATACACACTTTAAAAGCTTATAGAGTGTATGATAAAATATGTGTATCTGAAAAAGTATAATAAATTTTAAAAGTATGAACATAGACTAGCTTCCTTGCTTCCTTATACAGCTGTTTTTTATGATGTCGGTGCATTCATTTCGGTGATGTGGGCCAACCTAATAATTTCAAATGATGATTTGTAAGCAAAGTCTAAATGAGCTCTCCCTGACAGCTAGTGATGAGCTGGGGGTGTGGGGAAAGGCTTCAGGGCCAGATTATATTTACATTCAAACCTAATCTACCTAGGTATCCAGCAAACAGAGCTGCGTTGTGCAAGTGATAGATTTTGGCTGGGGTTGGGTTACAAACCACTTGAATGTGCGGGGAATGGGGGCTGAAATGTTGTATGAGTAAAGGGCAGTAGAACTGTACTTAACCTGTGATGATTTGAAGGCATCAAGAGAGAGAGTGGGGACCTGTCCCTCTCCACTGTTTAAAGACAGAGCTGATAAGGCCCCATAGAGAATCTTTTGTTCTGTTAAGTGACCACTGCAGCTGAAATCACTGACAAATCAGGTCTAAGTGCTTAGTCCTGTTGTGGGGACGGTGTTCCTGTGGGTACAGTGTTTTTGTGTAAGACAGCCCAGACTACACTAGCAGTGAGCGAGGTTCCCACACTGAGAGCTCAGCTGAAATCACTGAGAGCTGGTGGAACCTCAAGAGACCAACTCGCAGAGGTCACAGTGGCAGGTGGCAGCCGAAGGTGACTGCGCAGGGCCATTGGCAACACAGTGGTGGAGTGAACAGTAGCACAATGAACAGACGTGGCCAGAGCGAACAGTGAGCAGCTGGAAGAACAAGCAAGGTGCTTCTTGTCCGCCACCTGGGAGGTGAACTCATGTGAAAGCACCTCTGAACTCTGAGTCTCCACTGACCAAGGATAATACCGGTGAGTGGGGTGCGGTGAAGGGAAAAGTGAGGGGCACGTTAAATAAACATTTGCTTGTTGGACTATATTTTAGTCACTTTGCTCCAGAATGCTAGATTTGTGACTGGGAATGGAAACTTATATAAATATGTTTCCTAGTAGCCAAGATTTTTCAAATGCAGTATTTGCCAAGGTTGTTATCTCACATTGTTGCTATCTTGGGAGGTCATTATATTGGGGAGTTTCTGTACTAAACAGTTTTATTATTATAATTCATTTTTCCATAAGAATGGTCAGACTGGGTCAGACCAATGGTCTAGATAGCCCAGTCTCCTGTCTTACAACAGTGGCCAATGCCAGGTGTTTCAGAGGGAATGAACAGAACAGGGAATCATCAAGTGACCATCTCCTGTTGGCCATTCCCAGCTTCTGGCAAACAGGCTAGGGACACTCAGAGCAGGGTGTTGCATCCCTCCCCATCCTGCCTAATAGCCACTGATGGACCTGTTCTCCAGGAATTTATCTAGTTCTTTTTATAATCCTGTTATAGTTTTGGTCTTCACAGCATCCCCTGGCAAAGAGTTCCACGGGTTGACTTTATGTTGTGTGAAGAAATACTGTCTTTTGTTTTTTTAAAATCTGCTGCCTATTAATTTCATTGGGTGACTGCTAGTTCTTGTGTTATGTGAAGGATTAAATAAAATTTCCTCATTCACTTCCTTTGCACCAGTCAAGATTTTATATCCCCATTAGTCATCTCTTTTCTAAGCTGAAAATTCCCAGTCATTTTAGTCTCTCCTCCTGTTTCATACCCCTGATTATTTTAGTTGTCCATCTCTGTACCTTTTTCAATTCCAATATATATATTTTTAGGATGGGTGACCAGATCTGCACACATTATTCAAGGTGTGCACGTACCATGGATTTATGTAGAGGAAATATGATATTTTCTGTCTTATCTCTCCCTTTCTTAATGATTCCCAACATTGTTTGCTTTTGTGACTGCTGGTGCACATTGAACTGTTGTTTTCAGAGAACTATCCACACTGACTCCAAGATCTTTCATGAGTGTTAACAGCTAATTCAGATGCCATCATTTTATACGTATAGTTGAGATTGTTTTCCAATGTGCATTACTTTGCATTTATCAACATTAAATTTCATCTGCCATTTTTGTTGCCCAGTCATCCAGTTTTATGAGATCCCTTTGTAATTCTTTGCGGTCTGCCTGGGACTTAACTATCTTGAATAGTTTTGTATCATCTGCAAATTTTGCCACCTCACTGTTTACCCATTTTTCCAGATCATTTATGAATATGTTGAACAGTAATAGTCCCAGTACCGACCTCTCAGGGATACCACTATTTATCTCTGTCCATTCTGACAACTGATAATTTATTCCTACACTTTGTTTCCCATCTTTTAACCAGTTACTGATTCATGAGAGGACTTTCCTCTTACTCCATGATGGCTTACTTTTCAAAAGTCAATTTAAATTAAATACTTTTTTTTTAAATGTATATTTTTTTAGAAATCTAGACCTGTTATGTGTTTGGTGTAACTTGCATTATTCTTATGTTAAATTTGAATAATTCTAACAAAACATTTACTTTATTCATATCTCTTTTATTTATCTCATTGGCCCTGACACCGCCCCGTAAATGCGAACATCCCCTCTAATTTCACTTCCTGGGGAAACCACTGGGGCACTGGTCACTTGCTGGAGGATTCTCTGCAGCTTGAGGTCTTCAAACCACAATCCGAGGACTTCAATAACTCAGACATAGGTTAGGGGTTTGTTATAGAAGTGGGTGGGTGAGATTGTGTGGCCTGCATTGTGCAGGAGGTCAGACTAGATGATCATAATGGTCCCTTCTGACCTTAAAGTCTATGACAGGGGCACAGAAAGGACGGTGGGGTGTTACTATGATTCTTAGTCTGCAGTCCCTGTGAGTAGCTAGTCAGGACAGGCCCTGCTGTGCTGGGAGCCCACCCACCTGTATGAGAGACAGTGGCTATTTTATCAATACCTAGTGGCTTTGTCTGCACAGCTCCATGGCCACTGCTGCTGCTGCTGGCTCAGGTCTGGGGGGCTGCAAAGAGGAACATTCTCTTCTGCCAGGAACCTGGGAAAGCAAATTTAGAGCATTTTCTGAACAGCCTGGAAAGGGTAAAATGGAGCTGCTACTGCTGGGCGGAGTGCTGAAGACCCTGCAGAACAGGATAGCGACAAGTCGGTTGGGTCCCTCCCCTCCCAGGTGAGAGAGGCAGCCAGGCCCCAGTTCTCAGGAATCCCATGCAGGGGGTGGGGTGTTCTGTTTCCCTTAGAGTTCAGAGTTGTGAAATCTTTTTCCTGGAGCCAGGGAGTGACAGGAGTTTGCTCTCTGTCTGCCCACGCCTCTCCCGAGCCCCTTAACTAAGCCCTAGACCCTGCTGGAGGAGGAAAAAGGGGGATGGGTTTCTTTTAGGGGGGTGTAAAAAAACATGTGATTGCACTTAATTAAGTGGGGTTGAAACTGGAAAGCAGCAAGTGCACACACACAGACTTTAACAGCTTTACCTGCTAAAACTGCCTGATGCCCACTCCCCTTTCCAAGGCTTTGTCTGCACTGGAACTTCAGCAGCAAAACGTCTGTCGTTCAGGGGTGTTAAACACACACACACACAAGCGACATCAGCGCTGTGAATAGCACTTTCTCGCTCCTGCCGACAAAGCTGCTGCTGCTTGTTGAGGTGGAAGCTTTTTGTCAGCAGCAGAGCATTCTGCTGCCAACAAACGGGGGCTACATTGCGCCTTTTAGCGGAATGGCTGTAGTGCCACAACCATGTCACTAAAAGCTGTGAGGTCTAGACAAAGCCTAACGGTGTTAAACCATGCTGCACAAGAGACCCGACTTCCCAAAACGTCAGCCCATGCAGCACTGAGCTCTCCTGAGCGTCCAGCCAGGCACAGCCCAGCGGAGGTCGGGGGCTGCCGAGCGTCCGGCCAGGCACGGCCCAGCGGGGGTCGGGGGCTGCCGAGCGTCCGGCCAGGCACGGCCCAGCGGGGGTCAGGGGCTGTCGAGTGTCCGGCCAGGCATGGCCCAGCGGTGGTCGGGGGCTGTCGAGCGTCCAGCCAGGCATGGCCCAGCGGGGGTCGGGGGCTGCCGAGTGTCCGGCCAGGCACGGCCCAGTGGGGGGCTGCTGAATGTCTGGAGAGACATGTAACCCTTCTGCCCATCTGAGCTGGCAGCAACAAGGGCCAGGTTCAGTACCCTTGGGTTCTGTTTCAATAATGCAATGCAAAATTGTCTCGAGCCCCCACCCAGTGACCTGGGACAATTCCATACCACCCCCTGGGTGCCTCTAAGAGGCAATACTTCCCCTCTCGCAAGCACTGACTGAGTGTAGCAAAATCCTTTTAATAAAGGAGGGAAACAATGCAGCATTACCTTGGGAAAACACCACAAACAGGATTCATAACACAAACCATGAGCAAAAGACCCACCCCCAAGTAAGCTTAGCATTAACCTTTTCCCCTCATACCCAGCAACCCAAAAGATCACCCAAAGTCCTAAAAGTCCAACACCCATTAGTCTCTTGAGTCCAGGAACCCAAAAATCACCCAAAAGTCCAAAAACCCAAAAGTCTCTGTCCCTGGTCAGTGCAGCCCTAGATTCAAAAGTTTATCTGCAGAGTTTTACTTCCCAGCCTGTGGGGTGGGGGAGAGGGGCACAGTGGTGTTAAGGGGCACCTTACGTGGTCCAAGGCCAACCGCCCCGCCTCTCCATGGGATTCTGCTGCAGCCTTCACCACGAGCTGCTCCACTTCACAGTCACTCCACCAGCCATCCCGTGAGCCGCTCCAGCCATTTCACAAACTGCTCTGCTCCGCCAGCTGCTCTGCTCCTCCAGCTGTCCCACAACCTACTCTACACTGCCAGCAGCTCAGCAACATAGCTTCAGTTCCCCCAACAGCACTCAGTGATTTCAGCTTGTAGGGGAGCCTCAGTACTGGTGCACCATTGGCCCAAGGTGAAGTCAGCTCAGCAGCCTGTAACTAGACTCCTAATGGAAGTAAAATTAGCTCTGAAATTCTACCCAGGTGCAGACACCCTACCTGCCTCTCTCAATTCACTAGGTTTTGGAACCCATGTTCCTTGTCTAGCGAGTGCTATCCAGTTGATGGCAAGTCCCTCTGTCATAAAACAGTTTCATTGTCCTTGATTCACATAATCAGGGTAAGAATGCTTTATTCTTCCTGCCCCAGTAACAGAGAAACTGGGGATCCCACAGCAGCCATTTGGGCTGCTGTGGGTTCATGCTAGGTGGGGTGGTTGTGCCTATGCAAACAAGATCAGCCCCTGACGTTCTTTTCCACAACTCACCACAATTTACCACCAGATGTCAGGGTAGAGCTCATCCTGACTCTGCTTACAGACATGTCCCGATGGCGGGGGGTTGCTGAACATCTGACCAGACACATCCCAACATGGGGAGGGGGGTGCTGACCATCTGTCCATAAACATCTACCTGTCCATCTGGCTCTGAGCACCCTGGCAAATCTAGGTCCAGGAGGTAACAGGTTTTTAAACACTACGTAATGAAAATGCATTGAGTGTCACCCCAAGCATTCAAGAGCCCCGAGTCCGGCCCCAAAATTCATTAAATTGGCTTAAAAATGATGAAGTTTTAACTATTAATAAATGGAGGGTCTTCCAGTTTCTGAGTCAGAAGCATGTAGAGCTGGCAGGGACCTCCTGGGGCAGAGGCCAGTCTCAGCCATCCCAGGCAGCCCCATCAGATCATCCCCTTTGTAAACTCATCAGGCTCCAGCTCAAAGACAGTTGGGTTGGGGAAGGGGAGGCTGCTCCAGCACCTCACTCCTCCAATGGTTAGAAATACTATTTTCCAGCCTGTTCCTGGCCCATTTGTTCTTGTGCCAGCCTCATCCTTTAACTTCAGCAGCTCCTCCCCCTCCCTGCTGTTTACCCCCACCCCCAATGTAGTTTTAAGGAGCAATACAATCCCCAGGCTCCTGCAGTTTAGGCTAAACAGGTTGTGACTAAGTTGGGGGGAGATTCTTGTTTTTTCAGTGCTTTGCAAGCAGAGAGTGTGGGATTCAGTCTCCCTGGGTGTTACTTGTTTAAAGAGGTGGTGTGAGAGGGCATTTGTTGTTGCAGAAGAGCAGCGGTGACCTCGCCTAGCAGTTGGGACCCCAGACAACAGCCAGGAGATGGGGGACCCTAGCGACAGGTGACCGAGAGGCCCAGCCCAGCTTGGAAGTCAGCCGGTTCCAGCCAGTGGGGGAATAAAGGACAAAAGAGAGAGAGCCCCAGAAGCCTGTTTACCTGGGACAGAAGACAAAGGACAGAGCATGGGCTCGGGGGGAAGGTGGTGATTGGCTGGAAGGAGGAGGCTGCTGGAATGGGGAGAGATAGCAGCTGAAGCCCACCTGGATGCAGGAGAGAATGAGATGTCCTGTGATGAGGGATGCCAGGCCCAAGGGTCCTGATAACCTCCTATGGTGGGTTCAGACGCTCAATAAACCCTCCTGTTTTATGCAGGCTGAGAGTCGCTCCAGTCTAGAGATCAGGTTGCATTGTTCTCTATGGGGGTGGAGGACCCAGGGACCTAGAGTGAGTGGACTCCCGGAGGCTATTGACTGGTTAGTAAGGCTAACAGAGAATCATTGTAAAGGAACATCCTCCTACCCGCATCTATCATCGGGGTTTGCTGTCAGCCCCTAAGAAAACAAGTAAACCGACTGGGATATGTGAGTGTCAGCAACCAAGGTATTTGTTAGACATCAACAGTTCTAAACAAGGTGACCCAGAGGTGACCCAAATGACACGGAACACAGGTAAAGCAAGGCCCCCCACAACAGGAGCTATAAGGTAAGTAAAGGCCCGGCCGTGTGCTGAGTGTGGCTGGGGGCAAGCTCCCTCCCCTAGGACGAGCCCAGGTAAGAGGCTGGAGGATCACGAC
This sequence comes from Aldabrachelys gigantea, assembly GCA_026122505.1. NCBI lineage: Eukaryota > Metazoa > Chordata > Testudines > Testudinidae > Aldabrachelys > Aldabrachelys gigantea. The sequence continues at coordinate 299,271,545 of CM047480.1, forward strand.
CCTGTCTGGAGCTCTGAGGCCCCTCGTGACGCCGGGACAGCACCGGACTCAGCCAGGTGCGTGGAACCGACAGGGTCAGGTGATGCCCGCCCGGCCCCAGCACTGACTCTGCTTGTGCGCCCCCTGCAGTGTCGTGGGGGGTGTTTGTCCTCAGTGAACGAGTGGCAGCTGGTGACACTCTGCGTGCAAGGGAGAATCACCCTCCCGCAGCCAGGCGAACCCGCACGGTGCTCAGCGCACTCCTCCGCAGCAACTGAGAGAGCTGGGATGTCTGCTCTGCTCTCCAGCAATTGCAGCAGCATCTCCAGACTCTGCCCCTCCGAAGGGCAGAGTCTTCCCTCGGCTGTGCTGGCCCTGATAGGCCCTGCTGTTACTGGCAGATTTCAGGTCACATGGTTGCTTGGTTCCCGCCTTTTGGTAGACACGGCAGGAAACTGCACCTGAGGAGGGGGAAGAAGGGCAGCCAAGGTGGATTCCCAGTTGTTGTTTGGGCATTCCAAGATGGCGCACCTATGACGTTAAGCACCAAAGTTTTTCCCCTATAAGGGGGCCCACGGCAGAGAGGGGCGGGCTGACGGCTCAGAGCGATGCGGTTCCAGGAGGCAGAGGCTTGACCCTGAGAGAGAGTGAACCCCCGAGCAGGGTTGTTGCACTGAAGGGGGTTCCTCCCGGAGACCATACAGAGCCGAGAGAGAGCACAAGTCCTGTGAGTCCATGGCACAAGCCACACTCGCCCAGTCTCTGCTCAGCAGGCAGGCTTTCCATTGCTCTCCTCAGCCTCACAGCCCTGCTTTGCGTCTGCCCTGGGGGTTTTCTGCCAGCTCTGGCACACGGGTGGATTCTCAGCACCCTTGCAGTGAGACAGATAGTTATCAAAGGTTTCACACTCAGCGGACATGCATGGGGCTTTGCTGCCTGGCAATGAAGCTGCACCAGGCGCCCAGAGAGGCACAGAGATAAGGGACATATGTCACCACCTCAGCTCTAGGGAAGGAGGTTTCCCAACTCAGCTACCCAAGAAGGACACACCCAAGACAGCCCCATGCCACAGAGCGCTTGAGAAACCAGAGTCTCTGCATAGTTCTGTCTCATGTTGTTCCAGGCTCCTGCAGCCTGGGGCATTCTCAGCAGTACCTCCGTCCCGCGTGACTCACTCATCCCACTGCATACATGCTGCGCACAGGGCCTCCCCTGCCCTGCTTGCTGAGGCCTCAAAAGGGAGCTGGCAGCTGACACTAGAGATTTACCAAGCACTGTGAAGAGACCTGGTCTGGATTAATGTGCCCACAAAGCAGGGTCCGGCTACACCAAATTGAGATGTAAAGTGCACCTCAGCCATGCTCCCGGAGCAGCCGGGCACCAGCCGCAGCACTCCCCTTTCGTTGCCATGTTAAACCTCCTGCATCCTTCAGCTTCGACCCCCTTTAACTTTCTCTACTTGAACGTGACCTCTGAGAGCAAACTTGCCTCCAGAACTGCTGAGTACAGAGCACAGGGCTCCCCAGTCCTGCAACCGCACAGTAGAGCCAAAGCACTAGCCCAGCTAACACACTGGACTAGTTGCGCTCGTACAACAAGCCTCTGCAGAGAACTGCCACGTGCTCACGTCGTTCACTCTGTCTAGTCAGTCTGTGGTCGGTGTTACATGGCAGTGTCTGCACAGCATCCAAGTGCCAACCACTGCCCTGGAGAAGCCAGGGTCAGTTACAAGTATTCAAGCTTTTGAGCTACACAACACAGAGTTCTCCTTCAGGGCCATCAGCACTAAATACAAGGGGACAGATTGTTTAGCATAGGTAGTTAACTCAGGGTCTACCAGTTTATGCTAAGCAATCTGTTGCCTCTTGAATTTACTGGTGAGACACTGGGTTCCTTTCCTAGGCCCGGAGAAGAGCTATGTGTAGTTTGAAAGCTTGTCTCTCTCACCAACAGAAATGGGTCCAATAAATGATATTCCCTCACCCACCTGGTCTCTCTAATATCCTGGGACCAATAAGGCTACAACAATACAAACAACAACCCGGAGGTTGATCACGGAGTTAGTTGGTTCTAGACTGAGACCCCCATCAAGCACTGAGCAAAAGAAGGCTTCAGTGATGGAGGGGGTCAACAAGCAGCTTGAGGTCTTCAAACCACAATTTGAAGATTTCAATAATTCAGACATAGGTTAGGGGTTGTTATAGAAGTGGATGGCTAGGGTTCTGTGGCCTGCTTTGTGCAGGAGGTCAGACTAGATGATCATATTGGTCCCTTCTGACCTATGAGTCTATGAGTCTATGGACAGGGGGATCCAGTGGATATAGTGCACTTAGATTTCCAGAAAGCCTTTGACAAGGTCCCTCACCAGAGGCTCTTAAGCAAAGTAATCAGCCACGGGATAAGAGAGAAGGTGCTTCCATGGATTGGTAACTAGTTAAAAGATAGAAAACAGAGGGTAGGAATAAATGAGCAGTTTTCAGATTGGAGCGAGGTAAATAGTGGTGTCCCCCAGGGATCTGTACTGGGCCCAATCCTATTCAACATATTCATAAATGATCTGGGAAAAGGGGTGAACAGTCAGGTGGCAAAATTTGCAAATGATACAAAATTACTCAGAATAGTTAAGTCCAAAACTGACTGCAAAGAGCTACAAAGGGATCTCACAAAACTGGCAACAAAATGGCAGATGAAATTCAGTGTTGATAAATGCAAAGTAATGCACATGGGAAAACATCATCCCAACTGTACATGTAAAATGATGAGGTCTGAATTAGCTGTTACCACTCAAGAAAGATCTTGGAGTCATTGTGGATAATTCTCTGAAAACATCCATTCAATGTGCAGCAGCAGCCAAAATAAGTAAACAGAATGTTGGAAATCATTGAGAAAGGGATAGATAATAAGTGAAAAAATATCATATTGTCTCTATATAAATCCATGGTATGACCACAACTTGAATACTGTGTGCAGATGTGGTTGCCCCATCTCAAAAAAGATATACTGGAATTGGAAAAGGTACAGAAAAGGGCAACAAAAATGATTAGGGGTGTGGAATGGCTGCCATGTGAGGAGAGATTAGTAAGACTGGGACTTTTCAGCTTGGAAAAGAGACGACTAAGGGGGGATATGATAGAGGTCTATAAAATCATGACTGGTGTAGAGAAAGTAAATAAGGAAATGTTATTTACTCTGCCTCGTAAACACAAGAATTAGAGGTCACCAAATGAAATGAATAGGCAGCAGGTTTAAAGCAAACAAAACTAAGTATTTCTTCACACAACGCACAGTCAACTTGTAGAACTCCTGGCCTGAGGATGTTGTGAAGGCCAAGACTATAACAGGGTTCAGAGAAGAACTAGATAAGTTCATGGAGGATAGGTTACAAGTTGCAGCCTTCGTGAAGGACATTTCAGTCTGCAGCCCAATCCTACTACACAAAGCACAACTCCCTCTGCCCCCAACATTGGCTACAGAGAAATCCTAGACCATGGACAAATAAATCCCAAGCAGAACACAGCATCTCCGTGACACAGAGCCACACTCATCCTGGGAGTAAATTTGTCCAGTGATCCCTGGCCTGCGCGCTTTGACAGCAGCCCTACAACAGAACATGCCGCTGCTGGAGATGCTGGCTGTGCCCCCTGGCTGAGAACAGTCCCACACATCTAATCATGGCAGCAGAGACTGGCCTGGGCCGAGCCCCATGCCCTTCCCAGGGGACATGCACTAGGGCAGTGGATGTTTGGAGATAGCCCAGCTCATTGCAATAACCAACACAGCAATGGCAGTTGCTGGATCTGTGCAAAGGTCCAGTGCATCAGCTGGTGCAATCAGGGCCAGCTTTAAGCCGATTACCCTGAATTGGGCCCCGTGCCCAGGGGTGAGCTGGAGCCGGTTCCTAAGCTCAGGCAGCTGTCCACCCTGCCCCAGGCCCCAGCTCACCTCCCCCTCCTCCCCTGAATGCTCCACCCCCTTCTCCTCCCCCTCCCCTGCTTCCCGCGAATTAGATGTTTGCGCGGGAAGCCTGGAAACAAGCAGCGGCAGATAAGCTGGGGCAGGGAGGCGCGAGGAGGGCTCCAGGGAGGCGCGGCACAGCCCAGTGCGGCTCCGGCTGAGTGGCTCCCTCCGGCTCCAGCCGAGTGTCCCGGCTCCGGCCTGGCCCGGCCCCAACTCTGGCCAGGCGGCGCAGCTCCGGCCCAGTCTCTGGCGGGGGTAAGCGGCATGGTAAGAGACTGAGGCTGTGGGGGAGGATGTTTGGATAAGGCAGGGGCTGGGAGTCCCGGCGACAGGGAGCGAGTTGGGGGGGTTAGATCAGGCAGTCAGGGGATGGGGAAGAGGCGGGTTGGGTAGGTTTGGGAGTTCTGGGGGTCTGTCAGGGTGGTGAATGGGGTCGGGGCAGTCAGGGGACAGGGAGCAGGTGCGGGGGTTGGATTGGACAGAGGTTCTGGGGGGGCAATCCAGGGATGGGGAAGAGGGGGATTGAGTAGGCATGGGAGTTCTGGGAGTCTGTAAGGGTGGTGGTGGATGGGGTCGGGGCAGTCAGGGGACAGGGAGCAGGTGCGGGGGTTGGATTGGACAGAGGTTCTGGGGGGGCAATCCAGGGATGGGGAAGAGGGGGATTGAGTAGGCTTGGGAGTTCTGGGAGTCTGTAAGGGTGGTGGTGGATGGGGTTGGGGCAGTCAGGGGACAGGGAGCAGGGTGAATTGGGTAGGGGCTGGGGGAGTCTCGGGAAGGGGTGGTCAGGGGACAAGGAGTGGGGGGGTTGATGGGTTGCAGTTTCTGAGGGGGGTAGTCAGGGGCAGGACATGGGTGGGGGTCGGATGGGGCAGGGGGATGTACTCACCGGGCGGTTCCCTACCGGGTCTTTGGCGGCGGGTCCTTCAGTGCCACGGAAGACCCAGAGCGCCGCTGGGTGAGTCATCCCTGCTGGGGCCCCCTCGAATCGGGCCCCGCACTTCCTAAAGCTGGCCCTGGGTGCAATCCACCCTCTGGGCTTCGAGCTGCAAGAGTTCACCTGGGGAGAGGTGAGCCTTGTAAATCACCAGCAGCCCCCACAAGAACCGAGGGTGTGGCTTGATCTGCCTGGTGCAAACCACAGAGTGGATGGGGCTGGCTCAAGACGGGGCAGAGCCAGGCTAGCAGAGGATATGGCAATTCATTGCCTCTTCTGAGCAGCTGCTGTGGAGCCCTGATCAGATTATAAACGACCTTCCCTTGGTGGCACTGCTGCTATCTCCTGCCCCTCTAAGTCTGAGATGTGTGTGCTTCACATACACATGTGCACACGCACACACACACACTCTGAATCAGGCCCTCAAGGGCTACAGCGAGACCTCAACGGCAGGAGAAGAACAGGGGTGGACACTTGGGGTCATGTCATAAGCCAGTGGGGTGAGACCGAAGTCCTCTCTGGCTGGCTGGTTGGGTTTGCCTTGGTGTGCAGAGAAACCCCAGCCTGGGGCTGTGACTGCCCTGCTCTGTGCAATTTGTCCTGAATTGACTCTCTCAGTTGAGTCCCGCCAGAACTGCATTGTTACAAAAGGGAAGAACTATTATTCCAAAAACTTGCAAGTTCTCTAATCATCCCTTGATTTTATTTTTTGATTTACAGCAGGGGTGTCTAAGATACCCACTTTTACATGTTAAAAAAAATCAAATCAATAAGTAAACAGATGTTTAATTTAGCAAGACAAGGGAAATTAATGCTCCAAAATCAATATTGTACCTCTCCATGCCAGCTCTTATGCAATAGAAATCATGTGCTGCATCTCCATTTGAGCGATGCCCCTTCGTAAGAAATGCTTCACTTGACGCTCAACGGTATCTTAAAATATTGTGTAGCCAAATGAAGAAGTTATTCACCGTGTGTAGTAACAATGGTTTTTCGAGAAGTGTCCCTGTGGGTGCTCCCTTGTAGGTGTGTCTCTGGCCCGGCGCTGCTGATCAGAGAACTTGGGTAGCCAACTATCCCACCCACGCATGCGCTGCTCCTCACCTGCCACAGGCTAACCAGGAAGCACAGGCAATCCCGCCTTAGTTCCTTCCCTACTGCAGAGTCAACTATTCAAACTCCGAAGTAAAGGGGAGGTGGGTGGGTCACCACAGGGACACACAGTGAGTGGGCCAATGTACCAACCTGTGTATAAAACCCACACCCGGAACAGCCGCTTTCAGCCTCTTGTCTACAGCCCCTTTCATCCTCCAGAATAAAACAGCTCAACTGTTTCCATGTGTGAAGCAGGGTGTCACAGGCCCAAGGCGACTGTTAGATCACCTGGTCAGACTCCCTGTACGGTACACACCAGAGACTCACCGCTGACACTGAACCGAGCCCAGTCACTTCTGCTTGGCCAGAGAGTTTTCCAGCCAGGCAGAAAACAGCCAGAGATAGCGCCACCCTCACCCCACCTTGGGCATTTGCGCCACTGGTTAATCACCCTCCCTGCTGGAAATTTACTTCTGATTTTAATGGGTCTGGCTTCAGCTTCCAGCCACTGGAGCTTGTTCTGCTTGGCTTGACTAGATCACAGAGCTGTTTGGTAAGTGGTGGGTGCTCTCCTGGACGGGACCTGGACACTGCAGTGACGGCTCCCCTCAGTCTGCGTTCTGACAAGCTAACAGCTTGAGCTCCTTACGCTGCTCACTGTCAGCCATTTTCTCCAGCCCTCCAGTCATTTCTGTAGCTCTTCTCTGCCCCTCTCCAATTTTCAAACAGCCTTTTAAAATGTGGACACATCAACTGTAGCCAGGCCCTTAACCAGGGCCTCTCCCCTGCCCTGGGGTCTACTGCAGGAACCTAGTGACTTTCTGTGCATCTGGCTCCCCTAGCCCTCTGCCTAGGCATTACCAGGGCGCCATTTCTGGGGGAGAAGGGAGGACTCTGCCTTCTCCCCCTAGAGTTTCATACAGGAGGTGTGCTCCCAAGTGGAATGTGAGGTCTGTAGAGGAGAGGTCCTGCTCCCAGCTTGTGCTCCGGAGCAGGGAGTCAGTGTTTTGTTTACAAATAGAGGCAGAGTGATTAAGATAAGAAAGGGCTTCTAATTAAATTAAGGATCTTGAAGTTCTTAGATGAGCCTGTAAAACAGGAATCCTCTGTGGGGTGTATATTTATGGAGCACATGTTAATATCTGTGAGTGGAGGCGCTGATGGCAAGGAAGTTTTACTGGATTAAGGGCTAGAAGATTTGACTCTCCAACTTTCTTTCAAGAGGAAAAGCTGCCCCAAGCTTCTGTGCCTGTTTATTTCCTTTCCTGCCTGCAGTGACCCTAATAAATCTCATAAGTCTCAATTTTTTTCTCAGCTTTAAAATGTGGAAGTTTCTTGGTCTTTGGTTTTAAATATTCTCCTGTGAGAACTGCAACTCAGTCATTGTAGTGTTGTCTTTAAGAGCCTTCTGGGAAGTAATTAGCCTTTAAACAGAAGTGAAAGCAGTGTTGCCAACGCATGATTTTGTCATGAGTCTCATGGTAACTATTGTTTTGCTTAAAGCCCCAACTCCTGGAGACAAGTGATACGTGATGATTTCAGCCTCTGTTCTTAAAGAAAAAGTCAGTTTCTAGCCCTTGTGGTTGTGGAGAAAGCTTCAAAATGGAACCCCAGTGCACCCGAAAGGCTCAAAAAGCAGAAGGCAAATAAAAAGAACCCCAAATCTGTTATTTTTATATTGTGATGTTTTTATAAAAATATGTTTATAAGTGGATATGATGTAACTGGAATATGCTTTTTGCAAAAGGTCTCTTGTAAGGTATCATTACAAAGCTTATAATCTACTGAGTGTGGTCATCCTAATTGTATGACTGTATCATTCTTGTATCTGAAACTAGGAATATGAAATATAACTCTGAGGTCCTATTGTAATTATGTAAAGTGTGGGCCATTAATGGTGGTTTGGAGTCTTGATGGCTCCCATTATCCAGGACAATTGATTATAAATGGCTTTGTTTACTTGTAAGACTTCCTGTATACTTGTGCCAGCCAGTGGGTAATGAAGTCTCACAGGAAATGTGATCATGTCACCTGAACTGGAATCCATCTTTAACCTGGTGCTTTTCCATTTAAAAGAAGGGGTGGTAACTCAGAAAGAAACAAAAGATTCCCACTTTGTGCCAAAGCTGGATGGTCCCAGTCATGTGGAATCCCCTGCTTTTCACCTAAGATGCCTGCTGGAACTAACAAGGGCTGTACCAGGGGAAAGGATGGGCCCAGACTAGGAAGCAGTCTAGTCTGTGAAAGAAGCTTATTGGAACATCTCTGAGGGCGAGATTTACTTGCATTTTGTTTCATACTGTATTAGGCTTAGACTCACATATTTTGCTTGGTAACTTACTTCGTTCTGTCTGTTATTACTTGAAACCACTTAAATCCTACTTTTTATACTTAATAAAATCACTTTTGTTTATTAACTAACCCAGAGTAAGTGATCAATACCCAGGGGAGCAAACAGCTATGCGTATCTCTCTGTCAGTGTTATACAGGGTGGACAATTTATGAGTTTACCCTGTATAAGCTGTATACACGGTAAAACGGATTTATTTGGGGTTTGGATCCCATTGGGAGCTGAGTGTTTGGGTGCTGAAGACAGGAGCACTTTCTGAGCTGTTTGCAGTTTACTCTGCGGCTGGCATGTGGTTCAGACCTGGGTCTGTGTTGCAGCAGGCTAGCATGTCTGCTCAAAAAGGCAGGGTTCTGGAGGCCCAAACTGGCAGAGAAAAAGGGCTCAAAGGTATTCTCAGCACATCAAGTGACAGTCCCAAGCGGGTCTCTGTGACCGAACCCGTCACAGTAAATAATCTCATGATTTTAAAGCCAGTCTCATGATTTTTGGTGACTCATCATTTTTGAACATTTGGGGTTGTCAATACTACGAAAGTGACTTGAAAGTGCCAGTTTCACTTGTGTTTAAAGTCAATTTCTGCTGTATTATTTCTAGTGGGGTAGCACCCCTAGAGCCCCCAGGTAAGTGCAGTATAACCTCATGGGTCCTTGCCCTAGTAGGATGTTTCCTAGAGTTAAATGATCTATTCCAAGCTTGGCGAAGTGCAAAAAAGTGATGGGAGGTAATCAAGATTTTTCTACAATTGTTTCAATTGTTGTATTCAAGAGTTAGTAACAAAGTAAGAATATCCATTAAAATTTTAAACCTAACCAGTGTCCCTTACGTGACTTGACAGAAGATTGTAAGAACAAGTTAGTATTGGAACTGAGTGGGTTTAATATTTATTTATATTTTCTTTCTACAGGAATTAGATGTAGTGCTCCTGCCAGCTAACTGCTAAATTATTATCTTCAAAATAAAAATAATAATTAAAAGAAGAGTTTTCAGGTGCCCCAGTAGCCACTGGAATGATGGTTAAAGTCCCCCCACCCCAATGGCGCCCCAAGGCATTCATAGAATCATAGAATCTTAGGGTTGGAAGGGACCTCAGGAGGTCATCTAGTCCAACCCCCTGCTCAAAGCAGAACCAATCCCCAAACAGATTTTTGTCCCAGATCCCTAAATGGCCTCTGTCATGGAGCGTGAGGGAGACAAGGCCCTGCACCCCCAGCTTCCTGCAATTCACCATGACTCTCAGTCAGGCACTAACACAGAAGGTTTATTTAGATGACAGAAGCACAGTCCAAAACAGGTCTTGTCGGTACAGACAACAGGACCCCCGTTTAGGTCCATCTGGGGCCCCCAGGGAGTCCATAGCCCTGTTGGGAAGCCCAAGCATCATCAGGGCGCCCCTCTCCATTTCCCAGTCAGCTTCAAACTGAAACTCCCTCCAGCCTCTCATTCAGCCTCCCCCTGGCTCCTCCTCCAGCCTTTGTGTCCTTTGTCCAGTGTCACGGGCAGAGGTGTTACCTGGCCTCCAACCCCACTCCTGGATTCTCAGATATGCTCCCTTCCCCACTGCAGCCAGTCCCAGCAAAACTCTCCTGCAATCTTCCCAGGTCAATACTCCCCATGTAGTATTTACAGAACACAGCCAGAACCTTCCCACTTCGTCACAGCCCCCTCAAGGGCTGAGCTCACAACGCTGGGTTTAGTAGGTTAATACTCAAACCACTGAGCTGTCCCTCCCCCTGAGACTCTCTCTTCAGACTGGCTCCCTGCAGGCCTGTCCTACCCACCATCTGTGAGAGATCTCTCTGCTCCCTCCTCTGCCCTGCCCTTTACATCCACCGGTGTGGTTCCGAGTCATAGCCTTCAACCATTTGACCTCTGGCCTTGCCCCTTCCCCTGGGAAGGTGAGTTGAGCCTGGCCCAGGGTACCACTGAGCCTCAGCGCTGCTACAGGGCCAGCCCGCCTGTGGAGAGTGGTGATGCAGTCAGTAATCGGTGGCAGAGCCCAGAGCCCTGGAAGGCAGGCAGAGGGGGTGGGATGTGCATTCAGACGAGGGGTTTCTGTGACCTACCTAACAGCTCACAAGCAGAGTCGCTGGTAGGGAGCGACAGGTGTTGTCATGGCAGGCACAACCTTGAGTCTGGAGTCTTGTCCCGGTAGCCCTGGGCCCGTCGTGGGGCTGGACAGCGAGACAGGTGAAGGTGCTGCTTCCGAGGGTCCTGCACGCACCTGCCTGGCCCTGGCCCACGGTGGCCACGGCTGGCCCCCTGGGGGAGCATGCCCAAAGGCGGGAGGCTAGTGCAGTTGCTGCAGCTCCTGCCAGAGGAGACAGATGAGTCAGGAGTCACAGAGGCACATCTGCCTCACTGCCCCATCTACACAGGGCCTCTGGAGCCCACGGCATCAGCAGTGGCTAAAGCAGAGCATGAGATCATTGTATTCAGCCAGGACGGGCAAGGTAATATCATCTATTGGACCAGCTCTGCTGGTGAAAGTCGAGTCCCTGAAATCCAGCCACCAGATGGTGGCCAAACCAGCCCTTGTTGTTCTCAACTGTGACGACTATGTCAGCAAGGCCCCCTGACAACTTCCTAACACTGCTGATGATAAAGATCCCCACACCACACTTCACCCAGGAACTTTAGGGTATCATCAAAGTCTTCCCTAAAGAACTCCAAGAGAAACTCTGTGACCTCGTCCCCCGTAAACCACCCCAGGGAACTTCTACCCATTTCCCAAGATACACAAACAAGGGAACCCAGGCAGACGTATCATATCTGGCCATGGCATTATTACTGAAGGAACATCAGAATGCATAGAAACCATCCTGACACCACTCACCACACAAAAGGCTGCTTCCTCCAGACCATAACCAACTTCCTCCACAAACACCGCAACATTATCCACCTCCCTTGGAACACTGACCTTGCCACCATGGATCACCGCCCATTACACCCACATCCCTCACAATGGCGGCACTTCTGCCTGCCTGAAACATCTACAGGACAATGGACAACACCCCAGTATCGACTCCAAACACATCACCAAACTCACCTATAACAATTTTACATTCAACAAACACCTTCCCCAAACCACAGGAACAGCCCTGGATGCTAGGACGGCTCCCCGATATGCCAGCCTCTTAATAGGCCACTGGGAAGAAGAATTTCTGGACAAATGCAGCACAGAAATGATGAAACTTTGAAGATATTTTCTTTCTCTTGACAGATGACGTAAACTCCCTCACCGATTTCCACCACAACTTCAGCAAGCATTACCCGTCCACCAAAGTCTCTCTAGAACCATCCCACACCAGCATCGACTTCCCAGGCACCATGATCAGCTACAACAGTGGAACCCTACACAAAACCATATACCACTTACCTGCACAGATCCAGTAACCACACCAAAAAAAGTCTGTCATCTGCCTCCAGGCTCTCAGACACCACAGAATGTGCCCTGAGGAGAAAGTCCGGGATATACTGTTTAAAAACACTTAAAACGGCCTTCACCAAACAAGGACCATCCGCCATGATGTGATCAACAAGAAAACAAACAAAAACTCTCCGACTGCACACCCCAATGGTTACCCACCACCCCACACTGGAACCCATACAGGGAATCATCAAAGAATTGCAACCCATACTAGAAGGAGACCACAGCCTGGTTTTGTGTAGGGTTCCACTGTTGTAGCCTGAAAGAAATCTTTCCCAACCCACTCTTCTGGCCTTCACACGATGCCCCAACCTCATCAAGCTCATCATCAGAAGCAAGCTCCCTACAGACTCACAGACAAACTCAGTGCCCCCAGATCCTGAAGGAACAACAGATGCAAAAACCCTGAAGACATATCTCCATTGATACAATCATAGAATCATAGAATATCAGGGTTGGAAGGGACCTCAGGAGGTATCTAGTCCAACCCCCTGCTCAAAGAAGGATCAGTTCCCACCTACATCATCCCAGCCAGGGTTTTGTCCAGCCTGACCTTAAAAACCTCTAAGGATGGAGATTCCACCACCTCCCTAGGGAACCCATTCCAGTGCTTCATCACCCTCCTAGTGAAAAAGTTTTTCCTAATATCCAACCTAAACCTCCCCCATTGCAATTTGAGACCATTACTCCTTGCTCTGTCATCTGCTACCACTGAGAACAGTCTAGATCCATCCTCTTCAGAACCCCCTTTCAGGTAGCTGAAAGCAGCTATCAAATCCCCCTTCACTCTTCTCTTCTGCAGACTAAACAATCTCAATTTCCTCAGCCTCTCCTGATAAATCATGTGCTCCAGCCCCCTAATCATTTTTGTTGCCCTCCATTGGACTCTTTCCAATTTTTCCACATCCTTCTTGTAGTGTGGGGCGCAAAACTGGACACAGTACTCCAGATGAGGCCTCACCAATGTCGAATAGAGGGGAATGATCACATCCCTCGATTTGCTGGCAATGCCCCTACTTCTATAGCCCAAAATGCTATTAATCTTCTTGGCAACAAGGGCACACTGTTGACTCATATCCAGCTTCTCGCCCACTGTAACCCCTTGGTCCTTTTCTGCAGAACTGCTGCCTAGCCACTCGGTCCCTAGTCTGTAGCAGTGCATGGGATTCTTCTGTCGTAAGTGCAGGGCTCTGCACTTGTCCTGATTGAACCTCATCAGGTTTCTTTTGGCCCAGTCCTCTAATTTGTCTGGGTCCCTCTGTGTCCTATCCCCACCCTCCAGCATATCTACCACTCCTCCCAGTTTAGTGTCAGCTGCAAACTTGCTGAGAGTGCAGTCCACGCCGTCCTCCAGATCATTAACGATCAACCCCTTCATATGCAACATGCTTTCAAGATCCATGGATTCTACACATACCTCTCACATGTAGTGTACCTCATCCAGTGCCCTCAATACCCCAGCAACAACCATGCAATAGAAACCAGACAATCACAATGCTCTTGAATGAACCTATACAGAAAAATGATAAAAGACAAAAATACCCTGTCACTGGGGGGTTAACACACTTCACAAAGTGATCGCTCCAGTCTGACCTCTCCATCCTTATCCTCAAAGGGAACCTGAGCACCTTCCAAATACGAGCCAGGGAACTTAAATTCAGACTTTGCTAAGCACCAAAAATCATGGGCTTAATAAAGACACTGGCTTAACGTCTCATTACAATAATCCACTAACCCATTAACCCCCCCTTTTTGCCATCTGACTCCGAGGCTGTTAATGGGCCACTTCACCTTCAATTACAACAAGGAGTCTGGTGGCACCTTAAAGATGAACAGATTTATTTGGGCATAAGCTTTCGTGGGTAAAAAACCCCACTTCTTCAGATGCCTGGAGTGAAAATTACAGATGCAGGCATTCTATACTGACATATGAAGAGAAGGGAGTTACCTAACAAGTGGAGAACCAGTGTTGACAGGGCCAATTTGATCCGGGTGGATGTGGTCGACTCCCAGTAATAGGTGAGGAGGTGTCAATTCCAGGAGAGGCAAAGCTGCTTTTGTAATGAGCCAGCCATTCCCAGTCCCTGTTCAAGCCCAAATTAACAGTATTAAATTTGCAAATGAATTTTAGTTCTGCTGTTTCTCTTTGAAGTCTGTTTCTGAAGTTTTTTTGTTCAAGAATAGTTACTTTTAATCTGTTATAGAATGTCCAGGGAGATTGAAGTGTTCACTTACTGGCTTTTGTATGTTACCATTCCTGATGTTCGATTTGTGTCCATTTATTCTTTTACATAGAGACTGTCCGGTTTGGCCAATGTACATGGCAGAGGGGCATTGCTGGCATGTGACGGCATATATCACATTAGTAGAAGTGCAGGTGAATGAATCCTTGATGGTTGGCTGATGTGATTGGTTCCTTTGATGGTGTCGCTAGACTAGATATGGGGGCAGAATAGGCAACGGGGTTTGTTACAGGGATTGGGTCCTGGTTTAGTGTTCTGTGGTGGGGTGTGTAGTTGGTGGTGAGTATTTGGTTCAGGTTGGAGGGCTGTCTGTAAGCGAGGACTGGCCCATCTCCCAAGGTCTGTGAGAGTGAGGGATTGTTTTCCAGGATAGGTTGTAGATCATTGATAATGCGCTGGAGAGGTTTTAGCTGAGGGCTGTACGTGATGGCCAGTGGTGTTATTTTCCTTGTTGGGCCTGTCCTGTAGTAGGTGACTTCTGGGTAACCGTTTCGCTCTGTCAATCTGTTTCCTCACTTCCCCAGATGGGTATTGTAGTTTTAAGAATGCTTGATAAAGATCTTGTAGGTGTTTGTCTCTGTCTGAGGGATTGGAGCAAATTCGGTTGTATCTTAGGGCTTGGCTGTAAACAATGGATCGTGTGATGTGTCCTGGATGGAAGCTGGAGGTGTGTAGGTAAGTATAGTGGTCAGTAGGTTTCTGATATAGGGTGATGTTTATGTGGCCATCACTTATTTGCACTGTAGTGGCCGGGAAGTAGATCTCTTGTGTGGACTGGTTCAGGCTGAGGTTCATGGTGCCGTGGAAATTGTTGAAATCCAGGTGGAATTCCTCAAGGGCCTCCTTCCTGTGGGTCCTTATGATGAAGATGTCATCAATGTAGCGCAAATAGAGGAGGGATGCTAGGGGACAAGAGCTGAGGAAGCATTGCTGTAAATCAGCCATAAAAATGTTGGCATACTGTGGGGCCAGGTGGGTACCCATAGCAGTGTCACTGACTTGAAGCTATAAGTTGTCCTCAAATCTGAAATGGTTGTGGGTGAGGACAAGGTCACAAAGCTTGAAATTTGGGCTTGAACAGGAAGTGGGAGTGGCTGGCTCATTACAAAAGCAGCTTTGCCTCTCCTGGAATTGACACCTCCTCATCAGTTATTGGGAGTGGATCACATCCACCCTGATCGAATTGGCCTTGTCAACACTGGTTCTCCACTTGTAAGGTAACTCCCTTCTCTTCATGTGTCAGTATAGAATGCCTGTATCTGTAACTTTCACTCCATCCGTCTGAAGAAGTGAGGGTTTTTACCTACAAAAGCTTTTGCCCAAATAAATTTGTTAGTGTCTAAAGTGCCACAAGGACTCCTTGTTGTTTTTGTGGATACAGACTAACACGGCTACCGCTTGATACTCTTCACCTTCAATTGTCTCTTATAACATATGTTAATTACTTATGCAAACAATCTATTCCACCGTGTACTGAGCTGGGACACTCTGAGTACCTTTCCCAGCCTGAAGAAGAGCTCTCTGTAGCTCGAAAGGTCCTGTCTCTCACTAACAGATGCTGGGTCAGTAAAATACATTACTGCCCCCACCCTGTCATTCTATAATCCTGGCACCAACACTGCTACAACAACACTGCAAATAATACACGTTATTCAGCCTTTCTAAAGGTCTCTGACAGAGTCCTGCACACGAGGCTACTAGAAAAGCTACGTTGTCATGGAGTGAGAGGCAAAGTATCTGGCAAGGAGACAGAAAATACAGAATTGAGATAAATGGGGCACTTTTCTCCTGGCCAGATGCTAACAGTGGAGCCATAGGATTCCCTCCTAGATCTCGATGTATGAAGGAGCTGGGAACAGGAGGTGCACTGAGTTAGCAAAACTCCGCAGGTGGCACATAGCTGTGTAAGTTAGGGTATGTCAATGCAGATGCATCGCTGCAGTGCTTCAGTGCAGACACTGCCTGTGCCAATGAAGGAATTTTCCTCTCGGCACAGATGCGCCACCACCCTGGCTGGATGCAAGAATTCTTCTGTCAATCTAGCTCTGTCTACACCAGGGGCTAGATTGGTAGCTACGACTCAGGTTTTTCACACCAGAGAGACATAGCTGTGCCTGGTGTAGACAGGAGCAGAGAGGGCTGATGCATTCAAAGTCATGTCCCGTGGTGGGGGACAGATGAATTACTCATGAATTCCACTGCATGCATCCAATGAAGTGGGTTCTAGCCCACGAAAGCTTACGCTAAAATAAATGTGTTAGTCTGTAAGGTGCCACAAGGACTCCTGTTCTTTCAGCCCCTTAAGGTTCTCAATTAACTGCATCAGCTCAAGAGGGGACGTGGGCAACGCTATGGAAGCTCAAAGGAGACCTCGGCTCAATGTGCAGCCAGGGTCAGAAAGGTAACGAGATGTGAGCAGGCGTAAGGAATGGGACAGTGATGCTACAGAGCACAGTGAAATGCCTAGTGCAGCCCCATCGGGACCCTAGGCAGTACTGGTCACCCAGAACGGCCATCGCTTAACTAGAGGGGGTCAACACAGGACAACCAGGAAGATCCGTTGCTGGAAAAGCTCCCATTTGAAGAGGCTGTAAAGCCTGAGATTGTTCGCTTACAGAGGGAGAGAGACCGATACGAGGAGACATGATAAAAGTCTACAAAGTGATGACTGGCCTAGAGAAGGACGAATGGTCTGGCTGAAGAACGTCTGTTCTCTTTGTCTCATAACACAAAAACAAGGCACAGTCTATCACATTAAAGGTGGGAAATTCAAAACCAGTGCCAGGAAATACTTCACATAGTGCGTGATTGGTCTATGAAACTCACTGTCACACAGAGTCAGTGAGCCCAAGACTTTAGCAAGAGATTGGACATCTTTGAGCACAGCATGAATTAGAACGGTGCTGACTCAGATTTTGGAAGAGATATTCAACCTCCTGCTTCCCAGCGCCAGGCTGCCAGCCTGTCTATACGAAAAGCAACAGGGTGTGAGATGCAGATCATGACACCACTGTTACTGCAGGGTTCTTCACACCTTGTTCTGAAGCACCTGGCACTGGACTGTATCAGAAAGAGGAGGCTGGGCTGCTCTGCTCTGATCCAGCCTGGCTCTTCCTGTGTTCCTACGAGCCACAAAGGCCTGGCCTGCATAGGGATCAGAATGCAGAGTAATAAATGTCATAGTAATAGACAGGATCATCATGACCAACTAGTCTGGCTTCCCACGTGGCACAAGCCAGAGGACCTAGCCCAGCAAGTCCTGCATCAAGCTTCTGTCTCAGGCCTCAGGGTCTGGCTCTCAGACAGGTTTTGACTCAGTCGGAATCTGGGACTGAACCTTAAATTGCAATAAAGTGCACTTAGTAGAACAACATATGAGGCCATTAAACCCCTACCCCAACCCATCAATTGCAGAATATAAATAAACTGCAGGCAAAGAGAGGCTTCAGGGATGGATCACTTGAAATCACCCTCTTCTGTTCATTCCTTTTGGAGTGTCTGGTGCTGGCAACTGTCAGGACACCGGGCTAGACCATGGGTCTGCCCCAGAGTGGCCGTTGTGATGAGCCTCAGCGTGACCTTCTGCACCAGAAACATCAGCGACCTTCCAGCCCTGCAGTCTCAACTGCTAACCAATCCGATGACATGCCTGCCATGTGCCGGAATCTGGTCACACGGTCGCCCTCGCAGGGTGGAGGGTTCACTTGCTAGAAAAGCTCCTGCAGGGTGGGTCCTATAGGTCACCTGGGAAAAGACAAACATCAGGAGACACAAGGTGCGGGAGGTAACAGCTTTTATTGGACCACCTTCAAAAGGGCTAACTTTAAAGAATTAAGGAAATTAGTTAGGGAAGTGGATTGGACTGATGAACTTGGGGATCTAAAGGCAGAGGAGGCCTGGAGTTACTTTAAGTCAAAGCTGCAGAAACTATCAGAAGCCTGCATCCCAAGAAAGGGGAAAAAAAACCATAGGCAGGAGTTGTAGACCAACCTGGATGAGCAATCTCAGAGAGCAGATTAAGAAAAAGCAGAAAGCCTACAAGGAACGGAAGACGGGAGTGATCAGCAAAGAAAGGTACCTTAGTGAGGTCAGAACATGTAGGGATGAAGTGAGAAAGGGCAAAAGCCATGTAGAGTTGGACCTTGCAAAGGGAATTAAAACCAATAGTAAAAGGTTCTATAGCCATATAAATAAGAAGAAAACAAAGAAAGAAGAAGTGGGACCGCTAAACACTGAGGATGGAATGGAGGTTAAGGATAACCTAGGCATGGCCCAATATCTAAATAAGTACTTTGCCTCAGTCTTTAATAAGGCTAATGAGGAGCTTAGGGGTAATGGTAGGATGACAGATAGGAATGAGGATATGGAGGTAGATATTACCACATCTGAGGTAGAAGCCAAACTCGAACAGCTTAATGGGACAAAATCGGAGGGCCCAGATCATCTTCATCCAAGAGTATTAAAGGAATTGGCACATGAAATTGAAAGCCCATTAGCAAGAATTTTTAATGAATCTGTAAACTCAGGGGTTGTACTGTATGACTGGAGAATTGCTAACATAGTTCCTATTTTTAAGAAAGGGGAAAAAAGTGATCCGAGTAACTATAGGCCTGTTAGTTTAACATCTGTAGTATGCAAGGTCTTGGGAAAAAAATTTTGAAGGAGAAAGTAGTTAAGGACATTGAGGTCAATTGTAATTGGGACAAAATATAACAGGTAGATCGTGCCAAACCAACCTGATCTCCTTCTTTGAGAAGGTAACAGATTTTTTTAGACAAAGGAAACGCGGTGTATCTAATTTACCTCGATTTCAGTAAGGCATTTGATACGGTTCCACGTGGGGAATTATTAGTTAAATTGGAAAAGATGGGGATGAATATGAAAATTGAAAGGTTGATAAGAAACTGGTTAAAGCGGAGACTACAATGGGTCGTACTGAAAGGTGAACTGTCAGGCTGGAAGGAGGTTACTAGTGGAGTTCCTCAGGTATCAGATTTGGGACCAATTTTATTTAATCTTTTTATTACTGACCTTGGCACAAAAAGTGGGAATGTGCTAATTAAGTCTGTGGATGACACAAAGCTGGGATTGGTTGCCAATATAGAAAGGGACCCAGATATCATACAGGAAGATCTGGATGACCTTGTAAACTGGAGTAATAGTAATAGGATGAAATTTAATAGTGAAAAGTGCAAGGTCATGCATTTAGGGATTAATAACAAGAATTTTAGTTATAAGCTGGGCATACATTAGTTGAAAGTAACAGAGGAGGAGAGGGATCTCGGAGTTTTGGTTCATCACAGGATGACTATGAGCCACCAATGTGATATGGCTGTGAAAAAAGCTAATGTGGTCTTGTGATGCATCAGGCGAGGTATTTCCAGTAAAGATAAGGAGGTGTTAGTACCATTATACAAGGCACTGGTGAGACCTCATCTGGTATACTGTGTGCAGTTCTGGTCTCCCATGTTTAAGAAGGATGAATTCAAACTGGAAGAGGTACAGAGAAGGGCTACTAGGATGATCCAAGGAATGGAAAACCTGTCTTATGAAAGGAGACTCAAAGAGCTTGGATTGTTTAGCCTAACCAAAAGAAGGCTGAGGGGAGATATGCTTGCTCTTTATAAATATATCAGAGGGATAAATATTAGGGAGGGAGAGGAATTATTTAAGGTTAGTACCAATGTGGACACAAGAACAAATGAATATAAACTGGACACTAGGAAGTTCAGACTTGAAATTAAACGAAAGTTTCTAACCATTAGAGGAGTGAAGTTCTGGAACAGCCTTCCAAGGGGAATAGTGGGGGCAAAAGACATATCTGGCTTCAATACTAAGCTTGATAAGTTTATGGAGGGAATGATATGATAGGAAAGTTTAATTCTGGCAATTAATTGATCATTGATGATTAGTGGTAAATATGCCCAATGGCCTGTGATGGGATGTTGGATGGGATGGGATCTGAGTTACTACAGAGAATTCTTTCCTGGGTGCTGGCTGGTGAGTCTTGCCCACATGCTCGGTGTTTAACTGATCATTGTATTTGGGGTCGGGAAGGAATTTTCCTCCAGGGCAGATTGGCAGAGACCTTGGAGGTTTTTCGCCTTCCACCGCAGCGTGGGGCACGGGTCACTTGCTGGAGGATTCTCTGAACCTTGAGGTCTTCAAACCATGATTTGAGGACTTCAGTAGGTCTGACATAGATTAGGGGGTTGTTATAGAAGTGGATGGGTGAGATTCTGTGGCCTACATTGTGCAGGATGTCAGACTAGATGATCATAATGGTCCCTTCTGACCTTAAAGACTGAGAGTCTATAGCGGCTAAATGAAAGCCCAGTTCACTCCTGTGCAGCATCCCTCTTTGGTCGCAATGACTCCTCCAGCCTCCTGAACAGCAGGGCGAACCATCCCACTCCAAGCCAGACGGGAGAACAACACCTACAGTGTCAACCCACCAGTCACAGGGCCAGGCCAATCAAAGACAACAACAAGCTGGCTGGCTCCAGCTACCCACCCAGAACCAGCACACAGGCAGAGCTGTCTCTGGTGACATTTGCACAGCTGCGGCTGCCTCAGGCACAGATCCCATGTGGGAAGTGGGAGCCACAAATCCAGAACAAGGCTGAGCTGTGCCTGACACGTGGGGCGGGCAAGCATCAGGTGGAGGCTGCTCACCCCACACGAGGGGAGGAAATGTCTGGTCCTGTGGGGTAAGGCTGGAGGAAAGGCCCTGAGACTGGCCGGGAGGAGGCCAGCACAGACTGTAGTGAGAGCAGTGCCACTGGAGTGTGGGCAGAGTGCAGGGATCCAGGCACGGGAGGCAGTGCTTGGAGACGCCGTGTGCTGTGAGGTTGGAGGAGTGGGTGAGGTCTCACAGAGACCCAGGCTGGCTTGCACTGAGAGGCAGGAGTCAGAGGGAAGGACAAGAGTCAGAGAGAGGACCAGGGAGGGGGTCACAGGCAGGACATCAGCGTCAGTGACAGCAACATCAGGCATCAGCCAGGGAAGAGACATTGAGTACCTGCCTGGGGGGTTTCTGGAAACCCCCTCACAGTTCTCCGCCACCAGCCTGCCCATGGGGGAGAACCCACGTCCTCATTAGCCCAAGAGCCGCCAGACTTTGCACAGGACTCACCTGACCCCCATCCTTTATGGGCTTAGCACCCCCATCCTGCCAGCCCAATCCTCCACATAGCCTGACCCCTCCCAGCGGACCAGGCTGGGAGCTTCCTGAGCACAGCTGGACCGGGCTGTTTGCTTTGCAAAGAGCCCAGCACACACTGGCTCCTGGCACAACCCCACTCGTTAGCCCAGCAGCGCAGCTTGTCAGGTCATCTGGATTTAGAATTCTGTGCAGGGCTCTGGCTGGGCTGATGTGTCATCCCCGGGGTGGGGACGAGATGGGTTTAAATTAGGCTCTGTCCCAGTGGCTCAGCCTGGCAGAGACTCAGCAGCAGCAGGACCGAGAGCATCTCCACGCACTGGCAGGTAGGAGTGGGGGCACAAGGGGCTGGTGCAGGGTGTGTGGGGAGTTATGGGGGCAGGTGAAGAAGCAGGAATTGACCTCGCCCTGCTGTCTCTTCCCCTAAGCCTTGCAGTGGGAGGGAGAAGACTGACAAGGCCAAGGGGATTGGGAGAACAGAGCTTCTGCCATTTCCCCTTGTGCCATGAGGGTCTTACATACACAGCCCCCAGGGCAGGGATGGGGTGGGCTGCTTCATGAGATGGTACCTTTCCTCGGGAGATGCTATCATGTGCTCTGGAATCTCAGCTTTCATTAAAAAGTTATATCTCTGATACTTATGGAAGTGAAGAAACCTTCAGATTGTTCACCCCAAGTGTAACTGACATCATGGTGTCTAGTGTCTGCCTGAGTCTGCAGGGAGCCTGAAACAGCTCAGGGAGAACATTTCTGTGGGACGTTCGCTCTGACTCCTAATGGGGACAAATTAAACGGCCACAAAACAATTCCAAACAAAAGGGAGGGTCGTACTGTGACAATCGGCACAATCGCCTGGGAGCATCAGCTCCTCATCGAGCTGGGAGTGGGTGGAGCCAGGCTAGTCCGACCAGGTTTTTCTAGTTGATCCTGTGGATGGAGGTTCTGAGAACTCTCCCATCAGTGCTTTGGGCAGGACCAGATACACTTACTAGTCAAATGCTGAGGTGAAAGGCAGAGAGCCTGTAGTGATGGGCTGATGGAAGTGAAAGGAGAGAATGCTGCAGTGGTGGGGAGCAGGTTACAGAGATGGGGGCAGGGAGGGAGCTGGGGAGGAGGTGGCAGGGCTGGAGGAGGAATTAGGCAGCAGGTTGCAGAGATGGGGGCGGGGAGGGAGCTGGGGAAGAGGTGGCAGGGCTGGAGGAGGAATTAGGAGCAGGTTGCAGAGATGGGCTGGGGAGGAGGTGGCAGGGCTGGAGGAGGAATTAGGAACAGGTTGCAGAGATGGGCTGGGGAAGGAGCTGGGGAGGAGGTGGCAGAGTTAGAGGAGCAGGATCTGTGGTTAGGCTCCTCCGTAAATCTGGCCTGACTCTCAGAGGCGCTGAGGCCCTGCAGCTCCCACTGCATGCAATGGAAACAGAGCTCTCAGCCCCTAGAAAACACAGACCACTCCTCTCTCAGTGCCCATGTCAAGGTTCCTTCCCCACTCTGAACTTTAGGGTACAGATGTGGGGGACCTGCATGGACACTTCTAAGCTTAATTACTAGCTTAGATCTGGTATCACTGCCACCACCCAGAATTCCAGTGTCTGGGGCACTCTCTGTCCCCCCAAAACTTTCCCCTCCCTGGGTTGCCTTGAGGGACTTCACCAATTCCCTGGTGAACACAGATCCAAATCCCTTGGATCTTAAAACAAGGAGAAATTAACCATCCCCCACTCCTTTCCCCCCCACCAATCCCTGGTGAGTCCAGATCCAATCCACTTGGATCTTAACACAAGGAAAAATCAATCAGGTTCTTAAAAAGAAAGCTTTTAATTAAAGGAAGAAAAGTAAAAATCATCTCTGTAAAATCAGGATGGAAAATGCTTTACAGGGTAATCAGATTCCTATAGCCCAGAGGAACCCCTTCCAGCCTTAGGTTCAAAGTTACAGCAAACAGAAGCAAAAATCCTTCCAGCAAAAAGAAACATTCACAAGTTGAGGAAAACAAAAATAAGACTAATCCGCCTTGCCTGGCTGTTCCTTACAAGTTTGAAACATGAGATCCTGGTTCAGAAAGATTTGGAGAGCCTGGATTGATGTCCGGTCCCTCAGAGTCCCAAGAGCGAACAACCCCCAAAACAAGAGCACAAAGACTTCCCTCCACCAAGATTTGAAAGTATCTTGTCCCCTGATTGGTCCTCTGGTCAGGTGTCAGCCAGGTTTACTGAGCTTCTTAACCCTTTACAGGTAAAAGAGGCATTAACCCTTAACTATCTGCTTATGACAGCCCCCCTCTGGGTAAGTGGCGGTGAACACTAGGCCTGCAGGTTTCAGATACTGGTGTGCGTTTGCTAGGTGGGCACAAGCCACGGTTCCTGCACATTCTGCTCTGAAGCTGATTTGACACCTTCCTCCATTGGAACTCCAGAGTGTGGCTCTCTGGGTAGGGCCTGTCTGGGTCACTGAGCAGGCCCCCGGTGCTCTCCCAACACATGCAGTGATGATAAGTGACTTCCCCAAGGCCTCAGACAAAGTCTGTGGCAGAGCTGGGAACAGCCCCTTGTCTGTGATAGGACAGACTCACATCTCCTCTGCGAGACTTCAGTGCCTCACAGCACCACTGTCTCACATGCCCCTGTCACACAGCCGGCGACAATGCAGCCCAGCAGACTGTGTGTGCCAGGCCCCACTTCCCATCAGCCAGCTTCAAACATTCAACAATCAAGAGCCAGGTACAAAAGTCCCTTGATGCTATAGAATATGCAGGGTGACTGCATCACACCCCTGGCCACGGGGCCTTTGCCGGAACGCCCCTCGTTTTGTGTGTGTGATTGAGAGCTCCCCACATTCACACGCTCCCCACATTCACACTACTGCAATGATCCTTGTACAAAATTAGCCTTGTGAGGCATCATTTGAAACTAAGAACTCGCTGGTCAGTACTAACACGGCAGAAAGTGGGCAGCCACACTAGCCATAGTGGTGAAATCCCCCAGGCCTTTGTAATGTTCGAACCCAGACAGCCCTGCCCTGCCACACGGAGCTGGAATTGAGAAATGGGGGCTTATCTCTGTTTACATATGCATAGTAAGCATGGTCCATGGGGCAGCAGGGGAGGAGATGGCATGAGACAAAGCAAATTTGCATTTCAGCAACCTCAGGTGAGAAGAGAGACCACACAGCGTCCTTTACCACCAGCCTCCAGGTCATCTTCATTAGCGCTGAAGTAAACTTTGCTTTGAGGGGACGAATCCACCTCAGAGCTTCACCGGACTATAAAAGAAAGGGACAGGAAACCCCAGCTCGCTCTGTCACCTAAGACGACAAAGAAACCAGGCTTTTGACTTTCGATGCAGAGCCTGACCTGAGAATTTAGTCAGCCCTGTCGCTAGGAACCTGTGCCACTTTACCCTGACCCACATCTGGCTGGTTAAGTTTTAGCTCAGGAATCTCAATCTCAAATCACTGCGAGGGCCACACGAGGACTAGTACATTGGCCTGACATCTTAAATATGTTATAATAGCCCCACAGAATAGAAATGCTGGGGCAGATCCTCAGCTGATGTAAATTGCCATAACTCCACTGACTTCCACTGAACTCTGACAATTTAAACCAGCCGATGATGTGCCCAGCTGTATGCAGTGTTCATGTTTAGCCCTAAGGTCTAAAATTGCCTCTCTCGCTCACTTGAGGCCTTGTTGGATATGGCCGTTAGAATCAGACCACAGGATTTGAAAGTAAGTGACTGGAAGAGTAACCAAAAAGCAGAATGAAAGTGACTGGGAGAATGGGAAGAGACAGAATGAGGGAAACTCTCTAACATGGGGGAAGAAAAGAATTGAGTCATACATAAAGAAGAAAGCTCCTGTCCTGTTCCACAGAACAGACGGATTTAAAGTAACTAACATCATTCAGAAGAAAGAATCCATTTACCTCCTTCATACTGCTGCCCCAAGAATCTCCTTCCCCAGTGAGTAGCTCAAAGACATCAGTGCAAATTATGTTCTTTATGTCCTCCACTAAATTATTGCTGAAGAAACGCTAAATGTAGCTGTGCTGCAAGAATCCATTAATTTATATTTTACCTCTCTTCCCCTTCCCCACCCCCTTTCCAATCCCTTCCCCAAAGTCCCCACCTCAGCTCCACCCCTTCCCTATACCTATTCCAACCCCTTCCCCAAATCCCCGCCCCTCCTCTTCCCCACCTCCTCCCCTGAGCACATCGCATCCCTGCTCCTCCCCCCCACCCCCAGAAAGTGCTAAGTGCCGCCAAACAGCTGTTTGTGCTGAGAGGTAGGCAGAGGAGCGGGGACACAGCGTGCTGGGGAGCGGGGGAGGATGAGGTGGGGTGGGGAGTGAGGAGAGCTTGGCTGCCAGTGGCTGCAGAGCACCCACTCCTTTTTCCCTGTGGGTGCTCCAGCCCTGGCAGCTCCTATGGGGGGGCTGAAGGAAATAACTTCAGGCGCATGTTTGAGACCCCTGTTTTAGCCCCTAGAAACCACTTTCTCTTCATTGCTCATGTAACCATTTCTGACTTTAGTACCAGATACTTCAAGTCTATTATTATCTTCTTCTGTTAATAAACTGGTTTTATTTCTTAATCTGAATCAATGCAGGGTTGGGTTTATACTGAGCGTTTGGAAGCTGCAATCAAAGGAGCAAACTGCTGCATATTGTCCCCTTACAGGGCAGTGGACCTTTAATATCTGGGCTGGCCAGGAGAGGCTGGCCAGGGAAGAGCACATGTTTTTGGGGAAAGCCGGGACAGGGAGTGTGCTGGGGTCACCTTGCAGGCAATAACCCAGGCAGGCGGGAGCCAGAGCATGGCTGGTGCTTCCCAAGGAACTGCAGGGTCAGAGCTGCTAGAGCTGTGGCTACACACAGACACTCAGGGTGTGACTGGCTGGCTGGGAGCCGCCCAGGCTGGGAGCTGCAATAGCAAAGCCTTGGGAGGCCCCCAGGGTTACAGGGCAGGTGGTGACACAGTCCTTCACCAGTCTGGGTTGCACCCTGGAATGTGACAGTGCGATCATCTCCCTCCCCTTCACTGGTTTGCTCCTCCCTCCTGCCCACAGTCCAGCTCTCTGTCTGTCTTCAGCTCGTCAGGGCAGGCCTCAGGCCTCTCATCTATTGGGAAAGTTGTGGTGTTTATTATTAGAACTGGGAGCACTGGCTGTTGGGAGTCTGAAAGGACAGGAAACAGGAAGGAGGGGGAGGGGTTGAGGAGGCAGAGTGAGAGTTACAGAGGGTGCAGCAGCAGCTTGGTAAAGAGGTTTCCATTGTAAAATTAAAGTCCTGTTGAAGATTGTTAGTACCTTGCCTGCTTGATACAACATTTTGGCGATGAGAACGGATCTTCTGCCTCTGAACCCACCTGCGCCCTTTCTGCAAAGCCCAGGTGAGCCTCCAATTGCTTTTACTGTCTGGATCCATATGCATGAGACTTATCTGCTTGCAATCAGTGCTACAGAGATTTCTGAAGTAAGAAAGCGTACTCTGCTAATCCACTGCCTTGGAGCAGAAGGGCAGCGTATATTTTGCACTTTTCCCCTTGCAGATGATAAATATGAGACTGCACTCACTTCATTAAAGAATGTTTTTGTGCCAAAAGTGAACGTAGTAGCTAATTGCTACAGATTGTGCCAGAGTGAGCAGAAACCAGGGGAGACTGTAATGCAGTATATTGCTTCCCTGAGGAGTCTGATTGTAACTTGTGACTTTGGGAATATGGCCGATGAGATGATTAGAGACCAACTCATTGAGAAAACAATCATGCTTCGTGTAAGAGAACGCTTACTTCTAGAACCACAACTTACACTAGAAAATGCCATAACCATTGCTACTCAGATTGAGTCAGCTACAGCTGAAGCCAAAATAATGAGCAGAGATGCAAAAAGCACAGTCAAGGCTGGAAATGGGCCATTTTCATTACCACTACAAACAGTTATTTTTCTGTCCTGCTGACAACAGCTCACCTTAACTGATCACTCTCCTTATAGTGTGTATGGTAACATCCATTGTTTCATGTTCTCTGTGTATATATACATCTTCCTACTGGATTTTCCACTACATGCATCTGATGAAGTGGGCTGTAGCCCATGAGAGCTTATGTTCAAATAAATTTGTTAGTCTCTAAGGTGCCACAAGTGCTCCTGTTCCTTTAGTCAAGGCTGTGACTCCTTTGCAGAAAAGTTCACTATCGCTGCAGACAAACAATTGCACGAAGAAAACTAATAAAAAGCCACTGAATCAGCAAATGCAAAATACAGTAAAAGCATGTTTTCTCTTGGGATCCCAACAACACCTTGCAAGCTACACAGGATGTCCAGCAAAAGTAGCTAAGTGCAATCATTGCGAAAAGATTGGGCATTTTGCTAAAGTATGTTGCAGTAGCCAGCTCAATCAACAGGTGCATGCAGTTACAATGGCAGATGTTACTGTGCTGAGTGTGGATCAAACCACTACTGCACATATTCCAGAACATGTAAATGTTTCCGCCATACCCTCAGGCAAATCACACACTATTCAGTTAACGTTGGACACTGGCTCAGCAGTATCTATACTGCCTGATTCCATCTATTTGCATTACTTTAAAGAGGTGCCTCTTACTGAACCCAAACTTCAGTTGCTGTACTATTTGAAAAACCCTATTCCAGTACATGGCTGCGTGCCAGCAATAGTTACTTTTGGTGACTGCTGTGTAACTGCAGAGTTCTACATTGTCCACAAAGGCACTCCCATCCTTGGCAGAGATTTACTGGCTGCTTTAAATCTCAGGGTAGTTAATGGACGAATTGATCTTCCTCAGCAAAGCACTCTTGCGGTACACACAGCAATGTCAGCTGGGACCCAACACCAGGTTGAGGAGAAACTTGGCTGTGCTTATGGGTTTCTGCATAAAGTTAAAATGTGGAATAATGTGATGCCTGTACAACAGAAATTACGGCCAGGGATGGACCCTCAAACTGAAGCACTCCTGTGTCACTTGCCAAATGCATGATAAGACAGCAGTGACATGTACCCCTCCGTTACAGCCTTTTCCTCTTCCTGAATCTGCATGGGAAAAAGTGGCGATTGACATTGTAGGACCCTTTGATACTGCTCCAGTTGACTGTCGTTATGCCATCACTTTAATAGACTATTTCAGTAAATGGCCTGAGGTAGCATTTACATCGCAAATCTCTTCTGCTACAGTAATCAAGTTCCTCTCTTCAGTTTTTAGCAGGGAAAGTAACCCTAAAGAACTGATTTCCAATAATGGTAGTCAATTTACTTCCCTGGCATTTGAAACTTTTCTAGCAGAGGGGAACATTTTACACAGAAGGTCATCCCTATATTACCCTCCAGCCAATGGGGAAATGGAACGGTTTAACAGAAGTTTGAAAGAGAGTTTGCAAACAGCTCAGCTGGAAGGGCGATTGTGGATACCCTTCACTACTGATCTGTTGCAAGCATACTGGGCTACACGACATGCCACAATGCAAAAATCACCCACAGAGTTACTGCATGGGAAACAGATGAACTTAGATCATGTTTTCACCCCTCTAGCCATTAGGCTGAGAAGCGAACTGAAGATTGCGGGATTGTTAAAGGCAGGACCTGATGCCCCGAACAAGGATGATCTGAGAAAAACAGTTGAACAGAACCAAGCAAAGAACATAAGAATGGCTGTACTGGGTCAGATCAAAGGTCCATCTAGCCCAGTATCTGTCTACCGACAGTGGCCAATGCCGAGTGCCCCGGAGGGAGTGAACCTAACAAGTAATGATCAAGTGATCTCTCTCCTGCCATCCAGCTCTGCCCTCTGACAAACAGAGTCTAGGGACACCATTCCTTACCCATCCTGGCTAATAGCCATTAATAGACTTAATCTCCATGAATTTATCCAGTTCTCTTTTAAACGCTGTTATAGTCCTAACCTTCACAACCTCCTCGAGTAAGGAGTTCCACAAGTTGACTGTGCGCTGCATGAAGAAAAGCTACCTTTTATTTGTTTTAAACCTGCTACCTATTAATTTCATTTGGTGACCGCTAGTTCTTGTATTATGGGAATAAGTAAATAATTTTTCCTTATCTACTTTCTCCATATCACTCATGATTTTATAGACCTCTATCATATCCCCCCTTAGTCTCCTCTTTTCCAAGCTGAAGAGGCCTAGCCTCTTTAATCTCTCCTCATATGGGACCCATTCCAAACCCCTAATCATTTTAGTTGCCCTTCTCTGAACCTTTTCTAGTGCCAGAATATCTTTTTTGAGATGAGTTGACCACATCTGTACACAGTAGTCAAGATGTGGGTGTTCCATCGATTTATATAAGGGCAATAATATATTCCCTATCTTATTCTCTATCCCTTTTAATGATTCTTAACATCCTCTTTGCTTTTTTGACCGCCTCTGCACACTGTGTGGACATCTTCAGAGAACTATCCACAATTATTCCAAGATCTTTTTCCTGATTTATTGTAGCTAAATTAGTCCCCATCATATTGTATGTATAGTTGGGGTTATTTTTTCTAATGTGCATTACTTTACTTTTATCTACATTAAATTTCATTTGCCATTTTGTTGCCCAATCACTTAGTTTTGTGAGATCTTTTTGAAGTTCTTCACAGGCTGCTTTGGTCTTAACTATCTTGAACAGTTTAGTATCATCTGCAAACTTTGTCACCTCACTGCTTACCCCTTTCTCCAGATCATTTATGAATGAGTTGAATAGGATTGGTCCTAAGACTGACCCTTGGGGAACACCACTAGTTACCCGTCTCCATTTTGAGAATTTATCATTAATTCCTACCCTTTGTTCCCTGTCTTTTAACCAGTTCTCAGTGCATGAAAGGACCTTCCCTTTTATCCCTTGACAGCTTAATTTACGTAAGAGGTTTTGGTGAGGGACCTTGTCAAAGGCTTTCTGGAAATCTAAGTACACTATGTCCACTGGATCCCCCTTGTCCATATGTTTGTTGACCCCTTCAAAGAACTCTAATAGATTAGTAAGACACGATTTCCCTTTACAGAAACCATGTTGACTATTGCTCAACAATTTATGTTCTTCTCTGTGTCTGACAATTTTATTCTTTACTATTGTTTCGACTAATTTTCCCGGTACCATTGTTAGACTTACTGACCTGTAATTGCCGGGACCACCTCTAAAGTCCTTTTTAAATATTGGTGTTACATTAGCTATATTCCAGTTGTTGGGTACAGATGCCGATTTAAAGGACACGTTACAAACCCTAGTTAATAGTTCCGTGACTTCACATTTGAGATCTTTCAGAATTCTTGGGTGAATGCCATTTGGTCCCGGTGACTTGTTAATGTTAATTTTAGCAATTAATTCCAAAAGCTCCTCTAGTGACACTTCAGTCTGTGACAATTCCTCAGATATGTCACCTACAAAAACCGGCTCAGGTTTGGGAATCTCCCTAACATCCTCAGCTGCGAAGACTGAAGCAAAGAATTCGTTTAGTTTCTCCGCAATGACTTCATCGTCTTTAAGTGCTCCTTTTGTATTTCGATGATTGAGGGGGCCCTGTGATGATGCGGTTCTGGCGGGACCCAAATGAGAGTGCCAATTCAGGACCAATTGCTCAAACAGGGCAGTCACAGCCCAAGGCTGGGGTTTTTCCACCTCTAAGGCAAACCAAACAAGCCAGACAAAAATGACTTTGGTGTCACCCCACTGGCTAACCTCAAGTCACACAAGCAATTTCCTTAGACACTCCAGTCTCCCAGTATCACTACCAGTCCCACACGTCCTGGAGATGAATGGTTATGAAAACCAACACCCCAGTAAAAGAAAAAGGTTCTCTCGATCCCAAAGGACCAAGCCCCAGACCCAGGTCAATATACACATTAGATCTTACCCACAAATCACACTGTTGCCAGTCCTTTAGAATCTAAAATCTCAAGGTTTATTATTAAAAGGAAAAAGATAGAGATGAGAGCTAGAATTGGTTAAATGGAATCAGTTACATACAGTAATGGCAAAGTTCTTAGTTCAGGCTGGTAGCAGTGATGGAGTAAACTGCAGGTTCAAATTAAGTCTCTGGAGTACATCCCCAGCTGGGATGGGTCATCAGTCCTTTGTGCAGAGCTTCAGTTTGTAGCAAAGTCCCTCCAGAGGTAAGAAGCAGGATTGAAGACAAGATGGAGATGAGGCCTCCGCCTTATATAGGTTTTTCCAGGTGTAAGAACACTCCTTTGTTCCTACTGTGGAAAGTTACAGCAAAATGGAGTCTGCAGTCACATGGGCCAGTTTCTGCACACTCTGCTGAGTCACAAGGCATAACTGCCTTCTCTCCATGGGTCAATTGTGTAGCTAATGGTCCTTAATGGGCCATCAAGCAGGCTAAGCTGAGCTGACACCAACTTGTCTGGGATCTTTTCCAGTAACACAGCACAAGTTTGAAATACAGACAGTATACAGCCAATATTCATAACTTCAACCACAAAAATAATACAGACATACAGACAGCATAATCATAACCAGTAACCTGTAATCTGGTCTTAGACACCTTATATCACCCCCTTTACATAGGATTTGGTGCCACTACAGGACCTTGGTTGCAACCCATGTTCTTTATGGTCCCAGTTTATATCAATAACGTCACAGCCCCACTGGTTGTTTAGCAGGCTTCCTGCTTCTGATGTATTTAAAAAACATTTTGTTATTACCTTTGGAGTTTTTGGCTAGCCGTTCTTCAGACTCCTGTTTGGCTTTTCTTATTACACTCTTGCACTTAAGCTGGAAGTGTTTGTGCTCCTCTCTATTTGCCTCACTAGGATTTGACTTCCACTTTTTAAAGGACGTCTTTTTATCTCTCACTGCTTCTTTTACATGGTTGTTAAGCCACGGTGGCTCTTTTTTAGTTCTTTTACTGTGTTTCTTAATTTGGGGTATACATTGAAGTTGGGCCTCTATTATGGTGTCTCTAAAAAGGGCCCATGCAACTTGCAGGGATTTCACTTTAGTCACTGTACCTTTTAATTACTGTTTAACTAACCCCTCATTTTTGCATAGTTTACCCTTTTGCAATTAAATGCCACAGTGTTGGACCATTGAGATGTTCTTCCCACCACAGGAATGTTAAATGTTATTATATTATGATCACTATTTCCAAGCGGTCCTGTTATTACCTCTTGGACCACCTCCTGCACTCCACTCAGGACACCCTAAAGTATCCAGAAATTTTGTCTCTGCATTTCGTCCTGAGGTGACATGTTCCCAGTCAATATGGAGATAATTGAAATCCCCCACTATTATTGAGTTCTTAATTTTGATAGTCTCTCTAATTTCCCTTAGCATTTCATCATCACTATCACTGTCCTGGTCAGGTGGTTGATAATAGATCCCTAATGTTATATTCTTATTAGAGCATGAAATTACTATCCGTAGAGCTTCTATGGAACATGTGGATTCACTTAAGATTTTTACTTCATTTGATTCTACATTTTCTTTCACATATAGTGCCACTCCCCCCCACACGACCTGTTCTGTCCTTCCGATATATTTTGTACCCCAGAATGATTGTGTCCCATTGGTTGCTCTCAGTCCACCAGGTTTCTGTGATGCCTATTATATCAATATCCTGCTTTATCACAAGACACGCTAGTTCACCCATCTTATTATTTAGACTTCTAGCATTTGTGTACAAGCACTTTAAAAACTTGTCACTGTTTAATTGTCTGTATAAGGCTTTCACAGACAAATGACAGGGTGGAAGGCACCAAAGTTTGAGTGTGGTTCCTTTGTTAGAAAATATGAAAACCTGGAATCTTATGCAAAGGGGACCATAAATTCACAGCTTCTCTTAAAATCATAGAGAAGAAGGGTCCTTACACCTATTGACTTACTGATGGGCGGGTATGGAATGCTACTTATCTTGCACCTGCCTGTGCACCAAGAGGAGATTATGCCAACACCCAGTCTGCATTGGATGACTTCACCGTAGAACCAACACAACAAGACATTGCACTGGAACCGGGGCTTGAGAGACAGACTGTCAGACCCAGACGACCACCTACCTGAACTAGAGACTATGTTATGTAGTATCTACAGTCTTTTGAGGGTAACATTTCTGCCAATGGTATAGTGTCTTGTTTCCTATTTGTTCCCGTGGTTAGAACAACAATGTTTATTTTATTTGGGAGAATTTCTTAAGAGAGGAGGGAATGTGGTGTTTGGATGCGGCTTGTGATTAGAACTGGGAGCACTGGCTGTTGGGCGTCTGAAAGGACAGAAAAGAGGAAAGGGGGGGGAGTTAAAAGAGCCCCCTGCACTACCAGGAACAAACCCACAATAACTATACCCCTGGTGATGCTCTGACACCTTTGGACATTTCTTTGCAAAGCTACAGCCCTATGGGAATGTCAGTAACCCACTGTGCCGCTGGGAGGAGCAGACGGCACTGCACAGGGGGCCAAGTGCCCTGCTAGCCTCCCTCTGCTATTGCCTTGGGGTTAGAGTGGTGCCTGGGCTGCAGCGCTACCACCTGCTCCCAGTGGAAGAGAGCCCTAGCTGTGCCTACCAGGGGACACTCTCCTCAAACACCAGGTGCTGCCATGGGTGGCAAGTTTGTAGAAATTTTGGTGGTGCCCAGAACCCGCCCCCCAACTCCACCCCCACTTGCCTAAGGCTCTGGGCGGAGTTTCGGGGGGGAGGTCTGGGGTGCAGGTCCTGAGTTGGGGATTGGGGTGCAGGCTTTGGGCTAGGGGTGGGGGTGTAGAAAGGGGGAGGTTGTGCATGCTCTGGGAGGGAGTTTGGGGATTGGAAGGAGTGCAGGGGTGAAAGTTGTGGGGCTGAGGATGAGGGTTTCATGACGTGGGGAGGCTCAGGGCTAGAGAAGAAGTTGGTCTATTGGGTGAGGGCTGTGGGGCTGAGGATGAGGCGTTCATGCTGCAGAGTGGGCTCAGAGCTGGGGCAGAGGATCAGGGTGCAGGGGAATGAGGGTTGCAGCTGAGGATGAGCGGTTCATGCTGCAGGCGGGCTGTGACGTTATTGATATAAACTGGGACCATATAGAACATGGATTGCAACCAGGGTTCTGTAGTGGCACCAAATCTTATGTAAAGGGGGTCATATAAGGTGTCTAAGACCAGGTTACGGGTTACTGGTTATGATTGTGCTGTCCGTATGTCTGTATCATTTTGTGGTTGAAGTTATGAATATTGGCTGTGTACTGTCTGTATTTTAAATTGGTGCTGCAGTTCTGGGTGACACCCCAGACTAGTTGGTGTTAGCTCTGCTTAGCCTGCTTGATGGCCCATTAAGGACCATCAGCTACACAATTGACCCATTCAGAGGAGGCGGATACGCCTTGTGACTCAGCAGGGTGTGCAGAAACTGGCCCATGTGACTGCAGACTCCATTTTGCTGTAACTTTCCACAGTAGGCACAAAGGAGTGTCCTTACACCTGGAAAAGCTTATATAAGGTGGAGGTCTCATCTCCATCTTGTCTTCAGTCCTGCTTCTTACCTCTGGAGGGACTTTGCTGCAAGCTGAAGCTCTACACAAGGGACTGATGACCCATCCCAGCTGGGGATGTGCTCCAGAGACTTAATTTGAACCTGCAGTTTACTTCATCACTGCTACAAGCCTGAACTAAGAACTTTGCCATCACTGTATGTAATTGATTCCATTTAACCAATTCTAGCTCTCATCTCTACCTTTTACTTTTAGATTTTAGATTCTAAAGGATTGGCAACAGTGTGATTTGTGGGTAAGATCTGATGTGTAAATATGCCCCCTTGACTGACACCTTGCGGGCAAAGGACTACAAGGTTTACACCGACACCCTGATCGTCGGGGCGCTAGGCGCCTGGGACCCCTGTAACGAACGTGTACTGAGGGCCTGTGGGGTGGGCTGTCGCTATCTGCGACTCATGAGACGTTTGATGGTCTCGGACACTATCCAGTAGTCCAGGGACATTTACACCGAACACATCACCGGCCACCGCCAGTACCAGGAGTGGGCCGATGTGGCTCCACGCACCCACGAGGGGGAGGGGGAAACCCTTACAACTCCCCTACTAAACTACATCCCCTGAGTCCTGAACCCACCGATCTGGATTCCACCACGTGAGGGTCACCCTGTCCCCATTACCCGGCCCGCTTGCTCTAATCATGACTATGTGTAACCCATTAGATGAGCGATGTACCCTCACTGCTCCCCTACTATATTTTGACCCCACCCACCGTACACCCCGCATTGGGGACATTACAGACTGTATGTACTATATACTAACCCATAACCAAATACCAGCGTCCCCCCATACTCTGTATGTTGCCCCCGATGACTAATGACTGACACGCCAAACTCTGTGTATCATCTTTATTTAAATATTCTCTAATAAACATATTGACCTGGGTCTGGGGCTTGGTCCTTTGGGATCAAGAGAACCTTTTTCTTTTACTGGGGTGTTGGTTTTCATAACCATTCATCCCCAGGACGGGTGGGACTGGTGGTGATGCTGGGAGACTGGAGTGTCTAAGGAAATTGCTTGTGTGACTTGCGGTTAGCCAGTGGGGTGAAACCGAGGTCCTTTTTGTCTGGCTTGTTTGGTTTGCCTTAGAGGTGGAAAAACCCCAGCCTTGGGCTGTGACTGCCCTGTTTGAGCAATTGGTCCTGAATTGGCACTCTCAGTTGGGTCCCGCTAGAACCACATTGTCACACGGGGTCAGGGCTGGGGCAGAGGATCAGGGTGCAGGGGAATGAGGGTTGCAGCTGAGGATGAGGGGTTCATGCTGCAGGGGGGCTCAGGGCTGGGGCAGAGGATCAGGGTGTGGGGGATGAGGTTTGGGGCTGAGGATGAGGGGTTCATGCTGCAGGGGGGCTCAGGGCTGGGCAGAGGATCAGGGTCCAGGGCATGAGGGTTGGTGCTGAGGATGAGGGGTTCATGCCACTGGGGGGTGGGGTCAGGGCTGGGTCAGAGGATCAGGGTGTGAAGGGATGAGGGTTGGGGCTGAGGATGAGGGTTTCATGATGTGGGGGGGCTCAGGGCTAGGGAAGAGGTTGGTCTGTTGGGTGAGGGCTGTGGGGCTGAGGATGAGGGGTTCATACTGCGGAGGAGGGCTCAGAGCTGGGGCAGAGGATCAGGGTGCAGGGGAATGAGGGTTGCAGCTGAGGATGAGGGGTTCATGATGCAGGGGGGCTCAGGGCTGGGGCAGAGGAT
Organism: Aldabrachelys gigantea; assembly: GCA_026122505.1. Classification (NCBI taxonomy): domain Eukaryota; kingdom Metazoa; phylum Chordata; order Testudines; family Testudinidae; genus Aldabrachelys; species Aldabrachelys gigantea. The sequence goes on from CM047480.1 coordinate 299,307,849, forward strand.
TAGGGTGTGGAGGGATGAGGGCTATGGCTGGGTTTGAGGGGTTCATGCTGCAGGGGGGCTCATAGCTGGGGCAGAGGATCAGGGTGCGGGGGGATGAGGGTTGCAGCTGAGGATGAGGGGTTCATGATGTGGGGGGGCTCAGGGCTGGGGCAAAGGATCAGGGTGTGGAAGGATGAGGGTTGGGGCTGAGGATGAGGGGTTCATGCTGCAGGGGGGCTCAGGGCTGGGGCAGAGGATCAGGGTGCAGGGGAATGAGGGTTGCAGCTGAGGATGAGGGGTTCATGCTGCAGGGGGGCTCAGGGCTGGGGCAGAGGGTTAGGGTGTGGAGGGATGAGGGCTATGGCTGGGTTTGAGGGGTTCATGCTGGGGGGGCTCAAGGCTGGGTCAGAGGATCAGGGTGTGAAGGCATGAGGGTTGTGGCTGAGGATGAGGGGTTCATGATGCAGAGGGGGCTCAGGGCTGGGGCAGAGGATTAGGGCGTGGAGGGATGAGAGCAGTGGCTGGCTTTGAGGGGTTCATGCTGCAGGGGGGCTCAGAGCTGGGGCAGAGGATCAGGGTGCGGGGGGGGATGAGGGCTGTGGCTGAGGATGAGGGGTTCATGCTGCGGGGAGTTCAGGGTTGGGGCAGAGGATCATGGTATGAAGGGATGAGGGTTGGGGCTGATGATGAGGGGTTCGTACTGCGGGAGGGGCTCAGGGCTGCGGCAGAGGATTAGGGTGCGGGGGGGATGAGGGCTGTGGCTGGGGATGAGGGATTTGGAGCATTGGAAGGGCTCAGGGCTAGGGCGGAAGGGCAGGGTAAGGGCAGTCTACCCTGCCATTAGTAGATGGCAGGCACTAGGACCCTGGGGCAGCAGCATAAGCAGGCAGGGACAAGGTGGGGGGGGACACAGGGCGAGGGGTGGCAGGAGGAGGCCGGGACCTGCTCCAGGCACAGACGCGGCAGCGCGGGGGTGACCCACAGGGGCTGGGGCCCAATCCAGGCAGGGCCGGGGGAGAGACCCAGCTCCAAATATTGCTGGAGCAGGGCCCCCAGCCCTGAATATTCCTGGTGCTCGGGCAGCGCAAATGTATATAACCTGCCACCCATGGGTGTTGCCAACACCAGCGCTGTGCTTTGACCCCGCAAGCCCTACTCTTCCCCTCTGCAGGCTGGTGATTTACACACCCCGCTTCATTACGTTCAAGTTCCAGCCCTTCCTTCTGGATACCTGCAGCACACACCGATCTCCTGCCTCTGGGAGGCAGGGCACCCCCGGTCAGTGGCTGCACCTCAGTGTCACACGCTTGCTGGCACAAGGCACTTAGACATATCTCTAGTAAAAGCAAACTGACAGTTGATTAACAGGCTTGAGATAAGGACTCAAACTAAAGGAAAGTAAAAAGATTTGAAAACATAATATTAGAGGTGAAAGACAAACTGAAGATGTGCTCAATGGCCTCTACACATTAACAAGTACCTTTTCTTTCCTGTCCTGTCTCATTTGCCATATCTACCCCAAATGCTCTCATGGACTGATGCTCTCATGGATCAGTTACTGATTAAAAGATAGGAAACAAATGGTAGGAATAAATGGTCAGTTTTCAGAATGGAGAGAGGTAAATAGTGGTGTTCCCCAGGGTTCTCTACTGGGCTCAGTCCTATTCAGCATATTCATAAACGATCTGGAAAAGGGGTAAACAGTGAGGTGGAAAAATTGGCAGATGGTACAAAACTACTCAAGATAGTTAACTCCAAAGTAGACTGCGAAGAGCTACAAAGAGATCTCACAAAACTGGATGATGGGGCAACACAATGGCAGATGAAATTCAATGTTGATAAATGCAAAGTAATGCACATTGGAAAACATAATCCCAACTATCCATATAAAATGATGGAGTCTAAATTAGCTCTTACCAGTCAAGAAAGAGATCTTGAAGTCAGTGTGGATAGTTCTCTGAAAACATCCACTCAGTGAGCACCGGCAGTCAAAAAAGTGAACAGAATGTTGGGAACAATTAAGAAAGAGATAGAAAATAGGACAGAAAATAACATAACGCCTCTATATAAATCCATGGTACGCCCACATCTTGAACACCGCGTGCAGATGTAGTCACCCCATCTCATAAAAGATATATTGGAATTGGAAAAGTTTCCAAAAACGGCAACAAAAATGATTAGGGGTATGGAATGGCTTCCATATGAGGAGAGATTAATAAGACTGGGACTTTTCAGCTTGGAAAAGAGGCAACTAAGGGGAGATATGATTGAGCTCTATAAAATCATGACTGGTGTAGAGAAAGTAGATAAGGAAGTGTTGTTTACTACTTCTCATAACACAAGAACTAGGGGTCACCAAATGAAATTAATAGGGAGCAGGTTTAAAACAAACAAAAGGCAGTATTTCTTCACCCAACGCACAGTCAATCTGTGGAACTCCTTGCCAGAGGATGTTGTGAAGGCCAAGACCATAACAGGGTTCAAAAAAGAACTAGATAAGTTCATGGAGGATAGGTCCATCGATGGCCATTAGCCAGGATGGGCAGGGATGGTGTCCCTAGCCTCTGTTTGTCAGAAGCTGGGAATGGGCAATGGGGGATGGATCACTTGATGGTTACTTGTTCTGTTCATTCCCTCTGGGGCACCTGGCACTGTTGGAAGGCAGGATACTGGGCTAGATGGACTTTTAGTCTGACCCAGTAGGGCCGTTCTTATTTATTATGTAAATCAGTTCTACACAGTTGGTCCCATCCTGCAATAGGGCTCCCCCTGCCAGAGGACAGCCCCCGCTGGCAGAGTTACTCCTTTGTAATGGATGCCTCCTAGTTTACTCCTGGGGGAATTCTGCACCACTGAACAATGCAGAATTTTGCAGAAATTAATGTTGGGAGTGCAGAATTTCCTTTTCCTCCATGGAAATAGGCTGCAGAGATGTTTGCTGCCACTAGGGGCTGCTGGACTCGGCAGAGCGCAGCTCGCAAATAGAAGACAAGGCCAGGGGAAGGGAAACGGAATTGGAGGGTTCCCAGCAGCTGCAGTTTCCCACATGCCCTGAAGGAGGTGGTGGCACGCAGGAAACTTCATGCAAGCCTGGGAGCTAGCATCAGGCTTGGGCTCTGGGGGTTAGGGTCTGTGAGTGCCTGGGTGAGGGGGGTGCAGCTGGGCTCTGGGGGTTAGGGTCTGTGAGTGCCTGGGCCGGGGGGTGCAGCTGGGCTCTGGCGGTTAGGGTCTGTGAGTGCCTGGGTGAGGGGGGGCAGATGGGCTCTGGGGCTTAGGGTCTGTGAGTGTCTGGGTGAGGGGGGTGCAGCTGGGCTCTGGGGGTTAGGGTCTGTGAGTGCCTGGGTGAGGGGGGTGCAGCTGGGCTCTGGCGGTTAGGGTCTGTGAGTGTCTGGATGAGGGGGGGCAGATGGGCTCTGGGGGTTAGAGTCTGTGAGTGCCTGGGCCGGGGGGTGCAGCTGGACTCTGGGGGTTAGGGTCTGTGAGTGTCTGGGTGAGGGGGGGCAGCTGGGCTCTGGTGGTTAGGGTCTCTGAGTGCTTGGGTGAGGGGGGGCAGCTGGGCTCTGGGGGTTAGGGTCTGTGAGTGCCTGGGCCGGGGGGTGCAGCTGCGCTCTAGGGGGTTAGGGTCTGTCAGTGCCTGGGTGAGGGGGGTGCAGCTGGGCTCTGGTGGTTAGGGTCTCTGAGTGCTTGGGTGAGGGGGGGCAGCTGGGCTCTGGGAGTTAGGGTCTGTGAGTGCCTGGGTGAGGGGGGGCAGATGGGCTCTGGGGGTTAGGGTCTGTGAGTGCCTGGGTGAGGGGGTGCAGCTGGGCTCTGGGGGTTAGGGTCTGTGAGTGCCTGGGCCGGGGGGTGCAGCTGGGCTCTGGGGGGTTAGGGTCTGTGAGTGCCTGGCCCGGGGGCTGCAGCTGGGCTCTGGGGGGTTAGGGTCCGTGAGTGTCTGGGTGAGGGGGCTGCAGCTGGGCTCTGGGGGTTAGGGTCTGTGAGTCTCTGGGTGAGGAGGGGCAGCTGGGCTCTGGGGGGTTAGGGTCTGTCAGTGCCTAGGTGAGGGGGGTGCAGCTGGGCTCTGGGGGGTTAGGGTCTGTGAGTGCCTGTGCCAGGGGGTGCAGGTGGGCTCTGGGGGTTAGGGTCTGTGAGTGCCTGGGTGAGGGGGGGGCAGCTGGGCTCTGGGGGTTAGGGTCTGTGAATGTCTGGGCCGGGGGGTGCAGCTGGGCTCTGGGGGTTAGGGTCTGTGAGTGCCTGGGTGAGGGGGTGCAGCTGGGCTCTGGGAGTTACAGTCTGTGAGTGTCTGGGTGAGGGGGTGCAGCTGGGCTCTGGGAGTTACAGTCTGTGAGTGCCTGGGTGAGGGGGGGCAGCTGGGCTCTGGGAGTTACAGTCTGTGAGTGCCTGGGTGAGGGGGGGCAGCTGGGCTCTGGGAGTTACGGTCTGTGAGTGCCTGTGCCGGGGGGTGCAGCTGGGCTCTGGGGGTTAGGGTCTGTGAGTGCCTGGGCTGGGGGGTGCAGCTGGGCTCTGGGGGTTAGGGTCTGTGAGTGTCTGGGCCGGGGCGGGGGCAGCTGGACTCTGGGGGTTAGGATCTGTGAGTGTCTGGGTGAGGGGGTTGCAGCTGGGCTGTGGGGGTTAGGATCTGTGAGTGCCTGGGCCGGGGGGGGGCAGCTGGACTCTGGGGGTTAGGATCTGTGAGTGTCTGGGTGAGGGGAGGCAGATGGGCTCTGGGAGGTTAGGGTTTTTGAATGCCTGGGCTGGTGGGGCAGCTGGGCTCTGGGGGTTAGGGTCTGTGAGTGCCTGGGCCGGGGGGGGGGGGGGGGCAGCTGGGCTCTGAGTGGTTAGGGTCTGTGAGTGTCTGGGCCAGGGGGGGCAGCTGGGCTCTGGGGGTTAGGGTCTGTGAGTGTCTGGGCCAGGGGGTGCAGCTGGGCTCTGGGGGTTAGGGTCTGTGAGTGCCTGGGTGAGGAGGGGCAGCTGGGCTCTGGGGGGTTAGGGTCTGTGAGTGCCTGGCCCGGGGGCTGCAGCTGGGCTCTGGGGGGTTAGGGTCTGTGAGTGTCTGGGTGAGGGGGGTGCAGCTGGGCTCTGGGGGTTAGGGTCTGTGAGTGCCTGTGCCGGGGGGTGCAGCTGGGCTCTGGGGGGTTAGGGTCTGTGAGTGCCTGGGTGAGGGGGGTGCAGCTGGGCTCTGGGGGGTTAGGGTCTGTGAGTGCCTGTGCCGGGGGGTGCAGCTGGGCTCTGGGGGTTAGGGTCTGTGAGTGCCTGGGCTGGGGGGTGCAGCTGGGCTCTGGGGCTTAGGGTCTGTGAGTGCCTGGGTGAGGGGGGGGCAGCTGGGCTCTGGGGGTTAGGGTCTGTGAATGTCTGGGCCGGGAGGTGCAGCTGGGCTTTGGGGGTTAGGGTCTGTGATTGCCTGGGTGAGGGGGTGCAGCTGGGCTCTGGGAGTTACAGTCTGTGAGTGTCTGGGTGAGGGGGTGCAGCTGGGCTCTGGGAGTTACAGTCTGTGAGTGTCTGGGCCGGGGGGTGCAGCTGGGCTCTGGGGGTTAGGGTCTGTGAGTGCCTGGGTGAGGGGGGGGGCAGCTGGGCTCTGGGGGTTAGGGTCTGTGAATGTCTGGGTCGGGGGGCGGCAGCTGGGCTCTGAGTGGTTAGGGTCTGTCAGTGTCTGGGCCGGGGGGGGCAGCTGGGCTCTGGGGGTTAGGGTCTGTGAGTGTCTGGCTGAGGGGGGGCAGCTGGGCTCTGGGAGTTACAGTCTGTGAGTGCCTGGGTGAGGGGGGTGCAGCTGGGCTCTGGGGGTTAGGGTCTGTGAGTGCCTGGGCCGGGGGGGTGCAGCTGGGCTCTGGGGGGTTAGGGTCTGTGAGTGTCTGGGCCAGGGCGGGGGGCAGCTGGGCTCTGGGGGTTAGGGTCTGTGAGTGCCTGGGTGAAGGGGGGCAGATGGGCTCTGGCGGTTAGGGTCTGTGAGTGCCTGGGCTGGGGTGGCGGGGGGGCAGCTGGACTCTGGGGGTTAGGATCTGTGAGAGTCTGGGTGAGGGGGGGCAGATGGGCTCTGGGAGGTTAGGGTTTTTGAATGCCTGGGCTGGGGGGCACAGCTGGGCTCTGGGGGTTAGGGTCTGTGAGTGCCTGGGTGACGGGGGTGCAGCTGGGCTCTGGGGGTTAGGGTCTGTGAGTGCCTGGGCTGGGGGGGGCAGCTGGGCTCTGGGGGTTAGGGTCTGTGAGTGTCTGGGCTGGGGGGCACAGCTGGGCTCTGGGGGTTAGGGTCTGTGAGTGTCTGGGCTGGGGGGCACAGCTGGGCTCTGGGGGTTTAGGATCTGTGAGTGCCTGGGCTGGGGGGCACAGCTGGGCTCTGGGGGTTAGGGTCTGTGAGTGTCTGGGCTGGGGGGCACAGCTGGGCTCTGGGGGTTTAGGATCTGTGAGTGCCTGGGCTGGGGGGCACAGCTGGGCTCTGGGGGTTAGGGTCTGTGAGTGCCTGGGTGAGGGGGGCACAGCTGGACTCTGGGGGATAGGGTCTGTGAGTGCCTGGGCCAGGGTGAGTGGGGGGCAGCTGGGCTCTGGTGGGGTTAGGGTCTGTGAGTGCCTGGGCCGGGGGGTGCAGCTGGGCTCTGAGGGGTTAGGGTCTGTGAGTGTCTGGGCCAGGGAGCACAGCTGGGCTCTGGGGGGTTAGGGTCTGTGAGTGCCTGAGCCGGGGGGACGGGGTGCAGCTGGGCTCTGGGCAGTAGGGTTTAGGGGTGTGTAAGTGTTTGGGGGGGGGTGCAGTTGGGCTCTGGGGTGAGTGTCTGGCCCGCTGACTGGGCTCTGAGGGGGTAGGGGTGTGAATGTCTTGGATGGGGAAGGCATGGCTGGGTTCTGGGAAGGGGGTTGGGGGATGTGAGTGTCTGGGCTCTAGGGGGTGGAGGTGAGAGTGTCTGGCCCCTCCCTGCTGGGCTCAGGGGTGGGGGAGGAGGTGAGAGAGTGTCTGGTCTGCGGGGGCCATGGCTGGGCTCTGGGGGGAGGGGGCAGAGGAGCAGGAACTGGGTTGTCGTAGGAGTTTCTGTAACTCTCTACTCCTGGGGAAATTTTATCTCTGTATTGCTAACGGATATTTTGAAATAAATTACCAACATAATTGAAACTGGTGTGATTATACAGCGTTATTTTGACAAATAAAATTTGCAGAATTTTAAAATATGGTGCATGGAATTTTTAATTGTTGGGCACAGAATTCCCCCAGGACTATCCAGTTCCCTTGCTTACAAATTATTGTCCCACAACAATCCAGAGGTCCCTGGGGCAGAGACATCTATTGGAGATCTTTGGGTTTGTCTATCAGGGATTGTCTAGACAGTATTTGGTCCTGCCATGAGGGCAGAGGACTGGACTCGATGACCTCTCGAGGTCCCTTCCAGTCCTAGAGTCTATGAATCTATGAATCTATAAATGCTGGAGCCTGCATGTGGCCCAGGCTGGAAACACAAACTAGCTCAGTCAAGGGACATCCATTGTTCTGATGCTGATTGGGTCAGCTCTCAGACTTCCCCTCCTCCGGTGATATAGGCGTCTCTCCCAACACATTTAGAGCATGATACTCTGCACGTTACAGAGCTCGAAAACTGGTTCCCCTACAAACACCTCACAATAACCACGACAATCAGCCAATTCTTAGCTTTTGACAGGAACCCCACATACCTCCTTTGGTGAAATATCGAGACAATGTTGGCCAGAGGGCGGGTAATAAATCTGCCTGAGCCTGGCTGTGTCTCCTTGTCTGAGGAGCCCAGAGGCAGGTGTGCCCAAGTGACACTTCTGCAGAAGGCACTGGCGGGGGTGAGGGTTTGGCAGGTGCATGTTCTTCAGAGAAAGCTGATCACAGCAGGGGCTGCAGTGTGCCGGTCCTTCTCTCTATCTGAATTTGCTCTCATGTCTGGGCAGATATTTCTCTTTTCCACTTTGTACCAATGCCTGTGTCTCATGGAGCCTTCTCTCTCCCTGCAGAGCCACGTGCTGCCCCACGAGATAGGAGAAGATCTGCCCACCACAAGCAGCAAAGCGTGAGGGGACAACTTCCCAAACGGTGAACCCTGAGCAACTAGACAGACAGATGGAGAGCTGGCAGGCAGCGACTGCCTATGGAGAAATGGGTCCGGGAGGGATTAATGCCATCGCTGGAGTCCTTGTTCAGTCCAGCAAAGAGAAGATGAGCATCTACCAGGCCATGATGAGAGGCATTCTCACACCGGGGACCGCGCTGGTGCTGCTGGAGGCACAGGCTGCCATAGGGTTCATCATCGACCCAGTGAAGAACAAGAAGGTTCCTGTGAGAGACGCACTCTCTGCTGGGCTGACAGGTGGAGATTATCACGAGAAGCTGCTCTCTGCAGAGAGAGCAGTGACCGGATACACTGACCCCTACACAGGCAACAAGATCTCCCTCTTCCAGGCCATGAAGAGAGACCTGATAGTCAAAGACCATGGCATCCGCCTGCTGGAGGCCCAGATCGCCACCGGCGGCATCATCGACCCCGTTCACAGCCACCGCCTCCCCGTGGAGGTAGCCTACAAGCGGGGCTACTTCAACCAAGAGTTGAACTGGATACTTTCTGACCCCCAAAATCACAGCAGAAGCTGTTTCGACCCCAACACGCACGAGAACCTCACCTACATGCAGCTCCTCAGCAGATGCGTCCCAGACCCAGACACGGGGCTCCTGATGCTTCAGCTGATGCACAAAGGCTCCGTGCTCTTCCAGCTAGATGAAAAAACACGAATCTCCTTACAGTCTGCCCCTGCCACCGTCAGCGTGGGACTCTTCCAGGGGCAGAACGTGACCGTGTGGGAGCTTCTCTTCTCCAGATACGTCCCTGACCAAAAAAGGCAGGAGCTTCTGAAGAAGTACAAAGCGGGGACGCTAACCATTCAGGAAATGACGACCATCGTCACCACCCTCATCACCGAGGCCGAGCAAAAGAGCAGCAGAGAGCCCGGTCACGTGAAGAGTCCGAGCACGCAACGGGCAATGTCACACAACACCGAGGCTGCCTGTTCGCAGAGAGATGAAAAACGGGAGAAGGCCTTGAAGACTACGACAGTCGACGGGCCAGGGGGCGATTTCGAAGGGCGAAAGGTCTCTGTGTGGGATCTGCTCTTCTCCAAATATGTCCTTGAAGAGAAAAGACAAGAGCTTCTAAAGAAGTACAAAGCAGGGACACTTGCCATCCATGAAATGATAACCGTCATCACCACCATCATCACCGAGATTGAAGAGAAAAGCAGAAAACTCACCACAACTAGGAAAACCCCCAGCAAAGACACAAGAACGCAACCTGAGAAAGACAAAGATGCCCCCTCCTTTGAAGACCAACAAACAGAAAAAGCCTTAAAGTCTACCCTGGTGGAGGTGCCGGCAGGCGAGTTCCATGGCCGAAAAGTCTCTGTGTGGGATCTGCTCTTCTCCAAATACATCCCCGAAGAGAAGAGGAAGGAGCTCCTGCAGTTGCACAGAGCTGGGATATTAACCACGGACCAAATGAAAACCATCGTCACCACCATCGCAAGCAAAACAGAGGAGAAAAGTCACCATCTACCAGGACATGGGGAAAGTCCCAGTGTGGAGACAACAACATCAGAGGAAGCTGAGACTCCCGGCTCACTGTGCGACAAACATTTGGAAAACGCTTTGCGGTCAGAGACTGTCGACGTTCCTGTCGGGGAATTCAAATGGCAGGAGGTTTCCCTCTGGGAGCTTCTCTTCTCTAGCTACATCTCTGAAACCAAGAGACAGGAGCTTCTGAAAAAGTACAGAGCAGGGAGGCTAACCATTCAAGAAATGATAACCGTCCTCACCAGCAGCGTTACCGAGGCCGAAGGGAAAAGCAGAAAACTCCCCACAACAAAGAAAACCCCTTGCAAAGAGACAAGGATGCTATCAGAGAAAGACAAAGATGCCCCCTCCTTTGAAGAGCAACAAACAGAAAAAGCCTTAAAGTCTACCCTGGTGGAGGTGCCGGCAGGCGAGTTCCATGGCCGAAAAGTCTCTGTGTGGGATCTGCTCTTCTCCAAATACATCCCCGAAGAGAAGAGGAAGGAGCTCCTGCAGTTGCACAGAGCTGGGGTATTAACCACGGACCAAATGAAAACCATCGTCACCACCATCGTAAGCAAAACAGAGGAGAAAAGTCACCATCTACCAGGACATGGGGAAAGTCCCAGTGTGGAGACAACAACATCAGAGGAAGCTGAGACTCCCGGCTCACTGTGCGACAAACATTTGGAAAACGCTTTGCGGTCAGAGACTGTCGACGTTCCTGTCGGGGAATTCAAATGGCAGGAGGTTTCCCTCTGGGAGCTTCTCTTCTCTAGCTACATCTCTGAAACCAAGAGACAGGAGCTTCTGAAAAAGTACAGAGCAGGGAGGCTAACCATTCAAGAAATGATAACCGTCCTCACCAGCAGCGTTACCGAGGCCGAAGGGAAAAGCAGAAAACTCCCCACAACAAAGAAAACCCCTTGCAAAGAGACAAGGATGCTATCAGAGAAAGACAAAGATGCCCCCTCCTTTGAAGAGCAACAAACAGAAAAAGCCTTAAAGTCTACTCTGGTGGAGGTGCCGGCAGGCGAGTTCCATGGCCGAAAAGTCTCTGTGTGGGATCTGCTCTTCTCCAAATACATCCCCGAAGAGAAGAGGAAGGAGCTCCTGCAGTTGCACAGAGCTGGGATATTAACCACGGACCAAATGAAAACCATCGTCACCACCATCGTAAGCAAAACAGAGGAGAAAAGTCACCATCTACCAGGACATGGGGAAAGTCCCAGTGTGGAGACAACAACATCAGAGGAAGCTGAGACTCCCGGCTCACTGTGCGACAAACATTTGGAAAACGCTTTGCGGTCAGAGACTGTCGACGTTCCTGTCGGGGAATTCAAATGGCAGGAGGTTTCCCTCTGGGAGCTTCTCTTCTCTAGCTACATCTCTGAAACCAAGAGACAGGAGCTTCTGAAAAAGTACAGAGCAGGGAGGCTAACCATTCAAGAAATGATAACCGTCCTCACCAGCAGCGTTACCGAGGCCGAAGGGAAAAGCAGAAAACTCCCCACAACAAAGAAAACCCCTTGCAAAGAGACAAGGATGCTATCAGAGAAAGACAAAGATGCCCCCTCCTTTGAAGAGCAACAAGCAGAAAAAGCCTTAAAGTCTACCCTGGTGGAGGTGCCGGCAGGCGAGTTCCATGGCCGAAAAGTCTCTGTGTGGGATCTGCTCTTCTCCAAATACATCCCCGAAGAGAAGAGGAAGGAGCTCCTGCAGTTGCACAGAGCTGGGATATTAACCACGGACCAAATGAAAACCATCGTCACCACCATCGTAAGCAAAACAGAGGAGAAAAGTCACCATCTACCAGGACATGGGGAAAGTCCCAGTGTGGAGACAACAACATCAGAGGAAGCTGAGACTCCCGGCTCACTGTGCGACAAACATTTGGAAAACGCTTTGCGGTCAGAGACTGTCGACGTTCCTGTCGGGGAATTCAAATGGCAGGAGGTTTCCCTCTGGGAGCTTCTCTTCTCTAGCTACATCTCTGAAACCAAGAGACAGGAGCTTCTGAAAAAGTACAGAGCAGGGAGGCTAACCATTCAAGAAATGATAACCGTCCTCACCAGCAGCGTTACCGAGGCCGAAGGGAAAAGCAGAAAACTCCCCACAACAAAGAAAACCCCTTGCAAAGAGACAAGGATGCTATCAGAGAAAGACAAAGATGCCCCCTCCTTTGAAGAGCAACAAGCAGAAAAAGCCTTAAAGTCTACCCTGGTGGAGGTGCCGGCAGGCGAGTTCCATGGCCGAAAAGTCTCTGTGTGGGATCTGCTCTTCTCCAAATACATCCCCGAAGAGAAGAGGAAGGAGCTCCTGCAGTTGCACAGAGCTGGGATATTAACCACGGACCAAATGAAAACCATCGTCACCACCATCGTAAGCAAAACAGAGGAGAAAAGTCACCATCTACCAGGACATGGGGAAAGTCCCAGTGTGGAGACAACAACATCAGAGGAAGCTGAGACTCCCGGCTCACTGTGCGACAAACATTTGGAAAACGCTTTGCGGTCAGAGACTGTCGACTTTCCTGTCGGGGAATTCAAATGGCAGGAGGTTTCCCTCTGGGAGCTTCTCTTCTCTAGCTACATCTCTGAAACCAAGAGACAGGAGCTTCTGAAAAAGTACAGAGCAGGGAGGCTAACCATTCAAGAAATGATAACCGTCCTCACCAGCAGCGTTACCGAGGCCGAAGGGAAAAGCAGAAAACTCCCCACAACAAAGAAAACCCCTTGCAAAGAGACAAGGATGCTATCAGAGAAAGACAAAGATGCCCCCTCCTTTGAAGAGCAACAAGCAGAAAAAGCCTTAAAGTCTACCCTGGTGGAGGTGCCGGCAGGCGAGTTCCATGGCCGAAAAGTCTCTGTGTGGGATCTGCTCTTCTCCAAATACATCCCCGAAGAGAAGAGGAAGGAGCTCCTGCAGTTGCACAGAGCTGGGATATTAACCACGGACCAAATGAAAACCATCGTCACCACCATCGTAAGCAAAACAGAGGAGAAAAGTCACCATCTACCAGGACATGGGGAAAGTCCCAGTGTGGAGACAACAACATCAGAGGAAGCTGAGACTCCCGGCTCACTGTGCGACAAACATTTGGAAAACGCTTTGCGGTCAGAGACTGTCGACGTTCCTGTCGGGGAATTCAAATGGCAGGAGGTTTCCCTCTGGGAGCTTCTCTTCTCTAGCTACATCTCTGAAACCAAGAGACAGGAGCTTCTGAAAAAGTACAGAGCAGGGAGGCTAACCATTCAAGAAATGATAACCGTCCTCACCAGCAGCGTTACCGAGGCCGAAGGGAAAAGCAGAAAACTCCCCACAACAAAGAAAACCCCTTGCAAAGAGACAAGGATGCTATCAGAGAAAGACAAAGATGCCCCCTCCTTTGAAGAGCAACAAACAGAAAAAGCCTTAAAGTCTACCCTGGTGGAGGTGCCGGCAGGCGAGTTCCATGGCCGAAAAGTCTCTGTGTGGGATCTGCTCTTCTCCAAATACATCCCCGAAGAGAAGAGGAAGGAGCTCCTGCAGTTGCACAGAGCTGGGATATTAACCACGGACCAAATGAAAACCATCGTCACCACCATCGTAAGCAAAACAGAGGAGAAAAGTCACCATCTACCAGGACATGGGGAAAGTCCCAGTGTGGAGACAACAGCATCAGAGGAAGCTGAGACTCCCGGCTCACTGTGCGACAAACATTTGGAAAACGCTTTGCGGTCAGAGACTGTCGACGTTCCTGTCGGGGAATTCAAATGGCAGGAGGTTTCCCTCTGGGAGCTTCTCTTCTCTAGCTACATCTCTGAAACCAAGAGACAGGAGCTTCTGAAAAAGTACAGAGCAGGGAGGCTAACCATTCAAGAAATGATAACCGTCCTCACCAGCAGCGTTACCGAGGCCGAAGGGAAAAGCAGAAAACTCCCCACAACAAAGAAAACCCCTTGCAAAGAGACAAGGATGCTATCAGAGAAAGACAAAGATGCCCCCTCCTTTGAAGAGCAACAAGCAGAAAAAGCCTTAAAGTCTACCCTGGTGGAGGTGCCGGCAGGCGAGTTCCATGGCCGAAAAGTCTCTGTGTGGGATCTGCTCTTCTCCAAATACATCCCCGAAGAGAAGAGGAAGGAGCTCCTGCAGTTGCACAGAGCTGGGATATTAACCACGGACCAAATGAAAACCATCGTCACCACCATCGTAAGCAAAACAGAGGAGAAAAGTCACCATCTACCAGGACATGGGGAAAGTCCCAGTGTGGAGACAACAACATCAGAGGAAGCTGAGACTCCCGGCTCACTGTGCGACAAACATTTGGAAAACGCTTTGCGGTCAGAGACTGTCGACGTTCCTGTCGGGGAATTCAAATGGCAGGAGGTTTCCCTCTGGGAGCTTCTCTTCTCTAGCTACATCTCTGAAACCAAGAGACAGGAGCTTCTGAAAAAGTACAGAGCAGGGAGGCTAACCATTCAAGAAATGATAACCGTCCTCACCAGCAGCGTTACCGAGGCCGAAGGGAAAAGCAGAAAACTCCCCACAACAAAGGAAACCCCTTGCAAAGAGACAAGGATGCTATCAGAGAAAGACAAAGATGCCCCCTCCTTTGAAGAGCAACAAGCAGAAAAAGCCTTAAAGTCTACCCTGGTGGAGGTGCCGGCAGGCGAGTTCCATGGCCGAAAAGTCTCTGTGTGGGATCTGCTCTTCTCCAAATACATCCCCGAAGAGAAGAGGAAGGAGCTCCTGCAGTTGCACAGAGCTGGGATATTAACCACGGACCAAATGAAAACCATCGTCACCACCATCGTAAGCAAAACAGAGGAGAAAAGTCACCATCTACCAGGACATGGGGAAAGTCCCAGTGTGGAGACAACAACATCAGAGGAAGCTGAGACTCCCGGCTCACTGTGCGACAAACATTTGGAAAACGCTTTGCGGTCAGAGACTGTCGACGTTCCTGTCGGGGAATTCAAATGGCAGGAGGTTTCCCTCTGGGAGCTTCTCTTCTCTAGCTACATCTCTGAAACCAAGAGACAGGAGCTTCTGAAAAAGTACAGAGCAGGGAGGCTAACCATTCAAGAAATGATAACCGTCCTCACCAGCAGCGTTACCGAGGCCGAAGGGAAAAGCAGAAAACTCCCCACAACAAAGAAAACCCCTTGCAAAGAGACAAGGATGCTATCAGAGAAAGACAAAGATGCCCCCTCCTTTGAAGAGCAACAAGCAGAAAAAGCCTTAAAGTCTACCCTGGTGGAGGTGCCGGCAGGCGAGTTCCATGGCCGAAAAGTCTCTGTGTGGGATCTGCTCTTCTCCAAATACATCCCCGAAGAGAAGAGGAAGGAGCTCCTGCAGTTGCACAGAGCTGGGATATTAACCACGGACCAAATGAAAACCATCGTCACCACCATCGTAAGCAAAACAGAGGAGAAAAGTCACCATCTACCAGGACATGGGGAAAGTCCCAGTGTGGAGACAACAACATCAGAGGAAGCTGAGACTCCCGGCTCACTGTGCGACAAACATTTGGAAAACGCTTTGCGGTCAGAGACTGTCGACGTTCCTGTCGGGGAATTCAAATGGCAGGAGGTTTCCCTCTGGGAGCTTCTCTTCTCTAGCTACATCTCTGAAACCAAGAGACAGGAGCTTCTGAAAAAGTACAGAGCAGGGAGGCTAACCATTCAAGAAATGATAACCGTCCTCACCAGCAGCGTTACCGAGGCCGAAGGGAAAAGCAGAAAACTCCCCACAACAAAGAAAACCCCTTGCAAAGAGACAAGGATGCTATCAGAGAAAGACAAAGATGCCCCCTCCTTTGAAGAGCAACAAGCAGAAAAAGCCTTAAAGTCTACCCTGGTGGAGGTGCCGGCAGGCGAGTTCCATGGCCGAAAAGTCTCTGTGTGGGATCTGCTCTTCTCCAAATACATCCCCGAAGAGAAGAGGAAGGAGCTCCTGCAGTTGCACAGAGCTGGGATATTAACCACGGACCAAATGAAAACCATCGTCACCACCATCGTAAGCAAAACAGAGGAGAAAAGTCACCATCTACCAGGACATGGGGAAAGTCCCAGTGTGGAGACAACAACATCAGAGGAAGCTGAGACTCCCGGCTCACTGTGCGACAAACATTTGGAAAACGCTTTGCGGTCAGAGACTGTCGACGTTCCTGTCGGGGAATTCAAATGGCAGGAGGTTTCCCTCTGGGAGCTTCTCTTCTCTAGCTACATCTCTGAAACCAAGAGACAGGAGCTTCTGAAAAAGTACAGAGCAGGGAGGCTAACCATTCAAGAAATGATAACCGTCCTCACCAGCAGCGTTACCGAGGCCGAAGGGAAAAGCAGAAAACTCCCCACAACAAAGAAAATCCTTTGCAAAGAGACAAGGATGCTATCAGAGAAAGACAAAGATGCCCCCTCCTTTGAAGAGCAACAAGCAGAAAAAGCCTTAAAGTCTACCCTGGTGGAGGTGCCGGCAGGCGAGTTCCATGGCCGAAAAGTCTCTGTGTGGGATCTGCTCTTCTCCAAATACATCCCCGAAGAGAAGAGGAAGGAGCTCCTGCAGTTGCACAGAGCTGGGATATTAACCACGGACCAAATGAAAACCATCGTCACCACCATCGTAAGCAAAACAGAGGAGAAAAGTCACCATCTACCAGGACATGGGGAAAGTCCCAGTGTGGAGACAACAACATCAGAGGAAGCTGAGACTCCCGGCTCACTGTGCGACAAACATTTGGAAAACGCTTTGCGGTCAGAGACTGTCGACGTTCCTGTCGGGGAATTCAAATGGCAGGAGGTTTCCCTCTGGGAGCTTCTCTTCTCTAGCTACATCTCTGAAACCAAGAGACAGGAGCTTCTGAAAAAGTACAGAGCAGGGAGGCTAACCATTCAAGAAATGATAACCGTCCTCACCAGCAGCGTTACCGAGGCCGAAGGGAAAAGCAGAAAACTCCCCACAACAAAGGAAACCCCTTGCAAAGAGACAAGGATGCTATCAGAGAAAGACAATGATGCCCCCTCCTTTGAAGAGCAACAAACAGAAAAAGCCTTAAAGTCTACCCTGGTGGAGGTGCCGGCAGGCGAGTTCCATGGCCGAAAAGTCTCTGTGTGGGATCTGCTCTTCTCCAAATACATCCCCGAAGAGAAGAGGAAGGAGCTCCTGCAGTTGCACAGAGCTGGGATATTAACCACGGACCAAATGAAAACCATCGTCACCACCATCGTAAGCAAAACAGAGGAGAAAAGTCACCATCTACCAGGACATGGGGAAAGTCCCAGTGTGGAGACAACAGCATCAGAGGAAGCTGAGACTCCCGGCTCACTGTGCAAAAAACATTTGGAAAACGCTTTGCAGTTCAGAGACTGTTGACGTTCCTGTCGGGGAATTCAAATGGCAGGAGGTTTTCCTGTGGGAGCTTCTCTTCTCTAGCTACATCTCTGAAACCAAGAGACAGGAGCTTCTGAAAAAGTACAGAGCAGGGAGGCTAACCATTCAAGAAATGATAATCATCCTCACCACCAGCGTTACCGAGGTGGAAAAAGTGATCTGGAATCTATGTATAAACACAGAAGTTCCCAGTAAAGTGGGGGTAACATCAGACAAGGCTGAGGATGCCCATTCACAAGAGAAACACTTGAGAAAGTCCTTAAAGCATGTGACCATCTATGTAAATGCTGGTGAATTCCAAGGGCAAAATGTTTCCTTGTTAGATCTTCTCTTCTCTAAATACTTTCCTCAAGAGAAGAGACAGGAGCTCCTTGCGTTGTGTACAGCAAGGGTTTTCACCATTGAACAGATGATACCCATCATCACTAGCATCATAACAACAACAGAAGATACAAGTAGGCAATTCGTGACAAGTGTCAAAAGTCCAAACAGAGAGGAGATAACTTTGCAGGAAGCTGTAGTTGCCCATTCTCCACAAGATATACAACTGGACAACATCTTAAAAGCTACAACCATAGATGGACCTGTCAGTGAGTTCCAAGGTCAAAAGGTCTCGGTGTGGGACCTGCTCTTCTCTAATTACATCCCTGAAGAGAAGAGACAGGAGCTCCTGGAGCTGCACAGAGCTGGGATATTAACCACAGACCAGGTGATAACCGTGGTCACCATCCTCATTAGGAAAAAAGAAGATACAAGCAGGAAATTTGTGATTAATGTGAAAACTCCCAGCAAAGACATGATGACCTTAGAGAAAGCTGAGGATGTTGACTTGCATGAAGAGAAAAAACTGGAAAAGGCCTTAAAGTCTACCATGGTTGATGTGCTGGCTGGTGAGTTCCATGAGCAAAAGGTCTCGGTGTGGGACCTGCTTTTCTCTAACTACATCCCTGAAGAGAAGAGACAGGAACTCCTGGAGCTGTGCAGAGCACGGATATTAACCATGGACCAGGTGATAACTGTTGTCACCAGCATTGTAACCAAAATAGGAATAACAAGGAGAAAACTAGAAACAAATGTGCACAGTCCAAGTGCAGAGAGGGCCCCATTGCAAGAAGCTGATGCTGCCTATTCAGAGAGAAATGAAAATCAGGAAATGGCCTTAAAGTCCACGATAGTTGGGCCAGTGGGCGAGTTCCAAGGGCCAAAGGTCTCTGTGTGGGATCTGCTCTTCTCCAAATAGGTCCCTAAGGAAACAAGACAAGAGCTTCTAAAGAAATACAGAGCAGGGACACTCACCACCGAGAAAATGATAACCAGCCTCACCAGCATCGTCTCACATGCTCTGGAGGAGGATCTCTTTCCAGATAACCAACAAATATTGAATCTCCTACAATCTGAGGCATCCTATGTGACAGTTGGCTGGTTCCAGGATCAAAGAGTTTCTGTCTGGGAACTTCTCTCCTCTAAATGTGTCTCCCAGTACAATCGAGAGGTGCACTTGGATACATACAATGCAGGGAGGTTAGCTGTTAATGAGATTACAATCGCCACCACCATCATTGCAAACTTTGGCAGGAAGCCAACGATAGCTGGGTGCCCAGGGACCCTGGCACTGCAGGTTAGGGGTGAGCAGCCAGGCATACCTGAAAGGAGCCTTGTGGGGGCAGGGGGAGTAGAGACACATAGGGGGCAGAGGAGCCTGGGGCAGGTTGGGGGGGCAGGGCCAGCACAAGGCATTTACCCCTGCTCCCTGCCACCGTGGGCCTTGGCCTCAGAGCCTACTTACACCTTCCAAATAGGGGGTTGGACTCAGCAGGTGCCCCAGTGAGATGGGAGGCACCTCCGCAGCAGCCCCTCGATGGCCCTGGCTGCACAATGGGGCTGGGGCACGGGCTGGGGATGACGGGCTGCAGGTGTGACCATCACACCAAATGCATGACGCTGGCAGCCCTGCGTGGTGGGGACTCCAAGCTGCCTCCCGTTGCAGCCAGATGGCCATGTGTCTGGTGCCACTGTCCCTGCTCTGTCCTGGTGTGCTCCCTTGGGAGATCGCTGCTCCTTCAGGAGAGGGCCAGCCCCTCAGTGCCACCACGAGACCACTCAGCCTCCTGCACTGTCCCCATTTCAGTAGTGTCCAGCCCGGAGGTCAATGAGCACGAGTCAGGCCTCCAGCAGTCCTGGGATTTGCTGGGTTCCTTTCATGTGGGTTCTGGCCTCAGCACTGCTGGGGCACCGTGGTCACCCATCCCTGCTTCCCTCACAGCCATGGGGGCGAGCGGCTGAGACCCCCAGTGATCACGGGCTGGCAGCTCTGCCGTCTCCCCGAGAGGGATCCGGGGCCAGAGGGAGGCCCTGGCTGACCCCAGCCATAGCGGGAACCAGTCTCTGATCTGGGGCAGGCGCATGTCCACTCCACGGCCCCAGGCTGCTTAGAACCAGGGCACCTGCAAGGGTCATTAACCCCCTGCCATGATGCAGGGTTTCTTCCTATGCCGCTGTGCCCCTCCTAGTGCTCAGTGGTCACCCTGCACCTCATCCCTGGCGGCCTGGGGGACACAACCCCCTCCCCATAGCTGTCAATTGATTTGGGGGCCTGTGGCCACAGCATTCCCCATCCCAAACCCCAGGCCTGGGCTGCCATGGTGAGGACCTAAGGAACTGTGTGCACTGGAGGAAGCAGTGTCACACTCCCAGCCCCCGCACGCAGTGTTGAACACCAGGGAGAGGCTTTGACATACATGCAGTGCCTGGTGCCCTCTTGTGTGTCATGGTCCCTCACACCAGGGGGCTCCACAAGCCCCAAAGGCAGTGGTTCCAAAGTGGGGTTCACGAACTGTTACGGAGAGTTCTCAGGAAAAAACTCCCTATAGGCGGACAGAGCTGTCCCTAGGGACCCGGGCAGCATGGGGCCAGCAGCACAGAGCCCCTGGACTCCCAAGAGCTAAGCAGATCTAAGCAACATCTCTATCACACTGAGGAGATTTAAACTTCAAGACTCCTTATAAGAAATGGAAAGGGAGGTGGATATTTTATGCTATTTTTAAAATGAAATAAGCAGCTAGTACTGTTTTAAAATGATGATGAAGAACAAGTTTAAATTTTGCTGTAACGAGCAGTCCAGGCACACAACGCACCAGACCTGAATGCGTGTGTAGGAGGAACTCTCTGAGTTGGCTTGTTAAATACCTTCCTGCTGTTTCACATCTGATACGCCTTGATGAAACATAGGAGCCTTGTCTAATAACAGGCTTGTTCAAAGTGATACAAGCTACGAAAGTGAGATCTTGGAAGAGTGTTGCTGTTGTCATAATGTAATAAAAACACTGTAATGATAAATCATAATTAATAATAAATAGTTTGTAATAAGCATGTCCTAAAAACAAATTTTATATTTCCAAGATCACTGCTTTTATAATTTATGCTCAGGTAAAGCCGAAAATCTCTAGAGGGGCTTCACGAGACTTGACATTTTAGTGAAAGGGGTTCACAGGTTGTTAAAGTTTGGGAACCACTGCCCAAAGGCCAGCTGTGTGTGTGTGCACATATGTAGAAGTGGTGCATAGTGTGTCTGCATGGGGATGTTTGAGGGACATGTATGGTTTGGGGTTGCACACGGTGTGGGTGTGAGGTTGTGCATTGTGTGGAGGGAGTGTATGTTTACGCTTCGGGCTTGTGCACACTACATGTGGGGTAGGTGTGTATATGGAGTGGGGTTGTGCACTGATGGTTGTGTGTGTCTGGATATTGGGTGGGCTTGTGTGTGGTATGGGGTTGTGTGTGCGCTGAGTGTATATGGCATGGGGCTGTGCATTGTGTGGTGTGTTATGATGTGTAGTCATGGCATTGTGTGTGTATGCTTGAGTTTCTATGGTATGGTACTGCATTGTGTGTGGCGTGTGAAAGGTGTGGATTTGTGCATTGTGTGTGCACGTATAGAGTGTGTGGCTGTGCTTTGTGTGCAGGGTGTGGCGTTGTGTGGGGAATGTGCACGAACTGGGACTGTCTGTGTTGTGTAAGCACTGCTGCCCTCTGCAGGAATCACAGGTAGGGAAGATGGGGACGGAGCCAACCTGGAAAAACAGCAGGGGCGGGAAGGGAAGGCTGGGGGCGAGGGGGTGTAGAGAGGAGCCAGCATGTCCCACACTGGGACCAGGGGTGACAATCTGGGGCAGAACCAGTAACACTAATACAGACTAGTCACTGCAACGGGACCCTGGTGACACAAGGGGGTGTGCTGGGCCAGAGGGGACGACTGATTCCCACCTGGGGCCCACTGGCCCCGCTCAGCCCTGTCAGATGACAACAGGTCGCAGTTACTTCACCCCTCTGGCCTGGGCCAGCTCAGCACTCCAGCCCTGGGCATGTCTGTGGGGGCTGCTCCCAGCACCGGCCACCAAGACATGGCACCCTAGGGAGAGCCAGGGCCAAGCGGCCAGTCTCAGCCCAGTAGACGACCCGACTCCGGCCACGTTGGCTCTGCACGTCTCAGGGCCAAGCGTGCAAGCACCGGAGACAGGGCCTGCTCGGGGGCAGAGGCGGGGGTGGGAGTGGAGGTGGAGCAGACAGGCTTAGTCACCCTGTGAAACTCACCATGTCCCTGCCTGAGGGAGATGCCCCCTGCCTGGCACCTGCCAACTGGGAGTGGCAGTCCCGCCCCGGGAAGGTGGGGAGACCACAGCCTCTAGCAATGTTCCTTCCTGACTATCATAAAAATGGAAGGCTGAAAGGGACCTCGAGAGGTCGTCTAGTCCAGTCCCCTGCACTCATGGCAGGAGTAAGTATTATCCAGACCTTGTGTGACAGGTGTTGGTCTAACCTGCTCTTAAATATCTCCAAGGATGAAGATTCCACAACCTCCCTGAGCAATTTATTCCAGTGTTTAACCTCCCTGACAGGGCATTTTTCCTGATATCCATCCTAAACCGCCCTTGCTGCAATTTAAGCCCATTGCTTCTTGTCCTATCCTCAGAAATTAAGGAGAACAATATTTCTCCCTCCCTCCTTGTAACAAGCTTTTATGGACTTGAAAACGGTTGTCATGTCCCTTCTCAGTCTTCTCTTCACCAGACTAAACAAACTCAGCTTTTTTTTCCAGTCTTCCCTCACAGATCGTGTTTTCTAGCCCTTTAATCTTTTCGTTGCTCTTCTCTGGACTTCCTCCAGTTTGCACACATCTTTCCTGAAATGTGGTGCCCAGAACTGGAGACAATACTCCAGATGAGTTCCTATCAGTGCAGAGCAGGGCAGCAAAAATACTTATTGTGTCTTGCTTACAACAGTCATGCTAATACATCCCAGAATGATGTCCACTTTTTTTTTTTTTGCAACAGTGTTACATTGTTGATTCATATAAGTTTAAACAAGGAGGAGTCCTTGTGGCATGGTGCCATACAGTGCTGTATATTTATACCTGCCTATTTTTTTTCACTCCATGCATCTGATGAAGTGGGTTTTAGCCCACGAAAGCTTATGCACAGATAAATATGTTAATCTCTAAGGGCCACAAGGACTCCTCATTGTTTTTGCTGATACAGAATAACACAGCACCACTCTGAAGCATATAAGTTTGTGATCCGCTATGACCCAAAATCGTCTGGCAAAGAGTTCCACAAGTTGACTGTGCATTGTGTGAAGTAATACTTCCTTTTATTTGAGTAGTTTTGTACCATCTTGAGTAGTTTTGTATCATCTGCAAATTTTGCCACCTCACTGTTTATCCCTTTTTCCAGATCATTTATGAACATGTTGAATAGGACGGAGCCAAGTACAGATCCCTGGGGGACACCACTATTTACCCCTCTCCATTCTGAAAACTGACCATTTATACCTACCCTTTGTTTCCTATCTTTTAACCAGTTATTGATCCATGAAAGCACCTTCCCTCTTATCCCTTGTTGAATTTCATCCTATTTCAGACCATTTTTCCAGTTTGTTAACCCCTTCCAGCTTGGGATGAAGCCAATTTTCCAAATGTGTTCTCTGTGCCATTCTCCAAATAGTTTATGAAGCTGCTGAACAGAATTGAAGAAAGGGCAGATCCCTGTGGGACCCCAAACGATATGCCCTTCCAGCTTGAGTATGAACCAAAGATGACTACTCTCAGTAAGGTTTCCCAATCAGTTATGCACTGATCTTGCAGTAGGTTCGCCTAGGCAATATTTCCCCAGTTTGCTTATGAGATTCTTGTCAGAAGTCACTGGTGTGGTGCTCTGCTCTGTTCAATGTTGTAGCTGTCGGCTGTGTGCGTGTTCCCTCTGTGAGCTGCCCCGGCTCTGCAGGTCACTGGCATAGCAGATCTCGAGAGAACCCACAAAGACCACAGAGTCTGATAAGGTATGTAGGCACCCGACCAGGTTTATTGCCAAACGAAATACAGTCTCTAGCTCCCTGGCTCAGATGTCTACAGTTCTGCTAGTACATCTGTACTCCCTGACAATGGACTGGCTCAGTCAGTGATAGGACACCCCAGTGCCCCCTAGGCCAGACAAAGACCACTCCTCAGGGATGTGTTCTTATACACAGGTAAAAACAAATTACACATCACTCCTGACATATTGAGGTACAATCCCTCTGCGTGTTAAGGTGCTGTCACGGAGTCCCCGGGCGATGCTCTGGAACAGCTCCCCACAAAGCCAGTCAGGACTTTGGGGAGCCTCCTCTCCCTCGGAGCAGACTTCTTCAGGGCAAGAAGCTCACACGTCTTCACCTCCTGGGTCTCTCCTTGGAGCATTCAGCATCCTCTGCCCCTCCGTGTGCTTCCCACAGCGAGCCCACCCAGGCGGGGTCCTGGGGAAGCCACAGGGTTCTGCACCCCCACTTGGCAGTCAGACGTGACTCTTAGCCAGCAAAACAGAGGTTTATTTGATGACAGGAACAGAGTCTAGAACAGAGCTTGTAGATACCGCGAACCACACCCCTCGGCCGGGTCCATTCTGGGGGGCAGTGAGCCAGACCCCTAGGTCTGCACTTCACTCCTTGTCCCCAGGCAGCTCCAGACTAACTCCCCCTCCAGCCCCTTTCCCGGGCCAGGAGGTCACTGGCCCTTTGCTCTGCAGCAACCTTATCCCACCACCTAGATATTAAGAACTGCCTAGGGGACACTGAGGCACCAACACAGTGTTCAGAGCAAACATTAAAACAGTCCCAGTTCATCACATCTCTCCCCCCTTCGAGACCGAACTGAGCCAGGTCACTCCAGCTAGTGACCTGGGGAAGTTCGAACCCACCAACGTTCCCATGGATGCCCCAGCATCTCTCCCATTCCTTGGTGTGAGTTACACCAGGCCCTCCCAGTTTTGTGCCCTCTCTTTGCTTCAGCCTGCTTGATGGCACTTGCAGGCTGCAGGTGGGAAGGTTTATGGGGCCTGTACCCTTTTGCCCCCCACTACCCCTGGGGTTTAAACTGGGACAGGGTCTTCTCCCAGCCCTCTGGTCCGTGATTTGGGCTCTCTTGGTTAAGAGCCCCGATCTTGGCCTTGGGCAGCCACTCCCCACCTTGTGGTCCATATACAACACCTCTGCTGTCTCCACCTTACAGTTTCCAGCTTTTACCATCAGTCCCACCTCCTTGAGGCAGCCCAGCCCCCTCTTCACCTGGGACACCTGTTCCTCCCAGGTCTGGCTAAAGATGCACATGTTATCCGTGTCTGCCAGGGCCAAGTTCTCCATCCCCCTCTGCTTGTCTAGAATCTCCCCAGACCTAGGCATGGGGTCAGCATCGGACACTGTGATGGCTTTAAGTTTCTGATAGCCCCCATAAAACCAGACCATCCTGTCTCCCTTGGGGATCAGCCCCACGGATGAGGCCCATGGGCTGTAAAACGGCTGAATCCCATCTAAAGCCAGCATGTCCTTGACCTCTCTCTCCAGGATCTGGGTTGCTTTCCCAGTGACTCTGAATGGGGAACACCTGATGGGGAGATTGGCTCCCACCTCAGGGAAGAGACCCACCAGGGGGTCTTTCCCCTTCTCCTCCCAATCCTCCCCTTTCAGGTCCAGGGGTCCCCTCACTCTCCTCTCATCCAGCAGCTTGAGAGGGAAGAACCCTGTGGATTCCTGGGGCACCACCAGCTGCCTCCTGCTTCCCCTCAGTTCTACTTCCCCTTGGGGAGCCCATTCCCGGTACAGGAATCCCTTCTTCCGCAGGACTCTGTCCCTGCAGCCTTCCCCAAGGGGGTTTGCAGCGGTGTGGCCAGCAAGTTCCCTCAGCTTCTCCAAGGAGGGATCTCTCTGCAGCTCGGTCTGGGATTCAGCTGCTGGGGCAGGGAGTGGGACCTGTTCCCTCTCACTGGCTGGGCCTGGGGTCACAGCCCCCCTGAGCCTTGTCCCTGGTAGCTCCCTCCCTGCTGTGTAATCATTTCCCAGCAGCACGTCTGGACGAGGCAAACCTGGTTGGCAGCTGACCTGCCTTGCCTGGGTGTCCCCCCACTCAGCTGGGGTCTCAGCTCCCCCCGTGCTCAGCGCTGCCCTGGCTGTCCCAGTGGGGGCAGGCAGCGAGCTCTCTGCTCTGGTCCCAGCATCAGAGCCAGCATGAGCCCCCTCTCCAGTGTGCAGGGGGGCGGGGAGCATCTCTCCCTCCCCCTCAGCCCCAGGGGGCTGGTTACAGGTTGACAGGTATCCTGAGTCCAGCAGCCCCTCCCCACTGCCAGCAAGGTCATTTGCATTTTCACTGACCATTTCCATCCCAGCCAATAGGTTCCCTGGATTTAAATTCAAACCCTCGGCAGTTACAGGAGCAGGGCCTGGATCCTGTCCCAAGGGGAGACAGTCACCCCCCGACAGGGCCTCCCAGCCGATATCCTGGAGATCCCCAATGACCAGCCAGCCCAACCCCTCCTGCGTCTGCACAGGGATCCGGGCCATAGGCAGGGCGAGGGGCTTCACCCCAGGGACCTTCACCCAGGTCCCACAGCCCCTCAGCATCTGCGGCTGCACCACCACAGTTCCCTCTGTCCCAGGGCCTCGCCCCTGCAGGCATGTTTCCCCATTGACCCCTGGGCAGCCCCCTATGTCTCTCCGCTCCACCATCGCCAGTCCATGCTGCTGCTGCTTCTCCTACAGCTTTTCCTCAGCCTCTTGCTCTCTCTCACGGTCCTCTCGCTCTCTTGGGCTCTGCTCCAATCCCATTCGTCTCTGATCCCCTGATGGGGAACCCAATCGTGAAGACCCTTGTCTGGTTGGGGACCAGACTCTCGGGGATGCCTGGCTGCTGCTCCAGCTGCTCCCAGATCCTTTTGTAGCCCCATCTGGGTCAGGAATCTGCTCCTCAGAGCGGTCTTGCTCCTCCAACTGCACGATTAACTGTGCCTTGGTGAACTTCCCCTTGGTGAACTTCTCTCTTTGTGCACAGGATCACAACGTCCTTCTTAAGGAGCTGGTGATAGGCCATCACCTCACTGTTCCCAATTGGCTCTGGACTCACAGGCCTGTGTGCTCTTGGCTCCCCCATGGTTTCCAGGAAGAACCCCTGGTGTGCCAGCCCTTCTCGTGATCACCACCTCTTTGCCAGGGTCGAGATGCAGACTCCTCCACCCCTGGGACTGCTCCTGCAATCCCCAGGGAAACCCTGCTACTGCAAAATCCTTCTCTCTCCCAGGGTCGAGCAGCAAGCTCCTCCGCCCCTGAGACTGCTCGCTGCAGTCCTCAGGGGACCCTGTTACTCCAACAGTCCTTCTCGCTGATCACACACTCCCAGAGGTTAACCGCCCCCTGAAACCGTCTCTCTCTGAGCCTTCAGCACGCCTGGTCTTCACTCTCCCTCCTCTGTTTTACTGCTCCCCAGTCACTTACTGCAGGAAGCGCCATCCACGGGGTGCAGCATCTCCCACCGCTACCACCAGTTGTCACGGAGTCCCTGGGCGATGCTCTGGAACAGCTCCCCACAAAGCCAGTCAGGACTTTGGGGAGCCTCCTCTCCCTCGGAGCAGACTTCTTCAGGGCAAGAAGCTCACACGACTTCACCTCCTGGGTCTCTCCTTGGAGCATTCAGCATCCTCTGCCCCTCCGTGTGCTTCCCACAGCGAGCCCACCCAGGCGGGGTCCTGGGGAAGCCACAGGGTTCTGCACCCCCACTTGGCAGCCAGACGTGACTCTTAGCCAGCAAAACAGAGGTTTATTCGATGACAGGAACAGAGTCTAAAACAGAGCTTGTAGATACAGCGAACCACACCCCTCGGCCGGGTCCATTCTGGGGGGCAGTGAGCCAGACCCCTAGGTCTGCACTTCACTCCTCGTCCCCAGCAAGCTCCAGACTAACTCCCCCTCCAGCCCCTTTCCCGGGCCAGGAGGTCACCTGATCCCTTTGTCTCCAACACCTTCAGCCGGCACCTTTGCAGGGGAGGGGCCCAGGCCATCAGTTGCTAGGAGACAGAGTGCCAGGCATTTATGTTCACTGGCCCTTTGCTCTGCAGCAACCTTATCCCACCACCTAGATACTTAAGAACTGCCTAGGGGACACTGAGGCACCAACACAGTGTTCAGAGCAAACATTAAAACAGTCCCAGTTCATCACAGGTGCCGCCTCTCATCTTGTTATTTGTGGGGAATGCACAGGTATTGGAGTGTTCTTGGTACCATCCTGGCACATGTTTAGAAATGTGAGCAAAAAGGCTGATGTCATGGTGGGAGTCTTCTATAGACCACCAGACCAGGGGGATGCAGTGGACGAGGCTTTCTTCCGGCAACTAGCAGAAGTTACTAGATCACAGGCCCTTGTTCTCATGGGAGACTTTAATCACTCTGATATCTGCTGGGAGAGCAATACAGTGGTGCACAGACAATCCAGGAAGTTTTTGGAAAGTGTAGGGGACAATTTCCTGGTGCAAGTGCTGGAGGAACTAACTAGGGGCAGAGCTCTTCTTGACCTGCTGTGACGGTGCTGCCCGTGGGAGCCAGCT
Source organism: Aldabrachelys gigantea (assembly GCA_026122505.1). Classification (NCBI taxonomy): domain Eukaryota; kingdom Metazoa; phylum Chordata; order Testudines; family Testudinidae; genus Aldabrachelys; species Aldabrachelys gigantea. The sequence goes on from CM047480.1 coordinate 299,335,608, forward strand.
GAGGTCGCTCAATCAGGGTGAACTGCAAACAAAACGGGGCAGACAAACCCCAAATGCTGATGGTTATTCCACTACTTAGATTTACCAACCAGCACAAAACAGCTTCTATAGTACCTCACTGGTCACTTAGAAGTTCAAACCATGCAGTTCCCTTAAAGTACCCAGCCTCAGGCCTCCGTCCAGACACACCTGTCAAACATATGATGATGATTCCTGAAAATCTTACTTCATCATATAAAAGAAAAGGTACTTCCAATCCCAAAGAATTAGCCACATACCCAGGTTCAATTATAACTTAGATCTTACCCACAATACACGCTTATAGCCAATTCTTATTGACTAAGCTAAAATTTATTAGAAAAGAAAAGAGAGTGTGTTGGTTAAAAGATCAATACACATACAGACTTGAATTCAATTCTTGAGGTTCAGATACATAGTAGAGGTGAGCTTGTAGTAGCCAAAAGTCCTTTTAGAAATAGTCCATAGGTTATAGTCCAATGTCCATATTCAGGGTGGCTCCAGTGAATGACTGGGGATCTCAATCCTTGTGGCTTAAGGTTTCCCCCTCTTGAAACCCAAAGCAGATCTGAGATGAAGAAGGATCGTGTCCCAGGCTTCTTATACGTTTCCAGCAGCCTTTCGGCCTGAGAAAACAATAGGCTTAACTCCTTTTCCCAAACATCCTGGCAATTAGCACAGAGTAATTTATCCATTAAACAGTTCAGATACAGGTTACCACAACCTTCAAAGAGACACATAGACTATAATACTATTTCACTCAAGTATCATCTTAAATGCTAATATTCCTTTTTTGATCTTTGAATTAAAACTGTAGCAATAGTAAAGACTTGTTTGCTGGCATCCCAAGACCTTAGCAAACACCTCCCCTTCTACCTCTAACAATGCGGACTTGTATTTCCAAGCTCTATTCATTTACATATCTTCCTAACCAGTCCTTAAGGTTTACCCACGGGTCAGGCCAGTCGGTGTTAATTAACTCTTTCTGGCCCTGTCACCTTTCAATGAGATATTATATTACACTCATAATGTCACACCTGCTGCTCACAGACCAGGAAGAATTAGTAGGGAAAGCAAAAGTGGATGGGAACCTGGGAGGCAGTGACCAGCTCAATGTGTAGAAAGAATAGTAAACATGGCAGGCGACCAGCTTGGCTTAACAGTGAAATCCTTGCTAATCTTAAACGCAAAAAAGAAGCTTACAAGAAATGGAAAACTGGACAAATGACCTGGCAGAAGTATAAAAACGTTGATCAGGCATGCAGGAGTGCAGTGATTTCCACACAACACCCTCCCCTTAATTTTCCTAACCCCTCCTGCCCCCCAGTTTTGTGAACTAGTTACATGCCAATTTAGTGACTGTTTTGAAATTTGAATTGAAATTGAAACATTAATGCACACTCTAAAAGCATATACAGTGTATGATAAAATACGTATATCTGAAAAAGTATAATATATTTGAGAAGTATGAACATAGACTAGCTTCCTTATTCAGCTGTTGTTTTTTTATGACAATGTCAGGGCATTCATTTCAGTGATGTTGGCCAACCTAATAATTTCAAATGATGATTTGTAAGCAAAGTCTAAATGAGCTCTCCCTGACAGCTAGTGATGAGCTGTGGGGAAAGGCTTCAGGGCCAGATTATATTTACATTCACACCAAATCTACCTAGGTATCCAGCAAACAGAGCTGTGCTGCCCAAGCGATAGATTTTGGCTGGGGTTGGGTTACAAATCACTTGAATGTGGGAAGGGGGTGGGAATGAAATGTTATTGTTCTTACTGTATGAATAAAGGACAGCTGAACTGTACTTAGCCTGTGCTGACTGAGGGCATCAAGAGAGAGGGTGCGAAACCTGTCCCTATCCACTGATTAAAGACAGAGCTGATTAGGCTCCATAGAGAGTCTTTTGTTCTGTTAAGTGACTACCGCAGCTGAAATCACTGATAATCAGGTCTAAGTGCTTAGTCATGCTGTGGGGCCAGTGTTTTTGTGTAAGAGATAGCCCAGTCTGCACTAGCAGCGAGGTTCTCCCACTGAGAGCTCAGCTGAAATCACTGAGAGCTGGTGGAACCTCAAGAGACCAACTCGCAGAGGTCACAGTGGCAGGTGGCAGCCGAAGGTGACTGCGCAGGCCCATTGGCAACAGAGTGGTGGAGTGAACAGTAGCACAATGAACAACCATGGCCAGAGTGAACAGTGAGCAGCTGGAGGAACGAGCAAGGTGCCTTCTGGCTCCCCCACTGGGAGGTGAACTCATGTGAAAGCACCTCTGAACTCTGAGTCTCCACTGACCAAGGATAATACCGGTGAGTGGGGTGTGGTGAAGGGAAAAGTGAGGGGCATGTTAAATAAACATTTGTTTGTTGGACTATATTTTAGTCACTTTGCTCCAGAATGCTAGATTTGTGACTGGGAATGGAAACTTATATAAATATGTTTTCTCGTAGGCCAAGATATTTAAAATGCAGTATTTGCAAGGCTATCTCACATTGTTGCTATCTTGAGAGGTCATTATGTTGGGGAGTTTCTGTACTAAACAGTTTTATTATTATAATTCATTTTTACATAAGAATGGTCATACTGGGTCAGACCAATGGTCCAGATAGCCCAGTATCCTGTCTTCTAACAGTGGTCAAGGCCAGGTACTTCAGAGGGAATGAACAGAACAGGGAATAATCAGGTGATCCATCCCATGTTGGCCATTCCCAGCTTCTGGCAAACAGGCTAGGGACACTCAGAGCAGGGTGTTGCATCCCTCCCCATCCTGGCTAATAGCCACTGATGGACCTGTTCTCCAGGAATTTGTCTAGTTCTTTTTTTAATCCTATTATAGTTTTGGTCTTCACAGCATCCCCTGGCAAAGTGTTCCATGGGTTGACTTTATGTTATGCGAAGAAATACTGTCTTTTGTTTTTTCAAAAACCTGCTGCCTATTAATTTCATTGGGTGACTGCTAGTTCTTCTGTTTTGTGAAGGATTAAATAACATTTCCTTATTCACTTTCTTCACACCAGTCAAGATTTTATAGACCTCTATCATATGCCCCCTTAGTCATCTCTTTTCTAAGCTGAAAATTCCCAGTCATTTTAGTCTCTCCTCCTGTTTCATACCCCTGATCATTTTAGTTGCCCATCTCTGTACCTTTTCCAATTCCAGTATATCTTTTTTGGGATGGGATGACCAGATCTGCACACAGTACTCAAGATATGCACGTACCATGGATTTATATAGAGGCAATGTGATATTTTCTGTCTTATCTGTCCCTTTCCTAATGATTCCCAACATTCTGTTTGCTTTTTTGGCTGCTGCTGCACATTGAGTGGTTGTTTTCAGAGAACTCTCCACAATGACTCCAAGATTTTTTTTGAGTGTTAACAGCTAATTCAGACTCCATCATTTTGTATGTATAGTTGAGATTGTTCTCCAATGTGCATTATTCTGCATTCATCAACATTGAATTTCATCTGCCATTTTGTTGCCCAGTCACCCAGTTTTGTGAGATCCCTTTGTAGCTCTTCGCAGTCTGCCTGGGACTTAACTATCTTGAATAGTTTTTTAACGTCTGCAAATTTTGCCATCTCACTTATGAATATGTTGAACAGTAATGGTCCCAGTACCGACCCCTCAGGGATACCACTATTTATGTATTTTTTATTGGAGATATACTTATCTCCTAGAACTGGAAGGACCTTGAAAGGTCATCAAGTCCAGCCCCCTGCCTTCACTAGCAGGACTAAGTACTGATTTTTTGCCCCAGATCCCTAAGTGGCTTCCTCCAGGATTGAACTCACAATCCTGGGTTTAGCAGGCCAGTGCTCAAACCTCTGAGCTATCTCTCCCCCTAATCTCTCTGTTCTGAAAACTGATAATTTATTCCTACCCTTTGTTTCCCATCTTTTAACCAGTTACTGATCCATGAGAGGACTTCCCTCTTATCCCATGATGGTGTGGAAGTACAGAAAGAACTGACAGGGATTTGTAGGGGATCTTAATGCATGATAGTCTCTGTTAGCAAGAGTTAGGCTAGCTGTAACCCTAATAAAACGAGATTTGTAGAAGCGAGGATTGTGTGAGGTGAGCAGAAAAGAACTGTGTGAGAAGTTGTTTTGACCTTGTGTAGATAGACTGGCGTCTCTCAGAAGCGAGAAAAACAAGATATCAGGATAACCTATGTATAAACAAAATGCAGCTGTTGCTTATTATTGTCTGTAACAAAAGTATAAATGCTTGTTGTAATTGTTTACCTGTTGAGAGACCTGTCTAGGAAGGGGAGACCCCATGTCCTAGTGCACTCTCTCCCTGTGGTAGCTGCTAAACAGAATAAAGTATCTAATCTGCTGCACCCAAACAAAAAGCGAGAACTGAGTTTTTCTCCGACAATGGCTTACTTTTCAAACGTCAATTTAAAATAAATACATTTTTTTTGAAAAAATTATACGTTTTTAGAAATCTAGACCTGTTATGTGTTTTGGTGTAACTTGCATTATCCTTATGTTAAATTTGCATTATCCTAACAAGACATTTACTTTATTCATATCTCTTATATGTTGCAGGTCAAAGTGAAAATGAAAAGACAAAAACAACAATTTTTCCACTCAAAGGCCTCAAAAACTAACCAAGGTTAAGAACACATCAAGAACCAAGAATATATCAACATGTCATCTGAAGGTTCCAGTGGTATATCTACATCCGACCACCCCAAAGCACAAATACAGCTACCTACTGAAGAAACAGTGTCTTCAAAAACCTAAAGGCAGTTCCCAATGTTTGTCAGTCAAAGTGTATTTATTGACGTTACAAAAGATGGCTACTGGTGCACCTCTCTCAAAAAAGCTTATGAAGAAGGATAGCTTCCCAATGCTATAATTGGTAAAAGTGGAGGAGCTTGGTTTGTCAAACCGATCAGCAAAGCCAATGCTGACAAACTCTGTGAAAAGGCTGCAAAAGACCAGGCCTCTGGAGTGCATCAACATGCAGCCAGCCTTATAAGTCCACTTTCAAAGCCAATTTTAGAAGTACTTAACAAGGCTGTTAAGAATGCTGGAGACACAACACAGTTCATGCGAAAAAACATGGCTGTGGCATCCTACTTTCTATTTAAGCAAGAGACACCACACACTACAAACTGGAAGCCAATGTTAAGTGCATTGTCACTTGCTTGTCCTGAAGCTGAACACTGGTTCTGAACAAGACCAGCAAATGCTCACTATCTTTCTGCAAGAAACTCATCTGACTGGCTTGACGCATGCAGTGCAACAGTGAAAGACTCAATAGTTGAAAAAGTGAAGAACTCTCTTACCACATTCAAAAAAATTGCATACATGGCTGATGAATGCACCGATGCAAATGGGTATCAAGTATTAAGTCATTATGTACGCTATCTTGATGTCAGTGGTAGGCCAGTAGATGCATTTCTAGATGTTCAAGTTATAGACAACACATCGGCTGCATCCGTGACAACCCACATCTTAAAAGAGTTAAATGCTTGTCAATTAGACCCCAGACAGATGGCTGCTTGTGCATTTCGTGGAGCTGCAAACTTCTCTGGAAGACATGGTGGAGCACAAGCTTTGCTCAGAGAAAAGTGTAACCCTAATCTCTCCTATATACACTGCAGAGGCCAGCTACTCCAACTAGTGCTAGTACGAGCTGCAAACTCTTCAAAAGACATTTAAAAAGCTATACATTTAATGTCTTCTGCTAGGTGGCTTATTCTTTCACCCTCTTACTTCCCTGGTCCTTCTTGCATGAACAGAGAGAAACAATACCCAAAGTCCAAAGGCGCAAACAATTCAATGTTTATTGGGGTGAACTTCCAGCAAGCATGATTCCAGTTTCCTTTCTTAGTGTCCCCCTTCCCAGCTCTGACATCACAGAGCCTTGCCTGTGTCGCTGTTCCTGTTCCCATCCCCTGTTCCCATTCCCCCTTTAGCAAAACATGATCCCAATTCCCCCATCCCCAGTCCCTGTTCTATTCCACCCCCCCGCCCCCATTTGACTGCAGACTATATAGTAAAACTTGAGCTCTGCTTAGCTATACCTTTACCAATCATTTTACTGAAATTTAACTAACCAATCCTAACATATTGTAACATGGTTATTTAACCAATTATACCTCACCACCTTAATTGGTTTACACCCAACAAAATTAATTATACAATGGACAGAAACAATCACAGAACCAGACAGAGACCATGCAAATAAACATACAAAACGAAGTGAGGATTTCACATCTACATCTATACAGACATAAGGGTTTTCCAGCTGTGTCTATTGATAAGTGAGTTCTTGCCAGACAGGATGCTATTAAACTAAGTTTCCTTTTACATCTTCTAGGCTCTTCCCTTTCTCTGGAGGTGATAGGAATATCAGGACAGGACTGTATTCCTAATAGCCCAATAGCACCTTATTTCAATGTGACTAGTTTGGAATGTGAGGATGTGACCACACACTTCCCAGCTTATGGCTGCCTAACTACATCTTAGCTGAAGGCCTTAGCCTGTCACAGTAAGAGAAGGCCATTACACAGACAGTGATCTTTGATTCTGTCTTTCATACCTCTATAACTAGCTAAGTGATAAGAATACACCTAAATTCTTAAAGTATAGGCCTTTGCAGACAGGCCTGAATATATCCTAACACCTTCATTATATTCTTTTTTCAGCAAGAGTCCAAAAAGACTGAATATTTTGGAAAATTTAGAAGATTCACTGGGACTGAAGTTCAAATTAGTCCAACCTGGGAAAACCCGCTGGTTTTGTCATGAGCGATCCTTGACTGTTGTCTTAAAATTACTCCAGCTGTTATTACTGGCTTTGGAAAGTATCGACCAAGATGGGATGGATCTAAGTAGTGAGGTTGGTGAATGACTTTTGCTACTACGTTCAGAGAAGACTATTGCCATTCTCTCTCTTGTAAGTCTATTGTTGAAACCACTTGGGTCATTAAACAATGCCATCCAGGCATCTGCTACAACAGTAGTAGATCTTTGTCCAGCAATAGAAGCTACATTTGGATCAATCAGAGAGCTATCCATTGAAAAAGTAATGGAAGAAGCAAAGACTTCAGTCCAGAAGTTGACAAATGAAGGCATTTATATTGAATCCTTAAGTGAAAAGGACAAGAAGTGTTTAAGACAACTGAAAAAGTGCACAGACTTGATTCCTAAAAATCTACAACAGCAACTTCTAGATTCTACTCAACCTCTACGTAGCTTTTACAGATGTCTGTCCTAGAAAACACCTACAGTTGAGTGGAGTGGGGCACTACCAGCAATGGGGCTGCCATGTGCTCAGGACAGAATAGAGAATTTGAACACAGAGTGGAATATCATACGATGAATGAATGAAGATTTGACTTCAACTTCTTTTTTATCATCACTAGTGGCTTGACCTGATCTTTGTGTTCTGTTTCCTGGGCTGAAAGAAGTAGGAATTCATCTCTTGCTACTCCCAGTCACAACGGCTACAGTTGGGCGTTCTTTTTCATCACTTAATAGAATTTTGTGTTCTGAAAGAAGTCCCCTTCTGCCTGATCATGTGAATGAACTAATGAGCATATCAGCTGAAGGAATGGAAGTACTGGACATGCAAGAAGCCACCAAAGATGAACACGTTGCATTCAAGAAGTTCATTAACAGAGTTGTTCAAAATTATAACAAGAAACCAAGAAGGATGTAGATGTTGTGCTTCCTAGAAGGCTTGAGTAGCCAACGTTAATTTGAGTGATGATTTTAAAACATGAGTTAAATCTAATAAAATGGTCATGAAAGGTTTTTCAGTTTTTACTATGGTGCCTTACAGCTCACTTCACCCTCACGGTCTCACCCCTCATCGGCCCTGACACACGCACCCCTGTAGATTCGAACACCCCCCTAATTTCAATTCCTGGGGAAACCACTGCAGGAGTGAAATCAGGAAGGCCAAATCACACTTGGAGTTGCAGCTAGCAAGGGATGTTAAGAGTAACAAGAAGGGTTTCTTCAGGTATGTTAGCAACAGGAATAAGGTCAAGGAAAGTATGGGCCCCTTACTGAATGAGAGAGGCAACCTAGTGACAGAGGACGTGGAAAAAGCTAATGTACTCGATGATTTTTTTGCCTCTGTTTTCACAAACAGTGTCAGCTCCCAGACTACTGCCCTGGGCAGCACAGCATGGGGAGAAGGTGACCAGCCCTCTGTGAAGAAAGAAGTGGTTCAGGACTATTTAGAAAAGCTGGACGAGCACAAGTCCATAGGGCCAGATGCACTGCATCCGAGGGTGCTAAAGGAGTTGGCGGATGTGACTGAAGAGCCATTGGCCATTATTTTTGAAAAATCATGGCAACTGGGGGAAGCACTTTGAGGAGAGAAAAGTGATCAGGAACAGTCAGCATGGATTCATCAAGGGAAAGTCATGCCTGACTAACCTAATTGCCTTCTATGGTGAGATAACTGGCTCTGTGGATGAGGGGAAAGCAGTGGACGTGTTATTTCTTGACGTTGACAAAGCTTTTGATACGGTCTCCCACAGTATTCTTGCCAGCAAGTTAAAGGAGTATGGGCTGGATGATTGGACTATAAGGTGGATAGTAAGCGGGGTAGATTGTTGGGCTCAACAGGTAGTGATCTACAGCTGGATGTCTAGTTGGCAGCCACTAATCAAGCGGAGTGCCCCAAGGGTTGGTCCTGGGGCTGGTTTTGTTCAATATCTTCATTAATGATCTGGAGGATGGCGTGGACTGCACCCTCAGCAAGTTTGCAGATGACACTAAACTGGGAGGGGTGGTAGATACGCTGGAGGGTAGGGATAGGAGACAGAGGAACCTAGACATATTAGAGGACTGGGCCAAAACAAACCTGATGAGGTTCAATAAGGACAAGAGCAGAGTCCTGCACTTAGGACGGAAGAATCCAATGCACTGCTACAGACTAGGGACCAAGTGGCTAGGCAGCAGTTCTTCAGAAAAGGACCTAGGAGTTACAGTGGACGAGAAGCTGGATATGAGTCAACAGTGTGCCCTTGTTGCCAAGAAAGCTAACGGCATTTTGCCAGCAGATCAAGGGATATGATCATTCCCCTCTATTTGGCATTGGTGAGGCCTCATCTGGAGTACTGTGTCCAGTTTTGGGCCCCACACTACAAGAAGGATGTGGAAAAATTGGAAAGAGTCCAGCGGAGGGAAAAAAATGATTAGGGAGCTGGAGAACACACGATTTATGAGGAGAGGCTGAGGGAACTGGAATTGTTTAGTCTGCAGAAGAGAAGAATGAGAGGCGATTTGATAGCAGCCTTCAACTATCTGAAGGGGGGTTCCAAAGAGGATGGATCTAGACTGTTCTCAGTGGTAGCAGATGACAGAACAAGGAGCAATGGTCTCAAGTTGCAGTGGGGGAGGTTTAGGTTGGATATTAGGAAAAACTTTTTCACTAGGAGTGTGGTGAAGCACTGGAATGGGTTCCCTAGGGAGGTGGTGCAATCTCCTTCCTTAGAGGTTTTTAAGGTCAGGCTTGACAAAGCCCTGGCTGGGATGATTTAGTTGGGAATTGGTCCTACTTTGAGCAGGGGGTTGGACTAGATGACCTACTGAGATCCCTTCCAACCCTGATATTCTATGATTCTGTGAGAGTTGGGGGAAGCGGGGGGGTGGAGAGCAACCTAGGAAGGTAGCAAGACCTGAGCCAGGAGAGATTAACTCTATCAAGGTATTTGAAAGTATAGGCAGCAGCAGCGAGTTTAGCAAACTGAGAAAGCATATAAAGGAAAAAACTTAACCAGTATGTACAAATATTTGAGACAGAAGATTCTATTTTTAGACATGAGCATGGAGTGTGTTTCTGTGAGTAAAAGCAGTTGAGAAACCACACCCTGAGTTTTTATCCTGGCTTTGAGAGGAGAGTGGGGGTAGTTACCTGCTCTTGTAAAACCTGAATTTATTCCCCCAGTGTCTGTTGCTTTTGTGTGCATCCCAAATGGATGGTGGGAGTGCCCTTTTTTGCTTTAGTTAACTATTTTTGGGCAACTCCATGTGTTAATGCATCAATTTTAGGTGTTAACCTGCTTAATTTTGGTTTTTTACTTTGAAATTCTTTTGTATACACTCCCCTGCGATTAAGTTGCAGCTCCTGTCTCCTAATGTGCTCTGTGAACTGTTCAATTTTTTCCTTCGTCTGATTTACCAATTCAATGAAAGTCTTGCATGCTTTTTCCTTCTGTGCACTTACTTGTCCAGTTCTGACAGGCACCAGTCTAAGTCTCAGCTTAAGTTTAACCGGAACCTGGCTTTTATTATAAGATGATGGTTGCAATGCAGTGGACCCCATTTCATCTGTTAATTTTGCTAGGGCCACCTTTTTCCACTTCTGTCCCCATTCTTCAGGCACAGGGGAGCTTCCTGAAGCCTGCTGTTGACCACAACTATTGATAACAGGGGATGACACATTGCTCTTTTGTAGATTTCTTACGGCTGTTTTCAGTGTTTTATTCTGTTCCTCTGCTGGTTGTCTCTGGGCTGCTTGTCACCCTGCAAGGATGGAGGGAGCATTTCAGGGCTGTGCAGCTTCTTTTGATTCTTTTAATTCTTTCTTTGTTACTGTTACTTGCCCTGCCAATTTTGTGGAGTGCTGTTTTAACCATTTAACAGCCATAGTTTGCAATAGTCTACATTTCAAGGCTACTGTCTCTGCCCTAGCCTTACAAATTACATTATATGTTTCTTCCCCATTAGATTTTTTAAACACTGTGGGGATTTGCAGGGAGGGCTTACGGATGTTCCCTAGCTCGTGGTTTTCTGTCATGTTATATCGCGATTCCTACGGCTCAGTCAGCGGAGGGCCTTACCACTGCCCCCTAAGCCAGACAAAGATCACTCCTCAGGTAGCACCTTAGGGTATGTCTACACTACGGGATTATTTCAATTTTACATAAACCGGTTTTATAAAACAGATAGTATAAAGTCGATTGCACGCCGCCCCTTGGAATTCTGGGTTGAGAGCCCAGTGCCTCATGGGCAAAAATCATTGTTGTGGGTGGTTCTGGGTACAGCCTCACCCCTCCCTAAGTGAAAACAGCAGACAACCGTTTTGCGCCTTTTTTCCTGGGTGAACTGTGCAGACACCATAGCACAGCAAGCATGGACCCCGCTGAGATCAACACCGCGATCATGAACATTGTAAACACCTTGCGCATTCTCTTGCAGTGTATGGTGAACCATGAACTGCAAAGGCAGGCAAGGAGGAGGCAGCTACGGCAGCATGGCAACGAGAGTGATGAGGACATGGATACTGAATTCTCCCTAAACGCGGGTCCCTGCGCTTTGGAGCTCCTGCTGGTAATGGGACAGCTTCTACCCATTGAACGCCGATTTTGGGCCCGGGAAACAAGCACAGACTGGTGAGACCACGTAGTTTTGTGGGTGTGCGACAATTCGCAGTGGCTGCGAAGCTTTCGCATGCGTAAGAGCACTTTCATGGAACTTTGTGACTTGCTTTCCCCGGCCCTGAAACGCCATAATACCAAGATGAGAGCGGCCTTCACAGTGGAGAAGTGAGTGGCAATAGCCCTCTAGAAGCTTGCAACACCAGACAGCTACCGGTCAGTTGGGAATCAATTTGGAGTGGGCAAATCTACTGTGGGGGCTGCTGTGACGCAAGTGGCCAAAGCAATCACTAAGCTGCTGCTACAAAAGGTTGTGACTCTAGGAAACGTGCAGGCCATAGTGGATGGCTTTGCTGCAATGGGATTCCCTAACTGTAGGGGGGCGATAGATGGGGCCTATATCCCTATCTTAGCACCGGAGCACCAGGCCACCCAGTACGTAAACCGCAAGAGGTATTTTTCAATGGTGCTGCAAGCACTGGTGGATCACAAGGGATGTTTCACCAACATCCACGTGGGATGGCGAGGAGGGGTTTATGAGGCTCGCATCTTCAGAAGCACTAATCTGTTTAAACGGCTGCAGCAAGGGAATTACTTCCCAGACCAGAAAATAACCCTTGGGAATGTTGAAATGCCTGTCGTTATCCTGGGTGACCCAGCCTACCCCTTGATGCCATGGCTCATGAAGCCATACACAGGCAGCCTGGACAGTGGTCAGGAGCTGTTCAACTACAGGCTGAGCAAGTGCAGGATGGTGGTAGAATGTGCATTTGGTCGTTTAAAGGCTCGCTGGGGCACATTGCTGACTCACTTAGACCTCAGTCAAACCAGTGTCCCCTTTGTTATTGCTGCTTGCTGTGTGCTCCACAATCTCTGTGAGAGTAAGGGGGAGACCTTCATGGCAGGGTGAGAGGCTGAGGCAAATCACCTGGCCACTGATTACGCGCAGCCAGACACCAGGGCGATTAGAAGAGAACACTGGGAAGCATTGTGCATCAGAGAAGCTTTGAAAACGAGTTTCATCACGGGCCAGGGTACAGTGTGACTGCTGTGTTTGTTTCCTCTTGATGACCCCCACCCCGTTGATTGACTCATTCCCTGTAAGCAACCCACCCTCCTCCTTCAATTACAGCTTGCTTAAGGAAATAAAGTCACTATCGTTTAAAAATCATATATTCTTTATTAAAAAGGTCATTATAAAAAGAGGGAGAGAACTGACAAGGTAGCCTGGATGCAGTTTGGGAGGAGGATAGGAGGGAAGGAAAAGGCCACTAAAATCATTTCAATCTAATGACAGCCTTTTGGTTGGGCTGTCCACGGGGGTGGAGCGGGTGGGTGCAGAAAGCCTTCCCCTACATGTTCTTACACGTCTGGGTGAGGAAGATATGGAACGTGGTGAGTACTGAGGGTGGTGACACAGGGGCTGCAGCGGCACTCTGTGACCTCGCTGCTCTTCCTGAAGCTCCACCAGACGTCGGAGGATGTCAGTTTGATCATGCAGCAGCTCCAGCGTTTCATCCCGCCACCGCTGATCTTCCTGCCTACACCTCTCCTCTCGAGCGTCCCTCCTGTCCTCTCGTTCATTGGCATCTTTCCTGTAATTTGATACCATATCCTTCCACTCATTCAGATGAGCTCTTTCATTGTGGGACACTTCCATGATTTCCGAGAACATTTCGTCTTGCATCTTCTTTTTCCTCCGCCTCATCTGAGATAGCCTTCGGGATGGAGTAGGGAGGCTTGAAAAATGTGCAGCTGCATGAGGGAGGGAAAAAAGGGAGAGAAATATTTAAAAAGATACATTTTACAGAACAATGGTAATACTCTTTCACAGTGAACAACACTATTCACCTTACACAGCACATGTGATTTCACTACAAGGTCGCATTTTGCATCTTAATTTTGAGTGTCTGGGCTCTGGTGTTACAGATCTCACAGACGCAGGTCCGGGCATCAGAATTCAGCTTGCATATGGCTATGGTAAGCCATTGTCTTTCGGCTTCTGCAGCCTTCACTTCCTGTCACGGAGTCCCCGAGTGATGCTCTGGAACTGCTCCCCACTAAGCCAGTCAGGACTTTGGGGAGCCTCCTCTCCCTTGGAGCAGACTTGTTCAGGGCAAGAAGCTCACACGTCTTCACCTCCTGGGTCTCTCCTTGGAGCATTCAGCATCCTCTGCCCCTCCATGTGCTTCCCACAGCGAGCCCACCCAGGCGGGGTCCTGGGGAAGCCACAGGGTTCTGCACCCCCACTTTGCAGTCAGACGACTCTTAGCCAGCAAAACAGAGGTTTATTCGATGACAGGAACAGGGTCTAAAACAGAGCTTGTAGATACAGTGAATCAGACCCCTCGGCCGGGTCCATTCTGGGGGTCAGTGAGCCAGACCCCTAGGTCTGCACTTCACTTCTCGTCCCCAGCAAGCTCCAGACTCACTCCCCCTCCAGCCCCGCCTCTCTCTGCTCAGCTTCTTTACCGGGCCAGGAGGTCACCTGATCCCTTTGTCTCCAACACCTTCAGTTGGCACCTTTGCAGAGGAGGGGCCCAGGCCATCAGTTGCTAGGAGACAGAGTGCCAGGCATTTAGGTGCACTGGCCCCTTCCTCTGCAGCAATCACACACCCTTATCCCACCACCTAGATACTTAAGAACTGCCTAGGGGACACAGAGGCACCAACACAGTATTCAGAGCAAACATTAGGAACAGTCCCAGTTCGTCACACTTCCATTCGCAGAAGCCACCCCCACCCCTCTCCAATTCTCTAGGATGATCGCTTTACCCCCCCCTCCCCCCACCGCATGGCTGGTATCATGGAAGATCACTGCTAATCACCCCCCTTCTCCCCCTGCCCCCTGCGTGGCTGGTAGCTGGGAAGATTTCTGCTGGCCAAACACGAGAAAGCTCAGTGCTATCCTTCCTCCCCTCCCCCTTCTTGGCTACATGCAAGGAAGAATTTCTTGTAAGCAACAGTCAAACACCTCTGTAGGAAAAAGACCATCTCTGTCCCCTTAATTAAATTCCTGAATTTCAACCAGGTTACCATGAATGATATCACTCTGCTGAGGATAACAGAGCGAGATAAAGAACGGACGTTTCTTGAATGCCAGCAATCACCGGGACCATACGCAACTATGCTTTGTCATGCAATGATACCCGATTACTTGCTACATGCATGGCATGGTAAAGTGTCCTACCATGGTGGACGGAACAAGGCTGCCTTGCCCAGAAACCTTCTGCAAAGGCTTTTGGAGTACCTCCAGGAGTGCTTCATGGAGATGTCCCTGGAGGATTTTAGCTCCATCCCCAGACATGTTAACAAACTTTTCCAGTAACTTTACTGCCCGCGAATGCATCCCAAGCTCTCAGGGCAAATCAATCATTAAAAAAAGCTTGCTTTTAAAACCATGTTTTATATTTACAAAGGTACACTCACCAGAGGTCGCTTCCATGGCTTCACTGTCTGGGCTAGTGTGTTGGGAGGGCTGGGACGGTAATTCTGTCTGGGTCAGAAAAAGATCCTGGCTGTTGGGGCTGACGGAGTGCTGTGTGCTCTCTGCAAGCTCGTCCTCCTCTTCCTCCTCCTCACCTTTCCCATCTGCATAATCCTCAGGCATGGCTGAGATTACCACCCCCACCACAGAATCCAAGGACAGGGGTGGGGTAGTGGTGGCGCAGCCCCCTAAAATTGCATGCAGCTCAGCATAGAAGCGGCATGTTTTCAGCCCTGCCCCAGACCTTCTGTTTGCTTCGTTGGTTTTCTGGTAGGCTTGTCTAAGCTCCTTCACTTTCACTCTTGTGACGTTATTGGTATAAACTGGGACCATATAGAACATGGGTTGCAACCAAGGTTTTGTAGTGGCACCAAATCCTATGTAAAGGGGGGTCATATAAGGTGTCTAAGACCAGGTTACGGGTTACTGGTTATGATTATGCTGTCTGTATGTCTGTATCATTTTGTAGCTGAAGTTATAAGTATTGGCTCTGTACTGTCTGTATTTCAAATTGGTGCTGCAGTTCTGGGAGACACCCCAGACAAGTTGGTGTCAGCTCAGCTTAGCCTGCTTGATGGCCCATTAAGGACTATCACCTACACAACCGACCCATTGAGAGAAGGCAGTTACGCCCTGTGACTCAGCAAAGTGTGCAGAAACTGGTCCAAGTGACTGCAGACTCCATTTTGCTGTAACTTTCCACAGTACGAACAAAGGAGTGTTCTTACACCTGGAAAAGTCTATATAAGGCAGAGGTCTCATCTCCATTTTGTCTTCAAACCTGCTTCTTACCTCTGGAGGGACTTTGCTATAAGCTGAAGCTCTACACAAAGGACTGATGACCCATCCCAGCGGGGGATGTTCTCCAGAGACTCAGTTTGAACCTGCAGTTTACTTCATCACTGCTACAAGCCTGAACTAAGGACTTTGCCATTACTGTATGTAATTGATTCAGTTTAACCAATTCTAGCTCTCATCTCTATCTTTTTCCTTTTGTGAATAAACCTTTAGATTTTAGATTCTAAAGGATTGGCAACGGCGTGATTTGTGGGTAAGATCTGATGTGTATATTGACCTGAGTCTGGGGCTTGGTCCTTTGGGATTGAGAGAACCTGTTTCTTTTACTGGAGTGTTGGTTTTCATAACCATTCATCCCCAGGACGTGTGGGACTGGTGGTGATGCTGGGAGACTGGAGTGTCTAAGGAAATTGCTTGTGTGACCTGAGGTTAGCCAGTGGGGTGAAACCGAGGTCTTTTTTGTCTGGCTTGTTTGGTTTGCCTTAGAGGTGGAAAAACCCCAGCCTTGGGCTGTGACTGCCCTGTTTGAGCAATTGGTCCTGAATTGGCACTCTCAGTTGGGTCCCGCCAGAACGACATCGTCACAACTCTGCACTGCACTGAGTCCTTGGTGTGGCCTTTCTCCATCATGGCCTTGGAAATTTTTTCGAATGTTTTTTCATTTTGTCTTTTGGAACGGAGTTCTGTTAGCACAGAATCCTCTCCCCATATAGCGATCAGATCCAGTACCTCCCCTGCGGTCCAAGCTAGAGCTCTTTTTCTATTCTCAGGAGACTGCATTGCCACCTGTGCTGATGAGTTGTGCGTGGTTACCTGTGCTGATCAGAGCTCCACGCTGGGCAAACAGGAAATGAAATTTAAAAGTTCTCGGGCTTTTCCTGTCTACCTGGCCAGTGCATCTGAGTTCAGATTGCTGTCCAAAGCAGTCAGTGGTGCACTGTGGGATATGGCCCGGAGGCCAATACCATCGATTTGCAGCCTCACTAACCCTAATCCGATATGATAATACCGATTTTAGTGCTACTCCTCTCGTTGAGGAGGAGTACAGAAACCGATTTAAAGAGCCCTTTATATCGATTTAAAGGGCCTCGTAATGTGGCCGGGTGCGGCGTTAAATTGGTTTAACTCTGCTAAAATCAGTATAAACACATAGTGTAGACCAGGCCTTAGAGGCTTACAAATTTATTCGGGCATAAGCGTCTGATGAAGTGGGTTCTAGCCCACGAAAGCTTATGCCTGAATAAATTTGTTAGTCTCTAAGGTGCCACAAGGACTCCTCGTTGTTTTGGCTGATACAGACTAACACGGCCAACACTCTGAAACTCCTCAGGGATGCATTCTTATACACAGCTACAAACAAACTACACATCACCCCTAACGTATTGAGGTACAACCCCTCTGCATGTTAGGGTGCCGCCTCTCACCTTGTTATCTGTGTGGGATGTGCAAGTATTGGAGTGTTCTTAGTACCATACTGGCACATGTTTATATCACTGGTGTCCTGTATATTTTTGGTATGTGTATTTTTGCAGCATCAGCCCTTTCCTTGCCAGCTTCTGTGAGCAGGTCCTGTCTCTGACTCACAGCTTCACTTTGCTTTATGTGAGCAAAGTCTTGACCATTACTTTAGCTCAGGCCTCAGGCCTCACACCGGGCCTCTGATATAAGGGTTTATGTTTCAGGGCCTCCTCTTGCGACAAGATAACACCAAAAGCCTTACTAGAGTCAAGATATACCACATCTACTGCTCCCCGCATCCCTAAGGCTTGTTACCCTGCCAGAGAAGATTATGTTGGGTTGACATGATTTGTTCTTGACAAATTCATCCTGACTGTTACTTATCACCTCATCATCTTCTAACTGGCTACAAATTGATTGTTTGATTATTTGCTGCATTATCTTCCAGGTACCAAAGTTAAGCTGACTGGTCTGTAATTCCCTGTGGTGTCCTTATTCCCCTTTTAATAGATGGATAAACACAGTACTTCTCTGCAGTCATCTGAGATCTCTCCCATCCTCCATGAGTTTCTCAAGGAGAACCCTACCCATAGTCACCAATGGCTCTGAGATCTCTTCAACCAGTTCCTCAAGTATTCTAGTGTAAAGGGACTGTTATCCCCTTATTAAAACTTGTGGGGGGAGGTTACTGCTAGCTCCCAGTACCAGAAGGAAGGGGGAGGGTCGATGGGAAATCAGGACCCTGAGACTGACAGTCCCCAGGAACAATGGGGAGAGGTCTGATTGACAGAGCGGGCAGACTAATGAGGGAGTCAGGAGGCCAGGAGGGTCCCATCCTCTGGGTGAGCTGGAATTGCCTGAGTCAGACAGAGTGGGGCTGAGCTAAGGAGAAAGCAGGGGCCGAGCTGAGCTGGGGAGCAGGGTCGGACTGTGACAAAGTGGGGGGTTTTCTTGGTTTTCCAGTGGGTTGCATGCAGAGGGAGTGGGACTCAGTGTCCCTGGGTGTTACTGGTTTAACAAGGGGAGGGGAGAGGGAGTTTGTTGGCACACAGGACCGGAGAGGGGCTCAGGACCCCAGCCAATGGCCTGGAGGATGGAGACCCCAGCGACTGGTGACCTGGTGACCTGGAGACCCAGCTCAGGAGACACAGCCAGTTCTGGCCAGTGGGGGGACAATGGGCTGCAATGACAGGACCCCGGTGACCTGACCAGCCAGTTCCAGCCAGAGGGGCCAGAGGAGGCTGAGAAGAGAGGAGACCCAGGCCTTCCTGTTTACGACCCTGTTTCCCTGGAGAGAAGACAATGGACAGAGGGGTCTTGGGGCTGGGGATATTGGAGACCCAGCTGGGAAGAAGGGGGGCTTTGGGCTGGAGGGGGGAGCTGACAGAGCCCACCTGAATGCAGGGGGACTGGGATATGCTGTGCTGAGGGAGGCCAGGCCTGAGACCTTGAGAGTTTCCTGTGCTGGGTTCAACTCTCAATAAACGTTCCTGTTTTACGCTGGCTGAGAGTCACTCCGGGCTAGATAACAGGGTTGTATCAACCTCTTTGGGGGTGGAGGCCCTGGGGGTCCAGAGCACGTGGACTTCCGGAGGGGGCCCACGGCAGAGACAGACATGCTGAGGCTCAGAGAGGTGCGGCTCCAGGAGGTGGAGGGGCCTGACCCCGAAAGAGTGTGGACCCCTGAGAAGGGCTGTCACACTGAAAGGGACACCCCCCATGGACCGCACGGGGCCATGACTGGGCACGATCTGTGAGTCTGTAATATGGGCCAAGTCCAGAGGGGCCAGAGAAGCAGCCCAGCGAGCTGGAGGCAGGGTGGGACTGGAGCTAGAGGCAGAGTGGTGGGCTGGGGCTGGGGCTGGAGCAACCTGGAGCTGAGTGTCATGAGCAGCTGTGGGGAGCAAGGGGGCCCTGGGCAGTTGGTCCAGTGCAGGGATACGCCACTAGCCAAGAGGCACTGCAGGCCAGACTTGTGGGGGGTGGGATCGTAACCCCGACGGGGTGGGGTCGATGCTGGGGAGAAGGGTCTTGCCCCCTACAGCCTGAGAGCGCGTGGCCACCGTCAGAGCAAGAGTCCAACCCACAGCGTCCCTGCAGCACAGCCAGGGCCTGGGCGGGGGCCTGGGATGTGGGAGGAACAGACTGAACTGCCCTGACGTTCCAGAGATGTTGTATGTGACATCCCCGTGCCACAGAGCAGGGTGACGGGTTTTCCTGTTACCTTTCCCATTTTTTCCTTATTTTTTTTAAAATTGATTGATTGCTGTTTAATAAATTGTATTAAGCTTCCAGTGCAGAGAGAGCACCGCGGAGTGGGGACAGCCTAGCCTCTGCCTTGAATGACCACGACAAGGTTGGGGATTGAGCCCCCCAGGAATCCTGGGCCCAGCCTTGCTGGGGTTACGAGGACTCTGCCAGAGAGGAGAGTGCAAGGGGTCCTTGAGGGCAGGGGGGCCTCTGGGTAAAGGAAGTGGGAGTGAGGACTCAGATCCTTTTGCTAGGCCACTTCACTGGGGTCATATACACCAGGAAAGTTCCCCACAACAGTGGAAGCATTCCCCCGCTTACACTAGGATGTATTTCATCAGGCCCTGCCCACTTGAAGGCAGCTAACTTGCCCAAGCAATTCTTAACTTGTTTTTCCCCTATTTTAGCCTAAGACCCTACCCCTTTTACACTGATGTTCACCATGTTAGTAGCCTGATCATTGCTAACTTTTTTGGTGAAAACTGAAACAAAAAGGGAATCTAACGCTTTGGTCATTGCTGCATTTTCTTCTGTTGTCTTTCCTTCCTCCTTGACTAATGGGCCTACTCTGTCCTTGGTCTTTCTCTCTGTTCTAAAGTATTTGCAAAAACTTTTCTTGTTACCCTACATCTTCTCATTTTGTGCCTTTCTAATTTTGTCCCTACGTGCGTGTCTGTTTTTAGACGCGTTCTTCCATAATGTGACCTAGTTTCCCCTTTTTGTATGAATTTTTTGAGGGTTTCAGGCTTCCGATCTTTCCTATGCGCTGGGATAGTTTACTCTTGTGTCCTTAAAAACAGCAATTTTTTAAAGGAGACAACTCTCCTGAACTCTTTTTTTCCCTTTGACTTGCTTCCTATGGGATCCTACTTACCAGTTCCCTGAGTTTGCTAAAGTCTGCCTTTTTGCAGTCCATAAAAAGTTGTCTCCCTTGCATTCCAAGAACTTGGTGGATAATCTGTGCCCTGCTGTGTTATTTTCCTAACAGCTGTCTGGGTAGCTGAAGTCCCTATCACCACCAAGTCCTGTGCTTTGGATAATTTGGTTAGTGATTTTAAAAAAGCCTCATCTGCCTCTTCTCCCTGGTTAGGTGGTCTAGAGTAGACACCTACTATGACATCGCCCCCTTCATCCTTACCCAGAGAGTGTCAGCGAGTCTGCCACCCACTTCTCTCAACCTCAGTGCAGTGCATACATCTTTGAGATACAAGGCAACACCTCCTCCCCTTTTCCCCTGCCTGTGCTTCCTGAACAAGCTGTACCCAGCCATGGGAATAATCCCACCAAGTCTCTGTGACACCAGGGATGCTGTAATTGTGATTATTCATTGGCATTTCCGGTTCCGTCTGTTCCCTGTTCTTCTTGTATTAGCAACATCTAAGAGGTGCATTAGTTTTCCACTATTTGTTCCCTCTTCTCTCTCCTTTGGCCCTGCTGTTCTTGCCCATGTTCCCCCCACCAGATTCCAACCCTTCGGTGCATGGAGGGCCCAGGCTCTGCACTGAGGGGAGAGGTAGAGACATGAGCTTCCTTCCCCTTAGTCTCCTTTCCTGCCCGTGGGGTTACTGGGGCTTGTTCCTGCATCCCAGGAACTCCTGCCCTTCACAGAGCAGCCTAGGGCCTGAACCCTAGAGCTCAGCTTCCTGCCATCTCTGTGGCAGGCCCTGAGCACACTGCGGGACCCGGGGGATGGAAGAGGAAACACGGGAATGGCCAGCCTGGCTGAGTCCCCGTGTGTCCATTGGGCCTGTGAGCGCTTTGGGAGTGGGCCTGTCTCTCACTGAATCCATGCATGACCCAGCACGTAATACACCCAGTTTGCGAAGGCTTGGTACTGTGGTGGCAGGGGAGACAGGGGCTGGCCAGCCAAGCACATGCAGATGCTGGGCTGACACCTCGCAGCCAGGCAGCCCAAGTGGTGTTTCCTCCACTAGATGGCGGCACACTCCACTGAAGCACCATGCGATGAGGCTGCTGCCGCCAAATTCACACCCAGAGCCGCTCTGCAGGGTGGAGCCTTCCAGGCCGGTCAGACCCTGTAGGCTGGAGCTGAGGGCTTGCAGATCCTGGGGTTATGGGCACCACTCAAAGCCTGGGCAGAGCAGAGCGGTCACAAACATTCAGGCTGGAAAAGCCTTTCTAGCTGAGGCTTTAGCCGGACACACGCTATTGGGCTCACTCAGTACAGGAGTCACTGGCTTCAGTTCTCCAGCCTCTGCAAAGCAGGAAGTCACAATCTAATGGTCACTTCCTGCCTTAACCTCTAAGCATGTGATGTGTGCAAGGGCCTCAAGGTGAGCCACTAGGTCACTGCGAGTGGCTGCTGTGCTGCCTGGCCGGCTGGTGCCCAATGTGCATGCACCATGGCTCCACATCCGGCTCCCTGAAAGTCAAAGTAGCTAGAAGACAGTGGGGCCAGAACAATAAGCAGTGAGGGGAGGGGAAAAGGGGATTTTCCCACTTCTCCCCCAAAACCAAAAAATATACACCAGCCTTTGTACAAGAGATCATTAGAATGGCCATACTGGGTCAGACCAAAGGTCCATCCAGCCCCGTGTCCTGTCTTCTGACAGTGGCCAATGCCAGGTGCCCCAGAGGCAATGAACAGAACAGGGAATCTTAGAGTGATCCATCACCTGTCGGCCATTCCTAGCTAATAGCCCTTGGTGGATCCATGCTCCATGAATGAACCAGATCACTCTGGTTTTAATCGCAATTGTAGAATGTCTGGCTGAAGGTTTTCTAGACATAGAGGGGAAAATATGATTCAGTCCAGTCCCAGCGCAAGACGGGCCCCTGCAGCCTGTTTTCCAAAACACTTTCATAACAACACCCAACAGCAGCCAATACACACTTCCTCAGCCACAGTAACATCACATCCTCTCCAACCGCTTCCTCCAAGCTACCACAGCCCCCTGCCACCCTTTGGCCAGCCAGTTCATGTCTGCTCTCCACAGCCACCATTCCCTCTCCCAGTAAAAATAACCCCCCCTCAACCCTCCAGAAATAGACACCACTTCAATCACGCACAGCTACCATCTGCCCTTCCCACAGCACCCTCACCCTCCAGAAACAGTCACCCATTCAATCTCTCACAGTGTCCGCCTGCCCTTCCCACCACACCCCCACCCTCCACAGACAGCCGCCCTTTCAATCGCGCACGGCGCCCACCTGCCCTTCCCACCACTCCCCACCCTCCACAAACAGCCGCCCCTTCAATCCCTCACAGTGCCCGCCTGCCCTTCCCACAACCCCACCCTCCACAAACAGCCGCCCCTTCAATCCCGCACAGCGAAGTCTGCCCTTCCCACAGCACCCTTACCCTCCACAAACAGCCGCCCCTTCAATCCCGCACAGCACCCGACTGCTTTTCCCACCACACTCCACCCACCAAAAAGATCAACCCCTTCAAACCTACGCAGTGCCCACCTGCCCTTCTCACCACACCTCACCCTCCACAAACAGCCATCCTTTCAATCCTCCACAGAGCACACCTGCCCTTCACACCGCACCCCAGCCATCCAAAAACAGCCACCCCTTCAATCCACCATAGCGACTGCCTGTCCTTCCCACAACACCCCCACCCTTCACAAACAACCACCCATTCATTCCTGCACAGCACCTGCCTGTCCTTCCCACAACAGCCCCACCCTCCACAAACAGCCACCTCTTCAACCTCCAACAGTGCAAGTCTGCCCTTCTCACCACACCCCACCCTCCACAAACAACCACCCCTTCATTCCTGTTCAATCTAACACAGCGCCCGTCTGCCCTTCCCACCACACCCCCACCCTCCACAAACAGCCACCCCTTCATTGCGGCACAGCGCCCGCCTGCACTTCCCACAACACCCCACCCTGCAGGAACAGCCACCCCTTCAATCCTGCACAGCACCTGCCTGTCTTTCCTACCACACCCCCACCCTCCGCAAAAAGCCACCCCTTCAATCCCACACATCGCCCGACTGGCCCTCCCACAACCGCATCCTCAACAAACAGCCACCCCTTCAATCCCGCACAACGACCACCTGCCCTTGCCGCAACAGCCCCACCCTCCACAAACAACCACCCCTTCAATCCCACACAGTGTCCGCCTGCCCCTCCCACCACACCCCCACCCTCCATAAACAGCCACCCCTTCAATCCTCCACAGCGCCCACCTGCCCTTCCCACAAAACCCCCACCCTCCACAAACAACCACCCCTTCATTCCTGCATAGCACCCGCCTGTCCTTCCCACAACAGCCCCACCCTCCACAAACAGCCACCCCTTCAATCCCGCACATCGCCCGACTGCCCCTCCCACAACCCCACCCTCCGCAAACAGCCGCCCCTTCAATCCCGCACATCACCCGACTGCCCCTCCCACAACACCCCACTCTCCACAAACAACCACCCCTTCATTCCTGTTCAATCTCACACTGCGCCTGTCCTCCTTTACCACAACACCCCACTCTCCACAAACAGCCATCCCTTCATTCTGGCACAGCGCCTGACTCCACTTCCCCCAATACCCCACCCTGCAGGAACAGCCACCCCTTCAATCCCACACGGCGCCCGCCTGCCTGTCCCACCACACCCCCACCCTCCACAAACTGCCAACATTTCAATCCCGCACAGCGCCTGACTGTCCCTCCCACAACACCAACCTCCACATACAGCTATCCCTTCAATCCCGCACAGCGCCCGCCTGCCCTTCCCACCACACACACCCTCTCCACAAACAGCCATCCCTTCAATCCCGCACAGCACCCGCCTGCCCTTCCCACCACACCCCACCCTCCACAAACAGCTGCCCCTTCAATCCCCCACAGTGCCCACCTGCCCTTCCCACAAAACCCCCACCCTCCACAAACAACCACCCATTCATTCCTGCACAGCGCCTGTCTGTCCTTCCCACAACTGCCCCACCCTGCACAAACAGCCACCTCTTCAATCCCCAACAGTGCAAGCCTGCCCTTCTCACCACACTCCACCCTCCACAAACAACCACCCCTTCATTCCTGTTCAATCTAACACAGCGCCCGACAGCCCTTACCACCACACCCCCACCCTCCACAAACAGCCACCCCTTCATTGCGACACAGCACCTGCCTGTCCTTCCCACCACACTCCCACCCTCCACAAACAGCCACCCCTTCAATCACCCACAGAGCCCATCTGCCTGTCACACAACACCCCCACACTCTACAAACAACCGCCCATTCAATCCCCCATAGCGCCCGACTGCCCTTCTCACAACACCCCGACACTCCACAAACAGCCGCCCCTTCAATCCTGCACAGCGCCCGCCTGCCCTTCCCAGAACACTCCATCCTGCAGGAACAGCCGCCCTTTCAATCCCTCACAGCACCCGCCTGCCCTTCCCGCAACAGCCCCATCCTCCACAAAGAGCCACCCCTTCAATCCCCCAGAGCTCCCGTCTGTCCTTCCCACCACATCCCCACACTGCACAAATAGCCACCCCTTCAATTCTGCACAGAGCCTGCCTCCCCTTCTCACAACACCCCCACACTCCACCAACAGCCGCCCCTTCAATCCCCCACAGCACCCGCCTGACCTTCCCACCACCCCCCATGCTCCACAAACAGCCATCCCTTCAATCCCGCACAGCGCCCGCCTGCCCTTCCCACCACACCCCACCCTCCACTAACAGCCGCCCCTTCAATCCCACATGGCGCCCGCCTGCCCTTCCCACCACACCCCACCCTCCACTAACAGCCGCCCCTTCAATCCCACACGGCGCCCGCCTGCCCTTCCTACAACCCACCCTCCACAAACAGCTGCCTCTTCAATCCCGCACAGCTTCAGCCTACCCTTCTCACAACACCCCCACACTCCACAAACAGCCGCCCCTTCAATCCACCACAGCGCCCGCCTGACCTTCCCACCGCACCCAACCTCCACCAACAGCCACCCCTTCAATCCCCCACAGCGCCTGCCTGCCCTTCCCACCACACCCCACGCTCCACAAACAGCCACCCATTGAATCCCACATGGCGCCCGCCTGCCCTTCCCACCACATCCTCACCCTCCACAAACAGCCGCCCCTTCAATCCCGCACGGCGCCCGCCTGCCCTTCCTACAACCCCACCCTCCACAAACAGCCGCCTCTTCAATCCCGCACAGAGTCAGCCTACCCTTCTCACAACACCGCCACACTCCACAAACAGCCGCCCCTTCAATCCACCACAGCGCCCACCTGCCCTTCTCACAACACCCCCACACTCCACAAACAGCCTCCCCTTCAATCCCACACAGCGCCCACCTGCCCTTCCTACAACCCCACCCTCCACAAACAGCCGCCCCTTCAATCCCGCACAGTGTCAGCCTACCCTTCTCACAACACCCCCACACTCCACTAACAGCCACCCCTTCAATCCCGCACAGCGCCCGCTTGCCCTTCTCACAACACCCCCACACTCCACTAACAGCTTCCCCTTCAATCCTGCACAACGCCCGCTTGTCCTTCTCACAACACCCCCACACTCCACAAACAGCCACCCCTTCAATCCCGCACAGCCCCCGCCTGCCCTTCTCACAACACCCCCACACTCCACAAACAGCCGCCCATTCAATCCCGCACAGCACCCGCCTGCCCTTCCCACCACACCCCACCCTCCACAAACAGCCACCCCTTCAATCCCCCACAGCGCCCACCTGCCCTTCCCACCACACTCCCACCTCCACAAACAGCCGCCCCTTCAATCCCGCACGGCGCCCACCTGCCCTTCCTACAACCCCACCCTCCACAAACAGCCGCCTCTTCAATCCCACACAGCGTCAGCCTACCCTTCTCACAACACCCCCACACTCCACAAACAGCCGCCCCTTCAATCCACCACAGCCCCCGCCTGACCTTCCCACCACACCCCACACTCTACTAACAGCCATCCCTTCAATCCACCACAGCGCCCGCCTGACCTTCCCACCACACCCCACACTCTACTAACAGCCATCCCTTCAATCCCGCACAGCGCCCGCCTGCCCTTCCCACCGCACCCAACCTCCACCAACAGCCACCCCTTCAATCCCCCACAGCGCCCGCCTGCCCTTCCCACCACTCCCCATGCTCCACAAACAGCTGCCCCTTCAATCCCGCACATCGTCCGCCTGCCCTTCTCACAACACCCCCACACTCCACAAACAGCTGCCCCTTCAATCCCGCACAGTGCCCGCCTGACTTTCCCATCACTCCCCACCCTCCACAAAGAGCCACCCCTTCAATCTTGCACAGCGCCCGCCTGCCCTTCCCACCACACCCCCACCCTCCACAAACAGCCTCCCCTTCAATCCCCCACAGCGCCTACCTGCCCTTCCCACTACACCCCATCTCCACCAACAGCCGCCCCTTCAATCCTGCACAATGACCACCTTCCCTTCCCACAACGTCCACACTCTACCCAGAGCCAAACCTCACCTCTTCGGCTCCCCTTTGCTACGGTGATCGAGGCTACGGGCGTGAGGCTCTTTGCAGTACATCTAGAGCTGCCTGTAGCTGTCAGACAAGGCAGCGTGGCGGGGTGAAGTCTGGGGGGCCAGCTGTGTGTTTGCTTGTGACATGGCTAGAGGCTGCTCCTCGCAAAGCACCTGAAGCACAGCCTGTCCTCTTCTCCACTCTGCCGACACCAGTCCCAGAGGCCCATTGTCAGAGGTCTGGGCTCTACTTTGTCCAAAGTAGCAAAAGTCCAGCTCAGCAGGGGGATAAAAATTAATTATTTTAAAAAAATAAAATAAAATAAATTGGATTTTTTGATAAAATGTTTTTTAAGTGTAACCCCTTTGGGGTTTAGACAGCACAGCCACTTTCCATCTTTTTCCTAGGGGGAGGGGGAGAGTGAGAAAAAAGGACGGAAACTCCAGGGGGTGGCTCTGGATCGGGGGAGGCAGCCTGCAGGCCCTCGCAAAGGAAGCAGCAGAGAACCTGCCTGGAGCCTGGGAAGGACAGGGTGGCCGAGCGGGGACACCGCAGGACAGGAGCCAGGAGGAGCACTGTGCCGGGGGGGAATCACCCTAGAATGGACCCAGTATCAGGCTGCCCAGAGCTGTGTGGGACTGTGAGTAGTGGGGCTTATGACAATACATTGGGAACAAGGAGGGAGGCTGTAGCTAGTTAAGTGGGGAGATGGTCCCTCTGGGTTGCTTTGCAGAGAGCGGCTGAAGAGGGCACCAGAGGGGTTTGTTGGGGGAAAGTTCCCTGGAGCTGAAGATGACCAGGAGCACCGAAGACTCACCACTGGACTGGAACTTTGCTCAGGACTTCTGAACTCTGTGTTCAGACACGGTGCTAAGTGTCTGCCCTTTCAGACTGTGCTACCACTGGGCCTGTGAGACCTTGGCTTGGATGCAGCCCTGTTTTACTGCTCCCCTATATTTCCCCTTGTTGTATTTCTCCTCTCATCCCTCTGTAAATAAATATCTCCCTTTCTTATCTCCATTGTACTTTTCCTGGGGGAGGGGTTCACTCTGGGGTGCCCCGGAGGCAGAAGGGATTTCTCCTGCTGCATTCCTGTGCGCACCTTCTCTTGGCCAGAGCTGCCTGCAGAGCAGACTCCATCTTGGCCACGAGGGAGCTAAAGTTACATGAGGAAAAACCTATCTAAAGATAGTTTTAATTAAGATACTTTATAGCTCAAAGATCGCTCATCGTGGAATAGGGATTATAAATTCTAATTCTATAGCATGAGACAATATATTCATGTCATGTTTAAGAAAAGTTTTGTAAATACATTCCAATAGTTCATGGATTAGGGACCCAATCTTGTGGGGTTCCAGGGGCTTCTGTATAGATTATTTAGGTTAATCTTTCTATCTACCCAATGGGACTCAGTGCTCAGTCTAGAAGAGACCATCATAGATGCTTAGTTTTGCAGTTCTCAGACTGTGGATTTGTGTCTCCAGAGGTAACATGCTTGTTAACAGCAAAAATATTTTTAAATAAATAATATATAGAGGTGAGAAATAACAGACCTCAACCCTATGATCCCTCTGCAAGTTTGTGCAGAGAGTCAATCCCTCACCCCTCTCTAAAAGTGCAAAGTTTCAAAAGTTCAGTGACTAGAAGATTGTTGGGGGCAGACTAGATCTGGATAGGGAGAAGAAGTCTGGAGATAAATGTGAGAAGGGAGGGTATGACGTTATTGATATAAACTGGGACCATATAGAACATGGTTTGCAACCAAGGTCCTGTAGTGGCACCAAATCCTATGTAAAGGGGATCATATAAGATGTCTAAGACCAGGTTATGGGTTGCTGGTTATGATTATGCTGTTTGTATGTCTGTATCATTTTGTAGTAGAAGTTATGAGTATTGGCTCTATACTGTCTGTATTTCAAATTTGTGCTGTATTTCTGGGAAAAATCCCAGACAAGCGGGTGTTAGCTCTGCCTAGCCTGCTCGATGGCCCATTAAGGACCATCAGCTACACAACTGACCCATTGAGAGGAGGCAGATACGCCTTGTAACTCAGCAGGGTGTGCAGGAACTTGCCCATGTGACTGCAGACTCCATTTTGCTGTAATTTTCCACAGTAAGAACAAAGTGTCCTTACACCTGGAAAAGCCTATATAAGGCTGATGCCTCATCTCCATCTTGTCTTCAATCCTGATCTTACCTCTGGAGGAACTTTGCTACAACCTGAAGCTCTGCACAAGGGACTGATGACCCATCCCAGTGGGGGATGTTCTCCAGAAATTTGATTTGAACCTGCAGTTCACTCCATCACTGCTACAAGCCTGAACAAAGAACTTTGCCATCACTGTATGTAATTGATTCCATTTAACCAATTCTAGCTCTCATCTCTACCTTTTACCTTTAGATTTTAGATTCTAAAGGATTGGCAACAGCGTGATTTGTGGGTAAGATCTAATGTGTATATTGACCTGGGTCTGGGGCTTGGTCCTTTGGGATCAAGAGAACCTTTTCTTTTACTGGGGTGTTGGTTTTCATAGCCATTCATCCCCAGGACGGGTGCCACTGGTGGTGATACTGGGAGACTGGAGTGTCTAAGGAAATTGCTTGTGTGACTTGTGGTTAGCCAATGGGGTGAAACCGAAGTCATTTTTGTCTGGCTGGTTTGGTTTGCCTTAGAGGTGGAAAAACCCCAGCCTTGGGCTGTGACTGCCCTGTTTGAGCAATTGGTCCTGAATTGGCACCTCAGTTGGGTCCCGCCAGAACCTCAACGTCACAGTGCCGTCACCTGCTTAACTGGCCATCTGCCAGCATGGAGAATGCTATAAACAAAGAATTTACATTTCATCCCAGAAACGCCTCAAGCCTCACATACACAAGAGACTTTTTGCACCCCATTGGGGGTCATCCTCAAAGAAGGGAATGGGATATAAGAATGGGAAACAATGACCTCCACCTCACCTCTTCCCCCCATCCCTACTCATAGTAGCTAGATCACTTCAGAGACAAAAGAAGCATTGTTAAACTGGGGAAGTGATCCTGGCGTGGAGGATTTCAAGCCAGTACAGACTGCTGTAATCTTTTGGGTGAGAAAAACTCCTTTTTTGCTTTTAGACTGATTAGCCTTGGTCAAGCTTAGGAACTAGCTTGAGTGCTTACCCTGTTGTTTCTTTTGTAACTGATTCTGACTTCTATGCCTTCCCACTTGTAATCACTTAAAATCTATCAGTCTCTAGCTAATAAACTTGTTTTATTGTTTCATCTAAACCAGGGTGTTTGGCTGAGGTGCTTGGGAATCTCTGCTCAGGTCAATGATACTGGTGCATATAATACTTTTCCTTTGGTGAAATGATGAACTTATTATGAGCTTGTATTGTTTAGGAGTGTGCTGGAGAGTACAGGACGCACATTTCTGGGGCACAAGGCTGGGACTGAGGAATATACGAGTGTTGCTCTGTATGCAGTTCATGGATGGCTGGGCATAGCATTTAGGGATTCAGCTGGGAGTGATTTGACATGCTGGTGACTATGTGAGCATAGCCTGGAGGGGTTGCTGCTCTGCAGCAAAGCAGTGTAAAAGGCAGTCCAGGCTGGAGAGCTAAGGGACACCGAAGTTCAGTGGTCCAGGTTGCACCCTGGGGAATGCCACAGGAACCAATGACACTGCCACTACCACTAGCTCCAGCTGATCCTCGACACATGGGACACGAGATAGAGGTTCCTGCGCTTGTGCCCCCTTCCTCATGTGTTCTTTGCCCCAAACAGCCCAGTGCCAGTACAAGTTTGCCAGGTCCCAGCGTGGCTGATCAAACCGTGCACTAGGCCCATCTCTCTCCAGCAGCAAGGCTGCAAGTCAGAGTCAGCACCAGAGACAGACGCTGCCTTCTCCAGCTTTGCTGCAATTTTCTCTCCCTTGTGGGGTGTCTTAGTCTTGTTTTGCCTTCAAGGAAACAGGATCAGACTTTTAACAACAGCATCAGCAACAGCCCCAGCCCAACCCAGCTCCTCTCTCCCCAAGAGAAGTTATTCTCATCTCCATACCATCTCAAAGGCTGTCGGGTTGGGGGGTTCCTTCCATAAGACTCTCCACAGCTACTGGGAAAGGGAACCAGGGGTGGGGGTAACCAAAGCCTTGCATAATACTTTATACATCAAATGCTTTCCCTGGTTTTCTTCCTTTTTCTGTATCTTTGATTCACGGTTAAAGAGCTGCTTAGTGGTGTTGTTACCACAGGCGCTGGCAGCGGTACCATGACACAACCCCCCAGACCACCTCGCCCTGCTGGACGCTGTGATGGTGAGCAGAGTGTTTATGAAGATCTCAACCCTCATTGGGCCTGAGACGCTGGTGTTGCTCTGCTTTCTCCCACCAGGCATGTGGCCTGGTTCCGCCTGGGGCTGGGCCCTGGCAGTAGTTCCAGCTGCAGTTCCCTCTAGCCATGTGTTCATCTCCCGGGGAACAAAGCACCCCAGTAACCCCAGCTGCTCCCACCTCCCGTGGCCCTGTCTGCAGGTGGGTCAGTAGGAGAAAGCTGGAGGGACTGGGACTGGTCTGGTTATGGGAGCCCAGACACGGGGAACACTGGGACCAGGCTGCAGGGGCTGAGAGTCAATCCAATGGCCTGAGACTCAATGGTGAGGGGAGAACCCACCACCCAGGGGGAGGGAAAGCAGCCAAGAGAGACCAGGCCCAGTGACTCAGAGCAGAGTCTGTCACGGGACAGGGTGGCACAAGGGCCAGTGAGGGAGGAAGTGGGGGAGAACAGTCCCTCTGGGCAGCTCTGGTGCAGCCCACACATGTCTGGGGGGGAAACGGGGGTCTTTAGGGAGATACAAGGGGTGTGGCCAAGAGGAACAGGCTGAGACTTTAAAACGGAAATGTCAGGCTCAATAGCAGGAAACGGACCTGGCAGTGAGATGCATGAAGCTGAGGGCCCTGGAGAATGAGAGAGGCTCAGCCGAGGAACCGTTGCTCAATTAAACTCACTGTTCTCCTGCTACAGCCCCACTCAGCACCAAGTAACACTGGCAGGGAGCCTGGGAACTGCAGGGCTGCCTGCTCCCAGCTGGCTAGCATGTGGATTGTGGAAGGGGGGAACCCAGGCTGGGGCTGCGACAAGCCATGTCCCCTTCATGCTGATCCAGCCACAGTCAACGAGAGACAAGAACTCAGCCTCCCAGTTCCTCTGATCAGAGATGCCACAGCACCACCCACTCCCTCCAGTACAGCTGCCTAAAACGGAATAACTCCCCAGTTACACTAATGCAGAACTGACCTTTGAGCACTCCTCTCCCCGAAATAGCCAGCGCGTCAACATGTCTTCACCAAACTCTGCTCCTCGTACCAGCTTGCCCCCTCCACACAAGAACCTGTTCCTGTCCCCGCACCTCCACCAGACTGTCTGCTGTCAGCTCAGTCCTCCTGCTCTCTCTTCCAGCTGCTCAGTCAGTCACTCTCTCCACGCAGCGCTTTCCACCAGGCCGGGCTCCTTGGCCCCTCTGGTCTGTCCAGTCCACCCCTCACGCTGACCCACTCCCTCTCCATGTCCTCCACTTGTGCTGCTGAGCCCATCTGGATACGGCCCCGTGAGCAGAGACATCCCCCAGGCAACACACAAAGACGCTTTCTCCTCCTCCATAGGTGACCATACATCCCGTTTTGGCTGAGACAGTCCCTTTTTTAAACCCTGTCCTGGACGTCCCAACTTCTTTGGCGAACGTGGGCATTTGTCCTGTTTGCTCCCAGCCACTTGATCGGTAGGCAAAAGTAAACAGGATAAAACCCACCTTTGTCAAAAATGTGGAGTGTGGTGTGGAGGAATGTGGCGGGGGGTGGGGGTGACCAAAGATGCCAGCCCCGCACAGGTGGGAAGGCAGGGCTCAGGCGGGGGGCAGGCAGGGCTCAAGCGAGCGGCAAATCATGGCCTGGCAGGCCCATATAAGAAGGGATGCAGGGCAGAGCAGAGGTCAGTAGCTGACAGGAGTTGGAGGGGAGAAGACCAGGCTCCTAGCAGGAGGAAGGAACCCCAGCACCTGGGATGATTTAGTGCTGCAAACAGGGACCAGGAAACTGGAGAATGCTCCTGGCAGACTGCAGGAGATGCATAGTGGTGAGTCGCACTGCGTCATAGTGCCCTATTCGATCAGTATTTGAGGGCTGGCCCCCTTACTGCTATTGATGCTGCAGAGCACATGTGGCTGTGACAGGGCACCAGTGTCCTCTACCTCAGGTGGTGCTTGCTGGGCATGGCCCTGGGTGCTCCTGGCAGTGAGCAGGACTCAGGCATTATTATATTCTTGGTAATAGCTCACTTGGCCCTAGAGTTCAAACTCTGCCCTGGGACATGAGCAGATGGACTTGCCATCCAACACCTGCCCGGGGAGGTGCCAGGGTGACCATCTGTCCCTTGTTTCATTGATTTGTCCCTTCGGGTGACCCCTCTTCCCTTATTTTAAGATGTACTGAGATGTATTAAAATTGTTAATAAGCCCCATTGCAAACATGACATTGAAGCTTATGATAATTGCATCATGTACTTGAGGCCAGCAGAAATGTACCTGTAATCAGGCCTTGTGGTTGTGGCCCTCTGCCCCTCTCTGGTGGCACAGAGACAAGCTAGAGATCAGTGAGTCTGCTACAGCCATCGCTAAGCAGCAGGTGGCTTTTAGCTCATGAAACAGAGGCTCATGCAGTAAGTTGCAAAGGTCCCAGGTTCAATTCCACCCCTGATGACCAGGGTCTGTTGGTGTTACATAACTTGAGAGAAAAATACATGATATGCCCAGGGCAATGGTGTTTGCCTAAAAAGTTCCTTAAAATAAAGTGCTGTCTCTTATTTTTCATGTGGTTTTCCCTTATTTCCATCCAACAAGGGGGTTCACCCTAAGACTTCCCCTCAGTCCTATAACTCCAGAGGTATCTGTGTTAGCAGATTCAGCAGAGTCTACTGTACCATCCTGAGTAAGGCCCCATCCTGTCCACCTTACTGACTCCAGAGGCATATGCATGGGTCTAAGGTGGGGCCATGATTACATGTTTGCAGGATGGAAACTCAGACCAGACCCATGAGACTGAAACAGGCTCCCAAAAAGCTGCCCCATCATGTTTACCCGGCAAATGCT
This sequence comes from Aldabrachelys gigantea, assembly GCA_026122505.1. NCBI lineage: Eukaryota > Metazoa > Chordata > Testudines > Testudinidae > Aldabrachelys > Aldabrachelys gigantea. The sequence continues at coordinate 299,369,509 of CM047480.1, forward strand.
CACAGGAGAGGGTATTTGCCTGGTTTGCGGAGTTTAAAAGAATTTGATATGCTCTGGCACCCAGCAGCACTGACCCTGGAACTGTGACAAAGTGCACGTATCTTGGTGTCAATACAGATGATGTCACTAAATCCCTACTCCTTTCCCTCAGATGCAGAATGCAAATAAACTATAGGCAAAAAGGTGCCTCCAAGCAGGAAAGGGTGAAAGTCAGGGATGGAGACTCAGCCCAAGCCTCTGCGACCTTCCAGCCCCCGCAGCAATCCCCAAACTCAAACAATGCCCTGATTCTGCTGCTGTTCTGCTCACGGCCGAGAGCTCTGCTGCAGTAGGCACCCGGGAAAGGACCAGAACAAGAGATTTCAGAAAGAGCCGCAAACTAACCACAAGACACTCACTTTCATTATAAGCAGCAGAGAATCCTGTGGCACCTTATAGACTAACAGACGTTTTGGAGCGTGAGCTTTCGTGGGTGAATACCCACTTCGTCAGATGCAGGTAGTGGAAATTTCCAGGGGTAGGTATATATATGCTAGCTAGCAAGCAAGCAAGCAAGCTAGAGATAACGAGGTTAGTTCAATCAGGGAGGGTGAGGCCCTGTTCTAGCAGTAGAGGTGTGAAAACCAAGGGAGGAGAAACTGGTTCTGTAATTGGCAAGCCATTCACAGTCTTTGTTTAGTCCAGAGCTGATGGTGTCAAATTTGCAAATGAACTGAAGCTCAGCAGTTTCTCTTTGAAGTCTGGTCCTGAAGTTTTTTTGCTGCAGGATAGCCATCTTAAGGTCTGCTATAGTGTGGCCAGGGAGGTTGAAGTGCTCTCCTACAGGTTTTTGTATATTGCCATTCCTGATATCTGATTTGTGTCCATTTATCCTTTTCCGTAGTGACTGTCCAGTTTGGCCGATGTACATAGTAGAGGGGCATTGCTGGCATATGATGGCGTATATTACATTGGTGGACGTGCAGGTGAATGAACCGGTGATGGTGTGGCTGATCTGGTTAGGTCCTGTGATGGTGTCGCTGGTGTAGATATGTGGGCAGAGTTGGCATCGAGGTTTGTTGCATGGATTGGTTCCTGAGCTAGAGTTACTATGGTACGGTGTGCAGTTGCTGGTGAGAATACCTTTCAGGTTGGCAGGTTGTCTGTGGGCAAGGATTGGCCTGCCACCCAAGACCCGTGAAAGTGTGGGATCATTGTCCAGGATGGGTTGTAGATCCCTGATGATGCGTTGGAGGGGTTTTAGCTGGGGGCTGTATGTGATGGCTAGTGGAGTTCTGTTGGTTTCTTTCTTGGCTTTGTCTTGCAGTAGGAGGCTTCTGGGTACACGTCTGGCTCTGTTGATCTGTTTCTTAATTTCCTCGTGCGGGTATTGTAGTTTTGAAAATGCTTGGTGGAGATCTTGTAGGTGTTGGTCTCTGTCTGAGGGGTTAGAGCAGATGCGGTTGTACCTCAGTGCTTGGCTGTAGACAATGGATCGTGTGATGTGCCCGGAATGGAAGCTGGAGGCATGAAGGTAGGTGTAGCGGTCGGTAGGTTTTCGATATAGGGTGGTGTTAATGTGACCATCACTTATTTGCACCGTGGTGTCTAGAAAGTGGATCTCCCGTGTAGATTGGTCCAGGCTGAGGTTGATGGTGGGGTGGAAGTTGTTGAAATCGTGGTGGAATTTTTCTACAGTCTCCTTCCCATGGGTCCAGATGATGAAGATGTCATCAATGTAGCGCAGGTAGAGAAGGGGCGTGAGTGGATGAGAGCTGAGGAAGTGTTGTTCCAGGTCAGCCATAAAAATATTGGCGTATTGTGGGGCCATGCGGGTGCCCATAGCAGTGCCACTGATCTGGAGGTATATATTGTCATCAAACTTGAAATAGTTGTGTGTGAGTATGAAGGCACAGAGCTCAGCAGCCAGTTGTGCTGTGGCATCATCAGGGATACTGTTCCTAACAGCTTGTATTCCATCTGTGTGTGGGATGTTTGTGTAGAGAGCCTCTACATCCATGGTGGCTAGGATGGTGTTTTCTGGGAGGTGACCAATGCGTTGTAGTTTCCTCAGGAAATCAGTGGTGTCACGGAGATAGCTGGGAGTGCTGGTGGCATAGGGTCTGAGTAGAGAGTCCACATATCCAGACAGTCCTTCAGTGAGAGTGCCAATGCCCGAGATGATGGGGCGTCCAGGATTTCCGGGTTTGTGGATCTTGGGTAGTAGATAGAATAACCCTGGTCGGGGCTCTAAGGGTATGCTGATTTGTTCTGGTGTTAGTGTAGGGAGTGTCCTGAGTAGATGGTCCAGTTTCTTAGTGTATTCCTCAGTGGGATCTGAGGGAAGTGGCCTGCAGAATTTGGTATTGGAGAGTTGTCTGGCGGCCTCCTTTTGGTAGTCAGACCTGTTCATGATGACAACAGCACCTCCTTTATCAGCCTCTTTGATGATAATGTCAGGGTGGTTTCTGAGGCTGTGGATGGCATTGCGTTCTGCACGACTCAGGTTTTTCGTGGAAAAACAACACCGCTTGCCTCATAACCTCTCTCTCAGGCTGTTTGTAATGTCTAGATGATATCCTGGTGCAAGCTATAACCTTTAAACCGGAGCTGATACATTTACAGATGGGCTGTGATAAGCTTAAAGCTGCAAGGCTGAAACTGAACACCAAGAGATGTGAGTTGTGGTGATCCACACAGGGCACACAACCAGAGAAGGTGGGTGAATTTCCACTAACATGAAGAAAATGGAGGGTGTGCAGAATAGGCCAAGTCATAGAATCATAGAATCAAAAGGTTGGAAGGGACCTCATGAGGTCATCCAGTCCAACCCCCTGCTAAAGGCAGGACCACTTTCCCTAAATAATCCCAGCCAGGGTGCTGTCTAGCTGGACCTTAAATAGCTCTAAAGATGGAGATTCTACCACCTCCCTAGGTAACCCATTCCAATACTTCACCACTCTCCTAGTCAGAAAGTTTTTTCTAATATCCAGCCTCGACTTCCGCAACTGCAACTTCAAACCATTGCTCCTTGTTCTGTCCTCCGTCACCACTGAGAATAGCCTAGCTCCCTCCTCCTTGGAGCACCCCTTCAAGTAGTTGAAGGTTGCTATCAAATCCCCCCTTAGTCTTCTCTTCTGCAGGCTAAATAAGCCTAGTTCCTTCAGTCTCTCTTCATAAGTCATGTGCTCTAGTCCTCTAATCATTTTTGTTGCCCTCCGCTGGACTCTCTCCAATTGTTCCACGTCCTTTTTGCAGTGTGGCGCCCAAAACTGGACACAATATTCCAGATGCTGCCTCACCAGTGCCGAATAGAGGGGAATAATCACATCCCTCGATCTGCTGGCAACACTCCTACTAATACAGCCCAGTATGCTATTAGCCTTTTTGGCTACAAGAGCACACTGTAGGCTCATGTTCAACTTTCCATCTACCGTAACCCCAAGATCCTTTTCTTCAGCACTGCTACTTAGCCAAACAGTCCCCAGCCTGTAGCAGTGCATGGGGTTTTTCTGTCCTAAGTGCAGGACTTTGCACTTGTCCATGTTGAACTTCATGAGGTTTCTTGTGGCCCACTTCTCCAATTTGTCTAAGTCTCCCTGAATCCTATCCCTGCCCTCCAGCGTGTCCACCACTCCCCCCAACTTGGTGTCATCTGCAAATTTACTTAATGTGCAATCTGTCCCATCATCAAGATCATTAATGAAGACATTGAATAGAACGGGCCCTAAGACAGACCCCTGGGGCACACCACTTGTTACTGGTTGCCAACTAGAGAGTATGCCATTGATACCTACCCGCTGAGCCCCAGACACTGCGATGTGCAATGTCCTGTAGGGCTCTGTTCCCACTATGGAATATTTATTTGGAGTTTGCCAATATTGCAATGACATTGCATAGGTTGGGTGAGAAAGGGAAGCCCTTCCATTGGTCAGCAGAGTGTGATTTAGCACTTTTAGAGTTGAAAAGGGCCCTTGTGACCAGTGCCGCCCGGGAGGGCGGGTGTCACAGAGTCCCCGGGCGATGCTCTGGAACTGCCCCCACAAAGCCAGTCAAGACTTTGGGGACCCTACTCTCCCTTGGAGCAGACTGTCTGCAGCGCAAGAAGCTCACACGGCTTCACCTCCTGGGTCTCTCCTTGGAGCATTCAGCATCCTCTGCCCCTCCGTGCACTTCCCACAGCGAGTCCACCCAGGCAGGGTCCTGGGGAAGCTACAGGGTCCTGCACCCCCAACTTTGCAGTCAGACGTGACCCTTAGCCATCCAGTAAAACAGAGGTTTATTAGATGACAGGAACACGGTCTAAAACAGAGCTTGTAGATACAGCGAACCGGACCCCTCAGCCGGGTCCATTCTGGGGCCCAGTGAGGCAGACCCCCACCTCTGCCCTCACCTTCTGTCCCCAGCCAGCCCCAAACTGAACCCCCCCAGCCCCTCCTTTCTGGCCTTTGTCTCTTTCCTGGGCCAGGAGGTCACCTGACCTCTTTGTTCTCGCACACCTTTAGCATCCCCTTGCAGGGGAGAAGGGCCCAGCCATTAGTTGTCAGGAGACAGAGTGTCAGCCAGAAACTGAGTCACACAGTATTCAGAGGAAATATAAAGAACAGCCCCACTTCGTCACAGGGGGCAAGTGGGGCAATTTGCCCCAAGTCCTGGGCCCCAGAGGGGCCCCGCGAGCCCTGGCCCGGAGGTGGCAGGGGGCCCTTCAGTACTGCTGAAGACACGGAGCAACTGAAGGGCCCCCTGCCGCCGAAATGCCGCCAAAGACCTGGACCACTGCCGGGTAAGTACAAGTGCCGTAGCTCCCCTGCTTTGCCCCAGGCCGCCTGAATCCTCTGGGAGGCCCTGCTTGCGACTGCTCTAGTCTTAGCCTCTCTGTGTTTCAATATGGGACACAGATGCTAGTGCTGCTTATGGACTGGGGGCAGTATTGGCACAAAAGCAACAATGACTTGAGAGTCTGGTTGCTTATTACTACGTTTTCTGGAGAGAAACTATTGCAGCACCTTAAAGGAGCTCTTGGCAGGGATTTTGTCTGTCCTGGATCTTTTCACCACTATCTGTAAGGAGAAAGCGTGTGGTCATGACAGATCAGTGATCCTTGCAATGCCTCTTTAGATTCAGGAGTGCTGTGGGGCAATGTGCCAGGCAGTTGGAAAAACTGCAGCCTTACAATTTCACAGTCACATCCGGGCCTTGGCACAAGCATGGTAATACTGATTACTCAGTCAGATGGCCTTGTCAGGAGGCTAATTGCAAAAATTGCCCTAAGAAGGAAAGCAAGGGATTTGTTGCTTAAGGGGATGGACGTGTTCATACTTTGCATAAGCGCAAATGATCCTGGTTCATCCACTGTCTGTAGTAGAAGATATGGAGTTGCACAAATGGACTCCAGAGCAGTTAAAAGCTTCCCAAAGAGACACTCTCACTATTAGACTAGAGTGTAGGTGAAAAGTCAATTGGCAAATGAAGCCACCCAGAAGTGTAGTAGCCCTCAGAAAACCACAGTAAAAACTTTCTGGTCATACTGTGAAAGCTGGGGGTTAAAGATGAAATATTGTAAGAGAGTTTGGAAAAACCACCCGGTGAAAAAGGAGATTCTGAGGCTCTCATGATTTTTAAAACTGCTGGACATTTTGGGGTTGCAAAACTTTAAGAACATAAGAGCGACAACACTGGATCAGACCCAGGGTCTATCTAGCCCAGTATCCTGTCTTTCAACAGTGGGAAATGCCAGGTGCCCTAGAGGGAATGAACAGAACAGGGAATCAAGTGAACCATCTCCTGTAGCCCATCTCCAGCTTCTGGCAAACAGAGGCTAGGGACCCCATCCCTGCCCATCCTGGATAATAGCCATTGATGGACCTATCCTCTATGAACTTACCTACTTCTTTTTTGAACCCTGTGTGACAAAGTTCCTCCTCTACGTTGGTGGGTCCTGCACTTCTTGGCAGATTTGCTCACTTCAGTGATCTTCCCCACAGCCTGGGTCAACTCCTCCTGTGTCTGATCAGGAGTTGGGAGGTTTGGGGGGAACCCGGGCCCGCCCTCTACTCCGGGTTCCAGCCCAGGGCCCTGTGGATTGCAGCTGTCTATAGTGCCTCCTGTAACAGCTGCATGATAGCTACAACTCCCTGGGCTACTTCCCCATGGCCTCCTCCAAACACCTTCTTTATCCTCACCACAGGACCTTCCTCCTGGTGTCTGATAACGTTTGTCCTCCTCAGTCCTCCAGCAGTACACGCTCTCACTCTCAGCTCCTTGCCTTCTTGCTCCCAGCTCCTCACACACGCTCCTTCTCCTCTGGCTCCTCTCTGCCTGACTGGAGTGAGCTCTTTTTTAAACCCAGGTGCCCTGATTAGCCTGCCTTGATTGGCTGCAGTGTTCTAATTAAAGTAGCTATCTCTACTGCCTTCTAGAAAGGTCTTAATTGGCTCCAGGTGCCTTGATTAACCTGGAGCAACTGCCATTTGGTTACCATGGTCCTAGGGATTTGTTTAGCCTGGGGCTAACATACCTGTTCCTCAGTACTTTACTGTAGCCATCTGGCCTTGCCCCATCACATATCCCCCCCCTTCTGCTCAACACCATAGGGTTGGACAACTTGGGGCGCCAGGCAGTGTGCTCGTGAAAGACCATCAGCGTTGCCGTGTGGCATCCAATGCTGTGCCATATGCGGAACTGGAATGGTTGGAGGGACAAGAACCACCTGGTGACCCTTGCATCCTTTTCCTTATTTCTCTGCATCCACTGAAGGGGTGCATGGTCCATCTCAAGAGTAAATCACCGGCCTAAGAGGTAATAACGCAGCGTCTCCATGGCCCATTTGACAGCAAGGCATTCTCTCTCGATTACCGCATACTTCTGTTCTCTTGGGAGCAGCTTTCTGCTTAGGTAGAGGATCGGGTGTTCTTCTCCAATCATTTGCGACAGAACCACCCCTCAACCCCACCTCAGAAGCATTTGTTTGCAAAATAAATTCCTTGGCAAAGTCCGGGGCTTGTAGCTGACACTCTGGACAAGAGGTGCAGTATCGCCTGACATCTTCATGTACTCCTAGCCAGAAAAACCTCCGCAGGATCCTGGCCTGGGTTTTCTCTACCTCTAGGTGTCCTCCAAACAGGTGACTGTGGGCGAGGCTCAATATGGCTTTTTGATGTTTTTGTGGCACCGGGAGTTGATGTATCTCCTGCTCCTGCATTTGCACCACACGGTACAGGACATCTTTCTTCACTATAAAGTAGGGTCCTAGACCCCTGGACCTTCCCCTCCACTGGTGTCCCATCTATCTCAGCCACCTCTTTTCTGATGTTATCATATCTAGGTCCTCTGCCTGGTACCTCCCGAAAGTCTCTCTCCCAGGACTAACCTGCCTGAGCTCCCAGGGGCCAGCTTCTTCTTCTTCCAACAGCTCATCACCATCATGGCTGGGGCCAGCCTCCGGCTCACCTTCCATGTTGGTAGTTTCTCTGATGGCTGCTCGTGTCCATCTGCCTACTAGCGTGGTCTTCTGGCCCTGGGTCAGGATCTGGGTTCCCAAGGCCTTTGCGGCCTTCCTTTCTTTTTTTTCCTTCCGGGCCTTTTGAGGGGCTGAGAATAGATCCTGAGAAGATTCTGAAAACACTGGGGGTTGACATTCCCCCAATGATGAATCGCTGCCATCTCCCTTCAGCCTCTCTGGGGAGAGTAAATTATCAAATCCTGGATAGTCCCTCCCAATGACTAAAGGATATGGGAGTTTACGAGTTACGTCCACTGTCACCTCAATAGCGTTCCCCTGAACCTCTATCTCCACTGGAATGGTGGGGTAATGACTCATGGCCCCATGCACACATGTCACTGCTACGCGTTTGGCTTGCAGCAGCTGGCTACTTTTTACCAGCTTACCCGATATAAGGGTGATAGCACTCCCCGAGTCCACAAGTGCTGTAGTCTCTACTCCATTTATCTTCACTGGCCTGGTGTAGTTATGTGGGGCTAATGCGACGCCCGCAAGGTGGATAAGGGAGCATGGGACCTCCCAATCCCCCAAGTTGCATTGCATAGGCTCCTCGGTGCTGGGACATTGTGCTGCTATGTGTCCCCACTTCCCACATGCATAACATTTATAATTGTTTCTAATCATTCCCCTATCATGTGGGTTAGGGGGTTTAATCTCAGGGTTCCCCCTACTCAGGCCAATCCCTTCCTTCTGGGGTCTCCGCTGGTTTTCAGCCCCCCTCTTCCTCCACCTAGGACTCCCCAGGGGGTTGGCTGCCCCACCTTCCAGGGTTGGGGTTGGGTGTTTGCTACGAAAGGGGCTTTCCTTGGGTAGTCGGGTCAATTCCCTGGCTGTCATGCGTCTTTCTACCAGCGTGATCATCTCATCATAGGTGAATGGACCGTTCTGGCCTACCCATTTGCGGAGACCTGGTGGCAGTGCCCTCACGTACCGGTCGATGACCAGAACCTCTAATATCTCTTCTGTACTCCAGGACTCTGTTTGCAACCACTTTCGTGCAAGATGGATGAGGTCATACAGTTGGGACCACGGGGTTTTGTCTTCCTGGTACCTCCACTCATGATACCGCTGGGCCTGCACTGCAGTCGTTACCCCAGATCTGGCCAGGATCTCTGCCTTCAGCTGGGGGTAGTCTGCTGCAGCCTCTTCAGGCAGATCATGGTAGGCCTTCTGGGCCTCCCCACACAGGAATGGGGCAAGGATGCCAGACCACTGATCTCGAGGCTAGGCCTCCCGTAGGGCTGTCCTCTCAAAGGCCAGAAGGTATGCCTCTACGTCATCCTCCCGCGTCATTTTCTGCAGCCAATGGCTAGCCCGTATGAGCCGCATCCCATCCTGGCCATGGTTCAGCTCTGTAAGGGTTTTTACCTGGCTTACCAGTTCCCACAACATAGCTCAGTCTTGAGAGGCCTGGTCCATCAGCAGGCGATTACTCTCTTGCTGCAGCCGCACTGCCTCCTGTTGGGCGGCTGCCTGGACACGGGTAGCCTCCTGCTGGGCCGCTGTAGCTTGTATCAATGCCCGTACTAAGTTCTCCATTGTGGTGAAAAAAAAAAACCCCTCTTTCTTCTGCCGCGCTGTGCACACCAAATCCCACTTCTAACACCAGTTGTGACAAAGTTCCTCCTCTACCTTGGTGGGTCCTGTGCTTCTTGGCAGATTTGCTCTCCTCAGTGATCTTCCCCACAGCCTGGGTCAACTCCTCCTGTGTCTGATCAGGAGTTGGGAGGTTTGGGGGGAACCCGGGCCCGCCCTCTATTCCGGGTTCCAGCCCAGGGCCCTGTGGATTGCAGCTGTCTATAGTGCCTCCTGTAACAGCTGCATGACAGCTACGACTCCCTGGGCTACTTCCCCATGGCCTCCTCCAAACACCTTCTTTATCCTCACCACGGGATCTTCCTCCTGGTGTCTGATAACGTTTGTCCTCCTCAGTCCTCCAGCAGTACACTCTCTCACTCTCAGCTCCTTGCCTTCTTGCTCCCAGCTCCTCACACACGCTCCTTCTCCTCTGGCTCCTCCCTGCCTGACTGGAGTGAACTCTTTTTTAAACCCAGGTGCCCTGATTAGCCTGCCTTGATAGGCTGCAGGTGTTCTAATTAAAGTAGCTATCTCTACTGCCTTCTAGAAAGGTCTTAATTGGCTCCAGGTGCCTTGATTAATCTGGAGCAACTGCCATTTGGTTACCATGGTCCTAGGGATTTGTTTAGCCTGGGGCTAACATACCTGTTTCTCAGTACTTTACTGTAGCCATCTGGCCTTGCCCCATCACACCTGTTATAGTCTTGGGCTTCACAACATCCTCTGGCAGAGTTCCACAGCTAGACTGTGTGTTCTGTGAAAAAATACTTCCTTTTCTTTGTTTTAAACCTGCTGCCTATTAATGTCATTGGGTGACCCCTAGTTCTTGTGTTATGAGAAGGAGTAAACAACACTTCCTTATTCACTATAGACCTCTGCCACATCCCCACTTAGCTCTCTCTTTTCCAGGCTGAAGAGTCCCAGTCTTATTCATCTCTCCTCATACCTCTTATCATTTTTGTTGCCCATTTCTGAACCTTTTCCAATTCCAATATATATTTTTTGAGATGAGGTGACCACATCTGCACACAGTATTCAAGATGTGGGTGTACCATGGATTTATACAGAGACTACACGATATTTTCTGTCTTATTATCTCTCCCTTTCCTAATGGTTCCCAACATTCTGTTCACATTTTTGGCTGCTGCTGCACATTGAGTGGATGTTTCCAGAGAACTACCCCCAATGACTCCAAGATCTGTCTTGAGTGGTAACAGCTAATTCAGACCCCATCATTTTATATGTATAGTTGGCCAACTAAAGAGAATTTATATTGGGTAAAAAACAGAAGAGATGTAGACAATTGGCGCAGGAAATGTGATATTTGTGTGGGGAAGAAGGGTTTCCCCCAAGATAGGAAGAGCCCCAGCACAGCAATATCTTATAGGGACACCAATGGAGTGCATTGCTGTTCATGTGCTTGGGATATGCCAGAGACAGAGGCTGGCAATCAGTATTTGTTGGTAGCCATAGACTATTCTACATGTAACCCTTCTGCCCCTCTGAGTTGGCAGCAACAAGGGCCGGGTTCAGTATCCAGGGGTTTTGTTTCAATAACACAATGCCAAACCAGGTCGAGCCCCCACCCAGTGACTTGAGAAAATCTTACACACACCCCTAGGTGCCTCAAAGAGGCAATACTTCCCCTCTCGCAAGCACAGTCTTGGTGTAATAGAAAAGGTTTAATTACATGAGATAAACAACAAGCATTAAATTGGGAAAATACCTTAACTAGAGTTCATAGACCAAACCATGAGCAAAGACCCACCCCAGGAAATTGGGCTGTGTCCTTTTTCCTGGGCTCTTGAGTCCAGCAACCCCCAAATCACCCACAGTCCCAAAAGTCCCACATCCCAAAAGTCTCTGTCCTGGGTCAGTGCAGCCCCAAAGTTCGACAGTCTATCTGCAGACGTCCCTCCCCCCAGCCTGGGTAGAAGGGGGCACCTTACGTGGTCCGGGGCCAACTGCCCTGCCTCTCTGTGGGGTTCTGCTCCACCTTCTCCACGAACTGTTCCGCTTTACCAGCCACTCCGCTCTGCTTCTCCAGCCATCCTCACAAACTGCTCCACTCTGCTCCGCCAGCTGCTCTGTGCCACCAGCTGTCCCGTGAGCTGCTCCAGCTGTCCCTGCAAACTGCTCGGCTCCGCTCGCTCCGTGGGTCGCTCCAGCCATCCCCACAAACTGCTCCACACCACTCTGCCAGCTGCTCGGTTCCACAGTATAGCTTCAGGCTCCCCCATCAGTTAGCACAGTACTTAGTGTTCTCAGCTCAGTAATTTCAGCTCTTTAGTGATTTCAACTCTTAGTGATCTCAGCTCATAGTAGGGGAGCTCCCAGTGCTAGTGCACCATTAGTTCAGCTCAGTAACCTGTATCTAGCTTCTTAAGGGAATAAAAAAAATCAACACTGTGTGACGATGTGGTTCTGGTGGGACCCAACTGAGAGTGCCAAATCAGGATCAATTGTTCAAACAGGGCAGTCACAGCCCAAGGCTGGGGTTTTTCCACCTCTAAGGCAAACCAAACCAGCCAGACAAAATGACTTTGGTGTCACCCCTCTGGCTAACCACAAGTCACACAAGCAATTTCCTTAGACACCCCAGTCTCCCAGTATCACCACCAGTGCCACACGTCCTGGGGATGAATGGTTGTGAAAACCAACACCCCAGTAAAAGAAAAAGGTTCTCTCAATCCCAAAGGATCAAGCCCCAGACCCAGGTCAATATACACATTAGATCTTACCCACAAATCACGCTGGTGCCAATCTTTTAGAATCTGAAATCTAAAGGTTTATTCATAAAAGGAAAAAGATAGAGATGAGAGCTAGAATTGGTTAAATGGAATCAATTACATATAGTAATGGCAAAGTTCTTAGTTCAGGCTTGTAGCAGTGATGGAGTAAACTGCAGGTTTAAATCAAGTCTCTGGAGAACATCCCTGGCTGGGATGGGTCATCAGTCCCTTGTGTAGAGCTTCAGCTTGTAGCAAAGTCCCTCCAGAGGTAAGAAGCAGGATTGAAGACAAAATGGAGATGAGGCCTCCGCCTTATATAGGCTTTTCCAGGTGTAAGGACACTTCTTTGTTCTTACTGTGGAAAGTTACAGCAAAATGGAGTTTGCAGTCACATGGGCCAGTTTCTTCACACCCTGCTGAGTCACAAGGCGTAACTGCCTCCTCTCAATGGGTCAATTGTGTAGCTAATGGTCCTTAATGGGCCATCAAGCAGGCTAAGCTGAGCTGACACCAACTTGTCTGGGATCTTTCCCAGTAACACAGCACAAGTTTGAAATACAGACAGCATACAGCCAATAGTCATAACTTCAACTACAGAAATGATACAGACATATAGACAGCATAATCATAACCCGTAACCTGGTCTTAGACACCTTATATGACCCCCTTTACATAGGATTTGGTGCCACTACAGGACCTTGGTTGCAACCCATGTTCTATATGGTCCCAGTTTATATCAATAACGTCACATTCTGACATTCCACAGTGGAGAGAGGAGGGGGTGGAACTGGTCCTTCTGGCTCCACAAGGAAACTGCGCCACCAGGCACAAATACCTGTTTCCAGCTTCTCTTAATTCACTGGGTTTTGGAACCCATGTCCCTTGTCTAGCAAGTACCACCCAACTGAGGTTGAGTCATTTCTGTCACAAAGCAGTCCCACAGCTCGGCAGCCTGGGATGGGGTAGGCGTGCCTATGCAAATACACTCTCTGAAATTCTTTCCCTCAGATGTCAAGGTAGAGCTCATCTTGACTCTGCTTACATACAAAATGGCCTGAAGTTTGCCCTGTAAGAAACCAAGAGGCTGTGAAGGTAGCAGGGATTCTAGCGAATTCATTCTGCCTCCAGCTTTGGTGTCCTGGATGAGTTTCACACAGATTAAGGGAGAAATTTGGATCCAAAGTGTTTCAGCAGGTTAGTGAGATTCTAGGGATCCACAAAACGCTTCCCACTTCAGCACGCTCATTATCTGATGAGATGGTGGACCAGTTCAATCAGATTCTGGGGGTTCAGCTGCCTGCCTTGGCAGCATGCCTCTTGTATGGAGAAGTGCCTGCAGAGGTACAAAGGAATTTGGATGATGCGGAAAACCTATAATCCAAAATGGAAAAAGCTCCTATATTTGCTGGAGAAAATGTGATGATAGCATCTGATAAAATGAAAACACTATGATGTACGGTCATATGCGGACACTCTTAAAAAGAGAGGACTGTTATATTCATGGCATTCAGAGAAGTTACAGAAAAACATAAGGCCTGGTCTATACTACAGAGTTAGGTCCATGCAAGACAGCTTATGTTGACCTAACTATGGAAGTGTCTACACTAAAATTTCACTTCCGCTGACGTAATTGCCCCGCTAAAGGCGACATAATAACTCCACCTCCACAAGAGGTGTAGAGTCAATGTCGATGCATTTAGGACAACACCCGGTCAGTGTGGATGCTGCGTTGCTTACATTGACTGTTACTGGCTTTCAGAAGTTGTCCCACAATGCTCCACACTGATGGTATGTTCAGTACAAGTGCTTCTGGTGAGGGTGCGCAACACCAACACAAGCAGCAAAGTGTCAACATGCAGCAGCGATGTAATCACTACGGCAGCTGTATGCTGACGTAAATTAGGTTGATTTAATTTTGTAGAGTAGATAAGCCCTGAAAGACTCTTTCTGGATCCAGAACCTTACCATACAAGAACCCAAAACACACAGAGAGAGACAATGAGGGTCACACAATTTGTACAAAAAGAACAGGAGTCCTTGTGGCACCTTAGAGACTAACAAATTTATTTGCGCATAAACTTTGGGCTGTAGCCAGGGCCGGTGCTACCATTAAGGCGAACTAGGCGGTTGCCAACGGTGCCAAGATTTGGGGGCTCCAAAAAGCGGTGCCCCCAATTTTTTTTACAGCATTCCTCCCTGAGCATGCGGTCGCTGCTCCACATCTCCCAGGCTTGCAGCGCCAATCAGCTGTTTGATACCGCAAGCCTGGGAGGAGAATTAGAGCGGGGGCAGTGTGCTCAGGAGGGAGGCGGAGCAGAGATGAGCTGGGGTGGGGAGGTGCTGCACGGCTACGCGGGGGGCGGGGGGAGAGCTGCCGCGGGAGGGGCACCTCAGAGTGGAGGGGGTGTGGGGAGCTGCTGCAGGGCTGGGGGGGGGCATAAGGTGGAAGTTTCACCTAAGGCCAGAAACGTCCTTGCACCGGCCCTGGCTGTAGCCCACAAAAGCTTATGCTCAAATAAATTTGTTAGTCTCTAAGGTACCACAAGTCCTCCTGTTCTTTTTGCTGATACAGACTAACACGGCTGCCCCTCTGAAGCCTGTCACAATTTGTGCAGTTATTCAGTTGCTGGCAATGGCAGAGGAACATGAATGAGTTTGGTGGAATGGTGGGCCGTGGCCGGGCTTTTGATACTGGACTGACCTCCCAGTTTTCAGGAGGAAGAGTCTACGGCTTTGGTTTGTGTCTGTGAATAAGCCAACTGTGACTGTAACTTTGGGGGTTTTTTCTTAAGTTTTTATTTCAATAAAGGTGAACAGAGAGAAGAGGCTGCTCCCTAAAGGCAGTGATGCACAGCTCACCCCCCCTTGTTCCAGGCCGGCTCTCTCCAGGCGGCCTGTTTCTGGGCCCAGACTGCATGTTTCCCAACAGAGGCACCTATGCTGCAAGGAGAGCAGGAAACCCCTGAAATGGAAAGTGATAGCTCTGCGACTTTAACACAGTTCTCAACAGAGCACCTTCTCCCCTGCAAAGCCCTTAATTAACAAACAGTAAAATCCTAGTTTTAACCTGGGGGGGTTCTGGGATTTCATTGCAGGGGAGGTAAAGTGACACCTGACTTGTCCCGCTCCTGACTGGCACTGTTTGGCTCCCCCCAGCCCTGGATCAGGCTCTCTCCTCCCTTGGCCAGGAGTCTCCGGTACCACGTGCGCTACTGGCTCCTCTCAGGCTATGACTGCCCGGGCCGGAGCGGGATGCCACTTCTCCGCAGCAGGAAATCCCGCACCCTTAAAGGGGCAGCGACGTGTGTTTTCTCACAGACACCCGTGCTGGGCAGGCCCGGGAGCCACACACATGACTCAGGGCTGGAGAAAATGCGGCGCAGCCAGAGCTCGTGTTCAGCTCCCGGGAAGCCGATTGGCTCAGTGCACCCCGGAGCTCGGGCTGCTTCGGGGCGAGGGGAACAGACCCGCTCCAGTGGCGGTGGCAGGACGCGCTGAACCCTCGAACCCGCTCCCACGGGCCGGGCGGGCGGAGCTGGGCTGAGGGCGTTACACGGAGCTGCCCGTCACGCCGCGGGAGGCTCCGAGTCCAGCCCCACAGCGCTGCGGGGACCCCCCAGGCGGCCGGCCCCGGGGCGTGACAGGCCCGGCCAGGCCCCACACGGGCTCTGCGCTGCGCCGCCCGGACTCGAGCCGGGCAGTGGGGCTGGGAGCCCCCAGCGCTCCGGGGATGTCGGGGGCCGAGGCCGCGCTGCCGGCGGAGAAGGAGGAGGAGAGCGAGGAGGAGAGCGAGGTGCTGGAGGAAAGCCCCTGCGGGCGCTGGCAGAAGCGCCGGGAGCAGGTGGGGCGCGGGGCTGAGCGAGCGGGGGGCCGGGGGGCGCGGGGCGAGTCCCGCACCGAGCCAGGCTTCCTGCGCCACAGGCTCCGCCGCCTCCTGCGCTCCCCGCCCGAGCCTGCTCCCCCGGGGCCGCCGGGAGCTCGGGGCGCTGCGGTCCTCGCCGGGCTGCTGCCAGCGCACGGTGTCCGGGCCGGCCCGGGCTGCAGCCCCGTAGGGGTGCGCTGCTCCTTCCCCCTCAGCAGGGCCCCCCCCGCCCACTCAGCCGGGACGCTGCGCTCTGCCCGGGGAGACTTGACATCGGGTCCTTCTTGCTCTCCCTGTCACATTAATTCATCGAGGCCAACGGGGCATGGTTTGGGGGGCGGGGAGTGGCGGGGGAGAATAAGCAATCTGGTGAGGAGGGGGTGAGTGTGAAAACAGGAAACGCTTGGAGAGAGAAGATCATAAGAGCTGCTGTCCTGGGTCAGACCGTGCTTCCATCTGGCCCGGTAGCCTGTCTCTGACAGTGGCTGGTACCCAGAACTTCAGGGGGAGTGAACAGAACACAGCAATTGTGGAGTGACCCACCCCTTGTTTTCCACTCCCACCCTCTGCAGTCAGAGATTTAGAGACACCCAGAGCAGGAGGCTGCGTCCCTGACCATCCTGGCTAATCTCCATCAATGGACCCATCCTCCGTTAATTTACCCAGTTCTGTTTTGAACCAGTTATACTTTTGGCCTTCACAACATCCCATGGCAATGAGATCCACTGGTTAGCTGTGCATTCTGTGAAAAAATATTTCATTTTGTTTCTCTTAAACCTGCTGCCTATTAATTTCATTGAGTGACATTTGACTTTTGTATTTGTGAAAAGGTAAATAACTAGAGTCCACAACTGATCCATGATCTGCAAAAGTGGTCTGTGGATATCTGTGGCTATAGAGCAGATATTTGTGGATTTGCAGGCTTGTATAAATAACTCTTCTCCCACATCATTCACCAATTTGTAGACATCTGCCATATCCCCCCTTAGTTGTCTGTCTTCTGAGATGAACAGCCCTAATCTTTGTAGTCTCTGCTCATAGGGAAGCTGTTCCATAACCTTGAGCAGGGCTCTCAAACTCAGATAACCACAAGGGCCACATGAGGACTAGCGCATTGGCCCGAGGGCCGCATTACTGACACCTCCCCACCACTGCCCTCAGCCTTGCCTCCACTCCACCCCTTGCACGAAGCCCTGCCCCTGCCCCGCCTCTTCCCACCCCTTCCCTGCCCCCATTCCAACCTCTTCCCCAAAATCCCCACTCCAACTTCACCCCCTCCCTGCCCCCAGGGGGAGCAGGAGGGGTGTTGGGTGTGGCAGGAGCTCAGGGCAGGGAGTTGGAGTGTGGGGTGCAGGAGGGATGAGGGGTGCAGCTGGGGGTCAGGGCAGGGGATAGGGGTGCAGGAGGGGTGTGGCAGGGGACTCAGGGAAGTGAGTTAGGTTACAGGAGGGGTGCTGTGTGCAGCAGGGGGTTCAGGGCATGGGGTCAGGTGCAGGGTGCAGCAGGCGACTCAGGGAAGGGGGATGTGGTGCAGAAGCGGTGCAGGATGCACCAGGGAGCTCAGGGCAGGAGGTCAGGGTGCAGGGTATGGCAGAGGGTCGGAGTGCGGCAGGGGGCTCAGGGCAGTGGGTAGAGGTGCAGGAGGGGTGTGGCAGGGTGTCAGGGTGCAGGGTGTGGCAAGGGACTCAGGGCAGGGGGTTCGACTGCAGGAGGAGTTTGGGGTGTGGGCTCTGGCCCGGCATGCACCAAGGGCAGGGCAGGCTCCCTGCCTGCCTGCCTGACCTGCCCCCACGCCGCTCTGGGAAGTGGCTGAAACGTGGGGGAGCAGGGGCACAGGGGACTGTGTGTTGCTGTTGTTTCAAGCACCACCCCCAGCATCTCCCGGGAATGGGCAACCGTGGCCAACGGGAGCTGCTGGGGGCGGTGCCTGAAGCAACGGCCACACCCCCCCCTGCGCCTCTCTTCCCCCAGGTTCCGTCTGCTTCGCGGAGTGGTGCGGGGGCAGGGCAGGCAGGCAGGGAGCCTGCCCTGCCTCTGGTGCATGTTGGGCCGGAGCCGCTCTAGGGAAACGCTGGGGCGGGGGCGGGGCATGAGGAGCTCATGGTCTGCAGAAAATAACCTTGCGGGCTGATGCGGCCCGTGGGCTGCATGTTTGAGACGCCTGACCTTAATCATCTTTGTTGCCCTTCGCTGAACCTTTCCCAGCTCCACTATATCCTTTATGAGATGGGGCAACCAGAACTGGACACAGTATTCAAGGTGTGGACTCGCCATGGATTTATGCAGTGGCATTATATTTTTCTCATTTTTATCCCTTTTTAATAGTTCCTAATATGCGGTTAGCCTTTCTGACTGCTGCTGCCCACTCAGCAGAAGTTTTCAGAGAACTCTAAACTGTGACTCCAAGATCTTTCTTGAGTAGTAACAGCTAATTTAGACCCCATCATTTTGTACGTATGTATAGTTGGGATTATGTTTTCCAATGTACATTACTTTGAATTTATTAACATTGAATTTCATGTGCCATTTTGCCAACCAGTTTTGTGAGATCCTTTTGTAACTCCTCACAGTCTGCTTTGGACTTAATTATCTTGAATAATTTAGTATCATCTGCAAAGTTTGCCACTTCACTTCACTTGCTTTTCCAGATTATTAATGAATATGTTGAAAAGCACTGGTCCCAGTACAGTTCCTAGGGGACCCAGCTCTTCCCCTCTCTCCTTTGTGAAAACTGATCATTTATTGCTACCCACTGCTTCCTAGCTTTCAAACAATTCCTGATACATGAAAGGACCTTCCCTCTTATCCCATGACATCTGACTTTGCTTAAGAGCCTTTGGTGAGGAACCTTGTCAAAGACTTTCTGAAAATCCAAGTAGACTGTATCAGCTGAATCACCCTTATTCATATGCTTGTTGACTCCTTCAAAGAATTCTAGGAGATTGGTGAGGCATGATTTCCCTTTACAAAAGCCATGCTTACGTTCCCCCTACAAATCATGTTTATCTATGTGTCTGATAATTCTGTTATTTTATTATAGTTTCTACCAATTTGCCCAGAATTGACATGAGGCTTACTAGCCTGTAATTGCCAGGATCACGTATGGAGCCCTTTTTAAAAATTGGTGTCACAGTAGCTACCTTCCAGTCATCTGGTACAGAGGCATTTTTCAGTGGTAGGTAACATACCACAGTTAGTAGTTCTGCAATTTCATATTTGAGTTCCTTCGCAACTCTTGGGTGAATCCCATCAGGTCCTGGTTGCTTATTACTGTTTAGTTTATCAAGTTGTTCCAAAACCTCATCTAGTGAGACAGCAATTTGGGACACTACTTCAGATTTGTCACTGAAAAAGAATGACTCAGAAGTGGGTATCAATGCAAAGAATTTGTTTAGCTTCTCTGCAATGGCCTTATCTTCCTTGAGTGCTCCTTTAACACTTTTGTCATCCAGTAGCCCCACTGCCTGTTTTGCAGGCTTCAAGCTTCTGGTGTACTTAAATAACAACAGTAAAGAACCTGTATCTTTAGCAAATTGCTTTTCAAGTTATTTTGGCCTGCCTTATACCTTTACCTTTTACTTAAGAACATAAGAACGGCCGTACCGGGTTAGACCAAAGGTCCATCTAGCCCAGTATCTGTCTACCGACAGTGGCCAATGCCAGGTGCCCCAGAGGGAGTGAAGCCAGCAGGCAATGATCAAGTGATCTCTCTCCTGCCATCCATCTCCATCCTCTGATGAACAGAGGCTAGGGACACCATTCCTTACCCTTCCTGGCTAATAGCCATTGATGGACTTAACCTCCATGAATTTATCCAGTTCCCTTTTAAACATTGTTATAGTCCCAGCCTTCACAACCTCCGCAGGTAAGGAGTTCCACAAGTTGACTGTGCGCTGTGTGAAGAAGAACTTCCTTGTATTTGTTTTAAACCTGCTACCTATTAATTTCATTTGGTGACCGCTAGTTCTTGTATTATGGGAATAAGTAAAGAACTTTTCCTTATCCACTTTCTCCACATCACTCATGATTTTATATACTTCTATCTTATCCCCCCTTAGTCTCCTCTTTTCCAGGCTGAAGAGGCCTAGCCTCTTTAATCTTTCCTCGTATGGGACCCTCTCCAAACCCCTAATCATTTTAGTTGCCCTTTTCTGAATCTTTTCTAGTGTCAGTATATCTTTTTTGAGGTGAGGAGACCACATCTGTACACAGTATTCGAGATGTGGGCGTACCATGGATTTATATAAGGGCAATAATATATTCTCAGTCTTATTCTCTATCCCCTTTTTAATGATTCCTAACATCCTGTTTGCTTTTTTGACTGCCTCTGCACACTGCGTGGATGTCTTCAGAGAACTATCCACGATGACGCCAAGATCCTTTTCCTGACTCGTTGTAGCTAAATTAGCCCCCATCATATTGTATGCGTAGTTGGGGTTATTTTTTCCAATGTGCATTACTTTACATTTATCCACATTAAATTTCATTTGCCATTTTGTTGCCCAATCACTTAGTTTTGTGAGATCTTTTTGAAGTTCTTCACAATCTGCTTTGGTCTTAACTATCTTGAGTATTTTAGTATCATCTGCAAACTTTGCCACCTCACTGTTTACCCCTTTCTCCAGATCATTTATGAATAAATTGAATAGAATTGGTCTAGGATTGACCCTTGGGGAACACCACTAGTTACCCCTGTCCGTTCTGAGAATTTACCATTAATTCCTGCCCTTTGTTCTCTGTCTTTTAACCAGTTCTCAGTCCATGAAAGGACCTTCCCTTTTATCCCATGACAGCTTAATTTACGTAAGAGGTTTTGGTGAGGGACCTTGTCAAAGGCTTTCTGGAAATCTAAGTACACTATGTCCACTGGATCCCCCTTGTCCACATGTTTGTTAACCCCTTCAAAGAACTCTAATAGATTAGTAAGACACGATTTCCCTTTACGGAAACCATGTTGACTATTGCTCAACAGTTTATGTTTTTCTATGTGTCTGACAATTTTATTCTTAACTATTGTTTCAACTAATTTGCCCGGTACAGACGTTAGACTTACTGGTCTGTAATTGCCGGGATCACCTCTAGAGCCCTTTGTAAATATTGCCGTCACATTAGCTAACTTCCAGTCATTGGGTACCAAAGCCGATTTAAAGGACAGGTTACAAACCTTAGTTAATAGTTCAGTGATTTCACATTTGAGTTCTTTCAGAACTCTTGGGTGAATGCCATCTGGTCCCGGTGACTTGTTACTGTTAAGTTTATCAATTAAGTCCAAAACCTCCTCTAGTGACACTTCAGTCTGTGACAGTTCCTCAGATTTGTCATCTACAAAAGCCAGTTCAGGTTTGGGAATCTCCCTAACATCCTCAGCCGTAAAGATTGAAGCAAAGAATGCGTTTAGTTTCTCCGCAATGACTTTATCGTCTTTAAGCGCTTCTTTTGTATTTCGATCGTCAAGGGGTCCCACTGGTTGTTTAGCAGGCTTCCTGATTCTGATATACTTAAAAAACATTTTGTTATTACCTTTGGAGTTTTTGACTAGCCGTTCTTCAAACTCCTCTTTGGCTTTTCTTATTACACTCTTGCACTTAAGCTGGCAGTGTTTGCCCTCCTTTCTATTTGCCTCACTAGGATTTGACTTCCACTTTTTAAAGGACGTCTTTTTATCTCTCACTAGTTCTTTTACATGGTTGTTAAGCCACGGTGGCTCTTTTTTAGTTCTTTTTCTGTGTTTCTTAATTTGGGGTATACATTGAAGTTGGGCCTCTATTATGGTGTCTTTAAAAAGGGCCCATGCAACTTGCAGGGATTTCACTTTAGTCACTGTACCTTTTAACTTCTGTTTAACTAACCCCCTCATTTTTGTATAGCTCCCTCTTTTGATATTAAATGCCACAGTGTTGGGCTGTTGAGGTTTTCTTCCCTTCACAGGGATGTTGAATGCTATTGTATTATGGTCACTATTTCCAAGCGGTCCTGCTATAGTTACCTCTTGGACCAGCTCCTGCGCTCCACTCAGGATTAAATCTAGAGTTGCCTCTCCCCTTGTGGGTTCCCGTACCAGCTGCTCCATGAAGCAGTCATTTAAAGTATTGAGAAATTTTATCTCTGCATTTCATCCTGAAGTGAAATGTTCCCAGTCAATATGGGGATAATTGAAATCCCCCACTATTATTGGGTTATTAATTGTGATAGGATCTCTAATTTCCCTTAGCATTTCATCATCACTATTACTGTCCTGGTCAGGTGGTCGATAATAGATCCCTAATGTTATATTTTTATTAGAGCATGAAATTTCTATCCATAGCGATTTTATGGAACATGTGGATTCGCTTAAGATTTTTACTTCATTTGAATCTACATTTTGTTTCACATATAGTGCCACTCCTGCCCCTGCACAACCTGTTCTGTCCTTCCGATATATTTTGTACCCCGGAATGATTGTGTCCCATTGATAGTCCTCAGTCCACCAGGTTTCTGTGATGCCTATTATATCAATATCCTCCTTTATCACAAGGCACTCTAGTTCACCCATCTTATTATTTAGACTTCTAGCATTTGTGTACAAGCACTTTAAAAACTTGTCCCTGTTTGTCTGTCCTTATCTGATGTGCCAGATTCTTTTTTATGTGACTGTTTATCATCTGATCTGGCCCTTACATTATCCTCTTCCGTCCTCTGCTCCTGACTATAACCTGGAGATTCTCTATCGTCAGACTCTCCCCTAAGAGACGTCTGTGTCCGATCCACATGCTCCTTTGCAGCAGTCGGCTTTCCCCCATCTCCTAGTTTAAAAACTGCTCTATAACCTTTTTAATGTTTAGTGCCAGCAGTCTGGTTCCGCTTTGGTTTAGGTGGAGCCCTGTATAGGCTCCCCCCATCCCAAAAGTTTCCCCAGTTCCTAATGAATGTAAACCCCTTCTCTCTACACCATCGTCTCATCCACTCATTGAGACTCTGAAGCTCTGCCTGCCTACCTGGCCCTGAGCGTGGAACTGGGAGCATTTCTGAGAATGCCACTATAGAGGTCCTGGATTTCAGTCTCTTCCCTAGCAGCCTAAATTTGGCTTTCAGGACATCTCTCCTACCCTTCCCTATGTCATTGGTACCTACATGTACCACGACCACCGGCTCCTCCCCAGCACTACACGTAAGTCTGTCTAGATGCCTCGAGAGATCCACAACCTTCACACCAGGCCGGCAAGTCACCACACGGTTCTCCCGGTCATCACAAACCCAGCTATCTATGTTTCTAATGATCGAATCTACCATTACTAACACCTGCCTTTTCTTCGCAACTGGAGTTCCCTCCCCCGGAGAGGTAACCTCAGTGCAAGAGGCAACCCCAGCACCATTTGGAAGGAGGGTCCCAACTATGGGAAGGTTCCCTCTGCTCCCGTTGACTGCTCTGCTTCCCTGAGCATTTCTTCCTCCTCAACAGCACAGAGGCTGTCTGAGCGGAGGTGGGACAATTCTACAGTGTCCCAGAAAGCCTCATCAACATACCTCTCTGCCTCTCTTAGCTCCTCCAGTTCCACCACCCTGGCCTCCAAAGTCCGAACGTGGTCTCTGAGGGCCAGGAGCTCCTTGCACCGACTGCACACGTATTCCGCCCGCCCACAGGGCAGGTAATCATACATGCTACACTCAGCGCAATAAACTGGATAGCCCCCACTATGCTGCTGAGCTTCTGCCTGCATTGTCTCCTAGTTAATGAAAGGGTGGTTTAAAGAAAGGGGTTTTGGAATATGGTTTGGATTGTAGGTTTTAAGGGGACTACAGGGGAACAGGTAGGACCGACAAGGGACCCCTCCTCCCTTCCCAGACTTCCTTGCAAAACTCCCTGTTAGCAGCCCCTGGTCGCTTGTGTGTGGCTTTATAAAGCCCTGGCCTGAGTTAATGCCCCACCCACGGATTAAGGCTCAGCCAATTACCAGAGGCTTCAAGCTTTCAAACCTTCCTTTGAAGCTCACGGCCTCCAACTGCCAGTCACAGCACACGGTCCTTCAAACAAACAAACAGACTGACAAACACAAACTCAGCACACAGCAAGTAACCCCCAAACACAAACACACATACACTACAGACAGTCACTTACCCCACAGATGCTGTATTTGCTCCTCCTTCACCTGGAAAACTTCCTTGCAAAACTCTGCTCCTTTCTATTTTCCTCATTAGGATTTGACTTCCAAATTTTAAAGGTTGCCTATTTGCCTCTAACAGCCTCCATTACTCCGCTGTTTAGCTGTAGTGGCATTTTTTGGTTCTCTGTTTTTTGGTTTGGGATATACATTTAGTCTGAGCCTCTATGAGGTGTTTTTAAGTAGTCTCCAGGCAGTTTGCAGGCATTGTACTCTTGACTGCTTTTTTTAATTACTGTCTAACTAGCATCCTTGTTCTTGAGTTAGTTCCTCTTTTTAAAGTTAAATGTTACTGTGGTGAGGTTTTTTGGAGTATTCTCCCACCTCCCCAAAGATGAGACCAGAACAGCATACAGTATTCAAGATGTGGACGTACCATTGATTGATATAGTGGCATTATGATATTTTCTGTCTTATCCATCCCTTTCCTAATGGTTCCTAACAATTTCTTAGCTTTTTTTTTACTTGCACAGCACACTGAGTAGGTGTTTTCAGAGAACTACTCACAAAGGAGCTTCTGCTTTCATGGCCCCTTATGTAATACGGGTTTCAGTGTAATGAAGGAGGTATGTTTGTGGAGAGGCAATGATACTGGAGCCAGGGACAAGGGAAGCTTTCCCTAACAGTGGTGGGGGGAGGGGGCATGTATAAAGCCTATTGTTTGTCACAGGAGCTGAATGAAATGGAGCATAATGTGTTAATAGAGGGTCCTGAACACTCTCGGCACCAAAACCAAAGGAGTGCGTGTGAGCAGGCTTGCATAGTGACTGACTCCAATGTTGTGCATGCAAACGGAACGCAAAATGGCAGCTGCACCCTTGAAAGTGGTGCCCCCTCCCTTACGCAGTCCCGTATGCCAGTGCTCACCCCAAAGTGAGTTCGCTGTTCAGCAGGTTCCGTGAGTTGCCCTAAGGGCACCTGGTGTTTCCTTGACCCTGGCCACTCTCTGATCTCCCTGCCTGGCTTCCAGAGTCCCCTCCCCCTGTACCTGCGGCTGGCCCCGGGATCTCTCCTGTCATTGTGCCCTGACTTCAGAGTCCAGCCCAGCTGGCTCCAGCTCCGATAAGGGGGCTGCAGGGAATGTTTGCCTTGTGCTCTGCGGCAGTCACGTCACAGGACCTTGGCTGGGGTTATCAGTCCCTGAGAGGGGTGTTCATCCCGAGGCTGGGCAGACATGGATACTTTATCTCAGACCTTGCTGCTTTTACTAGTATGGGTGCTGCTTTCCGAGGTTAGCGGGGGGAGCAGTAGTACACGCTGGCCAGCGTGGCCTTTTGATTAGTGCGTCGTCAAAGCCGGCTTTGGGCAGCTCTGTGTACCAGGGCAGGCAGGCCCAGCTGCCTGTTAATGCAGCAGACGCTGCCAGGATGTGAAACATGGGGTTTGGTAGCAAAGGGAGGATAGAATGAATCCAGGTCCATTCCCAGCTTCCCAGGGCATGGTCCTAGGGGTGCTGTTCCCTGGGCACTGGGCCTACCTCACCCTGGGCGCCATATGAGCCTGCTCTCCCCAGCTGGGCACTATTCCAAGGACTGACGCTCCCCACTGAGCCTGACCCTCCCCTAAGCACCGTCCTGGAGCCCTGCTCTGATTCCTCCCCAGTTTCTCTGCTGGCTTTGCCTCCCTGCTGTACGCTGTTCAGACTGCCCGTGATTGCACACAGGGCTGGCTGTCAGCTCCCGGAGGAGCCACAGGTGCCCACATAAACCACACTTGGTGGGATTAAAACTATGATTTTCCCTCAGATGAAAACACCTCGCATTCCAGCAAACAGGCAAAGCAGGAAAGCGTCCACCAGCCTGGGTCTGGCCAGTCCAAGGCTCCCTACACTGCCCCTCTGAGAGGAGAGGGTAAAGGACCCACCTGGTCCAGCTACTCAGCCGTGGGCTAAGGGCAGAAACAGGTGCCGACTTTTTAAACTGCTGAGGTGTGCTCAACCCCAGGCCCTGCCCCCACTCCACCCCTTCCCCAAAGCCCCACCCTGCCTTTTCCTGCCCCCTCCCCTGAGCGTGCCATGACCTTCCTTCTCCCCTCTCCCCCCTCCCCCGCAGCCTCCTGCCTGCTGTGAAACAGCTGATCACAGCAGGCAGGAGGCATGGGGAGGGAGGGGGAGGTGCTGATCTGCAGGGCCCACTGGCAGGTGGGAGGTGCTGCGGGGGAGCTGATGGGGGGCTGCCAGTGGGTGCTCTGTACCCACCATTTTTTTCCCCCATAGGTGCTCCAGCCCCGGACCACCCACGGAGTTGGTGCGTATGGGCAGAAGCGTTCCCTGCAGTGTATCCTTCAGGCTGTGACAAGGTTCCCCGTAGTCCTCCTACCCCTGTGTGTCAGCCTCATTAATCCCCCAGGTCCCCTCTCGTTTGCCAGATAACCTCTTGAGCCAATCTTTCTTGCTGTCCTTCCCAGAGCCGCTTCAGGAGGTGCTCATCTCTGGTGCCTGCTGCCAGACCTGCGTCTTGTGTTCTGGGGGCTGTTGCCAGCAAGAGTTTCAGCACAGGCTCCCCAGCTGTAGCATGAGGGGAAGCTCTCAGCCACCCTGACTCCTGTCAGCAGAGTTGGCTTCCCTCAGCTGAGAAGAGTCCTGCGGGGTGTAAATTGCCACCTATTCGCAGGGGTGAAAGGAAATGCAGGCCTGTTATTTACCAGGCTGCACGTGGCAACAGACTATATAGGTAAGGGATGCAAGGAGAGTATGGGCCACGATGCAAACTGCAGACACACACAACTAAAATTAATCAATTTAAAGTTTTATTGGGGATAGTTACAAGGGGTAAGGGAGCAGCGTATGATTAGCTAGTAGGGTTAATAAAACTTAAAACACACAATGACTGAAATGTCTGCTAACAATATATATAAACAAAGATGCAACATTTAGTAATAACTGATACTTACAAATACAAACCAACTCATAACGACCGGCAAACGTAGAGACTCTGTTTGAAACACGTGAGCTGAGAGAGAGGCTTTGAGGTGATCAGGCTCGGTTACGGGTGCACACAGGATACACAGGATTCGTTTTTCTTTCTCCTCTCCCTGCCTGCACATGGCAGGGCGGCCTAAAGTACCTACTATGACATCATAGAAGTGTCAGAGGGGACGGGGCCCAAAACCTGTGTGTGTTCGTTTCTGATTGGCAGAAGCAAAGTTTACACCAAGTAGGGGAGCAGGTGCCTAAAAGTTTGCTTTGGTCCCCAAAGGGTGAGGTGATGCATATTGTTTTAGAATGCATTCAACACTGAACGACAAAAGAAGAGGCCAGGGCAATACCGGTATGGGGAAGTTCTACAGGATGCAGACAGGAACTCATCTTAACACGGGGCAGCAGCAGGAAGAGCAGAGATGGGACCCTGTGGAAGAAGGCGCCTGTGACACGGGGGTGATTGGGATGTTTGGAGCCTGGCTGACACGCAGGGAAGGTTAGAGCATGAGGGAGGGGTTCAAAGGGGCTTCCTGCCACCCAAGAAGTGGTCGGCTCTAGGCAGCCAAAGTCCAGGGACATCCCAAGGTAGGATCATCCTTCCCCACCAGGGGATTTGGCCCTTGGCAGGCTCCTCACTAGGGCCTGGCTCCGTGTGGGAGCTGGGATTCTGACCCTGCTTAGCTGGGCCCAGACCCTGTTTAACCACATCTCCCAACACCCATCCCAGAGCTGTCTCAGCAATGCTGTAACCGTAGAGCTAACAAAAATATGACAAGGATACTTGGAGGAGGATTTACCAGACCTTCTTTAATCAGCGCTGATGGTCAGTCTCTCGTGCTTAGCAGCAAAATAGCGAGAGCCGACCCCCTGTTACAGCTGGCAAAGCATTTTATTCAATGGGGGAGACACTACCCCCTTACATTTTGATTGGTCAGTCAGTGGGGGAGGCACTACCCCCTTACATTTTGATTGGTGCATGCAAAGTAGAGTTTGCAGTCACATGGGCCAATCTCTGCTCACTTCCGGTGAGCCACAGGATGTATCCGCCTCCTTTCAATGGGTCAACTGTACAGGTGATGGTCCTTAATGGGCCATCAAGTAGCTAACAAAAGTGACACCGGCCTGTCTGGAACTTGTTCCAGTAACACAGTAATGGGCCATCAAGTGGGCTAGGCTGGGCTGACATTTTCCAATAACACAGTAATGGGCCATCAAGCGGGTTAGGCTGGGCTGACACCAACCTGTCTGGAGCTTTTTCTCTCAGTGACACAGAACAAGTTTGTAATACAAATAATACACAGCCAATATTCATAACTTCAAAAACAGAAATGGTACAGACATACAGATAGCACAATCATGACCAGTAACTCATAACTTGGTCTTAGACACCTCATATGGCTTGATTGTAGACAGAAATGGTACAGACATACAGATAGCACAATCATGACCAGTAACTCATAACTTGGTCTTAGACACCTCATATGGCTTGCTTGTAAACAGAAATGGTACAGACATACAGACAGCACAATCATGACCAGTAACTTATAACTTGGTCTTAGACACCTTATATGGCTTGCTTGTAAACAGAAATGGTACAGACATACAGACAGCACAATCATGACCAGTAACTTATAACTTGGTCTTAGACACCTCATATGGCTTGATTGTAGACAGAAATGGTACAGACATACAGACAGCACAATCATGACCAGTAACTCATAACTTGGTCTTAGACACCTCATATGGCTTGCTTGTAAACAGAAATGGTACAGACATACAGATAGCACAGTCATGACCAGTAACTCATAACTTGGTCTTAGACACCTCATATGGCTTGCTTGTAACTCCTTCAATGCCAGATCCCTTGCAGTGCCCCCTGGAACCACTCCAATCGCCTCAGTGGGGTCTCCCTGGCCAGTCCTTGTCCCAAAGCCAGGGCTGCTGTGCTGTGCTACGCTGCTGTCTGCACAGGGAACGTTTCCCCTCACACCGCCTCCACTTCATGGATCCCTGGCAGAAGGAGACAGGGAGGAGAGCAGGCAAATCTGTGCCCCCTGTGTTTCAGCAGTAGGGGAGAGAGTGAGGTGTAGTCCCCTTCTCCCAGCACCCACCAGGCAATAGAGAGGTCTCCTGCAGCAGCTGAGGGCACAGGGAGAAAGGAAATAAAGAGGGAAGGTCCCAGCCCTCCCACTACACACCAAGGGAAGGGTGGAGGCAAACAGTGGGGTTCTCACTGGGAGCTGCCCCAGCCCTACTGGAAGATGGCTCTTCTTTCCCATGTGGAAATTGTGGGGTCTGCGGGCTCCCCAGAACTGGATAGTGAGGGACTCTGCCCTTCCTGCTCCGGATTGAAAGCCTGGAGCTGAGCTTTAGGGTGGGTGTGTTCAGTGATGAGCTGCCAAAATCTTAACAACCGGTTCCCTCCTCACCCCACAAGGGGGTCGTGGCCTGCCCCCGCCCCCTGGGACTCCTGCCCCTCCAACCCCCCGTGTTCCTTGATGCCCCCCCGGGGATCCCTCCCCTCTATGCAAACACCCCCCCGCCTGCTCTCTGCCCCCTTACCACACTGCCTGGAGGTGGCTGGTGGTGCTACAGCCGCTCCGCTTGGCTAGAGTCGGGCCGCGCCACCGCTGCACAGCGCCTGGAGCACCGGGTCAGGCTGAGCTTACAGCCCCCCACTTCCCGCAAATCAGCTGTTCATGCGGGAAGCCTAGGAGGGCGGAGAAGCAAGTGGCAGCTTCGTGCTCAGGCCCAGGGAGGTGGAGGCAGAGGGGAGGTGAGCTGGGGCGGGGAGCAGTTCCCTTGCACGCGTCCCCCCTCGGTTTACCTGCTGCTGCCCCGGTGGCCATCCTTGTGCCCCCCCCCCCAGCTCACCTCCACTCTGTCTCTGCCTCCCTGGGTCTGAGCACAAAGCCACCGCTTCCTTCTCCGCCCTCCCAGGCTTCCCACATGAACAGCTGATTTGCGGGAAGCAGAGAGGATGGGGAGAAGCGGGGCAGAGCATTCAGGGGAGGAGGTAGAGTGGAGATGAGCTGTTGCCGGGGGGCGGGGAGCTGGAGCACCCATGGGGTTGGCGCCTAAGGCGCCACATTTGGATAATGTGCTCGGGGGAGCAGCCGCTCCCCCCCAGCTATGCTCCTGGGTCACTTCAAATTACCGGTTGTTAAATGTAGAAGCCCGTGCAGGACAACCAGTTCTAAAAGGGCTTCTAAATTTAACAACCGGCTCCAGCTCATCACTGGGTGTGTTTCCGTGGAGCTGGACAGACACACACCCCTCCCTGCCCTAGGAGGGAAGGCCTCTGGGGGTATGTCTGCACCGCAGTTAGACACCCATGGCTGACCTGTGCCCGCTGACTCCGGCCAAGGGGCTGTTTCATTGCAGTGTAGATATTCAGACTTGGGCTGGAGGCCTGGCTGTGAGAGCCTGTAAGGTGGGAGGGCCAAGCCCTCTACACTGCAATTAAACAGCCCCTGAGCCTGAGCCCTGGGAGCCCGAGTTGTGTATTGCCTGTGCATGTGTCATAAACAGATAGCTAAGGGTTAATGTTTCTTTTACCTGTAAAGGGTTAACAAAGGGAACCAAACACCTGACAAGAGGACCAATCAGGAAACCGGATTTTTTAAAAGCTTAAGGGAGGGAATTTTGTGGGTCTTTTTTGTCTTGGGTCTGTGTTTTTTTCTGTGTCTCAGCTATGAGCAGCTTCCTTCTATCTTCTGTTTCCAACCTGTAAGTACAGGTAGAAAAACAATATAGGCTTTTATGTTGTTTTGGGTGTATTTACATGTGTGTAGCTTGCTGGAATGTTTCAAATTGGATATCTTTTTGAATCAGACTGTTTATTCCTTTTTTTCTTTTAAGCAATTGATCCTGTATTATTGTCATCTTGATACAGAGAAATTTTAATGTCTTTTTCTTTCTTTTTTTTATATAAAGTTTTCTTTTTAAGACTTGTTTGAGTGTTCTCTCTGGGTAGGCTAAGAAACAAGGGGAGGGAATTCTCTTTGTGTTAGATCTACGGAGGGTAAGCTCTGCAGCACCAGGGAATTGGTGGGAGGGGGAAGAGATAGGATCATCTCTGTTTCCTTGTATTTGGGGTTTGTCTCTTTGTGGAATGGAGGAGACATGCTTCTTGGTATTGTGATGTAAAGAGATTGTATCAATACTCTCAGGTTAGCCCAGAGAGGAAAGTCTGGGTGGGAGAGGGAGGGGGAAGGGAAGTGGAGTATTTCCCTTGCTGGTAAGACTCAGAGCTTCTGGGTTTTGGGGTCCCTCCAGGGAAAGTTGGGGGACCAGAGCGAGGCAGGCGCTGTAATTCCTGTCTGGTGGCAGCGAGATAAGATCCAAGCTGGTAATTAAGCTTGGAGGTTCATGCTAAGCACCCAGATTTTGGACGCTAAGGTCCAGATTTGGGAGAAAGGCTTGTTACAGCATGAATGTCATCAACAGGCTGTTTATCCCTCTTCTCCCTGATCATTAGTGGAGATGTGAAATCACAACAGAGCTAACTCCGATGCCTGCTGCTCCCCCATTACACCTCCCCTCAGCTCGATACCATGCTGGTTTTTTTACCCTTTATTATTTATCTGAATTATTGCTGAGAATGTTTTCGTGAGCTGCAGGATCAAATACTTCGCTGAAATCAAAATATTTTCCTTCTTATGTGTTCTCTTTGCCTGCTAACTGTGTAATGTGATCACACAGAGCAGGTTAGCCTGGCTAATATTGCTTATTGTTTCTGCTTTCTCAAAGGCCGTTACAGATTTTCTGTATTGTTTTGCTAGGGTGTGGAGATAGCCTTGCTGTGTGGTAATTACCAGGCTCAATCTTCTTAAATGGTCCTTAGCTAGCTTGTGGAACTCTATGCCTCAAGGTATAATTGTGACCAAGAGTTTGGCAGGATTCAGAAAAGGATTATTCCATAACTGCCCACTTCCGAGTTTCTTTCATCTTCCTTTGAAGCAGCTGGAGCTGTTGGTTGCTGGGGTGGGCACAGATAGGGAATTACCCCAGCGTATGACCTAGTGTGGCAGTTCCTGTATGATTTACTTTTTGGAAAATGGGTGCCTCATTTGCTCATCTACAGGTTTGTAATGTGTACTGTTGATGGGACTTTACCATGGTGCGTGCCAAGGCTGATGCCTTAGAAATGTCTCCTGGCTCCGTGTAAACAGGCCCTTAATTACATTGTTCCATACCCTAAACAGTCTGAGGTCAAGGTCCAATATATCGTAGCAACAGCCAGCAGGCTGCTCAGGGAGGCACCTGGAGGGATTAATTCCATCCCCTCCTGGTTTATGGATTAGCTTTCCCCCATGGGCTCCAGCATGGTACATCTGTGAAACTCCCTTTTCCTCCCTGCCACTCTGGAGGGCATGCTGGGTCCTCCAGAGTCCCTCTCCTGGAGGCTGTGTTTCTAGGATTTGGCATTGGCTACCCTGTCCCTGGACCTTGCAGCCTCATAGAAAGACAGCGAGGTCCTGGGGTTATTGCAGAGCCATTGATAGAAGCTGAGCCCACTGCAGAGCAAGTGCTGGCAGCACTGCCAGAGCGGGAGGTAGGAGACAGCCATGGAGGAGCACCAAGTCCATGGGCTGAGGCAGGAGCTGGGCATTATCTCAGGGACCAGGCTGCTTCTAGGCTCATGTGACTGTTCAGAAAATTGCCTCTTATCTTGCCCAAGGCTGGAGTGGAGTTGCTGTGTTGGTTTATCAGAGCCACCATGCTCTCAGGCTTGCCTGGAGGCTTTCCAGCACTGCCCCTCTCTCAGCTCAGCACCTCCTCTGGGGACACAGTGTGTCCTTGGCCCCCTTCCCCAGCCCTGCTCCTCCCTGCACTGCCTGGGGACACGCGGGTTCAGGGTCAAACTCTTCCAAACTCCTGACCTGCCTTCTCACTCCTTGTTCACACTTCCCCACTTTCCCTCAAGCTGTTCAAGGTCACCCCAGGGCCTGTTAATACACTGTACTCCTGTCATCTCCCCCAACGTCTTCTAGAGGCTGTCCCTGCAGGAGCCAGATTACTGACAGACCCTTTCCCCCACAGTCATGTGCCTTCGGGTCTTGCCTTTTCACAGGTTGTAATGCTTCTAGGCTGATGTTATGCCGGGCTCCTTTCCTGGTGTACTGGACCTAAGGTACATTGACTGCAGCTACGTTATTCACATAGCTGGAGTTGTGTAGTGTAGGTCGACTTACCACGGGACTGTAGACGTAGCCTAAGTCCCAGGGTTCCAAAAAGAAAAATACAGAAAACCCGGTCCCTCCGTTTCATCAGAGAGCTCGGTGGGCTGGTGTTCTCAAGCCGCTTCCTCAGCAGGCAGCTCCTGGTCCCAGGGAGCTCCACACTAGCTGTTTGCTCCTGAATGCCTCTCAGGCTGAGCTGAGATCCCCCTTCCGAGGATCTGCCTTTCTCCAGCATTGACAAGCTTTGCAGTTGCAGTGGGTCATGGCTGGCTGAACCCACAGAAACTCTTAAACCCCTTCTTGACTAGAGGAAGGAGCTGCTCAGCTCTAGAGGCTCACAAGTGAATGCGAGTTCCCAGCCAGGGTCTTTCCACAACTGTCAACACAGGGACTCTGCCCCCACCTCCCGCTCTGGAATGTGAAGCCTGTTAATCTGGCTGCATCTCTAATTCCAGATAAACGTGTATTAGCAGAACAATGAAGTTGCAAAGTGAGGCACTGAAATGTTGGGAAATGAGATAAAAAAGGTGACCATTGTAATGTTTTCTCTGCACTATGATGCAGTATTTAAATTATAGACTGATTCTACCCTCTCTTCCCCATGATCACAGACGGAGTTTTTCCGGAGGCAGGGCACAGGACGGGCAGTGCTCCTGGATTAAGACAGCTGTTCAATATTTTGTTCTTGAGTTCTACAACCAAAAGTTCCTTTACCATGCCCCCCTCTGCTCCCTCACCACACCCCACTCACAGTGGCTGTCCTTGGTCAGTGAGGACCCTGGGTTCAGAGGTGCATCTATGTGAGTTCCCCTCCCACCTGGAAGAAGGCACCTGGCTTGTTTCACCATCTGAGCACTTGCTCTGTTCCTCACTGCCTGGGTGCCCTTCCAGCTGCTGTTCCTCACTGCCTGGCAACCCGCCAGCTGCTGTTCCTTGCCACTTGTGGGTGCCCCACCAGGCACTGTTCCCCACTGCCTGGCCGCCCTGCCAGCCACTGCTCCTTGCACCTGGCCAGCCTTCCGGCTCCTGCTCACCACTTTTGCCGGCTGCTCTTGCCAGCCCCCCATCAGTCACCTTCTGCTGCCACCTCTTTAGATCAGTCTCTTTGTGATTTTCAGTCCTCAGCAGGCTGGGTAGAAATACTGCCCCACCCACAAGGGATTTCAGCTCTTATTAAATACTTAACATAACAAAAGGCTCCTAATGAAGCCTATTTAGCTCTGTCTTTGAACAGTGCAGAGGAACTAGACTGGGGACTCTTAGGGGTATGTCTACACTACGGGATTATTCTGATTTTACATAAACCGGTTTTGTAAAACAGATTGTATAAAGTCAAGTGCACGCGGCCACACTAAGCACATTAATTCGGTGGTGTGCGTCCATGTACTGAGGCAAGCATCGATTTCCGGAGTGTTGCATTGTGGGTAGCTATCCCGTAGCTATCCCATAGTTCCCGCAGTCTCCCCTGCCCATTGGAATTCTGGGTTGAGATCCCAATACATGATGGGGCAAAAACAGTGTCGCGGGTGATTCTAGGTAAATGTCGTCACTCAATCCTTCCTCTGTGAAAGCAATGGCAGACAATCATTTAGCACCCTTTTTCTCTGGATTGCCCTGGCAGACGCCATAGCACGGCAACCATGGAGCCTGTTTTGCCTTTTGTCACTGTCACCGTATGTGTACTTGATGCCGCTGACGGAGGTGGTACTGCAGTGCTACAGGGCAGCATTCATTTGCCTTTGCAAGGTAGTAGAGATGGTTACCAGCCCTATTGCACCAACTGCCATTGTAAATTGGTGATGAGATGATGGTTATCAGTAATTTTGCACTGTTTGCATTTGGAAATTGGCAATGACAGTTATCAATCCTTTTGTATTGTCTGCTGCTGTCGTGGGTGCTCCTGGCTGGCCTCGCTGAGGTCGGCCGGGGGCGCATGGACAAAAATGAGAATGACTTCCTGGGTCATTTCCTTCTTTATGTTTTGTCTAAAAATAGAGTCAGTCCTGCCTAGAATATGGGGCAAGTCTACTAGGGAACCACAGAGCACAGCCACTCTGGGTCACAGCCCCAGAGATCCTGCAGAAATGATGAGCTGCATGCCATTCTAGGGGGTGCCCCTGCAACAACCCCACCCGTTGCTTCCCTCCTCCCCCAACCCTCCTGGGCTACCATGGCAGTGTCCCCCCATTTGTGTGATGAAGTAATAAAGAATGCAGGAATAAGAAACACTGAGTTTTTAGTGAGATAAAATGACGGGGGTGGCAGCCTCCAGCTGCTATGATAGTCCAGGCAGGACATTAAAGGGTAGGGGGGGAGAGGAGCGCAGCCTCCTGCTGCTGTGATAGTCCAGGGAGTACAGAATCTTCTTCAGACATGAAGAGAGAGGGGGGCTGATGGAGCTCAGCCTCCAGCTGCTATGATGAGGACGCTTACCCAGCATTTTGTACCATCTGCCAGGAGTGACAGGGAGTCATTCCCATTTTTACCCAGGCGCCCCCGGCCGACCTCACCGAGGCCAGCCAGGAGCACTCCTGGGCTGATGATGACCATGGATACCAGTCATTTTGCACCATCTGCCACCAGGAAGGGGATGCTGGTGTTCAGCGCTGCAGCACCCCGTCTACCAGCAGCATGCAGTAGACATAGGAAGACATTGAAAAAAGGCGAGAAACAATGTTTTTCCCTTTTCTTTTGGGGGGGGGGAAGGGCGTAAATAGACGACTTACACCCTGAAACACCCAGGAAAATGTGTTTGACCCTTCAGGCATTGGGAGCTCAGCCAAGAATGCAAATGCTTTTCGGAGACTGCGGGGACTGTGGGATAGCTCGAGTCCTCAGTCCCCCCTCCCTCCCTCCATGAGCGTCCATTTGTTTCTTTGGCTTTCCGTTATGCTTGTCACGCAGCACTGTGCTGAGTCCCTGCTGTGGACTCTGTCTATCATAGCCTGGAGATTTTTTCAAATGCTTTGTCATTTTGTCTTCTGGAACGGAGCTCTGATAGAACAGATTTGTCTCCCCATAAAGCGATCAGATCCAGGATCTCCCGTACGGTCCATGCTGGAGCTCTTTTTGGATTTGGGACTGCATCGCTACTCGTACTGATCAGAGCTCCACACTGGGCAAACAGGAAATGAAATTCAAAAGCTCACGGGGCTTTTCCTGTCTGCCTGACCAGTGCATCTGAGTTCAGATTGCTTTCCAGAGCGGTCACAATGGTGCACTGTGGGATACTGCCCGGAGGCCAATACCATCGAATTGCTGCCACACTAACCCTAATTCGACATGGCAATACCGATTTCTGTACTCCTCCCCGACGAGGTTTAAAGAACCCTTTATATTGATATAAAGGGCTTCATTGTGTGGACGGGTG
This sequence comes from Aldabrachelys gigantea, assembly GCA_026122505.1. NCBI lineage: Eukaryota > Metazoa > Chordata > Testudines > Testudinidae > Aldabrachelys > Aldabrachelys gigantea. Next base: position 299,405,774 of record CM047480.1, read on the forward strand.
TAGGGTTAATTCAGTTTAACACCGCTAAATTAGATTTAAATGTGTAGTGGAGACCAGGCCTTAGGAAGAGGCCACACCTCCTAGCTGGGACACCTGCCCTGCCCCCTTTTTACTTTCCCAGGGGTCTGGCATTTGAGCCCCTGGCTTAACGAGGTCCTTTCAGGTTCGGGTGACCCCTCATTTGGGACGGGTTAAGCACAGTTCTGCTCCCCGTTGTTCAGACACCAAAGGCAACAACATTGATATCAGCATTTCACTACCCCTGCATCAGCACTAAAGTGATTTGTAACCCAACACCAGCGAAAGTTGATCACTTTGAACAACACCGCTCTCTCTGCTGGATATCAAACCAGGGTAGGTGTGTTATGTAAATACAGTTTGCTCCTGAAGTCTCTCCCCTTCCCAGCTAGCTGTCAGGGGAGAACTCCTTCAGACCCTGCCTACACTGGGATGAGAGCAGAGCCACCCCTAGTGTGACAGGCCGCGTCGCTGAGGGAGAGATGCCTGCTAGGATGCAGGCAGAGCCAGACCCACATTTACTTTCTGAGCTCAAGTTGCGAACAGCCTCTGTTAGGATCCCCAAAGCTACTCAAGTTGCACTGGCCAGGAAGGGGTGTGGAGGGGTCGGGAATACTGGGAGACTCCTGCCCCCGCAGATGGAAGCTGCATGGTATGAGTCTGGGTGGCTCCTGTTGAACAGCTCCTCACCACCTCCCTTTGTTACTTCCAGGCATTGTCCGCATTGTCTGGGAGTCACCTGCTCTGTGTTTATTCCTCCCAGGTTCAAATGTATGAATGAACATGGCCCCTCGAGTGAGTCAGAGGAGATGCTGGCATTGTGGCGCACTCCTGCTGCCTTCCCCTAGACAGAGCATCCTGCCTATTTCCCCTATTGCTCCCACCTGAACCCCTGTGACTCCCCAGGGAGCTCACCCTCTGTGATCACCCAGAGTGCCCAGTGGGGAGCAGGGATTGAGCTTCCAAGTGGGCTCTAGCTGCTGCTGGAGAAAGTGAAATTAGATAAAGTCAGCTCAGGCCCAGAGGGCACTGTCTGTCCATGCATGCTCTGTCCTTCCCCTGCCAGGTTTTGGAGCCGCTGTGCTATGCTCTCCCGTGCCCCTTGCCCGCTGCCTGTGGGCTGAGGAGGAAGCTGACCCTGGGATCAGGCTGACTGGCAGCATTCCTGGGTTTCTGTACTGGTCTTTGTGTAGAGCACGTGAACTTGTGAGACCCCAGGGGATAACAGAGGCGCATTGTCTGCCTGTAGCAAGAGCTGGGCCATGGGCTGCCTGCCCAGCTCCATTGTCCCTTCCTAATGAGTTTCTGGGACTCCTGTGTCGTTCCTTCTTCTGCGCCTGCATCTCCCTCTGCAGGGGACAGGTGGGCCAGAGGTTGCACCTGGGCTGTGGCTGTAGCCCCCAGTCTGTGACTGTAGCCCCCGGTCTGTGGCTGTAGCGCCCAGGCTGTGGTGGTTGCCCCTGGGTTCTGGCAGCCCCCCCCCTGGGCTGTGGCTGTAGCCCCCGGGCTGTGGCTGTAGCCTCTGGGCTGTGGCTGTAGCGCCCAGGCTGTGGCGGTTGCCCCTGGGTTCTGGCAGCCCCCCCCCCCCCGCCCCCGGACTTTGGCTGTAGCCCCCGGTCTGTGGCTGTAGCCTCTGGGCTGTGGCCGTAGCCCCTGGGGTCTGGCAGCCCCCCTAGGCTGTGGCTGTAGTCCCCGGTCTGTGGCTGTAGCCCCCAGGCTGTGGCTGTAGCTCCCGGTCTGTGGCTGTAGCCCCTGGGCTCTGGCAGCCCCCCCAGGCTGTGGCTGTAGTGCCCAGGCTGTGCCTGTAGCCTCTGGGCTGTGACAGTAGCGCCCGGGCTGTGGCTGTAGCGCTTGGGCTCTGGCGGTAGCCCCTGGGCTCTGATAGTAGCCACTCCCCCGGGCTGTGACTGTAGCCCCTGGGCTCTGGCAGTAGCCACCCCCCCGGGCTGTGGCCAGAGAGGCCTTAGCAACAGGGACACTGCGTTCAGCCACTGGAGGCAGCAGAACAAATCCATTTCACATCTGGGAGCCAGAGCAGCTGCACCACCACTGCTGCCATGTGCGGGAAAAGGAGCCGGAAGCTGGCTGGGGATGCACAAGCTTCCTGTACTGCCAGGCTTGGCCGGCTGCATCTTTCCCCTGGCCTGAACATGACCTGCGAGCTCCCCCATCCCCTCTCAGCTGCTCTCCCTGCCAGCTGGCCAGACGCTGTAGGCCTGAAGGCCTGGCTGGACTCGACCCGAGCCAGCGCCTGTTGCTATCCATGTGTGCCTTGCAGGTGCACCAGGGGAACATGCCTGGAATCCAGAGCACCTTCCTGGCCATGGACACGGAGGAGGGCGTAGAGGTGGTGTGGAATGAGCTGCACTTCACAGACAAGAAGGCCTTCAAGGCCCACGAGGTGAGTGGCTCCTTCCTGCTCCCATGCCCTGTGGGGACACAGCTGGCTGGAAAAGCTCCCTCCTCCACTCACCAGTTCCCTGAAACCCCAGACCTGCAGCTCCCTGCTGGCCTACAGCTCAGGTTCCTGCTGCCTGTACCTTCTCCTTGAAATGTTGCTCATCTCCTCCCCTTAAAGACTGCCCCGCTGCCTGTAACATCAGAGATCACTCCCCTATGCCTCCTGCATGCTCAGAGACAGTCTCCTGTCACTCCTCCCCTTATCCCTTGCAGACGGCCCCACAGTACCCCCTGCACCCTCTGATAGGTCCTGATGTTCCCTGCACCCCGAGACTGCTCCCCTGTAGCTCACTCCCCATCATGGCCTCTTACTCACCCCCGACATGCCAGCTGATGCCCCCCCTTGCTCACTTTGCCCTCTGCCCACAGGAGAAGATCAAGACCATGTTTGAGCAGCTGGTGGTTGTGGATCACCCCAATATTGTGAAGTTACATAAATATTGGCTGGATGTGAAGGACTCCAAGGCCCGGGTAAGGGGGTGCCAGGACACCAGCAAACGGGGGGTGCCCCAGAACGGGGATGCCAGTGCCTACCAGAAGGGGATCCTGACTCAGGTGTCTCTCCTCCTCCCCCTTCCCAGAGGTGCACAGAAATCCAATTCTGGTTCTTGCTCTCTTCCCTGGGCAGTGCTGCACCGAGGCGTGCAGCTTTTAAGCCCTGTGTCAGATAGAGGACCCTGGGTGCCTAATATTGGCGCAGACCCAGGAGGCCCCAGCTGGGCTGCAGGGAGGGCTGTTCTGACTCCCTGGGGCAATGGCTGAGCTGACACCTCCCTCCCCCTCCCCAGGTGATCTTCATCACAGAATACGTGTCCTCGGGGAGCCTGAAACAGTTCCTGAAGAAAACCAAGAAAAACCACAAGGCCATGAACGCTCGGGTAGGATTCCTCACCCTGTCTGGGAGGGTCTGTAACGGGTGGGTAGCTTAGTGCCGCAGCCATGGCGGGTAGCTTAGCACACCAGGCCCTTGAAGCCAAGACCCTCTCTGTGGAACAGGCATCAGGTACAGATGGGCATATAGGTGTAAGCTGTGAGCAGCACAAACCCTCTGCTTGGTGCTGGGGGTGGCAGCTTGATCAGAATTGGGGACTAAGAGCAGAACTTCCCCTGGGGCATCTGGGGATAGGAACATCCAGGGGTCCCTAAGCACAACCTGTGGCTCTCATCAGTGTGAAGTCTTTGGACCCAAGGCTGGGTGTATTACTGTCCAACCTGAGCAAGGTCTAACCATAAAAGCCAGGACTCTGACAACCCACAGCTAACTCTGGCACCTCCTAGAGCAGAACTCAGCAACCCCAGGGTCATGCTGTAGGGAGGGGACTCTCGATCAGGAGCCTTCCCATGGAGAAACAACAGGGAGTCCCTGTGGCACCTTAGAGACTAACAAATTTATTTGGGCATAAGCTTTCGTGGGCTAGAGCCCACTTCATCAGATGCATGAAGTGGAAAATACAGGAGCAGGTATAAATACATGAAAGGATGGGAGTTGTCTTACCAAGTGTGAGGTCAGTCTAACAAGACAATTCACTTAACAGCAGGATACCAAGGGAAGAAAGATAACTTAAACATTCAAAAACCAGTAGGGGAACGCTTCAGTCTCCCTGGACACTCAATAACAGACTTAGAAGTGGCAATTCTTCAACAAAAAAACTTCAGAAACAGACTCCAACGTGAAACTGCAGAACTGGAATTAATTTGCAAACTGGACACCATCAGATTAGGCCTGAATAAAGACTTGGAGTGGTTGGGTCATTACAAAATCTAAACCTATTTTCCCCAATACTAATTTCCCCCTACTGTTTCTCACACTTTCTTGTCAACTGTCTGAAATGGGCCACTCTCATTACCACTTCAAAAGTTATTTTTCCTCTCTATTATCTTGTTAGACTGACCTCACACTCGGTAAGGCAACTCCCATCCTTTCATGTATTTATACCTGCTCCTGTATTTTCCACTTCATGTATCTGATGAAGAGGGGTTTAGCCCACGAAAGCTTATGCCCAAATAAATTTGTTAGTTTCTAAGGTGCCACAAGGACTCCCTGTTGTTTTTGCTGATACAGACTAACACGGCTGCCACTCTGAAACCTATTCCCATGGAGACAGCTTTATACTTCAGGAGAGGGAAGAGGTCTCCCCCAATCCTTCAAATCTGAACAATGGGCTTGTGGTTATGGCACTGGACTGGAACACAGGTGCCCTCAGTTCTCTTTCCCTCTGTGACAATGACTTGTTTTATGAGCATGGGCAAGTCTCTTTTCTCTGTGCCTCAGTTCCTGACCTGTGACATGGGGGTAATACCTCCCTAGCAGTGAGGATAAATCCACTGGGGTCTGTGATGCTCCGGTGATGGGGCCAAAGAAGAAGCAAGTCAAGTGGGTTTTAAGCCACTTGTTTTCTCTGAGTGCTGTCTCAGGCCCCCAGTTCCTCTGGGTAAGAATCATGGACTGCTAGATTCTTAGCCTAGCTCGTATTTTTTCAGATAGCTGCTGCAGGGGAGACTAATATGGCCCATCTGTGTGCTTTGGCTTTCTGCTTGATACAGGCCTTCTCCAAAGGGACCAGCTCTGGGACCCTGCTGCTAGCGAGTGATCCCTCCCTGGGGGAGAAGGGGCCCGGGGGCCTGGCACAGGGGATGTTCACTCAAAGCCCTGCGGAGCAGATTGTAGGGAATGATCCTGCTTTGCTCTCTGGGGACTAGACAGGCTGTGATGGGGCTTCCCTATCTGACGGGGTGCTCTGATCTCTCCTCTAGGCCTGGAAGCGATGGTGCACACAGATCCTCTCCGCTCTCAGGTGAGCCTCCTCTCTCCCTGTGTGTTGCCTGGCTTGCCACTTCGTGCCAGCAGGCTGGTAACGCTTCAGGGGGGGCTCTGATCTTCCCACAGCTTCCTGCATTCCTGCGATCCACCCATCATCCACGGCAACCTGACAAGTGACACCATCTTCATCCAGCACAATGGCCTCATAAAGATCGGCTCAGGTACTGGGAAGAGGGCCCCTTCCCAACCTCTGCTGCCAAAGTGAATGGTCAGTGTGGAGAGGCTTCTCCCAGCTAAGAGAGGTGAACTCAGGGGGTTGAGTGGGTGGCTCTGGTGCACGTCTACCCTCATGGCTACTTCACCGCTCTGGCCTCTTGCCAGACTTCCTAGTCCAGGGCAGGGCCCCAGGGCTTACTCTCCCTGGACTTCCTCCCTGTACCTGACCAGCTCCTGTTCTCCCTAGTGAGTGCCTGTAGGCCCCTTTTCTGCAGCCTCCTCCTTTCTCTGCCCCCCCTCTTCCCAGCCAGCAAAACAGACTTAGCTGGGTGGTCCCTAGCTGCCACCAGCTCCAGTTACTAAATACCAAGATGTTTGTATTCTCTCATTCTGCCCCTTTCTAAAGCTACCCCCACATTTCCTGATATTTGTACTTAATAACCTCATGTAACTTCTTTCCATAAGCTATTGACATTTTTCAAAAAGCTCTTGCTTTTCTTTCTCAAAGCCCTGGTGTACCATAACAGGTGATCAGCTGTTTCCTCTCCCTTCCCGTGCTCCCATAGTCCATCTTTGTGTTTCATGTATTCGAAAAAGATTTTTGTTTAAATCAGAATGGCCAGTTAGTGCCCTAAACAAAATTACTTCATTTGTCCTGCTCAGACCCTGAGTCGTGTTGTTATCCTCAACTCTAGGGCACAAAACAGAAAGTCTTATGCCTTTTTTCCCCATTGATCCAAATTTTTGGCCATTTCTCTTTTATATTTTCCTGTCCTAAATTTTCAATTTCCTGTTTATTCAAGGGCAACCCTTCCATTTTTTACCACGTTTATAGCTCTTTTATCTGCCATTTCATCCCATTACCTCGACATGCACGGGGATCCCAGCTAGTTCTACATGGTGCATGTCATTCCATTGATTGAATCACTTCTACATACGGAGGCACCCTTCTTATTCCCTAAGGCTTGATACTTCTTCAGAAAAAATGACTGTTGCTGCTGGATGTACAAATTAACGCTAGCCTTATTGCTACTAGTCCCTCTGTCATGGCAGCTATAAAATCAGATTTTTTTTATATATACTAATTCCTAATTCTGGTTCACAATATGCTGTCTCTCCTCTTCCTGCTTTTTTTGAGGTGGAGGGGATGATCTGTCTGCATACATTGGGCAAGAACATAAGAATTGAGTCAGACAAATGGTCCATATAGCCGAGTAGCTTCTCTTTTGACAGTGGCCGGTGCCAGATGCTTCAGAGGGAGTGAACAGAACAATTTATCAAATGATCCGTTCCCTGTGGTACAGTCCCAACTTCTGGCAGTCAGAGGTTTAGTAACCCCAGAGCATGGGGCTGTATCCCTGCCCATCTTGGCTAATAGCCATTGATGGACCCATCCTCCATGAACTTATCTAATTCTCTTTTGAACCCAGTTATACTTTTGGCCTTCACAACATCCCCTGGCAATGAGTTCCACAGCTTGACTGTGTGGTGTGTGAAGAAATACTTTTTCATTTGTTTTAAACCAGCTGCCTATTCATTTCACTGGGTGACCCCAGGTTCTTGTGTTATGTGAAGGGTAAATAACACTTCTTTGTTCATTTTCTTCATATACTGTTTATGATTTTATAGACCGCAATTGTATCCCATTGGCTGGTAGGGGAACCTAGGCCCACCCACAACTCCAGGTTCCAGCCCTGGGACTCTTTGACTAGCAATCCAGGCCTGTTCAGTCTCAGTCCTTGTTGCTGTTTTCCTGAGCTCCTTCCTACCCCACCTCTCTATCTCCTGGTCTGTCTTGGGGTTTGCCATTGCAGCTTCCCTTGCTCCCTGTGGCCTCTTGCCAGATTCTCTCTCTAGTCCAGTGTTTCTCGTCTTTTTGTGCTGGCGACCCCCTATGGAATTTTTAAAAATTGTGATCCCCTACTAGAAAAAATTGCAACCCACCACCTTAAGCATGGGGCTTCGTGCTTCAGCCTTGTGGGGCATGGGGCTGAAACATGTAAATTAGCTTTGCGGGGGCCCCTGTGGCATGGGGCCCCAGGCAATTGCCCTGCTTCCTAGCCCCTAATGCCAGCCCTGCTTGTGACACCCCTCCCCCAACCTGTCCCAAGACCCTCAGGCTCTCCGGTGGAGAAACACTGCTTTAGTCCAAGGCATGAGGCCAGGGCTAACTCTCCCCTGGACTTCCCCCTTGTCCCTGACCAACTCCCTTTCTGCCCCTGCATCCTGCTCCCACATCAGCTTAATAATCCTGTCCCAGCTCCTCCTCAGCTGGGCTTCATCTCCAGCTAGGCTTTACCAGGCCCTGGTGCCCCTCCAGGGAGGCACAGCATGTGAGGTAAATTGGTCTTTTCTGGCTTGTGTGAGGTGAAGACTCCGTCACAGGTGACCCGCAGGGAGCCAGGTCCAGGGGGATCTCTGGCCTGGGTGGGAGGAGCGAAGGGGTGACCAGCAGGGAGCCGGGTGGGTGGGTGGGTGCATGAGGTGTTTTGTAGGCAGGTGTGTTAGATGGCTGTGGCCCTGGTGGTGGTGGGAGAGTGACCCATAGGCAGCTGGGTGGGTGGCTGGCTCTGGCCCGGGTGGGCGAGGGGAGTGACCTGCAGGCAGGATGGGTGGCTGGCTCTGGCCCGGGTGGGCGAGGGGAGTGACCTGCAGGCAGGATGGGTGGCTGGCTCTGGCCCGGGTGGGCGAGGGGGAGTGACCTGCAGGCAGGATGGGTGGCTGGCTCTGGGCCGGGTGGGCGAGGGGAGTGACCTGCAGGCAGGGTGGCTGGCTGGCTCTGGCCCGGGTGGGCGAGGGGAGTGACCTGCAGGCAGGGTGGCTGGCTGGCTCTGGCCCGGGTGGGCGAGGGGAGTGACCTGCAGGCAGGATGGGTGGCTGGCTCTGGCCCGGGTGGGCGAGGGGAGTGACCTGCAGGCAGGATGGGTGGCTGGCTCTGGCCCGGGGTGCGCGAGGGGAGTGACCTGCAGGCAGGATGGGTGGCTGGCTCTGGCCCGGGTGGGCGAGGGGAGTGATCTGCAGGCAGGGTGGCTGGCTGGCTCTGGCCCAGGTGGGCGAGGGGAGTGATCTGCAGGCATCTGGGTGCATCACTGAATACTGTGGTTTGGAGTTAACATCTCCCTTCCGCCTGTCTCCCTTCTGCCATCTCTCTGCTGTTCCTGGTCTGGTCCTGCTCCCACCCTGCAGTCTGGCACAGGGTATTTGCAAATGGTGAGTGTCTCCCCTGTCATCTCTCCTAGCCTGTCCATCCCTTCAGCTTTAGATCCTGAGTGTCCCTCTCCTGACCCCACGGTAGGGCATGTTGGATTATTCTCAAGGGCCAAAAGAGTTAGAGGTGTTTATGAACTTTTTCACTGTCCAACATGAAAATAGTGATATTCAGGTTCGGGGGAGGAGTTCTATGGAGACTTTGGTTTTACTCGGCTCCTTGCCAAACACCCCAAAGTGTTCATTCTAAATCTGAATGTGTATTTGATCAAATACAAGAAAGAACAAGAAATTTAAACAAGCATTTCATATTGAAGCTGAAATTGAGTGATGATGCAAAACAATCAAAAAGTCTGTCTCCTTTTGGGAGTAAAATATCAGAGCGTCTCATTTCCAGAATAATCTTTCCTTGATGAAAAGGAGGGGCTAACTTTACTCTGTCCTGATGTGGGAAGGTGTGACGTTGGTGCCCGTGGGAGCCAACTGAGGTCACTCAGTCAGGGTGAACTGCAACAAAATGGGGCAGACAAACCCCAGACGCTGGTGGTTATTCCACTACTTAGATTTACCAACCAGCACAAAACAGCTTCTATAGTACCTCACTGGTTACTTAGAAGTTTAAACCACGCAGTTCCCTTAAAGTGCCCAGCCTCAGGCCTCCGTCCAGACACACCTGTCAAACATATGATGATGATTCCTGAAAATCTTACTTCATCATATAAAAGAAAAGGTTCTTCCAATCCCAAAGGATCAGCCACATACCCAGGTTCAATTATAACTTAGATCTTACCCACAATACATGCTACAGCCAATTCTTATTAACTAAGCTAAAATTTATTAGAACAGAAAAGAGAGAGTGTGTTGGTTAAAAGATTAATACACATACAGACTTGAATTCAATTCTTGAGGTTCAGATACATAGTAGAGGTGAGCTTGTAGTAGCCAAAAGTCCTTTTAGAAATAGTCCATAGGTTATAGTCCAATGTCCATATTCAGGGTGGCTCCAGTGAATGACTGGGGATCTCAATCCTTGTGGCTTAAGGTTTCTCGCTCTTGAAACCCAAAGCAGATCTGAGATGAAGAAGGATCGTGTCCCAGGCTTCTTATACGTTTCCAGCAGCCTTTTGGCCTGAGAAAACAATAGGCTTAACTCCTTCTTCCAAACATCCTGGCAATTAGCACAGAGTAATTTATCCATTAAACAGTTCAGATACAGGTTACCACAACCTTCAAAGAGACACATAGACAATAATACTATTTCACTCAAGTATCATCTTAAATGCTAATATTCCTGTTTTGCTCTTTTAATTAAAACTATAGCAATAGACAAAACTTGTTTGCTGGCATCCCAAGACCTGAGCAAACATCTACCCTTCTACCTCTAACAATGCAGACTTGCATTTCAAAGCTCTGTTCATTTACATATCTTCCTAACCAGTCCTTAAGGTTCACCCCTAGGTCAGGTCAATTAATTAACTCTTTCTGGCTCTGTCATCTTTCAATGAGATATTACATTACACTCATAATGTCACAGAAGGGTATGCACTTCCCCTGTTTCTAACAGACAGACTGATACAAATTGGAGGAGAGGTAGGAAAGGGAGGTTGTGAAAGCTTCTTTGCTGGAGGTTTTTTGTGTCTGCAATAGCTTAAACCCAGCAAATGCTGCACTGTGGCAGGGCGTTAGACTGGATGACCCTTACAGTCCCTTCTAACCCTAGCATTCTATATGATTCTATGATAGCAAAGGCAGGGTTGGCGGGATCTGGCTTTTGTTGATGTCTGTGGAACACGGGCCGGCTGGTCAGCCATGGGTGGACCACAGAGCCTGATGCTAGGACCCTGCTTCCCACTCCAGTCAGAAAGGTTATTTGGTTGGGTCTTTTCTTCCTAGCCAGGGCAGGCTGGTGGGCAGGTCATCGCATGGTGCCAACTGTGGCTTTCAGGGGCTGGTGAGCTGCTGAGAGAGGGAGATGGGATGTAGGGGGAGGGGAGCAGAAAGTCACCTGATAGGAAGGGAACTGAGCAGGAGCTCTCGTGCCTTTGGGTGCTGGCAACTGGGTGTCCCCCAAGGGGCTGAGCGTGGGTGTCATGGAGCCCTGATGACTTTCAGACCTCACAGTGAAAAACAAAGTTCCTAGAACCAGGGCAAGGCCTGGTGGCCTCCCCTGTGGAAGGATGCCTTTCAGGCTGCTCTGTCCATCTGGGCTGGGCTCAGGGAAGGTGAGCTGAGACTAGGGTTACCCTACGTCCAGGGGTTCCCAGACACCACCTCTTTTTGGATCCTCCGTCCTCTGGCTGGGTGGATTTTTCAGGTAAAAGACAATGTCTGTGGTTTTTGCAAGCAGACATTGCAGCTCAGAAAGAGACGTTCCAGAGGCGGCTCTAGCTTTTTTGCCACCCCAAGCATGGCAGACAGGCTGCCTTTGGCAGCTTGCCTGTGGGAGGTCCACGGTCCCATGGATTCGGCGGCTTGCCTGCAGGACGTCTGCTGGTCCTGCAGCTTCGATGTACCCGCCACTGAATTGCTGCCAAATCCGTGGGACTGGTGAACCTCCTGCAGGCAAGCCGCCGAAGGCAGGCTGACTGCTGCCCTCGCAGGGACCTGCAGGGCACCCCCACGGCTTGCTGACGCAGGCACGCGCTTGATGCGCTGGTGCCTGGAGCTGCCGCTGGCCGTCTCCATGCCCCGATTGGTCCCTCCCCTGCAGCCGCAGCTGCCAGATCCCACCCAGGCCCGGCCCAGCCCAGCCCTAGGGAGTGGGAAAGGCCCGAAGGGAGGCACTGACTGATGAGCTGGTGCTGCGTCCCGGGCCTGTGCCAGCCGCCCTGCCACCGTGACAGGGACTGACACTGCCCCCAACCTTGAGAGTGAGGCCCCAGGTACCCCTTCAGCATCTCCCAGGTACCCCCTCCCACACACCCCCAAATACTCCCTCCCAGTACACACACCCCTCCATCCCCCCCAATACCCCCTCCAGCATTCCCCAGGTACCCCCTCCAACCCTCCCAAATAGCTCCTTCTAGTACACACACACCCTTCCAGCACCCCCCAAATAACCCCTCTGACACTTCCCAAATACACCCTCCAAATACATACACACACCCCTCCAGCACGCCCCAAATACCCCTTCTGGAACCCCCCAACTAGCCCCTCCCAGTACACACACACACCCTTCCAGCACCCCTCAAATACCCCCTCCGGCACCCTGGCAAATGCCCCCTCCCAGTACACACAGCCCTCGGTTTCCTCCCCCCCATGGCTTTTTGGGAACCTGAACTATAGAAACCCTAGGTGAGACGAGATGAACTGGGATACAAGGTAAGATGAGAGATGAGGTGTTTTTTTTTTTCAAAATCTTTTAAGAACCCACCCCCCCAAAAGGGCAAAAGGGAGCAGCATAGCCCATCCCCTCATTATTTTGTCCACCAGTTAGGCCTAATATCCACCACACCAATTTTGGTTCATCAATTTCTGGCTCCACATCCTCTGTTGTTAGCAAGCATGATTTCAACAGTCGTTGAATCATATCGGTGGGTCCTTTTTGCTTGGACTAATCCAGTTTCTCTTGCACTTGTTCATATCATTCCTTTGTGAAAAACAACTTGACTTGTTTTCCATGGTTAACTTCCAAGTAGATAAAAAGTGAGAGGTGTGACATTCCCCTCTGGTGTTATCTGAGCCGGTGATCTGCTAGGTCACTCCAATCCTTGACTCAGGGAGCCAGCCTTACCCTGCTCTGCTGTGAGAACCCCGCTCCTGGGCTGTTCATGCACAGCCTCTGGCATGTAAGCTGCTCCCAGCTACTTGCAAGCGAACGACACTAGCCAATATCTCCGGTCCCAGATACACCCTAGGAACCTCCGTCTTGCAGTGTCCAGTTAATGCCCGTTGGACGCTGCAAGCTTATATGAGTTCATCAATTTAATAAAGAAATTGATATGTACCAGGCTTGTTATCCCAAGGAGAGTCTCTGCCACACTTCAAACCAAACGCACTGCTTCAGATGGAATAAACAAACAAGTTTATTAACTATAAAGATAGATTTTAAGTGATTATAAATCAAAGCACAACAAGTCAGATTTGGTTAAATGAAATAAAAACAAAGCACATTCTAAGCTGATCACAACACTTTCAATGTCCTTACAAACTTAGATGCTTCTCACCTCAGGCTGGCTGGTTGCTCTTCACCCAGGCTCTCCCCTTTGATCAGCGTTTTGAAGTTTCTAGTGTAGACATAGGCTGAGTCTCTCCAACCAAGGCTGAGCAATTCCCCTATTGTGGCCGCATGCAGATGAGTCATTACATTGTAGCTCCCTTGCTGGACGACAGCTTCCATCCCACCATTAGCCTCAGCCTGGACCAATCTACATGGGAGAGCCACTTCCTAGACACCACGGTACAAATAAGTGACGGTTACATTAACACCACCCTATACCGAAAACCCACCGACCACTAGGCCTATCTTCATGCCTCCAGCTTCCATCCCGGACACACCACACGATCCATCGTCTACAAGCCAAGCGCTGAGGTACAACCACATTTGCTCCAGCCCCTCAGACAGAGAACAACACCTATAAGATCTTCACCAAGCATTCTCAAAACTGTGATACCCCCATGAGGAAATAAGGAAACAAATTAACAGAGCCAGACGTGTACCCAGAAGCCTGCTGCTGCAAGACAAGCCCAAGAAAGAAACCAACAGAACTCCACTGGCCATCACCTACAGTCCTCAGCTAAAACCTCTCCAACGCATCATCAGTGATCTACAACCCATCCTGGACAACGATCCCACACTTTCACAGGCCTTGGATGGCAGGCCAGTCCTCTCCCACAAATAGCCTGCCAAACTTAAGCATATTTTCACCAGCAACCACACACCACACCATAGTAACTCTAACTCAGGAACCAATCCCTGCAACAAACCTTGATTCCAGTTCTGCCCACATATCTAAACCAGCAACACCATCACAGAACCTAACCAGATCAGCCACATCACCGGGTTCATTCACTTGCACATCCACCAATGTAATATACGCCATCATGTGCCAGCAATGCCCCTCTGCTATGTGTATCGGCCAAACTGGACAGTCCATATGTAACAGGATAAATGGACACAAGTCAGATATTAGGAATGGCAATATACAAAAACCTGTAGGAGAACACTTCAATCTCCCTGGACACAAAATAGCAGATTTAAAGGTAGCCATCCTACAGCAAAAAAACTTCAGGAAAGAGAAACTGCTGAGCTTCAGAATAGTAGCCATGTTAGTCTGTATCCGCAAAAAGAATAGGAGTACTTGTGGCACCTTAGAGACTAACAAATTTATTGTAGCATAAGCTTCCATGGGCTACAGCTCACTTCATCAGATGCATGTAGTGGAAAATACAGAAGAAAGATATATATATATACACACAGGGAATATAAAACAATGGGGGAGGGATAGCTCAGTGGTTTGAGCACTGGCCTGCTAAACCCAGAGTTGTGAGTTCAATCCTTGGGGGGGCCACTTAGGGATCTGGGGCAAAATCAGTACTTGGTCCTGCTAGTGAAGACAAGGGCTAGACTTAATGACCTTTCATGGTCCCTTCCAGTTCTAGGAGATAGGATATCTCCATTAATCTATTTATTAGCATGCACATTATAAGGAGAGTGATCAGTTAAGGTGAGCTGTTGTCAGCAGGAGAGAAAATAGTGGTAATGAAAATGGCCCATTTCCAGCACTTGACAAGGAGATATAAGGAACTGTATTTGACACCATCAGCTCAGTATTAAACAAAGACTGTGAATGGCAAGCCAACTATAGAAGCAGTTTCTCCTCCCTTGGTGTTCACACCTTAACTGCTAGAAGAGGGCCTCATCCTCCCTGATTGAACTAATCTCGTTATCTCTAGCCTGATTCTTGCCTGCATATTTATACCTTCCTCTGGAAATTTCCACTACATTCATCTGACGAAGTGGGTATTCACCCGTGAAAGCTCATGCTCCAATACATCTGTTAGTCTATAAGGTGCCACAGGATTCTTTGTCGCTTTTTGCTGGACAAGAGGTGTTGATGGTTGGTTGACACCCCACCCACGTGTTGGCTACTTTCCTTGCTGTTGCCTCTGGGGAGCTAATGTCTGGCTGATTCCCCCAACTTACAGCGTGTTCTAGTGACAACCGTACTACACTATTCTCATAACTTCATATGCGTTAATAATATACATATATGGATGGAGAACTGACTTTCAGCAGATCATAACCTTTTCCCTGATACCTTACAAGGCATGCTTTATATGTAAGATCAGAACTATATGAAAATGAGGAATATGGGGGTGACAGCATGCTCCCCCAAGGATAGAATGTCACAGTGGGTTATTGTGACATTTTATGAACTGGCACGTACCTTTTGCATTTGATCTTACAATTGGGATTAAGTGTTTAGTTCCATTAAGCACAATAGACACTAGGGGCCTGTGCTGATACTGTGTGGAAGGAGATCTCTGAAGGCCTTTGGGGAAGATCTTCTTCCCTGTGAGAGTTGGTTTTCCTGTCAGGGACCTTTCTGCCCCTGCAGATACAGGAGAGGAATCTCTCTAAGGGAGCAGGAGCCGTGGGGGCTCTGACGACCTGGGAGCTGGGCAGGCTGCAGTTGGGAGCAAATTTAGAGATCCCTGCAGTCTCCTGTTCTCTCCCTGGATCTAGGTCTTTGAACACAGCCTGGGGGACAAGCTGTGGGCTAGGGGGTTTCTGACTCTGAATGCTCTGTCCCCCTCATGCAGCCATCCCTGACGATGTCCGAAGCCCCATCAGGATTGAGAGAGAGGAGCAGCGCAATTTGCATTTCTTCCCCCCGGAGTATGGCCGTAAGTTCGGCTCTCTCCCGCGGTGGGAGGGCAGAGGGGTGGCATAGAGTAGGTATTGGGGAGGGGCATGGGGCAGGTGTGTACGGCGGAAAAGGGGGCCATGGGGCAGATGCATGGGGGAGGTGTAAAGGGGGAAGATGCAGGGAGCATAGTGATGCATACAGCAGAGCGGAGTATGTGTGTGGCATAGGGCAGGTGTGTATTGGGGTGTTCCCAGTATTGGTCGTGGCTTGGAACACCAGTCTGGTTTGGTTTTGCAGATGTAGCTGACGGGACAGCTGTGGACATTTTCTCCTTTGGAATGTGCGCCCTGGAGGTAGGAGCCAGGAGACCCCACTACGGATTCCAGGAACTCCCCGAAGGGTTGTCTCCCTTGGGGCTTGGGGCAGGGTGAATTCATTCCCCTGACCCTGCAGGAGCAAGGGGATCTCAGCTCAGCCAAGGAGCTCCCTGCCGAATGGAGTCTGGGTGCCCTCCACTTGCCCCTGTGAGGGCAGCTCTAGACCCTCTCTTCTCCGATGAAGGCTCTGCGGACCTGTCGTCCCCCATTGCTGTGATGGAGGCTCCGCTCCTGGGGTGACCATTTCTTCCTGCCCCAGCTACCCTCCCTGGGGAGCGGTGGGAGAACTGGCTCCACCCACTTATGACTCCCCTTCCCAGAATGAGAAGCCTCCCTTAGCCATCTCTGTCCAGACTGAACCTGCCTCTTGCTGAGGCCCTGCCTGACCTCAGGGCACAGTTGATACTGGTCTTATCCCTCAGGGCCTGTTACACACATGGGTGTGAGGTTTCCCTTGGCCAGTGGGAGAAGCTGCTCACAAGGGGGACTTGCACTGCTGCCCTCCCCAGGGGATGTGTCCAGGGAGTGGCTATCCACTGCTGCCTGTACTGGTGAGCTCGGGGCCCCAGGGAGCAGGGCTGCCAGTCCCTCCCTCTGCAGCCCCATCCCCTGACACCAGCCCCTCTGGGCAGGACTCACAGGCCAGTTTCAGGAACGGATTGAGTACTTCATCTTCCCCACAATGGGGTGGAGAGAGGCTCTGGAGCCCTGAGTGGAAATAGTATCATAGTATTCGATGCCAACTCTGCCCACATATCTACACCAGTGACACCATCACAGGACCTAACCAGATCAGCCACACCATCAGTGGTTCATTCACCTGCACGTCCACCAATGTAATATACGCCATCATATGCCAGCAATGCCCCTCTGCTATGTACATCGGCCAAACTGGACAGTCACTACGGAAAAGGATAAATGGACACAAATCAGATATCAGGAATGGCAATATACAAAAACCTGTAGGAGAGCACTTCAACCTCCCTGGCCACACTATAGCAGACCTTAAGGTGGCCATCCTGCAGCAAAAAAACTTCAGGACCAGACTTCAAAGAGAAACTGCTGAGCTTCAGTTCATTTGCAAATTTGATACCATCAGCTCTGGACTAAACAAAGACTGTGAATGGCTTGCCAATTACAGAACCAGTTTCTCCTCCCTTGGTTTTCACACCTCTACTGCTAGAACAGGGCCCTATCCTCCCTGATTGAACTAACCTCGTTATCTCTAGCTTGCTTGCTAGCATATATATACCTACCCCTGGAAATTTCCACTACCTGCATCTGACAAAGTGGGTATTCACCCACGAAAGCTCATGCTCCAAAACGTCTGTTAGTCTATAAGGTGCCACAGGATTCTCTACTGCTTTTACAGATCCAGACTAACACGGCTACCCCTCTGGTACTTATCAGAGGGGTAGTATCCACAAAAACAACGAGGAGTCCGGTGGCACCTTAAAGATGAACAGACTTATTTGGGCATAAGCTTTCGTGGCTAAAAAACCCACTTCTTCAGATGCATGGAGTGAAAATTACAGATGCAGGCATTCTATACTGACACATGAAGAGAAGGGAGTTACCCTATAACTGGAGAACCAGTGCTGACAAGGCCTATTAAATCAGGGTGGATGTGGTCCACTCCCAATAATTGATGAGGAGGTGTCAATACCAAGAGAGGGAAAATTGCTTTTGTAGTGAGCCAGCCACTCCCACTACCCATTCAAGCCCAAATTAATGGTGTTAAGTTTGCAAATGAATTTTAGCTCTGTGGTTTCTCTTTGAAGTCTGTTTCTGAAGATTTTTGTTGAAGAATGGCTACTTTTAAATCTGTTATTGAATGTCCAGGGAGAATGAAGTGTTCTCCTACTGGCTTTTGTATGTTACCATTCCTGATGTCTGATTTGTGTCCATTTATTCTTTTACATAGAGACTGTCCAGTTTAACCAATGTACATGCAGTGAGGCATTGCTGGCATGTGATGGCATATATCACATTAGTAGATGTGCAGGTGAATGAGCCCCTGATGCTGTGGCTGATGTGGTTAGGTCCTCTGATGGTGTCGCTAGAATAGATATGGGAACAGAGTAGGCAACGGGGTTTGTTACAGGAACTGGTTCCTGGGTTAGTGTTTCTGTGGTGAGGTGTGTAGTTGCTGGTGAGTATTTGGTTCAGGTTGGAGGGCTGTCTGTAAGCAAGGACTGGCCCATCTCCCAAGGTCTGTGAGAGTGAGGGATTGTTTTCCAGGATAGGTTGTAGATTGTTGATGATGTGCTGGAGAGGTTTTAGCTGAGGGCTGTACGTGATGGCCAGTGGTGTTATTTTCCTTGTTGGGCCTGTCCTGTAGTAGGTGACTTCTGGGTAACCGTCTCGCTCTGTCAGTCTGTCTCCTCACTTCCCCAGGTGCGTATTGTAGTTAAGAATGCTTGATAAAGATCTTGTAGGTGTTTGTCTCTGTCTGAGGGATTGGAGCAAATTTGGTTGTATCTTAGGGCTTGGCTGTAGACAATGGATCGTATGATGTGTCCTGGATGAAGGCTAGAGGCATGTAGGTAAGTATAGCGGTCAGTAGGTTTCTGGTATAGGGCGATGTTTATGTGACTATCACTTATTTGCACTGTAGTATCCAGGAAGTGGATCTCTTGTGTAAACTGGTCCAGCCTGAGGTTGATGGTGGGGTGGAAATTGTTGAAATCCAGGTGGAATTCCTCAAGGGCCTTCTTCCCGTGGATCCATATGATGAAGATGTCATCAATGTAGCGCAAATAGAGGAGGGGCACTGGGGGACGAGAGCTGAGGAAGCCATGGGTGGCAGGTTTGTCGAAATTATGGTGGTGCCCAGAACCCGCCACCCCAAACTCCGCCCCCTACCTGCCTAAGGCTCTGAGAGGGGGTGGGTGGGGGAAGGAGGTCTGGGGTCCAGGTCCTGGGCTGGGGATTAGGGTGCAGGAGGGGTGCAGGGTGAAGGCTCTCGGATGGAGTTTGGGTGCTGGGTGCAGGCTCTGGGGTGGGGAAGGGGGTGAGTATGCAAGAGGGAGTGAAAGGTGAAGGTTCTGGGATGGAGTTTGGGGGTGGGAGGGGGTGCAAAGGGAAGAGGTGCAAAGGGAGAAGGTGCAGGCTTTGGGAGGGAGTTTGGGGGCAGGAGGGGGTGTGTGGGAAGGGGGGAGTTTGGGAATAGGAGGGGGAGCAGGGGTGAGGCTATGGGGATGAGGATGAGGGGGCTTAGGGCTCGGGCAGAAGATTAGGGTGTGGGGGGATGAGAGTTGGGGCTGAGGATGAGGGGTTCATGATGCAGAAGGGGGCTCAGGGCTGAGGCAGAGGATTAGGGTGTGGGGGGATGAGAGTTGGGGCTGAGGATGAGGGGTTCATGATGCAGAAGGGGGCTCAGGGCTGAGGCAGAGGATTAGGGTGAGGGGGGATGAGGGCTGGGGATGAGGGGTTTGGGGCCTTGGAGAGGCTCAGGGCTTGGGTAAGGGTAGCCTGCCCTGCCATTAGCAGATGGGAGGCACTAGGACCCTGGGGCAGCAGACAGCAGTTGCTGCCGGGAGCAGGGCTCCTCATAGGAATGTCCTACACGGGCAGCACAAGCAGGCATGGGAGAGGCGTGTGCCGATCTCTTCCAGGCAGGGAAGCGGCGGGGCAAGGGGGAGACCCACAGGGGCTGGGGCCCGCTCCAGGCAGGGCCGGGGGAGAGACCCAGCTCCAAATATTGGTGGAGCAGAGCCCCCAGCCCTGAATATTGCTGGAGCTTGGGCATCACAAAAGAATATAACCCGCTGCCTATGGAGGAAGCATTGTTCGAAGTCAGCCATAAAAATTTTGGCATATTGTGGGGCCAGGCGGGGATCCATAGCACTGCCACTGACTTGAAGGTATAAGTTGTCCCCAAATCTGAAATAGTTGTGGGTGAGGACAAAGTCACAAAGCTCAGCCACCAGGTGTGCCGTGGCCTCATCAGGGATACTGTTCCTGACAGCTTGTAATCCATTCTTGTGTGGAATATTGGTGTAAAGAGCTTCTGCATCCAGGATGGCCAGGATGGTGTTTTCAGGAAGATCACCAATGGATTGTAGTTTCCTCAGGAAGTCGATGGTGTCTCGAAGATAGCTAGGAGTGCTGATAGCATAGGGTCTGAGGCGACAGTCCAAATAGATAATCCTGCCGTTAGGGTGCCAATGCCTGAGATGATGGGGCGTCCAGGGTTTCCAGGTTTATGGATCTTGGGTAGCAGATAAAATACTCCTGGTCAGGGCTCTAGCGGTGTGTCTGTGTAGATTTGTTCCTGTGCTATAGCAGGGAGTTTCTTGAGCAGATGGTGCAGTTCTTCTTCGAGATGTGTTGCTCATATTGATTCTAATTAGGTGTGCGCGTGCCGCATGCACGTTCGCCAGAAGATTTTTACCCTAGCAACACTCAGTGGGTCGGCTGGGCATGCCCTGGAGTGGCGCCGCTAGGGCGTCGGATATATACCCCTGCCGACCCAACGGCCCTTTCAGTTCCTTCTTACCACCCATGTCGGTCATTGGAACAGTGGAGTGCGGTTTTACTGACCTCCACCTCCCTAGCTACTCGTAGTTCTCTCGTTATTTTTCTGTGTATATAGTTCAAAGTGATATAGTTATAGTTAATTTTTATCATTCATAGTTAGTGTTATAGTTAAGAGGGGTTCGGGGATTAGCCCCTTCCCTTCACCCGGTGCCGGGGCCCATGCCCGGTTCACCGGGTTTCAAATTGTGCTCAGCCTGTCATAAGCTGATGCCGACAGGAGATCCACACAACTCCTGTCTTAAGTGCCTCGGGGAATCTCCCCTGACAGATAAGTGTCGCATTTGCAAGGCTTTTAAGCCGAGAACAAAAAAGGAGCGAGACTTTCGGCTAAAACAGCTCCTCATGGAGGCGGCTCTTACCCCTCCGCCTTCGGCACCGAGCACTGGTCAATCGGCGGGGAGAAGCGCCTCCTCGGCACCGGACCGCGCCGGTACTGCCAAGGCCTCTCGGCACCGGCCGTCGCCAGCACCAAAGTTGACTTGGCACCGCTCCCTCTCCCTGAGGTCGAGAAAGCCTAAGACTCCTGCTGCTTCCGTGCCACCTGCACCGCAGCCAGAGAGCTCGTCTAGTCGGATCGCCCCGCACCGACACCTGCTGCAGCACCAACGATGTCGGCACCATTGATTCCAGTCCCGCAAGGGCCGTCGAGTCCGGTGCCTGTCAGCTCCCCAGCATGAGCCGTGGTTGAGCTTACTATTCCATCCACGCCAGAGACATTCTCAACGGCGAGTGATCTGATTGCCATGACAGAGTCGACACTGCCTCAACCCCCGGCACCGCCGGTGCGGGTAATACAGTCTATCGGCAAGCCTGCCTTGATAAGATCATCCTCTTGTCAGCACAGCAGAGCGGCACCGTTCACGATCATGGTTCCACAGACGTTCTAGGTCCCGTCGGCGCTCCCGCTCCCGATGCTGCTCGCAGTCCTGGCACCGTTCTCCTCCTCGGTACTGGTCGTACTCGCGGCACTGTTCAGTATCCTGTTCGCCGGCCTGCTAGTCTTGGCACTGTTCCAGCTCCCAGCACCGCTCCAGGCACCGTGACTCCCGTAGCTGCTCCTGATGTCGAGCCTCGAGAGCTCAGTCGACCTCCTGGCACCGCTCCGGTCGCAGGTCCCGATCTCGTTCCTGGTACCGATCCCCGGTGCCGAGTAGAGCAAGGTCCACTAGAGACAGATACTCTGCCCAGGGCTTTTCAGCCCCTCCATGGCCATCCAGACACGCATCAGTGTCGTCCCACGCGGACAGCTCTTATGCACAGGACCGCAATTCCAATGTGCCCACCAGAGTCTTCCAAGACCCAGGCCCAGGCCCAAGGCCCCCATCAGTGGTCTTTCTGGACACCTTGGGAGTATCACCAGGCCCAAGGTGTACCAGTAGTTCCATCCCACTCTGTCCCATCAGAGCACCGAGTGCCAGAGGCGACAGTTAGCCGTCCTCCTCCAACTGCTACAGAGGAAGCCCCAGTTCAACCACTGGACTCCCAGGCTCCACTGGAGCAGGAGGTCGCCCAAGAGCAAGAGGCCACACAGGACCCACTCGTCCCCGGCATCTCCTCTTCCTCTTCTCCAGATGAGGCGGTGGCAGGAACATCCTCCTCGGGCCCTCCTCCAATTGACCTGAGAGCCCATCAGGACCTCCTGAGAAGGATAGCACTCAATATGAACCTCCAGGTGGAGGAGGTCCCAGAGGTAGAGGACCTGATAGTGGACATTCTATCGGCGGATGCCCCCACTAGAGTGGCCCTACCGTTTATTTGGACCATCCAGGCCAATGCCAATACTATATGGCAGTCTCCAGCCTCTATCCCTCCTGCGGCCAGGGGAGTCGAGCATAAATACGTGGTGCCCTCTAAAGGGTACGAGTACTTGCATGTCCATCCTCCTCCCTGCTCACTAGTCATTTAGTCCGTGAATGAGAGGGAGCGCCATGGCCAACAGGCGCCAGCCCCGAAGTCGAAAGAGGCTAGGCGAATGGACTTACTCGGCAGGTGCCCTACAGCTCCAGGTGGCAAATCAACAAGCCCTGCTTAGCCGCTATAATTATAACACCTGGGCGGGGGTGGGTAAGTTTACGGAGCTACTCCCTCAAGACTCCCACCAAGAGTTCGCTGCCCTCTTGGAGGAAGGGAAAAAAGTGGCCAGAACTTCCCTCCAGGCCTTGTTGGATGCAGCCGTCTCAGCAGCCAGGACTCTGGTCTCGGGTGTTGCCATGAGGCGCATCTCATGGCTTCAGGTTTCAAGCCTCGCACCGGAGCTGCAGTATACCATTCAGGACTTGCCATTTGATGGTAAAGGTCTCTTCTCAGAAAAGACTGACCCCAGGCTGCAAAGCCTGAAGGACAACAGGGTCATAATGCGCTCTCTCGGCATGCATACGCTGGTGACCCAACGTAGGCCTTTCCATCCCCAGCCTTACTGCCCATACTCTATGCCTAGACAAAGACAGGACTTTGGCAGGCGGCGCGGCCGAGGTGGTCGTAGACGACAATCAGGACCCCAAGGGGGCCAAAATCAAGGTCCCTCGAAACACCAGCCAGACCAAAGACGAACTTTTGAAGGTGCACCCGAGAGCGGCGTACCAGTTACAGGCCAGGATCCTTCTCCTCCCTTCTCCAACCGTCTCTCTTACTTCCTCCCAGCGTGGTCCCAGTTAACTTCAGATCGCTGGGTCCTATGCACGGTGGAGTATGGGTACCACCTCCAATTTATTTCAGCCCTGCCCTCCCACCCTCCACCCCGTCCCTCCTCAGGGCCCCCTCTCACAAGCAATTCCTCTTGCAAGAGGTGCGGACACTCCTTGCCATGGGAGCTATAGAGGAGGTACCAAAGGACGAAAGGGGCAAGGGGTTTTACTCCCGTTATTTCCTAATCCCCAAGTCGAAGGGAGGTCTCAGACCTATCCTAGACCTGCGAGGACTCAACCAGTTTGACAAAGTTGAAGTTCTGTGTGGTATCCCTGGGGACCATTATCCCATCCTTGGATCCTGGAGGCTGGTATGCCACCCTTGATATGAAGGACGCGTACTTTCACATTGCCATTTTTCCTCCACACAGGAGGTACCTCCGCTTCATAGCCAACCATCAGCACTTCCAGTTTATGGTCCTGCTGTTTGGCCTTTCTACAGCCCCAAAGGTATTTACAAAGTGTATGGCCGTAGTCGCCGCCTATCTCCGCCGACGTCAGATACATGTTTTTCCGTATCTGGACGATTGGCTCATCCGAGGGGCCTCCGAGACACAAGTCACCCAGCATGTGGGCATCATCAATGACCTATTCACACGTCTAGGCCTATGATCAATATAGAAAAATCCACTCTGGTTCCCACGCAGAGGTTAGACTTCATAGGAGCTATCCTGGACTCCAATCTAGCCAGGGCCTGCTTACCGCAGCCGCCGTTTCAGGCGATGGCAACAGTCATCCGAGGTCTACAGAATTTCCCGACGACCTCGGCTCGGACTTGTCTCGGTCTCCTGGGTCACATGGCTGCCTGCACGTTTGTAACCAAATACGCCAGACTCCGCCTCCGTCCTCTCCAAGCTTGGCTCAACTCGGTATACCACCCGGGCAGGGACCCAATAGACACGATAGTCACCATTCCCTCAAGCACCCTAGGCTCCCTAGACGGGTGGCTAACTCCCTCCCTGGTGTGTACAGGGCTGCCGTTCCATCCACCCCAGCCCTCAATGTCTCTGACGACGGATGTGTCATATCTCGGCTGGGGTGCTCACCTCGGACACCTTCGTACTCAAGGCCTCTGGTCATCTCAGGAGCTGGCATTATACATAAATGTCCGAGAACTGAGAGCAGTCCTCCTGGCGTGCCAGGCGTTCCAGCAACATTTACAAGGCCCTTGTGTCTCAGTGTTTACAGACAACACAACGGCCATGTACTACATAAACAAGCAGGGAGGCACATGATCCTCCCCCCTTTTGTCAGGAGGCCATCCAACTCTGGGACTTTTGCATAGCCCACTCGATAGACCTGGTAGCGTCCTTTCTCCCAGGGGTTCGGAACACTCTGGCAGATCGACTCAGCAGATCCTTCCTGTCTCATGAGTGATCGATCCGCCCGGACGTTATTCATTCTGTTTTCCAGAAGTGGGGATTTCCCCACATAGACCTGTTCGCTTCCCACGCGAACAGGAAATGCCAGATGTTCTGCTCCTTCCAAGGTCTCTCCCCAGGATCAATCTCGGATGCTTTCCTGATGCCGTGGAAGAGCCAGCTGCTTTATGCCTTCCCACCGTTCCCGCTGGTTCACAAGGTCTTGCTAAAACTCTGGAGGGACAGAGCGCGCCTAATCATGATCGCTCCAGCATGGCCCAGGCAGCGCCGGTACACCACATTGCTTGATCTGTCGATAGCCAACCCAATTACCTGCCACTCCACCCAGACCTCATAACTCAGAACCACGGCAGGCTTTGCCACCCAGACCGGCAAGCCCTTCACCTCACGGCGTGGCTGCTGCATGGCTAAACCAGTCAGAGTTACATTGCTGTGCATCAGTACGACAAGTTCTCCTGGGTAGCAGGAAACCTTCCACCCGGTCAATGTATCTGCCCAAGTGGAAGTGTTTCTCCTGCTGGTGCGAAACGCATAATCTTACTCCCACTGAGGTCTCGATTCCCTCTATTTTGGACTACCTCTGGTCTCTCAAACAGCAGGGCCTAGCAGTATCATCACTGAGGGTACACTTGACAGCTATCTCTACCTTCCACCCAGGGGAAGATGGCCGTTCCGTGTTCTCACACCCTATTGTTTCGAGGTTCCCCAAGGGCTTGGAGCACTTATACCCCCAAGTACACCGCCCAGCCCTGACCGGGGACCTCAGCCTGGTTTTAACCAGGCTTATGTCTCCCCCATTCGAGCCGTTAGCAATCTGCTCGCTACTCTATCTGTCTTGGAAGACAGCTTTCCTCATAGCCATTACATTGGCCAGACGAGTCTCCAAGCTTAGGGCTCTTATGGTGGATCCGCCATACATTGTGTTCCACAGGGACAAGGTGCAATTGCGGCCACACCCGGCATTCCTCCCTAAGGTGGTTTCAGCCTTTCATGTTAACCAGGACATCTTTCTCCCAGTCTTCTTCCCGAAGCCAGACTCAATGCGACGTGAGCAACAATTGCACTCCCTGGACGTCCGTAGAGCGCTCACATTTTATACTGAGCAGACAAAACCCTTTCATAAAATGCCCCAACCTTTTGTCGCGGTAGCAGACCGAATGAAAGGCCTACCTGTTTCCTCTCAGAGGATCTCATGTTGGGTGACGGCGTGCATCCACACTTGTTATGATTTGGCTCATATTTCCCCAAGCCACATTACCGCGCATTCTACCAGGGCTCAGTCTTCATCTGCTGCCTTCCTGACTCGTGTACCTATCCAGCAGATATGTCGCGCAGCTACCTGGTCTTCGGTCCACACCTTTGCTTCACATTATGCTCTGGTTCAACAGTCCAGAGATGATGCAGCCTTTGACTCAGCAGTTTTACATTCTGCCACATCTCACTCCGACCCCACCACCTAGGTAAGGCTTGGGAATCACCTAACTGGAATCGATATGAGCAAGCACTCGAAGAAGAAAAGACGGTTACTCACCTTTGTAACTGTTGTTCTTCGAGATGTGTTGCTCATATCCATTCCAAACCCGCCCTCCTTTCCCACTGTCGGAGTAGCCGGCAAGAAGGAACTGAGGGGCAGTTGGGTCGGCAGGGGTATATATCCGGTGCCATGGCGGTGCCACTCCAGGGGGTGCCCAGCCGACCTACCGAGTGTTGCTATGGTAAAAATCTTCCGGCGAACATGCACGCGGTGTGCGCACACCTAACTGGAATGGATATGAGCAACACATCTCAAAGAACAACAGTTACAAAGGTAAGTAACCATCTTTTTCTTTTGATATTCTTCAGTGAGATCGGAGCATAGTGGTCTGTAGGATGTGGTGTTGGAGAGTTGCCTGGCAGCCTCCTGTTCATAATCCGATCTGTTCATTATGACTACAGTTTGTGTGGTGCTAGGGGAAACCCAGACATCTGGCCTGAGAGACCATCACTGGCCTGGCCTGACACCTGTTCCCATCCCACCAGAGGGGCACCAGAGCACTGTCCGCCTGCACAGGGAATGTCTGAGTTGGAGCTCCCTAGTGAGAGCAGAGGGGCTGCGGCTTGGCCAGCCTGGCTGGGGCTCTGTGCTGGGGCTAGGGCTAAGCTCTGATTTTCCCTGCAGATGGCGGTGCTGGAGATCCAGTCCAATGGGGACAGCCGAGTCTCAGAGGAGGCGATTGCTCGGGCAAGGCACTCCTTGGATGATCCCAACATGCGGGTGAGCGAGGCGGGCCAAACCCCGCCAGGAAACAAGAAGGACATTGCAAAGAGGCCTAGTCACAACACTCCACCTGCTGATGGGCTCAGAGCTCCCCCCAGTCACCTGTTATGGGGGTTGGGGCTCCCCCCACCTCAACTTCCTTCTGAGGCTCTGGAGGGCTTCAGAATCTCCCCACGGCCTCACAGTCCTAATCTCCCTCTTGGGAACTACGGGGCTCCCAATCCCCACTCGTCTCCTTCTCAGTGTCCATGGGGCTCCAGGTCCCCCCGTTGGCCCAATCTCCCTCCAGCCCAACCCTCTGAATGGAGGGAGATTATATCTAGAGTCCCCAACTTTAGTCTGCTGGGTAAAAGATTAAAGTCCAGGACCTGAAATGCTTCCAGTTCCACGCACAGGGCCATTAGACAGGCAGAACTACAGGTCTCAATGCACGGTTGAGACATTGGTGCAGGGAGGAGGGTTTTAGGTTTATTAGGAACTGGGGAACGTTTTGGGAAAGGAGGAGCCTATACAGAAGGATGGGCTCCACGTAAACCAAAATGGAACCAGACTGCTGGCACGTAACATTAAAAAGGTTGTAGAGGATGTTTTAAATTAAGGACAGGAGGAAAGCTGACAGGTGCAGAGGAGATGAGTTTATCAAAGGGGAAACTCTGTATCCTAGTAAAGAGTATAGGAAAAAAGTTGGTAAAGTCCAGGTAGGAGCTTGTGAGGAACAGTCAAACCTACAAGTGTCCCATTTAAATGTAACACATGAATATTGACAAAATATATAAATGCTAGAAGTCTAAATACTAAGACGGGTGAACTAAAGTGACTGGCATTAAATGAGAAGATTGCAGAAACTTGGTGGAATGAAGATAATCAATGGGAAATAGAATCGTCGGACTGGAAGGGACCTCGAGAGGTCATTTAGTCCAGTCTCCCACACTCATGGCAGGATTAAGTATTATCTAGACCATCCCTGCAAGGTGTTTGTCTAACCTGCTTTTAAAAACCACCCATGATGGAGATTCCATAACTTCCCTGGGCAATTTATTCCAGTGCTTAACTACCCTGATAGGAAGTTTTTCCTAATGTCCATCCTAAACTGCCCTTGCTGCAATTTAAGCCCATTGCTTCTTGTCCTATCCTCAGAGGTTAAGGCGAACAATTTTTTCTCCCTCCTCCATATACCAACCTTTTATGTACTTGAAAAGTGTTATCATGTCCCCTCTCTATCTTCTCTTCTCCAGACTAAACAAATCCATTTTTTTCAATCTTCCCTCATAGGCCATGTTTTCTAACGCTGTGATCATTTTTGTTGCTCTTCTCTGTACTTTTTCCAATTTGGCCACACTTTTCCTGAAATGTGGTGCCCAGAACTGGACACAATACTCCAGCTGAGCGTGGTCATACCAGGATACAAAATATACAGGAATGACAGAGTAGGTTGCACTGGTGGGGGCATTGCACTGTATGTGAAAAAAAGCATGGAGTCAAATTAGTAAAAATCTTTAATGAATCAAACTGTACCATAGAATCTCTATGGATAGAAATTCCATGTTTGAATAATAAGAGTATAGCAGAAGGAATATACTACTGACCACGTGGCCAGGATGGTGAGGGTGATTGTGAAATGCTCAGGGAGATCAGAAAGGCTATCAAGGGAGAAAATGCAATAACAACAACAATAATAAAATACCCTCAGATTGATTGGGTACATGTCACCTCAGGACGGGATGCAAAAATAAAATTTCTAGACAGCATAAATGACTAATTCTTGAAGCAGCTTGTCCTGGAACCCACAAGGGGAGAGACAATTCTTGATTTAATCCTAAATAGATCAAAGATCTGGTCCAAGAGGTGAATATAGCTGAACTGTTTGGTTATAGCAACCATAACATAATTCAATTTAACATCCTTGGGGGGGTGGGGGAAATGCCAGAGAAACCTGCTGCAGTAGCATTTACTTCAAAAAGGAGAACTACGCAATAATTAAGAGGCTCATTAGATGGAAATTAAAAGGAAGAGTCACAAGGGTGAAATGCCTGCAAACTGCATGGAGATTATTTAAAACACATAATAGAAGCTCAAACTAAATATGAACCCTAAATAAAAACAGGAAGAGGACCAAAAAATGCCACCATGACTGAACAGCAGTGTAAAATAGGCAGTTAGAGGCAAAAATGCATCCTTTAAAAATTGTAAGTCAAATCCTAGTGAGGAAAATGGAAAGGAGCAGAAACTGTCAAGTCGGGTATAAAAGTATAATAAACCAGGCCAAGAAAGAATTTGAAGAGCAACTAGCTAAGGACACAAAAACTAACAGCAATTTTTTAAAAATACATCAGAAGCAGGAAGCCTGCCTAACAGTCAGTGGAGCCACTGGACAATTGAGGAGCTAAAGATGCACTCAAAAAAGATAAGGCCATGTGGAGAAGCTAGGTGAATTCTCTGCATTGGTCTTCACTGCAGAGGATATGGAGGAGATCCCCACACCTGAGTCATTCTTTTTAGGTGGCCAGTCTGAGGAACTGTCCCAGACTGCGGTCTCAGTAGAAGAGGTGTTGGAACAAATTAACTTATTATTGTTTAATTTATCATCAAGACCAGATGGTATTCACCCAACAGTTCTGATAGAACTCTAATATGAAAATGCAAAACTTACTAACTGTGGTGTAAAAGCAGCAAAGTATCCTGTGGCATCTTATACACTAACAGACATTTTGGAGCATGAGCTTTCATGGGTGAATACCCACTTCGTCAGATGCATGTAGTAGAAATTTCCAGGGGCAGGTATATATGTGCAAGCACGCTAGAGATAACGAGGTTAGTTCAATCAGGGAGGATGAGGCCCTGTTCTAGCAGTTGAGGTGTGAAAACCAAGAGAGGAGAAACTGATTTTGTAGTTGGCAAGCCATTCACAGTCTTTGTTTAATCCTGAGCTGGTGGTGTCAAATTTGCAGAGGAACTGAAGCTCAGCAGTTTCCCTTTGAAGTCTGGTCCTGAAGTTTTTTTGCTGCAGGATGGCCACCTTAAGGTCTGCTGTTGTGTGACCAGGGAGGTTGAAGTGCTCTCCTACAGGTTTTTGTATATTGCCATTCCTAATATCTGATTTGTGTCCATTTATCCTTTTCCGTAGAGACTGTCCAGTTTGGCCAATGTACATAGCAGAGGGGCATTGCTGGCATATGATGGCGTATATTACATTGGTGGACATGCAGGTGAATGAACCGGTGATGGTGTGGCTGATCTGGTTAGGTCCTGTGATGGTGTCGCTGGTGTAGATATGTGGGCAGAGTTGGCATCGAGGTTTGTTGCATGGATTGGTTTCTGAGCTGGAGTTACTATGGTGCAGTGTGCAGTTGCTGGTGAGAATACGTTTCAGGTTGGCAGGTTGTCTGTGAGCAAGGATTGGCCTGCCACCCAAGGCCTGTGAAAGTGTGGGATCATTGTCCAGGATGGGTTGTAGATCCCTGATGATGCGTTGGAGGGGTTTTAGCTGGGGACTGTATGTGATGGCCAGTGGAGTCCTGTTGGTTTCTTTCTTGGGTTTGTCTTGCAGTAGGAGGCTTCTGGGTACACGTCTGACTCTGTTGATCTGTTTCCTTATTTCCTCGTGCGGGTATTGTAGTTTAGAGAATGCTTGGTGGAGATTTTGTAGGTGTTGGTCTCTGTCTGAGGGGTTAGAGCAGATGCGGTTGTACCTCAGTGCTTGGCTGTAGACAATGGATCGTGTGATGTGCCCGGGATGGAAGCTGGAGGCATGAAGGTAGGCATAGCGGTCGGTAGGTTTTCACCATCTACTCAGGACACTCCCTACACTAACACCGGAACAAATCAACATACCCTTAGAGCCCCGACCAGGGTTATTCTATCTACTACCCAAGATCCACAAATCTGGAAATCCTGGACGCCCCACCATCTCGGGCATTGGCACTCTCACTGAAGGACTGTCTGAATATGTGGACTTTCTACTCAGACCCTATGCCACCAGCACTCCCAGCTATCTCTGTGACACCACTGATTTCCTGAGGAAACTACAGTGCGTTGGTGATTTTCCAGAAAACACCATCCTAGCCACCATGGATGTAGAGGCTCTCTACACAAACATCCCACACACAGATGGAATACAAGCTGTCAGGAACAGTATCCCTGATGATGCCACAGCACAACTGGCTGCTGAGCTCTGTGCCTTTATCCTCACACACAACTATTTCAAATTTGATGACAATATATATCTCCAGATCAGTGGCACCACTATAGGCACCTGCATGGCCCCACAATATGCCAATATTTTTATGGCCAACCTGGAACAACGCTTCCTCAGCTCTCGTCCACTCACGCCCCTTCTCTACCTACACTACATTGATGACATCTTCATCATCTGGACCCATGGGAAGGAGACTCTGGAAAAATTCCACCACGATTTCAACAGCTTCCACCCCACCATCAACCTCAGCCTGGACCAATCTACACGGGAGGT
This sequence comes from Aldabrachelys gigantea, assembly GCA_026122505.1. Classification (NCBI taxonomy): domain Eukaryota; kingdom Metazoa; phylum Chordata; order Testudines; family Testudinidae; genus Aldabrachelys; species Aldabrachelys gigantea. The sequence continues at coordinate 299,436,958 of CM047480.1, forward strand.
CCATTTCCTAGACACCATGGTGCAAATAAGTGATGGTCACATTAACACCACCCTATACTGAAAACCTACCGACCGCTATGCCTACCTTCATGCCTCCAGCTTCCATTCCGGGCACATCACACAATCCATAGTCTACAGCCAAGCATACAGTCCCCAGCTAAAACCCCTCCAATGCATCATCAGGGATCTACAACCCATCCTGGATAATGATCCCACACTTTCACAGGCCTTGCGAGGTAGGCCAGTCCTCGCCCACAGACAACTTGCCAACCTGAAACATATTCTCACCAGTAACTGCACACCGCACCATAGTAACTCTAGCTCAGGAACCAATCCATGCAACAAACCTCGATGCCAACTCTGCCCACATATCTACACCAGCAACACCATCATAGAACCTAACCAAACCAGCCACACCATCACCGGTTCATTCACCTGCATGTCCACCAATGTAATATACGCCATCATATGCCAGCAATGCCCCTCTGCTATGTACATCGGCCAAACTGGACAGTCTCTACGGAAAAGGATAAATGGACACAAATCAGATATTAGGAATGGCAATATACAAAAACCTGTAGGAGAACACTTCAACCTCCCTGGTCACACAACAGCAGACCTTAAGGTGGCCATCCTGCAGCAAAAAAACTTCAGGACCAGACTTCAAAGGGAAACTGCTGAGCTTCAGTTCCTCTGCAAATTTGACGCCACCAGCTCAGGATTAAACAAAGACTGTGAATGGCTTGCCAACTACAAAACCAGTTTCTCCTCTCTTGGTTTTCACACCTCAACTGCTAGAACAGGGCCTCATCCTCCCTGATTGAACTAACCTCATTATCTCTAGCTTGCTTGCACATTTATACCTGCCCCTGGAAATTTCTACTACATGCATCTGACGAAGTGGGTATTCACCCATGAAAGCTCATGCTCCAAAACGTCTGTTAGTGTATAAGGTGCCACAGGATTCTTTGCTGCTTTTACAGATCCAGACTAACACGGCTACCCCTCTGATACTTAACTGTGGTGTGTAACCTATCACTTAAATCCTCCTATCTGGAAGATGGCATGGATTGAACCCTCAGCAAGTTTGCAGATGACACTAAACTGGGAGGAGTAGTAGATACGCTAGAGGGTAGGGATAGGAAACAGAGGGACCTAGACAAATTAGAGGACTGGGACAAAAGAAATCTGATGAGGTTTAACAAGGACAAGTGCAGAGTCCTGCATTTAGAACGGAAGAATCCCATGCACTGCTACAGACTAGGGACTAAGTGGCTAGGCAGCAGTTCTGTAGAAAAGGACCAAGGGGTTACAGTGGGCGAGACGCTGGATATGAGTCAACAGTGTGCCCTTGTTGCCAAGAAGGCTAACGGCATTTTGGCCTTTTTATGTAGGGGCATTGCCAGCAGATTGAGGGATGTGATAATTCCCCTGTATTCGACATTGGTGAGGCCTCATCTGCAGTACTGTGTCCAGTTTTGGGCCCCACACTACAAGAAGGATGTGGAAAAATTGGAAAGAGTCCAGCGGAGGTCAACAAAAATGCTTAGGGGGCTGGAGCACATGACTTATGAGGATAGGCTGAGGGAACTGGGATTGTTTAGTCTGCAGAAGAGAAGAATGAGCAAGGAGTCATGGGACAAGAGGGAAGGTCCTCTCATGGATCAGTAACAGGTTGAAAGATAGGAAACAGGGTAGGAATGAATGGTTAGTTTTCAAAACGGAGAGAGGTAAATAGCAGGATGCCCCAAGGATCTATCCTGGGACCGGTGCTGTTCAACATATTCATAAATGATTTGGAAAAAGGGGGTGAACAATGAGGTGGGAAAATTTGCAGATCATACAAAACTACTCAAGATAGTTAAGTCCAAAGCTGACTGTGAAGAGCTACAAAGGAATCTCGCAAAAGGAATACTCAGGGACTGGGCAACAAAATGGCAGATGAAATTCAATGTTGATAGGTGCAAAGTAATGCACACTGGAAAACATAATCCCAGCTCTACATATAAAATGATGAGGTCTAATTTAGCTGTTACACCTCAAGAAAGATCTTGGAGTCAGTGTGGATAGTTCTCTGAAAACATTCACTCAATGTGCAGCGGCAGTCAAAAAAGCGAACAGAATGTTGAGAATCATTAAGAAAAGCATAGATAAAATAGACAGAAAATATCATCATGCCACTATATAAATCCATGATATGCCCACACCTTGAATACTGCGTGCAGTTCTGTTGCCCCATCTCAAGAAAGATATATTAGAATGGGAAAAAATGCAGAGAAGGGCAATGAAAATGATAGTGGTATGAAACAACTCTTACAGAAGGACAGAGTAAAAAGATTGGGACTTCCATTTTAAAAAGGAGACAATTAACAGGGGATATGATAGAGTTCTATAAATCATGAATGCTGTAGAGAAAATGAATAAGGAAGTGTTATTTACCCCTTCACATAACACAAGAAGCAGGGGTCATCCAATGAAATTAACAGGCAACAGGTTTAAAACAAAGAAAGTAGTTCTTCACACAAGACAGAGTCAAGCTGTGGAACTCTTTGCCAGAGAATGTTGTGAAGGCCAAGACAATAACAGAGTTCAAAAAAGAATGAGATAAGTTTATGGAGAGTAGGTCCATCAATGGCTATAATAGCCAGAATGGGCAGGGATGCAACAACCCAATGCTCTGGGTGTCTCTAAACCTCCAACTGCTGGAAGCATCTAGCACCGGTCATTATCAGGATACTGGGGTAGGTGGACTATTGGGGGAGGGTGTCTAACAGCCCATCAGAATCAGCACCTGAGAGCCTTTCCTGAGCACAGAGCAAAGGCTCTCAGGTGCTGATTCTGATGGGCTGTTAGACACCCCACCCCCAATTCTTTTTCCAGTCTCCTTGCTGAATTTCCCCTGCATCCTCCATGTTCACATTGCTCAGCAGCGTTAGGAGCCAGTGCTCCTGGTAGCCCAGCCTCATGCTGCAACGGGACCCCCAGGAACACTGTCCCCTTAAAGTGGTACCACGAATTCCACGATCATTGCACCGAAGTCTGTGCACTCTGCAGTGCCCTCTGGTGATGCTGCCCATTGGCATGGGGCTACTGGAGCCCTCAGAGTATGGGCACTTATTGCCTCTCCTGGGCGTGAGCAGGAGACGGGCAGCTGTGGTGGGGCTGCAATAGGGGCAGGTCTCTGCAGTGCCGCAGGCTCATCCCCCACCCTTTTGCCTCTCAGGACTTCATTCTGGGGTGCCTGCTCCTCAACCCGGACAAGCGGCCGACAGCCCATAACCTGCTCTTCCACCAGGTGCTCTTTGAGGTCCACTCCCTCAAACTGCTGGCAGCGCACTGCTTCATCAACAACCAGTGTGAGTGGGGACGAGGAACAGGGACTCTCAGCCACAGCACCCTGGCACTAGACAGGGCCTTGAGCAGGGCTGTACCAGAGGCAGCCACCCAAATCCCTGCCCCGGCGTAGCCGAGGGCATGGGAGAGGCTCTCTAGGCCTCTCCTCGGGGAAAGGGGAGGCTCAGGCCCCTACCCGTGAGGAGAGTTTGTGCAGAGCTCCCACCTAACAGGTTCTTCTCTTGGCTTTGCTGTAGACCTGATGCCAGAGAACGTGGTGGAGGAGAATACGAAGTGGCTGGACCTGAACATGGTGATGGCGGAGATCCGGCTAGAGGGGCGGCCTGCAGTGCAGTGGAGGTGAGACACCTGGGAAGGGGGATCTTGGGGCAGCCCCAGCAGGGAGTGTGGATGGGCAGGAAACCCTGCAACCTCCACGCCCAGGAAAGATGGCTTGATGCTCCTAGTATCGCTGCCCCACCTCTCCCCCAGCCCCTCTCTCTGTCCCTCCTTGCCCCACTGTCCTCAGTAACCTCTCCCCTCCTGTTTCTCTTCCAGATACTCGGAAGTCTCCTTCCTGGAGCTTGACAAGTTCCTGGAGGATGTCAGGTGAGCTGGGGTTGGGTGGTGTCCCACGGATCCCTCAGCCAGGCCTGTTCAGAAGCTCCATGCGTGGATAACATGCTGCCACTGAGGCTCTGGCAGACAGGGCCTCAGCCCATCCGCTCCAGAGACCTGAGCTCAGGCTGTCTAGTGCAAGCACCAGTGGAGTGGCTGGTTTCGTTCAGTGCTGACCGCTGGATGCCAGACAGTGCCTCGTCCCTGGGCTGCGTGGAGCTGCCAGTGTCATGAACACTGCAGGGAAGCTTTTGCAGAAATGTTTCCTTCCTGCTGAGTGGTTTCTGGGTCAGTTCCTGATTTGTCCCCATCCTCACGGGGGCCGTTCTGTCCACAGCCCCTGAACCATGCGGGCCCCCAAGGCAGCCATGTCTGGAGTGGGGGGGAAGGGCTTGTGCCCTGCTGCCTCCCCCACATCAACAGGGCCCAGCTTCTCCTCCTCCTGGAGCACAGCTCCCCCGGGCCATGGGGCCATGACCCTTCCTTCGCCCCTTGCTAGCTGGGCCTGGGCATGGCTGGTTCCGCCTGACCTGTGTCTCTGTGGCAGGAATGGGATCTATCCCCTGATGAACTTCGCTGCCACCAGGCCCCAGCTGCTCCCGCGTGGGCTCTCCCAGCCTCAGGAGGACCCCCAGAAAGCCAAGACCCCCACCCCGGAGCCCTTCGATGTGGAGACGAGGAAGGTAAGGGCGAAAGTGGGACCATTTCAAATGCCACCCTGGGGTCAGCACCCCCTGCTGGAACTAGGCAGACAGTGCCCTTCTCTGCTGCACTCTTGCTCTGTGGACTCCCCTCCCACGGGTCTGGCACTGCCCCCCAGCCCCACTGTGAGTTCTTCCACAGGCACAAGAGAGATGTTTCCAGTGCCCACAGTGAGTGCTGTGGGCTCCCCACTTGGGATTGAGTTAATGCACTTTGTTCTCAGCCTTGACCCGTCAGAGCAGCCAGGCTGGGCTGGGGCGAGTCTCTGGTGCATTTCCCAGTAGGTCCATGGACAGCACTAAAGCCCAGTGCATGATGGGAGGCAGGGATTGATTATTCTTTGATCCTGACATTACAGTGAGACCCCAGCTGAGATCAGGCCCCAGTTCTGTTGGGTGCTGCACAGAGAGAGAGAAATCCCTGCCCCACACTGCTTGCGCTCTGGTGGAAGGTACAGTCTTGCCAAATGGGCAGAGCAAAGAATTGAAGGGAGCAGGGGAGTGGGGCAGGCATGAGTGGATGCACGGTTACAGACACTCTCTTTATTACTCCTATCTATTCTTTGTATTATGGTAGCTCTAGATGTGGGTATTGTAGAAATATATAACAGAGACAGTCCCTGCCCCAGAACACTTACAGTCCAGGTGTAGGACTGGAGACAGTAGGTGGATATAACAGGCAGAAGGGGCACAAGGAAACAGTGAGACTATACGGGTCAGGATGAAAAGCAGAGGTCACAGCACACCAGCTGCTTAAGCAATGCTGAGGTTTGTGTGGACCTGGCAGCAGGGGGTGTTAAGGAAGGATTTGAAAGAGGACAATGAGGTGGCTTTGCAGAGTGTTTCGGGGAGCTTCTCCTTGCACAGGGGGTGCAATGAGAGATGACTTGTGGGGAAATTTCTAAAATGGGCAATCAAGACTGGCATCATTTCCTGAATGAATGAAGGAGTGGATATGTCTATGGTACATGAAAAAAGATGGGGCAAGCGGAGATAGGTCATCAAAGGCTCTACAGCAGGGGTGGGCAAACTTTTTGTCCTGAGGGCCACATCTGAGTATGGAAATTGTATGGCAGGCCATGAATACTCACAAAACTGGAAGTTGGAGTGTGGGAGGGGGTGAGGGCTCTGGCTGGGGAAGCGGGCTCTGGGGTGGAGCCAGAAATAAGTAGTCCAGGCTGGGGCAGCGGGTTCGGATGCAGGGGTGGGGGTTAGGGCTCTGGATGGGGGTGTAGGCTCTGGAATGGGGTTGGGGGTGCAGGAGGGTGCTCCAGGCTGGGACCGAGGGGTTCGGCGGGCAGGAGGGGGATCTGGGCTGAGGCCGGGAGTTGGGGTGTGGGAGGGGTCAGGGGTGCAGGCTCCAGGCGGCGCTTACCTCAAGCAGCTCCCAGAAGCAGCGGCATGGCCCCCTCTCCGGCTCCTATGCGGAGGTGCGTCGAGGCAGCTCTGCGCGCTGCTCCATCCGCAGGTGCCCAGCCAATGGGAGCTGCGAAGGTAGCACTTGGGGCAGGGCCGGGGGCAGTGTGTGGAGCCCCCTACACGTAGGAGTCAGAGAGGGGACATGATACTGCTTCCAGGAACCACATGGAGCCATGGCATGCACAGAGTGGGGCGAGCCCTGGACCCTGCTCCCCGGCTGAAGCACTGGAGCAGGACAAGCCCCAGACCCCACTCCCTGGCAGGAACTTGAGGGCCAAATTAGAATATCTGAAGGGCCGGATGCAGCCTCTGGACTGTAGTTTGCCCACTGCTGCTCTGCAGTGAAGGCACCTAGTGTATGTCTTTGAAGTGGAAGAGGCACTAGCAGAGGGACACAAAGGGGGGAATCAAAACGACAAGCCAGGAAGAAGACTTCTGTGCTTATTGTTTGTAAAGCCATATTGCCTACGAGCCCCTGTGAACAGCGCTAGGCACTACACAAACACTGACCAGAAAGACAGCCCTGCCTCAAAGAGCTGACAATCTAAGTAGCTGTGTTTTTAAGAGCTATAGGTGAATCTAAATGGCATTTGTCAAGGCCAGAGACGAGGAGGTTGCTGTAGCAGGTATGTGAGATGATGAGGGCCTGGATGAGAGGTTTAGCTGTGTGGACAGAGATTAAAGGGCACCGCCTCCTTTCATATGCAGAGTTCAACCACCAGATGATAGCCGATAGCCTCTGTATCGAGGGAGGCTAGACATTGTAAACCAGACTCCAGACGTCAAGCGGGGCACCCTTCTACCTCAGGTTATTGTCTGCAATGCTGCCCCATGGTCACAGCATGGGGAGGAAACCAGGCCAGGCCAATGCATGGTCCGGTCTGGACCTTTGCTCTGACCCAGTATGGCCGTTCTTATGGCTGTAGCAACTGTGGATGAGCCAGAGAGTAGTCTACTGAGCCTGGTCCAGTATCTATGGACAAGGAGGCAGGTTCACTAATGGATTACTGAATTTATTTAGGCCCAGCCTACACTAGGAAATTAGGCCACTATAACTGTTGCTGAGGGATGTGAAAAATCTACACTCCTGAGTGATGCAGTTAAACTGATCTACCTCCTGGCGTAGACAGCGCTAGGTCAACAGGAGAATTCTGCCATCAGCCTAGCTACCTACAGTGACGGGAGACGTCCTCCCTTGGCATAGCTGGTGTCTACACTGAAGCGCTACTGCTGTGTTGCATGTGTAGACAAGCCCCTAGGGAGTTAGACTCTTTCCCACTGGTGCTTCCATTGTATGAGAACAGAGTTTTCAGCTCCCTGGCAGCATGGACCATCCATGCATGCTAAAGGGCCAGTAGTGCTCTCGTCCCGGAGTGCATGAACTGCCACAGCAAAGTGGGTCAAAGAGAAGAGCCATCATGTCACACCCCAGTCAGCAGGAGTGGGATTCCGCCCCGAGTACAAGCTGGTGCTGAATGTTGTTTCCTATCTGAGAATGGGGCATCCGGCAGCTGGAAAGCCTGGATCATAATGGTGTTTTGCAGAAAGAAGTGGCAGGATTAGAACCCGGCCTGGATGTGAGGATCTAGAGGGAGGGCTGAGTGGAAGGTGACACCCATATTACAGACCTGAGTGGGAGGGAGGATGGAGGTGTTGTCTACAGTGATTGAGAAAGGAGGTAGGAGAGACTGGGGAGGGGAAAGATTAAGAGCTTGGAACAATTTGCAGGTGGTGAGTCAATCAGAGTTTCAGGGCCTAAATAATTGCTGCTTTCACTAGGCACTGGTTTCCTCCGGGCCCCAGGGGTGCTTAACCCCCTGCTCCGCCTCAGGTCCCACCCCACCCAACCCCTTCCCCCAAGCCTCCACCCCGCCTCACCTCTTCCTGGCCCCGGCCCTGCCCCCTCCACCCCTTCCCAAACCCCCAGCCCTGCTCTGTCCCAGGCCCCACCCAGCCCCTTCCCCCCAAGTCCCCTCTCCACTCTGCCTCTTCCCACCCCCATGCCACCCCTTCCCCCAAGTCCCCATCCCCACCCCTTCCCATCCCCCCTCTTTCCCCCACCCCGCCTCTTCCCGCCCAGTTCCACCCCCTCCCCCAAGCACACCTCATTCCCGCTCCTTCCCCTCCCTCCCAGTGCCTCCTGCATGCCATGGAACAGTTGATCTGTGGCGGACAGGAAGCACTGGGAGGGAGGGGGAGGAGTGGAGGCACTGGGGGTGTGGGAACTTGGCTGCCGGTAGGTGCTAAGCACCCACTATTTTATTTATGTGGGTGCTCCAGGGCTGCAGCACTCACAGAGTCAGCACTTATACTGCTTTATAACAATCTGGAGGGGACAAATGTGCCAGTGTCTCCGTGTTTTCATACACTGTATCATTGTCCCCCTCTCCCCTCAACCTCTGGGGACCACTGGGGCTGTGGGTTCCTTGGCCAGGCCCATGGCCATGACTGTGTGTGTTTGTGCAGGGTGCAGCTCAGTGGGGTCCTGACCCTGACTGGGGGCCGCTTGTGCTGCCTTACTAACAATTAGGACATGAGACATTAGTGATCTCAGATGTGCCTCCTGCCACCAGCATCAGCATTTCAAAACTGGATTTTCAGAACTGGAGTGAAGTCCATATTTGAGTGCTTGACTAACACGGTGCTGGCAGAGAATGGGGGCAAGGCACTCATCAGGCAGGAGGAGACGGCATCAGTGAGACAGCTGCCAGGGCTAATGGATGAAGGAGGAAAGAAACTGTCTGGCTGGATACAGGCGTGTTAGAGGCTGTGGGTGGTGGGGAGGGAGGTCTTGTCAGGTGATGTGATTCTGTGTTTTTTAAATGTTTGCAGGATCCTGCTTGGCTTAGTGGGGTCAGCAAAGCAAACAAGTATCAGGGTGCAGAAGGAATGTGCTAGGGATGTGTTAGTGCTATTCTGTGCATAGATGGGACCCTGCACCCCATGCTGGTTGCCCTAGCTCAGACAGGGCCCAACAGGAATTGAGGAGGCTCAGAGACAGGGGATGGGGATGACTGGGGCTGAGGAGACCCCTGGCTAGGAGAGCCAGGAGCCTGGGGCTCTGTGGTTTGGAGAGGGACCATGATGGATGGGTACAGAATAAATGCTGAGGTTCACCAGGTGTCAGCCAGGCCAGGAGCATAGCGGGATCAGAAAGGTGCAGGCAAAGTATATGGCCACAAACGCCCAGAGTTGTAATACTAAAACGTAACCAAGAGTTTGGGAAGGGCTGTCATAAACAGATAGCTAAGGGTTAACGTCTCTTTCACCTGGAAAGGGTTAACAAACAACACCTGATCAGAGGACCAATCAGGAAACAAGATACTTTCAAATCTCGGTGGAGGGAAGCCTTTGTTTGTGTTTTTTGGGTTTTGCTTTGTTCTCTCTGAGTCCTGAAAGGGACTAGACGTGCAAACAGGTTTCTTGCCAATCTCCCTGCTACAGTCTCTTATATATTCAGAATAGTGAGTATTGAGTAGAAAGGCGGTTATAGTCTTTTGATTGTTTTCTGTATTTGCAACTGTGTATCTGGCTGGTAGAGTTTTAATGTGTATTTGGCTGAAAGTATTTTAAATTGTATTTCTGCTGGAGGAGGCTTTTTCTCCATTTTCTATAAGCTGAAAGACCCTGTAATATTCCATCTTAAATTTATAGTGATTATTTTTACTTTTTCTGTCTTTTATTAAAAGCTTTTTCTTTTAAAATATCTAATTGATTTTTTTCCTCTGGTTCAGGCTGAGGTATTGAGTCTGTACTCACCAGGGAAGTGATGGGAGACAGGGAGAAAAGGGAGGGGAGAGGGGGAATCCCTTTGTTTAGATTCACGGAGCTTGAATCTCTCTATCTCTCCTAGTGTACCCAGGGCGGGAAAGATCTGGGAGGGAGAAAGGAGGGGGAAGGGAAATGGTTTATTCCCCTTTGTTGTGAGACTCAAGGAATTTGGGTCTTGGGGTCCCCAGGGAAAGTTTTTGGGGGGACCAGAGTGCCCCGAAACACTATGTATTTTTGGGTGGTGGCAGCTTGTCAGATCTAAGCTGGTAATTAAGCTTAGAGGAATTCATGCTAGTACCTCATTTTTTGGACTCTAAGGTTCAGATTGGGGATAGAATACTATGACAAGGGCTGTAACCTCTCCTGCTTCAGGGGGGAGCCAACCCCTAACAAACGGGGATAGGAGATTTTCCTTTAGAGGAAAGTTACTCCATAAGTGTCCCCTACACAGTGTTCTGGCACCTTCCTCTTAATCAGCACGTGCTGCCCCTGGCAGGGACAAGTACTGGTTCAGATGGACCCTGGGCTGACCCAGTCTGGCAATTCCAATGCGATAGAAATGGGAGAGGGAATGGGAGAAGGTTTTAGGTGGCACATAGGCAGCTGGGGTTGTGAGATGTAAGTTGGAGGGGGGAAGTCAAGCTGCTTGGCCAGCAATATGGCAGAGCTGAGGAGGGGAGAACCCATATGTCCCGTGCTGCTCCCACGCTGATGTTTGTCTTGGTCTCTCCTAGGTGGTGCAGATGCAGTGTAGCATGGAGATGAATGAAGAGAAGGCCCAGTGGCATGTAAGTGGTGAGCCCAGCAGCGCTCACAGCACTGGGCCAGTACCAGTGCATGACCCTCTCGGTCTGTCCTTCCCCTTTTCCCTCAAACAAAGGTTGGTAGGACATTTGTTACAGTGGCAGGCAGGGGCCCACTGTCCAGGGTGCTGCAGAAACAGAGTCCCAGCTAGCGAGTTCCAGCAGGGTGCCCCAAAGAGCTCCCTGGTTTTAGCAAGACAGCTGGGCTGATGATCCAGGATAAGCGGCATGGAAGAAAGCAGAGACATATGAGGGTGGCGCTGGCACTGTTGGTGAGGCGATGCAATAAGAGCAGTGAAGGCTGATGGAGTGCTGATTACCAGTCTCCTAACGAGCAAAACGAGGTGATCCCAGCAGTAACCATGAGTAAAGCAGACTTCTGTCCCCAGTAACATACAACACTTGAAGATAGTGGAGCCAGGAGCAAGGAACAGCACTGGAGGATTAAATCAGGCCAGGCAAACCTGACTGCTGCATTGGCTAGAATTAGTCAGTGGGGCAAGGACTGTCCTGATGTATGTGGGCAGCGCTTCTCGGACAGGATCAGCAGTAACAAGAACACAGCAGACTCCATCTAGAAGTTAGTAGAGCAGCTCCTCAATCTGCGTCAGGGTCAAACTCCAGGGTCTCACATGTTGGCCTGTGCTTCCTCCAAGACCTGCTGTTACACCCTGTGCTCTGCCCGCTGCCGCTCACTGTTGACCCTGAGAATTCATTACACCACACCCTGTGCTTAGAGATGACCCCTCTTCTGTGCATCCAGTGCCAGCTCAGCACCTACATTGCCTTCCCCAAGATTCACTGCTGTCACATAGGTTGTGTCTAGATGAGCCGGTTGCACTGGTTTAACTCACAGCAATTTTTAAACCAATGTAGTTAAACTGGTGCAAGCCCTTGGGTGGCCGCTCTTGGGAGTTGAAGAGAAACTGAAGTATGTTGCTCTTAAATCAAAATAAGTGCCCACATCAGGGTTAGCATCGGTTTAGCTAAATCAGCTTAAAATCATACCTTCAGTTAAACCAGTGCTGTTTTCTTGTGTAGACAAGCCTGAACCCAAACCCCAGATCTGAACCCTGCCAGCTGGGCCAGCTCTGAGTTTAGTGGGTGGCTCCTTTCCTATAATGGGGCAAATCCAAACATGAGGTGCAAACTCATAAACTATGGGAGGGGATCAAAATCCACAGACCTGTGTCTCTTTCTGTTGCTTCTCTCCTGTCTGTGGCCTCCCACACCTGGTCTTTGCAGTCTCCTGGTGTTTCTCCAAAGTTGACTGTAAGCTCCTTAGGGGTAGGGCCCTTGCCACCATAAGAACGGCCATACTGGATCAGAGCAAAGGTCCATATAGCCCAGTATCCTGTCTCCCAACAGTGGCCAATGCCAGGTGCCTCAGAGGGAATGAACAGAACAGGGAATCATCAAGTGATCCATCCCGTTGTCCATTCCCAGCTTCTGGCAAACAGAGGCTAGGGACTCCATGTGTTTTGTGGGGGCTGGACGCCCCCATGGTGTTGTATAAATCAGTACTTGTCATAGATCTAATGCTGGCTGCAGCATCTCTCCTTTCTGCTTGGCCAAGTTGTGTAGTCACACAGGGGCTAATATTAGCTAATAGGCCATGACCAAAGGGGGTTGGTAAATGGCCAGGGACGACACTGGGGGATGCTGGGACTAGAGCTGGGTCTCCTCTGGTCTGGAAGAGGAGAGCATAAGTTGCAGATGCTACCTAATGGGGCAGAGTTGTGACCAGCAAAGTCAGAAAAATGCAGGGACCCGGGGAGAGCTGAGCCTTGGGCATGGAATAACAGCCTGAGACTCAGACAGTGCTCCTGGGGTGCGGGGAGATGCCTGGGAAGATGGACACAGAGAGAGACTTGGGGGTTGGGGGCAGCAAATCAGATCTGAGTCTGCCATGCGGTACAGCAGTACAAAGTCCAGTAGGAGTGTGGATATGGATCCCTCTTCTCCAGGGTCCCATGGAGACCCCAGCTGGGATCCTGCATTCAGCTCCAGATTCCTCAGTCCCAGATGTTTCTCCTAGAACAAGGAGCGGGGTGATTCCTCTGCTGTGGTGCAAGTGTGCCTGGGATCCCTTGTTCATCTCTTGGGGGTTCTGTGATTCCAAAGGGACAGGATCATGGTTTGAGGGGTCTCCTTTAGAAAGAGGGAGCTGTATCCAGGATCTGGTGATTTTGATCTGTGGCTCTCTTATCATTGCAAGGACAATAATGACACTAGGGCTTGTTCTATTCAGCTAACATTCTCCTGAGGGATCCTTGGAGGGATCCTGAGCCCTTTATCCTCTGTGAGGAACTCCCAGAGCACTCACTGCAGCCTGGAGTGAGGTCGGAGAGGGAAAGACTTGGGATTATTGCACTGGGTGGGGTGTCTCCGACCCTACCCTTCTCCCAGTGTAATGTAACATTTTAGCTGTGATAGAGGAAAGGGCACATTCATTCCAGGCAAGGCATTCAAAGGGCATGTCTGATCGGCTGCCCGCGATCTCCTGCACCAGCACTACCCGCTACTCTCTGGTGCTGGCTGAAGGAGCTGCATGTTCCTCTCCTAAGGAGAAGCTGATGCTCTTTTCTAATATGCTCTCTCTTCCTGCTGCAGCTCACGCTCTTGCTAACCCTGGAGGACAAGCTGCACCGACAGTTGAGCTATGACCTGCTGCCAAGTAGGTGTATTTATAATTACCATTTCCTATTATTGACCTAGCAGTTGTGCCTGAGGGCCCTGAGCAGGGTTAGGCCCCCATGGCACAAGGCCATGCTCAGATTTACAGGAGAACATGGTCCTTACTCCAAAGAGCTCACAGGCTGTTTACAACCTGGTTTCCTTTCCTCTCTGTACTGGAGGAGGAAGTCTGAACCCTGCCAGCCAGGTGCAGGGTCCTGCCCACCTGTGTCCCCAGAGCATTGGGTGTCCGGAGCTCACAGCCTTTGGGAGCATAGTGGAATGGCCATTAGGAACATTTATAGAATCATAGAAGATTAGGGTTGGAAGGGACTTCAGGAAGTATCTAGTCCCACCCCCTGCTCAAAGCAGGACCAACCCCAACTAAATCATCCCAGCCAGGGCTTTGTCAAGCCTGACCTTAAAAACCTCTAAGGAAGGAGATTCCACCACCTCCCTAGGTAACTCATTCACATTATCCTGATTAGAATTTCACCTCTGCACCCCAGTACTGTGACACCTGTCAAGAGAAGAGGAAGTAGGTAGTTTCTCCCCTGAGACAGCAGCCTTTTTCTGCAGCTTTAGTAAAGGGGAAAAGTCCATGGCTGAGTGATGAGCTGCCCTTGTACGGTGTGAAAGTTTGGGCCATTCATCCTGGCTCTGCTGCAGAGCCCGGAAGTGCTTCTCTTCAGAGCATGCTCAGTCCCAGCCCGACTCATGGGAAAGACAGGAGCCCTCTGGAGGAAAGTGCATCTATCTTTATCTAGCACCCTGGAGTCAGAGTTCTTTATCTGGCCTCACAGACAGCCGAAAAGCCCAGGGCCAGGGATCTCCCTGCACAAGACTTGGTATCATAAAAGGCCCTTTTTGGTTTCTGAGCCAAAATGAGCTAAGAATGTCAAAAGAGCGTTCTGTGAGATGACCATATTTTGCCTGGTTTGGGAGTGGAACCTGGCAAAGCTCATTCCACCCGGCACTTGGCGTGAGGCCCACTCGGTGCACACCTACACACTCTGTCTGCCCCATAGTCGCATGGGCTGGTGCTCAGCCAGCCCTAGGCTCACTCCATCTGTGTCCCCAAAGCCAAATATGTCAGCAAAAGCTTCCAGCTGGACTGTGTGCCAGGAGAGGTGCTCTCTGGAGCTGCATGAATTTCCTGTTCTCACAGTTAACCCTGTTTCTGCAGCTGACAGTTCCAAGGGCTTGGCCTCAGAGCTGGTGCACTACGGATTCATCCATGAGGTGAGCCTCCTCCCTTCTCCTTTAGAATCTGTGTGGCTCCCTCGGGCAAGGATCTGCTGCCAATATATTAACACAGGACTCTCTAATTCTCCACAACACCCTATACCTCAGGGGCACGAGGGCTGCCGAGGGCGAGGACCTGGGCCTGCGGAGTCCACTCACTTATTTTCCCATTTATGCAAGCTTGTTCTTATGACTGTGATCAGGGTCAGACAGGGCCAGTTTATGGTTGCATGATGAACCCACTACTTTTTACCACCCTGCCACTCTATGCCTATCTGCTTTGCTCAGGCCTCGCTCCAGGCTGCTCCAGTGACAGGTGTAGCCACATTATCATGGCATAAGGCACACAGTGAGTGGGACCAAATTTAAAAATGATTCTGGAGTATGAAACTAGAAGAGCTGCCTAGATCAAAGAGCCCAGATGAGACTCTTTGCCACCTCCTGCCTCCCTCAGAGAAGCACCCAAGCCTGCTGCTGCCCCAAACAGCAGTCACTGACCTACACTGCAGTTTTCTACCTGGCCAGAAGATGGAATCAATTCCCTCACCATCAAACTTGTGCACAGCACATTTCTCTTCAGTGGCCCCAGAGCTAGGGAGGGGCCAGCTAGTTCAGCAGTCCAGAGCCAGGGGAATGCAGATGCTTCGAGTAGCAGAGCAGCCTGGAGGAAGCCTGGCTAGGAGGAAGCACTTATTTTTGCCAAAAAATGGTGTCACGTTTTGGCCACGAGTTGGGAATTTGGAAACCGTAAGTGAAGTCTGGGAGAATTCCTCAATCTGAATCCTGACCCTACCCAAGCAGTTAGTCAGCTCCTTTGACAAACAACTTTATCTGCTGGGCACTTGCAATACAGTGCATTTATACTTCATTCCTGGACGAGCATTTCTGGAAAATATGTGGCTCCTGGTACAATCCGTTGATTCGAAAGTCAAACAATTTTCTGTTAAGAAGCAGAGAGAAAAGTCTTTTACAAGTTGGTGATTTTGTGGGTGTCGTGGTGTGTGTGATCCTCTGCGGCAGGGAAATTAACCAATCCTTCCTTCACTTGGGTAGGAGAATGTTACCAGGAGGCTCCTGGCAATCCAATGACCTCTCTACAGCATCAGTTGCTCTGCTTACCTTACCTTTGTCTCTCTGGATCTCCACAGCCCTGTACATCTGCAGTCATGCTCACCAGGTCTTCTCTTCTCTTTGCTAAGGTAGAGACATGAGGTGATAGTGAGGATTAGATGCAGGGAGTGCTCTCAGCTGCACCAAGCCTAATTAATCTGCTGATTCCTTTCTCCTAGGATGACTGTGAAATGCTGGCCAACTTCCTAGAAAATGCTTTTCACAAGCACCGGTCTCCTCCCTTGTGAGTCACCCCGATAAGTTCTGGGCAGACAGGTGCCCCCAAAGGAGGATGGGAACTGTGCCAGGCCAGAAGGAACTGTAGGGCTCTTTGATCAGGCTTTCCACTGCAGAGGTGACCTTGCTATTTGTTCCTGTCTGTATCTCTACTGTCCATCCAGTGTGATTCAGAATGAAAATGGCAAGAAGAGAAAGGACCAGCAAACATGAGGCATTACCAAGAACCTGCCAAGAATGTGCTCTCTAGTCTCCACTTCTGAAGGAGGCCAGGGTGAGCGGTGAGGTGGTTTTAGGAGTGGAGGATCATGCAGGAAGCTTTTGGTTGGCAGGGTTTTTGAAGATGCAAGAGCCCACATTTGGTAAATTTACCTCTGGGAGCAAAAAGCACCTTCCCTGTGGGTATTGGGGCCCATCACTTTGCTTCTTCAGCTGGAAGTGGTCACAGCAGGGGGTGAAAGAGTGGGGGGAAGTGTAGGTTTGGGAGGATCTTGAGCAGTTTCCTGTCTGCCATATTCCACCCCTTTTCCAGACCTGATTCCTCCTGCTCTGCTGGATTCCCCCAGGGCAAAGGAGCCATTGCGATGCCTTATAATAAGAACTGGACTCCCTCTGCTAGGCTGAGGAGAGGACACTGTGAGCTTGACTGAAAGGGCATGGGAAGAAATTGCAGGAATCCAGAACCATCAGGTGGTTCATAAAATATGGACCAACAGAACCATTACTGATGCTGAGCACAGCCTGTGTCATTTCAGTTAGTGAATTTTTGGAAGGCTAAGAGACAAAGTCCTAGGGAAAAGCCTTGATGTCTCTTCTCTGTTTCTCCTGTGAAATGTGGAATTTCCATCATTAGACGGGAGAATGGGGGCAAATATAGCTGCTGATTTGTCAGGTTCAAGGTTGGTGTATTATGCAAATAGGAATTGTGTATCAGCCGCTGTGCCATGCTGCTCTGCCTGCACATTGCTGCTCTGGGTGTACTGTTCACACTATGCCATATGAGCCAGACTGCACTGACTGTATCATGCTATGCTGACTTTCTTACACTGTGCCTGATTCCCTGTCCAGTACTGTCTGTGTATGCTTTGCCAAGCAGCACAGACTTCATCATAGTATGCTGGGTTTGCCGTGCTAAGCTGCTTTGCCAAGCTGTCTTGGCTGTTTAATTACATGGGTTTTCCAAGTTGTGCTAACTTTGCAGATACAGACATTTCAATGAATCAACTGAAAAGAACAAACCGCATCACAAAACATGATAACTGAGTGACCCACTTGGAGTTTTTGTGGATTGTTTACTCTCCCCATTACACAAAGAAGGGGTAAAGTAGCTTCCTCCATGTCCAACTGGCTTATCCAGAGTCAGGTACATTGAAATGCTGAACAAATTAGGTGGAGAAACATTCCCCTAATGCTCGGTTCAGTGGGGCTTCTCACTCTTTCTGCTTATGCCAGGACAAGTCTGGGCTTGAGTCTATGGAAATGCTGAAAGCTTTCTTTGTGCTGTGCTTGCTTCATGTCCCTGATGGAGCAATTAGCTCTAGTTCAGCTCCTAGGTTTTCCCCTTGGTGATTTCTTTGTATAACTAACAAGTTACAGCTTGATTTCTCTAGAGAATTTTTGTGCCAGTGACTTTGCTGTGTTCTGCAGTGGTGTATTCGTTCGCTAACCTCTACACAATTCCTAGAGTACATGATGCATTAGGCAAGGACGATCTGAGGTTAAGGGCTTGGCTACACTCGAAACTTCAAAGCGCTGCCGCGGCAGAGTTTTGAAGTGTGAGTGTGGTCCCAGCACTGCACATACTCCACCTCATGGGGATTAGCTTGCAGCGCTGGGAGCCACGCTCCCAGCGCTGCAGCACTGTTTACACTGGCGCTTTACAGCGCTGTATCTTGCAGTGCTCAGGGGGGTGTTTTTTTCACACCCCTGAGCGAGAAAGTTGCAGTGTTGTAAAACGCCAGTGTAGCCAAGGCCTGAGGAATGAAGCCCCACACCCTGAAAGAGCTCCAGCTCGTAAAACAAAACAAAACACTGCAGTCTGTCTGCTCAGCACCAAGGATTCTTGTGATTTTTTTCCTCAACACCCTTCCCCTCCTCCAAAGTATTTTTTTCTGGCAGAAGAACTCATTAAAAAAAATCAAGTGCAAAACAAGCCAAAGGGCTTATAATCGATGTCCTAGGTACTTATATGGCCCCTATCCACCTAGTATCTGAGTGCCTCACACTCTTTAAATACAATGCTATGTGATTCACATTTGTGAGCCTGTATCTCATTCTGTAAGTGTGAAAAGGCACATGTCCAAAAGGGAAAGCTTCCAATCTGTATTAACTGACTGATTTAAGTCTGCCAATCTTTTGCATCTGGTTTCCAATTTATTTCATGCTCACATGAACACTATACCAGGATTCACAAGACTAGAACAGGGTTCAAAAAAGGACTAGGTAAGTTCATAGAGGATAGGTCCATCAATGGCTATTAGCCAAGATGGGCAAGAATGGTGTCCCTAGCCTCTGTTTGCCAGAAGCTGGGAATGGGTGACAGGGGATGGATCACTTGATGATTCCCTATTCTGTTCATTCCCTTTGGGGCACCTGGCATAGGCCACTGTCAGAAGACAGGATACTGGGCTAGATGGACCTTTGGTCTGACCCACTGTGGCTGTTCTTATGTTCACATACAAGATGCTGAGCTGGTTGGTTTCTTCAAAATTAAAAAACAAATCTGAATTTTGATCTTACTTCTACCATTTTGCCACAATTAATTGTGACCCAACCTCTTCTGCAAAAATACATTTTAAGTAGATTTGTAGATTATAAAGTCATCGGGGCTTACTGTGATCATATAGCCCAGGGGTTCCCAAACTGTGAGCTGTGGCACGCAGTCTCAGGTGGTCTGCCATCATGGGCGGAGTTTTGGAGGGCAGGGAGGAGGATCTGTAACACCGGACACTTTGTGCATCCAGGTCAGTTTCTTTATGTGGGCTGAGTAAGGGGAGGTCAGAACAGCTCCTGATGCCTCACAGCACAGCCCATGTGGGGAAAATGACCTGGAGGCACAGAGAATCTGTAAAAGCAGCAAAGAGTCTTATGGCACCTTATAAACAGACATATTGGAGCATGAGCTTTCGTGGGCGAATACCCACTTCGTCAGATGCATGAGAACCTGGCATCACCACTCACCCGCCCTCGCCCCTGAGACCCACAGGGGATGGGGGGGAACAGAGGAATGTTCTGGGAGGGCAAGTGGCAATGCCCAGTGCTCTGTTCATCCTGATCTGTTTCTTCAGTCTCTAAGCTCACGGAGTTGTAGTTCTTGGTGGCTGCAAACCACTGGGTGCTGATGGGCATCGCCTGGCCTGACTCAGCATGCACACAGCAACAAGGAGCGGAGCCACTCTCACGGTGCCACCTAGAGGGGGTACCTACGGACTATGCACAGGTGGGGTGGGGGTAGCTCAGTACATAGACGGGTCTCACAGCAACAGCATTCCCTTGGACACAACCCCTCCTGACACCCTTGGCTACATCCCTTTCTGGCACACAGCCCCAGGCTATCCCCCTGCCCGCACCCAGCTCCTAGCTACCCCCCCTCCTCCTGCACCAAGTTACCCCCTGCCTGCACCCTGGGTTACTGCCTCCCTGCACCCAGCCACCAGCTCCCTGAGCTACTGCCCACCTGCATCCTGAGCTACCCCCTCACTCACACCCAGCCCCTAGTAACCCCCTTCCCTGCACTCTGACCTACTCCCTGCTTACACCCAGCTCCTAGCAACCCTGAGCTACCCCTTCCCTGCACCCTGAGCTGCCCCCTGCCCCCACACAGCTCCTAGCTACCCCCTCCCTGCCCCCCCGCCCCCACACAGCCCCTCCCTGCCCCCACACAGCCCCTAGCCACCCCCTCCCTGCACCCTGAGCTGCCCCCTGCCCGCACACAGCCCCTCGCTATCCCCTCCTTGCCCCCTGCCTGTACACAGCCCCTAGCTACCCGCTCCCTGCCCCCCCACCCACACACAGCCCCTTGCTGCCCCCCCCACCTGCACCCTGAGCTACCCCCTCACTCACACCCAGCCCCTAGTAACCCCCCTCCCTGCACCCTGACCTACTCCCTGCTTACACCCAGCTCCTAGCAACCCTGAGCTACCCCTTCCCTGCACCGAGCTGCCCCCTGCCCCCACACAGCTCCTAGCTACCCCCTCCCTGCCCCCCCCGCCCCCACACAGCCCCTCCCTGCCCCCACACAGCCCCTAGCCACCCCCTCCCTGCACCCTGAGCTGCCCCCTGCCCGCACACAGCCCCTCGCTATCCCCTCCTTGCCCCCTGCCTGTACACAGCCCCTAGCTACCCGCTCCCTGCCCCCCCACCCACACACAGCCCCTTGCTGCCCCCCACCTGCACCCTGAGCTACCCCCTCACTCACACCCAGCCCCTAGTAACCCCCCTCCCTGCACCCTGACCTACTCCCTGCTTACACCCAGCTCCTAGCAACCCTGAGCTACCCCTTCCCTGCACCCTGAGCTGCCCCCTGCCCCCCACACAGCTCCTAGCTGCCCCCACACAGCCCCTCCCTGCCCCCTCACCCGCACACAGCCCCTCGCTGTCCCCTCCCTGCCCCCTGCCAGCACACAGCCCCTCCCTACCCCCTCCCGGCCCTCCCACCCACACACAGCCCCTCGCTGCCCCCCCCACCTGCACACAGCCCCTCGCTGCCCCCTCACTGCACCCTGAGCTACCCCCGGCCCCCACATAGCCCCTTGCTGCCCCCAACCCACACATAGCCCCTCACTGCCCCCCTTGTCCCCCTACAGCCCCTGGCCACCCCCTCCCTGCACCCTGAGTTACCCCTGCCCCCACACAGCCCCTAGCCACCCCCTCCCTGCACCGAGCTACCCCCTGCCCCCACACAGCCCCTAGCCACCCCCTCCCTGCACCCTGAGCTGCCCCCTGCCCGCACCCAGCCCCTCGCTATCCCCTCCCTGCCCCCTGCCTGCACACAGCCCCTAGCTACCCGCTCCCTGTCCTCCCACCCGCACACAGCCCCTTGCTGCCCCCCCACCTGCCCCCCCACCCACACACAGCCCCTCGCTGACCCCCCACCTGCACCCTGAGCTACCCCCTGCCCCCACATAGCCCCTTGCTGCCCCCCACCCGGACATAGCCCATCGCTGCCCCCCCTTGCCCCCAGCCACCCCCTCCATGCCCCCTGAGCTACCCCCTGCCCCCAGACAGCCCCTAGCCACCCCCTCCCTGGACCCTGAGCTATCCCCTGCCCCCACACAGCCCCTCGCTGCCCCCCCACGTACACATAACCCCTCGCTGCCCCCTCACTGCACCCTGAGCTACCCCCTGCCCCCACATAGCCCCTCGCTGCCCCCCACCCGCACATAGCCCATCGCTGCCCCCCTTGCCCGCCTACAGCCCCTAACCACCCCCTCCCTGCCCCCTGAGCTACCCCCTGCCCCCACACAGCCCCTAGCCACCCCCTCCCTGCACCCTGAGCTGCCCCCTGCCCCCACACAGCCCCTAGCCACCCCCTCCCTGCACCCTGAGCTGCCCCCTGTCCTCACACAGCCCTTAGCCACCCCCTCCCTGCACCGAGCTGCCCCCTGCCCCCACACAGCCCCTAGCCACCCCCTCCCTGCACCCTGAGCTGCCCCCACACAGCCCCTCACTATCCCCTCCCTGCCCCCTGCCCACACACAGCCCCTCGCTGCCCCCACACCTGCACCCTGAGCTACCCCCTGCCCCCACACAGCCCCTCGCTATCCCCTCCCTGCACCCTGAGCTCTCCCCTGCCCCCACATAGCCCCTAGCCACCCCTTCCCTGCACCCTGAGCTGCCCCCTGCCCCCACACAGCCCCTCGCTATCCCCTCCCTGCACCGAGCTGCCCCCTGCCCCCACATAGCCCCTAGCCACCCCTTCCCTGCACCCTGAGCTACCCCCTGCCCCAACACAGCCCCTAACCACCCCCTCCCTGCACCCTGAGCTGTCCCCTGCCCCCACACAGCCCCTAGCCACCCCCTCGCTGCACCCTGAGCTGCCCCCTGCCCCCACACAGCCCCTAGCCACCCCCTCCCTGCACCAAGCTGCCCCCTGGCCCCACACAGCCCCTAGCCACCCCCTCCCTGCACCCTGAGCTGCCCCCACACAGCCCCTTGCTATCCCCTCCCTGCCCCCTGCCCGCACACAGCCCCTCGCTGCCCCCCACCTGCACACAGCCCCTCGCTGCCCCCGTACCTGCACCCTGAGCTACCCCCTGCCCCCACATAGCCCCTCGCTGTCCCCCCACCTGCACACAGCCCCTCGCTATCCCCTCCCTGCACCCTGAGCTGCCCCCTGCCCCCACATAGCCCCTAGCCACCCCCTCCCTGCACCGAGCTGCTCCCTGCCCCCACATAGCCCCTAGCCACCCCTTCCCTGCACCCTGAGCTGTCCCCTGCCCCCACACAGCCCCTAGCCACCCCCTCCCTGCACCCTGAGCTACCCTCTGCCCGCACACAGAAACTCGCTATCCCCTCCCTGCACCCTGAGCTGCCCCCTGCCCCCACATAGCCCCTAGCCACCCCCTCCCTGCACCCTGAGCTGCCCCCTGCCCCCACACAGCCCCTAGCCACCCCCTCCCTGCACCGAGCTACCCTCTGCCCGCATACAGAACCTCCCTATCCCCTCCCTGCACCCTGAGCTGCCCCCTGCCCCCACATAGCTCCTAACCACCCCCTCCCTGCACCCTGAGCTGCCCCCTGCCCCCACATAGCCCCTACCCACCCCCTCCCTGCACCCTGAGCTACCCTCTGCCTGCACACAGAACCTCGCTATCCCCTCCCTGCACCCTGAGCTGCCCCCTGCCCCCACACAGCCCCTAGCCACCCCCTCCCTGCACCCTGAGCTGCCCCCTGCCCCCACATAGCCCCTAGCCACCCCCTCCCTGCACCCTGAGCTGCCCCCTGCCCCCACATAGCCCCTAGCCACCCCCTCCCTGCACCCTGAGCTGCCCCCTGCCCCCACATAGCCCCTAGCCACCCCCTCCCTGCACCCTGAGCTGCCCCCTGCCCCCACATAGCCCCTAGCCACCCCCTCCCTGCACCCTGAGCTGCTCCCTGCCCCCACACAGCCCCTAGCCACCCCCTCCCTGCACCCTGAGCTGCCCCCTGCCCCCAAATAGCCCCTAGCTACACCCTCCCTGCACCCTGAGCTGCCCCCTGCCCCCACACAGCCCCTAGCCACCCCCTCCCTGCACCCTGAGCTGCCCCCTGCCCCCACACAGCCCCTAGCCACCCCCTCCCTGCACCCTGAGCTGCCCCCTGTCCTCACACAGCCCTTAGCCACCCCCTCCCTGCACCGAGCTGCCCCCTGCCCCCACACAGCCCCTAGCCACCCCCTCCCTGCACCCTGAGCTGCCCCCACACAGCCCCTCACTATCCCCTCCCTGCCCCCTGCCCACACACAGCCCCTCGCTGCCCCCACACCTGCACCCTGAGCTACCCCCTGCCCCCACACAGCCCCTCGCTATCCCCTCCCTGCACCCTGAGCTCTCCCCTGCCCCCACATAGCCCCTAGCCACCCCTTCCCTGCACCCTGAGCTGCCCCCTGCCCCCACACAGCCCCTCGCTATCCCCTCCCTGCACCGAGCTGCCCCCTGCCCCCACATAGCCCCTAGCCACCCCTTCCCTGCACCCTGAGCTACCCCCTGCCCCAACACAGCCCCTAACCACCCCCTCCCTGCACCCTGAGCTGTCCCCTGCCCCCACACAGCCCCTAGCCACCCCCTCGCTGCACCCTGAGCTGCCCCCTGCCCCCACACAGCCCCTAGCCACCCCCTCCCTGCACCAAGCTGCCCCCTGCCCCCACACAGCCCCTAGCCACCCCCTCCCTGCACCCTGAGCTGCCCCCACACAGCCCCTTGCTATCCCCTCCCTGCCCCCTGCCCGCACACAGCCCCTCGCTGCCCCCCACCTGCACACAGCCCCTCGCTGCCCCCGTACCTGCACCCTGAGCTACCCTCTGCCCCCACATAGCCCCTCGCTGTCCCCCCACCTGCACACAGCCCCTCGCTATCCCCTCCCTGCACCCTGAGCTGCCCCCTGCCCCCCACATAGCCCCTAGCCACCCCCTCCCTGCACCGAGCTGCTCCCTGCCCCCACATAGCCCCTAGCCACCCCTTCCCTGCACCCTGAGCTGTCCCCTGCCCCCACACAGCCCCTAGCCACCCCCTCCCTGCACCCTGAGCTACCCTCTGCCCGCACACAGAAACTCGCTATCCCCTCCCTGCACCCTGAGGTGCCCCCTGCCTCCACATAGCCCCTAGCCACCCCCTCCCTGCACCCTGAGCTGCCCCCTGCCCCCACACAGCCCCTAGCCACCCCCTCCCTGCACCGAGCTACCCTCTGCCCGCATACAGAACCTCCCTATCCCCTCCCTGCACCCTGAGCTGCCCCCTGCCCCCACATAGCTCCTAACCACCCCCTCCCTGCACCCTGAGCTGCCCCCTGCCCCCACATAGCCCCTACCCACCCCGTCCCTGCACCCTGAGCTACCCTCTGCCCGCACACAGAACCTCGCTATCCCCTCCCTGCACCCTGAGCTGCCCCCTGCCCCCACACAGCCCCTAGCCACCCCCTCCCTGCACCCTGAGCTGCCCCCTGCCCCCACATAGCCCCTAGCCACCCCCTCCCTGCACCCTGAGCTGCCCCCTGCCCCCACATAGCCCCTAGCCACCCCCTCCCTGCACCCTGAGCTGCCCCCTGCCCCCACATAGCCCCTAGCCACCCCCTCCCTGCACCCTGAGCTGCCCCCTGCCCCCACATAGCCCCTAGCCACCCCCTCCCTGCCCCCTGAGCTGCTCCCTGCCCCCACACAGCCCCTAGCCACCCCCTCCCTGCACCCTGAGCTGCCCCCTGCCCCCAAATAGCCCCTAGCTACACCCTCCCTGCACCCTGAGCTGCCCCCTGCCCCCACACAGCCCCTAGCCACCCCCTCCCTGCACCCTGAGCTACCCTCTGCCCGCACACAGCCCCTCGCTATCGCCTCCCTGCACCCTGAGCTGCCCCCTGCCCCCACATAGCCCCTAGCCACCCCCTCCCTGCACCCTGAGCTGCCCCCTGCCCCCACATAGCCCCTAGCCACCCCCTCCCTGCACCCTGAGCTACCCTCTGCCCGCACACAGAACCTCGCTATCGCCTCCCTGAACCTCGCTATCCCCTCCCTGCACCCTGAGCTGCCCCCTGCCCCCACACAGCCCCTAGCCACCCCCTCCCTGCACCCTGAGCTGCCCCCTGCCCCCACATAGCCCCTAGCCACCCCCTCCCTGCACCCTGAGCTACCCTCTGCCCGCACACAGAACCTCGCTATCCCCTCCCTGCACCCTGAGCTGCCCCCTGCCCCCACATAGCCCCTAGCCACCCCCTCCCTGCACCCTGAGCTGCCCCCTGCCCCCACATAGCCCCTAGCCACCCCCTCCCTGCACCCTGAGCTACCCTCTGCCCCCACATAGCCCCTAGCCACCCCCTCCCTGCACCCTGAGCTGCCCCCTGCCCCCACACAGAACCTCGCTATCCCCTCCCTGAACCTCGCTATCCCCTCCCTGCACCCTGAGCTGCCCCCTGCCCCCACATAGCCCCTAGCCACCCCCTCCCTGCACCCTGAGCTGCCCCCTGCCCCCACATAGCCCCTAGCCACCCCCTCCCTGCACCCTGAGCTGCCCCCTGCCCCCACATAGCCCCTAGCCACCCCCTCCCTGCACCCTGAGCTGCCCCCTGCCCCCACATAGCCCCTAGCCACCCCCTCCCTGCACCCTGAGCTGCCCCCTGCCCCCACATAGCCCCTAGCCACCCCTTTCCTGCACCCTGAGCTGCCCCCTGCCCCCACATAGCCCCTAGCCACCCCTTTCCTGCACCCTGAGCTGCCCCCTGCCCCCACATAGCCCCTAGCCACCCCCTCCCTGCACCCTGAGCTACCCTCTGCCCGCACACAGAACCTCGCTATCCCCTCCCTGCACCCTGAGCTGCCCCCTGCCCCCACATAGCCCCTAGCCACCCCCTCCCTGCACCCTGAGCTGCCCCCTGCCCCCACATAGCCCCTAGCCACCCCCTCCCTGCACCCTGAGCTACCCTCTGCCCCCACATAGCCCCTAGCCACCCCCTCCCTGCACCCTGAGCTGCCCCCTGCCCCCACACAGAACCTCGCTATCCCCTCCCTGAACCCTGAGCTGCCCCCTGCCCCCACATAGCCCCTAGCCACCCCCTCCCTGCACCCTGAGCTGCCCCCTGCCCCCACATAGCCCCTAGCCACCCCCTCCCTGCACCCTGAGCTGCCCCCTGCCCCCACATAGCCCCTAGCCACCCCTTTCCTGCACCCTGAGCTGCCCCCTGCCCCCACATAGCCCCTAGCCACCCCTTTCCTGCACCCTGAGCTGCCCCCTGCCCCCACACACCCCTCTCCCTGCACCCTGAGCTGCCCCCCACCCGCACACAGCCCGTCGCTGCCCCCCCGAGCTGCCTCGCTGCTCTCCGGGCCGAGCCCTCCCAGCCCCACGCCGCCGAACACCCCAACGTCAACCACGGCAGGCGCCCCCACCCAGCAGTCACGGGACCAGACATTGACCCCTCTCAGCTCCCGTCCGAGCTGGGGGAAGGCGGGGCTTCTCACTAGCTTGGCCCCCGCCTCCCTCGGAAGTAGCGGGCGGAGCCAGAGAGCCAGGCCTCGCCACTCCGCCCCTTCGGGCAGCGAGGCAGTTCTCGCGAGAGTTCGCGCCTAAAGCGGCCTCTGGTTAGATACCGCGAGAGTTCCCCTCCGCTCCGCGCAGGCGCTGACCTTTCGCGAGATTCCCGCCGAGGAGGGGCGGCGACGGGACCCAGGGCCGGCTGGACAAGATGGCGACGACGACTACTATCACCCTGGTGAGTGGTGGGCCCTTCTCCGCGCGGGGAGCGGCCCCGGGGACCCCCTGCGGCTCCCGGCGCCGGGCACTGCGGGGCCGTTTGAGCCCTGTCCCCCCGCCGAGCCCGACGGGGCGGGGCGCAAGCTGCAGGCCGCGCAGCGCCGCTGCGGTTCTCAGCCCGCCGGGCGTCTCCTGCGGGGCGCGCGGCGCGGCCCGGCCCGGCCCGGCCCGAGGGTGAAGCCGCCGCGTTCCGCCCGCCTGTGGGACTCGGGAGCCGGCACGCGCTGGGCGCCTTAGTGCGAGCTGGTTCCTGGCCCCGTTACAAGTCTCCGCGCCATTGGGGGGGGGGGTAAGGAAAAGTGCCCGTGAGGCTCGTGCTAGAACGGGTCGTGGGTAACACGCTGACGTCACTGCGCCGTTGTAACGGCCGGAAAGTACCAAGCGGCCCCGCCGTCCGCGGCAGCAGCCGGTGCGTGTGTGGTGATGGATGAAACCCTGGCAGAATAGGGCAGTTTGGTGAGAGCTGTGACGGGCTTTACTGCCTTGTTTAAAGGCAGAGGAGCGGATTCCTGTTCCTCGCTGTGGTCTCACTGTTTGCAGAGAGCGAGTGACTCGTTATTACCGAGAATGGTGCCGAAACGATGGCTTGTCGCTGCCGTTGAGCAGTTACACAAAGTCCTTTGTTCTCCGTTTTGGAGCCACACGTGGAAGAGGTTTAGTTTGATGTTTTTCCAGGAGAAGGTTCTTGCCTGGCCGAAAGAGGATTTTCTGTTTGGAGACTCCATGGTCCTTTTCTCTAGCAACCTCCGAAGATGACAAGAATTCTGCCTAGCGATAATATACAGTGGAGAAGTGTACTAGAGATGTACGGCAGAGGCTCTGTGTAGAGTTTGGGGCTTATGCGGTGTGCTCTGCATTGTGAAATGTCAGGAGGAAAGCTGCAGAATTTGTGAAATGTGAACATAGCAGGGAAGAAGTGTATGCTGTTGGGTTAACTAATAGGGAGGAAATTGTGCGTCCTTCTGGCTCTGCTCCTAAAAAGAAAAAAATGGGGTCTAAAGATAATTCCTATTCTGTGTGGTTGCTATTTCATTGGGGTTTTCCCTTAATTGAACTTTTTTTTCTGAATGTGTGTTCATTAATTTTACACTGCTGCATACATTTTAATTTTCTTCAAAATACATGAGGTCCTATTGGCATCAGTATTCACCCTTTTCACTATTGTTTTCATAGTTGTCACATTGTCTGTGTCAGTATTCTACAAAGATACTTTCCCTTATATGTGGTGGCCTCTTAATTTTCTCTTTGCTGTTTAATTCACTTTCTGCAGATACTTCATATTGGGAGCTTAGCAGTGGTGTCCCGTTGAAATCAGAATGGAACATGGCAACGTGCCTGGAACACTGGGCAACACTGGAGGCATGTGTGGCCAGATGTCCCTGGCATGTTGAGCAGTAGAGAAGCAATTAATGACGTGGTAGTTCCCAGGCAGTAATAGTTTTATAGTACTCTGCTGTTCTTCCATTTTCAGCAGGTGTTATGTGGGGAGAAGAGACAAATTACTTGATTGTGTTTCCTCCTTGTTCTGTCACCAAAAGGTGCAGCACAGTTAGTGGCTAAGTTCTTAGTAACTCATTGTGCTATTTGCAAACAGCACTGGCATGATCCTGTATATATTAGAACACACTCCAAAATAAGAGACCCAGAAGTGGGGGAGGTGACTTTTTTCAGGAACAGAAGTCTAGATAAGAGGCATGAGAGAAGCAAAGATGGAAATGTATTGCTCAGTTTTAGGGTGGCTGTTTTGAGCTTCTTTTTGTGAATAGTGATTGGATATTTAGAATGGCATCCAAAAGAAATTCTGAAATAAAATGTTCCTGATACAGACTTTAGAATTCTGCATGACGCTGTCACTGTTAGTGTATGAGCTCTTCCAACAAGACCAAAATCAAATAGAAGCCTTACATATCTACTCTTTATTTTGCTTTCTTTTCTTGGAAGTGGACGAGCATTCTGCCCAAGCATTGGCTAGGTGTTGGGATCATTGTTGGAGGAAGACATCAAGGAATCTGACAGAAGTGCACCATAGACTTTTGGTTGACTGAGGAACAGCTTTGGGACCATAGCAATGCAGAATCACTTAATTTTGAGTACTTGTGGTACCTTAGAGACTAACAAATTTATTTGAGCATAAGCTTTTGTGGACTAGAATGTATATATATCATCTTACCATATGTTCCATACAGAGGACATGAAAAAGTGGAAGTAGCCATACCATCTGTAAGAGGCTAACTAATTAAGGTGAGCTGTTATCAGCAGGAGAAAAAAAACTTGTAGTGATAATCAAGATGGCCAATTTTAGACAAAAAGAACAGGAGGACTTGTGGCACCTTAGAGACTAACAAATTTATTTCAGCATGAGCTTTCGTGGGCTACAGCTCACTTCTCTGTATGTTTAAATATCTCCGGTCGGTGTGTTCCATTCTATGCCTCTAAAGAAGTGAGCTGTAGCCCACGAAAGCCTATGCTGAAATAAATTTATTAGTCTCTAAGGTGCCACAAGTACTCCTGTTCTTTTTGGAGATACAGACTAACATGGCTGCTACTCTGAAACCTGTTGTCGTGATATATTTCCCCAATCTGAACCATAGAGTCCAAAAAATGGGGTACCAGCATGAATTCCTCTAAGCTTAATTACCAGCTTAGATCTGATAAGCTGCCACCACCCAAAAATATAGTGTTTTGGGGCACTCTGGTCCCCCCAAAAACCTTCCCTGGGGACCCCAAGACCCAGATTCCTTGAGTCTCACAACAAAGGGAAATAAACCATTTCCCTTCACCCTCCTTTCTCCCTCCCAGATCTTTCCCGCCCTGGGTACACTAGGAGATCACCGTGATTCAAACTCCTTGAATCACCACACAGAGAAGTCATGTTTTTTCTCCCCCCACCCCTGCCCAGGCTTTTTCTCACTGGGTTATCCTGGAGAGAGAGAGAGATTCAAGCTCCGTGAATCTAAAACACAGAGGAAATTCACCTTTCCTTCCCCACTCCTCCTTCCCTTCTCCCACCACTTCCCTGGTGAGTACAGACTCAGTTCCTTTGAGCCTTAACAAGGGGAAAAAATTAATCAGGCCTTAAAGAGAAAAATGTTTAATAAAAGTAAGAGTAAAGATAATCACTGTAAATTCAAGATGGAATATTACAGAGTCTTTCAGCTTATAGACACTAGAGAGAAGTCCTCCCGCCCCCAGCACAAAATCCGTCCAGCAAAATACACAATTGCAAATACAGAAAACAATCAAAAGACTATAACCGCCTTTTCTAGTTAATATTCACTATTCTGAATATATAAGAGACTGTAGCAGAGAGATTGGCAAGAAACTTGGTTGCACGTCTGGTCCCTTTCAGGACCCAGAGAGAACAACGCAATACCCAAAAAACACAAACAAAGGCTTCCCTCCACCGAGATTTGAAAGTATCTTGTCTCCTGATTGGTCCTCTGGTCAGCTGTTGCAGGTCAATGTTTGTTAACCCTTTACGGGTGAAAGAGACATTAACCCTTAGCTATCTGTTTATGACACCTGTATATAAAAGGACATTCATTGTGTTAGCTTACAGAGCTTAATTTACATCCCAACAGAGACCTACACATTCCATACCCTCTGTCTGGAGGAAAACCTCAGCTGGTGAAAATTTGTAAATATAGAAGAGTTTCTATAGTGTGAATGTTGCAGCTGTGCACATTGGGGTTCCCAACCATATAACAATTTGAATAATATTGAGTCTGAGCTTGGGACAAGAACCTATCAACCCTCAAAGTGATAACCAGGAATTCTTAAATAATCAATCCATAATCTATAGCTGGTAACTAATATCTTGCTATAGATGGGTAAAACCATCTTTTCAGTATATATAAATCCTTATATAGAATCTGTCCATTTTACAATTATATTGATGACCAGTGTGATACTGGCTTTCGTTTGAAACCTGGCATGGCATTCTTTGGTAAAACAGAATATGCACAGCAGACTCATAAGATTTCTGTAACCACAGCACCCCCTTGCTAGTTGGCATTAAGAGGTTTTTGAGTCACAATCAGCCAGCCTTAATCCATTTAATGTGTGCCTTATTTGTTATTTTATAATGCTAACTTTGTAGTGTGACTGACATGCAGCATGAAGTCAAATACCTTATAAAAGACTAAGCCCTGGTCTACACTACCAACTTATGTCGGTATAACTATGTTGTTCAGGAGTGTGGAAAAGCCACACCCGTGAGGAACACAGTTATACCGACCTAACCTCTGGTGTAGACAGTACTATGTCAGTGGGAGGGCTGCTTCTGTCAGTATAGTTACCGCCTCCCAGGGAGGTGGAGTACCTACACCAATGGGAGAAGTTGTCCCATTGGCATAGGTAGTGTCTTCACTGTTAAGTGTAAGTAAGTACATCTGTTCAGTTACCTTTATCAACCAAACTTGTGTCTCATCAAAAAGTAGAATAAAGTTTCTTTGGCAAGACTTATTTTCAGTAAAACCATATTGACTAGCATTAATTTTTTTCCCATTCTTTAATTCTTTGATTGAATCTCACATTAGCATTTCCATTATTTTGCTGTGGTTGATGTCAGGTTAGCAACCCAGCCTGGGTCATCCTGCTTGCCCTTTATGAGTATTGGTACAACATTAGCACTCTTCTATTCTTCTGGAATTTCCCTGGTGTACCAGGATTTGTTTGAAAATAAATAGCTGGCCAGAGATCTCCTCATCCAACTCTCTTAGGATTCTTGGTGCAAGTTATTTGGGTCTTCTGATTAAAAAATGTTTATCTCTAGTAGATGCTTTTGCGCACACTTACACCTTCACCAGGCTCATCTGTGCTGCTAGGACTAGTAAGACTGGTGGAGTGCTGAACAGGTCCTGGCTCGTGGCATGGCTGAACCTCGTGCTGTATCTCTTCCCTCCTCCTGCCTGTTCATGGAAGGGGTCTCTGTCTTGGGCTCCTCTGAGACATCCGTTGTGGTTACAAAGTGCTGGTGGGGTCCCTGTCAAGTACAGCATGCAGCCCCTTGCAAAAAAAGCAGCTCAGCATCAGATTGATTGCCTCCATGGCCTTGTGCTATGCCTGGCACAGCTCCTTTGTTTTCACACGGCACTGTTCATAGTCATAGAAGATTAAGGTTGGAACAGACTTCAGGAGGTCATCTAGTTCAGTCCCCTGCTCAAAGCAGGGTCAACGTCAACTAAATCATCCCAGCAGAGCTTTCTTTGTCAAGCCGGGCCTTAAAAACCTCTAAGGATGGAAATTCCACCACCTCCCTAGGGAACCCATTCCAGTGCTTCACCACCCTCCTAGTGAAATAGTGTTTCCTAATTTCCAACCTAGACCTCTCCCACTGCAACTTGAGACCATCGCTCCTTGTTCTGTCATCTGCCACCCCTGAGAACAGCTTAGCTCCATCCTCTTTGTTGGAACCCCGGTTCAGGTAGTTGAAGGCTGCTATCAAATCCCCACCTCACTCTTCTGCACACTAAATAAGCCCAGTTCCCTGAGTCTTTTCTCATAAGTCATGTGTCCCAGCCCCCTAATAATTTTTGTTGACCTCCACTGGACTCTCTCCAATTTGTCCACATCCTTTCTGTAGTGGGAGGGTGGAGGTGGGGGTAAAACTGGACGCAGTGCTCCAGATGTGGCCTCACCAGTGCCGAATAGAGGGGAATAATCACTTCCCTTGGTCTGCTGGCAGTGCTACTACTAATGCAGCCTAATATGCTGTTAGCCTTCTTGACAACAAGGGCACACTGTTGACTCATATCCAGCTTCTCATCCACTGTAATCCCCAAGTCCTTTTCTGCAGAACTGCTGCTTAGCCAGTCGGTCCCCAGCCTGTAGCAGTGCATGGGATTCTTCTGTCCTAAGTGCAGGACTCTGCACTTGTCTTTGTTGAACCTCATCAGATTTCTTTTGGCCCAGTCCTCCAATTTGTCTAGGTCACTCTGAACCTTATCCTACCCTCCAACGTATCTACCTCTCCTCCCAGCTTAGTGTCATCCACGAACTTGCTGAGGGTGCAATCCATCCCATCATCCAGATCATTAATGAAGATTCATAGACTCGAGGACTGGAAGGGACCTCGAGGGGTCATCGAATCCAGTCCCCTGTCCTCATGGCAGGACCAAATACTGTCTAGACCATCCCTGATAGACATTTATCTAACCTATTCTTAAATATCTCCAGGGATGGAGATTCCATGACCTCCCTAGGCAATTTATTCCAGTGTTTAACCACCTTGACAGTTAGGAACTTTTTCCTAATGTCCAACCTAAATCTCTCCTGCTGCAGTTTAAGCCCTTTGCTTCTTGTTCTATCATTAGAGACTAAGGTGAACAAGTTTTCTCCCTCCTCCTGATGACACCCTTTTAGATACCTGAAAACTGCTATCATGTCCCCTCTCAGTCTTCTCTTTTCCAAACTAAACAAACCCAGTTCTTTCAGCCTTCTTTCATAGGTCATATTCTCAAGACCTTTAATCATTCTTGTTGCTCTTCTCTGGACCCTCTCCAATTTCTCCACATCTTTCTTGACATGCAGTGCCCAGAACTGGACACATTACTCCAGCTGAGGCCTAACCAGCGCAGAGCAGAGCGGAAGAATGACTTCTCGTGTCTTGTTTACAACACACCTGTTAATGCATCCCAAAATCACGTTTGGCTTTTTTGCAACAGCATCACACTGTTGACTCATATTTAGCTTGTGGTCCACTATAACCCCTAGATCTCTTTCTGCCTTACTCCTTCCTAGACAGTCTCTTCTCATTCTGTATGTGTAAAACTGATTGTTCCTTCCTAAGTGGAGCACTTTGCATTTGTCTTTATTAAACTTCATCTGGTTTACCTCAGACCATTTTTCCAATTTGTCCAGATCATTTTGAATTATGACCCTGTCCTCCAAAGCAGTTGCAATCCCTCCCAGTTTGGTATCATCTGCAAACTTAATAAGCGTACTTTCTACGCCAACATCTAAGTCGTTGATAAAGGTATTGAACAGAGCCGGTCCCAAAACAGACCCCTGCGCAACCCCACTTGTTATACCTTTCCAGCAGGATTGGGAACCATTAATAACTACTCTCTGAGTACGGTTATCCAGCCAGTAATGCACCCACCTTGTAGTAGACCCATCTAAATTGTATTTGCCTAGTTTATCGATAAGGATATCATGCGAGACCGTATCAAATGCCTTACTAAAGTCTAGGTATACCACACCCACCGCTTCTCCCTTATCCACAAGACTCGTTATCCTATCAAAGAAAGCTGTCAGATTGATTTGATACAATTTGTTCTTTACAAATCCATGCTGGCTATTCCTTGTCACCTTACCACCTTCCAAGTGTTTGCAGATGATTTCCTTAATTACTTGCTCCATTATCTTCCCTGGCACAGAAGTTAAACTAACTGGTCTGTAGTTTCCTGGGTTGTTTTTATTTCCCTTTTTGTAGATGGGCACTATATTTGCCCTTTTCCAGTCTTCTGGAATCTCTCCCGTCTCCCATGATTTTCCAAAGATAATAGCTAGAGGCTCAGATAGCTCCTCTGTTAGCTTCTTGAGTATTCTAGGATGTATTTCATCAGGCCCTGGTGACTTGCAGGCATCTAACTTTTCTAAGTGATTTTTAACTTGCTCTTTTTTTATTTTATCTTCTAAACCTACCCTCTTCCCATAAGCATTCACTATGTTAGGCATTCCTTCAGACTTCTCAGTGAAGACCGAAACAAAGAAATCATTAAGCATCTCTGCCATTTCCAAGTTTCCTGTTACTGTTTCTCCCTCCTCACTGAGCAGTGGGCCTACCCTGTCCTTGGTCTTCCTCTTGCTTCTAATGTATTGATAAAAAGTCGTCTTGTTTCCCTTTATTCCCATAGCTAGTTTTGAGCTCATTTTGTGCCTTTGCCTTTCTAATCTTGCCCCTGCAGTCCTGTGTTGTTTGCCTATATTCATCCTTTGTAATCTGACCTAGTTTCCATTTTTTATATGACTCCTTTTTATTTTGTAGGTCATGCAAGATCTCGTGGTTAAGCCAAGGTGGTTTTCTGCCACATTTTCTATCTTTCCTACCCATCGGAATAGCTTGCTTTTGGGCCCTTAATACTGTCCCTTTGAAAAACTGCCAACTCTCCTCAGTTGTTTTTCCCCTCAGTCTTGATTCCCATGGGACCTTACCTATCAGCTCTCTGAGCTTACCAAAATCCGCCTTCCTGAAATCCATGGTCTCTATTTTGCTGTACTCCCTTCTACCCTTCCTTAGAATTGCAAACTCTATGATTTCATGATCACTGTCACCCAAGCTTCCTTCTACTTTCAAATTCTCAATGAGTTCCTCCCTATTTAAGATCAAGTCTAGAACAGCTTCCCCCCTAGTAGCTTTTTCAACCTTCTGAAATAAAAAGTTGTCTGCAATGCAGTCCAAGAACTTATTGGATAGTCTGTGCCCTGTGGTGTTATTTTCCCAACATATATCTGAATAGTTGAAGTCCCTCATGACCACCAAATCTTGGGCTTTGGATGATTTTGTCACTTGATTAAAAAAAGCCTCTTCCACCTGGTTAGGAGGCCTGTAGTAGACTCCTAGCATGACATCACCCT
Organism: Aldabrachelys gigantea; assembly: GCA_026122505.1. NCBI lineage: Eukaryota > Metazoa > Chordata > Testudines > Testudinidae > Aldabrachelys > Aldabrachelys gigantea. The sequence continues at coordinate 299,472,385 of CM047480.1, forward strand.
TGTTTTTTACCCTTTTTAGCCTAACCCAGAGACTCAACATCTGTCTTCTATGTCCATCTCCACCTCAGTCCAAGTGTGTACATTTTTAATATATAAGGCAACACCTCCTCCCTTTTCCCCCTGTCTATCCTTCCTAAGCAAGCTGCACCCATCCACACCAACATTCCAGTCATGTGTATTATCCCACCAAGTTTCAGTGATGCCAACGATGTCATAGTTGTATTTATTTATTAGCACTTCCAGTTTTTCCTGCTTATTACCCATACTTCTTGCATTTGTATATAGGCATCTAAGATACTGGTTTGATCTTGCCTCCCAGTTTTGCCCTGACCCTCCTTTCTCTCCGCCATTATAGTCCATGCTCCCTCTTGTGTCTGATCCATCTCCCAGGTCTCCATGTTCCCCACATACCTGTGGGCTTTGCTTACCTGTCCCCGTCAAACCTAGTTTAAAGCCCTCCTCACTAGGTTAGCCAGTCTGTGTGCAAATAGGATCTTCCCCTCCTCAAAAGGTGAACGCCATCTCTGGCTAGCAGTCCTTCCTTGAATAGCATCCCATGGTCGAGGAAGCCAAAGCCCTCCTGGTGACACCATCTTTGCAGCCAGGCATTCACCTCCATGATGCATCTGTCTCTGCCTGGGCCCCTACCTTTGACAGGAAGAATCAAAGAGAATACCACCTGTGCTCCAAACTCCTTCACCCATACTCCCAGAGCCCTGTAGTCACTCTTGATCTGCTCAGTGTCACACCTTGCAGTATCATTTGTGCCCAAATGGATGAATAGCATGGGGTAGTAGTCAGAGGGCTGGATAATCCTCGACAATGCCTCTGTAACATCTCGGATATGGGCCCCCAGCAGACAGCATACCTCCCAAGATGAAATGTCAGGACGACATATGGGCCCCACTCAGCAGAGAGTCTCTGACCACCACTAACCTACATTTCCTGTTCGCAGTGGTGGCAGCAGAGCTCCCAGCCTTAGGGGTACGAGGGTTCTCCTCCTCTACTGTAGGGGGTGATTCCTTCTCTCCTGTATCAAGAAGAGCATAACAGTTACCTACCACGGCGAGAGGGTTTGGAGCAGGGGTGGAACACTGCCAGCTGCCAGAAATAACCAGCTCCCAGTGTCCACCCTGAGCCATCTCCTCCTCCTCCAACGGTGTGTCAGCAGTCCTGTGTACTGGGACAGCTATCTCAGCTGTCTGCACATGGACACTGTCCAGGAATTGCTCATGTATTCAGATGCTCCTCAACCTAGCCACCTCCTCCTGTAGGTCTCCCACCTGCTGCCTGAGAGATTCCACCAGTAGGCACCTTTCACATTGGATGCCCCCCTAGCCTGGATATCAGTAAGTGGAAATTGCAAGTTAGTCCTTGCAAAACCACACCAGGATCTGGATGGAAGCATCCATGCTCAGGTGCTCTGTCTGGCTACAGGCGCAGGTGGAGGAGACAGAAGCAGTGCTAGCACAGGTGTTGCGGGTCTTCCTAACTGTCGTAAGCCTCGCTCTGTCAAACTCCTTCTCAAACTCCCCTGTCTGCAGCTCCCTGTCCACTCTGCTCCCCTGGTTGCTCTGCCTCTGACTTTTAAATCTTGCTTGCCTAGGTCAGTCCCTCCCCCTCGTGAGTCACACTGGGGAAGGCCAATCAAAGGCAATCAAGGGAACAAGGTCAGGCACTCAGTTCCAACTGTGACAGCAGCTGTAACTGAAACTGAAGTCACCTGAAGTCAGAATCACAATTAAAATTCAAACAGTCAAGCACACTCACTCACACCAACAGCTAGCACTGTTGAACAAAACCAGCCCCTGGGGCACGCTGCTTGATACCAGCTGCCAACTAAACACTGACCCATTGATCACTATCTCTTGAGCCCGACCATCTATCCAGCTTTCTATCCACCTTTATAGTCCATTCATCCTCCCATAGTTTTTTAACCTGCTGGCAAGAATACTGTGGGAGGCCAAATCAAAAGCTTTGCTGAAGTCAAGGTATATCACGTCCATCATTTTCCCCATATCCACAGAACCAGTTATCATATCATAGAAGGCAATCAGGTTGGTCAGGCATGACTTGCCCTTGGCTGTTCCTGATCACGTTCCTCTCCTCCAAGTGCTTCAAAAAGGATTCCTTGAGGACCTGCTCCATGACTTTCCAAGGGACTGAGGTGAGGCTGACCAGTCTGTAGTTCCCTGGATTCTCATTCTTCCCTTTTTCAAGGATGGGCGATACATTTGCCTTTTTCCAGTCATCTGGGACCTCCCCCGTTTGCCATGAGTTTTCAGAGATAATTGCTGGTCCCAGTTTCACCCTTTTCCTTGCATCCCCCAGGCAGTCTTTTTGTAGATGTCCATATTTCTACAGCTGGTCTGTAGCTGTGCTTGCACAGCTTCTTCTCCCCACAGATCCAAGAGATCCAATACCGCCTATTTACTCCAGGCAGGAGTGCGTCAAGTGCACAGAGTCAGCATGGTTGGTTGGGCAGTTGAACGCCATCAGGGCAAGCTACTAGGTGTGCTTGCTGAGGAGGGCAATTAGAAAAAGGCATTTAAAAATAAGCAGGAGGTTTTAAGGGGGAGCGGCAGCTTCCGATCTCTCCCTTGGGCAAAGGTGTTCACAATTGTGACCATGGTGGTCACTATCGCAGGAACTGGGGCATTGTGGGACAACTGCTGGAGGACTGTTACGGTCAACAGAGGTCACAAAGTGAACTATACTTGCACTGCATCAACCTTAGGAGGTTGACCATGTCTCCATGCCTTGTAGGCAGATGGTCTTATTCTGTCACAGTAATGGAGTGCTTAAATCAGCTAGAGAAATGTGAACATAAACATGCACAGATAGGTCAACGCAAGATCATGGAATCATACAAGGTTAGGGTTGGAAGAGACCGCAGGATGTCATCTAGTCCAACCCCCTGCTCAAAGCAAGACCACAGATGAAGTATTTGAGTCAAAAAGTCAAAGATGCCTTACATTGACTTAACTTTATAGTGTAGACCAGGCCATGAATAGAATAGGCCACACTCAACAATTAAACTGGTGTTCAGCATCACCTGGACATCTTAACCTGATATGGCAGTCACAGTCACAAAATGGAGTTCACAGTTTGGCACAGACCTACCACCAATCTGTCACACTTGTCAACACAGGGCCTGAGTGGCTGGAGTATAGATTAGAGCTGGGAAGTTGCTGACTCCTACTGGCTGGAGTGCCTGGGTGTCCATTACTGCCAGTATCACTACACAGTATACTTTTGGGAAAGATTGTTAAGAACAGCTTTTCTACTCAATAGTGCTGGTGAAATGTAGGGAAGCACAAGAGCGTGATTAAAATGCTAGGATTAGCACCTTGACTCTTGAGGAAAAGTATATTATATTTCTAATGACCTTACCTGCTCAGAAGCTGTCTTACATCTTCCTCCAACATTACAGTACCCCCAGCAATGAAATTCCATCTACTGAGTTGGTGCCTATCACCATTGTATCCAAATATCTCCAAAAGATAACTCTGTGATTGTCGTCTTTGTTGGGGAGGATAGTAGCAGCTGTATAATGTAGGTAATTTCTATGAGGATCTGCTGTCAGTTAACAGGAGTTTTGTGTTCAGTACACTCATTAAGAGTATAATTCACTTGTGAGAATTTTTGTGTAGAATTTCTATTTCCAGGGGCTTTTAAATTCTGGCTCAAAATTTTGTGCTGAAACTGGGAACACAGATTCTATGCTGTGGGAGGCTAATGGGTTTAAATTCATTGTATTTTTTTAAAACATATAAATGGGAGTTTTCTGTAAGTGAAAAGTGACTAACAATCTATGTGAGAGATTTTTGCAGCTTGTTGCAACCTGCCTGAATTCACTTGGTGAAATGGATCTTCCCTTCCTTGCAATAATTTCCTGAAGGATACTGAGCTGTGTGGGCAAGGTGGAACAGACACTGTCAGGCTATGAGGGATGTGGTGTTGCTGCTGCTGGTGTTTCTGTGCTAGAATTATTTCTAATTGCCTATGAACCATATAAAGTGTTTTGTAAAATCTGCAGTTGTCAGTGCCAGGTCTCTTGATACATGTAAAGAGAGCAAGTGTCCTGATGTAACACAGCTTTGTGACAGTACAGATTCCAAGGCCAGAGGGAACCATTCTGATCATCTGCTCTGACTTCCTGTAAAACAGAGGCCATAGAACATCTCTGAAAATGTTCCTAGAGCACATCTTCTAGGCCTTGTCTACACTTGCAAGTTAGAGCGCATTAAATCAGCGTCGGGTGTCCTGCCTCCTGAGGTGTCCACACTGGCAAGGCACTTGGAGCACATGGACTCCATGGCTGGAGCACTTTGGTAATCCACCTCCAGGAGAAGCATAGAGCTTGCTGTACCCTGGCTGGAACACCAGGGTGTCAGTGTGGCTGACATGTTGCATTACTGCACTGTGATTGGCCTCCGGAAACGTCCCATAATCCCTTGAAGTGAAGTGTCCACTCTCATCATTGTTTTGAACTCGGCTGCAGGGATGCGGATATCCCCTTTCAAAGAGCACTCTGTTTCTGACAGCCAGCATGCTTATCTGCTTCGGGACACACAACAAACCATTAGTGTGGAATGCTCCTTCTGCAGAGGTGTGTGTGTGTGAGAGAGAGAGAGGCGGTGGTGGTGGTGGTGGGGAGGGGCCTGATATGGTTTCCCCCCGCTGCTGTTTGAACTTACAAGACAGCATGCTGACGCACTGTTTGTCCCCCAAAACACATTGTCTCTCCCCACACATACACCCAACACATTCCCTGTCACACTCCATCCCCCCATTTGAAAAACAGTTGGCAATCTAGGAGGATGCCCTGGAGCAATGGGATTGGGAAACGTGCATCATGTGATGCTGTGCCTGCCTCATTAGGCACTGCAAACCCTTTCCAAAGCCACTTGCGCACTGGGATAGTTACCACAATGCACTGCTCTCTGCGGTGTTAAAAGGGCTGCTAATGTGGGAATAAAACGGGTTGGCAGCCTTTCAGAAGTGGTATGCCGAGTCTTCATTTATTCACTCTAATTTAAGGTTTCATGTACCAGTAATATATTTTAACATTTTTAGAAGGTCTGTTTCTGTAAGTCTATAATATGTAACTAAACTATTGTATGTAAAGTAAATAAGGTTTTAAAAATGTTTAAGAAGCTTCATTTAAAATTAGATTAAAATGCAGAGCCCCCCGGACTGGTGGCCAGGACCTGGGTAGTGTGAGTGCCACTGAAAATCAGCTTGTGTGCCGCAGGTTGCCTACTCCTGGTATAAAAGCAGCAAAGAGTCCTGTGGCACCTTATAGACTAACAGACATATTGGAGCAGGAGCTTTCATGGGTGAATACCCACTTCGTCGGATGCATGTAGTGGAAATTTCCAGGGGCAGGTATATATATGCAAGCAAGAAGCGGTCTAGAGATAATGAGGTTAGTTCAATCAGGGAGGATAAGGCCCTCTTCTAGTAGTTGGTGTCTTTGCACTTCAGGGCAGGGGAAAGCAAGTCACAAAGTTCCATGAAAGTGGCCGTACGCATACGATAGTTTCGCAACCACTGGGAATCGTCCCACACCTGCAACACTATGCGGTCCCACCAGTCTGTGCTTGTTTCCTGGGCCCAGAATCGGTGTTCCACGGCATGAAGCTGCCCCATTAACACCATGATCTCCAAAGCACTGGGGCCCGTGGGTTGAGAGAATTCTGTGTCCATGTCCTCATCACTCTCGTCGCCGCACTGTCTCCTCCTCCTCGCCTGGTTTTGCAGGTTCTGGTTCAGAATAAACTGCACGATCATGTGTGAGGTGTTTACAATGTTTATGGCTGCTGCATTCAGCTGAGCGGGCTCCATGCTTGCCGTGGTATGGTGTCTGCACAGGTAACCAGGAAAAAAGGCACAAAACAGTTGTCTGCCGTTGCTTTCACAGAGGGAGGGAGAGGAGGAGGGGGCCTGAAGACATGTACCCAGAAACACTCGTGGCAATGTTTTTTGCCCCATCAGGCATTGGGATATCAACCCAGAATGGACAGGGGAGACTGCGGGAACTATGGGATAGCTACCCACCGTGCAACGCTCCGGAAGTCGACACTAGCCTTGGTACTATAGATGCACACCGCCGAATTAATGTGCTTAGTGTGGCCACGTGCACTCGACTGTATACAATCTGTTTCCAAAAATCGATTTCTGTAAAACCAGAGTAATCCTGTAGTGTAGATGTACCCTGTGTGTCTGCTCCTGGCTTCTTTGGCTTTTATATAGGGCCAGCTGAGGCCTGATTGAGGCCCAGGTAGCTGCTTCCCTCTGCAACAGCCCTCTCCCAAGACTGTCTTTATATCCCTCAGGGCAGGAGCGGGTGACCACCCTGCTACACACAGTTAGTAATTCTGCAATTTCGTGTTTGAATTCCTTCAGAACTCCTGGGTGAATCCCATCTGATCATGGTGACTTATTACTGTTGATTTTATCAATTGTTCCAAAACCTCCTCTCTTGATACCTCTAGTTGGAACAGTTCCTCGGATTTGTCACCTAAAAAGAATTACTAAGATGTGAGAAACTCCTTCACATCGTCTGCAGTGAAGACTGATATAGAGAATTCATTTAGCTTCTTTGCAACCATCTTGTCTTCCTTCGGTGCTCCTTTAGCACCTGGATTGTCCAGTGACTCCATTGATTGTTTGGCAGGCTTCCTGCATCTGATGTTCTTAAAAAAAATTGCTGTTAGTTTTTGTGGGTTTTGTTAGTGCCTCTTCAGATTGCTTTTTGGCTTGCCTAAGTATACTTGTACATGCGACTTGCCAGATTTTGCGTTCCATTCTATCTTTTTCAGTAGGATTTGACTTCCTGTTTTTAAAAGCTGTCTCTTTGTCTCTAACCACCTCTTTTATTTTGTTGTTTAGCCATGGTGGGATTTTTTTGCTGCTCTTACTGATTTTTTCATTTGTAGTATACATCTAGTTTGAACCTCCATTATGGTGTTTTTAAGACGTTTCCGTGCAGCTTGTAGGCATTTCATTCTTGTTGCGTTTCCTTTTAGTTTAACTAGCCTCCTCATTTTTGTGTAGTTCCCCCTTTTGAAATTAAATGCTGCTGTGGTGGGTTTCTTTGGTATTTTCCCCCTATAATCATTTTAAATTTAAATACATTATTGTCACTTTTATCCAGCGGATCAGCTATATTCATCTCTGGGACCAGATCCTGTGTGCCAGTTAAGACTTAACTGAGAATTCTCTCTCCCGTTGTGAGTTCCAGGACTAGCTGCTCCAAGAAGTAGTCATTAATGGTGTCTAGACGTTTGATCTCTGCATCTCGTCCTTAGGCAACGTGTTCTAAGTGACTATGTGGGTCATTGAAGTCCCTCATTATTATTGGGTTGTTTTCTACTCACTGAGACCATTCAGTTCTGTGCTTCCATGTCACAAGACCTGAGTTTTTGTTTTATTGAAGCAACACTGCACCCTACACATCTTTCTAACTAAGATCTGGTCTGCACTAGGAAATTAGGTTGGCATAACTAAGGGTATGCCTACACTGCCCACGTTACAGCGTGTCCACGGCAGCACTGTGACGTGGGCAGTGTAGACACACTTTATCACTGGGGGAGAGCTCTTCCGGCAATAAAAGAATAGCCACCCCAAACGACTAAAGTTTTAGTGCTGAAACTGGCTGTGTCTACACTGCCAAAGTGTCTCACGGCTGTGAAAAATCCACATCTCTGAATGACACAGTTAAACCACTCTAACCTCCAGTGTAGACTGCACTAGATCAATAGAGTCTCCCATCAACCTAGCTACCGCCTCTCATGGAGGTGGATTAGCTACACCAGGGGTCGGCAACCTTTCAGAAGTGGTGTGCCAAGCCTTCATTTATTCACTCTTATTTAAGGTTTTCCGTGCTAGTAATACATTTTAACCTTTTTTAGAAGGTTTCTTTCTGTAAGTCTATAACGTGTAGGCAACCTATGGCACGGGTGCCGAAGGCGGCATGTGAGCTGGTTTTCAGTGGCACTCTTGCTGCCCAGGTCCTGGCCACCAGTCCAGCGGGCTCTGCATTTTAATTTAATTTTTAAATGAAGCTTCTTAAACATTTTAAAAGCCTTATTTACTTTACATGCAACAATAATTTAGTTATATATGTGGCAAACTGCCGGTACTGTTCTGCTGGGTCTCGCGCTTTCTCTTCTCTGGGGTAGGTTCAGGGTGCTATTGCTTGCCTCTGAACCAGTTCTTGATCACTCCACTAGTGTCCTTGGAGGAGGGGAGTGGAGAGGGAGGGACCTGGGCCCGCCCTCTACTCCAGGTCCCAACCCAGGGGCCCTGGGAGTTGTGGTGAACCACTTGACTTAGCGGTTCCTTCCCCTGGGTTACTTCCCTCTCATACCCTTCAGCTTGTGAAGGGCTTCTTGCCTCTCTTCTACACAAGCCTGGTGCCCCTTACCTAGGGTTTCTTTTGGACTTCACAATCCACCGCAGCACTCCTCCAAACCTTCTATTTCTCTCTGGTCAAACTCTTCTTATTCTGCAACCTGCACTTTGCTCCAATCCAACCTTTCTCCTTTAGCTCCCACACTGTCTGACTGAAGCAGGGGTTTTTATCACATGACTGGAGTCAGGTGCTCTGACTGGAGTCAGGTGCTCTAATTAATCGAAAGCAAACCTGCCTCCCTTGGCAGGGAATAAGGCCCCCTGCTAACACTCTTATGCTGCCCTCTGGCCATGCTGTATCACATATATCCCTCCCCCCCCCCCCCCAACACCAAGGGGTTGGGCTACTCGGGACGAGAGGCAGTGTCGGCGTGAGAGGCCATCAGCGTTGCCGTGTTGGCTTCCAGCCCTATGCTGGACCCAAAAATGGAAAGGCTGCAGAGAGAGGAACCACCTCGTCACTCTGGCGTTCCTTTCCTTGTTCCTATGCATCCACTGGAGCGGGGTGTGATCAGTCACAAGGGTAAACCGCCGCCCCAGGAGACAGTAGCGGAGAGTCTCCATAGCCCATTTTATCGCCAGACATTCCTTTTCAACAACAGCGTACTTTTGTTCCCTGGGGAGGAGCTTCCGGCTGAGGTACAAGATGGGGTGCTCCTCCTCCCCTACCACCTGGGAAAGGACGGCACCGAGTCCCACCTCCGAGGCGTCCATCTGCAGGATGAATTCCTTCTCGAAGTCTGGAGCCATGAGTACCGGATGGCAGCATAGGGCTGTCCGTAAATCAGCAAATGCTGCTTCCGCCGCATCCGTCCGCTTCACTATCTCAGGGCCCCGAGCTTTTATCAGATCTGTCAATGGCCCCGCTCTTGTGGCAAAATGAGGGATGAATCTCCGATAGTATCCAACTATCCCCAAAAATGCTCTGACCTGCTTTTTGCGGAATGGTCGAGGCCAACCTTGTATTGCCTCCGCCTTCTTCCACTGGGGCTTTACCACACCTCTCCCTACGACATGCCCGAGGTATTTGGCCTCAGCTAGTCCTATCACGCATTTCAGAGGATTAGCGGTGAGACCAGCCTTTCGCAAAGCGTCCAGCACTGCTTCCACTTTGTCTAGGTGTGTCTCCCAATCAGGGCTATGTATAACTATGTCGTCTAGATAGGCGGCGGCATAGTTGGCATGAGGTCGTAATAACTTATCCATCAGTCTCTGGAATGTGGCAGGGGCCCCATGGAGTCCGAAAGGGAGGACAGTGTATTGGAACAGGCCATCGGGCGTAGAGAAGGCAGTCTTTTCCCTGGCATCCTTGGCCAGGGGTATTTGCCAATATCCTTTGGTCAGATCTAGGGTGGTTAGGTATTTAGCCTTGCCTAACTGATCAACCAGCTCGTCAATGCGTGGTATCGGGTAGGCGTCGAAGTGGGATACTTCATTCAATTTCCGGAAGTCGTTACAAAACCTCAGGGTGCCATCAGGCTTGGAGACTAGTACGATCGGACTGGACCACTGGCTGTGGGATTCTTCAATGACCCCGAGTTCCAGCATCTTCCGCACTTCCATCCTAATTTCTTCCCTTTTAGCTTCCGGTATTCGATAGGCTCTTATCGTTACCCTCACTCCGGGGCTGGTGACAATATGATGTTGGACTAGTGTCGTTCTACCTGGTTGGGTACAAAATACGTCCTGATTCCGGTGGATCATTTCAATGACTTCTGTCCGTTGTTCTGGGGTTAATTCAGGAGATATCTTTACCTGCTCCTGTGGGCCGTCTGCATGAGGTAGAGCTCCTCGAGTGACCAGACATGTCTCTCTGTCATGCCAGGGCTTCAGTAAGTTGATGTGGTAGATTTGCTCTGGCTTCTGGCGGTCTGGTTATCTAACCTTATAATTCACTTCCCCAATGGCTTCCACTATCTCATATGGTCCATGCCAGCTGGCTAGGAGTTTGCTTTCTGTGGTCGGCACTAACACCATCACCCGTTCCCCCGGCTGAAATCTTCGTACTTTCGCCCGACGGTTGTAGTATGTCCGCTGTGCCTCTTGTGCTTTTTCCAAATGTTCCCGTACTATCGGGGTTACTCGAGTTATCCGCTCTCTCATCTGTGTCACATGCTCAATAATATTCTTTCCTGGGTTGGGTTGTTCCTCCCAATCCTCCTTGGCGATATCTAATATCCCGCGTGGGTGGCGTCCATGTAAGAGTTCAAAGGGAGAGAAACCCGTGGACGCCTGGGGAACTTCCCATATCGCGAACATTAGATACGGTAAAAGGGTGTCCCAGTCTTTTCCATCCTGTGCTACCACCTTCCGGATCATACTTTTAAGGGTACGATTAAATCTTTCGACCAGTCCGTCTGTTTGTGGATGGTAGACTGAGGTCCGAATGGCTTGTATGCGGAGCAGGTCACATAAGTCTTTCATTAGTTTTGACGTAAACGGGGTTCCCTGGTCTGTCAGGATCTCCTTAGGGATGCCCACTCTGGCGAAAACCTGTAGTAGTTCTTTTGCTATTGCCTTAGACGTGGGGTTTCTTAAAGGGATGGCCTCTGGATATCGCGTGGCATAGTCAAGGATGACTAGTACGTTTCGGTGGCCCCGTGCCGACTTTTCTAGTGGGCCCACTATGTCCATAGCTATCCTCTCGAAAGGGACGTTAATAATAGGTAAAGGTACTAGTGGGGCCCGCAAGTGAGGTCGGGCGCTATGCAACTGGCATTCAGGGCAGGAGGCACAATAACGCTGGACTTCTGCTCGTATCCGTGGCCAATAAAACCTTCTTAGGATTCTATCCAGTGTCTTGTCTATCCCTAGATGTCCCCCAAATAAATGACTGTGAGCTAGCTCTAGTACGGCCCTTATGTGTTTCCGTGGGACTAGGAGTTGCTCTACTTCTTCCCCTCGTATTTGCTCTATTCTGTACAACAGATCACGTTTGAGCACGTAATATGGCCTTGGGTCTTTGACTTTTCCTTCTACAGGCACTCCATTTACTTCCACTACCTCCTCCCTCACGTTCGCATATAATGGATCTTCGGCCTGGTCCTGCCCAAAGGTCTCACGTGCAGTACTGAACTGACCTAATTCTAGGGGGCCTATTTCCACTCTTCCCCCTGGGGTGCTCCCACTTGGGCCAGGAACCTCCTCTGAGTCCTCCGTGGCCCGAACCATCTCCCGGTCTCCTGGGCGGGTTTGCCTACCCACAAGGGAAGTCTTTTGATTTGCTGCCAGAATCCTGGTCCCTAACTTTTTAGCCGCCCTTCGTTCTCGCCTAGACCTGCGGGGTTTTCCAGGGGATGAGAATAACTCTGGAGCAAATTCAGCAAACATTGGGGCAAGGCTATCTTTAGTTGCCTCTGTCTCAGCCTGGGGGTTGCTACCCTCTCCTGTCTCTATCGGGGTCAGTAAGTTCTCAAACCCAGGGAAGTCTCTCCCAATCAAAACAGGGTAAGGGAGCTTGGGGACTACTCCTGCAGAAACTCTGGTGGTATTCCCCTGGATCTCAATCCGTACTGGAATTGTAGGGTAAAAATTCACGGTGCCATGTACGCATGTTACCCCTGTGCTTTTGGCCCGGGTTAGTTGGTCTGTTCCCACCAACTTTCCTGAGACCAATGTGACAGCACTCCCAGAATCTATTAATGCTATGGTTTTTATACCATTCATTTTTACAGGTCTGGTAAATCCATGTGAGGTCAATGTAACCCCTACCAGGCTGATTAGGCCACATTGCTCCCCATAATTCCCCAGATTACACTGCATAGGTACCTCCTTGTTGGGACATTGGGCTGCTATATGCCCCAATTCCCCACATTCATAACACCGTCCCCTCATTCCGGTTATCACCCTCTGCCTGGGGCTAGTTGGCCGGCCCCCCACCACTCTTCCCAAACCCCCAGGTCCCTTTCTGGCCTCGAGCCATTCCTCGCTGTCGTTCCTCTCGGTTATAGTTTTCCTAGAGTTCTCGACAGTCCGGGGCCTTGGGTTTGGGGTTGTCTTCCTGGGTTGCCGTGTCTCCCCGCTTGGGGTCTGGAACAGTTCGCGGGCTGCCAGTTGTCTTTCCACGAGGGAGACCAACTCATCATAGGTAGAGGGGTCATTCTGACCAACCCAAGTCCTGAGACCTGGTGGTAGCCCCCGCATATACCGGTCCAATATTAGTACCTCCATCATCTCCTCAGAGCTATGGGCCTCAGGGCGCAGCCATTTCCGAGTCAGGTGGGTCAAGTCAAACAATTGTGATCGGGGTGTCTTGTCCTCCGTATATCGCCATTCATGGAACCTCTGGGCTCGCAGTGCCATTGTTACTCCAAACCTGGCCAGGATCTCTGCCTTTAACTGGGAATAGTTTGCTGCAGCTTCTGCAGACATATCGTAATAGACCTTCTGGGCTTCCCCACATAGGAATGGGGCAAGGATACCAGACCATTGTTCTCGGGGCCAGGCCTCCCGCAGGGCTGCTCTCTCAAAAGCCAGGAGGTATGCTTCCATATCATCCTCCCGGGTCATTTTCTGTAAGCAATGGCTAGCCCGTATGGTCCGGGTCCCTTCCCAGTGGTGATTCTGTTCCATAAGGGTCTTCATCTGGCTCACCAGGTCTCTCAGCAGGGCTTGGTCCTGAGCAGCCTGACTCAGCAACAGCTGATTGGTCTCTTGCTACAATCTAGTCGCCTCTTGTTGGGCGGTTGCTTGGACCCTGGTAGCCTCCTGCTGGGCTGCGGTGGCATGTATAAGGGCCTTGACCACGTCATCCATCTTAAGGGTGGGAGGGTTATGTCTCCCCCTGGACTACGTCCCCAGCGCGCAGATCCCACTCCTGACACCACGTGTGGCAAACTGCCGGTACTGTTCTGCTGGGTCTCGCACTTTCTCTTCTCTGGGGTAGGTTCAGGGTGCTATTGCTTGCCTCTGAACCAGTTCTTAATCACTCCACTAGTGTCCTTGGAGGAGGGGAGTGGAGAGGGAGGGACCTGGGCCCGCCCTCTACTCCAGGTCCCAACCCAGGGGCCCTGGGAGTTGTGGTGAACCACTTGACTTAGCGGTTCCTTCCCCTGGGTTACTTCCCTCTCATACCCTTCAGCTTGTGAAGGGCTTCTTGCCTCTCTTCTACACAAGCCTGGTGCCCCTTACCTAGGGTTTCTTTTGGACTTCACAATCCACCGCAGCACTCCTCCAAACCTTCTATTTCTCTCTGGTCAAACTCTTCTTATTCTGCAACCTGCACTTTGCTCCAATCCAACCTTTCTCCTTTAGCTCCCACACTGTCTGACTGAAGCAGGGGTTTTTATCACATGACTGGAGTCAGGTGCTCTGACTGGAGTCAGGTGCTCTAATTAATCGAAAGCAAACCTGCCTCCCTTGGCAGGGAATAAGGCCCCCTGCTAACACTCTTATGCTGCCCTCTGGCCATGCTGTATCACATATATTATCGACTTATAGAAGAGACCTTCTAAAAACTTTAAAATATATTACTGACACATGAAACCTTAAATTAGAGTGAATAAATGAAGATTCGGCACAACACTTCTGAAAGGTTGCCGACCCCGGTCTATAATATATAACTAAACTATTGTTGTATATAAAGTAAATAAGGTTTCAAAATATTTAAGAAGCTTCATTTAAAATTAAATTAAAATGCAGAGCCCCCCAGACCGGTTGCCAGGACCTGGGCAGTGTGAGTGCCACTGAAAATCAGCTCACGTGCCGCCTTCGGCACTCATGCCATAGGTTGCCTACCCCTGAGCTAAACCGACAGGAGAAGCCCTTCCATTGGGATATGTACTGTCTTTGCTTAAGTGCTACAGCAGTGCATGTGCACTGCTACAGCATTGTAGGTGTAGACAAGCCCTAAGTTAGCTACTATAACATGCTATTTGGAAATATAGGCCACTCCTGTTATATTAGGTTGGAGGGCACTTAACTTTCTCCATTCTTTTGTGGTTTTCCTTCATGATATTGAGATTGACTCTGGGACTCCAAAGTTCTACAGTTACTCTGTGTTCTGCAGGGGTGACCCTCTGCTGTTTTCCCTTCTGGCCAGTTTCTGGACTGACAGTTCTGTGCATGGCATCCTGATTGGTACTGTTTTTTTTTACTCTCCCATATGAAACCATGATGGTTCTGCATCTACCAGAGTGCCTGCAGCTTGCACATCTTTCTTGAGGCTCCCTATCCTCACGCTTGGGCTTGTGGGGTTGTTTTATTGCTGTGCAGACATCTGGGCTTGAGCTAGAGCCTGGGCTTTAGGACCGTTCTGGGTGCGAAGATCCCAGAGCCCAAGCCCGGAAGTCTTCGTGGAAGTAAAACAGCCCTGCAGCCCAAGTTCCATGAGCCTGAGTCGGCTGGCATGGGTCAGCCATGGGTTTTTCTTTGCTGTGTAGACATACCCACAGTTGGCGTCTCTTTTGCTGTGGCACTGCGGTGTAAAATACGATCTTTTAGATTCAGTAGCATAGACCAGTATTTCTCAAACTGGGGTCCACAAACCCCTGAGGGTTCCTGAGGGTACTCCAGGGGTCTGTGGGCGTCCCCTGAGAAACTCCTCCCCCTCCCCCCCCCCAGGATGCTGGGGAGCATGCTTCCTGTCTGCCCTGGCTCCACGCCGCTCCCGGAAGCAGCCAGCACATCTCTGCTACCCCTGGAGGGGGTGGAGGTCTCCAGGCACTGCCTCTGTCCCGAGTGCTGACTCCGCAGCTCCCATTGGCTGGAAACTGCAGCCAGTGGGAGCTGTGATGGTAGTGCCTCTGGGCAGGGGTAGTGTGTGGAGAGCCCCTGCCCCCACCTATGAGCCACTGCCAGAGGCATGTGCTGGTTACTTTTGAGAGCTGTCCAAGATCACCAGAGCCCGCACCCAAACACCCTCCCTGAGCCTGCACTCCATTCCGTCCTGCACCCAAATTCCCTGCCAGAGCCTGCACCCCATTCTGTACCTTAACCCTGCCCCAGCCTGGTGAAAATGAGTGAGGGTAGGGGGATAGCGAGCGACAGAGGGAGGTGGGATGGAGTGGGCAGGGCCTCGGAGAAGGGGCAGGGAAGGGGACGGGACCTTGGAAAAGGGGACAGGGCAAGGCTGAGCAGTGGGGATGGTGGGGGTCCCCAAAACATTTTAAAACAAAAGGGGGGTACTTGAGTTGCTAAAGTTTGAGAACGGCTGATGTAGACAATCTCTGATCTAACTCTTCATGCTTTTCACTGTTTATGTGTCAAGTATCAGAGGGGTAGCCGTGTTAGTCTGGATCTGCAAAAGTAGTAGAGAGTCTTGTGGCACCTTATAGACTTAACAGACCTATTGGACCATGAGCTTTCGTGGGTTAATACCCACTTAGATGCATCCGACGAAGTGGTATTCACCCACGAAAGCTCATGCTCCAATACATCTGTTAGTCTATAAGGTGCCACGGGACTCTTTGCTACTATTTATGTGGTTTGTTATGTTTGATTTAAGCAAAATGGCTTTTTACTGCCATCTCTCCCAGAAACGTCCAGAGAATCACTTACGTCTCTTAAATGCTCGTCCTTAAGCTGATATGAGTCCCCGTCTCCATAATGAAGGTTCTTTAACTCTGCCAGCCATAGTGTTTGCAAACTATTCTTCTCCGGTTATATTCCTCAAAGTTTTTTTTAAATGAGGCACTGAAGATACTCGGGTGTGCCCCGTGGTCACTCAGTTCTGTCCTCTATTGTCTGCCTTCTCTGTTACCAGAGAGAACTTTCTTACAAAATCCCTCTTCTGTTTGCATTTTCTGGCAGCATTTTCTGCAATGACTGTTCTAGCAGCTTCTATGTAGGTTTGCCTCTTGGAGAGGTTAGATCCTTGCACTTCAGCCTCTCCTCCCTGGATTGCCAAATTGGCATCCCCAGACCAGGGATAGCTTAAAACACAAGCATTTTATTAAATTTAGAATTAACAAAATAAAAAGCCCAAACACTTCCATAGTTCTTGCATAAGGCCCACTGTGGCTGAGTCTTTCTGGAGCATACCATGTTCTGCTGCAACATGTTCTGCTCCCCAGAGCTGTGATCCCTTTTGACCTCTTCAGCACAGCTCTAGTCCTTAAAGGGACAAGCTGCAGATAAATGTAACCCTGGCGTTCCCTTATGAGTTACCCAGGTTCACGGCAATACTAGTAAAAGCTGATTGGACTGATGATAGCAATGAAACTTACTTGGGCATGATACCATTATCCCTCAGAAAATTACAGCTAGTACAGAATGAAGCAGTGGTCCTTCACAGCATGGGCTACCACAAGTATATTTTGATCAGAAAGGTTGCTGAGTGTCAGGAAAGGCACCCGTGATAAAGAGCCCCATTCCAAAGCTGGTGAAAGAGCCACTTTTGACTAATGTGGTGACAAGATGCTGTTGTCAATCAAAACAGTAACATAGGATTATGAAAATTGCAGAAAATGTTTAAACTTTCCACCATAATTCATCCAGTCTACACAAAGAATGGATTCACCTACCTATCTAACTCCTCAAAGAATTGTAGTTCTCTGGAAGAAGAAAGCTGAATGAAGGAAATGTCAGATACTAGAATATTTTTAGTCAAACGGCTCTTTTAAAATAGTGATAGCAAACCTCAAATTATTGAACAAGGGAAGTGAAGCCTTACAATCAAATCTCTGCTTTTCTCTGT
This sequence comes from Aldabrachelys gigantea, assembly GCA_026122505.1. NCBI lineage: Eukaryota > Metazoa > Chordata > Testudines > Testudinidae > Aldabrachelys > Aldabrachelys gigantea. Next base: position 299,489,441 of record CM047480.1, read on the forward strand.
CTATACATACATAATACAATAACTTCTGAAAACTGCAGCTGACCAATTGCAAAATTTTGGGGAATGTTTTAGGTATCTCAGTGGGCACAGTTCTGTTTATTTTGATGAAAAATGGAAATGCTGGATTTCCACAAACATCAGGCCCAGAAGCTTTGGCACCCTTTGCTGCTGCCTACACATTGCACGGGCAGCATCTTACTCAATGATTGTGCACTTCATTGCTTATGTAGGCTGAGCTGTATATCCAGCCAGGCCCCTCATTTCCCTGGGGCAAGCCTCCCCCAGCCAGATGCTATTTGCACTTGAAAAGTTGGATAATAAACAGCTTTGCCTAAATGAGGAACCAAATGAGTGACCCTCTAGTATTTTCCCCCACAGACTGCTATAGAAAAATCAAGCAGTGCGCAAACTACAAGACATTTAAAAATGAGACTAACCCAAAAAGCAGAATTTTTGTCAACCATTTTCACCCCTGTCAAAATGAAAATTCAGTTACTACACTGTCACCATAATATTGCTGTGCTACATTAGGGCCACAGGTAGAATTTGTTGTGCAAAATTGGGTTAATTTGATCTCTGGGTTCCCAATATATTGCATGTGTGCCAACATCACAAGCTATGAGCCTATAATTTTCAAAATGCTCTAAAATCCATGTATGTAGCAGGATTATATTAAATATTGTTATTCCACAGCAAGAGGCAGGGCTGGGGAAGCTTCAGGAAAGAGGAAAGCCCATGGAGATTAATCGATCTGTTTGCAGCGAGTGCAAGTCAGTTCACAGAGGGAAATTGGTTACTGATGAAAATGTTCTAAATTCAGCCTAAGCAAGTATGCCAAAGTCAAGTCCACCAGAGTCAGGATGGGTGGCAGCCCCTAGTCTAGGTTGAGAAGTTGACCATTGTTTAGTCAAATGTGTCTTCATATGGTTAAGGTGTTAAACCTCCTGTCACAGTTCAGGGAAACTGCACCTATATTTCCCCTCAGTGGTTCAACAATGGCATCCACTCTCAGGCTTCAGGTCCCCAGCTGTTATCTTTTTGAGTGGAGAACCATGTTTCTCTCCCTTTGAGCGGGTGTTTCCAGGCTGTCCTGTTCCCTGCCTTCACTGTGTTGTTCCCAGCAAAGATAGTCTGCCTACTTTCTCTCCAGAGACGATAACAGGTGTAATTGCTACAATTATAACATACTACACAGCACTTCCTATGTGAGCCTACTCTATTCTTACGGTAGAAAAGCATTACAGAAAAAACATGTTCAGAACAGTAAAGGAACCTACCTACTTGCATGGTAGTAAGTTTACCAGAGTCCACCCCACCCTAACATGGATTCTGGCAGGAACAGTTCTTCAGACCTTCCACCCAGGGGATGATTCCTTGTGGTTACAAGTTCTTCATAGCTTCAGCTCAGAACAGGTACACAGTCTTATGGGGCCTCAGTAGGCCAAGACTTTCCAACTCTTTGGTAAGGGATTGGGGTGCTCTGGGGACTAGAAATCCTGTCGGTTTACTGGATCAGGAAGAAGACCGTGAGCCAGTTTAAAACCAGGTTATTTATCCAAAAACCCTTTCTTTGTCTGTCATTCCCTGGAAATCCAGTTTGAACTAATATATGTGTACCTGGAGGGTCAGGGGGGAAGGGGAGGACTATATTCAAATGTTGATAATGGAGGAAGTACATTAGCATCCTCCTCACTATTAGAAAAGTTACAATGCCACATACTAACTGCAATTTTAATACAATGTACCCCACAGTTATTAACTTTAATTCAACATTTACTTAATTCAGTAAGGCTTATTTTAGTTCCATAATCTTTGTTCAGGATATTGCAGGATATTGTCAACCTGTCACAACTCTAGTGTGGAGAAGTTCTGTAATGTGAAAGCTGTAGCAGCAAGATAAAGTTTAGACAGTGGGTTCAAGTTGTACCAATGGGTACAGCAAAGACTGCAGACAACCTTCTATTGATCCATTAACATTTCTGTTTCAGGGTCTTGCTTTCAGTTTCCTTGGTTACAGCAAAGCGCACTTGGGAGGAGCGGTCCTGAGGGACAACACAGGGCTGTGTGAAATGCGTCAGATTCCTCAGTGCTGGTGGCATGCAATAGTGTGATTGCGTCCTGTACAGAGACTCGTTACTTGCTGCAGAGTAACAACTGACTATTTTCTGTTTGCTGCTGTTTCGATCCTCTTTGTCAGTCGGTGCATCTTTGATGTCTCGTTTCGGTGTGTCTTTCCTGAGGTGCAGACCTTTCCTGAGGTGCAGACCTTTGCTGGCGGTTATGGAATGCTCTCGGAGACTATCATGTTTGCTACAGTTAATTAGGAGGACACTTCAAAAATGTTTACGGCAATTATTTTTTATAACCTTGGTTTTTTTTTAACTTTGAAGGGCCAAGACACACACTCCCCTCTGAGAAGGATTCTTAGTTGTTTAAGCAGAGTTCTCAGGAAGATGCTGCTTTCTCTCTCTTTGAGTTTAATTGATACATCCTGCTATTTTAAAAGTGACTTTTCTGGTTACAAATAATTTATGCCTTCAGGTAGGAAATACTCTAGTGAATGGTTGGCTGGGATGTGTTGCTTTCTGACATACTGAACTGGTGCTGCTGGCTTATCATGAAGAGAGTTCATCTGTTCAATATCTTACTCTGGAAGATGCAGAGTAATTCTTTCTTGGCTGTGAAAGAATTAAAAAGGTGCCTTTGTATAGCTTTTGATGTAGAATAAGTCCTGTGGGGAATGTTTCCTTCTGAACATTCAAATATATGGTATAGAGTTTTCTGTCTGCAAGCATAAATTCCCATCTTTGACAATGTTGCCCCAGTCTCATAAGAGGCCATATTGAATCAGACCAATGGTCCATCTAGTCCAGTATCCTGTATCTGACAGTGGCCAGTACCAAATGCCTCAGAGGTAATGAACTGAACAGTGCAGTTTTGAGAGATTCATCCTCTGTTGTCCAGTCTCGTTTCTGGCAGTTAGAGGTGTAGGGCAGGGGTGGGCAAACTATGGCCCGCGAGCCATTTTCAGCTGGCCCGCGAGCCACATCATGTGGCTTGGTCCCACACTCTGGCAGGGGCACTGGGCTGGGAGCCGCATCCCACGGTTCAGCCCCGTTCTGGATGGGGTGCTGGGTCGGCTCCCAGAAGCCGCAGCATGGCCCCACTCCAGCTCCTACGCGCTCCACTGGGAGCTGCAGGAGCGTTTCCTGCGGATGGGGCAGCGTGCAGTTTTTCCTTTATACAGCTTGGGCAACATGGTTTTACAAAAGGTAGAGCATGCCAAACCAACCTGATCTCCTTCTTTGAGAAGGTAACAGATTTTTTAGACAAAGGAAACGCGTTTTATCTAATTTACCTCGATTTCAGTAAGGCATTTCATACAGTTCCATGTGGGGAATTATTAGCTAAATTGGAAAAGAAGGGGATCAATATGAAAATTGAAAGGTGGATAAGGAACTGGTTAAAGGGGAGACTACAACGGGTCATACTGAAAGATGAACTGTCAGGCTGGAGGGAGGTTACTAGTGGAGTTCCTCAGGGATCGGTTTTGGGACCAATCTTATTTAATCTTTTTATTACTGACCTTGGCACAAAAAGTGGGAGAGTGCTAATAAAGTTTCTGGATGACACAAAGCTGGGAGGTATTGCCAATACAGAAAGGCATCTGGATATCATACTGGAAGATCTGGATGACCTTGTAAACTGGAGTAATAGTAATAGGATGAAATTTAATAGTGAAAAGTGCAAGGTCATGCATTTAGGGATTAATAACAAAAATTTAATTATAAGCTGGGGATGCATTAATTGAAAGTAACAGAGGAGGAGAGGGACCTCGGAGTTCTGGTTGATCACAGGATGACTATGACCCACCAATGTGATATGGCTGTGAAAAAAGCTAATGTGGTCTTGGGATGCATCAGGCGAGGTATTTCCATTAAAGATAAGGAGATGTTAGTACCGTTATACAAGGCACTGATGAGACCTCATCTGGAATATTGTGTGCAGTTCTGGTCTCCCATGTTTAAGAAGGATGAATTCAAACTGGAAGAGGTACAGAGAAGGGCTACTAGGATGGTCCGAGGAATGGAAAACCTGTCTTGTGAAAGGAGACTCAAGGAGCTTGGCTTGTTTAGCCTAACCAAAAGAAGGCTGAGGGGACGTATGATTGTTCTTTATAAACATATCAGAGGGATAAATATCGGGGAGGGAGAGGAATTATTTAAGCTCAGTACCAGTGTGGACACAAGAACAAATGGATATAAACTGGCCATCAGGAAGTTTAGACTTGAAATTAGATGAAGGTTTCTAGCCGTCAGAGGAGTGAAGTTCTGGAACAGCCTTCCAAGGGGAGCAGCAAGGAAAAAGACTTATCTGGCTTCAAGACTAAGCTTGATAAGTTTATGGAGGGGATGGTATGATGGGCTAGCCTAATTTTGGCAATTAGTTGGTCTTTGACTGTTAGTGGTAAATATGCCCGGTAGTCTGTGATGGGATGTTAGATAGGGTGGGATCTGAGTTACTACAGATAATTCTTTCCTGGGTGTCTGGCTGGTGAGTCTTGCCCACATGCTCAGGGTTTAGCTGATCATCATATTTGGAATCGGGAAAGAATTTTCCTCCAGGGCAGATTGGCAGAGGCCCTGGTGGTGGGGGTTCGCCTTCCTTTGCAGCATGGGGCACGGGTCACTTGCTGGAGAATTCTCTGCACCTTGAGGTCTTTAAATCATGATTTGAGGACTTCAATAACTCAGACATAGGTTAGGGGTTTATTACAGGAGTGGGTGGGTGAGATTCTGTGGTCTGCGTTGTGAAGGAGGTCAGACTAGATGATCATGGTCCCTTCTGACCTTAAAGTCTGAGAGTCACATTTCCCTCTTTGAGAGGTTACATACAGTCCCAGCCCACAATAATACATAAACCATTCTTTTAATACAATGGACTACAAAGATATTTAATCTTAATTCAGTAAGGTCTCCCAAGGATATTTCAGGAAATTGCGTCTGTCATGGTATAAACCCCCACCCTGAACCATAGCGTCCAAGAGATGGGGTACCAGCATGAATTCCTCTAAGCTTAATTACCAGCTTAGAACCTGTAGCGCTGCCACCAGCCAGGAATTCCAGTGCCTGGGACACTCTGGTCCCCCCAAAACCTTGCCCGGGGACCCCTCAAGACCCAGACCCTCTGGATCTTAACACAAGGAAAATAAACCCTTTCTCCCACCGTTGCCCCTCCCAGGCTTCCCCTCCCTGAGTTACCCTCGACGATCACTGTGATTCAAACTTCTTGAATCACAAAACAGAGGAAAATTCACCTTCCCCCTCCTTCTCTTTCCCCCTCCCAGACTCTTCCTGAGAGAGAAAGTAATCCTGACACAGAGAGAAATTAGCCTTTCTCTCCCCCTTCCCTCCTTTCTCCCCACCAATTCCCTGGTGAATCCAGACCCCGTCCCCTGGGGTCTCACACCAGAATAAAAAAACAATCAGGTTCTTAAACAAGAAACTTTTAATTAAAGAGAGAAAAAAAATTATCTTTGTAAATTTAAAATGGAATAGGTACAGGGTCTTTCAGCTATAGACACTGGGAATACCCTCCCAGCCTGAGTATACAAGTACAAATTAAAATCCTTTCAGCAAAAATACACAAACTCCTTCCAGCCAAATGCACATTTGCAAATAAAGAAAACAAACATAAGCCTAACTCGCTTTATCTATCTAGTACTCACTATTTTGAATTTATAAGAGCCTGTATCAGGGAGGTTGGCGAGAAACCTGGTTGCACGTCTGGTCCCTCTGAGCCCCCAGAGTGAACAACAACCAAATTCTAACAGCACACACAGAAACTTCCCTCCCTCAAGATTTGAAAGTATCCTGTCTCCTGATTGGTTCTCCGGTCAGGTGACAGCCAGGCTTACTGAACTTGTTAACCCTTTACAGTCAAAGAGATATAAAGTACTTCTGTGCTATTAACTTTTCTTATCTGTTTATGACAGCCTCCATCTGTCACAAAGACAAACCTTGAGTCACTGCCATTGTAGCCATTCCCTTGGGTATATTTGTCACAGTTGGTACCAGACTGCCAGCAGCCTCCAAACCTGAAATGTTTCTCAAATTCTTATGTCAGGGTCAGAGTGGAAGAGGTAGTTGCTGTCTGTTCTTTTCACCCTCACCCCAGTTTGCCTTCTACAAGCTTGATTCTTGAAGCACTCCCAGGTAATACTTGTGTGGTCTCCCTGAACCCCATTCTGTGCATAGTGGCACAGTGTGTTAACCAGGGAGTAGTCAGGACAGCAGCCTGGGCCTTGCTGCTGGTGGGAGATACTATGTATGTGTGGGGTCGTAGTCTTCCATTGTGCAAAGCAATTCAGCTAATCATCCCGTACAGTATTTATATTGGCCCTTTTCAGTTTGTTAGTTGCTGTTCAGATTGGAGGTTCTGTCTACAAAAAGAGCTTTCATATTACCATACTCTTCAGGATGATCCCATTTTGAGTGGCAGCAAATATAAATAAATACCAGTATTGCGCAGTGTCTGGTAATAAGAACCTGTGGTATAGAGGTCAACAGAAGCCTAGGTAAAGCACATGGGGGCCCCTGAATCCCCTCTCCTAAACCAACAAGATCACTAGCAGGTTCCTGTGGGCAGCCTTGTCTCCCTACTACAATAGGAATAATTAACCCATTAGTGACACAGGACAGGGAATTCTGTGGAAATCAAAGGGTCTGAAACATCAAGAGGCAATGGAAAATCCAAGTCTGTTGAGGGTGGGGTGGAATTTAATGTGTGTAATAAATACCAGAGGTGATCACACACCCTGTTGTGATGCTATATAGAACAGCATGTGCTGTTTAGGAAGCTACGAAAGATGTAAAAATTCCATGGTTCCTTTTGTTATGTGGCACACAATTAAATTAATAGGCAGCCGGTTTAAAAGAAACGTAAGGAAGTACTGCTTCACACAACACACACTTAACTGTACAACTTGTTGCTGGGGTTGTTGTGAAAGTGGAAAGTTTTATAACTGGGTTCAAAAAAGAATTAGGTAAGTTCATGGAGGATGGGTCCATCAGTGGCTGTTAACCAGAGTGGTCAGGGATGTAGCCCTGTGACCTGGCATTCCTAAATCTCTGACTGCCAGAAGCTGGGCCTGTACAACAGGGGATGGATCACTTGATAAGTTCTGTTCATTCCCTCTGAAGCATCTTGCACTGGCCACTGTCGGATGACAGGATACTGGGCTAGATGGTCCATTGGTCTGAGCCATTGTGGCCATTTTTATGGTCTCAGTATGACTGTGGGGATGGGGCGCAGGGGTGCTAGCCTTGGAGATGACAGTGTGAGTTAAGAAAAGGAATCATTCCTCCTCTCAAAAATAAGTTGAGGATTAGAGCCATGAGATGTAAAAGAAAAATTTTAGGCTGCATATCTGGAATGCTTAGCAGAGTGCCTGGGTGTTGGGATAGACTCCCCAAGAGAGGTGACTTGGCTCTTTGAGAAAAAGGTCACATGTTAGTAGGTCTGAGCCCTGCAGGGGGCTTTTCTGACTTTGTAATTTCTGAACCTGAATGCTCTGGACTGCTGGAGTGGAGCTGGTTGTGTGTGTCTGTGAAAGGAAACTGGCCATTTTAACAGCGGCAGACTTCATGGTGGTTTTTCTGTTCCAGGGCACTGAGTCCATAAAGTTGGAAAATGGACAAAGCACAGCAGCTAAGCTGGGACTTCCTCCTCTCACCCCGGAACAGCAGGAAGCTCTTCAGAAGGTGAGTGGCCCTCGTGTGGCCTTTCTTTAGCTCTTCTTGATCGCTAGTGTCAGACTTGCTGCCACAGAGGGGAGCACACCAGGTGGGGAACCCACCTGCCAGAAATACATAGGGGATACTGACTACACTGTCCCTGTACCTGAGCTCTTAGAATCATGCCAAAGAAATGTTTTTTCTTAGTTGTGAGTTCCTGGTAGCTGCATGGGAACATGATGGGATATACTTGTTTTAAAAAAAAAAAACAAAAAAAAAACAAAAAACCTTGTCGAGATCAAAATAGATAACAGCTTGATCTTAAACTTGTTAAGAGGTTTCTCTGATCCCAATGATGATGAGATGCTGCTGCCTCAAAGTCCCTGTCAGGTGCAGCCTGGACTCAACAATGAATAGATTCCAGAAATGCTCCAGCTGAATCCTCTGCAGGATTCATGCTAGAACACACTGCAAAATCTCTCTACCTTTCCTGTGCTCTCTGGCAACTAATTACTTGCCCCTTTGTTGTAAGGGGACCTTTAATATACTGCAAAGATTATTTCATCCCTTTGGAGCCAAGCTATTTTAATTGTAGAACAAGTCCATCCCAACTCTGCTCTCTGGTTCTTTTGATTCTATGTGTGCAGCTGGTGAGGGCATTACTGCTGACTTCTGGCTTCCGCTCCTAGTGGGAACAGATTATGTCTGAAGTGCTGAGAGGAGAGGAGAGCAGAGCAGAGTTGGGAATGGAGGGGAAGGTGGGAGCTGTGGGCTAGGTGTCTCCCAGATTCTGGTGAGGCAGGTATGCCATTGTTCTCGGTAGGCTTGGTGTGAATGTTCCCATAATGCTGAAGCTGCTTGTGTCTGTGTTTGGCTCGCAGTGTGAAACGACCTCGTTTCCTCTGGCTGCTCCATAGCTGACAGATGTAAATCCCATTGTCCGTTTCCAGGTTTCCGAAGCACCCGCCTCAAATCCACGGTTTAGAGCCTGCCGTTCCCCGGCACCTCCCAAACACGTACAGCAATGGAAAGCAGGTGCCTTTGAGCGGGGTTGGCTGAATCTGTCCGTCCTGTCACCTGGGCATGGCACATCCATGGGTATTTTTAGTGACCCCTTGATTAGGAGCCTCCATTTCAGCATCATTGGATGTGCAAGGCTTAGTGTTTTCCAGAGTGGTAGAAGGCTGGGTAAAGGAAAAACAGTTCAGCCTTGTAGCCACAGGTCAGGGGACTGACGGAGGGAGCTGGAGTATAGAGAAGGACCCACAGCTCCTGCTTACCAAGATAGTGTAGGCCTACTCTGACAAGGAAGGAAAGGGATACGCTCAGTGCAGAGTCTGGGCATGGGGAATAGGAGCTGCCTCGCTCTTTGTAGAACCTTTTGTCCAGATGTTCTCTGAGTGGAAAGGACTTGAAGGAGACTATCTGTCCTGCCCTCAACTCAGCAGGTAAGGTGCACTGGTGGGAGCTGAGGGGCAGAGGGAGGAAGAGGGGAAATGCTGAGTGTGTAGTGCATGATGCTTTCCTAACATTGCGCCTGCTGCAGACTCTGAGTCCACCCAGTCCTTGCTGAAGCATTGTGCTGTGTTTCAGGGTGAACAACTACAAGATGCTGATCACGATCATAGTAAGCTGTTGGCCCTTGACTAATATAAAGTGCCTTAGTGCTTGGGGCCGGAGCACTGGAAAGCACCAGTGGCAGCCAGTTGTGGGGTTCTGGGGAATATTGTATGAAGTTAAATGTCCTTCCCTGGCTCCTTGTGGGGTCCTATGCCCTGTGATTATGGAGTCTGTATTTCCTTCCAGGCAAAGAAGTATGCGATGGAGCAGAGTATCAAGAGTGTGCTGGTGAAGCAAACCATCGCCCACCAGCAACAGCAACTGACTAACCTGCAGGTGAGAGATCGCTCTGGGCTCACCCCCTTGCCTTTACTCTCCCCACAAGGTGGAGCCTTTTATGCACTTAGAACCAGAGCACAGCCCTGAGGTCTGCCTGGAGCCAGGTACTTGCACTTCTGTTTCCGCAGTGAAATCGAAGTATGTTATCTTCAGCCCTGTCAAGGAAATCCCTCTCCTGCCCTCATACATATGATCACCCTCCCTGCCCCCCAAGAGAGCAAACTGCCCTGCAAAGAGAAGCTAATGCTTCCTCTTCTGTTGGCTGGCTAGACAATTTTTTCAGTTGCTAGAAAATCAAAACATCTGCTGTGAGTTCCACTGTCAACCTGAAGCTAAGGTGGTGGTTGGGGCTACTGGGAGCAGTATCCTTTCACCATCCTTTCCCCCATGAAGAGATGGTGCCTGTCTCTCTGGCTTTGCTGGCAGCGTAACTGCTACCATGGACTCTGTGGATTTTTCTCAGAACTCCAGCTGGTTATTCCTGCTAATGCAGGATTGTCCACGTCCTAGGAGACCCCTCTGCTGCTGTTTAAACCCCCTTCCTTCTGAGATTCCTTATATACAACTCACTGCCTTCTACTTGAGGTGAAGGAGCCCAGCATAATGATTTGGGGGGTTGTGTATGTTTAAAAAATGTTGAAGTTGGGATGTGCCAGCCACATTAGGCAGCTCTGGCTTTTCAGGGCTGTATATGTTTCTGGGTGGCTGCTCTAGATGAGGGGCTCCTTGTAATTGCTGGGGGTGAATCAACGACAGTGGTTACAGATGTTACTATTGCCTTGAGTCCCCCCGGGAGAAGACCCTGCTTCCTGAGGCAGTGGCAGCAGCACACCCCTACCCAGAGTTGTTGGGACTGGTATCTGCAGGGTCCCAGCGCTGGACAGTCCTTGGGACCGGGCAGTGAGGGGCAAGGAAGGAGAGGCCTCTCCCACAGGTTCCCTGTGCCGTCGCTCTCTGCTTGAGTTTTTACAAACAGCCGTAGTATGCTCAGCTCCAACAGACTGAACTCTGTCTTTACTGTCTTTCAGATGGCAGCAGTGACAATGGGCTTTGGAGATCCTCTCTCACCTTTACAATCGGTCAATAGACATATTCACTTCTTCTTGGGCACTTTGTCTTAGTCAGGGCCTAGAGTGGGAAAGTACTTAGTGGTAATACAATGCTCTTAACTAAACCCAGCACAACCCTCCCACATACCCACCTGCTATGGACAAGCACAACAAACTGAGACAAAGTGTAAACTCCCCAAAGGAAGACCTTGGGCTGGGTACAGTCTGCTGTGACACTGGCACCCTGGGCCCTGGAGTCAATTGCAAAGAGACCTTTAGATTTCAAGCAGTTCTGAACCCCTGTAAAATTGTGGGAGCACCTTTCTAGGGATGCTACAGCTCTGAGGTCCTGACCTAAAAGTAACTGCCAAGGTAACTCGCAAATGGGCAATTGATAAGAAGCCAGCACACAGAATAGAGACCTGGTAGCTATGTTGCTGGGGAGCACTGGGGCATTACAGGCTTTCAGAGCATATCCTAGACCAAATGTCAGACTTCTTTTGCTATGTGCATACTTGTAGGTTAGGGGAATTTGGCACGTATTTCAAGTAAAGCAATGAGGGCTGGAGCAAAAAGAACAATAGAGTTATTCAAAGAAAAGCAGTGCAGTGCCATAGTGCTGGAAGTTTCTAAACTACTCTCACAGAGAGTCTGGTTTACCTTGGATTATCTGTCCCCACCCCTTCTGGACAAAAGGGGCACTGTCATAGTGGGCTATAAACCACCCTCTGCTCATGCAAATGTCACTTGTAAATGTTTCCTCGTCTATCTGAAATGTAATTTCTTTGGTTGGTGTAAAATGCAACCTGGAGGCCAGTGCAGCAAGGGGAAGAAGCATTAAAACTAGACATGGCTGGCTTCCCGTCTGTAACGCTGCCACGGTAGGTAGCTTGTCAGCTGGGGAGCCAAAATAACATTTGTGGGGGGAGGTAAGCTTGGAGTGGGACAGGAAGCGCCATCTCTGCCTGAAGGCTGCACGGCCAGTTCCTGAGCCATGTTGCCCAAGAACCCTCTTTATCAATTAATTTAGATACTATTGATCCCATATCACTAATTCTGCCTAACATTATTTTGCAGCCACATCATGCACAGTTGGGTAACAGAGATGAAAACATGTAATGATGATAGAGGATGCCTTTGTTAACAGGGCCCTCAAGAGTAATCATGAGCTTAGTATTGTCAATCACTTAAAAAAAATAAAAAGCGCCTCCCTCTGCTAGGAGCCAGCACCTGCTGCTGGAGGGACCGAAGGGCTAGAAGTCAAGGCTTTGCCCTGGATCAGCCATCACGGTGTGTTGTGAACTCAATGTCATTAAGTTCCCTGTTTTCCCGCCAAATGCTTTATCTCAAGGCCTGTTGGGAGTGTGGAGCACAAGTATACTTTAAGAACAGGACCGTCTCCACTGGCATGACCCACAAGGCCCATATGTGAGGGAAGTGCAGCCTGAGACTCCTTTTATAGCGACTTATTGACCATAGTCAAAACTCCCTATCCAGCAGACCTCTACCACTGGAGTGTTACCGAGCAAGGGTTCACCTTGTCACTTCACCAAGACAAGCAGTTTCCTTGCATAACTGCATCAAAAGTCCAGATGAAAACAGTGGTGCTTTGTATGTCGCTTCCCTCATTTTGAGCTCCATCCTGAAAAGGTGCATGTTACCTTGTCCTTAATAATAATCCTCCTTAGCTGCTAACTAACAGCACTGTCTATACATACAAACACTGACTGCCCACCTGGTGGTTGGGGAGGAATCCTTAGCCTCTGTTTACAGATGGGGAAGCGGAAAGGTCAAGTGCTCAACCCACAGCTACAGAGGGGAGTCAGTGACAGGACCAGGATTCACATGCACATTCTTAGCACCTGGTCCTGTGCTAAGTTCACAAGAATATGCTGCCTTTTCCCTTAACTCACTGGATTGCAGGTTCCTACTACTACTCCACATGTGCCTGTTACCATCATAGTCCAGCTCAACCCTAGCTTGGTGGCCCAGACAGCTAACGTAAAGGAGTGTAAATGGGTTCCTCAGAACTTCACTTCTGCTGCTGCTGGAGTCTCCTGCTTGTGCAGAAGGTTTAGAATGTGGATTTCCCACTGTGAGGGTTGCTGCCATTGGGAAAGGGCTAGTACTATCAGTCTTGTCTCTGTGGCAGGTGTCATTGGAGGAGAAGAGAATGCCCCCTTTGTGTACACATCTTTAAAGGTGTGGAAAATCCCTATGCCTGGGGCACGGGCCTCAGGCTGGCTGGAGTAGTAAGAAGCGGACTAAAGTAATAGCAAAAGGGGAGGCTAGAATGAGAGAAGATCTGAGCACTCAGCACAAAATCAAGATGTTGAGAACAAAATTAATCAAGGAACCAAAGAACATGAAGAGAAGAAATTATCTAATTGCCTAAACACCAATGCTAGGAGCCTGCGTAACAAACAAGAGGAACTGGAATTGCTCATTTATGAGCATAAACTTGGTCTAGTTGGTATTACCGAAACTTGGTGGGTTGGTTCACCCATCTGGAATGTTAAAATCAATGGGAAGGGGGAGGGCATTCTCTGTCCAAAATGGCGTTAGCTGTTTGTGAGTCACTGATAACTCGGAAGAAGACAGATAAAGCACAATTGGGGTACTAGTTGGTGTCTGCTATAGGCCACCAAAGCCCACTAGGGAATAGGGTGACCGCTTCCTTATGCACCTAATTAGAGTGTGTACAAATAAAAGCTGTGTGATCACGAGGAACTTCAGTTTGAATGACATATGATGGAGGTCTTGTGCTGCCAGTACAGAAACATCCTTGGAATTTCTAAGCATTATAGATGACAGTTCCCTAACTCAGAATTTATTGCAGCCTACGCGGGGATGCTTAACGAGACCTTGTTCTAACAGAGAGAGAGGAACTGATCACAGAACTAAAAATTAATGGTAGCTTACGTACAGGTGATCATGGCTTGATCACATTTATAATGTTCAAGCAGAATAAAGTCCAGACCATAATATAGATGATTGGTACATTTAATAGGGCCAATTTCACAAAGCTGAAAACAGTTATGAGCCAGAGCAGTTCGGAGGAAGAATTTAATCAGAAAAATGTGAATGATGTTTAGGAATCATTTAAGCACATCTTACTAGATCCCCAAAATACCACTGTCCCACAGTCAAGGAAGGCGGCCAATTTTAGAGGGGAAGTGAAGGTGGCTGTAGAAAGTAAAAAGTAAATATATAAAAACAGAAGTCCCCGACTGTGGGCTGTGACCCCATCAGCAGATGTCGTTGTGGTGATCCCTTGTGTACAGAGGATGCCAGTTTGCGCAGCACAGCATGACCTCGCACGCACCATATGTACAAGGTCACGCCACATGGAGGATGCCATTTTGTAGAGCAGTTTGCATCCTCCATGCTGTCTGTGGTCTCTGCAGAAAGTAATAATTAAAATGGGGTTGTGCCTGCATACAGTTTGGGAGCCCCTGATGCAGCCAGTGGAAGAAAGGGGAAGCTGATAGTAATGAATGTTGGCTTCTCAAGGGTGGGAAGATTGGGAGACTCCACTAGAGATATTATTGCCTAGCTGCCCTACGGTGTGAGCGTGCTCACTTTTCACCTGGCTCACAGGCTTTTGGAGCTATCATAAAACCTCATTTAGAAGCATAAAACACAGCCCCAATGTAGAGGCAAAACAGAACTTTTGTTACCTTTGTTTGATGAGTCCAGGTTCAAGTCGGTCTAATATAACTGCAAGCGCAGTAGTGTGGTGTGAGAACCTGGTCCGATGATAGTGCTTCCGCCCCTGAAGTGCTAGGAATCAATCCAGAATGAGGCTGTATTTTCCACTGCAAACAATTACCTCCCTGGTCATAGTGACCAGCTCAAATGCATTTGACATCTATTTTGTGATGGTGTCTCATCAGACACAGTCAGTGCCTGCTCTGTCCATTACTGTGTTGCAGGAGGGACCCCCCTGGCCACTCCTTTGTTAACATTGAGTTGTGGCATCCCTAGAGAGGACAGAACAACTCTGAGCTCATTGTGCTCACCCTTATGCCAGAGCTCTCCACCTGAGTTAGGCCTTCGTGTAATGGCCTTATAGCAAGGTCCTCCTTGGGCGGAGTGGGGGTCAGTGATCACAGAGCTCCCTAGTTGGGCGTGGAGTACTGTAGAATTGGGCTGGGGAGGAAGCACTAAGAGTAGTCCTGCTTTTGCCCTCTTTGTAGGGCCCTCACCACTTTGCATTCGTTCCAGCTGTTCCATGCAGAATAAGAATGTAGCCCTGTACAAGTCTCCAGTGTGCTGTAATAAATACACTAGTTCTGATTATAGGGAGCTGCCTCTGCAGGGCATTCCTTTCTGCCTTGGTCCCAATGCATGCTGATAAGATCACAGATTTGGCCAGTGTGTCCTATCAGGCAGCACCTTCCTACGTGAAGTTCTTAGAGCTGCCATGTGGCTTGGCGGAAGCTGGTTTTAGGGGTACCATCTGGGGAACGACCAGGTTCCTCTTGCAAACAGACTTTCAGACAGTTTCAGGAAAAGAGTACGGAGGCTTTCTCTGCACTGAGACAGACAGCGGCTGAGTCTGTGGGGCTGTACTATTGTAGGTGCCATACCAATGGAAGATGCTAACTCTGAGTACCACAGACTTCCCCAAGAGAAGAGTTTTGTTTAATCGTTGGATTTTGTTTGTTTTTATTGAACTGTACAGAGCAGCTGGTGCCCAGTTCCCTTAATGCCAAGGGAGGGAGAGGGGAGGAGGTGGAGCCCGGTGCCAAACCCCTTGCTGCCCAGGGAGTGGGGAGGAGGTGGTTCCCAGTGCTAGATCCCTTGATGCCCAGGGCAGGGAAAATGAAAGCGTGTGGTGCCAAATACTGGATCTTTTGCTGCGCCATGCAGGACAGGAGGGATTGCTGTTAGTGCCTGATGTTGGATCCCTTGCTGCCTGGATTTCCCCTGCCTGGAGGGGAAGCTGTTTTAGAATGAAGGTATTTCCCCCTGCTTCAGGCATTGCCAGAGATGTGATCTTGTCAGGGTGGGTTGGAGTTAGGGCTGCTGAGGTGGCAGAGCATATCAGAGACTTGACTGTGCCCCTGGGAGTGAGCCTTACTGCCCACGCGCTCCCCACCAGTCCATGCACTGAGCAGAAAAATACTACTTTACCACCAAGAGTGTGCCAGGCTGTGCTGCAGCCAGTGAGGAGCTGCTTGCTGTTGGGTCACAGCTCCTGGGGAGGGTGGTACAGGGGAGAGAGCTGTCCTGGTATCTGTGACTACCCCCTAAGCTAACCAGCCAGTTCTTCTTTCCAAAACAGATGGCAGCTCAGAGGCAGCGGGCGCTGGCCATCATGTGTCGTGTGTACGTGGGCTCCATATACTATGAACTGGGAGAGGACACCATCCGCCAGGCCTTTGCCCCATTTGGACCTATCAAAAGCATTGACATGTCCTGGGACTCTGTTACAATGAAACACAAGGTTGGTTAACAGCCCCTAGGTGTGGTTTCTTTTTCTCTAAGGTCACTGCATGCATCCAGGGAAGGAGGAGCCTTCACCCTCCTAGTCTGCAGAATACAGCAAGCTGTCTTAGTAGGTGGCTCTTCAACTGATGGTCCCTGTTGTTTTCTACTGAGAGTTCTGGGCACGTGCCCAGAGCTGGCGCTCTTAGGTTTGAATGTAATAGCCTCCTGCGCTGCCTACGTTTTTAGTGTCACCAGAAGCCATAGCAGTGACCTAGCAGCTGCGTGTGGGACCATTGTAGGGATGTGGGGCATGGAGCTTGGGGAATGCTGAGCAGTTAGCCTGCCTTGTGTGCATGTCCTGGCCTTTCTCCCTTGCTAAAAGGCCTATTTTATGTATAAGCAGCTCAGGAAGCAAGTGGCTGCAATTCTGTTCAGGCAGTTTCATGCTTCAGCTTGTTGCTCTCTGCATTAGCATGCTATTGGGAAAGGCTTTGAGGATGGGATTCTCTGGCTGAACAGTTGGGATTGGTACAGATTGATACAGACAGGCTGCATTAGTTGGCAGAGTGGGGAATGCGAGCACTAGGGCGTGCAACAAGAAGAGATTGGTACAATTTAATAGGGTTTCCCCTCTGTCCTAGGGCTTTGCTTTTGTGGAATACGAGGTGCCTGAAGCTGCTCAGTTGGCCTTGGAGCAGATGAACTCAGTCATGCTGGGTGGGAGAAACATAAAGGTGAGTGACAGCAGGTTGTGTCACGTGGGAGGTGAGTCTGGCTCATGCTGCTGTTTGTGTTACAGGATGGGGCTTTTCAGATGGTTAGAGGAGCCTGAAGAAGAATATCTGTCTTCCTAGGAGATCTGTTCCTGATAGACTTTAAGGTCAGAAGGGACCATTATGATCATCTAGTCTGACCTCCTGCACAATGCAGGCCACAGAATCTCACCCACCCACTCCTGTAACAAACCCCTAACTAACCCTCAGTGGTCCTCTATTCAATGCACCACCTGAGGCCACTCACTGAGAACTGACTGGTTCTTGGCACCTGCCTCTAACTCTCTGGGAAGAGCCCATAAAATGTTAATATACACTAGGAGGAGGGAGGGGTGTTGGACTCTGTTCTGTTCCTCCCCATGCACAGAATGGGAGCCCTTTGTGGCCTAGATACGGAGTCTTGTGTGCAGCAGCCAGACCCTGAGGAGAGGGCAGGTGAGTGACTGCTGACTCTGGTTGTGCCTGTTGGGTTCTGCAGAAAGGGGGCTTGTTTGTATGTGTATTATGAGGGAAATGAGGCTCTGGGGTAACCTGGGGGAGTAGGGGGGTTAGTACAAATTGAAAGGAACAGAGGAGTTGAGCTTTGTATTCCCAGGCACAAGTAAGAGATTCCCTGACAGATGTGGGAGACTTTTGGGGGCGTCCCTTTTGCAGTGTCTCTGAAAACCCAATGTCCTTACATCTTCACCAAAATCATTTCCTCTTAGGTTCCTTTTCAGGCAATTGTAGTGCCTGATAGATTATGGGTTTTTGGGAGCTCCAGAGAATGATATGGAGGCATTGTGCCCTGCCTGTAGCAGTGACAGCTAGTCAATTGCAGCATTGGAAGCTAGTCACTAGTCAGGGAGGGAAGATACAAGGCTGAAATATGCTTGCTCAGTAACAAGTGCCACAGAAAACATCCTGTATCTGGGTTGTCTCAGTAACCCTCATATCCCATGATGGCCTGTGGAGTCACTGGAGACTACAATCCAGACATGATAATTAACTTTGGCTCTGTGGTGCTAATTGCTGTGCCCTGGAAAGTGTTGTGTGGGGTTCAACTGCTCTTCGTTAGCATTTACCGTCCTTGTGTCTTGGGTGAGTCCCAGTGCTGCCTCTTGGAGCATTCAGAGTGTTTGTTTCGCTCTCCGCAGGTCGGCAGGCCTAGTAATATTGGACAGGCACAACCAATCATAGACCAGCTCGCAGAGGAGGCCCGGGCTTTCAACCGCATCTACGTGGCATCTGTTCATCAGGACCTTTCTGATGACGACATTAAGAGTGTGTTTGAGGCCTTTGGGAAGATTAAGTCCTGCACGCTAGCCAGGGACCCCACAACAGGGAAACACAAAGGCTATGGCTTCATTGGTAAATTGGCTGCTCTGATACCTGTCATGGAGTGGGGTGGGAATGATGTCATTGGATTTGGATCCATGTCTGCTCCCTCCAGTGGCAATAAGCTTCTAGTTTCAGTTATGGGCTAGAGTGGGATTGAGAGCGGCACATGGCCTGACATCGGAGGGCTGCCTGGCTCTCAGTTGGAAACTGGATTCTGTGTTCTTGTTCAGCTAGAACCTAGGGTGTGACAGGAACCATCTCCCTTTACGCTGAATGTTTGAGAAGATCCTGTATAATCAGAGGGGTTGGGCTTGTTATCTGGGAGTTGTGGGAGTGGTTGGTAGGGACACTGATGGCTGCCGCTCTAGACCATTGTGTTCTTAAAAGTACAAACCTAAGTTGTTCAGGGAAAGGGGTCTATGTTTAGGAGGCAGGCAATGGGGCATTTTCCCTGGGAGCCTGAAATGTCCATCTTTAAGGAGTACTCTGTCAGGGTTCCAATTATCATTGCAGAGTATGAGAAGGCACAGTCATCACAAGATGCTGTCTCATCTATGAACCTCTTTGACCTGGGTGGCCAATATCTCCGGGTTGGCAAAGCTGTCACTCCCCCAATGCCTCTCCTAACACCTGCAACACCTGGAGGATTACCCCCTGCAGCAGCTGTAGCTGCAGCAGCTGCCACAGCAAAGATAACAGCTCAGGTAAGAAACAGAGCAGCAGGACTTAAAATGAGGTGGGTGAGTGCGTGCGTTATTTAGAGTCCAGCAGTACTGTTGAACACAGGGATACAGATTGGCCCAGTGCAGTACTTATGGGAGCTCCCGACTAGGTGGCCTTGGTTGTACCCTACAGAGTAGTTCTCCCGGCCTCATGTGGAGACTGGCCTAGGAGTAGCTGTCTGTGCTACACCCTCCAGTCTTGGGTATGGCCTGCCAAGGTGTAGAAATGGGTCTGATTTACACCACAGACAGGCTTATCTGATTTGATTTAGTTTGATTGTTATGAAACAGCAGCAGAGAATCCTGTGGCACCTTATAGACTAACAGATGTTTTGGAGCATGAGCTTTCGTGGGTGAATGCTCCAAAACGTCTGTTAGTCTATAAGGTGCCACAGGATTCTCTGCTGCTTTTACAGATTCAGACTAACACGGCTACCCCTCTGATACTTGTTATGAAACAGTATTGCTTTATTAGGGCCACCTTAGAAGAGCAGAGGTGGTTAGGAAGCGGGGAAGCTTTTTGCTCTGGAATTGACTCCATCCTGCTACAACCATCCTGGAGACTTTGGGTTGGGGTTCCCTTGGCATGTCTGTCATTCAGGGCCCTACACATGAGCTGATTGGTGTGGGGTGATAACTGTGAAGTGTGGGGAAGTGCCTGCTGTTCAGGGAGTTGGTACGTGGCAGCTGTCTACAGGAAAGGTGAGTTCAGGGCAATCCTCGGCATGTGTCTGTGCGATTAAGCAGAGTTGCGTACGTTTCTCTGCTCGAGCCAGTGGCTGAGCTGGGCCCTAGTAGTTTTACAGGTCATTTGCCCCCCTGCCCTGGCGATTTGGTAAGTCTCTACAAAGGTAAAAAGAAAAAATCTGAGCAGAGCACACCCTGAGCGTGACTCTCTGAAGCAGAATTAACCCTCTGGCTTTTCTCTTGTAGGAAGCAGTGGCAGGAGCTGCAGTCCTTGGCACTTTAGCAACACCTGGGCTGGTGTCTCCAGCACTGACACTGGCTCAGCCTCTGGGGGCATTGCCGCAGGCCGTAATGGCAGCACAGGCACCAGGAGTCATTACAGGTGCGTCTGCTCTTCATTCTGTCACTTCCACAGCTATTCCAAGAGAGCACCAGTCCCCACAGCTGGATCACTTCATGGAAAGTGTAGCCAGGGCCAGCTACCCCTTTTGGTTATCAAACCCATGTGATTCCTGTAAAGAGCTGAGAGAACTCAGTTGAAGAGAAGAGCTGTGGGAAGCTGTGGGCTCAGTGGCTGACCCTGCAGCAGTGGGGAGAGATCCAAGGGAACAGGTTTCAGGTTCCTTGCAGCTGCTTTGATCAGGGGCTTAACTTTGTTATGTGTTGAGTTTTGTACGTGGGAAAATGAAACTGTCCCTGAAGGAGGGGCATGAGCAGACTTTTGGGTGTGGTCTCAGTCCTTCCTGCGCTGGGAGGACAGGCCACCAGCCCCTCTAAAGGTTTTGAAACTGAATCGTACTGAAACTGAATTGTTTGCAGAGAATTCTGATTTCTCCTTGCATTGCCTTGCAGGCCTCTCCACGAGTGTGTGGTGAGTGCGGTAAGGGCACCAAGCCTCCCAGAACTGGCAGGGGTGCATGGTGCCCTGAGCAAAAGCACCACGGTGGTCACTTACCACATGCAAAACAGATGCAGCCCCATCACACTGTCTCCCCTTCGAATGGACAGATTCCCCACGTGTGCGCATCATACCTGGTGGTAGAATCGCTGTTTGCCCTGGTTGTCAGGCTCTCTCAGTGGTTCGTGTTGCAGTTACTATAACCTTTCTCCTAATTCCATAAGGCTGGGTGTCACTGGCTGGCTTTCTTCCTGATGTGGCAGAGTGCCAGTCCTACAGGGAGGCTCCTTTTACCTCCTCCTTCAATCTGTGTATTCACCTGCAGGTGTGACCCCCGCTCGACCGCCCATTCCCGTCACTATTCCACAGGTGGGAGTAGTGAATCCTATCCTAGCAAGTCCTCCAACATTGGCTCTGTTGGAGGTTAAGAAGGAGAAGGAGGAGGAGGAAATCTTCCAGGAGTCAGAGAGGCCTGAAATGCTGAGTGAACAGGAGCATATGAGCATATCCGGCAGCAGTGCCCGTCACATGGTGATGCAGAAACTGCTTCGCAAACAGGAGGTGAGCGTGACCCTGAATTAATTCTAGATTCCCAGAGATACAGTGTAGCCTACAGGCCACAAGTCTGGCTTGGGTCTGTCTTTTAGTTCTGTACAGCTCAGCAGCACAGTGTATGGTACGAGTTCACAAAAGGTGTGTCTTACTGAGTACAAATGCTTGTATCATAACCAGTTATCATCTGCTGCAGGCTATGGTCATGGCTTTTCCCTCTCTGCCTTATAAGGAGGATCTCTGTAGTGAGGTGCCTTGCTCAGAGAGAGTTCACTCTTTGCTGTGCTGTGTTGTCCAGCCATTAGACCAAAGATGCTGATAAGAACGGCCCATACCGGGTCAGACCAAAGGTCCATCTAGCTCAGTATCTGTCTACCAACAGTGGCCAATGCCAGGTGCCCCAGAGGAAGTGAAGCCAACAGGCAATGATCAAGTGATCTCTCTCCTGCCATCCATCTCCATCCTCTAACAAAGAGGCTAGGGACACCATTCCTTACTCATCCTGGCTAATAGTCATTAATGGACTTAACCACCATGAATTTATCCAGTTCCCTTTTAAATGCTGTTATAGCCCTAGCCTTCACAACCTCCTCAGGTAAGGTGTTCCACAAGTTGACTGTGCGCTGTGTGAAGAAGAACTTCCTTTTATTTGTTTTAAACTTGCTGCCTATTAATTTCATTTGGTGACCCCTAGTTCTTGTATTATGGGAATAAGTAAATAACTTTTCCTTATCCATTTTCTCCACATCACTCGTGATTTTATAGACCTCTGTCATATCCCTCCTTAGTCTCCTCTTTTCCAAGCTGAAGAGTCCTAGCCTCTTTAATCTTTCCTCATATGGGACCCATTCCAAACCCCTAATCATTTTAGTTGCCCTTCTCTGAACCTTTTCTAGTGCCAGTATATCTTTTTTGAGATGAGGAGACCACGTCTGTACGCAGTATTCGAGATGTGGGCGTACCATGGATTTATATAAGGGCAATAATATATTCTCATTCTTATTCTCTGTCCCCTTTTTAATGATTCCTAACATCTTGTTTGCTTTTTCGACTGCCTCTGCACGCTGCGCGGATGTCTTCAGAGAACTATCCACAATTACTCCGAGATCTTTTTCCTGACTTGTTGTAGCTAAATTAGCCCCCATCGTATTGTATGTATAGTTTGGTTATTTTACATTTATCCACATTAAATTTCATTTGCCATTTTGTTGCCCAATCACTTAGTTTTGTGACATCTTTTTGAAGTTCGTCAAAGTCTGCTTTCGTCTTAACTATCTTGAGCAGTTTAGTATCGTCTGCAAACTTTGCCACCTCACTGCTTACCCCTTTCTCCAGATCATTTATGAATAAGTTGAATAGGATTGGTCCGAGGACTGACCCTTGGGGAACACCACTAGTTACCCCTCTCCATTCTGAGAATTTACCATTAATTCCTACCTTTTGTTCCCTGTCTTTTAACCAGTTCTCAGTGCATGAAAGGACCTTCCCTTTTATCCCATGACAGCTTAATTTACATAAGAGCCTTTGGTGAGGGACCTTGTCAAAGGCTGTCTGGAAATCTAAGTACACTATGTCCACTGGATCCCCCTCGTCCACATATTTGTTTGACCCCTTCAAAGAACTGTAATAGATTAGTAAGACATGATTCCCTTTACAGAAACCATGTTGACTATTGCTCAACAGTTTGTTTTTCTATGTGTCTGACTATTTTATTTATAACTATTGTTTCAACTAATTTGCCCAGTACTGACTGCCTGGTGTATTAAGACATTATAGTCATTGATGTCCTGGCCCCCAGATTTCGCCTTCCTCTCCATCATTCACATCGCCATGGTTTGTCCTCCTGCAGAACACAGGCCAGAGACTCCCACCCAGTGATTCTCAGATACCTTAATGATGGCACAGAACTTGAGTTCTGATTTCAGATTGAACACTGACTCCTTCTGGGATTGGACAAGGCCCTTCCCCTCTTTTTTCTGCCAAATAGGGGTAATATTGACCTGTACCTCTTGAGGGGCTGTGAGAATTAGCTCATATGTCCTGTACTTTGAAAACAGAAACGTCCAACGGTGGTATTGTTGAGACACTGGCTGTCCCCTAGTTAAGGTTGAAGCTAACTGTCCATAAAAACCTGATCTACACGACCCACACCTTAATTTCCCCAA
The DNA here is from genome assembly GCA_026122505.1 of Aldabrachelys gigantea. Lineage (NCBI taxonomy): Eukaryota > Metazoa > Chordata > Testudines > Testudinidae > Aldabrachelys > Aldabrachelys gigantea. Next base: position 299,512,678 of record CM047480.1, read on the forward strand.
GAACTGTAGCATCACATTTCAAGGGGAAAGTTTAGATACATCAGAAAATGCATTTTAAAGCTACACCAAAGGTTTTCCTAACTCGTTTTTTTCAAAACAGCTTGACCTGCAAATTCTGAATTTGTTGTGTTGGTCTCAGTGGGAAGAGACTTTGAGAAGGTGTGAATTACGAAGAGATAAGAGCTGGTTTCACGTGCATACAGAGCAATTTTTAAAATTATTTAATGGTCTGAGACAGAGACATGGGAGGATGGAGAGGGACAGGCATCCGGGGAGGGCACAGGCAATGATAGTATGGCAATGGGCTTCCTGTTGCAGAAGGGTGCGGTAGGGCAGGAGAATGGAATGAGGTAAAGGCTTGGGAGAATTCTGGAGCATGATCCACACTGGTGGGTTGGGGTGTGGGTATCCCCTGTAATGTACTTGTTCTGAGAATGATGAGAAACCTTCAGTCTCTAGGCCTGTGAGGCCAACTTCTTACATCAGCCACTAAGTTCCAAGATAAAGCTAACATGAAGAATAATTGCCACCAAGATGTGTCATGCAAGTGAAGGTAAGAAGAGGGAAATCTGTTTGATAAATCCATCTGTGTAAGATTTAAACACAGTCTTAGAAATAGCATCTCTCCAGCCACATCTTCAGGACACAAAACAAGTGGCAAATTCCTGGTACGCTGCTGGCCTAAGCAGTTGAGCTGGAGATGTCTGTTGAAGAGTCATAATTTCTGGGCTATACTGAACATGGGTTGAGCGTGCTTCAACATGGTGCCCGTGGGCAGTGCCATTACAGATTGGTTCCAGAAAGCCCTGGGATGTTAATTTTTGCTGCTCAGGCCTGGCACTGAAATGGCTGCTGTGATGTGCAGGTGTCATGGCTTTTCAAGGTTAAACCCAGCAGTCCCATGAACCTGCTCAGTCACCTCTCTTTTCTTCCTCTTCCTTCAGTCAACTGTGATGGTGCTGCGCAACATGGTGGATCCAAAGGACATTGATGACGATCTGGAGGGAGAAGTGACAGAAGAGTGCGGCAAGTTTGGGGCAGTGAACAGGGTCATCATCTACCAAGAGAAGCAGGGCGAGGAGGAGGACGCTGAGATCATCGTCAAGATCTTTGTAGAGTTCTCTATGGCTTCAGAGACTCACAAAGCCATTCAGGCCCTGAATGGGCGCTGGTTTGCTGGCAGGAAGGTGGTGGCAGAGGTATATGACCAGGAGAGATTTGATAACAGTGACCTGTCAGCATGAACTCTGCCTGAGAGAGACTTCTCCCCTGCCCGCTGTGTCCCATCTGTTTTTTTAGCCATGTGTAAGGAATGCTGCTGGGTGAGCGCAGCTCTCTACTGTGATGTACATGTAGTTTGGATAAAAGTGCGAAGAATAGCCAGCGTGCGTGAGTGTGTGTGTTAAAAAGGCCAGCACCACCTTGGTTGGGTCTGGAATGGGCCCAGTCTCCTCAGCCAACAGCTTGTCAGGCCTTAGAGAGTAAGGGCCAGAGGTCAGAAATGCCTGAGTCCGAATCCCATTTCACCGTCGGGGGCCAGGAGCTGCAGTTTTCTTTAGAGGTGGGCAACTGCTTGTTTGAATGGAGCAGGCATCATCTTTTTAATAAGCATTTGCACTGTACGTTGATCCCTGGTTGGAGCCTCAGGCACTATTGCAGCGCTACCAGGAATGGGCGGTGGCTTGGATAAGGCCAGGAGCTCCTTCCAGAGCAGGCTGAGCAGCTGCAGGCTGAGCTCAAGATCCAAGCCCTTGATGTGGGGTAAGTGCCACCACATCAACTGCTTGCAGTCTGCAGATGCTCAGGTCATCGCCTCCGCCTCCGTGAGTAATGCTCAGGCACAGTGAGATCCAGGGCTGCAGCTGTCCATGTGCGCCTGTCCCACCTGAGAACTTGTTTGCATTTTACGCAGGCCTCATGAGTTCAGGTTAATGGAAATATCAAGCTTGTGAAGCCAGGCCAGAGCCTAGAAACAAGTCAGTTGGGATTCAAATGTACAGTCCTGTTACTTGTGATCCGGTGTGGTTCAGGGCAGGCTGATCTGTAGGCTGTTCTAATACTATGGTGATGGAGCTCATACAGCTGCATCGTGACAAAGGCGCCTTATGCATGCTGCTCCCAAAGGTAAGAGAGGTATGGGAAGCAGGACGTGTTAGAAGCTTCAGCTGGCTTGAGAGGAGTGACTATGGCCTGTCTTCTCACAGGTGCAGTGTTGGTACAACTGCCTTGTGCATGCAGCTTCGAATGTACGTGTGGTAAATTGGACCTTAGAAATCTGTCCCTATGGTGCTCTCTCTTTCAGTTTCTTTCTGTCCATAGGCACTGTATTGAGGCACCCATTCTTTAAGTGAAAGGACAACCACTGAGCATGTCCTGTACAGAGGGCAGAATTTGAAAGCCAGTGCATACGTGTCCTCTAGAGTTGGCCTCTGTATAACTAGTGTGAGAGGCAGGGAGTTAATCGCTCTCCCTCTAAGGATTTAAGGGTCATAGAGTCTAAGGTCAGATGGTAATATAATCTGACTGCCCTGTGTATAATGCAGCCACAGCTCCTGAGCTAAGCTGGAAAGATACTTGAGGAAGATAGTATCAGAGGGGTAGCCGTGTTAGTCTTGATCTGTAAAAGCAGCAAAGAGTCCTGTGGCACCTTATAGACTAACAGACGTTTTGGAGCATGAGCTTTCGTGGGTGAATACCCACTTCGTCGGATGCATGTACATTCACCCACGAAAGCTCATGCTCCAAAACGTCTGTTAGTCTATAAGGTGCCACAGGACTCTTTGCTGCTTTTTGAGGAAGACAGAGATTTTCACATCCTAAGTGAGTTGTTCCAGTGCTTAATTACCCTGATTGCTAAAAATTGGCGTCTTATTTCCCGTTTGAATTTGTTCAGCTTCTACTTCCGACCATTAGATTTGTTCTTCCTCCAACTGCTGGATTCAGGAACCCAAAAGAGTATTTCAGAGGGTTCTCTTATGGTCTCTTGGGACTATCAGGGGAAAGCAGGTATGAATTAGGAATGGCTGCCTAATTACTACCAATCAACGCGGTTTATGGAAAACAGGTCAGATCAACTAGATAATATTTTTTGGTAAGATTACAAGTTTGGTTCACATAATAGACATCAGTACAGCATTTGACTTAATTCTGATTAAAAATTAACACTATACTCAATCAGGGCAGCACATGATGGATAGTAACGTGTTAAATGGATCAAAAAGTTGCTAACTGGATCTCAAAAAGTAATTGTAAATGAGTGTTTCTAGTGATGTCCTTGAGGGATCTGTCTGGCCCAGTGCTGTTTGATGTCTGTCAGTGGTCTGGAAGAAAACATAAACATCGTTGCTGGTAATGTTAGCAGATGGCACAAAAATTAGTGGTAAATCAGCAGGCCTAAGAGTCCTGAAAGAGTTAGATCTTTGACCTGCTAACGTTAATGTTAAATAAATCTTGGAACACTGGAGAAATTCCAAAGACTGGGAGAATGTTACTGTTGTGGTATTTGTGGGGCGGGAGGATCGTTTTTAAAAAGTCCTGTCCCACTCCCACATTGTTCCTTGAATTTTTATCCCACTCCTGCTGTTCTGGCAGCGGGTCCTCCAGGACCCCAGTCCTGCTGCAGGGCTCTAATCTGAAGGCAGCGCCGCCACCAGCTGCAGCACAGAAGTAAGGTGACAGTGAGGGTTCTCCCTGCCTCTGCCTGTGGATGGTGGGGGTTCCCATCCCCTTTGCATGATGATGCAGGGGCTCTCCAGCCATTTGCATGGAGGATTAAAGGTGGGGAAGAGGAGACTGCTTATCCCCTTGTAAGAGTGCATGAGGACTCTGACACCTCTGCATGGGTGAGTTGGGAGGGTTGGGGGGTTCCCATCCCATTGCACAGGGGTGCAGAGAGTGGGTGGGTGCTGTTGGGGAGATATCTGCTGAGAACAGCATATCCAATCATTGCTGGGACAATTTTAGAGCCCTTCAGCGGGACTGGGATCCTGCAGGACCTGCTGCCATAATAGCAGGAGCAGGATAAAAATTCAGGAAACACTGGGGGAGTGGGTGGGAGCGGGATTAAAAAATAATCCTCCCACGCCACAAACATGAGCGCCCCGGCCAGCAGCCTCTGCTCTCAGCCAGCTGGCTCTGAATTTCTGCGCTGCTGCTGGTGGCGACACTGCTTTCAAAGTTGGGCAGTGAGAGAGTGGTGACTGCAGGGCCCTGCCCCTCCATATATAGGCGTCAAACTATGCCTATGGAAACTTCTCCGTCACTCGCGTACCCCCACTAAGAGTTCATGTGCCCCTAGTGGTATGCAAAACCAGTTTGAAAACAACTGCATTAAATGGATTAAAAACTGGCTGACGGATCTCTAAAAGTAGTTGTCAGTAGGGAATCATGGAGCAGATGTGTTTTTAGTGATTGGTTCTAGCCCAACGCTATTCAGAATTTTTACCGATCATCCAGAAGTAAATATTCGTAGATGACAAAGCTTGGGGGAGTGGTAAATAATGAAGGGGGCAGTTCACTGATACAGAGTGATCTGGATTGTTTGGTAAACTGGTGCAAGCAAACAATATGCATTTTAATATGGCTAACTGTAAATGTGCACATCTAGGAACAAAGAATGTCAGCCCTAATTACAGGCTGGGGGACTCTAACCTGGGAAGCAGGAACTCTGAAAAGGACCCGGGGGGTGATGGTGGATAATCAGCTGAACATGAGCTCTCAATGGGATGCTGTGGCCAAAGGGGTAATGCGATCCTTCACTCCATAAAGGGAGTCAAAGTGAGACAAGGTGGGTGAGGGTTAATAGATTACTAATGGTTGTAATGAGCCATAAAACCAGTGTCTGACCCATGATTTTTAGTGTCTAGGAGAAATATGAATTTAAGTTCCCAGGTTCCTATTTTGAAGGTGGTGTGCAGGTTTCCTCTGAGGAAGAGGACTGATTTGTCAGATATCGCGTTTGCACTGGATGAGGTACATCCCGTGGATTCTGGAAGGTGTGTTGTAGGGAGTATTGATCATCATAGCAGTGGAGATATATCTGCAGATTTTGCATCTGTTCTGGCAGGGTCTGGTGCCACTTAGAATTGGTGTGTCCTGTCTATGGGAAGCTTGCTTCTGATGGTGAACTTGGTGAGGTTGCAGACATATCTCCACTACCACAGTGATCAAAAACCCAACACCCTGTTCAAGATCCATGGATCCTACACATTCTTACCACAATGTGGTGTACCTCATCTAGTGCATCAGATGCCCCAAAAACAACTATGGGGCTAAAATCAGATAATCACGACAGTCTTGATGAACTCGCACAGAAAAGTAAGACACAAACACCCCATCACCCATGGTTGAACACCTTTCACAGAGGGATCACTTTATATCCTGACTTACCAGTCCTCATCCTCAAAGATAACCCATGCAACACCTTCAAAAGATGACCCTGGGAACTTAAATTCATAACTCTGCTAGACAATAAAAATCATGTGCTCAACAGACACACTGGTTTTATGGCCCATTATAACAATTTGTAATCTACTAACCCTCCTTCTATACAATGACTTCAGAGCTGTTAATTGCCCACTTCATTTCAATTGGTTTGCTTAACAATCTGTCCCACCTTACATGTAGCTGTGACACTCTGGTAACTTGCTCCAGATACGAAGAGGAGCTCTGTGTAGCTTGAAAGCTTATTACTTCCACCAAATGAAGTTGTGAGACCATATCCAAAAACACTGCAATAAACAGGAAGCAGGAGCTGAGAGGTTAACCTCTGTACTTGCACTGGTGCGAGAACTGTCCAGTTCTGGTGTCCACAGTTCAGGAAAGATGTTAATAACTTAGAGAGGGTTCATAGAAGAGCCAAAAGAATGATTAAAGGATTAGTAAAGAAACACGCCTTGTAGTGGTAGGCTCTGGCAGCTCAATCTATCTAGCTTAACAAGGAAACAGTTAAGGATTGAGTTGATCACAATCTGTAAGTATCTACATGAAGAACAAATATTTAATAACACTGCTCTACAGCCAAAATGCTTCTGAAATAAATGTAGTCAAACTTTACTAATTCTGGGTCACTGAGAACGAAAATGATTCTTTAAATTGTTGATTGGCTCTAGTCTAGCTGTTGGGCTCCAGACTACAGCAGTAGAATCTCCTGGCAGGTTATGTTAGGGTTTCCATGTTCCATGACCGTCAAAAGGATCTTGTCCCATTCTTCTTCATGGAAGGTGATCTTGTAGCCTGCAACAACATCGATGGTGTGATGGCAGCCCTCAACATCGTTCACGATCCAGATGAGTGGAGACTGTTCATTGATTCATCGAAGACGAGTCTTAAAGCTGTTTTGCTGCATAATGGCAGCGTTTTGCCATCAATTCCAGTTGGTCATGCAGTCCATATGAAGGAAACCTATGACAACATGAAACAACTTTTGAGGTGCATAAACTATGACCAACATCAGTGGCAGCTTTGTGGCAATTTGAAGGTTGTTGCTCTCTTGCTTGGTCTGCAGACTGGATACACAAAGTACTGCTGTTTTCTCTGCGAATGGGATAGTCGTGCAAGAGATTCCCACTACATCAAGAAAGATTGGCCACTCCAACAGTCATTGGAGCCTGGGAGGAAAAGTGTTCAGCATCCACCACTTGTTGAATCAAGGAAGATTTTGTTACCACCCTTACACATCAAGCTGGGTCTGATGAAGAACTTCGTCAAGGCCATTGACAAAACACAAGCAGCTTTCAAGTACCTCCGTGGAAAATTTCCAAGGTTAAATGAAGCTAAGATAAAGGAAGGTGTCTTTGCTGGTCCTCAGATTCGTGAACTTCTTCGAGATGATGCATTTGCCCATGCACTGCGTGGCAAGGAAAAGACGGCATGGAAAGCCTTCCAGTTAGTGGCAATAAATTTTCTCGGAAACAACAAGGCAGACAACTACAGGTTGTTGGTGGAAGACCTCCTCAAGGCATACAAAAGCCTTGGTTGCAACATATCACTAAAGATACATTTTTTGCACTCTCATCTAGATTTTTTTCCACCGAACTGTGGAGCAGTGAGCGACGAGCATGGCGAGCGATTTCACCAGGACATTGCAACAATGGAGAAATGCTGTCAGGGCAATTGGAGCTCATCAATGCTTGCAGACTATTGCTGGACAGTGACAAGAGATGCTCCATTTAATGAATACAAGAGACAAGCCAAGAAGCACCGAGTAGACACTGAATAGGACTAAACTATGTACATAATAGTTTTTTGCCTTTTCTTTCATAATAAATGTTATTTATATAACCCTTTTGCTGGTTTTTAAAGTGTTACATAAACAGGACAGGTGAAATATTATCATGTAAAGCAACCATAAACACATGAAAAGACCTAGGTTTACAATTTATGATTAAAACTCTACTATCTACACAATATACATAGACATAAAATGTAAAAACTTAAATATCTTATGTGATACAGCATGGTCAGAGGGCAGCAGGAGAGTGTTAGCAGGGAGCCTTATTCCCTGCAAGGGGAGGAAGGTTTGCTATGGATTAACTAGAGCACCTATAGCCAATTAGAGCACCAGCAGTCAGTCATGTGATAAAAACCCCTGCTTCAGTCAGACAGTGTGGGAGTTGGAGCAGGAAGGTTTGGTTGGAGCAGAGAGCAGTTTGAAGGAGTTGGAGAAGAGAAGAGTTTTGAAGAGAGACAAAAAGAAAGTTTGGAGGAGTGCTGCGGTGGACTGAGAAATCCAAAAGAAACCCTAGGTAAGGGGCACCTGGCTTGTGTAGAAGGAGGGCAAGAAGCCCCTTCACAAGCTGAAGGGCAGGAGAGGGAAGGAACCCAGGGGAAGGAACCACTAGTTTAAGTGGTTCACCACAAACCTCAGGGCCCCTGGGTTGGGACCTGGAGAAGAGGGCGGGCCCAGGTCCCTCCCTCTCCACTCCCCTCCTCAAGGACACTAGTGGGGTAATTAAAATACTGGTTCAGAGGCAACCAATGGTTCCCTGAACCTTCCCCAAAGAAGAGAGAGCGTGAGACCCAGCATAACAGTACCGGCAATTTGCCACACGTGGTGTCAGGAGTGGGATCTGCACGGTGGGGACTTAGTCCAGGGTTAAGCAAAACCCTCCCATCCTTAAGATGGATGACGTGGTCAAGGCCCTTATACAAGCCACTGCGGCCCAGCGGGAGGCTACCCAGGTCCAAGCAACCGCCCAACAGGAGGCGACTAGAATGCAGCAGGAGACCAATCACTTGTTGATGAGTCAGGCTGCTCAGGACCGAGCCCTGCTGAAAGACCTGGTGAACCAGATGAAGGCCCTTATGGAGCAGAATCGCAACTGTGAAGGGACCTGGACCATACGGGCTAGCCATTGCCTACAGAAAATGACACGGGAGAATGATGTGGAGGTATACCTCCTGGCTTTTGAAAGAGCAGCCCTGCGGGAGGCCTGGCCCCAAGATCAATGGTCTGGTATCCTTGCCCCATTCCTGTGTGGGGAAGCCCAGAAGGTCTACTACGATATGGCTGCAGAAGCTTCAGCAGATTATTCCCAGCTAAAGGCAGAGATCCTGGCCAGGTTTGGAGTAACGACGGCACTGCGAGCCCAGAGGTTTCATGAGTGGCAATATACGGAGGACAAGACACCCCAATCACAATTGTTTGACCTGATCCACCTGACCCGGAAATGGCTGTGCCCTGAGGCCCTTAGCTCTGAGAAGATGATGGAGGTACTGGTATTGGACCGGTATATGAGGGGGCTACCACCAGGTCTCAGGTCTTGGGTTGGCCAGAATGATCCCTCTGCCTATGATGAGTTGGTCTCCCTTGTGGAAAGACAGCTGGCAGCCCACGAACTGTTCCAGACCCCAGGCGGGGAGACACGGCAATCCAGGAAGCCAACCCCAAACCCAAGGCCCCGGACTGTCGAGAACTATAGGAGAACTGTAACTGGGAGGAAAGACACCGAGGAATGGCTCGAGGCCAGGAAGGGACCTGGGGGTTTGGGAAGAGAGGTAGGGGGCTGGCCAAATAGCCCCAGCCAGAGGGTGACAACCGGAATAAGGGTGCGGTGTTATGAGTGTGGGGAACTGGAGCATATAGCAGCCCAGTGCCCCAACAAGGAAGAACCTATGCAGTGTAATCTGGGGGATTAGGGGGAGCAATGTGGTCTAATCGGCCTAGTAGGAGTCACAATGACCTCACATGGATATACCAGACCTGTAAAAATGAATGGTATAAAGACCATAGCATTAATAGATTCTGGGAGTGCTGTCACGCTCGTCTCGGGGAAGTTGGTGGGAACAGACCAACTAACCCGGGCCAAAAACACGGGGGTAACGTGCATACAAGGCACTGTGAATTTTTACCCTACAATTCCGGTACGGATTGAGATCCAGGGGAATACTACCAGGGTTTCTGCAGGGGTGGTCCCCAAGCTCCCCTACGCTGTTTTGATTGGGAGAGACTTCCCCGGGTTTGAGAGCTAGCTTACCCCGATAGAGCCAGGGGAGGGTAGCAACCCCCAGGCTGAGAGGGAGGCAACTACAGATAGCCTCACCCCAATGTTTGTCGAATTTGCTCCAGAGTTATTCTCACCCCTGGAAAACCCCGAAGGTCTAGGCGAGAACGAAGGGCAGATAAAAGGTTAGGGACCTGGATTCCAGCAGCGAATCAAAAAACTTCCCTTGTGGGTAGGCGAACCCACTCAGGAGATCAAGAGATGATTCAGGCCAAGGAAGATTCGGAGGCGGTTCCTAGCCCAAGTGGGAGCACCCCAGGGGGAAGAGTAGAAATAGGCCCCCGAGAATTAGGTCAGTTTGGTACTGCACATGAGACCTTTGGGCAGGACCAGGCCGAAGATCCATTATATGCGAACGTGAGGGAGGAGGTAGTGGAAGTAAATGGTGTGCCTGTGGAAGGAAAGATCAAAGGCCCAAGGCCATATTATGTGCTCAAACGTGATCTTTTGTACAGGATAGAGCAAATACGAGGGGAAGAAGTAGAGCAACTCTTAGTCCCACAGAAACACATAAGGGCAGTACTGGAGTTAGCTCACAGTCATCTATTTGGGGGACATCTAGGGGTAGACAAGACACTGGATAGAATCCTAAGAAGGTCTTATTGGCCAGGGATACGCGCAGAAGTCCAGCGTTATTGTGCCTCCTGCCCTGAATGCCAGTTGCATAGCGCCCGACCTCACTTGCGGGCCCCATTAGTACCTTTGCCTATTATTGATGTCCCTTTCAAGAGGATAGCCATGGACATAGTGGGCCCAGTAGAAGAATCGGCACAGGGCCACCGAAACGTACTAGTCATCCTTGACTATGCCATGCGGTATCCAGAGGCCATTCCTTTAAGAAACCCCACATCCAAGGCAATAGCAAAGGAACTACTACAGGTTTTCGCCAGAGTGGGCATCCCTAAGGAGATCCTGACAGACCAGGGAACCCCTTTCATGTCAAAACTAATGAAAGACTTATGTGCCCTGCTCCGCATCCAGGCCATACAGACCTCAGTCTACCATCCACAAACAGATGGACTGTTCGAGCGATTTAATCGTACCCTTAAAAGTATGATCCGGAAGGTGGTAGCACAGGATGGAAAAGACTGGGATACCCTTCTACCGTATCTAACGTTCGCTATACGGGAAGTCCCCCAGGTGTCCACGGGTTTTTCTCCCTTTGAACTGTTATATGGACACCACCCACGCGGGATATTAGATATCGCCAAGGAAGACTGGGAGGAACAACCCAACCCAGGAAAGAATGTCATTGAGCACGTGACACAGATGAGAGAGCGAATAACTCGAGTAACCCTGATAGTACGGGAACATTTGGAAAAAGCACAAGAGGCGCAGAGGACATATTACAACCGTCGGGCGAAAGTACGGAGATTTCAGCCGGGGGAACGGGTGATGGTGTTAGTACCGACAGCAGAAAGCAAACTTCTAGGCAGCTAGCACGGACCATATGAGATAGTGGAAGACATTGGGGAAGTGAACTATAAGGTTAGACAACCAGACCGCCGAAAGCCAGAGCAAATCTACCACATCAACTTACTGAAGCCCTGGCATGACAGAGACACGTGTCTGGTCATTCGAGGAGCTCTACCTCAGACACGACCCACCGGGACAGGTAAAGATATCTCCTGAATTAACCCCACAACAACGAACGGAAGTCCTTGAAATGATCCACCGGAACCAGGACGTATTCTGTACACAACCAGGCCGAACGACACTAGTCCAACATCATATTGTCATCAGCCCCGGAGTAAGGATGACGATAAGACCATACCGAATACCAGAAGCTAAAAGGGAAGAAATTAGGATGGAAGTGAAGAAGATGCTGGAACTCGGGGTCATTGAAGAATCCCACAGCCAGTGATCCAGTCCGATCATCCTAGTCCCCAAGCCTGATGGCACCCTGAGGTTTTGTAACGACTTCCAGAAATTGAATGAAGTATCCCACTTCGACGCCTACCCGATACCATGCATTGACGAGCTAGTTGATCAGTTAGGCAAGGCTCGATACCTAACCACTCTGGATCTGACCAAAGGATATTGGCAAATTCCCCTGGCCAAGGATGCCAAGGAAAAGACTGTCTTCTCTACACCCGATGGCCTGTTTCAATACACTGTCCTCCCTTTCGGACTCCATGGGGCCCATGCAACATTCCAAAAACTTATGGATAAGTTACTACGACTCCATGCCAAGTATGCTGCCACCTATCTAGACGACATAATCATACATAGCCCTGACTGGGAAACACACCTAGAAAAAGTGGAAGCAGTGCTGGACACCCTGCGAAAGGCCTGTCTCACTGCTAACCCTCTCAAGTGCGTGATAGGACTAGCTGGGGCCAGATACCTCGGGCATGTCATAGGGAGAGGTTTGGTAAAACCCCAATGGAACAAAGTGGAGGCGATACAAGGTTGGCCTCAACCAATCCGCAAAAAGCAGATCCGAGCATTTTTAAGGATAATAGCATACTATCAGAGATTCATCCCTCATTCTGCCACAAGAGCGGGGCCATTGACGGATCTGATAAAAGCTCGGGGCCCCGAGATAGTAAAGAGGACTGAGGCGACAGAAGAAGCATTTGCAGATTTACGGACAGCCCTATGCTGCCATCCAGTACTCACAGCCCCAGACTTCGAGAAGGAATTCATCCTACAAACGGATGCCTCGGAGGTGAGGCTCGGTGCCGTCCTTTCCCAGATGGTAGGGGAGGAGGAGCACCCCATCTTGTACCTCAGCCGGAAACTCCTCTCCAGGGAACAAAAGTACGCTGTGGTCGAAAAGGAGTGTCTGGTGATAAAATGAGCTATGGAGACTCTCCGCTACTATCTCCTGGGGCGGCGGTTTACCCTCGTGACAGACCACGCCCCGGTCCAGTGGATGCACAGGAACAAGGAGAGGAACGCCAGAGTGACGAGGTGGTTCCTCTCTCTGCAGCCTTTCCATTTTCGGGTCCAGCATAGAGCTGGAAGCCAACATGGCAACGCTGATGGCCTATCGCGATGGCACTGCCTCTCATCCCAAGTAGCCCAACCCCTTGGTGTTGAGCAGGGTGAGCGGGGGGGATATGTGATACAGCATGGCCAGAGGGCAGCAGGAGAGTGTTAGCAGGGAGCCTTATTCCCTGCAAGGGGAGGAAGGTTTGCTATTGATTAACTAGAGCACCTGAAGCCAATTAGAGCACCAGCAGTCAGTCATGTGATAACCCCTGCTTCAGTCAGTGTGGGAGTTGGAGCAGGAAGGTTTGGTTGGAGCAGAGAGCAGTTTGAAGGAGTTGGAGAAGAGAAGAGTTTTGAAGAGAGACAAAAGGAAAGTTTGGAGGAGTGCTGCAGTGGGCTGAGAAATCCAAAAGAAACCCTAGGTAAGGGGCACCTGGCTTGTGTAGAAGGAGGGCAAGAAGCCCCTTCACAAGCTGAAGGGCAGGAGAGGGAAGGAACCCAGGGAAAGGAACCGCTAGTTCAAATGGTTCACCACAAACCTCAGGGCCCCTGGGTTGGGACCTGGAGAAGAGGGCGGGCCCAGGTCCCTCCCTCTCCACTCCCCTTCTCAAGGACACTAGTGGGGTAATTAAAATACCAGTTCAGAGGCAAGCAATAGTGCCCTGAACCTTCCCCAAAGAAGAGAAAGCGTGAGACCCAGCATAACAGTACTGGCAATTTGCCACACTTTGGCTACTGTTTCTGTCAGTTGTGTTAATTTTCATATTTGAATTCAGCACATCAAAATACATAATAAATACCACATTTTATCTCTGAAGCAGACAACTTCTCAAAAATTGTAGACCAGTGTAATTGGCTCTTCTGTCTAAGCTAGACAAAGCTATAGAGATCCAATGGCTGGAAGTTGAAACTAAACAAATTCAGATTAGAAATAAGGTCCAACACTAAGTGCAATTAACCACTGGAACAACTCACCAAGTATTGTAGTGGATTCTCCATCACTGATGATTTTTAAATCAAATTTGGATGTTTTTCCAGGAGCGATGTTCTGGCGTTATTTCAAGGGAGTCTTGTGTTATACAGGAGGTGAGACAATCACAGTGGTCCCTTCTGACTCATGATCTATGTGACAGATTTGTGGAGTGAGAAATAATGATGCAGGCAGAGGAGTGGTACAAAACAATCTCGATCATGGGGTAAGCTGAGCCTGTTCAAACAAAATGTGGTTTAATACAACCAAATGCAAAGTTACACATCTAGGAACAAAGAATGCAGGCCATGCCTTCGGAGTGGGGCCTGTATCATGAAAGGCAACAGCTGAAAAGCATTATGGGGTAATAGTGGACAAGCAGCTGTACATGAGCTCCCAGTGCGATGCTATGACTAAAAAGTCTAATGCGATCCTTGGATGGATACACCAAGTAGGGAGTCGATAGTAAGAAGAAGGAAGAGTCACAAAAATAATTTGAGGACTGAAGAAAATACTGTACAGTGAGAACCTTAAAGAGATCAACCCGTTTAACTTATTACAGAGAAGATTGACAGATGGTTTGACAATAGTGGGTATTAAAGGGCTTTTTAACCTAGCGGAGACAGGCATAGCAAGAACTGATGGCAGGAAGATAGATCTGGACAAATTCCAATTAAAATAAGGCACACATTTTTAACAGTGAGGGTGATTGTTCCTATGGTTAAACTACCAGGAAAGTGATGGGTTCTCCACATCTTGTCTTCAGATCAGACCAAATTCCTTTCCGGAAGAGATGCTTATTCAGAAGTTATTGGGCTCAATAGACGGGTAATTATATGAAATTCTCTGGCCTATATTATACAGGATGTCAGACTCGATTAAATGATCCCCTCTGGCCTTCAAAATCCATGAATAGAGCTATGAATCTATAAATAATAGGGTCAGGTTTGACTAAGTGATCTGGATCATACAGCAAGCTGGGCTCACTTGAATATCATTTGTTTTAATACAGCTAAATGGAAGATCATCCATCTAGTAACCAAGAATGTATGTCATGTCTATAAGAAGGGGGACTGGAAAGTAGAGACTCTGGTTTAGAGTTGGGGTTAGTGGTAGGAACTGAACGTGTACTTAGTGTAATTCTTTGGCTAAGAGGGCTGATGCAATTCTTGGAAGGTGTTATTACCTCTGTATCCATTGTTTGTGAGACTTACTGGAATACTGGGTCTCCACACTTCTAAAAGGATGTTGAAAAATGGGAAAGGATTCAGAACAGAGCCACAGGCAAGCTTTGCGGTCTTGAAAACCTGCCTCTATAGTGCGAGAGAGTAAAGAAGCTCTCTACCTGTTTGTTTATCACCTTTACATTCTGTATTTTTGGCAGTCTAAAAGTCCCTACAGAGCATTAGATTTCTGATAGTGCTATGACTCTGATCTAGCAAGGGCAGAAAGAAATGCAGTGGCTGGAAGTTGAAGCTAGACAAATTCAGACTGGAAATAAGGCTCAGGTTTTTAACAGTGAAGGTCATTAACTACTGAAACAATTTGCCTAGGGATGTGGTGGATTCTCAACTGGAGACTTTAATTTAAGATTGGATCTTTTAAAAAGACCAATCAGAAGTTACAGGCATGATGTAGAAACCACTTGATTAAAATCTCTGGAATCTGATGATGATAGAGCTGAAAGACCTTTTTTTTAAAAAAAAAAAAAAAAAAAAAAAAAAAAAAAAAAGGGACCTTGAAAGGTCATTAAGGTGAGTCCTGCCCCCTGTCTTCACTAGGAGAACCAAGTGTTGATTTTTGCCGCCGATCCCTAAGTAGCCCCCTCAAGGATTGAACTCACAACTCTGGGTTTAGCAGGCCCATGCTCAAACCACTGAGCTATTCCTCCCCCACAGCCCTTGAGAGGTCATCAATTCCAGCTGCTTGTGCTGAGGTAGGATCAACTAAACCTAGATCATCTCTGACTGGTGTTTGTCCAGTCTATTCTTAAAAACCGTCCAGTGATGGGGTTTCCACAGTCTCCTTTGGAAGTCTAGTCCAGAGCTTAACAACCCTTAGAAAGTTTTTTCCTAATATCTAACCTAGATCTCCCTTGCTGCAAATTAAGCCCATTGCTTCTTGCCCTACCTTCGGTGGGCATGGAGTACAATTGATCACAGCCCTGTTTGTAACAGCCCCTGACGTAGTTGGAGACTGTTTTCAAGCCCCCCTCCCCTGCCCCCTTGCTACCCAATCTTGTTTCAAGCCCAGTTTTTTGAGCCTTTCCTTATAGGTCAGGTTTTCTAAATCTTTTATCATTTTTGTTGCTCTCCTCTGACTGATCTCTGCAATTTATTCACATCTTTCTTAAAACGCAGTGCTCAGAACTGAACACAGTGCTCCAGCTGAGGCCTCACCAGGGCTGAGTAGAGCAGGACAGTTGCCTCCCACGTCTTACATACAACGCTGCTATCAATACACTCCAGTATATTAGCCTTTTTTGCAACTGCATCACTGTATTGACTCAGACTAAATTTCTGATCCACTGTAACCCCCAGATCCTTTTCATCAGTACTATCATCTAGCCAATTACTCCCCATCTGTAGTCGTGCATCTGGTTTTTCCTTCCTAAGTGTAGTACTTCACGCTTGTCTCTTTTGAATGTCAACTTGTTGATTTCAGAACTGTTCTCTAATTTTTCTAGGTTGTTTCGACTTCTAATCCTGTCCTCCTGCTTGCATCCCCTCCCAGCTTGGTGTCGTCTGCAGATTTTATAAGCATATCCTCCATGTCATCCAGTCATTAATGAACATTTTAATGATACTGGATTCAGGACTGACAACTGCAGGATCCCACTTAGATACACCTCCTACTTTGACGGAACCATTGATGATAACTCTTGGACTCACCTGTCTCTCTTCATTCATTGTGCAGGGAGCCTGGGTGCCTAACTCAGGCTTTATGGTGCTCTTGTGATTTTCTAGGAGCCTAGATGTTAGGCACTGTGGTGCACAGTGTTGCAATGCCTAAGCATCTTTGTGGATTTGGGCCATATTTCTCTGCCTCAGTTCCCCAATAAGCACACCCTGGATTAGGCCATTTTCTTAGAGGAGAATGTGTAAAAGAACCTTGTCCTGCTTGTGCCACTGTGAGATCCTTATTTTAAGTGGAACTGTTTGGAGTTTCTGCCCGTACATGTCACATCCAATTTCTGGGTGCGAACTGGACGATGGAGCTGACTCCTTGTGCAGCAGACTGCCAACCAGCGGACAAGTTTGGCGCTCATACTACTCCCACAAGCTGCAGTCCTGAAGAATTCCACTGTAAAAGTGAATACCTGCTCCTTGCAAATGTCTCATTTGCTCACTCCACCAACTATGGTATGGGGCAAAGTGGGGTTTGCTAGTGAGGCCTTATGCTGTGCCTATAATATTTTGTGTTCTGAGAGCACCCACAAGGTTCGAGGGTTTGTCCATGCACATGAACAAATAAAGCTCACAGTTTGTAGGGCCTGTAATACATCTCTCATATCATAAGAGAAATAACCTTGACTTATGAAGAAATGTAAGAATGAAGTAGGTGAGTGAGTGGTTGAAATAATTAAAAATAGAGTTTAAATCACCTTGATGACCATGATTTGACAGAATAACCAGCCCAGCTGCTGCAAAGGAAAACCATGCCTCTCTACTGGAATTATCTGAGTGTGTTGACAAAATAGTGGCTAAAAAGAATTGTCTGACAATTTATTAGGACGTCCAAAAAAGCCATTGGCAAAGTCCTCCTGGGAGACTATAAAGCAGAGGTTCTTGAACTGGGGGTCGGGACCACTCTGGGGGTCGCCAGGTTATTACATGGGGGATGTCATCCTCCATCCCAAACCCCACTTTGCCTCCAGCATTTATAATGCTGTTAAATATATAAAGAAGTGTTTTTAATTTATAAAGGGGGGGGTGTCACAGGGGCTTGCTGTGTGAAAGGGGTCACCAGTACAAAAGTTTGAGAACAACTGCTATGAAGGGAACAGAACACAGTCAGCCTGCGGAACTCTTTGCCAAAGGAAGCTGTGAAGGTAAGATTATACGAGGGTTCAAAAAGAACTAGATCAGTTCATGGAGGTTAGGTCCATCAGTGGCTATATTAGCTAGGATGGGCAGGGATGCAAAACCATGCTCTGAAGTGTCCCAGCCTCTGCCAGAAGCTGGGAATGGGCGATGGGATGGATCACTTGATGATTTCCTGTTCTGTTCATTCCCTCTTGGGCACCTGGCATTGGCCACTGTCAGACAGGATACTGGGCTAGATGGACCTTTGGTCTGACCTGGTGTGGCCGTTCTTATGTTCTAAGAGGGATGAGTAATGAGACTAGGAATTGGTAAAGGAATGGGCGATATAGAAAACAGAGTGAGGGAGTTGAAGAACGAACCAGTTAGCAAGGAGGAAAGAATGTCAGAAATCAACACCTAAGAAAATGGTGTGTCCAAAAGTTCCAGAGGCGCTATTGATGCTCACGCTGCATTGCCCCCCACTGCTGTTGGGGAAAGGAGGAGTCTTTTGGCTGGACTTTGTCTACCCCAGACTTGGAGGTGGGAGGGGGCCTCCCTGTGGGTCCAAGATGGTTGTAGGGGGGAGGCCCAGCTGCATTTCACCTCCTGCTACTGCTAATAGTGCTTGCACCAAGAAAGGGATAGGTGCACAATAGTGAAATAGTATGTCATTGTATAAGCCAGTGGGATGCTTCCATTGCTCAGTTCTGGTCCCCCATCTCAGATGGGATCTAGCAGATATAGTGAGGAGGCCTAGAGAAAGGCAGTGACACTACTTAGAGGCCTGGAGAGCATGAAAAGATTAGGAATTTTAGGTTAGAGATGAGATAGGGCATACATGGGAAACAAAATAATGGGATAAAGAAAGGAGATTGGGCACTTGCATTAACCCTGGCTCGTAATTCAAGAAAAGGGGACATTCAGTGACATTGAAAGGCAGCAGATTTAAAACTAGTAAGAGGAAATGCTTTTTCTTATGTCAGTCTGTGGAACTCACTGCCATTGGATATAAAGGCCAAGAGCTTATCTGATTTCAGATAAGGATCAGATGTTGCTATGGATAATAAGTGATGAATATGTTGATAGATGCTATAACATTCTCTAGCTCACAGAACCTCCCAACAGATGTGTGTAGGCTGAAACAAGCACTTGCACTATAACTGCACTCCATGTAAAAGTATTTACATACCTACAGGGCATGTAGTGCTTTCACACACTGCACTTATAATAGCTGTGTTGTCACAGGCTGGTGTGGATGGATGCGCAGGCGCAGAGGTGCTGACTCATTTTAGAATACATTTTAGGTAAAGCTGATGGTGATACCTAGAGTTAAGGTGTCATAGCTTTCCTACTCAGATCTGAACCTTAGAGTTCAGAAAATAAGTTGCTAGCATGAAACCTCCAAGCTTAATTACCAGCTTGGATCTGATAGCGCTGCCACCAGACAGGAATCAGTGCCTGCCTCACTCTGGTCTCCCCAAACCTTTCCTGGGGGACCCCAAGACTCAGATGCCCTGAGTCTCACAACAAAGGGAAATAACCCACTTCCCTTCCCCCTCTACCTCCCCCCAGATTTTCCTGCCCTGGGTACACTAGAAGATTTCCCTGCTTCCATTCCTTGAAACACAAACCCAGAGAGATTAAGTGTCTCTCCCCCTCACCCAGAGGCTATGCAAATTCAAGCTTAGTCAATCTAACACAAAGGGATTTCCCCCTCCCTTCGTTCCTTAGCCTTAACCAGAGAAAAACTCAAAACAGGTCTTAAAAAGAAAGCTTTATAAAAAAAAAAAAAAAAAAAAGACATAAAAATGGTCTCTGTATCAAGGTGACAATATACAGGGTCAATTGCTTAAAAGAAAAAATGAATAAACAGCCTTATCCAAAAAGAATTACAATTTAAAACATTCCAGCAATTACACACATGTAAATACAAAAACAATATAAAAACCTATATTGTCTTCTACCTGTACTTACAACTGGGAAACAGAAGATTAGAAAGCCTGAAGGTAGAGAGATCCTCTCTCAGAGCCGAGACAGCACAGAACAGAACAAAGAATACACACCCAAAAATTCCCTCCCTGAACTTTGAAAAATCTGGTTTCCTGATTGGTCCTCTGGTCAGGTGTTTGGTTCCCTTTGTTAACCATTTACAGGTAAAAGAAACATTAACCCTTAGCTATCTGTTTATGACATAAGGTTGCCCAGCATACTTCCTATTATAAGATCTTGTTTTCTGTGGCTTCTAACTTTGCCAAATGTTAACCATTTGGGCTGAATTTCTCCATGCCAGGTGTCTGTCTCAGCTGAATTTTACTGGAAAATTACAGCAAAAATGTTTTTTCTCAGGAGGAAAAATTGGCTGTTTTCCCCATATTACAACAAATTCTTGCAACTGATTTGTTGAGAAGCTCTAGCACTTCCATGTTTTGAAGCAGGAACTTGAAATTTGAAAGGGGGTTTGCCTTGGGGATAGAGATGTACCTTTTACTTCCTTGTGGGAAAAACAGCCCACATTTGGTCAAGGTACAAGCCTATGAAAAAAATCTGAGTCTGTGTATGCCCAATAGCCTTGTTAAAGCTTTGCAGCTAAATTCTCTGAAGATTTTGCTCCAACAGAGATACTGGGGCTGATAAGGACTTCTCTGCAATTCCTGCTGCAGGCTCCAGCAGCACTGGCATGAGAACTGACAGCGGGAGACTGTGTTCTGTGCCCTCAGTGCACCCGCTGCTGTGCCCAGGCAGCATGGAGGAGGAGGAACACTGAAATGCAGAGTGGACAAGAGCTGGATGGGGAAAGACTGGGATAAGAACATGGATGAGAAGGGAAGACAGTTTGGAAGCTGAGGAGATATTAGGACTGGTTGGGCAAGGGGACTGGGATGCAGATGGTAATTTCAGAAGGGAGTCTGAGATAGGCTCAAAGGAGACTGAACATAGGATGTAGGGGTAGAATTGGGAAGAAGATCCGGGAGAAGGAGAAGACAGAACAAGAAGTTTAGGGTGGAGACAAGGTTGGCACAGGATCAAGCTGGAGGTGGCAAAGGTAGAAGGGGTGTTGTATTAATTCAGATGGAATAAATGGGCCAGAGGTGTTGAGAGAGTCCCTGTCCAATATTAAACTGTTACAACGAGGTTTGGGGTTTGGTAGACAGACACCACAGCTTGCGTAGTGCTGCAAACACACTAATAAAGGGTTAACATGAATTTTCATAAAGATACAGAAAAGAAGGAAAAGCAATTAAAGGCTTTGAAATGTAAAGTATTAAATAAGGCCTCCATTTAAACAACATTTCTTGTTGACTTTCCCTTGAGCTGGAGAGAGATTTTTAGAAGGAAACCCCCCCTTGTTTTACAGGCTGACAAAGACATGAGTTGAGATGTAGCTGCTACTGCTGTTAAAGTCCGATCCCATTTCATATCAGGTGGTGGCTGGGGTTAGCTGGAGCCAGTAGATGTGGCAATGTTAGCTGAATCTTGCTTTCTGGCCCAATCTGGTCAGATCATCTCCTAGAATTAGGACAAAGAAGATCTGGAGTGAAAGGAGCTGTTGACACTGACAGCAATGATGGTGAAGTTGATTCAGTCGCCTCCATCTATTTTTCTTCTTCCCCCTCTCCCCACGCATCTCTTTAAGACCCAAAAAGGGAGTAATGGGTGGATAGCCCATCCCTTTATTATTTTGTCCACCAATTAGGCCTAATAGCCAATACAGCCATTTCGGGTCATTAATTTCTGGTTCCACATCTGTTTTTACCAAGCATGATTTTAACATAGTCCTTGAGTTGTATCAACTTGACGTTTTTGTTTGCATTAATTTAATGTCTCTGCCTGGTTTTCTTGCACCTGTTTATAACATTCAGAACTGAAAGCAACTTGACCTATTTTCCAATAACATTTGTTCTTACAGATTATTGTATTTGATAAATGTTACAGACTTTTTATAGTTGAGCTTACAATTAGGATACATTTGTCAACCCAATTATTACAACAGGGGTCAGGCTTGGGACCAAAGGGGCAGAAGGGCCCGTGACTTTTGGAATCACTTCCCCATCAAAACCGGGAATGGAGTCCAAGATTCCTGAGTCTCAAAATTCTTCTGCTCTCAGCAAATGTCTGTGAAATGCATAGGCAAGACTAATAACATACAAAAATTCTATATTCAACATTATCCTACCCGATAAAAAGGACCTAATCACAGAATTAAAAATTAATGGTAGCTTAAGTACAAATGATCATGACTTGATCACATTTCTAGTTGGCAAGCAGAACAAAGTCCAAGAGCAATAATATATTGGGGCTTTAATAGGGCCAATTTCACAAAGCTCAAAATAATTGAGCCAAATCAGCTATGAGGAAAAATTTAATCAGAAAAATGTCTATGATAATTGGCAGTCATTTAAGACCACATTACTAGCTGCCCAAAAAACCACAATTGAGGAAGAAGGCTGTGCTGGTTTAAAAATAAATAAATGCCGGTTTAGAGAGAAAATTGAAAGCAGCTGTAAAAAGGGGTGTGTGTGTGTGTGAGAGAGAGAGAGAGAGAAAACATAAATGGAAGAAAGGGTAAGTAGTTACTATAAATCAGAAGTTAGGAATTGTAGAATGCTGATAAGGAGAGCCAAGGGTATAAGGAGAAATCTATGGCCAGCAGAGATAAGGACGATAAGGAGGTTTTTTTAAATAAACTAAACACAAAGTGAATCCTAGTAATGATATTGTTCCATTACTAGATGGAAATAGTAGAATTATCAGTAATAATACAGAAAAGGCTGAAGTGTTCAATAAATATTTCTGTTCTTTAAGGGGGGAGGGGAGGAGAAACAGATGATACAGGCTCATCATATGGTGATAACACACTTTCCATTCTAGTCTCGCTGGATGATGATAAACAGCAGTTACTAAAATCAGACATTTTTAAATCAGACCCAGATAACTTGCCTCCTAGAGTTTTAAAAGAGCTGACTGAGGAGCTTGCTGGACTATTAATGTTGATTTTCAATAAGTGTTGGAGAAGTTCTGGAAGACTGGAAGAAACCTGAAGTTGTGCTAATTTTTAAAAAGGTTAAATGGGATGATGCAGGTAATTATAGGCCTGGCAGCCTAATATCAATCCCAGGAAAGATAATGGAGGGCTGATATGGACTTGATTAATAAGAACTAAAAGAAGATAATGTAATTAATATAAATAAACATGCATTTATGGAAAATCAATCCTGTCAAACTAACTTGATCTCTTTTTTTAAAATGAGATCACAAGTTTGGTTGATAAAGATAATATGGTTGATATAACATACTTCTGTAAGATGTATGACTAGTTATGACAATGTTTTGATTAAAAAAATAGAATGATGTAAAATTAACTTGGCACACGTTACATGGATTAAAAATGGGCTGAATAATAGATCTCAAAATGTAACTATAAATGGAGAATTGTCAGAGCAGGTCTGGTTCTAGTGAGGTCCTGGAGGGATTGGTTCTTGGTCCTATGCTATTTAACGTCTTTATCAATGATCTAGAAAAAAACATAAAATGATCACTGATCAAACTTGCAGGTGACACAAAAATTGAGGGAGTGAAAATAATAAAAAGGACAGGTTACTAATTCAGAGCAATTTAGTTTGCTTGGTAAACTGGAAGTAAGCAAAAGAATGTGGTGTTTTAATACAGCAAATGTAAACGTATACCTCTAGGACAAAGAGCGTAGGCCCTACTTACCGATGGGAGACTCTAGCCTGGGAAGCAGTGACTAAAAAAGATTTGAGGGTTCTCATGGACAATTAGCTGAACATGAGCTCCTAATGTGACTCTGTGGCCAAAAGCACTAATGCCAGGAGAGAGCTCAGTGGTTTGAGCATTGGCCTGTTAAACCCAGGGTTGTGAGTTCAATCCTTAAGGGGGCCAGTTAGGGAACTGGGGTAAAAATCTGTCTGGGGATTGGTCCTGCTTTGAACAGAGGATGGGACTAGATGATCTTCTGAAGGCCCTTCCAGTCCTGATAGTGTATGATCCTGGGGTGAATAAACAGGAGTCTCAAGTAGGAGCAGAGAGGTTATTTTACCTCTTTATTTGGCATTGGTGCAAGTGCTGCAGGAATCCTGTGTCCAGTTCTGGTGCCCACAATTCAAAAAAAGTGTTGATACATTGGGGAGGGTTCAGAGAAGAGCCACAAGAATGGTTAAAGGATTAGAAAACCTGCCTCACAGGGAGAGTCTCAAAAAGCTCCATCTATTTTGCTTAACAAAGAAGGTTAAGGGGTGACTTGATGACAGTCTGTAAGTACCTACCGGAGGAACAAATATTTAACAGTGGTTGTTCACTCTAGCAGAGGAAGGTCTGACATGATTCAGTGGCTGGAAATTGAAGCTAGAGAAATTCAGACTGAAAATATGGTGTACATTTTTAATGGTGAGTGTAATTAATCATTGGAACAATTGACCAAGGATCGTGGTAGATTCTCCATCACTGACAATTTTTAAATCAAGATCAGATGTTTTTCTGAAGGATCTGCTCTAGGAATTTAGTGTGGGGACGTTCTGTGATCCATGTTATATGGAAAGACAGGCCAGATAATCCACAATGGATCCTTCTGGGCTTTGGATCTATAAGATGACAACCTACTATTGTTACTGGTTGCACTGTTATGTCCAGTGCCAGAGGCCTGTGCTGAATCATAGAATCATAGACATTAAGGTTAGACGGGACCATTCTGATCCTCTAGTCTGACGACCTGCGCAACACAGGCCACAGAATCTCACCCACCCACTCCTGTAACAAACCTATGTCTGAGTCCTCAAATCGTGGTTTAAAGACCTCAAGGGGCAGAGAACCTTCCAGCAAGTGACTCGTGCCCCATGCTGCAGAGGAAAGCGAAAAACCTCCAGGGCCTCTGCCAATCTGCCCTGGAGGAAAATTCCTTCCCGACCCCAAATATGGTGTGTCAGGGGGCTTATTTTTTTACCCTTTTTTGTTTTTTTTTTAAATTACTGGCAGCTTTCCATACTGCTGCCCTTACTTTAAACCTCTTACAAGTGGACTGAAGTGCCTCCTTTCCCTGGAAGGCATCCAGTCCCCATGGGCAGGGACCTTCTTCCACTACCTATATACCAAAGGAGGGTGGGCTCCTCCGCCACCCCCCATTCCTCTGGATCCCCTAACACTTCCTCCATTTCCTTTTTAATCTTATCTCAAGCTGACCCCTGCACCTGATATGGGCTCTGTTTTTTTCTTATCCAAAAAATCCTTTACCCTGCCTTGCCAGAACCCGCAACTACCATCACGAGAGTTCACTATACCCCCTCTAAGCAGCTGCATGGACTATTGGGGAGGGGGACTTACAGGCTGCCACTCACCTATCTGATGTGATGCATCCGAGTCATCGGCACTAAGATGTTAGGGGGCTTATTTCTTCACCTTCTAACTTCCCTGGTTCTTTTTGCATGAACAGAGAGCAACAATACCCGAAGTCCAAAGGCGCAAACAATTCGATGTTTATTGGGGTGAACTTTTAGCAAGCACAATTTTAGTTTTCTTCCTTAGTGTCCTCCTTTACAGCTCTGACACCACAGAGCCTTGCCTGTGTTTCTGTTTTGTTTCCATCCCCTGTTCCCATTTCCCCCTTTTGCAAAACATGATTCCAATTTCCCCATCCCCAGTCCCTGTTCCCATTCCCCCCCTCACTTCCTGATTGACTTCAGACTATATAGCAAAACCTGAGTTTTGCTTAGCTATACCTTAACCAATTATTTTACATATTGTACAACATATTGTAACATGGTTATTTAACCAATTATACCCCACCACCTTAATTGGTTTACACCCAACAAAGTTAATTATACAGTAGACAGAAACAATTACAGAACCAGACAGAGACCATGCAAATAAACATACAAAAAATACAGAAGTAAGGATTTTACAACTACATTTATATAGACATAAGGGTTTTTTAGCTGTGTTTATTGATAAGTGAGTTCTTGCCAGACAGGATGCTATTAAACTAAGTTTTCTTTTACATCTTCTAGGCTTTTCCCTTTTTTTTTTGGGAGGTGATAGGAATATCAGGACAGGATTGTATTTCTAATAGCCCAATAGCACCTTATTTTGATGTGACTAGTTTGGAATGTGAGGATGTGACCATACACTTCCCAGCTTATGGCTGCCTAACTACATCTTAGCTGAAGGCCTTAGCTTGTCACAGTAAGAGAAGGCCATTACACAGACAGCGATCTTTGATTCTTTCTTTTATACCTCTATAACTAGCTAAGTGATAAGAATACACCTAAATTCTTAAAGTATAGGCCTTTGCAAACAGGCCTGAATATCTATATCCTAACATGGTGATCAGCTAAACCCTGAGCATGTGGGCAAGACTCACCAGCCAGCACCCAGGAAAGAATTCTCTATAGTAACTCAGATCCCACCCCATCTAACATCCCATCACAAGCCATTGGGCATATTTACTACTAATAGACAAAGACCAATTAATTGCCAAAATTAGGCTATCCCATTATACCATCCCCTCCATAAACTTATCAAGCTTAGTCTTGAAGCCAGATATGTCTTTTCCCCCACTGCTCCCCTTGGAAGACTGTTCCAGAACTTCACTCCTCTGATGGTTAGAACCCTTCGTCTAACTTCAAGTCTAAACTTCCTGATGGCCAGTTTATATCCATTTGTTCTTGTGTCCACACTGGTACTGAGCTTAAATAATTCATCTCCCTCCCTGATATTTATCCCTCTGATATATTTATAAATGTAACCCTTCTGCCCCTCTGAGTTGGCAGCAACAAGGGCCGGGTTCAGTATCCAGGGGTTCCGTTTCAATAACACAATGCATAACCAGCTCGAGCCCCCACCCAGTGACCTGAGACACTTACATACCACATCCCCCTGGGCACCTCTAGGAGGCAATACTTCCCCTCTCGCAAGCACAGAGTCTGAGTGCAGCAAAATCTTTTTAATAAAGGAAGGAAACAATGCGGCATCCCATTGGAAAAACACCACAAACAGGATTATAACACAAACCATAAGCAAAAACCCACCTCCAAGTATGTTTGGTAATGTTCTTTCCCCATTAGGGTCACCCCAAAGTCCAACAACCCAAAAGTCTCTGGTCAGTACCACCCCAGAATACAAAAGTTTATCTGCAGAGTTTTACCCCCCGAGTCTGGGTGGAAATGGGAGTGCGGGGAGTCCACACAAGGTGTTAAGGGGCACCTTACATGGGCCAGGGCCAACTGCTCTGCTGCAGTCTTCACGACGACCAGCTCCACTTCACCAGCTGTGCCGCTCCTCCAGCCGTCCCTGCAAACCACTTC
This sequence comes from Aldabrachelys gigantea, assembly GCA_026122505.1. NCBI lineage: Eukaryota > Metazoa > Chordata > Testudines > Testudinidae > Aldabrachelys > Aldabrachelys gigantea. Next base: position 299,539,427 of record CM047480.1, read on the forward strand.
ACTCCATTCACTGTTCCATGGGCTGCTCCAACATGCCGCAAACTGCTCCACTCTGCCAGCCGCGTAACAATAGTTCTTCAGGCTCCCCCACTAGTTAACACAGCACCCAGTGATTTCACCTCTTAATAGGGGAGCCCTGGTGCTGGTGCACCATTGGTCCAACATGAACTCAGCTCAGCCATCTTTAGATGGACTCCCAATGGAATCAAAATTAGCTCTACTCTTTTACAGTGGAGAGAGAAGACTGTGCAACTGGTATTCCAGACCCTCAAAAGGGGCCCATACAATCAGCTAGATACACACACCAATCCCCAACCTCTCTCAATTCACAGGGTTTTGGAACTCATGTCCCTTGTTTTGCAAGTGTCACTAAAGTTATATTAAGACATCTCTGTCATAAAGCAGTCTCATAGTTCCTCATTCACATGATCAGGTGCCAACACTTTATTTATCTTGCGCCAATAACAAAGAAATTGGGGATCCCAGAGCTGTCAAAATAACCATCCCAGGCTGCATTGTGCTATGCTGGGTGTGCCCATGCAAATATCTGAGAATTCACAATTCCTGAAATTCTTTCCACACTTCCCATAATTCACCACCAGATGTCAGGGTAGAGCTCATCCTGACTCTGCTTACATAAAGAGCAATCATATCCCCCCTCAGCCTTCTTTTGACTAGGCTAAACAAGCCAAGCTCTTTGAGTCTCGTTTCACAAGACAGGTTTTCCATTCCTCGGATCATCCTAGTAGCCCTTCTCTTTACCTGTTCCAGTTTGAATTCATCCTTCTTAAACATAGGAGACCAGAACTGCACACAGGATTCCAGATGAGGCCTCACCAGTGCCTTGTATAACGGTACTAACACCTCCTCATCTTTGCTTGAAATACCTCGCCTGATGCATCCCAAGACCGCATTAGCTTTTTTCATGGCCATATCACATTGGCTGTTCATAATCATCCCGTGGATCAATCAAAACTCCAAGGTCCCTCTCCTCCTCTGTTACTTCCAACTGATGTGTCCCCAGCTTATAATTAAAATTCTTGTTATTAATCCCTAAATGCATGACCTTGCACTTTTCACTATTAAATTTCATCCTATTAGGCCTGGTCTACACTACGCTGTTAAACCAATTTTAGCAGCATTAAATCAATTTAACGCTGTACCCATCCACACTACAATGCTCTTTAAATCGATTTCTGTACTCCTCCCCAACGAGAGGAGTAACGCTAAAATCGATATTAACATATCGGATTAGGGTTAGTGTGGATGCAAATTGACGTTATTGGCCTCCGGGCAGTATCCCACAGTGCACCACTGTGACCGCTCTGGACAGCAGTCTGAACTCAGAGGCACTGGCCAGGTAGACAGGAAAAGCCCCGCGAACTTTTGAATTGCATTTCCTGTTTGGCCAGCATGGAGCTCTGATCAGCACAGGTGACCACGTAGAGCCCATCAGCACAGGTAACAATGCAGTCTCCTGAGAATCAAAAAAGAGCACTAGCATGGACCGCACGAGAGGTACTGGATCTGATCGCTATATGGGGAGAGGATTCAGTGCTAACAGAACTCCATTTGAGAAGATGAAATTAAAAAATATTTGAAAAAATTTCCAAGGCTATGATGGGAAAAGGCCACACCAGGGACTCAGTGCAGTGCAGGGTAAAAGTTAAGGAGCTCAGACAAGCATACCAGAAAACCAAAGCAGCAAACGGAAGATCAAGATCAGGGCCGAAAACATGCCACTTCTACACTGAGCTGCATGCAATCTTAGGGGGCTGTGCCACCACTACCCCCCCCTTGTCCGTGGATTCTGAGGTGGGGATTATAATCTCAACCATGGCTGAGGATTCAGCGGAGGGGGAAGATGAGAAGGAGGAGGAGGAGGAGGAGGACGACCTTGCAGCAAGCACACAGCACTCCGTTCTCCCCATCAGCCAGGAGCTTTTTGTGACCCAGACGGAATTACCCTCCCAGCCCTCCCAAGCCACTAGCCCAGACAGTGAAGCCATGGAAGCGACCTCTGGTGAGTGTACCTTTGTAAATATAAAACATGGTTTAAAAGCAAGCATTTTTTAATGATTGATTTGCCGTGAGGGCTTGGGATGCATTCGCAGCAAGTAAAGTTACTGGAAAAGTTTGTTAACATGTCTGGGGATGGAGCGGAAATCCTCCAAGGAGATCTCCATGAAGCGCTCCTGGAGGTGCTCCAAAAGCCTTTGCAGAAAGTTTCTGGGCAAGGCAGCCTTGTTCCGTCCACCATGGTAGGACACTTTACCACGCCATGCATGTAGCAAGTAATCGGGTATCATTGCATGACAAACCATAGCTGCGTATGGTCCCAGTGATTGCTGGCGTTCAAGAAACATCCATTCTTTATCTCGCTCTGTTATCCTCAGCAGAGTGATATCATTCATGGTAACCTGGTTGAAATTAAGAAATTTAATTAAGGGGACAGAGATGGCCATTTTCCTACTGGGCTGTTGCTTAAAACAAATCCTTCCTTGCACGTAGCAAAGCGGGGGGAAGGGAGGAAGGATAGCACTGAGCTTTTCTGCAGGAATCTTCCCATCTACCAGCCACACGGTGGGGGCTGGGGGGAAGGGGGGTGATTAGCAGTGATCTTCCATGATACCAACCATGCGGTGGGGGGAGGGGTAAAGCAATCCCAGAGAATTGGATTGGGAAAGGGGGGGTTTGGCGTCTGCTGCTGCTTGTTAACAGGAAAAAAATCATCAGAGGGCACTGTGTATATGAAGGCTGGAGAAGCCAAAAGACAAAGCCTTACCATGGCCACATACAAGCTGAATTCTGATGCCCGGACCTGCATCTGTGAGATCTGTAACACCAGAGCCACAGGCACTCAATATTAAACGATGCAAAATGCGACCTTGTAGTGAAATCACATGTGCTGTGTAAGATGAATAGTGTATTTCACTGTGAAAGAGTATAACCATTGTTCTGTAAAATGTATCTTTTTAAATACTTCTCTCCCTGTTTTCCCTCCGTCATGCAGCTGCACATTTTTCAAGCCTCCCTACTCCATCCCGAAGGCTAGCTCAGATAAGGCGGAGGAAGAAGAGGACGCGAGATGAAATGTTCTCGGAAATCATGGAAGTAACCCGCAATGAAAGAGCTCATCTGAATGAGTGGATGGACGTGGTAGCAAAGCACAGGAAAGATGCCAGTGAACGTGAGGACAGGAGGAACCAACGTGAGGATAGGAGAGACGCTCAAGAGGAGAGGTGTAGGCAGGAAGATCAGCGGTGGCGGGATGCAACGCTGGAGCTGCTGTGTGATCAAACTGACATGCTCCGACGTCTGGTGGATCTTCAGGAAGAGCAGTGGGGTCACAGAGTGCCGCTGCAGCCCCTGTTTAACCACTCTCAGTACTCACCATGTGCCACATCTTCCTCACCCAGACGTGTAAGAACACATGGGGGAAGGCTTTCTGCACCTGCCCACTCCATCCCCATGGACAGTCCAACCAAAAGGCTTTCATTACATTGAAATGTGCTTAATGGCCTTTTCCTTCTCTCCTATCCTCCTCCCAAACCACACCCGGGATACCTTGATAATTCTCTGCCTCTTTTTATAATTACATTTTAACAAAGAATACATGATTTTTAAACGATAGTGACTTTATTTCCTTAAGCAAGCTGTAATCAAAGGGGGAGGGTGGGTTGCTTACAGGGAATGACTTTTAATAAAGAATACATGATTTTTAAACGATAGTGACTTTATTTCCTCAAGCTAGCTGTAATCAAAGGGGGATGGTGGGTTGTTTACAGGGAAGGAGTCAATAAAGGGGTGGGGGTTCATGAAGGGGAAACAAACACAGCAGTCACACCGTACCCTGGCCTGTGATGAAACTCGTTTTCAAGGCTTCTCTGATGCGCACCGCTTCCGGGTGTGCTCTTCTAATCGCCCTGGTGTCTGGCTGCTCATAGTCAGCAGCCAGGCAATTTGCCTCAGCCTCCCACTCCGCCATAAAGGTCTCCCCCTTACTCTCATAGAGATTGTAGAGCACACAGCAAGCGGCAATAACAAAGGGGACATTGGTTTGGCTGAGGTCTGAGCGAATGAGTAATGTGCGCCAGCGAGCCTTTAAATGGCCAAATGCACATTCTACCACCATCCTGCACTTGCTCAGCCTGTAGTTGAACAGCTCCTGACCACTGTCCAGGCTGCCTGTGTATGGCTTCATGAGCCATGGCATCAAGGGGTAGGCTGGGTCACCCAGGATAACTACAGGCATTTCAACATCCCCAACGGTTATTTTCTGGTCTGGGAAGTAATTCCCTTGCTGCAGCCATTTAAACAGATTAGTGCTTCTGAAGACGCGAGCGTCATGAACCCTTCCTGGCCATCCCACATGGATGTTGGTGAAACGTCCCTTGTGATCCACCAGTGCTTGCAGCACCATTGAAAAGTACCCCTTGCGGTTTATGTACTGGGTGTCCTGGTGCTCCGGGGCCAAGATAGGGATATGGGTTCCATCTATCACCCCCCCCCCCAGTTAGGGAATCCCATTGCAGCAAAGCCATCCACTATGACCTGCACGTTTCCCAGAGTCACAACCTTTCGTAGCAGCAGCTTAATGATTGCTTTGGCTACTTGCATCACAGCAGCCCCCACAGTAGATTTTCCCACTCCAAATTGATTCCCAGCTGACCGGTAGCTGTCTGGCGTTGCAAGCTTCCAGAGGGCTATTGCCACTCGCTTCTCCACTGTGAGGGCTGCTCTCATCTTGGTATTATGGCATTTCAGGGCCGGGGAAAGCAAGTCACAAAGTTCAAAGAAAGTGCTCTTACGCATGCGAAAGTTTCGCAGCTACTGTGAATTGTCCCACACCTGCAAAACTATGCGGTCTCACCAGTCTGTACTTGTTTCCTGGGCCCACAATCGGCGCTCAATGGGTAGAACCTGCCCCATTACCAGCAGGAGCTCCAAAGTGCAGGGGCCCACATTTAGGGAGAATTCAGTGTCCATGTCCTCATCACTCTCGTCACCGCGCTGCCTCCTCCTCGCCTGCCTTTGCAGATCATGGTTCACCATAGACAGCACGAGAACATGCAGGTGGTTACAACGTCCATGATTGCGTTAGTGATCTGAGCAGGGTCCATGCTTGCTGTGCTATGGCATTTGCTCAGTTCACCCAGGAAAAAAGGCGCGAAATGGTTGTCTGCTGCTTTCACAAAGGGAGGGGTGAGGCTGTACCCAGAACCACCCGCGACGATGATTTTTGCCCCATCAGGCACTGGGCTCTCAACCCAGAATTCCAAGGGGCGGGGGAGACTGCGGGAACTATGGGATAGCTACAGAATAGCTACCCACAGTGCAACGCTCCAGAAATCGACGCTATCCTCGGACCATGGACGCACACTGCCGAATTAATGTGCCTAGTGTGGCCGCGTGCAATCGACTTTACAATATCTGTTTTATAAAACCGGTTTATGCTAATTCGAAATTATCCTGTAGTGTAGACATAGCCTTACTATTACTCCAGTTTATAAGGTCATCCAGATCTTCCAGTATGATATCCCGAGCCTTCTCCGTGTTAGTAATACCTCCCAGCTTCGTGTCATCCACAAACTTTATTAGCACATTCCTGCTTTTTGTGCCAAGGTCAGTAATAAAAAGATTAAATAAAATTGGTCCCAAAACCAGTCCCTGAGGAACTCCACTAGTAACCTCCCTCCAGCCTGACAGTTCATCTTTCAGTATGACCCATTGTAGTCTCCCCTTTAACCAGTTCCTTATTCACCTTTCAATTTTCATATTGATCCCCATCTTTTCCAATTTAGCTAATAATTCCCCATGTGGAACCGTATCAAATGCCTTACTGAAATCGAGGTAAATTAGATCCACTGCATTTCCTTTGTCTAAAAAAATCTGTTACCTTCCCATCAAGGCGATCAGGCTGGTTTGGCATGCTCTACCGTTTGTAAAACCATGTTGTATTTTGTCCCAGTTACCGTTGACCTCAATGTCTTTAACTACTTTCTCCTTCAAAAATTTTTCTGTGACCTTGCTTATTACAAATGTCAAACTGACAGGCCTGTAATTACCCAGATTACCTTTTCCCCCTTTCTTAAAGATAGGAACTATGTTAGCAATTTTCCAGTCGTGCAGTACAACCCCTGAGTTTACAGAGTCATTAAAAATTCTCACTAATGGACTTGCAATTTCATGTGCCAAGTTCCTTTAATATTCTTGGATGAAGATTATCTGGGCCCTCCAATTTTGTCCCATTAAGCTGTTCGAGTTTGGCTTCTACCTCGGATGTGGTAATACCTTCCTCCATAGCCTCATTCCTATCTGTCATCCTACAATTATCCCTAAGCTCCTCATTAGCCTCATTAAAGCTTGAGGGAAAGTATTTGTTTAGCTATTGGGCTATGCCTAGATTATCCTTAACCTCCATTCCATCCTCAGTGTTTAGCGGTCCCACTTCTTCTTTCTTTGTTTTCTTCTTGTTTATATGGCTATAGAACCTTTTACTATTAGTTTTAATTCCCTTTGCAAGGTCCAACTCTACATGACTTTTGCCCTTTCTCACTTCATCCCTACATGTTCTGACCTCACTAAGGTACCTTTCTTTGCTGATCACTCCCATCTTCCATTCCTCATAGGCTTTCTGCTTTTTCTTAATCTCCTCTCTGAGATGCTTGCTCATCCAGCTTGGTCTACAACTCCTGCCTATGAGTTTTTTCCCATTTCTTGGGATGCAGGCTTCTGATAGTTTCTGCAACTTTTGACCTGAAGTAATTCCAGGCTTCCTCCATCTTTAGATCCCCAAGTTCTTCAGTCCAATCCACTTCCCAAACTAATTTCCTTAATTCTTTAAAGTTAGCCCTTTTGAAATCAGAAGCCCTAGTCACAGATCTATTTTTGTTTATCCTTCCATCTAGTTTAAACTGAATTAGCTCATAATCACTCGAACCAAGGTTTTCCCCTACAACCATTTCTTCTATGAGGTCCTCACTACTCACCAAAATCAAAACTGTTCCAACTCTGCTGACGAACTATGTGGATGTCAATATGATTCTACATGATGGAATTATTTTTTTTCAATTTGCCTTTTTTAAAAACTTCCTGCTTCATTCAGTGTCCAGAATGGCTGGTGCTTGGGAAGTGAGAGTGTTGCATCATGAAGAGAATCTTGTTGGTAGGATGCCAGCCTAATTTGTTGCAGAAGCTGAAATGTGTATGGTGAGTGAGGCTGGGATCTGCAGGAAGAGAGAGTGATTTGAAACAATTCAATGCTGCCCTGAAGAACTGAAGTCTATCCTTGCTTCTGCCACAGCATTCCTATGTGATGCTTGGCAAATTAGAGTCAGAATGGGTCAGACAATGGTCCATCTAGCCCGCGGTCCTGTCTTCTGACAGTGGCCGGTGCCACATGCTTCAGAGGGAATGAACAGAACAGCACAATTATCAGGTGATCCATCCCCTGTCATCCAGTCTCAGCTTCTGGCAGTCAGAGGTTTAGGGACACCCAGACCATTGGAATGTCCCTCTGACCATCTTGGCTAATAGCCACTGATGGACCTATTCTCTATCCAATTCTGTTGCAGAGAGAAGATGCTCCAAATGTCCAGGAGTCTGAGGTGCCCTGTGGAAACACCCAAGAGTACAGGCACCATCAACAGGGCCAGTTGCTTCAGATGGCAAGATAGCAACAGGATGGGTGGGTACTGAGGTGGTTGCTATTATTGCCAGATCCTTCTCACATTTAGCCTTCCCCTTAACCTGGGGAAGCTTGGGCACCAGTGCAGACATCTCCATGTGTGACATCTCACCCGACCTGGCATGGCTCGGGGAGAAAACGTGTTTACTAGCAGTCCACTGTGGGGACCTCTTTTGTGCCTGTGAGAGTGCTTTCTGCTCTCATGTTGGGGCTTGTCCTTAACTGCCGGATCCAGTGCCTGGGAAGGGTCAGAGAAGTGCTCACCACCAGTGATGGTCGCCGAACTAGCGGTTCCGATACTCCCGGATCTGACTGTGCACACAGCAATTTTACTTCCTCCATGAGGAACTTGCAGAGGTGGAGCGCTTGAGCTTCCTGGATCTGAGGAGGAAACGACTTGGAAATCAAGCAATGTGCCATGATATGAGCCTCACCAAGGCAAGACACGTCTGGAGCTCGTTGTTCACAGAGAAGGAGCAGGGGCAGGATATCCAGTTTTTGAAGCCCAGGACATAGGACATAGCCCTTGGTTGGAGAGAACTAAGTAACTTACTAAACTTACCACTAACTAACTTACTATTAAGGCTAAACTATCTACACCGAGAAACAACTGTAAGAATTATACACAATGGACAAAACCACTCTGGGCGAAGGAACAGGGATTCCAACTCAGGCCCTGCGGCATTTAGAGGGAACTGGAGAGGTGTCGACACACAGTGTATTATACCCTCAGCTGCGAGCAAGAGGGGGCACAATGAAACAGTGAGACAACAGCTCAGTGTTAAAGGGGAGGGATAACCCAGTGGTTTGAGCATTGGCCTGCTAAACTGAGGGTTGTGAGCTCAATCCTTGAGGGGGCCATTTAGAGAACTGAGGTAAAAATCTGGGGATTGGTCCTGCTTTGAGCAGGGGGTTGGACTAGATGACATCCTGAGGTCCCTTCCAACCCTAATATTCTATGAACCATTACTAGGGAAAACCTTCTGGTTCCAGTGCATAGGAACACCCATGTTTGAAATATTTTTAGGGACCATCACTCAAAGACAGAGGCAATATGGAGGGGGGACATGTGGGGTCAAGTGCCCCCCCTCCTCCAAGTAGCCTGCCTGGGCAGGGAGCAGAAGGGGTGGGACTCGAGCCTCTTCTCACGCTGGCTGCTGGAACACTGTTCCGTGAAGCCGCAACACCTCCGCAGTTTCCTGTGAGAGAGCTTGGCTGTGGCGGTCACAGATTGACCCCCCACCCAGGCTCCGCTTCTGGAGAGGGGGGCCGAACGAGCCAGTATGGGCTGCCCCCCTCCGGTATGTTCGGCCCTTGTCCCTAGAAGCTGAGCCTGGGTGGGGGTCAGCCTGCTGTCACTACTTCACAGAGCAGCGTCCCAGCCACTGCCTCTCCCAAGGCAGGATCTCTTGCAGGTCGCTGCTCTGCTGCACAGAACAGGCACATGGTTTTGTGAGATCTCTTTGTAGCTCTTCGCAGTCAACTTTGGACTTAACCAGCTTGAGTAATTTTGTATCATCTTCAAACTTTGCCACCTCACTGTTTATCCCTTTACCAGATCATTTGAGTATGTTAACCAGTACTGGTTCCAGTACAGATCGTTGGGGGACTTACTGTTTACACTGTGAGAACTGACTGTTTATTCCTACCCATTGTTTCCTATCTTTTCACTAGTATTGGTCCATGAGAGAACCTTCCCTCTTATCCCATGACTGCTCCCTTTGCTTATGAGGCTTTGGTGAGGGACCTTGTCAAGGCTTTCTGAAAGTCCAAGTACACTGTATCAACCGGATCATTCTTGTCCACAAGTTTACTGACACCCCCCGCCCCTTCAAAGAATTTTAATTGATAAGGCTTGATTTCTCTTTACAAAAGTGATGTTGACTCTTCCCCAGCATATCATATTTATCGACATGTCTGATCATTCTGTTGTTTACCATAGTTTCAACCAATTTGCCTGGTATTGAAGTTAGGCGTTAGTGGCCTGGAATTGCCAGGATCACCCGTGGATCCTTTTTAAAAAGAATTGATGTTACAGTAGCTATCTGCAGTTACCTGGTACAGAGGTTGATTACAAACGCCCTGAACCCCAGTGCCCCCGGTGAGGGTGAAACCGGGAGTGGAGCCCCAGCACTCCCCCCACCCCAAGGTCTGAAGCGCTGAGCCCTGGTTCTCTCAAGGGATAGAAGCCCTGACCCCCGCCCCCTGCCGCCCCTAGCTGAAGTCCATAACCTCTTGTTCAGCATTATGGAACACATCAGAGTTACGGACAACACCATTCCTGAGGTGTCCATAACTCTGAGGTTCTACTGTAATTTCAAAACCGCAGAGGAAGCTGGCAGTGCAGGAGACTGCTGGGGTACAGCAGGAGGTGTGGAAAGCAGCAAGGAGATGTGGGGGAAAGGAGGGTGTATGGAGGTGGGGAGATGGTGGAGGGAAGAATGGGGATGAGGTGAGAGGGCCTGGGTGTGGGAGAGGAAGACGGGGGAGGATCTGTGTGTAGAGGAGCAGCAGACATCGGTGAGGGTCTCTGGAGGACAGGAGGAAGATCAGGCAGGTCTGTGGGGGTGGGAAGGAGAATGTTGGGGGCAGGAAGGGTCTATGGAGGAGGGCGTGTGGCGGGGGGGTAGGGAGACAATGGGGGTGGAGAGGATCTGTGTTAGGGCGAGCATAAGAGAAGTGAGGGTCTGTGGGGGCAGGAGGGAGATAGGGAGAGGAGGTGTGTGTGGGAGGGATGGGGTGACGGGAGAGGAAGGGATGGAAGAAGGAGGGTGGGGGGAGGGATACGGTGACGGGAGGGTCTGTGGAGGGGGAGGGGGCTGGTGTGTGGGGGAGGGATGGGGTGACGGGTGAGGGAGGGATGGAAGAAGGGGGTGGGGGGAGGGATACGGTGACGGGAGGGTCTGTGGAGGGGGAGGGGGCTGGTGTGTGGGAAAGGGATGGGGGTGACAGGAGAGGGAGGGATGGAAGAAGGGGGTGGGGGGAGGGATACGGTGACGGGAGGGTCTGTGGAGGGGGAGGGGGCTGGTGTGTGGGGGAGGGATGGGGTGACGGGAGAGGGAGGGATGGAAGAAGGGGGTGGGGGGAGGGATACGGTGACGGGAGGGTCTGTGGAGGGGGAGGGGGCTGGTGTGTGGGGGAGGGATGGGGTGACGGGAGAGGGAAGGATGGAAGAAGCGGGGTAGGGGTGGGGGGAGGGATACGGTGACAGGAGGGTCTGTGGAGGGGGAGGGGGCTGGTGTGTGGGGAAGGGATGGGGTGACGGGAGAGGGAGGGATGGAAGAAGGGGGTGGGGGGAGGGATACAGTGACGGGAGGGTCTGTGGAGGGGGAGGGGGCTGGTGTGTGGGGAAGGGATGGGGTGACGGGAGAGGGAAGGATGGAAGAAGGGGGGTGGGGGGAGGGATACGGTGACGGGAGGGTCTGTGGAGGGGGAGGGGGCTGGTGTGTGGGGAAGGGATGGGGTGACGGGGAGGGAGGGATGGAAGAAGGGGGTGGGGGGAGGGATACGGTGACGGGAGGGTCTGTGGAGGGGGAGGGGGCTGGTGTGTGGGGGAGGGATAGGGTGACGGGAGAGGGAGGGATGGAAGAAGGGGGTGGGGGGAGGGATACAGTGACGGGAGGGTCTGTGGAGGGGGAGGGGGCTGGTGTGTGGGGAAGGGATGGGGTGACGGGAGAGGGAAGGATGGAAGAAGGGGGGTGGGGGGAGGGATACGGTGACGGGAGGGTCTGTGGAGGGGGAGGGGGCTGGTGTGTGGGGAAGGGATGGGGGTGACGGGGAGGGAGGGATGGAAAAAGGGGGTGGGGGGAGGGATACGGTGACGGGAGGGTCTGTGGAGGGGGAGGGGGCTGGTGTGTGGGGAAGGGATGGGGTGACGGGGAGGGAGGGATGGAAAAAGGGGGTGGGGGGAGGGATACGGTGACGGGAGGGTCTGTGGAGGGGGAGGGGGCTGGTGTGTGGGGAAGGGATGGGGGTGACGGGAGAGGGAGGGATGGAAGAAGGGGGTGGGGGGAGGGATACGGTGACGGGAGGGTCTGTGGAGGGGAGGGGGCTGGTGTGTGGGGGAGGGATGGGGTGACGGGAGAGGGAGGGATGGAAGAAGGGGGTGGGGGGAGGGATACGGTGACGGGAGGGTCTGTGGAGGGGGAGGGGGCTGGTGTGTGGGGGAGGGATGGGGTGACGGGAGAGGGAAGGATGGAAGAAGCGGGGTAGGGGTGGGGGGAGGGATACGGTGACAGGAGGGTCTGTGGAGGGGGAGGGGGCTGGTGTGTGGGGAAGGGATGGGGTGACGGGAGAGGGAGGGATGGAAGAAGGGGGTGGGGGGAGGGATACGGTGACGGGAGGGTCTGTGGAGGGGGAGGGGCTGGTGTGTGGGGGAGGGATGGGGTGACGGGTGAGGGAGGGATGGAAGAAGGGGGTGGGGGGAGGGATACGGTGACGGGAGGGTCTGTGGAGGGGGAGGGGGCTGGTGTGTGGGAAAGGGATGGGGTGACAGGAGAGGGAGGGATGGAAGAAGGGGGTGGGGGGAGGGATACGGTGACGGGAGGGTCTGTGGAGGGGGAGGGGGCTGGTGTGTGGGGGAGGGATGGGGTGACGGGAGAGGGAAGGATGGAAGAAGCGGGGTAGGGGTGGGGGGGAGGGATACGGTGACAGGAGGGTCTGTGGAGGGGGAGGGGGCTGGTGTGTGGGGAAGGGATGGGGTGACGGGAGAGGGAGGGATGGAAGAAGGGGGTGGGGGGAGGGATACAGTGACGGGAGGGTCTGTGGAGGGGGAGGGGCTGGTGTGTGGGGGAGGGGTGGGGTGACGGGGGAGGGGGCTGGTGTGGGGAGACTGGGAGCGGGAAAGGTGGGGGGCAGTGTGCGGGGGGAGACACTGGGGACTCTTTGCACGAGCGAGGGAGGGGACCAGCGCGGCTCCAGACGGGTGGGGGCGGGGGGGCGCTGCTCCCGCCTCAGGGGTGACATTTGCTCCTCGGTAGGGGACAGGCGCGGGCCATGCCGGGAGCCGTAGTTCCGGGCGGGGCGGAGCAGGGAGCTCGCGGTGCATGCCGGGAGCCGTAGTTCCGGGCGGGGCGGAGCAGGGAGCTCGCGGTGCATGCCGGGAGCCGTAGTTCCAGGTGCTCGGACTCGTATTCCCAGGGTCCATCACGGGGGCGGAGCGGCTGCGGCCTGAGGAGCCGGCGGGGCCCGAGCACTGTAACGACCCGGGCTGGAGTCGGAATCGCCGCGGCCTGAGTCTGGGGAAACCAGGCCTAACGTGGCGGCCATGCGGAGCTCGCGTCTCCCCGGTCCTTGAGACCCGGAGGCCCCCCCGCTTCCTCCCGAGCAGGAGCCGGAGCCGGAGCGTTGGGACCCTTCCCCGCCCCGAGCCACCCCGGCCCTTCCTCCCCCCCCGCGGAGCCGTCCCTCCGCGCCCCGCCCCGCTCCCCCTGTCCCTCAGCGCCCCGGCTCGGCCCCCCCACCCCGAGCGCCCGGCCCCGCCCCGCTCCCCCTGTCCCTCCGCGCCCCGGCTCGGCCGGGCCCTGCCCCGCCCCGCTCCCCCCTGTCCCTCAGCGCCCCGCCTCGGCCCCCCCACCCCGAGCGCCCGGCCCCGCCCCGCTCCCCCTGTCCCTCCGCGCCCCGGCTCGGCCGGGCCCTGCCCCGCCCCGCTCCCCCTGTCCCTCAGCGCCCCGGCTCGGCCCCCCCACCCCGAGCGCCCGGCCCCGCCCCGCTCCCCCTGTCCCTCCGCGCCCCGGCTCGGCCGGGCCCTGCCCCGCCCCGCTCCCCCTGTCCCTCAGCGCCCCGGCTCGGCCCCCCCCACCCCGAGCGCCCCGCCCCGAGCGCCCCGGCCCCTCCCCGAGCCGTCCCTCAGCGCCCGGCCCCGGCCCGCTCCCCAGTGCTGGCCGGCCGGCCGGAGCCGCGGGGGCCGCCCGGGAGGATGCTGCGCTGCATGCCGCCGCTGTGGCGCTGTAACCGGCACGTGGAGGCGCTGGACCGGCGGCACTGCTCGCTGCAGGCGGTGCCCGAGGAGATCTACCGCTACAGCCGCTCCCTGGAGGAGCTGCTGCTGGACGCCAACCAGCTGCGGGAGCTGCCCAAGGTCAGCGCCGAGGGCCCGGGGCTTCTCCTGGCGGAGTGGGGCGGGAGCCGCAGTGGGCCGCGCAGAGCTGAGGGGGGTCCCGGGATCAGCCCTCCCTGCTGGGTGAGCGGAGATTCTCGGGGCAGCTATCCGGGAGAGTGGGCCCGCGCAGAGCTGAGGGGGGTCCCGGGGTCAGCCTCCCCTGCTGGGTGAGCGGAGATTCTCGGGGCAGCTATCCGGGAGAGTGGGCCGCGCAGAGCTGAGGGGGTCCCGGGGTCAGCCTCCCCTGCTGGGTGAGCGGAGATTCTCGGGGCAGCTATCCGGGAGAGTGGGCCGCGCAGAGCTGAGGGGGTCCCGGGGTCAGCCTCCCCTGCTGGGTGAGCGGAGATTCTCGGGGCAGCTATCCGGGAGAGTGGGCCGCGCGGAGCTGAGGGGGGTCCCGGGGTCAGCCTCCCCTGCTGGGTGAGCGGAGATTCTCGGGGCAGCTATCCGGGAGAGTGGGCCGCGCAGAGCTGAGGGGGTCCCGGGGTCAGCCCTCCCTGCTGGGTGAGCGGAGATTCTCAGGGCAGCTATCCGGGAGAGTGGGCCGCGCAGAGCTGAGGGGGTCCCGGGGTCAGCCTCCCCTGCTGGGTGAGCGGAGATTCTCGGGGCAGCTATCCGGGAGAGTGGGCCGCGCGGAGCTGAGGGGGTCCCGGGGTCAGCCTCCCCTGCTGGGTGAGCGGAGATTCTCGGGGCAGCTATCCGGGAGAGTGGGCCGCGCGGAGCTGAGGGGGTCCCGGGGTCAGCCCTCCCTGCTGGGTGAGCGGAGATTCTCGGGGCAGGAGAGGAGCACGGGGTGAGGAGGAGAGGGCTCTGCGCGCTGTCGGGGTGTGTGCGTTGCCTGGGGAAAGGCCCCAGAAGTTTGACAGGGAGTAGTGAGGACAGGTGGGGCGGTGCGCTGGTAAGAGTGAAGTGTGTGCGTGCAGTTGTGCGAATGGCTATCAGAAGCTGCTTTGGTAGTGAGCAGAGCAGGGCCTAGGCTAAGGTGGTACCGGTAACGGGAGAAGGGATAGAATGGCAGCAGTGGGGTTGTGTACAGGTAACAAGAAGGCTCTCTAAGGAGGCTCTGGAAGGCTTGGATAGAATATAAATAGAAGGAATTGGAGCATGGGGGCAGGGAATGAGGAGCTGGAGGGCTTGTAGTTAATTCATCTTTATTTCTGTGTAGAAAGTTTTGTGAAAAAACCCAACCTATTCAAATTTTGGGGTCAGTGGGAAAGGCTCTTGGTCTGGTTCAAACTTCTGCCTTTTCTTGGGGCTGAGACTGCTTAGAACAGGCTTGAGCCCCCACCCATTCAGTTTCCTCAATTTCATCTTTAGCGTTGGTGTGGGGGTGGAGGAAGCTTGGTAAAAGTCTGAATAAATGTACCTCACGTCCTCCCAGCACCTTTTCCATTTCACCTGCTCTTGTTACCTGCCCCTTGGAGAATCCTGACATGTGTAAAGCCAGATTTCCTCTATGGCGGCTAGACTGGGCTCTGGCAGCGTGCATGGATAGATTTGATTTGTGTGTTAGGAGCATTTGTCCCTCCTGGTGGTGCTGTCCCATCCTGGGGACTCGGTACCAGAGTTTTTTCTGGGCATGTTATACTACTTGCCAGATCAGTGGGCAGCAATTGATCCAGCGGGGGTAGATTTATCATGTCTAGTCTAGACATGATAAATTGACCCTGAGCGCTCTCCTGCATGAGAGGTGGAGTCGATGGGGAAGCGGCAGCACTCGACTCACCATAGTGAAGACACCGTGGTGAGCAGATCTAAGTATGTCTACTTCACCTACTTTATTCACATAGCTGAAGTTGCATAACTTAGATCAATTTCCTCCCCTCCCTGTCCCCCCCCCCCCCCCCCCCCCCCCCCGACCAGGCCTAAAATGGCACTTCTGCCTGTCTACACTTACAGCCACCAGTGACATAGCTGCACTTGTTCTGGTGCTGCTTAGTGCCGGGAGACCCATCTGCATAGCGAATCTACCTCAGCGAGAGGTGGTAGCTATGTCGCTGTGAGAAGCCCTTCCATTGACACAGCGCAGTCTACGCAGGGGGTTAGGTTCGTATAACTACATTGCTCAGGGGTGTGGATTTTCTACCTGAGAGATGTAGTTGTACTGACATAAGATCAAGCCTTAGTGTGAAATGTAAGGTATGTGTGGCCTGATAGCTTTAGTCCCCTGAATCTTTTTAGATTTTTATAATTGCCCTGTGCCCATCGCCATAGTGCCTGAGTTCCAGGAAAGGAAGCACTCAGTTTCCCACTGACACCTGTACTTTTCAGCCTTGGTAGAATGAGTTCTGCAGGACTGTCAGTATACACAGCAGCATACAGCAAGGGGACAATAGCAGGACCCTGTGTTGAGGGGTTTAGTTTGCAAGCACAGTGGGTCAGATTCTTGCATTTGAGTTGTGAGGGGCTCTTGGATCATTTAATCCAGTCTCTGTGACCAGTTCATGGTGGATGAAATGCAATATTGAATGGCATGAGCATAATCTAGCAAGAACGTTTTATTACAGGGCAGGGAGGGAGCTTGGCCAACAGAGATTCAGAGGCTCTTCCATGCATAGGGAGAGTCATAAAATTAGGCATTGAGTCTAGAGTGAGTGGGTGGGTGAAAGAGTTGATGGGGAGAGGTCAGAAGAAACTTGGGTGGAGCAGAGAGAGTGGGACTGTGTAGGAGGGTGGAATTGGGCAGGGATTGAAAGTAATAGAGAAGTTACTTGGCAGCTGCATCTTGGAGGGACGGTGATGGGAGATGTGAGGCTGGAGGCTGCACTAGCAGGTGGGAGATGATGGAAGCCTAGGCAGACAGGCTAGTTACATGGAGAGAAGGAGGGAGCTGGGACAAGGAACCAGGCTTGACACCAGATGTGCAAGGATGGCTGCTGTGCTGAGTGACTGATGGGAAGGAGAGCTGGCAGTGGGAGACACCAGGCTGACATGGGGAGGGTCTGGCTTGGGAAATCATCCAAATTAAACATGGCAGCTGAGGTCTCACCATGGAAAGTGCGGCTGGAGAGGAGAAGGCTAACATTGCCTGTATTCCATGCTGAAGATTGCAGAAGACAAAGGAATGTAGCTGTGGGGAATCTCACCATGGGGGTCCAGATCCTCTGAGCACTTCCTTCCTGCCCAAACTCCTGGAGTGACTCTGACCCAAGGCAGAAGGTGTCTCCCTTGTGGGTTCCAGATTGGAGCTGATCCAAAGAACACTCATTGCTGGCTCCTAGCGGGGAGGAGGGATGTTAGGATGATCCTTGTGGGTGTGCTGGCAAGCTCTGTGGGCTTTGCATAGATTCCTTCCTGCTCTGGCTTCCTGCTATTTGCATCAGTAGCGGGGCCCTTTCCTGGAGGTGGGAGTTGTCTAGGCTGTAGAGTTCCCTTCTGCTTCACTGCAGTTGGCCTGGGGCAGGAGCTGCCTCCTTTGTCCACCGGCTGGGCTCCTGCCGCTCTGAGCCCAGCCATTTGAAACCCAAGGTCAGGTAGGGCCTCTGCTGGGCTAATTAAGACCAGCTTTTATTTTGCTGGCAACTGGGGCCTGGGTGGAGGCTTCTAGGTTTTTATTTACCTTTGTGGAGGAGTAAAGCTGCTACTTCTAATCTCTCAACACTAACTCAGCCCCTCCCTGGCATGGAGGGAGACAGCCAACAAAGATTCATCAATGGCTTCAGCTCTTCCCCTCCAGCCTCTTGTACTGCTGTGTTGCACTCTGATGCCCTTTGGAAAGGAGGGCTGGCAGTGAGCAGGTCTCCTTGGTCTGTGTGTGGATTCTCTGCATCTCAGGCCTTGTCTAAACACACAAGTGGCAGTAATTTAACAAATTCAGTTTAGAAACTGCTTTTGCTTGTTTGGGGCTTGAATCTATTAGGAATCAGTTTAGTTAAATTGGCGCAACCTTAGCGTTTCGACATGCCTGTGTTTCTCTAAGGCCTGGTCTTCACTTTGTGTGCGTGTCAATCTAAGTTACGCAGCTTCAGCTATGTGAATAATGTTGCTAAAGTCGATGTACTTAGACCCACTCACCACGGCGTCTTCACTGCAGTGAGTTGACTGCTGTCACTCCCCATTGACCCAGCCTGCGCCTCTTGTGGCGGTGGGGTACAGGAGTCGACGGGAGAGCGTTCGGGGATCGATTTATCGTGTCTAGACTAGATGCGATAAATGGACCCCCACTGGATTGATACCCTAAGTTAGGTATGTATGCTGGGGCACCTGCTGCTATAGTGGCCCTGGCTGAGGCTGAGCAGCTGGTTTCCTCGCTCCGCTCACATCCCTTCCCCTCTGCCACAGCTTCCCCTTTTGTCAAATCCTGGACAGTATTGACTCTGAAGAAGATTTCAGGGATAATAGTGGACAAGCAACTCAACATGAGCTCCCTCTGCGATGCTGTGGTTGAAAAAGTTAATATGATCCTCGGATATATGAGCGGGAGTAGGAGTGGGGTGGTAATTTTAAATCTTTATACAGTATTGTTGAGACCAGTGTTGTAATACTATATCCAGTTCTGGTGTCCACATTTTAAAAAGGAAGTTGAAAAATTGGAGAAAAGACACAAAGGAATCGAGGGCTGGCAAAAATACCTTACAGTGAGAGATTGAAAGAGCTCAATCTATTATAGTTTATCAAAAAAAAAAAAAATGAACTGGCTTGATTATAGTGTATAAGAACCTTGAGAGGAGGAAAATATCAGGTGCTCTTCTCTTCAGTGGAGGGAGCATAATAAGAACCAATGACTACAACTTAAAGCAAGAAAATTAAAATTCAAAGTCTGTGTCTAACAGTGCGGTTAATTAACCATTGGAACAAACTACCGAGGGAAGCTCAGCCTATTCAGCTTGATAAAGAGCAGGTTGGGGGGTGACTTGATTACAGTCTACCTACATGGAAAACCTGTATTTAATAATGGCCTCTTCAGTCTAGCAGAGAAAGGTCTAACACAGGGGTAGGCAACCTATGGCATGGGTGCCGAAGGCAGCACGCGAGCTGATTTTCAGTGGCACTCACACAGCCCAGGTCCTGGCCACAGGTCCGGGGGGCTCTGCATTTTAATTTAATTTTAAATGAAGCTTCTTAAACATTTTAAAAACCTTATTTACTTGACATATAACAATAGTTTAGTTATATATTATAGACTTATAGAAAGAGACCTTCTAAAAACGTTAAAATGTATTACTGGCACACGAAATCTTATTTTAGAGTGAATAAATGAAGACTTGGCACAGTACTTCTGAAAGGTTGCTGATCTCTGGTCTAACATGATCCAATGGCTGGAAGTTGAAGCTAGACAAATTCGGAGTGGAAATAAGGTGTACATTTGTATCAGTGAGGGTAACTAACCCATGGAACAATTTACCAAGGGCCATGGTGTATTTTCCATTACTGACCATTTTTAAATCAAGGTTTGATATTTTTTCTAAAAGACATGAACTGGGAATTATTTAGGGGAAGTTCTACGGCCTGTATTACAGAGAGATCAAACTAGATGATCACAATGGTGTCTTCTGGCCTCAGAATCTATGGAAGAGTTGAATTTTCCATCTCTTGATATCTTCATATCAAGACTAGATTATTATTATGATCCCTTTTGGCCTTGAAATATATGAAAATGAATCTATGGAATGTGGATTGATACCCCCATCTGTGGGGTTTCTGAGGCCAGAGTCAAGATCAGTGTGCTGGGCAGTGTATAGACACATGGGATACACTGAGGAGTACTCATTCTAGGACAAAGCACACATGAGTGTAACAGTAGAGGCGAGCTGGGAGCAGCTATGCAGGCTGCTGTGTACTCGATTACATTGAACTGAATGGCAGAATTCTTTCTGCCCAGGGTGGCCTTCATGCTGTGCTTGCCTGTTATATGGGCCCTGTACAAAGCAAGGAAGACTGTGAAGAACTTCAAAAAGATCTCACAAAACTAAGTGATTGGGCAACAAAATGGTAAATGAAATTTAATGTGGATAAATGTAAAGTAATGCACATTGGAAAAAAGCCCCCATCATATTGTATATATAGTTGGGGTTATAATTTATCTACAACGAGTCAGGAAAAAGATCTTGGAGTCATCGTGGACAGTTCTCTGAAGATGTCCACGCAGTCTGCAGAGGCGGTCAAAAAAGCAAACTGGATGTTAGGAATCATTAAAAAGAGGATTGAGAATAAGAATGAGAATATGTTATTGCCCTTATATAAATCCATGGTACGCCCACATCTCGAATACTGTGTACAGATGTGGTCTCTTCATCTCAAAAAAGATATACTGGCACTAGAAAAGGTTCAGAGAAGGGCAACTTAAATGATTAGGGGTTTGGAGAGGGTCCCATATGAGGAAGGATTAAAGAGACTAGGCCTCTTCAGCTTGGAAAAGAGGAGACTAAGGGGGGACATGATAGAGGTATATAAAATCATGAGTGATGTGGAGAAAGTGGATAAGGAAAAGTTATTTACTTATTCCCATAATACAAGAACTAGGGGTCACCAAATGAAACTAATAGGCAGCAAATTTAAAACAAATAAATGGAAGTTCTTCTTCACGCAGCGCACAGTCAACTTGTGGAACTCCTTACCTGAAGAGGTTGTGAAGGCTAGGACTATAACAGTGTTTAAAAGAGAACTGGATAAATTCATGGTGGTTAAGTCCATAAATGGCTATTAGCCAGGACAGGTAAGGAATGGTGTCCTTAGCCTCTGTTTGTCAGAGGTTGGAGATGGATGGCAGGCGATAGATCACTTGATCATTGCTTGTTAGGTTCGCTCCCTCTGGGGCACCTGGCATCAGCCGCTGTCAGTAGACAGATACTGGGCTAGATGGACCTTTGGTCTGACCTGGTACGGCTGTTCTTATGTGCAGGCAGAGAGATGGGAAAGACTAGGTCCTGTTCAGTACTTTCTCAGGGACCAGTTGGGGCTTACATTGCACCTGCTGAATCTCTCCTCTCAGTAATTTCACTAGCTAGCTTCCTGCACCCCTGAGATACAGGCAGCCTGGGGCCAGCTGCCTGCTACATCTTTATATATTCCAGGGTCCCCTTGTCAGCTCCTAGTGATAGTTATTCTTACAGAATCTTCCTCCTTTACCTGCTAGCCAGTCTATGACTTACTCAGTATCTCAGAGGCTCTAGAAATGGTTGGGTCCCTTCCCCACTGATTGCTGGACCCACTTCTCTGTGCTATGTTCTTATAACCCCTCCTTACTCCACTTGACTGCAGTAATTCATTCTTTTTGCAGATATATCTGGCTTTGTCTCCTTGAACCATGACATTGATAAATATAGGGAGCAGTGTAGTGAGAGGTAATGATAGCTGGACAGTCCTGTGCAGGGAGGAAGATGAACTAGGTGACCTATGGGGTTGTCCAACTGTAGCTCCTGTGACACTTTGTTACCTCTCCCTCTTCCATTTGGCTTCAGGGCATTTTAGCCATGTCTCTGAGCCAGTCCCTTGCAATCCACCTTCCCATTCCCTGCATTCTTCAATTTTCAGGGGAATTGTTTGTGCCTAATGGTGTCTGAGGAGCCTCCACTGCTTCCTCCCACTGAGGGGGATTTTTAACTCTTCTTCCCAGGGCCCCTCATGAGATTTCTTCATTCCTCCAAATTTGCTTTGCTGCATTCTAAGGCCTTGTGTTACTGCACTCTCTGAATGCCGCACTGCTTGCTGTACTAAGTTCAGGCTGCATGGGGTCATTGACTCCCAGCTACTCTGTCATTCTCACATTCTTAGCCCATTTCTTCCTTTCAGAGGTAAATCTGGTTTGGTATTTGTAGCGTGGTGCCACACAAAGGTCCCCCGTGAGGAATGGGGCCTTGTGGTGCTGGGTGCTGCACAAATGCACAGGATGACGTGACCTCTGCTCTGAAGAAGTTGTAATCCAATTGGAAATGATGTACCGAGTGTGTGAGAGCAGCTATTGCATAACTGGATGGTTCTCAATCACTGACAGTTGTTTTGGTATAGTTCAAGCAAATAAAATTGTGTAGTCATGACTGCTGCTCAGCTGGCCTGTTGTTAATGGCTGATTCCTTGTAGGAGTTCTGGCAGAAGTAGATCTGGAGAGGATTTGGAAGGAGGGAATAGTACCTGATGGATCAGTGCGGGAAGGGCCTTCCCTACATAAAGATAGCATGGAAGAAAGCATGAAGATCATTGTGAGAGCAGTTGACACATGGACCTTCATGGCTGGCATCATTGAGGGGAAGGGTGTGTGTGATAGAGAGATAAGCAACAAGGAATGGAGATCTGGGTATTTCTTGGATTCTTCGTAAATTTTTGCTTTGTCAGCTGTGGCCCACCCTCTGCTATGACTTCAAGCTAAGCAGGTTCGGGCCTGGGCAGTACTTGGATGGGAGATCTCTAATGAAATGTTGGTGCCACAGCTGGCACTCTTCCCCCTGAGTCAGTGACAGACTGTGCCCCAATGTGGTGCTATAGGGGTGCTGCGCTCCTTGAAGTGGTAGCGGGGGCTGTCTTTACTGTCACTGCTGACTGTAATGCCCCAGCATGGCACTAGGGGGTACTGTGCTGCTGATGCTACTGTGTCTAACATGAGATTTAAATTGAGGCCCTGAGCATTTGTGGTTAGTAAAGATTCCACAGTACTTTGTGGGAGTGGAGTGTTAGCCCTGGTGTCCTGGCCAAATTCTAGATTGGGGCATTTCTTTTCACAGCCTAAATTCCCTTAAAGTTTAATCCGGACCTGGAAATTCACATTGCTTCTGCTCTAAACTCTTGTATAATGTTGCAGTTAGCTGTGAAACAGCTGCTGCATTCCACCCCAGAGGGGGGCTGCATTCCCAGTTCCCTGCTGAGGTGCCTGTGAAGAGTCAGCTGGTGAGCCTTGGGCTCTGAGACTGCTTGCACTATGTCTCAGCTGGAATGTTTTCCTGGCATTTAAGTATTTTCATGTATTTGAAACACATTCCTTAGGGCCTGATATGTGGGGTTAAATAGCAGGAAATCCGGCTAATCTGCATTACAGGGATCTGTGTCACTGCTGCCAAAGAGCCGTCAGCCCACGGATATATGGGTACTCCTCTGCTCTCAGCCCATGAGCACATACCCCTCCCATTGGTTTTGGGGTTTTGTACTCTGGTGTGTGTCTGTGCCTGGAGCATAGTCTGCTTTTGTCTTGTTCCGTGTGCTGCAGTGCTGGTGAGTGTGTCCTACCTTTGCTGTCCTTGCTGCAGCCCTAGTTTCTGGTGAGCGCTGCTGTGCATGTGGTTTTGTTGCTGCAGAGCATCAGCTGTTTCTGCTTAGGGCTCTGTCACTGAACTACTGCCTTTGTTATTGGTTCTGTTGTCCTCTCTCTGGCCTAGCATCTCCCCCATCCTGGATCCGCACTCCCGTGTGCCAGGATCTTTGTCATATCTTGTTATCTAAGCAAGACAGGCTGGGTCTGCCCAATATTATGGTGGGGGGACCTCCAAGGGACACCAGCTACTACAGGGACTGGGGTGGGGAGTTGACTAGGGGGTGCTCTGCTATCTGACTCATAAGAAAGGCCATACTGGATCAGAACAAAGGTCTGTCTAGCCCAGTATCCTGTCTTCTGACAGTGGCCAATGCTAGATGCCCTGGAGGGAATGAACTCCAAGCTGACCTCATGTGCCAGTCCTCTGCTAGGGATGTTGTGATGCTGGAGATGTCTTTCAAATAGGACTTAAAACTGACACTCTTATCTTTCATAGTTATTCATGGTCCTTTGGTGTTTCTTGCAGGAGTAGGTTTTGACAAAATCTCAGTTTGGGTAATTCCATCCTACTTCTCAATTCCCTCTGCCCTTTCACTCTTCTAAACTGTTTTGTAGTGTTACTATATAGCTCTTAAGCAGCTGCTGAATCCCAACAACAGAGGTGGCGGCATTTTGGCACTAGATGAGGGATCCCTGTAGGAACAGCTGCTGTTCAGAGGGAGTTGAATTTCACAGATTATAAAGCCAGAACGGACCACTGTGATACTCTAATCTGACCTCCTGCATAACATAGACCATAGAACTTCATCAAAATCATTCTTGGTTGAACTAGAGCATATTTTGTAAGAAAGCATTCAATCTTGATTTAAAAATGCTGATGATGGAGAATCCATTACAACCTTTGGTAAATTGTCCCAATGGCTAATTACGCCTTATTTCCACTCTGAATTTGTCTACCTTTCACTTCTAACCATTGCTTCACTGAAGGGTCTAATATCAAATATTTGTTCTCCATGTAGGTACTTATAGACTGATCAAAGTACTCTTTAACTGTCTCTTTGTTATGCTATAACAGATTTAATTCCGTGAGTCTCTCACTATAAAGCCTATTTTCTAATCCTTTAATCATTCTTATGGCTCTTCTCTGACCCCTCTCTACTTACTCAATAATATCCTTCTTGAAATGTGTCCAGTCTAGTGTTCACAGGATTCCAGCAGCAGTCTCACAGTGCCAAATACAGAGGAAATACAACCTCTCTACTCCTATTTATTTGAGATTCCTGTGTTATGCGCCCCAGAATTGCATTAGCATTTTCAGTGCCAGATGACCCTGTGTGTCCCACCTGCCTTCTCGAGGGTTGAATTTAATGGCTGGAGAACCTTTGTAGTACTCTGACAGGCAGCCCTAGAGCAGGGCAAAGCACCCCCATCTCTCCCCCACTGTAGCAGGAGGGGCTGGGCTAAGACAAGCCACAAGCAGTGGGTGAAAGTGAAGGAGGACTGGCATGGGAGTGCACTTTGTTTGGGATTCCTCTCTCAATGTCAGGAGAGGAGTGTTGGAGTTTGAAGTAGTGTGGTGCTTATGTTCTACTCTCCCTAATCATTAGTATGTGTTGGCAGAAGGATGTATCACTGCTAGAAGTTGGACTGTTACTTTGCATCTGAAGAAGTGGGTTTTAGCCCACGAAAGCTTATGCCCAAATAAATTTGTTAGTCTCTAAGGTGCCACAAGGACTCGTTGTTTTTGCTGATATGGACTAACACGGCTACCACTCTGAAATTTGTTGAAGTAGATCATGTAGCCTGCAGGGACTGGCTGGCTGAGTCCCCACACGTGCTAGGGTCCTCCTTGACTCCATGGCCTGGGTATGCAAGGAGCTGGCTCTGAGCACTGTTGATTGAGGGGTGGGGGGGCGGGTCTTTTAGGAATGATCTGATCTTGTCTGTGCTCTGCAGTCTCAGCTCCCAGCCCTGCTGGGTGTCACCTATGCAGCCTGCCTTCCCCAAGCAAGAGAATTCCACCTACGCAGCCCAGAAAGAGACAGTTCCTACTGGCTGCTTCCTCTTGTCGATCTGGCATCATGCTTGGCCCCATAGTCCCACAGGTTAGAAAGGCAGAAATGCAGGTTTTGCAGTACTGTTGACTTAGCCACGGGGCACACCCAGCAGATTTTATGCCGTGTGTTTGAGGCAAACTTGCAACATGCAAAGGTCCACATCTAAACGGGAATAGAGGAGTGGAAAATAATCCCTGTGAGCACCTGGAGGAGGAGCCACATTTGTGACATCTTACTGCCAAGCTCCTGGCTGTTGTCTGAGCCTCCCCACTTCAGTTCAGCGACAGACATACAGTTCTGCTATGTTGCTCCTATGAGCTCTGTGCAGCCAGCCTGGTCTGGCCCAGTATTGGGGCGGGGTGCTGGGTGCTCTCTCTCTGAGCACTGTGTTGCCAGCCCGGCCCAGTAATTGGCTGGGGAGCTGGGCTCTATTCTGCCTCATGAATAGCAGTGTAGCAGAACTGTTGTTTATGTTCTAGCTACAGGATGTAATCCTGCCCTTAGTTATGTGTGTGTTGTCATGCTGAAGTCAATGGAGCTGCATCAGCAGAGCTTGGGGCCTGAAGATTCTCCTAAGGCGGCTGAGCTGTAAAGAGGACAGAATCTGCCTTGTTGTTCTGATCACAGGCAGGGGCGATGTTTGCAGAACTGGTATCTGGAAAAACAGTGCTTGCTGATTTGATTTCTGAGAAAGGAATTGAGCCAGAAAGCCCAGCTGTTGTTTACTGCCGAGCAGAACCCAATATTCCTGTGCAGCCCTCACTCTCGGCCTTATTCGCATTGCAGCCTTTGGGTCACATTGCGGTGATGAGTATTATTTAATATGAAAGGGGGAGAGAACCAAGAGCTTCTCTGTGGCTGGTGGAGCCTAGGAATCTCCTCACTCTGAAGGGCAGAGCTCAGCAGGCTTTGACAGTAGCTCTTTGAACCCATTGGACATGGCACAGCTCTCCTGTAGTTGTAAAGAACTTGTTTACAATGCAGGTTGTACACAGGTCTCTAGCTGTCATACTGGTTATCTCCTACCCATTCCACCGCCATGTCTCAAAGAGGTTGCCCCATACAGAGAGCACCATCTTCACCATGGCTTCTGCAGCTGTTTTGGCTCAGGGAGTCTTTGAAATGCTGTAAGGCAGCGGAATGTCGCCCTTGCTGCTCTGCTTCAGTTGGGTATACCCTCTCATGGGGGCTCACGGACAAAGCATGCCATGGGTTTGACTCCAAACCCACTTAACTCAGGATGCAAAGGTCACCCCAAGCTGATGGCACTTGACACATGGCTCCCCCCCGGTCCCCGCTGTCTGCTAGGAGGGGTCCAGGCTGTGAGACCAGTTTCCTGGGAACTGTCTGTGTTGCAGAACAGTGCGTCTCATTCTCCCATGCAGAATTGGACAGGGGACTGGGGAGCCCTTCCTCCTCCCGGCCTAGGATGGCTCTCCTCACTGTGCAGGCAGGAGAGAGTGGGGAGGACTGTCAATTAGATGAAAGTGGAAGGATAGAAGCAATGGGCTGCTGAACCCTTGAGTGTTAGGGAACAAAGGCTCCTCTGTGCTGGGGGGCTCTCTCCTTGGAAGAGGCTGCTGTACCTGATGAGAGGGCTGGACTGGTTATTGAAGTGTGAAATGGGCAAATTCAGTTGCACATATGAGGGTCAGACACCATATGGTAACCTCCCAAATCACAGATCTGTAACTTTGGATAGGGACCCACTCTGTTCCTATGTTTCTGGAAGCGATCAGACAGGAGAGGTGGAAGGGCAGCTAGTGCTATAGCCTCCGACAGAACAGGTCTCCTTCAGCCCCTCCTGCAGTATTTTGGAGAACCAATTCAGAAAAGGAAGAATTGTGAAGCCGACCTGGGCATCTGGGAAGAGACTCATATTCTCCCCACCCCGCTCCAAAGAGAGTTCTAGGGACCTGTAACCAACGGTCAAGGTCCTCCCCACCCTCCCTCTCGGCTATACATGAATAAATTACATTCAGATGCAAGGGATGGGGGAGGGCACAGCAAGGGCTGGCGTAGAGTCTTGTTACTGTGTGATTTGAGGAAGGGAACTCGGCTCTGGCCATGCCATCCTGGCACTGTGGCTCCAGTTTCCTGTTGCCCCATTAGCTGTCAGGCTGATCCCCATCAGCTTGTAACCATTTAGCTCTGTATCCTCGCTTCCCCCCACCCCATCACACCAATGAGTCCAGCTAGCACTTTATCCTTCCCCCTCCTCCTGCTGTCCCACATCAGACCAATAGACCCACCTCTATGGTGCCTCTTGCTGGGAACCAGCAAGTGCTGGCACAGTCACACACTGGTGGACTCATTTAGGGACTGTCCCTTTGTGGGGAAGGGCTGCCCGCTGTGCTGTGTGTGGCTGACTGTTCTGGTGCTTAATCCTGTCTGGAGAATGGCTGGCTTTTCAGGGCCTGCCCTGGGATTTTGTTGTTGCTAGGAAGCTGCCTCATTCATTGGCAGTTCAAAGAGCTAGTCTTATCCTTTTATCCACTGTCCCTTTCTCCTTGTTCATTTTCCACTGGAGCCGGTTGAATGAGTGACCAGTGGAGGGGGCTGAGCTGGGTTGGGGGCTCTCTGTGGGAAGTGGAGGTTACTGGGGGACATTTTCAGAATTCCAAGCATCCCCTTTTGAGGCTGTGGTTTCCCAGTCTGGCCCCCATCAGGTCCTGAGGGCATTGTCCCAACCCTAGAGACTAGTTGCTTGTAATCCTTTGGGCTTTACTGACATTAACACAGGGAGCCAGAGGGACAGGGTTGGGGATTTATAGAAAGCAAATAAGTCAGGAAGCCCGAGTAACAAAGGGCTGATGTGGGCACCTCCCCACAGACTGACTGTGAGGTGAGGGGGGAGCTCTGAAGTGGCCCTGTGGATGAAAGGGTGCCTGTGGATAGAAGTTGAAATGGCCCTGGTGGTCTTTGTGACTCTGCTGTCCCTCTGATGCAGGTTGACTTTGGCCTTTGTCAACCCTGGAGGTGCCTGAGCATCTAGCGGTGGAGACGCTGCTAGGGGCTCCAGCTCCCAGATGCCTTTGCAGTTTGAGTTTGGCTCACTGGGCACCTATGATAGCCTTACTCCCTGAGGAGGATGTGTACAAACTCGTCAAGCCCCTTATGTGTGGCTGGAAGTTGCTGCCTGAGTCCTAGGTTGGCTGAAAGTGTCTGTGTGAGAGATAGCTAGCCGGAGGATAGCTGGCTCCCTGTCCCTCCCTAATAGGCTGTTACATATCCAGAGCCCTCTATCCCTCCCTCCCCCCTCTATTGGGTATGAGGTGTCTGTTACTCTAACATGGTATGTGACAACAATAGGCAATCCTATTGGGTCTGGTCATGGCTCCAACTCACAGGGAGCTGGGGAGCTGATTTGGTGGTGATGGGGGACTTCAACTATCCAGATATATGTTGGGAAAATAACACCGTGGGGCACAGACTATCCAATAAGTTCCTGGACTGCATTGCAGACAACTTTTTATTTCAGAAGGTTGAAAAAGCTACTAGGGGGGAAGCTGTTCTAGACTTGATTTTAACAAATAGGGAGGAACTTGTTGAGAATTTGAAAGTAGAAGGAAGCTTGGGTGACAGTGATCATGAAATCATAGAGTTTGCAATTCTAAGGAAGGGTAGAAGGGAGTACAGCAAAATAGAGACCATGGATTTCAGGAAGGCGGATTTTGGTAAGCTCAGAGAGCTGATAGGTAAGGTCCCATGGGAATCAAGACTGAGGGGAAAAACAACTGAGGAGAGTTGGCAGTTTTTCAAAGGGACAGTATTAAGGGCCCAAAAGCAAGCTATTCCGATGGGTAGGAAAGATAGAAAATGTGGCAAAAGACCACCTTGGCTTAACCACGAGATCTTGCATGACCTACAAAATAAAAAAGGAGTCATATAAAAAATGGAAACTAGGTCAGATTACAAAGGATGAATATAGGCAAACAACACAGGACTGCAGGGGCAAGATTAGAAAGGCAAAGGCACAAAATGAGCTCAGACTAGCTATGGGAATAAAGGGAAACAAGAAGACTTTTTATCAATACATTAGAAGCAAGAGGAAGACCAAGGACAGGGTAGGCCCACTGCTCAGTGAGGAGGGAGGAACAGTAACAGGAAACTTGGAAATGGCAGAGATGCTTAATGACTTCTTTGTTTCGGTCTTCACTGAGAAGTCTGAAGGAATGTCTAACATAGTGAATGCTTATGGGAAGGGGGTAGGTTTAGAAGATAAAATAAAAAAAGAGCAAGTTAAAAATCACTTAGAAAAGTTAGATGCCTGCAAGTCACCGGGGCCTGATTAAATGCATCCTAGAATACTCAAAGAGTTAATAGAGGAGGTATCTGAGCCTCTAGCTATTATCTTTGGAAAGTCATGGGAGACGGGAGAGATTCCAGAAGACTGGAAAAGGGCAAATATAGTGCCCATCTATAAAAAGGGAAATAAAAACAACCCAGGAAACTACAGACCAGTTAGTTTAACTTCTGTGCCAGGGAAGATAATGGAGCAAGTAATTAAGGAAATCATCTGCAAACACTTGAAAGGTGGTAAGGTGATAGGGAATAGCCAGCCTGGAGTTGTAAAGAACAAATCGTGTCAAACCAATCTGATAGCTTTCTTTGATAGGATAACAAGCCTTGTCGATAAGGGAGAAGCGGTGGGTGTGGTATACCTAGACTTTAGTAAGGCATTTGATACGGTCTCGCATGATATCCTTATCGATAAACTAGGCGAATACAATTTAGATGGGCCTACTACAAGGTGGGTGCATTACTGGCTGGATAACCGTACTCAGAGAGTAGTTATTAATGGCTCCCAATCCTGCTGGAAAGGTATAACAAGTGGAGTTCCGCAGGGGTCTGTTTTGGGTCCGGCTCTGTTCAATATCTTCATCAATGACTTAGATGTTGGCATAGAAGGTATGCTTATTAAGTTTGCAGATGATACCAAACTGGGAGGGATTGCAACTGCTTTGGAGGACAGGGTCAAAATTCAAAATGATGTGGACAAATTGGAGAAATGGTCTGAGGTAAACCGGATAAAGTTCAATAAAGACAAATGCAAAGTGCTCCACTTAGGAAGGAACGATCAGTTTCACACATGCAGAATGGGAAGAGACTGTCTAGGAAGGAGTATGGCAGAAAGAGATCTAGGGGTTATAGTGGACCACAAGCTAAATATGAGTCAACAGTGTGATACTGTTGCAAAAAAGGCAAACGTGATTCTGGAATGCATTAACAGGTGTGTTGTAAACAAGACACGAGAAGTCATTCTTCCGCTCTACTCTGTGCTGGTTAGGCCTCAGCTGGAGTATTATGTCCAGTTCTGGGAACCGCATTTCAAGAAAGATGTGGCGAAATTGGAGAGGGTCCAGAGAACAGCAACAAGAATGATTAAAGGTCTTGAGAATATGACCTATGAAGGAAGGCTGAAAGAATTGGGTTTATTTAGTTTGGAGAAGAGAAGACTGAGAGGGGACATGATAGCAGTTTTCAGATATCTAAAAGGGTGTCATCAGGAGGGAAGAGAAAACTTGTTCACCTTAGGCTCTAATGATAGAACAAGAAGCAATGGGCTTAAACTGCAGCAAGGGAGATTTAGGTTGGACATTAGGAAAAAGTTCCTAATTGTCAGGGTAGTTAAACACTGGAATAAATTGCCTAGGGAGATTGTGGAATCTCCATCTCTGGAGATATTTAAGAGTAGGTTAGATAAATGTCTATCAGGGATGGTCTAGACAGTATTTGGCCCTGCCATGAAGGCAGGGGACTGGACTTGATGACCTCTTGAGGTCACTTCCAGTCCTAGGGTCTATGAATCTATGAATCTCTCTTGCTCCCCAGGCCCTTCAGTGAGACCCACCTGTGATAAAGGTCTGACACAGGAGAGAGCTGGGGGGAGATGGCCTCAGCCACACGACTTGGGGTTAGCAAAGGCTAATGTCATATGTCAGGAGTCGGTATCCATTCCTTCCAGGGGCTACTTTTACAGCTTCCTGATGCAAATAATCAAATACCGTTAGCCAAAGCTTGACCTGGAGACTCACCCAACCCATGATTAAAGTGCAAACGGAGCAAAGCTTTACTGAGGCCTGCCATACACCTAAACCATATGCTGGCATATCTATGTCAATCAGAGGTGTGAAAAACCCACAACCCCTAGCCACGGAGCTATGCTGACCAAACCCCTGGTGTACATGCCACAGTGCCAATGGACGAGCGCTTTGGTGGGCATAGCTAATCTCATTCAGGGAGGTGGTGTTCCTATACTGGCAGAGGCTTTGTTAGCATTTGCTGGATCTGCGCTCAGGGCTATGCTGCCGTAGGCTGTGCAGTGTAGAGATAGCCTTCGACTGTGAGCTCTGTGGGGCAGAAAGTGTCTTGGTTTGTTCAGTAGTAAGCACTACTGGGGCCCCTACATGCTATTGCACTAAATAGTAGGGGTAGGATGGAGGTCAAGGTACTGGATATCTGTCAGTAATTACCATCTCTGAGGCTCAATGGCTCTCTCATCACAAATCCACTTTTTCTGTTCCTTTTCAGTAGTTTGTTCTGCTGCTGAGGTGGATCTGCCACCTGGAGCGTGTTTGCTGTCCCTGATGTTTCACTGTCAGTTACTGGCTGGGGGTGTGTTCCTTCTGTGAGCAGCATTCTGGATGTCCTCAGAAAGCAGAGCTCTAGTGTCCTCTTTGGCTTTGTGAAGATGTCTTCTGTTCCTCTCATTGTACTGACCCTCAAGTGTCATGAGGTGTGACACCGGTGCTGCTGGAACAGCTGTTTCCTTGGCAGGTTGTCTGCCGCATTCTAGTTTGAAGCTAACATTCTTCCTGCTTAAGTGGAGTGGAGGGTAATTGCTTGGCATTCTTGTCCTAGCATTTCTTCTGTTCTAGTTTTCTGGTGTTTAGTGCCTCTTCTTTTTTTTTTTTTTAAATGCTGTCAGGGTCAATTGTCTCTGGAAGCTTGTTAGATGTTGGCACCAAGATTTTTGTTCTTTTGACAGTGAGGTGTATTGTGATACTGTAACAATACTAAAGATGGCTTCCTTGACACTCATGACCAAACTGTGGTTTATAGTGTGTAGTGAGGAGCAGTGGTGTGTGATTTGCAGCAGCTCTTGAATGACTTAAATCTAAAAGATCTGCCCCAGCCTTGGACCAGTGGCAGTCAGAAATCTCTCATATAGATTCAGTGGCACTTTTGCATTGTTTCCTGTGTTTGATTGCATGCACACACACACAAACTTTGACAGCAGAGTTTATATCTGTTTAGAATAAGGCATCTCGTGCTCTGTTTCCCTTCTCTGTACTCAAATGGCCATGGCGAACTGGGTTTAGCATGTGGCGTTATTAGTGTAGTACCTAGGAGCCTGTAGATGAGCAGACTCACCCCACGCGGCGCCTCCTGCTGGTGACTCCTGGGAATTAGCTCAATTCAGCTCCGGAGCGCCCTCTGCAGACCGGTGATCCGCCTGTCCTCTGGCCCCCATGTCCCTCCCTGGACCCGGTGCCCTTTTACCTGGGGTGCTGCCCCCTGGCAGTAACCCCTTTCTCTCAGGGTCTCTCCTCCCCAGGGATCCCCCACCCTCTGTCTTCACCTTTCTTCAGTATATGGTTACTGCCAGTCATTGTCTAGCCCCACACCCTGGGGCAGACTGCAGTATCAGCCTACTCATCACTAGCAAGGTCAGGTTTGGACCTTCTGCTTTGGCCTATCGCTGGGCTGCCCTCTGCAACCCCTCAGTACCTGTTAGCCAATGCTAGGCCGCAGCCTGGGGCTTTCCAGGCTGGAGCTCCCTGGCTCCTCTGCATTTCCCCAGCTCTGCTTCACTCAGGTACCCTGTGTGCAGCTCCCTGCAGCCAGGCCCATCTCCCTCTATAGCTAGAGAGAGACTTCTGTCTGCCTCTGGCTTCTCTGCCTTTATAGGGCCAGCTGAGTCTGTTTGGGGTGTGGCCCCAGCTGCTGCCACTTTCCCCAATCAGCCCAGCCTAGAAGCTTCTTTCTCCAGCCACAGCCCCCCTCCCAGGGCTTATTTTTAACCCTTCAGGGCAGGAGCAGAGGACCACCCTGCTACAGAGCCCCAGTCATGGACCAGAACCCATTGTGCTAGGTGCTATACAAACAAAGGAAAACACAGCCCCTGACCCAAAAAGCTTACAGTCTATATAAGACAAGAGACAATGGTTGGGGGAGTACAAGGAAACAGTGAGTCGTAAATGTCACCATAATAGGCTGTAGTCTTGGGGCTGTATTATATAGGCCTCATAGCAAAGGACAGTTTCTAGGAGGGTTTTGAGGGAGAGCATCAGAACAGCCAGACCGGGTCAGACAAAGGGTCCATCTAGCTCAGTATCCTGTCTTCTGACAGTGGCCAATGCCAGGTGCTTCAGAGGGAATGAACAGAACAGGTAATCATCAAGTGATCCATCCCATCACCCATTCTCAGCTTCTGGCAAACAGAGGCTAGGGACACCATCCCTGCCCATCCTGGCTAATGGCCATTGATGGTCTTACCCTCTATGAATTTATCTAGTTATTTTTTGAAGGAGAATAGTGTTAGTTTTGTGGATTTTAGAGGGAACGTCTCCCAAGTGTGAGTGGCAGCATGGGAGAAAGCATTTGTGCTTGTTTGAAAACGTAACAAGGGCAATGGACATTGGAATCAACCTTTCAATAGTGCATGAGAGATGATAGGCAGGGGGATAAGATGTTAACGGCCTTGAAAGTGAAGACAAGTAGCTTTCTCCAAGGCTGCCTTGTTTTATGACATTTCTATTTGCCTTCACCTTTCTTGGGGCTGTTTTAATTCCTTTGTCACTGGACACACATACATAACTAATTTCAGTGAGCCTGATCTCACGTTTGTTCTCACTCCTTTAGCACGCTGCAGAAAACACTACGAGAGACTGTGTGATGATTGTGTAGTTGTCATCACTGCACATTTGCAGCTTCTCAACAAATACTTCAATCCCATGCAGATCCTCAAAGGACTAGGATGTGAAGCTTTGGTGACCTCAGGTGTTGAGACAATCCTGAAGAGATGTCACATGGACATATTTACCTTATACAGACATGCAGCGTGGTTCTGCCATAGGGTTGGCTTATTTTATGCCTGGTATATGAAACAAGTTCAATATTTGACTTGAACAGGGGCTATGATTGTGTTACTTTCAGCTCCGCTGATGATTTTGAAATTTACTTATTCACCTAAACAGCAAGGAGTCCGGTGGCAACTTAAAGATTAACAGATTTATTTGGGCATAAACTTTCATGGATAAAAACCCCACTATTTGTGTACACTCATTTTGTTGTCTTAATCAGCCTTAACTGAGAGAGGGATAAACCCTAAGTACTTGCTGTTTACTTGCACATCCTGTTGACTTCAATGGGAGGTGCAGCTACTCTGTACTTCTGAGTAAAAGCGTTTACCGCGTTTGTCCTTCTCTCTTGTGGGTTTATAGTCTACATTTCTCAGCAGCCATATACTCCACTTCTGAAAAAGGGAAAACAGTTATTTTAGACTGATCCACCTTTGAACAGTAGTTTAACATCTCAAACTGTTTCAGGAATAGAGCTGTATTAATAGTGCATCTGCCGATATTCATAGCTTTGCTGAGCTGCAGCAGAGTGATTGACATGCTGCAGCCTAGCAAAGCTTCTGAACATTAACAGAAGTATCAGAGTTGACCGTATGCAGACTCTTGCAGAAATCATGGCATCAGATACACTTGGATCACAGTTAGTTGTTTTTCTTTGCAATCATAAGACCTAGAATCTTATTTTTTGTAAATGGAAGCTGAGATGCTGCAGAAGTTAATGGCACACACCAGAGAAAACTTTGGACTTGCTGCAGGAAATAGAAAATCCAATTTCCTGCCATTGTAACTAGTTTTTATTTTTATATGGCTTATTGTCAAAAAAATTTTTAAATGAAGTTCAGCTCTGACTCTGAGAAATGGATGTGCTATCATTAAATACTGCTCTTTCCTAAATGAGAAATCGTGTGCAGAACTGATACTTGTCCACAGCAGTGGACCTTTTTTTGTGATACTTTAACTGGATAAGGACAAGTGATAGCAAACTGCATTATACTATGAACTGAGATAAAACATTTTATGTACAAAGTATGTACAGTTATTTTGTAATGCGTTTACAGTCAGATCTGCTGAAGCAGATACTGACAGGGCTTTAATCATTGAAAACTGTTCTGATAAGGTCTAGTCTACAGGGTGAAGTTTTACTGGCATGTTGTTAGATTCTCCTGTCACTTGGAATGAGGAGTGTTCAGCTAGTATTGACTGAAATTCTGGGTTTATTGGTTTTTATGGCTTCTCACGTGGGAAGTGAGTCGGATCCTGAATTTGCAAATGCAAGTGCGTGTATTGCAAGTGTAGTTGTTGGATGGGAGGGTTTGAGATATTGGCCTTATGATGTGTTCTCTTCTCTTGCAGAGACCTCAAAAGTGGACACAGCCTCATGTTGCAGACCTTTCCATCTGGATCTGTCTAGTACAATGTGTTCCCAGGTTTTAATGTCTATCTTGCATGCTTTGAGGTTAGCCTTTGCAGTGTCTTTATATCAGAGGATGGGTCAAACCTTAGAGCAAGTTCCTGTGCTCAGCAGGTGGTAGAGTACCGCTTTTGGTATACGGAAAACCTCCATGCAGACCATGTGTCTGACCCAGAAGTTGAGCCCTGATGAGCATATTCTCAATGCCAAGGATTTGGCACCTCTCAAGGACTTCAGTGTTAAGAATCCTGTCCCGCCACTTGATGTTGCAGATGGATTCTGGGCAGCGAAGGTGGAAGCTCTCTAGTTGTTTGGTGAGGTATTGGTAGAGCGTCCATTTCTTGGAGCTGTAGAGGAGTGGGGCAGACTCCATGCTCCTTCCAGAGCCTGTGGGCAAGCCTGCCAAATGCCAAGCTGGCATTTGCCAGGTGCTGAGTGATCTCATCCAACATGCCATTGTTGGAAAGTATATTGCCCAGGAAGCAGAATTGCCTTGACTGAGCTGAGGGGTGTGTTGTTAGTTGTGATGATGAGATCACAGTGCTCATGATGCTGGTGGTCTGGTTCTGACTGGTACATGACCTCTGTCTTTTTCAGGCTGATTGTGAAACCGAAACGTTTTGAGGCATAGGCAGAGCTGTCCGCAATAAGTGGAATGTCCTTGTGTCTGTACAGTGAGGGGATAGTTGTCAGCAAATGGGAGCTCTCTTAGCAGCTGTTCAGTTACCTTGTTGCAGGGCCTGAGTTGCTGAACACTGAATAGACACCCCCCACCCCCAATCCAATCTATACCAGATGTGTACACCTCTGTCAAAGTCCTGGAATGCAAACAAGAGCATGATTGAAAAGACAGGAGCTGTTACACATCCTTGTTTGGTGCCATTGGTGACAGGGAAGGCCTCTGAGTCACCACATTCCATCACTGTGGCCATCATGAAGTGAGCAGATTACAGCAATAGTCTTCTCTGGACAGCTGAGTTTATGAAGGCGTTTCCATAGGCCCTGGCAGTTCACCATGTAGAGAAAGCATTGGTTAGGTCAACAAACACCATGCATGAGTCCTTTTCCTCTTTGAGCTTTCTCTTGTATTTGTTGGGATGCAAAAATCATGACCCTAGTGCCACAATTAGCATGAAAGCCACACTGTGACTTTGGATACACTGAGTCTGCTAGGGGAGAGAAGTCTCTTGAGGACTGCCAGTACAAGGATCTTCCCCACTATAGACAGCAGTGAGACTGAACGATGGTTTTCACAGCTAGGTATGCTTCCCTTCCTTTTGTGTAGACAGACTATGAAAGCTTTCTTATAGTCCTGGGCCATGGTATCCTGTTCCCAGATGGTCTTAAATGCTGGTGAGTTTTCTGACCAGGTGAACACCTCCACATTTGTACGCTTCAGGTGGAATGCTGTCAGAGCCTGGAGACTTGCCTGTGCAAAGCTGCTTAATGGTCTTGGTAACCTCCTTTAAAGAGAGTTACACAGACAGCTCCTCCAGGACAGGACACTGTGGGAGTGAATTGATGGGTTTGTTGGATGTAATGGATTGACAGTTCAGGAGACTATCAAAGTCCTCAGCCTAGTGCAAGAGAATATCACCTTTGTTTGTGAGCAGCTGATTACCATCTGCTGTGAACCACTGGATTTTGGGCCGTACACAGCACAGAGACCTTCATAGAAGGCCTTCATGTCATGCTTATCAGCCACTTGCTGCAGTTCTGAAGCCTTCTGCTCCCACCAGTGGTTCTTCATTAGCCTCAATAAGGCTTGTAATGTATGTGTGGCCTGATAATACCTGGCCTCCTTCCTTGTTGATTTCTTAATCAATGTGCAGGACCTGTGGGTAGTATGCCTGGTCTCCAGTAGCTACTCTCTCTCAGGGTCATTCTCATCGAACCATGCTGGTGTTACAGCCTGACACAGTCAAGAACCTTGGATGCTGTATTATGCGACATCTCTGAGCTTTTGTCAGATTGCCACGTGTATCAAGTTCTCTGGGTCCTCAGCTTGTGCAGTCTCCTGTGTCTGCTCCAACTTTTCTTGTTTGCTTGGGTCTTTCATGGCAGCCACATTGATCTTCATTGGCAGTTTGAGGCATCCTTTAGGGGCGCTCTGGTGAGAAGTGTAGCAACATGATGCTTCTCACAAGCCGATGGTCTGACCAGCATTTGGCATCTCTCAAACAACGGGGGTGTGATGCTGACAGACAGCTCAGTTTGGCGTCATCGGCCATTTCGCATGTGTGTGAATTTCAAAGAAATGTTAAGTGTATTAGTATGCATGGACCAATTTACTCATAAAAAGAATGAAGAGTACCTGTGTCACCTTCAGCTCCCAACTAAAACCTTTCCAGCACATCATCAAGGATCTACAACCTATCCTGAAGGACAATCCCTCACTCTCACAGATCTTGGGAGACAGGCCAGTCCTCACTTACAGACAGCCCCCCAACCTGAAGAAAATACTCACCAGCAACCACACAACAAAAACACTAACTCAGGAACATATGCTTGAAACAAAGCCTATTGCCAACTCTGTCCATATATCTGTTCAAGGGACATCATCATAGGACCTAATCACATCAGCCACAGCATCACAGGCTCTTTCATCTGCACATCTACCAATGTGATATATGCCATCATGTGCCAGCAGTGCCCCTCTGCCATGTACATTGGCCAAACTGGACAGTCTGTACGCAAAAGAATAAATGGACACAAATGGACGTCAAGAATTATAACATTCAAAATCCAGTCGGGGAACACTTCAACCTCCCTGCACACTCAATTACAGACCTAAAAGTCGCAATTCTGCCTTAATTAATTAGTCTCATTAGAGTTGGTGTGGTAACACCCATTTTTCGTGTCCTATGTATATATATCTTCCTCCTGTATTTTCCACTGCATGCATCTGATGAAGTGGGTTTTAGCCCACGAAAGCTTTTGCCCAAATAAATTTGTTAGCCTCTAAGGTGCCACAAGTACTCCTTGTTCTTTTTGCTGATATAGACTAGCATGGCTACCACACTGAAACCAATGTACTTGTCAAGTATCAGAGGGGTAGCCGTGTTAGTCTGGATCTGTAAATTTCCACTACATGCATCCGACGAAGTGGGTGTTCACCCACGAAAGCTCATACTCCAATACGTCTGTTAGTCTATAAGGTGCCACAGGACTCTGCAGCAATGTGCTTGTGTTAGTTTAGTTCATAGGGAATGTTAATGGCATTGCCTCCTCTTGTCTATAAACCTGTTGATTGCTTATTGCATTACATTGTGTATGTCTCTGTAATTAAATAACCCGAGATCAGGGGTTCTCAAATTGTGGGTTGGGACCCCCTAAAGGCTTCAGCTTTGGCCCCCCCTTCCCCGCCCGGGGCAGTGGAGCTTGGGCAGCGAGGCTTGGGTGGGCTCACTCTTTGACCCCTCCTGGGATCATGTAATTTTTGTTGTCAGAAGACGACATAGTGCAGTGAAATTTGAGTACTGCTGCCCTAGATCAAAATGCGTATATTCAGGTGTTAGAACCTCATGAATACTAATAAATGATACTTGTATTGTTTTCACTTATCTGTCCCCATAAGAATGTAATGGTAGGCAATTGCATTAGATACGTCACTAACTAAATTACTTATGAATGCAAAAGAAGTAGAAGGCTAAAGTCAAAGCAAGGGTCGTTGAGTTTACAGATCAAACTGCATTCCCTACTCACTGTCACCAGAGGAAAAGCCCAGGCTTTTCACAGCTTGCCTTCTGTGAACAGGATCTATAAATACTGGCTTAAGAGAGTGATTCTGCATCTCTGGACTGATAGACTCTAATGGTAAAATACTGAATAATTGGACAGATACACACAATTACTGTGGGGAACCCTGAGAGGCGTATAGAAAACTAGGTGATCACTGTGTGTGTGCTGTCACTTTTAATCTACAAACTTGGATTCTCCTGTTAATGTATTTTACCTGCTTTAACCTCTCAATAACTCATTTCTTTTTCTTAGCTAATAAAGCTTTACTCAGTTTACTAGAGAAATTGATCTCACCAAAGACAACAGTGGAGCCAGAGTACCAGTTTGACCTGGGGAAAGCAACTGGCCATTTGGTGTGGAAGTAAACTAATATGATGCAATATTTGGTAGTGTGAACAATATCAAAGTTTTATTTGTCTGGGTGGTAAGGTGGGCCGGAGAGCCTAAGGTGACTGTCTGTGACTCCATGGTAATGCTGGTATAGTGAACCAGGAGTGCACATTTGTTACTGACTTGGTGAGAAATGTAATTATAGAAAATATACCAGTTTGGGGTGTCTTCCCTGTTTTCTGACAGCCTGACCTGAGATTGGCACTCACTGTTGAAAGCCATACCAAACAGCATGACAGGGTGATGTGTACATCTTTCATGTCTTTAGACCGCACAGTTACATAGTCCAGCATGTGCCACTGTTTTGACCTGGGATGCATCCATGTTGTCTTATATTTGTTGGCAGACTGTTGGGAATAGTGAGATTGAACTTGGCACACATAAAGAGAAGTAGTTGGCCATTAGAGTTTGACCCTCCAATGTCGTGATGGCCTAGCACCCTGCTCCACGTGTCAGAGTCAGCTTCTACATGTGCATTTAAAATTTTCAAGTACAATGTTCTAGTGTGGCACCCCTCTGATGACCCTGCTGAAATCTTCATAAAACAGTTCCTTGACCTCATCTGTATGAGTCATTGTTGGCACCTAGCATAAAGGGAACATTTTATGCAGAGCGCTATAAGTCGGTCATTGACTCCATTGGGGAGTGAGTCATGCTTACAGGGAATGTCAGACTGTATGGTGAACCCTACCCCCAACTCTCTCAGCTCATCCATGGCCTTTCCAGGCTAGTAGAAGGTATAGCCTGCCCACATCTCCTCAAGCTGAGACTCATCAGTGAGTCTGGTTTCACTGACAGCAGTGTCTGTTACATCTCTTCAGTGTTTTGGCAATGAGGGCTGTTCATTATTGGTAAGGGGTGTAGTTTTT
Organism: Aldabrachelys gigantea; assembly: GCA_026122505.1. Taxonomy (NCBI): domain Eukaryota; kingdom Metazoa; phylum Chordata; order Testudines; family Testudinidae; genus Aldabrachelys; species Aldabrachelys gigantea. The sequence continues at coordinate 299,579,952 of CM047480.1, forward strand.
TTTTGCCAGCATAATTGTGCTGAAATAACCCTAGTGTAGATGCAATTGTACCTGTATAAGGTGCTATATAACCGTGTTCACATTAGGTAGATAAATCCTATGCCTCTGTTTGCAGTTACTCTGCTGTTACACTCCATTCGCACTAGATTAATTTATCTATCTATCTATCTATATTTATCTCTCTCTATGTATCTATATATCTGTATCTTAATGGTGTCATATAAATGTCTTTCATAGACTGTGGAATGCATCCTAGGCCTTTATCTTTGCTTGTAGAAAAATTCTGTGTGAAAAATAGTATGTTCTCCTGTATTGAGGCTATAATTCACACACACAAGAGATAAACGTCCCTTTGGCATTTTCTGAGTCTTGCCAAGTTAGTTGTTTTTTGCATGAAATTCTGTAGCATCATAGAAATTAAGGACTGGAGGTATAATATATGGAGATATACCTATCTCATAGAACTGGAAGGGACCTTGAAAGGTCAAGTCCAGCCCCCTGCCTTCACTACCAGGACCAAGTACTGATTTTGTCCCAGATCCCTAAGTGGCTTCCTCCAGGACTGAACTCACAACGCTGGGTTTAGCAGGCCAATGCTCAAACCACTGAGCTACCCCTTCCTGTAAGTCCAGTCCCTTGGATTGAGGCAGGACCAAGTAAACCTAAACTGTCCATGACTGGTGTTTGTCCAACCTGTTCTTAAAAACTTCCAGTGATGAGGATTCCACTACCTCCTTTGCAGGCCTATTCCAAAACTTAACTGTTTATCTTCTCATAGTTAACTTTGCCTAATTTCTAACCTGAATCTTGCTTCCTAGAGTCTGTGGGGGAGGATAACCGATATAGCCTCTGAAATTCTTACTCTGACCTGAGGCCTTGGCTGAAGCTGACAATCTCATTTCTATTTAACTCTTGTTTCCTTACTATTAAACTCCTTTATGCTAGTTAAGCTGAATTAAATAGCACTTATCGTTCACTATCATGAGGCTGTTAGTTTGCTGCTTTCCCCATGCCCTGTGGCTTATGGAAGTATAGGAGACAGTAGGAGTCTAAATTTATATAGGCACCTTTCATCTTACAGCACTTTACATCTTCTGTACAGCCTTAGCAAATGAGTGGCAATGCTTTATAGTCTCTCTAATACTCATACGTAGAAACTATACTACTTAAGGTCTGGTTTGAGAAACCTACACAATAAAGTGCATAGGTCTTGGCCTATTGACTGTGAAGAGCTGACTTGAACTAGTATTTCAAACCCTGCTGCTGGGAGACCTCAGCCAACCCCTCCAGCAGAGTGGACAGCTCCATTCACGGCATAGGTACTGTCTCCCTACTTTTCATATAATCTTTCTCCCCCTTATCCGGCCTCTGTAGAAGGCAGAAGACCTTGTTCTCTACTATGCAGAGCTGCACTAGGCCTGTATCTTACTGTGATGGGGCAGGGCTCACCACCTCGGTGCCTTCTGCTGGGAATTAGCTCTGGGTGCCGGTGCACCATCCTCTAATGGCGTCTCACCGCCATCACTTCTGCTCCAGCTCTAAGACCAGTGTCATAGAATCATAGACTATCAGGGTTGGAAGGGACCTCAGGAGGTCACCTAGTCCAATCCCCTGCTCAAAGCAGGACTAATCCCCAGACAGATTTTTGCCCCAAATCCCTAAGTGGCCCCCTCAAGGATTGAGTTCACAACCCTGGGTTTAGCAGGCTAATGCTCAAACCACTGAGCTATCCCTCCCCACTACTGTGGTATTCTCTTCTGGGCACAGCCGGGCTGTGTCCCACTCCACTTCTCCCAGCTTCCGGGGGAACCAGCTCTCTCTAGTCCATCCACTTGCCACTGTTGCCTATTGTAGCCTTTGGTCTAACCCCTCATCTCAAGGGGTAAACTGCAGTCTGAATACTGGCCATTCCCTCTGTGGCAAGTAGGGGGATGGGGTGGGGATGGGGGGGCCAGGACCCTCCTGCTACTAAGGGCTCTGATCCAGGGACCCTAGAGCCAGCGGCCACGTGCTGCCACTCCTTCAATCCTGTCACCTGTTTTCCTGGGCCACTTCCCAATAGCCTTAGCACCTTCCCAGCCCTTTGCATCAGGGTCCTCAGGCTGGGGCTCCCTATTGCTTCCCTGCCCAGCACTGTTCTATCTAAGGCAGCCAGTCCTTCTCTCTTGCACTCTAGGAAGGGACTGACTCTGCTCTGTTGAACAGCCCTTCTTTTATATGGCCTACCCTGGCCCTGATTGGCTCTCTACAAGCCTGCCTCCCATTGGTTGGGTTTTGCACAGCCTCCCTGAGTGCTGCTTTAACCTTCCATCTACCTCTGTGGGGCAGTTGCCCCACCACACACCCTCCAACTTAGAGCCCCCGCCCCACTGTGTGGCCTTATCTCCCCAGTTTCTCCCTCAGCTGGGCCTGCATGATGTCTCTCTCCTGCCTCAGGCTCTCTACTACGAGGAGCAACCTGCTTCAGTCTTCCAGGGTCTGGGTCCCCACCCTAGCCTCCCTGAGGGCTGCTTTAACCCTCCATCTACTTGTGTGGAGCAGCCACCCAACCACATGTATTGAACAGTTTTGTTACCCCTGGCAGCCCTCAGTGTGGCTCATTCATGTCAAAGACCCATTATGCAGGTGGGGGCGGTCACCTAGGAAAGGAGAGTCAGACCGAAGTCGAACTCAGGCCCATGGGTAGCTGTCTAGGTAGGTCACTCAGCCTTTGGGTCTGTTTTCTGCTCTCCTTGTGCTTGCTGCACCCAGCTAGCCACCTGTGGCTTATTGGCAGACAGGATAATTACATAGATTAGAAGTCATTTCTGTGTGTGTGGTTCTGTATTGTAATGATTGAGACACAAGTCTGTTCCCAGCTCTACCGCAAACTTCCTGTGACCCTGAGCGAGACGCTTACCTCTCTGAGGTTATCTAACAATCATAGACAGATACCTATAGAGTGGGAATGGTTTATACACCTCTACCTCGATATAACGCTGTCCTCGGGAGCTAAAAAATCTTACCGCGTTATATTGAACTTGGTTTAATCCCCTGGAGTGCACAACCCCGTTCCCCTGGAGCGCTGCTTTACTGCGTTATAGCCGAATTTGTGTTATAATGGGTGGCGTTATAAAGGGGTAGAGGTGTATTTGTATTGTAGTAGAGTCCAGAGACCCCAATCAGGAATTAGGTCCACTGTGTGCTACGCACTGTACACATGAGTCCTTGCCTCTTCATGGAGGCTGTTTTGAGAATCCACTAAGGGCCAAATTATGTCCTCCTTTCTCTTGGTGACTAGTCCACTCTGCAAGTAATCTCATTCATTTAAATGGGAACAGGTGATGAGCCTTTGGAAAGGGGTCCCTGACATCTCTGCAGTGATTCAGGGAACAAAGCAATTGCTGCAGCTCTGTAGCCCATCTAGTTCAGAATTCAGATAGCTCAGTGGTTTGAGCATTGGGCTGCTAAACTCAGGTTGTGAGTTCAGTGCTTGAGGGGGCCACTTAGGGATCTGGGGCAAAATCAGTACTTTGTCGTGCTAGTGAAGGCAGGGGGCTGGACTTGATGATCTTTTAGGGTCCCTTCCAGTTCTATGTCATAGGTAGATCTCCATATAAAGTACCAGCTGCAAGAAACTCCCTACTGGACAATGATGGAATCAGCTGCCTATAGAGAGAGCCTCTTGCTTCGCCCTATCTAACTCATTAGCTGTGTTCCCAGTCTCCTTTTCTGAATGTTGCTAATCTCTTAGTCTCAGAGGTTCCTCGTTATAATGAGCTGTCCAGGCTATGAGTATCTTTCATGATAGATTTCAGAGCAGTAGCTGTGTTAGTCCGATGAAGTGGGTTTTAGCCAACGAAAGCTTATGCTCAAATAAATTTGTTAGTCTCTAAGGTGCCACAAGGACTCCTTGTTCTTTTTTCATGATAGAGGCTTATAGAGTTTTCTATAGATGCGCATGTGCACAGTCTTCCTTGACTGATCATTTTGAGCATAGGGTATGTCTACACTGCCCACGTTATGGCGCGGCTGCATGCAGCGCTGTGACATGCAGTGTAGACATGCTTTATTGCCAGGGGAGAGCTCTCCCGGCGATTTTAAAAAAACAAACACTCTAAATGAGTGGTGGTAGCTTTCCCGGTGAGAGAGCGCTGTCTAGACTGGTGCTTTTCAGCACTAAAACTTTTGTTGCTCAGGGGTGTTTTTTTTTACACTCCTGAATGACAAAAGTTTTAACACCGAAAGTGGCAGTGTAGACACAGCTATAGTGACAAAAGCCTGCATCTTACCTACTGCCCCTATTCAGCTTTCAGTGGGTCATACTCCTGACCGGTCTCAAGGGGGTCCCTGAATGGCTGGCTGCCTCTACAAGGCTTGCTTCCTGCCCCAGGTCCAGCATACTTCCTCCCTCCTATCCTCCATGGCACTGTTCACAGGAATTGTTTGTGTGGGTGCAGTGAATGTGGTCTCTGACTTGGTCTGAGCCATGGCCTGAAGTGAGGGGCTTAGAATGGAAACTTCATACAGCCTTAGCCCTGCTGCTTACATTGTAGACATTATAGCCCAGCACCTAGTGCTTTTGGTGCTGTAGCTTATTTCTTTGGTACCCATGCAGAGCCAAGCAGGGCCCTAAGGGAACAGGGAATAGTTTGCCAAAGCTCTAGAGAGCAAGGTACAGTTACCAGCTCAGCGCCCAGGCTGGCTCCCTCCCTCCCTCCTGAGTGAGTGGCCTTGTCTTGCAGTAGCTGAAACCTGTCCATGGCCTTCACAGGGCTAAGACAGTGATCCTGCTCAGTTGGATCTTGGTGTGAGCAGGTGCCCTTTGGTATGAGGGGGCCCTAATCTCTGGGACCCAGACACCTCCCAGAGAATGGAGAATGTATTTAAAATAGGGCATTGTTCCCGGAGACAGGGTGCCACCCTGAGAGGGGAAGGTGTAAAATGTAGCAAGAGACTGATCAGGCGCCTGGGTCCTGGCTAACAATGGGAGGTCTTGAGAAATTAGATAAATATTTCTGGGATAAGCTGTAAGCTGCAATGGCAAGCCAGGAATTGTTCCTCTTTTATAATGAGCGGCTCAGACCCCTACAATGTATGTAGGTTACAGCTGACATGGACTCTACAGGTCTCAGTCTGTTCTACGATAGTCCCTGAGAGCACTTCCTCTGCATCACATGAGAAGAGGAAACCTAGGGCAGGAATCTCCCCACATTCCTGTGTGGAGAACGATGTAGAAAAACATTGAGCTTCTCAGCAATATCCTTATTCTCCTTAACTGCTTCCTCCTACCTGTGGTGCCCAGTATCCCCTTGAATCTGCTTGTAGTCTTCCTGTTCCAGACAGACTGATAGCCTCTTGCTAATCTCTCTCCTTGCATTCATGTTACCTGCTATTCTGTATGCTCCTTTCTGTTGACGTACATGGGCTGGCTTTTCATGTCTATGTGGTATCTGCTGGCGACTTCATTAATGGAGACATCTTACGTGCCAGTATTCCTGTGATTTGCTGTGTGCCTGCAAAACAAGCGAAGGCGCTCCCTGCCCTGAGGAGCTTCCAGCCTGTGTAGAGGGGAGGGGGGTGATAAGGGGCTGTAGGATAATGGGGTTGGGGCCTGGACACACTTAATGACTCCATTAACTTCCCTACACCTCTTCTGGATCACCAATGAGTCTGTTAAGCAGCTGGTCCCTAGGGCTTCTTGCTTGCTCCCTACTTGGATTGTGCCAGATAATTCTAGCTCCACCGCCTTGGCTGCTCAGTCTCACATTGCTTGTCTTCTTTGTGGCAGCTGCAGCTTTGAGAGGTGGTATCTCAGGAAGAGGCCTGGCAGAAGGAAGCTGCCCACGGCTGGCAGTTGTGTAGGGCTGGGATAAGTAGGTAGGATGAGATCCCTTGTGGAGCTGTTGCTGCTTTCTCCTTCCAGCCTTTCTTCCGGCTCCTGAACCTACGCAAGCTGGGCCTGAGTGACAATGAGATTCAGAGACTTCCCCCCGAGGTGGCCAACTTCATGCAGCTGGTGGAGCTAGACATCTCTCGCAATGGTAAGGCCGACCAGGCAGGGAACATGGGGGGCCCTTGTCAGGAGCCCAGTACCAGGCTCTTCCAGCACCTCAGTGCTCCATGGGCCACCCAATGTCACCAGGACATCAGTGCCTGTGCCCGAAGGAGGATGTGCCCTTCAAGAGCCTCCTAGAGGGAACTCTGCTGGCCGCTGCTCTTGTGCCATGGAGTCTCCATTCTCTCACTGTGTGACATGTTCTCACTGGGGCCTCCCTTGTCCCCACAAATTCAGATGGGAAAATAAGGTGTATGTTTTTAATAGTGATAGTAATTAACCACTGGAACAATTGATCAAGGGTGGTGGTGGATTTTCCATCACTGCTAATTTTTAAATTAAGATTGAATGTTTTTGTAACGATCTGCTCTAGGAAGTATTATGGGGAAGTTCTGTGGTCTATGCTATACAGGAGGTCAGATTAGATGATTATATAGTGGTCCCTTCTGGCTATGAATCCATGTGATGGGCCTTTGCCCTACTCTCTTATCTTCATGTGACTGGATCTTACTGTGGTCTTATTTTTTCCTCTTTGCTTCAGACATTCCAGAAATCCCTGAAAGCATCAAATTCTGCAAATCCCTGGAGATTGCTGACTTCAGTGGGAATCCCCTATCCAGGTAGGGAGGGGCAGAGGAGGGGCAGGCAGTCTCCTCTCCTGGCTCAACTCAGTGTATGGGGTGAGGAAGGGAGAAGCACCCTATTCTCTCCAGCTTGTCTTGCCCAGCAGCTCATATGGGACCTTCTAGAAGTAAAAAAGGAAGAGGCAAAGCCTGTGGACCCCCTTCGCCCCCAATTCACTTGTTTTCCTGGCACCTTTGCTCACATTTCATGGGGGGACCCTTTGAAGCCCTGCAGTCCTCTCCCCTTTGTTGAGACTGCAACCAGGGGAAATGTTTGCCCTTTGCTTAGTGGTGCTGCTGGTGTTTGTGAAGTGGTGACTTGTCTCTGCGAACTGGTTTGAGAACCCTGCCTCAACAGGACAGGCAGGAATGACTGCATCACTGCAGGACTTGGGAGAAGGGTCCATGTTCCTTTGTCAGCCCCTAGGTGCTCAGCTCTTGGTGTCCCTCTGGTAACTCAGTCCTCCTGGCCCCTAGAACCTTTCTGTGACTCTGCTCTGAATTTCCTACCTTTTGTCAGCATCTCTCTGCTAATACAGTTCCTGGAGCTGAGCACACAGTCTCAGGGAGTCTACACAGAACCTTCTGGAGAGGAACTCTTTCCCCTTCCTGTCCCATCCTGATGCCTTTGTAACCCTTACTCCTGTGTTCTTTTGGGACTCCCCTTCCATAGGCGCCAACTTTCCCCGGAGCCGGTGGGTGCTCATACCCCTCCAGCCCTGCTCCGACTCCACCCTTTTCCCGCCCCCATTCCAAATCCCTGCCCCTGCCCCGCCTCTTCCCCAAACATGCTGTGTTCCCCTTCCTTCCTCACCCCTCCCTCCTTGTGGCACAAGCGCTGGGAGCTAGGGGGAAAAAGTGGGCAGGCAGCACGTTCAGGGGAGGAGGTGGAGGTGAGTGGAGGGGCGGGGAACTGCCAGTGGGTCCTGAGTACCCACCAGTTTTTCCCTGTGGGTGCTCCAGCCCCAGAGCACCCACGGAGTCAGTGCCTATGTCCTCTCCCCCCCACTACAGAGTCTGAGGTGTCCACTTTCCACTTGGTGACATTATGCCCCAACCTCTCTTACAGTCTTTGGAGACAGAGACTCCCATTTCTCCTGCCCTACTCAATTTGTACTTTGTGGGCACCAAAACCTCTGGAGACTGTGCCCCTTTAAATCAGAGTTAGCTCTCTGCTGCCTCCCTGTGGTGCTGGTATGTGAGCATAGGATTTACCAGACAGGATCAGAGTTGCCTCCAATGTGTGTGACTCCCCCATAATGCATCTGGGCAGTAGGTATTGTCATTTGTTTGAATGGGTAGGGCCGCAGTGAGTTCATCTCCCTATGTAAAGGTTTGCAGGGATAGAGATGAGGCAGAGGGGACTTGGGGTTGTTTGTGCACAACTGTAATGGTGCTGGCTTTGTCACTTCCTGTCAGGGATGGTCTATATAATGCTTAGTTCTGATGAGTGCAGGGGACTGGACTAGATGACCTACTAAGGTCCCTTCCAGGCCTACAAGTCTGTTTCCTCCATAGGCTTCCTGAGGGCTTCACCCAGCTGCGGAGCCTGGGCCACCTGGCCCTGAATGATGTATCCCTGCAGAGCCTCCCCAGTGATATCGGGAAGTGAGTGCACTTATGCTTCTTGCTAGTTGTGTGCGGAGTGCAGGGGAGGGGTGGGCAGGTGGAAGGTGCCTGCACCATGGGTGAAAGAGCTATTTATCTGAACTTCTTGTGGACTTAGGAACATTAATGAAGTTATCCCCCACACAGTCCAGCAGCTGAGTTGGGATCATTGTTCCTGTGTCCCAGATGGCAACTGCCGCACGAGAGGGGAAAGGACTTGCCCACAGGGAGTATCTGCTGGAGGCAGGGATTGAACCCAGGCCTCCTGAGTCCCACAAGACCATCTTCTTCTCTAGTGCACGTACACTCCTTGCTCCCCTGCAAGTAGCTGCAGTCAGTTCAGTGAGACTCTCAGCATGATGAGCTCTGAATGCTTAGGTAGAACCCTCAGGGCCCTCTCAGAAGGGGCATGACCTTCCTTCCCCCAGGGTAGGGCATCACCTTATGTGTGGGGTTTGGTCTCCGGGATGTCGGCTGCTCCATAGGCTGATGCCATCTCTCTCCTGTCCCCTGGACTGGGAACAGCAACCTCCATGGTGTTTTGATAGTAAGTCTCCATCGGCCCCGATAATTTTATGACGTCTTTATTTCAACCCCAGCCCACCTCTGCTACTGGTGTACACAATGTAGCCATGTATACAAAGGGCTGCCCTGAGGGAGGGTCTGAGCATCGGAGTTTGTCCCTGAAGGCCCCCCTCCTCCACTCCCAGTGACTCTCTGGCTTCCTCGCATCTTTTTCTCTTGCAGTTTGGCAAATCTGGTGACTCTGGAGCTGCGTGAGAACCTGCTCAAGTCCCTCCCCACGTGAGTGTCCTGTTAGGTGACTGTGGGACCTTCCTGGCTGCTCGCCTAGGGGAGCCCCAGGGGCTGACCATCTGCAGTGCAGAGCTGAGTACCCTGGCTACAGGGCCTGCAGGGCTTTGAATAAACAAGCTCTCTCTTTCGCTGGATTATTGGGGGTGGTATGAGGAGAAGAGGTTTGTTCAAGGCATGAAGGTAGGGAGGGACATTTGGAATCTGTTTATCTGAGCTCATGATCACACTGGAGGAGGCAGTGGAGTTGTGGGGCTGCTGCTTTGAGATCCCTGTTGGAACTGCTGAGAACTTCCCTCATTTGTGGGTTAGAGTTAGCAGAAGGCTGTTTTGGAGGGCAAGGGATGATGATGTTTATGGGGGTGTAGGTGAGGATTTGCAGTGCATGGTAAAGTAGAGCAAGGGAACTGGGGAATGTGGCGAATTTATTCCCTTTTTGTTCCAGAGGGGTAGCCGTGTTAGTCTGTGTCAGCAAAAACAAGGAGTATTTGTGTCATCTTAGAGACTAACACATTATGCCCAAATACATTTGTTAGTCTCTAAGGTGCCACAAGTTCTCCTCCTTGTTTTCCCTTTTTCTGGCACCTTTGCTTTTTTACATGCCTGTCCTGGTCCAGCAGCTCTCACGGGAGTGGAGGTGGAGGTGGGGGTGTTGGCGTTGGGCTTCAGTAGAATACTGGCCTTCTCAGGCAGGTTGGGGGGTAAGACTCCAGCCTTAAAAGAAGAGAAGTTGAGTCACCAAGAGTTACTGTAAGGATTTGGAGGAGGGGGTGAGTTGTGACTTCCCTACAAACAGTAAATTGCTTCATCAAAGGAGGAGACAGCTGGAGCACAGGTGCTGGCTTATAGAGCTGAACGTAGACCTGTCAGGAGCCCCGCTGCTGAATCTTGTCCCTAATCCATAGTAGCTCAACATCAGCTCAGTATCTGCCTGCCAGTCAATCCAAATGCTCACCCGCATGTATCCCTTCATTCCTTTTCACGTGTACATCTATATATCTATATATCTATATATATATGTCTATGTCTATATGAATCCCACTGTGGGATGAGTATGTGCCGCATCCCTGTGAGATGAGTCTTTTGAGTAGCAATGCCTCTAGGGCTGCGTATGTGTCCTGTGCCTCCTGTTCTCCTCTGTGAAAGGATGAGGGGCAGCAGCCATGACTCTCCCTCAGTTCCTCCTTACTGCCTTGGGGAGAAAGTCTCTGAATCACTGTGTTCCTGATCTTCAAACTAGTCTTTTTCACGACTGGCTTGGTGAAGGAAATCCTTGCTTTCTTTAACTGGGATGTTCTATTAAAGAAGAAAGGGACCTACCTGTAATGTGGGGCAAGGTGCTTTGTGCCAACATGACAGATTCTAATCCATCAGGGTTCAAAACCTGCCCATCCTATGTCAGACTCGTCCCCCATCTTATTGATGGACACAGCTGTTGCCTCTTCTGTCTGGGGCAGAGCTGTATCCTGGGTAGGTGCTTGTTGCTCTGGTACCTTTCCTGCAGGACCTGCAAAGCCAGGGTTGCACTTCCTATGCAACAGTGCAGGTCAGTTCAGACCCAGAGGAAATGATGACCACCAGAGTGGAGCAGAGCATTGGCCAGCACTTCTCAGGCAGGCACCACCCCCTGGAATTGGGCAGCAAAAGAGAGACAATGAAGAGGATACTGTCAACACTGGCACTTCCAACTTCAACACTGACTCCTTTGGTGCCAACAGCTTCAATGATAGAGTTGGCACCTGTGTCCAAGTCACAGAAGGGTGCTGCCAGGAGAGAATTCCCCACGGAGCATAAATGCAGCTTCGTACGATATGTGGAGTCATTCCACAAGGAGCATGAAACATCACTCCTCCAAGGACAGAGCTTCTAAATTCTCTGCTGAGGTGGGAACAGTAGAAGATTGCAATATTGGGGACCACAGCTGAACCAATGATGGGCCTGAGATGGGTCCTGGCAAAGGCCCCAGTGTCCCCTCCTATTCAGTGTCTGACACTGGACCTGGTGCAGAGGTTACCCCACCGTGCAGCAGCACAATACAAAGAGGGTTACTTCTCTTAACCCATTTCAGTTTACTCTTCTCTCCACTGTTAAACAGGGGTGCCTTTTCTTTGACTTTAGAGAGTAAACACAAGGACGCTTCTGGATGCCCCGTGCCAGGAGCTCCGTTGCAAGTGAGACAAGAGTGTCAGTGAGCCAGGCAACCTGAACAAGCCCAGCATCCCTATGGCAAGTCACCTTGGCCTCACTGGGGACTGTTGTCGCGTGTATCCTGGAGAAGACCACTTCTCACACTTCCAGGAAGATGAGATCTCACTGTCAGGGAGCGATGTTGGCCAAACCTCCAACACCAGAGCCTGCTATTAGCAGCCATGAGCTGGAGATAACAGAAGTTTAACACCAGTGACTCCCATCTCTGCCCGAGGGGTCGTCACTGCCTCATCACTCGATGAAGACACCAGCTACTACCCTAGTGGCTGACCACTTCAAAGCCTTCTAGAATCTCCTGACCCACGTACCAGATACTCTGAATATGAGTCTCACGTGAGAAGTCCCACAAGCTGTTTGATATTCTCAGCTTGACTACTTTGACAAGGATTTCCCTCCCCATCTGTAAGGGCATACTGGAGCTAGCTAAGGGACTTTGCAAACCCTGGCCTCTCTCCCCATCTCCTTTAAATGGGTGAAGAAAAAATACCAGGTGCCCCCAAAGGGCTTTGAACACTTTTACATCCACCCAGACCTGGGATCCTTAGTAGTGTCTGCATTCCAGGGGAAATCCAAGTCTTTGGAAGGTACTCGAAAGCACAAAGACCCAAAGAAGTTAGACTTGTTTGGGAGCAAAGCGTACTCCTCACTTCAGCTCCAGGTGGTGAACTACCAGGCCTTGTTCATGAAAAATACAACTGCCTAACGTTGGAGAGGGTTGCTCCCGTCCTGTCGAAGATCTCCCTGTGCTCCTGCAGGGGAGTTAAAAGGCCAAAGGGTCACTCAAATGTCACTGGCAGCAGCCATGACACATCTGATACAGCCATGCTGTGAGTGGCCAGGGCTGTCACGCTGTTGTGGCTGTTAGTGTCCAAGATATCCAAAGAGATGGAAGTCACCTTCGAGGGCTTGCCCTTTGAGGAGAATGGAGCTCTGTGGTTCCTGAAAGACTCAGGGCTACATTAAGGGTCCTTAGGGATTTGCACTCTGGATCCCTACCAAATCACGACCACTGCAAGATTCTGCCTTTTGAACTCTCCACAGCACCATGAGTCTTCACAAAGTACCTAGCAGTGTTAGGGGAACACCTGAGGATACAAGACATCCATGTCTACCCTTTCCTGGATGACTGGCTAATTAGAGGTAGGTCCCAGCAGGAGCCCGCAACAGGCCTATCTTACATTCTCTCCAAGTTTGCCCAGCTGTGGGGCATCCAGTGAACTATGAAAAATAGTCTTTTACCCATCGTGGATGATAGCTCATAGGAGCTGGGATCAACTGCAGATCAAGGAGGGTATAGCTGCCTGAAAAGAACAAACCTCGCTATGATTATATGGACTTATCTTTGGCTGTTAGGCCATATGTGATGCTGCTTGTCAGACTTCACTCAAGGCCCCTCCAGCTCTGTATCAGGTCTGTCTATTCCCTGGCCAGACCCTGGATAGACAGGAAGATCTCCGTGCCATCTCATGTCCTCAGAGTCACCATGGTGGATAATATGAGAAGAGGGGTGCCATTCTTATCCCTGTTCCCAGCAAAGATTTTAATCATGAATGCCTCAGGGATAGGCCAAGAAGCCCAGCTGGACCACATGCAGATGCAAGTAATTTCGTCCCTGGAAGACATGGGACTTGCAAGGCACTGGAACGCAGAGCTGTCAGGGTGGTCTACATGGCATTCCTAGCTGTCTTCCAAAACTCCACCGTACAGGTTCTGACAGACAGCACCTCTGTGAGTCATTACACAAACAAGCAAGAAGTCACCGATTCATTGCCCCCATGCCTGGAGGCCATCAAATACTGGGCATGCTGCCACTAACATAAGATGAACCCCCGTGGCTCTTTGCTGACTCCCAGGAGGTAATGTCCTGATGGACTTCTTGAGCAGACAATCTGTGACCAGTCATGAGTGGAGAGCTCAATTAGAGAGTTGATACTGCATCGTTGGGGGGTTCCTGTGAGAGAGCTGTTGTCCACCAAGGACAACACAAAGTATTAGAACTTTTTTTACCCATAGGGGGCAGGATCAATACCAGACACCTTCCTTCTGCAGTGGAACCCAGGGCTTCTTTTTCATGCCTTTCTTCTGGTTCCCCTGATCCTTGGGGTGACTTCCAGAATCAAAAGGGAAAAGGCCATGATTGTTCTCATAGGTCCATGCTGGCCCAGGCATTTTTGCTGCAGGTGTCCAGTTAACTGCCAGTCTAGCTTCCAGGCTACTCGTACCTGTTCTCGCAGCACCATGGTGAGATAATCCACCCTGACCTGTATCTGACGGCCTAGATGTTAGACGGTTAAGTAATAGAGATTGGGTCTTCTTTAGACACATCCAGGAGATCCTAATACAGAGGAGGAAGACATCCACCAGAAGGACGTCATCCTCAAAATGAGATTCTTGGGCTATGTGCTCAACAGGGATGTGAGTTTTGATACTACTGATGCTCGACAGCTTGCTGCATCTGGAACCCTCCATTAAGATCGTGGTTTGTCATTTGTACAGTTGTGCTCCATTTTCTCTTTTCTGACGGTATCAAAGTTCCTCAGGCCTTGTTTTGTACTTACCCATGGAACAAGACCTGTTCCTACCTGGGACCTGGCCCTTACTCTTTTGAGATGCTCGTGAGGAGATCCCATGACTGTCTATGTTCCAGCTGGGAACGAGCCTCCCAGCCCAGGTAGACAGACTTGCGCTAGTGGGGCTTGAGCTAGTGTGCTAAAATTACCTGCTCTGGTGGAGACTCTGGCTAGGCACCCATACTCAGCATAGGTGAGTGGGCCTGAGGTCGGGTGGCTAGCCAGAATCTCCGCCAGAGCTATAATAGCCACAGCGCTATTTTTAGCCTGCTAGCATGAGCCTGTCTACCCAAGCTGGGAGCCTCGCTGCCATGCAGACACCCTTTGAGCCCCTTTCAGAATTCTCCTTAGTTCATCTCATTCTGAAGATGGTCTTCCTAGTCACTGTCACTTCAGCCAGGAGAGTGTGCACGCTTCAAACGCTTGTGGCTGACCCACCCTACATAACGTATCATAGGGACAAAGTGCTGCTGAGACCTCACCCTAGGTGGTCTCTCAATTCCAGCTTATGCACTTAGCCTGCCTGCTTTCTTCCTGAGACACCACTTTTAATCAGCAGCCAAATTGCATGTGCCGGGCATTTTCAGAGCCTCATGTTACTACAGAGCCGGAATGGTTTGGTTTTTTGTCTCTCCATTTGTTCCTGGTTTAGCCAACCATTCTAAGGGCCAGGCCATCTCATCACACAGGAGAGCTAAGCGCATAACCCAATGGATCTGCTACCAACTGGCAGGTACACCTTTTCCACTGCATGTTAATGCTAACTCCACCAGAGCTCTGCCTGCTTCAGAAATGTGCCAGGTTCTGAGATTGCAAGGCAGTAATGTGTAATCCACTGATTTTTGTCAAGCATTATTCATTGGAATTAGCTGCCAGAGCAGATGCCAAATTCAAGAGAGCAGAACTGGAGTCCCTGTTTGTTTGCAGCTGATGCTTCTCATTCTGCTGTTTAAAGGGGTGCATCTTCCCAGTCACTTACAGTGGGATTGCACTGGCACGCTTGAAGAGAGAATGGTTACCCTGCAGTAAGTGTGGTTCTCTGAGATGTTATAATTGGTGTGGAACCCCCGACTGACCCTTCACCCCTGCTTTCGGAGTCCTCTGCTACCACAGGCTTTGAATTGGGAGGAGTCTTAAGGAGGGTCATGGCTGCTTTATGCCCTCTCCAGGGAACACGAGGAAGCACAGAGCCCATATGTGGGCAGCCCTGATGGAGGCTGCTGTTCCAAAGATTCCGGTCTCATAGGCATGAGGTGCCCGCGCATCCACAGTGAGATCTTCGCTGACTGCAGCATCTCGAAGAACCATGGTCAGTTACTGCAGGAGAACCATTCTTCTCCTGTTGTTTTGGTATTTTTGCAGCCTGCCCTTTCATCCAGTCATCTCTTGGCTTTACCATGTACATGCAACCAGACTCTTACGTTGGCTTGGGGGGCAGAGCAGCTGCCTGCACAGGAGTCTCCTTCCTGAGATGGTGAAAACTGAGCTAGTGAAAGCCATCCGAAGAGAATAAAAGGGCAGAAGAGCTGCTGAAGGCTGGGTGGAAGGAGGCTGTGCAGGTGTAAAGGAAGGAAGATCTCTGATCTGACAGGGTGTAATAGTGACCCATGTTTTGAGAATCAGAGAATGGGATGGGGATGTAGAGCCAGAAGTCAATGCAGATGAACCCGTTAGCCATCTCACTTGGAGTAGCTGCTGTATTGCCTAGTGCTGTGGGGCTGTTGGAGTGGAGACATACACACCAGTGGTTCCTGGCATGTCTAGGACAAGTCCCCAGGGATGCAGGCACTGCTCAGCTCCTTCTTTCACTCAGCCCTAGGAACTTGCCCCCACGGTGCTCCCAGGACCTGGCTCACAGGGAGGCTTCTCACAAGACCATATCCAGTGAACACCTTGTCCGCTGTCATCCCTTTGCCTCTTTTTCTGCAGCACGGTGCCCAGGGTGCTCTCTCATCCTCTGTAGGGACAGTGGGGCTCCCAGTCTGGAGGGTAGGGAACTAGAAATGCTTGCTCCCTCCTCTCTCCTGTAGCTCAGCTCCTTCAGCCCCTGGAGTGTGTGTCATTTTCCTTTGAGCTTTTTCCAGTTCTCTCCATTGTCCTGTTCTCAGGGCTCCACCAGGGAATAACAGACCAGCAGCAGGCCTGGCCTGTGGAACTGACCTGATCACATGTCCCTGTTTAAAGGAGGAAATGCCAGCATCACTAGCCCAGAGCAGACAGGACCTTGTTGGCTTTCGCCACTCTGATAGGAGTTGGGGCAGAGCCCCAAGTCACCTGAACCCCTTGGCTTGGAGACATCATGGGAAGAGCTATCTAGACTGACTCTTTGGTCTCCTGGTGCAGGGGGGCATTCACAGTGGCATTGACTGGGGAGCTGGGGTCCCTGGTGCTAATCTCTCTCTCTCTCTCCTCCCCCCCCCCCCCCCGATGGTCTGCAGTTCGCTCTCATTCCTCGTCAAGTTAGAGCAGTTGGATCTTGGTGGCAATGACCTGGAAGTGCTGGTAGGTGAAGCGGATGGGAGGGAGGAGGTGGGAGGGGAGGAGGTGGTTGGTGGTTGGGACAGTGCCCTGGTCCAGCTTTGGGGATGGATGGATGGGATCTGAAATCATAAGGAGCAGCTGGTGACTCCAGTGTGCCTGTTGCAGCCCAGTAGCTGTTCCCAGCATTCTGTTCTCTTGCTGTGTTGGTGCTGAATGTTGTTTTCCTCCATCCTGTTGCATATCTTGCTTCCCCTCACATCTCATTCCTGTTTCTCTGGATTTATGCCTCTCCAGTTCTGTCGCTTGCCTTTGCTACCTATGACCTTTGCATTCCCATCCCAACCACCCCTTGTCATTTGCTTAAGCCCTGCTGGGCTTGCTTGGTGCCCTTCCCCTTTCTGGTTTGGCTTTGCCATTAGAGAGAGACCTCAGCAACTTCCCTTAGTATTCCCCAGTGGGTATATATACCCAATCTTAGCATGGCGGCCCTGAGGGCTGCAGATGCTGAAACCTCCATCTAGGCCCTTCTACCCGTGAATGCTGGAGACCAACACAGAGTGCCTGGGTGAAACCTGGGCTCAGCTGCTCTTGCGTATTTGTAGCAGCCTTTGACTGAGCAGGAATCCAGGTGTGTTCTGTAGTTTCCACAGCTGCAGAGACAGGTGCCAGAGTGCTGCTCCAGAACTGATTTTCCAAGAATTTAACCTCTTGGTGGTGGTGAAAACCTCCTAAAGTGGGAGCTATGTGAGGTGGTGCAGCTCTTTCTGCCAGAACCTGCAGATGACCTACAAGAATAGTTTTGAGACATGAACCACTTCTCAGTGAAGTGTTAACTCCAAAACCTAACTACTATTCTCAAAATGTCAGTGTTGTTCATTTGTTTCACTGCTGATCATTTTAGCAGCGACATCCAGCTAATGTGTATGTCCCTGTGGCTGGCTGGCGGGTGGTGGATAATGTTGGTGTAGTAGGGTGGTTGGTTAATATCGAGTTATCTCTGCCCTTTCCCGCAAGCCTCTGAAGCCCTCCCTCACCCCTCTGTGGGACCAAACAATCTCAGTTGTCCCCTTCTAGCCTGCTCCTGGGGAACTTTTTCAGCCAGCATGGCCAATCTAGAAACCTGCAGCATGTGTCCCCAATACCTTGTCTTTCATGTCATGGTACCCTGGCTTGCTTACTTCCCCAGCGGACTGTGGTGACTGGCCTTGAGAAGGCGGCAGAGCTGCAGCATCTGTCGTTGCTGGATTGTGGTGATTTAGGTACAGCAGGTGCTCTCCTGTGGGAAGGGCCAACACTGTTTTCTTGTTCTGTCACAGCCAGACACTCTGGGAGCACTACCGAACCTGCGGGAGCTCTGGCTAGACCGAAACCAGCTCTCAGCCCTGCCCCCGGTGAGTACCCGTTCCATGGGTGTTGCCTCACTGCTGTGCTCCCTGCTCCATCACTCCCTTGAGCCAGGTGGTGTCTCCTTTCCCCTCCCAGGAGCTGGGGAATCTTCGACGCCTGGTCTGTCTGGATGTGTCTGAGAACAAGCTGGAGCAGCTTCCCAATGAGATCAGCGGGCTGGTGGCACTGTCAGACCTACTGCTGTCACAGAACTTGTTGGAATGCATACCTGCTGGGATTGGTAAGTGCGCTGCAGCGAGGGCCATCGTGTTTGCGTGGGTGCAGTATTACCCCTTTAGGAAGGGAGGTAGCCCTGAAGGGAGAGTATGGGGCAGGAGCAGGGGCCATGTCACCCCGTGGATGGTAGCAGTGAGATAAGCCCTGCTGGGAGGGTAAGGGATGGATGGTTTGGCTGAGTAGTGTGGGCAGGGCCCATATCACTTGCTGGTGCCGCTCATGTTTGTCTCTCCCTGTGCTCAGGTCAGCTGAAACAGCTCTCCATCTTAAAAGTGGATCAAAATCGTCTGGCTGAGGTGACTGAGTCGATTGGGGACTGTGAGAATCTCTCGGAGCTCATCCTGACAGAGAATGTGCTGACAGTATGTGTTTTGGAGTCATGCTAGTCCCTGTTGTGTTGCTTAGCTCAACCCCTTACTGCTCCATGCCAGTCTGTCATCTCTTTGGGCCCTGCCCACAGGCTGCAGCTCTGGGGGTTTCAGCCAGTACCACAGAGGGCTCAGGGCCCTTAACCTCAACCATGAGCCATAGTCTTCAGTGAGCTGTACCTGCTGTGCTCCCCTCTAGTGATGTGAAACCACAATCTATCTTCAGGAGACCCCGGATGAAGCTGATGTCATCTCATGAGTTGGCTGAAGAATCCCCTGGGCTCACCAAAGTGGATCAGCCTGAGTCCTTCTAGCTCAGTGTCCTGGCTTGGTCAGGGCCAGCACCAGATGACTGTGTACGGGTAGTGCCTGGAGGCCCCAATTGGGGACCAGGACCCCATTGTGCTGGGTGCTGGACAGGCACATGGTAGAAAATGGTCCCTGACCCAAAGAGCTCAAAATCTTAGCACAGATGGGTAAATAACACATGTGAGGGGAAGGACAAGGTGCTTCCCAAAGGCAGTGGACTCCCATCCTGAGCAGCTGGGGAATAACTTGCCCAAGGTGGAGATGTTACCTACTCGATGGGAGCTCCCCCCACAGCCAGTGCTCCTGCCCTGCTCCCCACAGCGCCCCCTGCTGGGACAAGCCAGGACTGGAGTAGCCAGGAGCTCCTCCCACAGCCAGTGCTCCTGCCCCTCTCCATACAGTGCCCCCTGCTGGAAGAGGCTGGGGCTGGAGTAGATGGGAGCTCCCCCCACAGCCAGTGCTCCTGTCCTGCTCCTCACAATGCCCCGTGATGGGAGAGGCAGTGATTGTGGCTGTGATTCAGAGGGAGGTGCTGATTTTCACCAGCAGTTATGAGTTGCTGAGGGATGTAAGTGTTGCTGTTCCTCCCCCTGCCATGAGGTGACAGAGAGCTAAACCTCTTGGCTAGCTTCTTGGCTTGGCTAGCCAGGATGCGCAGGCATGCAAAACCATGGTTTGAAGTGTCCCTGGCTTCTGTTTGCCAGAAGCTGGGACTGGACAAAAGGGGACAGATCACTTGATGGTTACCTGTTCATTCCCTCTGAAGCTCCTGCCATCGGCCAATGTGTGAAGACAGGGTATTGGGCTAGATGGACCATTGGTCTGACCTAGTGAAGCCATTCTTACATTCTTTCCCCTTTATTTTGCTCTGGAGTTGCGAGTCCCACTGTAGTGAAGCCTCTGGCATCATGGCTTCTGTGCTGTCTCTCCATCTCCCACCCAGGCCTTGCCAAAATCCCTGGGGAAGCTGACAAAGCTGACCAATTTGAATGTGGACCGGAACCGGCTGACAGCACTTCCCTCTGAGATTGGGGGCTGTGCCAGTCTGAATGTGCTGTCCTTGCGTGACAACCGCCTGGTGCTTCTGCCTCCCGAACTTGCCAACACCACAGAGCTGCATGTGCTGGATGTGGCAGGGAATAGGTGAGTGGAACACAGGGCTGGACAGGGGTAGCCCAGACTTCAGGCATGGCCATCATAGAAGCCACATGGCAAGGAGGAGAACAGAGTGCAGGTGGCCCTGATGTGCTCTGGAGGGACACGGAATATGGTGTCATCATGTGGGAGACCACAGAAGAGTTCAGAGGAGGTCTTGGCTGGGTGCTGTTCCTGTTCCCCACCCTCAGGAAGACCAGGGCTTTAAAAAGCCCACTCCTAAGTGACCAGAGGAGCTAGCGAACAGGAGTGGCTAACGGGGGAGTTTTGTGAAGGAGTTTGCGGGGTCTAGATCACTTAACATTCTTTAAACTTAAAGCCAACATCCCCCCCGCCCCAGATAAAAAAAAACAATGACGGAATGAGCTTCAGGAGTAAAAAGAGAATGCAGGCAGAAGTCTAGGAACAGAGTGGGGGCTACCCAGTTTATTGTACCCAGTGCAGCATATATGATTACCTGCCCTATGTGCAGGTGGCATATGTGTGCATTCAGTTCAAGGAGCTCCTGGCCCTCAGAGACCATGTACAGGTTTAGAGACCAGAGCGGCTGAGCTGGAGGAGCTAAGGGAGACAGAGACGTACACAGATGAGCCTTTCGGGGACGCAGCAGAATGTCCCAGCCCCGATCTGACAGCCTCTGTGCTGTTGAGGAGTATGAAAGTCTCAGGGAAGGAGAACATCCAACTGGAGCAGAGGGAAATGATCCCATAGTTGAGACCCTCCTTTCAGATGATGATGTGGTATTTTCTTGCACTGAGGAGTCACCATGGTGGATACTATAAGAAGAAGGGTGCCATTCTTATCCCTGTTCCCAGCAAAGAACTCCAGCTATTAGGAAGAAACAGGTATTAGTAATGGGCAATTCGATCATTAGAAACCTAGATAGCTGGGTTTGTGATGATCAGGAGAACTGCATGGTGTCTTGCCTGCCTGGTGCGAAGGTTGTGGGTCTCTCAAGACATATACACAGACTTATGTGCAGTGCTGGGGAAGATCCAGTGGTTGTGGTACATGTAGGTACCGATGACAAATGGAAGGATTGGAGGGGTCCTGGAGGCCAAATTTAGGCTGCTAGGTAAGAGATTGAAGTCCAGGGCCTCCATGGTAGCATTCTCTGAAATGCTTCCAGTTCCTCGCGCAGGGCCAGTTAGACAGGCTGAACTGCAGAGTCTCAATGCATGGATGAGACAATGGTGTAGGAAGGAAGGGTTTAGATTTATTAGGAACTGGAGAAACTTTTGGGAAAGGGGGAGCCTATACAGAAAGGATGGGCTCCACCTAAACCAGAATAGAACCAGATTGCTGTCACTTAACATTAAAAAAGTCATTAAGCAGTTTTTAAACTAAGGGCTTGGGAGAGCCAAGAGGTATGGAGCAGCACGTGGTTTGGACAGAGACATCCCTTAGGGGAGGATCTATTACTGGAGAGTCTCTATGTCCTAGTAAGGAGGAGAGGATGGAAGATGATGATAAACAGGTAGGATCTGATGAGAAGCAGTCAAATGAAAGAGTCCCATTGTGACGATGTGGTTCTGGCGGGACCCAACTGAGGTGGCAATTCAGGACCGATTGCTTAAACAGGGCAGTCACAGCCCAAGGCTGGGGTTTTTCCACCTCTAAGGCAAACCAAACCAGCCAGACAAAAATGACTTTGGTTTCACCCCACTGGCTAACCACAAGTCACACAAGCAATTTCCTTAGACACTTCAGTCTCCCAGTATCACCACCAGTCCCACTCGTCCTGGGGATGAATGGTTATGAAAACCAACACCCCAGTAGAAGAGAGAGGTTCTCTTGCTCCCAAAGGACCAAGCCCCAGACCCAGGTCAGTATACACATCAGATCTTACCCACAAATCACGCTGTTGGCAATCCTTTAGAATCTGAAATCTAAGGGTTTATTCATAACAGGAAAAAGATAGAGATGAGAGCTAGAATTGGTTAAATGGAATCAATTACATACAGTGATGGCAAAGTTCTTAGTTCAGGCTTGTAGCAGTGATGGAGTAAACTGCAGGTTTAAATCAAGTCTCTGGAGAACATTCTCCCCTGGGATGGGTCATCAGTCCCTTGTGTAGAGCTTCAGCTTGTAGCAAAGTCCCTCCCAAGGTAGGAAGCAGGATTGAAGACAAGATGGAGATGAGGCATCGGCCTTATATAGGCTTTTCCAGGTGTAAGGACACTTCTCTGTTCATACTGTGGAAAGTTACAGCAAAATGGAGTCTGCAGTCACATGGGCCAGTTTCTGCACACCCTGCTGAGTCACAAGGCATATCTGCCTCCTCTCCATGGGTCAGTTGTGTAGCTGATGGTCCTTAATGGGCCATCAAGCAGGCTAAGCAGAGCTAACACCAACTTGTCTGGGATCTTTCCCAGTGACACAGCACAAATTTGAAATACAGACAGTATACAGCCAATATTCATAACTTCAACTACAAAATGATACAGACATACAGACAGCATAATCATAACCAGTAACCCATAACCTGGTCTTAGACACCTTATATGATCCCCTTTACATAGGATTTGGTGCCACTACAGGACCTTGGTTGCAACCCGTGTTCTATATGGTCCCAGTTTATATCAATAACGTCACACCCATTCAGTTACTTTATGTAATGTCAGGCATCTAAAAAGTGGCAAGTTTTTGAAGTGCATATATACCAGTGCTAGGAGTCTAAATAATAAGATAGGTGCCTTGTATTAAATGAGGAAGGCATCACAGAAACTTGGTGGTATGAGGATAATCAATGAGACACAATAATGGAGCTATACCTATCCATAGACCTGGAAGGGACCCTGAAAGGTCGAGTCCAGCCCCATGCCTTCACTAGCAGGACCAAGTACTGATTTTGCCCCAGATCCTTAGGTGGCCCTCTCAAGGATTGAACTCACAACTTTGGGTTTAGGAGGCCAGTGCTCAAACCACTGAGCTATCCCTTCCCACCCCTCATATACCAGGGTACACAATATATCGGAAGGACAGAACAAGTCGTGCTCTTGGGGGAGTGGCACGATGTGTGAAAGAAAGCGTAGAATCAAGTGAAGTAAAAATCTTGAATGAACCAAACTGGACCATAGAATCTCTACAGTTAGTAATTCCATGCTCTAATAATCAGAATATAGCAGTAGGAATATATTACTAACCACCTGTCCAGAATGGTGATAGTGACTGTGAAATGCTCAGGGAGATTAGAGAGGCTGTAAAAATAAAAAAACTCAATGGGGGATTTCAACTCTCCTCATATTGTCCCCTCCTGTCCAGCTCTAGCTTCCACTGTTTTTCAGCCCTTGTATCTACAGAAGTTTGCAACTACTTTCTTTTCCCAAGTGTCTCACTTAAGCTGTTGGCACTCATGGAGTGCCATGTGCCCCTGTTAAAGGACAGCACAAGGCCTCAGCACCACTTAGTCTCACTAGGCCCAGGAATGTGTCTGCTTGGCTGGCCTCTCTTACAGATATCAGTCTCTGTGGGTGTGGGGGCCCCTTTCTCTCCAGACTGGCACAGTATCTGGAGTTGCTGCCTGTGCAGGCAGGTTGTCAGCCAGATCTCACTTCCCTGTGCAGTAGTCCACTGGCTTGTGGGCATTGCTGTTTGGAGGCTATGGGCAGAGGGCCTTCTCTGCTTCTACTTGATATTCTGCTTTTTATGCACCCAAAGATGGCAGTAGCCCTTTTAGCCACAGCATTGCACTGAGAGCTCATGTTGGGGAAATGATGTATGGTGACCTCTGAATCCTTTTCTGAGTCGCTGCTTTCCAAGACAGTAGCCCATCCCATAGGTATAACCTGCATTCTTGACTCTTAGCAGCATTACCTGGGATTTGGCTCAGTTAAAATGTGATTGGTAAGACTATGACCATTTAACCAAGTGATTCAGTATTTTTCAATTCACCTCATACAAGTACTGTGATGCAATCTTTTTATTCTCACAAATGTAGAATTTTTTTGTGACATAACTGCATTAAAAAATAAAACAATGTAAAACTTTAGAATCTACAAATCCACTCAGTCCTACTTCTTGTTCAGCCAGTCGCTAAGACAAACAAATTTGTTTATGGGAGATAACACTGCCTGCTTCTTATTTACCATGTCACCAGAAAGTGAGAACAGACATTTTGCATGGCACTTCTGTAGCCTGCATTGCAAGGTATTTACGCGCCAGATGTGCGTAACATTCATATGTCCCTTCATGCTTTGGCCACCATTCCAGAGGACATGCTTCCTTGCCGATGATGCTCATTAAAAAAAAAAAATGTTAATTAAATTTGTGACTGAACTCCTTGGGGAAGAATGGTATATCTCCTGCTCTGTTTAACCCGCATTCTACCATATACTTCTTGTTATAGTAGTCTCAGAGGATTCGTTTTGAGAACACTTTCGCTGCAGATTTGACAAAACACAAAGAAGGTACCAATGTGAGATTTCTAAAGATAGCTATAGCATTCGATCCAAGATTTAAGGATCTGAAGAGCCTTCCAAAATCTGAGAGGGATGAAGTGTTGAAGCATGCTTTCAGAAGTCTTAGAAAAGCAACACTCCAATGTGAAAACTACAGAACTTGAACCACGAAAAGAGAGAGTCAACTTTCTGTTGGTGGTATCTGACTCAGATGATGAAAATGAACGTGTCAGTCTGCACTGCTTTGGATCGTTATCGAGCAGAACCTGTTATCAGCATGGACGCAGGTCCAGTAGAAGGGTGGTTGAAACATGAAGGGACATATGAATCGGTGCCATGAAAGTGCCTGTTCTCTCTTTCAGGTGACACTGTAAACGAGAAGCGGGCAGCATTATCTCCTGCAAATGTAAACAAACTTTTTTGTGTGATTGCTGAAAAAGAAGTAGGACTGAGTTGACTTTGTTTTATTTGTGGATGCAGTTATTTTTTGTGCATAATTGTACATTTGTAAGTTACACTTTCATTATAGAGAGATTGCACTACAGTACTTGTATTAGGTGAATTGCAAAATACTATTTTGGTTTTTACAGTGCAAATGTTTGTAATTACAAATCAATATAAAGTGAGCACCGTACACGTTGTGTTCTGTGTTGTAATTGAAATCAGTGTATCTGAAAAGGTAGAAAACATCCACAAATATTTAAATAAATGGTATTTTATTATTGTTTAACAGCACAATTAATCACGATTAATTTTTTGAATCACTTGACAGCCCTACATTTTTTTTGTTGTATCACCATTTCCACATCTCTCTTTAACCAGGATGGCTTCTTGCTGTCTGTAAAATTGTGGTTTTTAGGGCATGGAATAGCATGTCCTTGTACAATTCACAGTTTTCGTTAACAAAACTTTCCACTTAAATTCCCAGTCAGCTAATAGTTGTTTTAAGCGTTGGAAAATTGGCCCTTTTAAAGTTCCAAATATACATATTCCCGGTTGGTACCATATTCTGTTCGTTCACTCACTCATGCCCGTCACCCCAATCGGGGTATGGGCTGCCAACCACAGATCTCCAGAGTCTTCTATCCTGGGCCATTCGCTCTAGCTGGTTCCAGGTATAGCCCATTTTTTTGCTATCAGCCTGAAGGTCGCGTCGCCAGGTGTTTCTTGGACGGCCTCTTTTCCACTTGCCTTGGGGGTTCCACCTTAGTGCCTGTCTGGTGATGTTAGTTGGCTGCTTGCGTAGTGTATGTCCTATCCAACCCCACCTTTTCCTTCTGATTTCTTCCTCTGCTGGGAGTTGACGGGTCCTCTTCAAGAGGTGGATGTTACTGATGGTGTCTGGCCAGCGGATCTGGAGAATCCTTCTGAGGCAGCTATTAATGAAGGTCTGGATCTTCCTGGTGGTTGTTTTGGTTGTCCTCCAGGTTTCAGCTCCATACAGTAGGACTGATTTCACATTGGAGTTGAACAGTCGAATTTTTATTGCCAAAGACAGCTCTCTGGAGCTCCAGATGTTCTTGAGCTGTAAGAAGGCTGCTCTTGCCTTACCAATCCTTACTTTGATGTCTGCGTCTGTGCCACATCCTGCTGGTCGATGATGCTACCTAGGTAGGTGAAGGACTGCACTTCTTCCAAGGGGCTTCCATTCAGTGTGACTGGGTCATTGCTGATGGAATTAATCCTAAGGATCTTGGTCTTGTCCTTGTGAATGTTGAGGCCAACCTGTGATGACGTGGCTGCCACAGTGTTGGTCTTCTCTTGCATCTGCTCTTTACTGTGTGAAAGGAGTGCAAGATCGTCAGCAAAGTCCAGGTCATCAAGCTGGGTCCACAACATCCACTGGATTCCGTTCCTACGCTCGTAAGTGGATGTCTTCATAATCCAATCGATGACGAGGGGAAAGAGAAGTGGTGACAACAAGCATCCTTGTCTGACTCCAGTTCGCACCTGGAAGCTGTTAGTGAGCTGCCCTCCATGGATCACTCTACAGTGTATACCATCATATGAGTTCTTGATCAGGTTGACCACCTTTGCTGGAATGCCGTAGTGCTGAAGGAGCTTCCAGAGGGTCTCTCGATCCACGCTATCGAACGCTTTCTCATAGTCAACAAAGTTGATGTACAACGAGGAGTTCCACTCCACAGACTGCTCGACTATGATGCGAAGCGTTGCTATCTGGTCCGTGCATGATCTGTTCAGCTGGAAACCTGCCTGTTCATCTCGTAGCTGTGGATCGACGACATCCTTCATTCTCTCTAAGAGAACTCGGTTGAAGACCTTCCCTGGCATCGACAGGAGTGTGATTCCTCTATAATTGGCACAGTTGCTAAGGTCTCCTTTCTTGGGGATTTTGATGAGATATCCCTCTTTCCAGTCTGCCGGAATCACTTCTTCTTCCCATATCTTCTCAAAGAGGGGGTACAGCATTTCCACTGAAGCATCCAGGTCTGCTTTCAGGGCCTCTGCTGGGATGTCATCAGGTCCAGCCGCCTTCCTGTTCATCATGGTGATGGCTTTTCTGATCTCATCTCTGGTTGGTTTATCGCAATTAATTGGGAGGTCCTCGTTGGCTGGGTTAATGTCTGGTGGATTTGGTGGTGCTGGTCTGTTCAGGAGTTCCTCAAAGTGCTCCGCCCATCTGTTCATCTGTTGTTCTATTCCTGTTATAGACTTTCCCTGCTTGTCTTTAACGGGACGTTCTGGCTTGCTGAACTTTCCAGACAGTCGCTTGGTAGTATCATACAGCTGTTTCATGTTACCGTTGTATGCTGCCTGCTCCGCTTCTGCTGCCAGTTCATCCACATACTCTCTCTTGTCCTTCCTAATATTCCTGTTCACTGCTCTGTGGGCTTCAGCATACTCTTTTTTTGAGCTTTGGCCTTTGCAGCTCTAGTCCTGCTGTTGTTGACTGCTGCCTTCTTCTTCTTTCTGTCTTCTATCTTGGTCAAGGTCTCTGCTGTGATCCACTCTTTCTGCAGATGTTTCTTAATTCCAAGCACTTCCTGGCATACTAACCTAAGTGTGTCTCTCACTTTCTGCCATCTGTTTAGTACACTGTCTTCCTCTTCCTCAGACCGATCCTGTAATACTGAAAACTTATTCTTCAGCATCAGTCCAAAATCTTCCTTGGTCTTACGGTCCTTCAGAAGGCTGACGTACTTCACTCTTCTGTCTGACGTATCTATCCAGCTCTGCTTCAGCTTCAGCTTCAATTTAGCCACCACTAAGTGATGGTCGGACGCCGTGTCTGCTCCTCTTCTAACTCTAACGTCCTGCAAGGATCTTCTGAACTTCTTGCTAATGCAGACATGGTCGATCTGATTTTCTGTCGTGCCTGCTGGTGATACCCAGGTACTCTTGTGGATCCGCTTGTGAGGAAAGATACTACCTCCTATGACCAGGTTGTTAAGTGCACACAGATCCACAAATCTCTCTCCATTCTCACTCATCTCTCCCAGAGCGTGGGTCCCCATGACTTGTTCGTATCCTGTGTTGTCAGGTCCAATTTTGGCATTAAAGTCTCCCATAAGGATGATGATGTCTTTGTCTGGGAGAATCTCTAATATTTTCTGGAGTCTGTTGTAAAAATAATCTTTGTCCTCCTCTTCGCTGTCATTAGTTGGAGCGTAGCACTGAACAACATTCATCTTAGTCCTCTTCATTTTAGTTCTGAAGGATGCTGTGATGATCCTGGGACCATGCGCCTCCCAACCAATCAGTGCTCTTTGTGCCTGCTTGGACAACATGAAGCCTACTCCCTGTGTGTGGGGTGCGTCGCTCTCTTCATGTCCTGAATACAGCAACAGCTCTCCTGTCAACAGTCGTCTCTGTCCAGCTTGTGTCCATCTTGTTTCGCTAATGCCTAATAGGGTCAGGTTGTTGCTCCTCATCTCTGCTGCAACCTGCGCCGTCTTTCCTGACTCGTACATGGTCCTCACGTTCCATGTGCCTATGGTAATCCTCCTGGTTGCAAGAAGGGTAATCAGCTTAGTGGCTTCCTCACGGCTTTCACCACCCAGCGTCATGCATCTTCGAGTTGAAGACCCTTCTTTTTCCAGGGTAAAAGTCTCTGTTGTTGGCGTTTCTGTAGCAGGTTGATTTTTTACAGGGTGGAGTTGCTAGCCCCACGCCCAACCCTCCTCCTTTATCCTGACTTGGGACAGGCAGATGGCCCCAAAGGACCTCTCTGGTGGAGTTCATATTCTGTTAGTGTAAGGTAAATGTAACCAGGTCATGATCCCTGTCTGATGCTCTGAGTCTTTTGTGACACTCACAATGAGAACAAGTGACAGTGACCGTAGAGTCTCTGCAGGCTCAGGGTCAGAGTGGAATTTCTGCTGTCTGCTCTCTGGCTTTACAGTAAAATCCTGCACCTTCAAAGGGATTTGATGGGTACCAGAGCTTCAGGATGCCACTTTTTCCTCCTCTGTTAGAGCAGCCCATTGTCATGTTGTACTGTGACTAAGGCTGAGAGTTTGTCATGGAGGTCGTGGAAGTCACGGATTGTGTGACTTTGTGGCATCTCCGTGACTTCTGCAGCAGCCAGTGCGGTTGGCCTGGGTAGGCAGCAGGTGCTGCTCCCGTATCTCCCATTGGCTGCAGTTCCCCGCCAATGGGAGCTGCGGAGTTGGCACTTGGGGTGGAGGCAGCGTGCAGAGCTGCCTGGCCACAGCTCTGCTTAGGAGCTGAGGGAGAGACATGTTGCCGCTTCTGGGGGGTTGTGTGGAGCCAGGTAGGGAGCTTGACAACCCCACCAATACCCCCCAGCCCTGAATACCCATGGGGGCTTGGGCTGCTCCCCCGAGAGCATTCGTGGTCCCTCCCTAGGCTGCCCCCTTCCCCAAGATTTAGTCAGGGATGTACAAGTCATGGACGGGTCAGAGGCTGTGAATTTTTGTTTACTGCCCATGACCTACCCATGACTTTTACTAAAAAATACTCATGATTAAAACATAATCTTAAGTATGACCTCCTGCCACTGCCTGGCTGGAGTCCTGCAGTTGGAAGAGCATAAGCCTTGGATTGGTTAGACCCTCCGCTTGCCAGGAGTTTTCAGGAACTTGACTGGCCTGGGGCAGAGTCTCCTTTTCGCTAGTGTGGCTCAATGGGTTTTTTTCCAATTTTTCAGGCAAACTCACTAGGAGTGAGCCCTGGGTGGTTAAAATACAAGTGTCCTTCTTTTACCCATAGTCATAGAGCTTACAGTGTGGTGGTGGGAGGCTGTGGGAGGACATTTATGCTGCAGAACAGTCTGGTAAGAGCTGTGTGGAGTCTCCATCATGAGAGAGATTCTACATTGGAGAGAGAGGCCCTGTCTCAGGGTTTGCTCCATCCTGCCCCGAGGCAAGTGGAGGAATTCAAGGGCCTGGTGGAGGTTCCTTCTAGGCCAGTGGGGTCTCATCAGCCATGTTTCTCATGCAGGCTGCAGAACTTGCCCTTTGCCCTGACAAATCTCAACCTGAAGGCCCTGTGGCTTGCAGAGAACCAGTCCCAGCCCATGTTGAAATTCCAGACAGAAGATGATGAGAAGACGGGTGAAAAGGTTCTCACCTGTTACCTGCTGCCCCAGCAGCCATCTCCCAGTCTAGGTAAGAGGCCCCATGTGAGTGCTTCTCCATGGTGCCTTGCCTCCTGTGGAGAAGGGCTGTCCTCTCTCTTCTCTCTGAGATGTGAGGCCAAGATCCCATTGTTGCCCTCTCCTCTGGGGTCTCTCTCTTGGTTCCTGTTCCCAGATGTCTCCTCTTCACCACCCTTGGACTATTCTCTGTTCATATGGTTATTGTGATTGATGTAACAGGCCTGGGCTCCCAGCTGTTGACGTGGTGGATCTCCCCAAGTTGGAGAACGTTAAAGCTGTGAAACTGCCTATCCAGCAGGTGGCATCAGATCCCTTTAGCTAACCATTTCCTTTTGCTGCTGAACCGGAGACTGCTCTGTCTGCTCAGTGCTGTCCAAGCACCACAGCTTCTGTTTCTTCCCTCTTCCTACCCAATGCTGGAGCTGGATCCTTCATGGCCCCCGTGTAGAGGTTGCCAAGAGTCATGCAACCCTGTCAGGGACCGCTGAAGGGCTGACAGGAGTGTGCAACACAGTCTGTCTCCCCTTAAGGCCCCTGCCGCTTAGTGGCTATGTGGGGGGCTCTCTGATAGAGATGGCCTCGTCGGTGGGAAGTGCGTCTCACCCAGGCCCCAACACCTTGTCGCTCAGGAGCCAGATCTCTCTTTATCATCTTTTTCTACAGAGAATCTCCTGCAGAACAGTGTGGATGAAAGTTGGACAGACACCAACTTGAACCGGGTCAGTGTGATCCAGTTTTTGGACGAGCCCAAAGCTGATGATGACGAGGAGGCTGGAGCTGAGAAGAGAGTAAGAGAAACAGGCATGGTGGGTTGTCCAGGGCCTTACCAGCTTCCTAAGGAAATATGCTCTGGAGACTTCTGCAGGGCATGGAACAATGTGTCTGCCCAGAGCTGCCTCTCCCTCCTCAAGGGGTATGGTATGAGCTGCATCTCCCCCAGCCCTTGCCTCCCAGAGGGGACACGCCATCCCAGGCTGAGGGGAACTAGTCTCTGTGCCAAGTCATCCACCCCAGAGACATGTACAGCATGAGGGCTGGCAGGAATAAGAGCAGCAGCTGCCAATAAGGGCCTAATGAGGTTGGCATTCTGGACAGCTGTCCTATTAAGAATAGAACCGTGGCCACTAACTCACTTTACAAAAGGTTCACCAAATAGTCACCCTATGGTCGTGGCTTTGTCACGGCAATCCCAGTACACTGCCCCCAGTCCTCAGCCTTTTGATCTGGACAGACAGTCCCCCGACTTGGGACCCAATGGAAACTAATGCACTGGAGGAGAAAACCCTGTATCCCATGACTACGTATCAGTCACTCAGATTTTACAGCCCTAGGTAAAGTCACAGAGCCAGAGAAACATGGCCAGTTATTTTACTCCAATCTCTAGAGTGGTAGGGCATGGTGAAGGCTACTGCGACCTGTCTGTGATGCTAGAGCATCCAGCAGGACTCCTGACTTTAGGAGATGATTCCAGTCCAGTGACTCTCCTAGCCCCTTGTAACAAAAGGAGGTTAGAACAAGTCCAGGTGCTGGGCCTGCTCTGGGAGTCCCTAGGGCCTTCAGCCCCATGAGTGTTTGTGGTTTTCTACCACCATGTTCTGTTGTTTTTAAATGCTGTTCTCTTGCCTGTTGTTTTGGGACAGATCCACTCAGCAAGTGCCATTGGCACTGCTGAGAAGCAAGTGACTGCAGCATGCACTAAAGGAATACCAGAGAGATTGAGGGGAATCTACCTGCATTCTACCCTCAGGGCTCCTGCTCACCGTAGCACAGAATCAGAGGTTGGGGGGAGAATTCAGCCCAGTGGCAGTGAGATGGGGCCCAGTTGGGGCTGCATTTCCCCCTGGGTTGGGGCCAGCTCAACATAGAATGCCAAATGTGGGCAAAGTGTGAGGATGAACCGATGCTCAGTCTAAAGGTCTGGAGTCTCTGGGCTGTGTGCACTGTCTCATCTGCTCTGTGCTCTCTTTCCCTGGCAGGGCCTGCAGCGCAGAGCAACTCCTCACCCTAGTGAGCTGAAGGTTATGAAGAAAGTGATCGAAGTTCGGCGCAATGAGATATATTCTGCGAAGCCCGATGTGGACCTGGATTCTCCAAACTCAGAGGTGAGTGCTCCCCGCACAGAGAGCAGGACCGGGCCAGAAAGTTGCAGAGCTCTCTGGCATGCACCTTTTAACTGCACCAGCTGAGCACGAAGCCACCCTTGCAGAGATTAGAGCCAGTACCATGGGAGCTCTGGAACTGGGGCTTTATGGGATTGACAGTGCAAGGGCTGGTGCAGCATTTTTCTGAGGTGGGGCAGCAATGTCTGTAGGCTTGGCCAAAGAAGTTAATTGTTAGGAGGCACTGGACTGAAGAGCACGTGGAATCCTGGCGCACTAATGTAGTGTGGGAGTCCCATGCAGAGGGGGGCAACAAGGAAAAAAGTGGCCATGAAAACTGGCACCATTGGTGTAGTACGGGGAAGGCAAAAGGCATGTTTACATGTGGGCTGGGCTGAGGCAGAGCAGGAGCTTGACAGCCTATGTGCAAAGTGATGCATTCTTAGGGCAGGACTTGGCATCAGGCAACTCGGGGCTTGCCCCAGCTCTGACCATGACTTGATCACTGTGTGACCTTTGTGTGAATCTCTGCCCTTCTGAGTCATTCTGCCCGTGTGCCTTTGTCCTGGGATAATGCGGCCCCTCAGCAGGGAAGGAGCCATAGTAAAGCGCTTGTAATGGCTTTCCCCTCGCTCCATACAGAGGGTTCCCAGTCATTCCCTGGGCATCCCCAAGTGAGTGACAATGCACTGTTCTGCAGCTGCTGGCAGCTGAGTTCTCTACCGAAGTCTTGTCTTCCAGGTGTAACACTGGTGACAGCACGCTGTGCTGATAGGTACCAGGCTGGCTGTGCCACAGGGGCTGGGATGAAGTGAGCTGGGGAGTGGCACAGATGAGGCCAGGCAGCTCACTGAAGCAGTTAGGATCCTGCTGGGCCAGGGTCTGCAGCATTCAGTGCTGGGTCCCATTCCCCTTTTCTGTGTCCCCCTTTGGCTTCTGCCTCAGTTCTCGCTGCCTGTCCTACTCCCACAGGTGAAGAGGCTGAGTGCCATGTCCAATCGCAGTGAGGACTCGCATGTCTCTAACAGCACTGTCTCTGCCAACTTCAGGGAAGAGGAGGGGGGAGGAGGGGGAGACAGGCTGAATGGGCAAGTGCCTGAAACGCAGGAGCTGGAGAATGAGGCGAAGCCTGGAGATGAAGAAGAGCAGGAAGTAGAGACGGTGGCTGCTCAAGAGGAGGAGCTGGAAGTGGAGTACAATGAGGTAGGCGCTGCACTGGGTTGTTTTGTGGAGGATCCTGATGGGGCCTGGCTGGACATCTCCCAGAGTAGCAGGGAGATGGCTCGAGGTGTGGATGGGAATGGGAGGTAGGATAGAACCTGAATGTTTGCAAGAGGGGGTGAGGCAGGTGGGAGCTGGGCACAGGCAGAGGCCAAGGTGTGGGTGGAAGGTCGGGGGCACAGGGGTGCTAGCAGGGCCCTGGAGCTGGGTGTAGTGGAAGCTGCTCTGGATATTGCTCCTGGACCTACCCTGAATACCATCAGAGGAGCAACCCTCAGTCTGTCCCTCCTGCCTGTGTCCGGGGCCCAGCCCTGACTAGGCTGGCCTTGCAGACCAGCAGCTGTCAGTGCTTTGCCCCCAAGTCTAGCTGTTATCTGAGGCTCACAGCCATTCATGGGTCTTTGTCATTGTAGCCCACGGTGCATTTTGCTGAGGACACTCTGATCCGGAGCGAGGATGAGGATGAGGATGAAGACCGGCCGTTCCCAGTGGAGAAGCAGAGGCTGATCCGCAAGGACACACCGCACTATAAGAAACACTTTAAGATCACCAAGCTGCCCAAGCCAGAGGCAGTGGTGGCGCTCCTGCAGGGGCTGAACAGTGACAGGGTCCCTGAGGAGGAGGAGGAGCCGGGGGATTGCAATAACAGTGCAGAGCCCGAGGAGCAGGAGGAGGCCTGGGACAAGGATGATATGAAGAACGGAGCCTTGTCCACACAGCCGTCAGTCAAGGTAGGGCCTTGTGGGGGGTGCTGCACAGGCTGGGAACTCCCTGCTGCTCTCTGGTCTGCCTTTCTGCCTGTCCAGCTGCTGGGAGGCAGAGGGTAGGTATCCAGAGCCCCTAGATGGTTGTTCTTTGAGCTGCCAGGCCCACATGGTGCTGAAGGAAAAACAGGAGAGGAGAGACTTCAGGAGACACTGTGCTGTGGGTGGAAGAGCTGGGCTTGTATTGGGGTTAGTTCTGCTGGTTTGTAGCCTTCCCAGCTTCCCAGACTTTCCTCCCTGTGTTCCGTCCAGACTGTATGTCTCACCCATTGCTGTAGAATGTGTTCCATGCTGTGAAAGTCATCCTCATCCCCCAAGCCTGATACAGGTTTTCTCCTCCCAGCTCTGTGGGTGCTGCTTCTCTTCTGTGCTGGGGCGAGCTCTTTTTCTGGGTAGATCTGTCATACTTGCTCTGGGAGTCTGCTCCCAGCCTGTTGCACAGAAGCGCCCCTGTGGGAGGAATGGGGAGTGGCTGCAGAGTAGCACACTGCTCTCCCTTGTCCTGAGGAGCTGTGCCTGCTCACGAGCCTTCAGGATGGGGATGCATTCCAATGGCTGGGTGCACTGGGAGAATTGTACTCTGCACTCACTCCACACCGCATGCCCGGTGCTGCCCTGAGGGCACTGCTCTACCATGTGCCCTGGAAACCTGGGGCCAGGGAGCACCATCCTGCTCATGTTTACCCCACCAGAAGTTGGAGAGGTGGGAGGATGTCCGCCCAGCTCTGAGTGGAGCTAACACACTTGGGCAGGCACTTACGGGAATGGTGT
Organism: Aldabrachelys gigantea; assembly: GCA_026122505.1. Lineage (NCBI taxonomy): Eukaryota > Metazoa > Chordata > Testudines > Testudinidae > Aldabrachelys > Aldabrachelys gigantea. Next base: position 299,614,583 of record CM047480.1, read on the forward strand.
TCATGGGTTTTCATGGAGATGTGCTGGTATGGGGCTGAGGAGGTAACGGGGATGATCTATGGGGTCAGCTGGAAGTGGGTTTGGAGTTGGTGGCTATGTTGTGGGGCATATCAAGCTGGAAGAGAATTAGGGTTATGATGTGGTGTAGTCTCCATTGTGGAATTGCCCCCACCCAGCTCCTGGATCTGTGCCTTGGAGCTGGCATAAGGTGCTGGGTTGAAGCTTATGGACCTATTCAGGCTAGGGGGCCCTCTATCCCCTGTGGCTCCCTGGCCAAAGTGAGGGAGGTTTCCATGCACTCAGCATCTTTTGTTGATGTTGGGGCCTCCCTTTTTGTCTGCACTGATACCTGCTCCCCTGGGCCTGCCGGGGTCCCCAGCACACAGGCCCCTTGCCATGTGATGCTTTCCGAGCGGAAAATGAGAGCTGTGTGTCAGGAGTGCGCAAGGCTGGCTCTGGCCCTCCCTGCCTCAGAGTTCAACTGTTACTTGGAAAATGGCCTGGACCAAGAAGGCTTCTTCCAGCCTGGCACCGTGGGCTTGGGGCCCACTCCTGTAGGCAGTCTAATGAAGATCATGCAGGCACTGGTGCCACAGCTTCTGCATCTCCCCATGGTCAAGTCTGTGCTGCTGATGGTTGCAAGGCCTCTACTAGGAGCTGCCCTTCTCAAGGGATTGGGTCAGACACCTTTTCCAGCAAGGTAGATTTGCAGGGCTCACCTCTTCTCTGAGCTTCTCTCCTGGAGTGGGGATGCGAGTGCTGTGTCCCTGGGAACTGCAGGTGAGATGTGTGTGTTGGACAGGCAGAGATGAGGCAGGGCAGTGTGGAGGTGGGAGTGAATCATGACCTAGAGTTTCTGACTTGAAAACTGGTGCCCTAGGGAAATCTGGAGGGGTCTCATACTAGAGGTCTCCTGTGTACTCGTGATGCACTTGGGAGCAGGAAACTTGTGGCCTCTGGCAGGATGGCCTGTTGCACTGGAGCCTTTTCTCCAGGAGGGTGGCATGGTGAGATTGTGGGGGTAGCCTCTGTCCCCTGTGTGCAGCAGCTGGGTGGTGCTACAGGGCCCTTCTCTCTTGTCTCTCTCCTGTATCATTCAATCCTTCATTCTTCCTTGACGGGGCACAATAGGGCTAACAACGGCAAGTAACGTTCAGCTCGTGAGGCTGGAGTTCAGATCCTGAGTGCCAAGCCAAACAATATGGTCCCAGGGCATGGAGTTCTATGAGTCTGGCCTAGCAGGATTGGCATTCTCAGTGCTCTGACCACAGGGGAGGTGGCCCTGTCTGGTGCTCTGTGTGGTAGGTGAATGTTATGAGTGGTGTGGGAGAGGAGATCTATCCCTGTGCTGTGTGGCAGGGCCTGTCTCTGAGCGGTGTGCAGTTGGGTGGTGGCGGTAATGGTGGTGGGTTTGGTTTTTGCTCCACTAATCCGCATGCCTCTTTGCTGGTTCCTGTCCTAACAGGGGGTGTCGTTTGATCAAGCCAATAATCTGCTGATTGAGCCTGCTCGCATTGAGGAGGAAGAGGTCTGTACCACTCCTGCTGTTCTCTCTCTGCCAGAAATCATCCCACCTGCTTGATTTGCTTCCTAGTCTGAGTCATTGTTGCAGGGGGAATTCTGCTCTGTCTGGGACAAGTGGCTTCTGGACCTGACAAATAACAAATGCACAATGATTGTTTCTTCCCCATCTTTCCCCTCCTTCCCTGCCTTTCCATAACTGAGGTGAGAATGGCTGCTGCAGATCTGGGGTGAGGTGGGAGAAATTTAGGAAACCTGTGGGGGTTGAGAGTTCAATCCCTGCTTGCATTGCACTAAGGAAGAGGGGAGCCAGTCAGATGCATGGGGAGCAGAAGAGCAAGAAACACCCCTTTTGTGAAGGGGGCTTTAAGGCAGCAGAGAAATCTGTTGGAGGTGGTGTCTGAGCACAAGGACTTGGAATGACTGCTTGTAACCTAGGGTGAGGCTGTAACTCAGGAGCCTGTGCTCTGCAGTAGGAGTGGGGGTTGAAGCAAGTGTGTCCCAGCCCAAGTGACCGTGTGGTTCAGTGACTCATTCTTCAGGGCAGTTTAAGGGAAGCTTCTGAAAGCACTACAGAAATGTCCTCTCTTCTCCTGCCCCCCTTCAGGACTTCATGATGTTTCAAGAGAGATTCTGAAAGTAGCTGTAAGAGTTACTTTTGCAGCAAGTGATAGCAGAGGGATATTTTCTCTGCCTTTCAAGCTCACTGGAATTTTCCAGAGCCCCATCTGTATCACAGATCAAGCTTCTGCCTCTCACTACCAGGGCTCACTCTATGAACTTTCTGACAGTTACCACGTTCTGAGTGGGTTTGTCCTGTTCCTTGAGCCCAGGGGAGTGTCGCTCTCCCACTGTCACTGCAGTGGAGCCAGCGCCACGGCTGGGAAGGAGGAGGTTTCTCCCTGATTTTCGAGGTAACATATGCAGCCCCTGCTGTTGGAATGTCTCCTGACGTCAGCCCTATTGCACCATTCCCACTCAGGGGTCACTTTGGTCTGCTGGGAGCTGGCAGAGTACAGAAATGAGATGGATGCCACCTGAACTACCAACAGCCAGACCCTGTTTCAGTACTGAATGTTTGCACCTAGAATGCTTCAGCTGTAATGATAATATCTACATATTGTATAGCATGTGCCCTGCCAAGCGCCCGGGAGCTGGGTGCTGTATCCGAGTGCTAGCATTGCTGCTGGTGCAAGTGTCCCCTTGAACTTCCCTATCTGCTCCCTCCCTTGTGCTTGTAGCCAGGCCCCTCTGTCTAGTACAGGAGCAGGAGTTTCTTGGAGTGGAGTGAAGGGAAATCTGCTCTTTCTATGGAAATGTTGAAGAGTTGTTGGCCTTAGGCAGGATGCAGGCTCGATGTCCTCTGATTCTGAGCAGTTCTCCTCTCGAAGTGTATCCCAAGGATGTCTCCATGGCTCTGGAGTATTGAAGGACTTTCACATCAAATGAGGAAGTTCTGACAACACATCCCTCCCTCCCTGTCACTCAGGGTACGTTTACATAGTGATAAAAGACCTGCAGCACAGCTGTGGCTGGCTTGCGTCAGCTGACTCAGACTCATGGGGCTTGGGCTGCAGGACTATAAAATTGCAGTGTAGATGCTCAGGCTTGGGCTGGAGCCTGGTCTCTGGGACCCCACAATGGACGGGAGGGTCCTAGAACTTGATTGCAGCCTGAACTTGAATGTGTACATTGCAGTTTTATAACCCCACAGCCTGAGCCCTGAGTCCGAGTCAGCTGGCCCAGGCCAGCTGCACGTATCTTACTGCAATGTAGACATACCCCCACCGTTGAGTAAGGCTTGAGTGTTCGTCTCCTCTCTTATTGGGTTCAATGCCCTTCCTTCCTGCTGATTGACACTGAGCTCCAGGTGCGGAGAGTCTGCTGCTGCTGAAGATGTAGGAGCCCAGGAAATCCCAGCTCTATGCTCTCTCCCTCTGCCTGAGCCGGTGAGGTGCTCAGGCCCCATGAACTTGGCAGTACTGTCAGCTAGAAAATCCAACCTTCTTGCTAGCGAATGGAGTCTAGGGTGCCAGGATTGCTAAATAAATGAGCACTGAGTGCAGAGGCAGTTCGTATGGTGAAATCACAGGCGGAAGCTTTGAGAGCGGCATGAGGCACTGAATGCCAGGACATCAACACTAGGTATTGTCTGTGTCTCAGGGTGAGGCTGTGGAGCAGGGTGTGAACACATCATTCAGGAGGTGTTCTTGGGCCAGGTTTTCTCTTGGCACCAGTAATGGGCATGTGTTCTGACCTGAAGGATGCTGTGTGCGGGGATGTTCCCCTGGCTCAGGGACTCTGCCTGTGGGGCTGAAGTGAGCTCCTCTGCAAGGAAGAAGCCCCATATATAGGCATGACTTCTAATGGGAGGGGCAAAGATTTCTATGTGTTACCTCAGGGGCTACCTTTTTCTCTGGCTGGCACAGAATCCAGGAAGCCCCCACAGCCAGCTATTGGGTCTGTGCTCGGTTGTTCAACACGTAAACCACTTTGTTCCAGATAGATTCTTCAGTCTCATTTGGTTTGTTGTCTCCCCAAATCCTCCCTGTCTTGGGCCCAGGACAAGACTGGTCCTTACATTGTATTCTACATGGCTGTGTCCGGTCTAGTTTAAATGGCTTGTGTAAAGGAGCTTTTGCTCTGCCACTTGAAGGTGAGAGTCCATTAGCAATGTGTACCGCCTGGGTGAGATGCTTCCCCTGGTAATGGGGGGGGCCCTGTTTCCCTCCATCAAGGGAGACGAATCCCTTTTGTGATCCATCTCACTGCCAGCCCAGGAGGCTTTGAGCCTGACTATCCCTTTGCTCTGCTCTTCTCGTTCCTCCTGTTTTATGCCTGCTTGTCCCAGGCTTAGGGCTTCCTTTTCCTATCTGTGCAGCTGTGTACAGAGCAGTCACTTGCTGCTGCCTCCAGGAGCCTCCTGAGGACCTGGCACATGTTGGTGTCAGAAGGCAGCATAAGATCAGTCCAGGCTCAGGGCTGTTTTCTCCAGGGGAGCTCTCCCTCCCCTCCCTCCTGCCCTTTTTGGCTCTTCCTCTGCCCTCATTTTCCATCTGAGGCTTGTGCCTACACTGAACATGCATCACTGATGAAAGTGCCTGGGTCCTAGCTGGATGTAGTGTAGGGCTGGGTTGACTCCCCGGAGCTTATGAAAGTCACTAGGGGGTACAGTGCAGGGTAGATAGTGGCTGGGGGAAGGAGCGGGTTGGGGTCCTGAGCGGGTCCCTTCCCCTTCTGGGAAGAGCTGTCTCGAGATGTTTCCCCTGCTGCTGGGGTCCCATGTTGTCTTTGCCTAATGTGCAATAGGGAGCAGTAATAGGAAGCAGCACCAGGCTGGGGAAGGGGCAGTGTAACTTCCAGAGGATGGGAATCCTTAAATTCAGAACAGGTAGTTGATGGCTGTAGCTGGTCTGGATGGGACTTGCCTTCAGCCAAAAGTTGTGTCCCTAGGGAAACTACTATGTGAACAGAGACACTGACTGTGCCTGGTCTCATGGGGGGCCCTTGGAGTCCAAAAGGAAACAGTGGTTTTATATCTGCAGGACCAGGCCAGGACTCGCCAATGGCAGCAATCCTCCAGTGCATGAGTCACAGTTCTAGCACCTGCACCTGGAAAGGCCAGAGAAAGCAAAACCAAATTTGGACATGAGCCCCGTGTGCCTGGCCTGATGCCTTTTGGGGCACCAGCCTTGGCTCTGCTGAAACTGTCAATGGGAGTGAATCCCAGAGAGGAAGGTCTTCGGGCACCTCTCTTGGCACGTTCAGCCCCAGGAGTAGGAGCCTTTCAGTGGGTGGATGAGAGCAGGTCCCAGATCAGCCAGGGCCTTAAGGATCCTGTCTAGCATCTGAGCAGGTAGCCACCCTGGGAAGTGATCTCAGGGGATGAACAGCTGTGTTCTGCCCCAACTGGTGCTCGCAGGTTGGTGTGAGGACAGCTTCAGTCACAGCCTATTGCAGTAGGTAACAGGCCTGGCTGAGCACTGAGGCCTTCACCAGAGAGCTGTGGCAGCCTCAAGGAAATGCAGGAACAAGGCCATTGGGAGTGCGAAGCCGCAGAGCATCCTGGAGAGAGGCAGCTGGCCCCCCTGAACAGAAGATGCCAGAATGGCTTCTCCCTCTTCCTGCAGAGCATGTGCAGGCCAGTTCCAGCCTGTTCTCCCCCTACCCATACTGAGCTAGTGCTGCAGTTGTGTGAGGTTTGTTCTCAGTCTTGTGCTCTAGAAATGCCAAACCCATGTCTCCCTAGGAAGGCATGTAATTCCAGCCTAGGAAGGAAAGTTATGAGCAGAGATAGAAGACAGTGCTGCAGCCTCACCTGCCGGAGGTTCCTTTTAATCCAGGCCAAAGACTATGTGGCCTCAGGAGTCCGAGGCTATAGATATCTACCCCTGCCTCCATGGAGACAACTGTTGGGTCTAGGCAGGCATATGAGACCAAAGCGAAACAGAAGAACTGCTAGGGGCCCTATCTAGCCCAGACTTCTGTGTCTTATGGAGCTGGAACCCAGTTTCATAGAACTCTGCTGCTACAGGAAGGATGATGTGTGGTTAAAGCACAAGACTGTGTCAGATCTGGATTCTTCTTCTGGCTTTGACCCAGTTCCGAGACCTTAGGCAAGTCCCATCCTCTCTCTGTGCTTCCTTTTCCACAGCTGTTTCTTGGAGCTGATGCCGCCTTGCTCCATGACAGGCTGTTTGTGAGGAACTGAAGGGCAAGATATTGCTGTTCTAAGTGGTGAGGCTGCTCTGTTTCAGAGATGTTATCTCAGAAATAGAAAAGGTCCACAGAGCATGTCTGGACTGAGAATGTCAGCCGGGTGTTCCACCAGAGCCTGTGTAACTGACTCAGGCTTCTTAATCTGGAGACCAGAATCAGAGCAGAGAGGGGTATGAGAGAATGTTTGCTGTCAAGGCCAGGTGTGTGGGGGGCTCCTGGTCACCCATCTGGAACTGCCCCATAGCCCTCTCCCCACTAAGGACAGAGCTGAGAACCAGTAGTGTTCGCTGTGTGGGTGGCAGGGGCCTGGCAAGCATCCTTATTTCTGTAGGGGGCTTTCCCAATAGCACAAGGTGAGCTGCAGGGGATGTGCTGGGAATCTCCTGCTGTAGCTAAAGGCTGCTAGACAATTTCCGTTCAAACTCTCTGTTCTCGCAGGCTCAGAGCTCCCTGACACACGCACCTGAGGACTGAGATTCTCCAATTTCAGCCTCTGAGTGGCGGTGAATTGGAGCAAAATCCCATCTGGTGTTTTGAAATCAGAAGAAAAAAGCCAGTTATCATTCTCCCCTTTAAAAATAACCTTGTTCGTCTTCCTGCAAGGATAGCTCAGATGTGTCACCTTGGGTGCAAATAATCATCTTGTGCCCAAGTGCAAGCCCCATGCTGGGCATCACAATTATAAATTCCCTTCCTTGGACCAGACCTCCCATACCCCCTTTGTTTGGATCCATAGGGTGGAGTTGTACCCCTGGAGTCTGTCCAGTAGGACCTACAGGCCTGTGGAGGATGCTGCCAGTTTTTGGGAACTTGGGGATACAAATCTTCAGTCCACCTGAACGGGGGGTTGATTGATAGATTTTTTTTTTTTTTTTTTTTTTTTTAAAGGCCTGAAAGGACCATTAGATTTCCTAATGGTCTCATCTCTTGTATGATACAGGACAGAGAATTTCACCGTTACTTCTGTATTGAGCCTAATAATTTGTGTTTTGACTAAAGCAGCTTCCAGAGAAGCATCCAGTCTGGATTTGAAGACTTCAAGAGATGGAGAATCCACCACTTCCTTTGGGAGTCTGTTCCAGTGGTTAATCTCTTAGGCTTTTTTTTAAAAAACAGCAAAACTTCCAATTTGAATTTGTCTGCCTTCAATGTCTAGCTGTTTCAGCCAGGGTTTTGTGTCGTCCTGTGCTCGCCATTTAGTACCAGATATTTTCTCCCCATATAAGCAACAAAGAGTCCTGTGGCACCTTACAGACTAACAGACGTTTTGGAGCATAAACTTTTGTGGGTGAATACCCACTTTGTCAGATGCATGTAGTGGAAGTTTCCAGAGGCCAATCTCCCCTATAGGTAGTTGTAGACTAACCAAGTCACTTCTCACTCTTATTTTTGATAAGATAAACAGATTGAGTTCTTTACATCTCTCACTCCAAAGCATTTTCTCCAGTAAATCACCCTACTCCGTGTCGTTTCTTTGTATACCCAAGGATCATATTAGCCTGTTTTGCCACAGCATCTCACTGGCAGGTCATGTTCAGTGCTTGTCACTGCCTTCCATGATGCAGTCCCCCAGTCCCTAGGTCTGGCATGCATTCAGTGTTCCTAGGTGTATAACTTGGCATTTAGAATACTGTCTGCCGCTCTGGAGCCTGTTCTCAAGAAGGTTAATCCAGACTGGAAGAGGAGTGAGAAGGGCTGCTAGGATGCTCAGGGCCATGGGAAGCCTGTCTCACAAGAGTAGTCTGAGACCTTGGCTGCTTTAGCTTAGCAAAATGAAGGCTGAGAGGGGATCTGATTGCTCTCTATAAATACAACAGGGGGCTAATCACCAGGGAAGGAAAAGAGCTGCCTAAGCTAGAGAAAAAAGTTAATGGAAGAACAAATAGGGATAAACTGGTCATGAATAAATTGAGGCTGGAAATTAGAAGAAGGTTCAAAGGAGCGAGATTCTGGAACAGCCTCCCAAGAGGAGTAGTGGGGCAAACACCCTAACTAGTTTGAAGATCAAGCTTGTTAACTCTGTGTGGGATTATAGGAAGGTGAAAGATAATTTGGGTGAAAAGGACCATGAAATGATCAATTTCACGATTCAAGGGAAAGGACAAGGTGAGAGCAGCAGAATAAAGACAGTGGACTCAAAAAAAAAACAACAACAACAAAAAAAAAAACAAAAAAAAACAAAAAAAAAACAAACCCCCACACACAACCAAAACACTTTAACAAGCTGAGAGAACTGGGAGGTAAGGGATAAAGGAGTTCAGAAGATCTGGCAGTTTCTCAAAGAGACAATGTTAAATGCATAACTGCCCACTATTCTGATCCAAGGGAACGATGAGTAACAGGCCATTATAACTCCCTCAGGGGCTTTTTGATGACCTGAAAATCAAGGAGGAGTCTTACAAGAGTGGAAACATGGATGAATTGCTAAGGAGGAACACAAAAGAATAGCATAAGCAGGTAGGGACAAAATCAGAAATGCTAAGGCACAAAATGAGTTACACCTAGCCAGGGACATAAAAGGCGATAAGAGGTTCTTTAAATACATTAGGAGCAAGAGAAAGAAAAAGTGGGGGAGGAAGGAGAGCTAATAACTAGGGATGTCAAGTGATTAAAAAAATGAATTGCACTCTTAAAAAACACTAATAGAATACCATTTATTTAAATATTTTTGGATGTTTTCTACATTTTTGAATGTATTGATTTCAGTCATAACAGAATACAAAGTATACAGTGCCCACTTTATATTTTTTATTACAAATATTTGCACTGTAAAAAAGTTTTTGAATTCACCTAATGCAAGTATTGTAGTGCAATCTCTTTATCATGAAAGTTGAACTTACAAAAAACTGCGTTCAAAAATAAAACAATGTAAAACTTTAGAGACTACAAGTCCACTCAGTCCTATTTCTTGTTCAGCCAATTGCTGAGACAAACAAGTTTGTTTATATTTGCGAGACATAATGCTGCCCCCTTCTTGTTCACGATGTTACCTGAAAGTGAGAACAGGTGTTTGTGTGGCACTGTTGTAGCTGGCATTGCAAAATATTTACATGCCAGATGCGCTAAAGATTCATATGTCCTTTCATGCTTCAACCACTATTCCTGCGGACATGCGTCCAAGCTGGTGACGGGTTCTGCCTGATAACAATCCAAAGCAGAGGAGACTGACGCATGTTCATTTTCATCATCTGAGTCAGATGCCACCAGCAGAAGGTTGGTTTTCTTTTTTGGTGATTCGGGTTCTGTAGTTTCTGCATCGGAGTGTTGCTCTTTTAAGACTTCTGAAAGCATGCTCCATACCTTCTCTATCTCAGATTTTGGAAGGCATTTCAGATTCTTAAATCTTGGCTCGAGTGCTTTAGCTATCTTTAGAAGTCTCACATTGATACCTTCTTTGCATTCTGTCAAATCTACAGTGAAACTCTTCTTAAAATGAACAACATGTGCTGAGTCGTCATCTGAGACTGCTATAATGTGAAATATATGGCAGAATGTGAGTAAAACAGCAGGAGACATAATTCTCACCCAAGGAGTTCAGTCAGAAATTTAATTAGCGCATTATTTTTTTAACAAGCGTCATCAGCATAGAAGCATGTCCTCTGGAAAGGCAGCCGAAGCATGAAACAGAATGTTAGGAATCATTAAAAAGGGGATAGAGAATAAGACTGAGAATATATTATTGCCCTTATATAAATCCATGGTACACCCACATTTCGAATACTGTGTACAGATGTGGTCTCCTTACCTTAAAAAAGATATACTGGCACTAGAAAAGGTTCAGAAAAGGGCAACTAAACTGATTAGGGGTTTGGAGAGGGGTCCCATATGAGGAAAGATTAAAGAGGCTAGGCTTCTTCAGCTTGGAAAAGAGGAGACTAAGGGGGGATATGATAGAGGTATATAAAATCATGAGTGGTGTGGAGGAAGTGGATAAGGAAAAGTTATTTACTTATTCCCATAATACAAGAACTAGGAGTCATCAAATGAAATTAATAGGCAGCAGGTTTAAAACAAATAAAAGGAAGAAGTTCTTCACACAGCGCACAGTCAACTTGTGGAACTCCTTACCTGAAGAGGTTGTGAAGGCCAGGACTATAACAGCATTTAAAAGAGAACTGGATAAATTCATGGTGATTAAGTCCATAAATGGCTATTGGCCAGGATGAGTAAGGAATGGTGTCCCTGGCCTCTGTCAGAGGATGAAGATGGATGGCAGGAGAGAGATCACTTGATCATTGCCTGTTAGGTTCACTCCCTCTGGGGCACCTGGCATTGGCCACTGTCGGTAGACAGATACTAGGCTAGATGGACCTTTGGTCTAACCCGGTACGGCCGTTCTTATGTTCTTATGAAGGAGCATACAAATGTTTAGTATATTTGGCATGTAAATACCTTGCAGTGCTGGCTACAAAAGTGCCATGCAGATACCTGTTCTCACTTTCTGGTGACATTGTAAATAAGTGGGCAGCATTATCTTCCATAAATGTAAACAAACTTGGTTGTCTTAGCTATTGTCTGAACAAGAAGTAGGACTGAGTGAACTTTTAGGCTCTAAAGTATTACATAACTGCACTCAAATAAAATGATGTAACCAAAAACTGTACAATTGTAAGTTGCACTTTCACAACAAAGAGAGTGCACCACAGTACTTGTATGAGATTAATTGAAAAAATACTATTTCTTGTATAATTTTTACAGTGCAAATATTTGTAAAGGTGTATATTATTCCATTGCTTCCCTCCCCGAACCCATACCTGCATGGGATTAGATCTAGTGTGGTGGGGGCTCTGGTGGCTTCCAGTTTATGCAGTGAATGGGGTAAGCATCTGCAGGAAACAAAGCTTTCTCAGGGTCTGGTCCCAGACTGGAAAAAACTTCCAAGGAACTAAGGATTATTACAGATCTCCTCACCTTCTGCTCAGTGTCCTAGCTACACTTGGCCAGTTAGCTGCTTCAACATAAACACACCGCAGCCTTTTTTAAAACCCCCAACTCTGTCAAAACACTCCACTCTCTGCACAGCTCTACCTTGGGGAGAGGATGAGAGACAACGAGTTACACATGACCAATGTTAGTCATGTCAGTTAATGCACAAGTGGTAGGTGCTCAGATAATATGGTTTTGAGGGTAGTGTAAGACTATGCAACACAGCTGCATCACTGTTGCCATAGCACTTCGATGTAGATGCTACCTATGCCGATGGGAAGGAGTCTCCTGTTGGAATATGTAATTCACCTTCCCATGAGGCAGTTGCTAGGTCCATGGAAGAATTAGTGTTGTCGATATAGCTACATCTCTCAGGATTGTGGATTTTTCACAGACAGAGATGTAGCTATGCAGACATAATTTCCTAGTGTAGATTAGGCCTCAGAATCTGCATAAAATAGTGTCAGAATCTTGGGGCAAAGATGCTGGCCTGTGTCCAAGAACCAGGCACTGATACAAAAATCTCCTGCCCCAGCCGTGGAGCACAGGACATGCCACAGTGGATCAGACTCAGGATTCAACTAGTCCAGTCTCCCATCTCTCAGCAGTCAGTACCAGGACTGTAGCCCTGAAATAGGAGGTTTTATCTCCCTTCCGAAACCTTTTTCTTTACATCAACGGATATTGTTACCATATACATCTCATTGCTCTTTGAGTCTTATAAGTTCTTAGTCTCAGAGACATCCTGTAGCAGTGGGTTCCTCAGTTAAATTACAGGTGGTGAGAGAATATTTTCTTTTATAACTGAATTAGCCACCTTCCAATTTCATTGTATGTTCCTTTGTTGTTGTGAGACAGGGAAATAGAAGCGCCTCTACTTTTTCTAGGCCATTATTTTACATACTTTTATCATGTCCACTGTGATTTGTCTCCTTTCTAAAATAATTAGTCCCATTCCTCTCAATCTCCTTTCTTATAAAATGTTTTCCATACTGCTAATCGTGAGCTTGGGCAAGTCAATTCCCCAACTATTCCTCAGTTCATCAACAAGAACCAGTGGAACAATTTATCAAGTGCCGTAATAAATTCTCCATCACTTGAATTCTTTAAATCAAGATTGAATGTTGTTCTAAAAGACACACTAGTTTAACTACAAGTTACTGGGCTGGATGCAGGAGTGCCTGGGTAAAGTTCTCTGATGTGCGCGCTACAGGAGGTCAGCCTATAGGAACATATTTCTCCTTTCTGGTCCTAAATTCTATGAATTCGTAAAGCAGGGAGTATGGCCCAGATCCTCAAAGGTATTTATGTGCCCAACTCCCATTGATTTCAAGGGAAGTGTGGAGCCTTAACTTCCTTTGAGAATCTGGACCTCTACTGCCTCCCTGCAAAGGGACTCGTGAGGATAAGTTGACTGTTGTCTGGGTGACTCATGGGAGTCAAGGAAAAGCCAATAAATAAATTAGTAGAAACTCCTGGAAATAGGGGTTGTTGTCCCACTTTCTCTGCTAAGGAAGGGCAAAGACACTGCAGTCTGGGTCCAATCCCTAGTTTGTCACCACTTTGAGAGGTCGTATGTTCCTCGTTCAGACTGGAGAAGCTCATTCATGAATGTCAGTCCTATCAGCCATCACAGCTGCCCAGCCCACCTCCCTGCAGTTTTTCCTCTAGATTCCTGTCAAGAACAGACTTTACCAGCATGTGGGTCTACCCAAGTGTCAGCACTAGGAGCTCTGAGGATCCTGCTGCAGGAAGCACTAGCTTCTCTTGTCTATATTTCTTGAACTTGCCATGTGACTGAGAGGTCTAGACTGGTCTCCCGTACAGAGTTGGACACTTGCTATTGTCTGGTGACCCTGCCCCTTTGTCCTCTTACCATCTGAGCAGCCTTCCTTGTGGGGCAGCCTCTGCTTGCAGGCATCATGAGCTTGGCGTCCTCTCTAATTAGCACTGTTCCTTGCTTCTCTTGCTGCTCAAAGTGACCCTGAGAATAGCTCTATTTCTATCCAGGTGGAACTCAGACTTTTTCTTCCTCTTGCTTTGCCCCCATTCCTCTGCAGTGAGTTCCAAAGGGCTCTAGCAGACAGCTGGGGGCAGGGGGCTCCCCACTTGTTCCTTAGGGAGATTGTAAACAAGACCTCGGAATATCAAAAGCCGGCAGATCATGATGATTGGGATTTCTCAAACCTATGGGTTAGCATATAACAGTAGGTCCACAGTGCTGTCATGGGCAGGAGCAACAGACCCCAGGAGCTTAGGCATCTGGAGGCTTTTAGTAACACACGGATTGCACTGCGTTTGGAACAGAAGAACTAAATAAATTTAGGTGTGGTACAAAACTATTCTTTAAAGTGTACACAGCAGCTATAATTTTATTATCTTTTAACTATAGCCCCTCTCCAATAAAAAGAAAAAGTTGTCTTTGGCCCTGGAGCAGCTTTGAGGAGATCTACAGGGATGCCCCTGGGCACCTAGCATTATTGAACCCAGATCCTGTCCTCATTAGATGCTGCTCTCCGTTACTGGCTTGTGCAGGCTGCTGGGCTGCTCTCTGTCCCCTTAGTGCCAGTTTGAGGGAGCAGGATCGGTTGGCACTTCCATTCCCTGCTCACCAGCCCTTTATTGTGAATGTTTGTTCCCTACAAACCAAGAACAAGAGTGATAACACAAAGCAACCTCTAAAAGGAATAAAGAATATAGGGTACCGCTGCACAACAGGTGGGAGGTGTGATTCAAAATGTGGATAGGCATACATATGGGGGTGTTACTTGAGCTACTGCAGTGGCTCTCAGCTCTTCCAGACTACTGCACCCCTTTCAGGAGTCTGATTTGTCTCATGTACCCTCAAGTTTCACCTCACTTAAAAACTACTTGCTTACAAAAATGTCACAGCACACTATTACTGAAAAAATGCTTACTTCCTTATTTTTACCATATTATAAAATAATTCAGTTGGAATATAAATATTGAACTTACATTGCAGTGTATAGTATATAGAGCAGTATAAACAAGTCACTGACTGAATGAAATTTTAGTTTGTACTGACTTTGCTAGTGCTTTTTATGCAGCCTGTTGTAAAACTAGGCAAATATCTAAATGAGTTACTGTACCCCCGGAAGACCACTGAGTATCTCCCGTGGAGAACCACTGAGCTATTGCCTAAAATAGTGTGGCCATGGCAGCATGGACGTTGGCTCAGGCCAGCTACCCAAGTATATACTCGGCTGTTCAAGTGGGATTGTTCTCTGAAAACATCTGTTCAGTGTGCAGCAGCAGTCAGAAAAGCTAAGATAACATTAGGAACCATTAGGAAAGGGATAGATAAGACAGAATATACATTGCCATTATATTAATTGGTGGTACGCCCACACCTTGAATACTGCATGCTGTTCTGGTTGCCCCGTCTCAAAAAAGTTAGAATTGGGAAAAGTACAGAGAAGGGCAACAAAAATGATTAGGGGTATGGAACAGCATCCATAGGAAGGGAGATTAAAAAGAGAGGCCTAAGGATGGAAATGATAGAAGTCTATAAAATCTAAAACCTACAGAGAAAGTGAATAGGGACTTGTCATTTATCCCTTCACATAACACAAGAACTAGGGGTCACCCAATGAAATGAATAGGCAGCAGGTTTAAAACAAACAAAAGGAAGTATTTCTTCACACATCACACAGTCAGCCTGTGAAACTCATTGTCATGGGATATTGTGAAGGCCCAAAGTATAACGGGGTTCCAAAAAGAATTAGCCAAATTCATGGAAGATAGGTCCATCAATGGCTGTTAGCCAGGATGGTCAGGGACACAACCCCAGCTCTGGATGTCCCTCAGCCTCTGAATGCCATAAGCGGGGACGGGGAGGCGCACACGGGAATGGATCACTTGATAATTGCCCAGCTCTGTTCATTCCCTCTGAAACATCTGGCACTGGCCACTATCAGAGACAGGATACTGGGCTAGGTGGACCATTGGTCTGATCCAGTCTGGCTAGAGTGGGGAATTCCCCACCACATCCCATCTCTGGGGCCAGAGCAGGATCGTTCACTCTTGTTTAGCTTTTCGATTGTTTGCTTTAGTCTAGTTCTAAACAGCCCAAGCGATAAGCTCCCACGTCTCCACTGATCACATACTTCTGATATTTCCAGCCTGTCGTCATGTCCCCTTTAGTTGTTGCTTAGCAAAGCCAAACAGATTTAGCTCTTCTAATCTCTCCTGGTGAGTCAATCTTTCTGGTCCCTGAGCTGTTTCCTGGCTCTTCTCTGAGCACCCTCCGCTCCTTCAGTATCTCACCTGGTATCCAGAGCTGAATGGGGTATCCAGTTGAGGTCTCCCCAGAGCAGACAGAGAAAGACTCTCCTCTTCCTGTCCCAGGGCAGGAGGTGTGGGACTGAGGGATCTGAAGCTGAGCACAGGATCCCTGTGGGGATGGGGGGTAGTGTCTCTCCAGAGCTGGAGAGAGAATGAGGCTGGTCCCTCCCTTTTCCCACAATCCCCTTGGCTTTTCTAGCTGCTTTACCCCATTGCAAATTCTGCCCCATCTTGCTGCTACCCCATCTTTGTCTGGTGGCTGCCTCTGTGGTCTAAGGATCTTCTTTCCATTGGGAATTGTGGGTTTGCTTTCTCTCTCGGGGGTGTATGTGCTGCTTGTATCCAGGTTGAATCTCGGTTATTTCCTGCCATGATCTCTAGCTCCTCTTGGCCCTGTGTCGCTTTCACTTGCTGTAGAATTAGTTGCAGGGGAGGGAGGGTTTCCCCCCCTACTTAGAGTATTAATGGCAATAGCTTAAGACTTACAGAGTTTAAGGCCAGAGGGCCCTTTCGAACATCTAGTGTAACCGTCTGTATATCACAGGCCACTGAATTTCACCCAATTACCCATTTATCAAGCCCTGTGACTTGTGTCTGACTGAAACATCTGTTCCAGAAGGTCATCCGGGCTTGGGACACAGCAAGAGACAGAGAATCCACTATGTCGTTTCATAGTTTATTCTAGTAATTAATCATATTTAATTTTTAAACATTTGTGCCTAATGTCCAAGTTGAATTTGTCTGACTTCAGCTGCTGGTCATGGGTTGATTTTCTACCTTTCTCTGCTAGATTGAAGTGCCCTTTAGTATCTGGGATTTTCTCCCATGACGGTACATATACATGGTAATCAACACTTGCACTCAGTCACTTTTGTAAAAAAGTCTCCATGTCAGGCATTTTCTCCAGCCCTTGAATCATTCTTGCGGCTCTATTCTGCAGCCTCTTCAATTTTTTAAAAACATTTTTGCAAACCTGGATACCAGAATTGTACCAACTATTCTTGTACTGGTCTCACTAGAGCCACACAGAGGGTAAAATCATCTCCCTACTCTCTGTTTATACAGGATCACATTAGCCTTTTTTACTCCAGCATCCCACTGGGGGCTTATGCTCTGTTGCTTGTCTACTATGACTCCTTAGTCCTTTGGAGTCACTGCTTTCTAGGCTGTAATTCCCTGCTAGATAATAATTGGAGGTATACCAATCTCTTAGAACTGGAAGGGACCTCAAAAGGTTATTGAGTCCAGCCCCCTGCCTTCACTAGCAGGACCAGTTTTTGCCCCAGATCCTTAAGTGGCCCCCTCAAGGATTGAGCTCACAACGTTAGGTTTAGCCGGCCAATGCTCAAACCACTGAGCTATCCCTCCCCCCTACTCTGTTGGTGTGGCCTGCATTCCTGGTTTGCATTTAGCCATATTAAAAAACATTTTGTTTGAGTGGGCCCAGGTTACCAAGGCAGCCAGATCAGTTTGTATCGCTGCTCTGTCCTCATAGATTAGCAGAATTTAAGGCTAGAAAGGACTATTGGATCGTGTAGTCTAATCTGTATATCACAAGGTCTTAAAGTTCACTCGGTTATCACTATATGGAGCCCAATAACTTGTGTTTGGCTAAAGCATTATTTGCCACTCCTCTAGTCTTTGACTCATCCACCTATTATAGCAATAGTGAGTTAATACTGATTTGCACATTGTTGATAAACATGGTGAATAGTGTCAGACTAAGTATTGATCCCTGGGGAATGCCACTAGAAACACCCCCATTTGATAATTCCCCACTTATCTGTCAGCTGATTTTTAATCCATTTGACCTCTGCTCTTGAGATTAGTATAACAAGGCACTGTGGCTGGAGGCTGCACAGAGTTCATTCCTGTTAGAACCAGAACTGGGAGCAGAAATACAGGAAAGTGAGAAAATGGCAGAGGAAACAGAGAGAGCAGAGACAGAGACCTCATTTGCCTAGTGGCTTACGGGGCTGTAAGCCTTCCGTGACTGATCAGGCAGCTTTCCAGAGGCCACGTCTGTCAAAACACCATGGAACTTAAACAGATGGCAGCCATGAAGCAACTTCAGTCCGTAAACTCCAGTTCTGCACACACTGCTCACATCATGCACTGAGCTGCCGCTGAAGCTGTGTGAAGTGGACTTTTCTAAGAACTCCAAGGTCCCTACGCCTTGCACCTTGGCTACCCCAGTCTTAGGCAGGCAAGATTCAGTGGTTCCCTTGCCATGACATATCTCTGAGAAGCACCTAGCAGGGACCATGCCAGAAACAGGCTACCAGAGAAGATGGTCCAATCTGCTCTGGCCTCCCACCTCGGTGCGGTCTCTGGGGATGGCCCCAGCTGTGTGTGCTCTTAGAGCTTGATGTCTCTGCAGCAGCCTTTCTCTGCTCTAGACTTTGTTTCCAGAGAAGTAACATCTGGAAGGCAGCAAATTTCTTCCCATTTCCTTCCTCCCGCACCAGCACCCTTCTCTCCCCAGGGGCTCTCTGTGCATTTCCATCACCACTGTCCAGTGGGCTCTCCTCACCTAGCTCCTTGGGCCTATGACACTCAGCAAGCCCCAGGAGCACCTCCTTTCCCTGTCACTGAGGGAGTGTGAACCAAACACCTCCTCACACAGCACTTTCTACTGGCCCTGGATTTAGGCATAGCCAGCTGAGGCCCAGACACAGTGCAAACTGCTCTCAGGGCTAGGGAGAGTGCTAAGCAGGTGGGACGGGGGGAATGGGAGAGCTGAGAAGGAAGGAGGCTGTTGAATGCCCCAGTCAGAATCCTGAGTCTGCCTGTCTCTGAGGAGAGAAGAGGAGGCAGCTACCTCATCTTGTTTGCAGCCAGTAGGGCAAGGGGGGTAATTTGATCAGGGCTATGCATTGGTGTTGCTCTGTGTGTGGGAGCCAAGTGCAGGCCATGTTAGAGTCAGGAGGGGCCCTTAATTTCGCAGCATCTGCATAGAATTGGACCCCAAAGGAAAGGAGACTAAGATTGGGAGGTGGTACAGACACCATCTCTGGCTCCTGTCACTCGCCATTTGGCTCAATTCTACCCCTTGTCAACTACTCAGCTTTTGTTCAGTCACTCCTGACTTCCCCAAGTCCCCCACAACTTTTGCTCAGTCCCTCCATACCACCCCGAGTCTCCTGCCACATCCACTGCTTTTCAGTTTGCTGTGGTGTTGGCCTCAGTGTCTGATATGTTTGGGGCTTGGTTGGGGCTTGGGCTAAAGGTTAGGGACAGATCCATGGAGAAGGGGCTGATTGATGCCATGGCTTTGGGCACTAACAACCAGATGTGGCCGCTACCCCGTCCGCCATCAGCCCTTCTGCTTTGCACAAATACATGAGCAGCCATGCACACACACAAACAAAACTCACAGTTGTATTCATGTGTGCTGGTGTGCATGCCAGCTTGCATGCGCTCTTGTACATGCCACCCTCCTTACTCCTCAAGCTGTTTTTTTGGCATCCGCTCTGCATTGAGCTGTGATCTGTTTCCATTTTGCTTGCAGCTGACCCTGACTATCCTGCGGCAGACAGGGGGGCTGGGCATCAGCATTGCAGGGGGCAAAGGCTCCACTCCCTACAAGGGTGATGACGAGGTAAGGAGCTGGGCTGCCCAAGCGGGGAAGTGCCTGCCTGCTCTAGGGCAGGATCTGTCTATCTAGAAGTGAGGTGGGCCCCATCATGGCAGTGCCTGACCGCTGTGTGTGCTGGGCCTGCTCTGTGGATGTGTTGGGGGCACATAGGGCAAGGCAGGGCTCGCCTTAGCCCCTCTTGAAAGCAGGAGTCTGGTAGGGCTGAGCAAGGGGGAAGGTGTCATCTCTGGAGTGTGGGTTCTGGGCTGAACCACCAGCGCTTCCCTGTGGTCACAATGTAGTAACCAGAGACAGCACCATTCCTCCTAGGCCTGGGCATTCCCCTCCCAATAATATACGCCACCAGGAGGGGGAATTCCTCCTTCTCTGCTTCCCCGGTAACATCAACTTCTGCGGTGAGGGGCCTTCTCTCCTCTTGCTAACATGACACTTTGATTCCAGGGCATCTTTATTTCCCGTGTGTCAGAAGAGGGCCCTGCAGCCCGAGCAGGAGTCCGTGTCGGGGACAAGCTCCTGGAGGTAAGAGCCCAGCTTCTGTGAAACGGCAAGGTATAGTGCTGGGGGGTGCTGATTGTGGGCTGCAGGCGTGGCTCCGATATCTAATTATGAAGATGATTATTTTTTTGTATTGCTGTCTTGCCTAGGGCTCCCAGTCAGGGATTGGGGCCCCATTGTGCTAGGAGCTGTACAAACACAGAACAAAACTTCCCTGCCCCAGTGAGCTTGCAGTTGAACTAATATCATTAACCTTCAGTCATACCTTAACGACTGAGACTGCTGCTGCACTGATCTCTCCAGCAGTGAGATAACCCCACGCCCCAAGTGGGCAGAGAGCCCCTGTTCCCTGTCTGCCTTGCTGCCCCACTGGCTGATCAGTTGGCCTTTGAGCACGGAGTCACTTTCTACTTCCTTGCCCTCTTCCCTGAATATGGGAAGAGAAGTCCGGCACAAGACTAGCTCATCCCCAGAGACCCTGCAACCACTGCCTAGCATGCTGACAAAAAGTGACTCATTGTTTTCTTGTACTTCACCTTTGGTCTGTATCCCCGTGTTGTTTTTAGTTTTAGGCTGAGGGTATGACTACACTGAAATCATGATTCAGGAAGCGATTATAGCTTATGGAGACATATCCAAGCTACGTTTAATGTAGCTTGCTTGGGTACTGGAGCAGTGAAGATGCGGCGGCAGTGTACATGGCAATGGGGGCTGTACAAGCCCATCCAGACCTGTGGGTAATTACGTGTGGGGCTAGCCCACGCTCAAGTGCACATGCCACAGCTTTGCTGCTCCAATGTCCGCACTAGCTAGATGAACCTTAACTCAGGTGTGTTTACAGGAGCTGCAGTCACCAGACATACTCTTACACTGCAAGCTCTCTAGGGCAGGGACTGTCTTTTTGTTCTGTGTTTGCACCTAGCACAGTGGGGTCCTGTCCATCACGGGGACTCCGAGGGCCTCTGATAGTAAATAATAATAAGACCCACTACCCCTCCCTCCTCAAAAAATCTTTAAAAACTGCTGAGTCCTGCAGGATTCAATTCCCATGAGTAGCCAGCTTCTGAAGCGTGGACGGGCCAGTGCAGGGAGCAAATGGTACATCACTGAATTGGGAGGAATGGCAATCAGCATTCAGGCCAGAGAAATAACACAAGGGGTCTGTAACAAGACCTCAGCTCCCTATTCATGCCACTCCTTATGGTCCCCACATGTTTCCTGTCCTCCTGAGTGCAGCCAGCAACTTGGTAGCATTTGTGGGAATGGGCATCATTCTGCTTACACAGTCCAGTTTTGCTCACTACCCACCATGGGCACTGAATGAAGCAGGGATTATGTAGAAAAAAATACTGTGAGATCATGGAATTAAAGACTGGATCATGCTGCTGTCACAGGGGCAAGCTTAATTCTGGCATTTCCTAATTTATGAGTGCCTGTTTTTTCAACCTTAATAGCATTATTTAAATTAATTGTTCCATAGATTTGAAGGGTGGACTAGTCTGACCTCCAGTATGACACAGGCCATTAAATTTCACCCAGTTGTTCCTGTATTGAGCCAATTACTTTTGTTTGGCTGAAGCATCTTTGAAAATGGCATTGTGTCTGGATCTGGGTCTGGAGACATCCAGAGATGGAGAGCCACTGTGGCAGGGAAATTCCATCATATTTAACTCTTTGATAGACGGAACGCCACACAGGGCATGTCTACTCTGCACAGTCAGCCTGGGTGTTTGCACGCAGGTTCGAGCTCTCGGGTTATCCTGGCCCACGTATGAGTACTCTGACTGCAAAGCCCTACCCACATTACTGTGTCTTCACTGTTTCTGCACTCTCCTGTGTGTGTTGGGGGACACACCCATGGGTTTTTGTGCTGAGATGCTCTAGGATTCTTTCCCAGTCAGTTGTGGAAGAGCTTGTCTGTTCCTTGGGAGAACTTGTGGGAAGGGCATTGGAGGCCTATCACCGCTCAAGTGAACTTGTCTGCAGCCTCACTGCAAAGTGCGTGAATTCCAGTTTGGGCTTTAACCCAGACACTCAGCCATTCGAGCAAGAACTGGTTCAAAGAAGCATGTATGAGAGTTTAGTGTGTGGGTAGTAAGGGGGTTTGGACACAAACCTGTTGGACCACAGACTAGGAATACAGTGCAGACATACCCATAGGCTTAGGATTCCTGAGTTCTGTTTCTGGTGCTGGAAGGAGAGTGTAGTCTGTTTGTTAGGGCAGAAGATTGAAGGTTATTGACTCCTCAATGCTATTTGTTACTGTTGCTTTATATTGACATAGTGCTCATTCATCTGTGTATCTCAAAGTGAAGGTGAGTATGTATGTGTAGCCCCATTTTAGAGGTGGCATAGCCAAGCCCATAGGATTGCCATATTTTTTCTGAAAGGCAGGTGGGACTTTTGATCTGCCCTATCAGAAACCTGGGTTCTGCTCCCAGCTCAGCCCCTTAGTTAGCTGCACAGTGAAAGGTGGGGAAGGATACTTGCCTGTGCACAAGGGTAGGCCTAGCTCAGTAATAAAGGCTGTGGTGGGAAGAGACATACTAAGGTCAGTCAGTGGAAGATGTGAGACTTGCTCTCGCCTGGCTGCCAGCCCAGGGCCCCTTTCCCTAGGCCAAAGAGCATTTTGATGTGAAATTCAACAGCAGCAGCAACAGGAAGATCCTCCAGCTTCCTCCCTTGTCCCCAAACCAACTAGTGTCCTCTGCACCAGCCTAGCCACTCTTCCCCTACAACTGTTCCCGAATCCCCCAGCACAATAGGGACCACCCCTCTGAAATCAGGGAGATGGTAGGAAGAAGATGTGCGTTGCACCATAATTTGATATCCACTCCCTGAAGGGAGGATAGCAAGATCTGTGATCCCCAGAGTGACTTGCTGGGTATGTGAGAGGAGGGAGGTGGTGAGGGGACACAGATGTCTCCTTCTGGGGCTCAGCTTTGGTGTTGGCAGCCATGCACCTTCAGAAGGAGAGGGGATGGTGCAGGGTGTGTGTAGGGTGGCTCCCTCAGGGAAGCTTCCTAGGGACTTGGAGTGTGTGAGGGCTCTCCCTGTGGGGTTGAGGTGTATGTGTGGTGGTTCCCTCTGGGGTCAGTGTGTGTGGGGGGTTCCCTGTGGGGTTGGTGTGTGTGAGAGATTCCGTGTGTGGTCGGTGTGTGTGTGTGTGTGTGGGCTCCCTGTGGGGTCGGTGTGTGTAGGGGGCCTCCCTGTAGGGTCGGTCTGTGTGTGTGTGGGGGGGCATTCCCTACGGGGTTGGTGTGTGTGGCAGTTCCCTGTAGGGTCAATGTGTGTGTGTGGAGGGGAGCGGGGGGGGCTTGATGTGGGGTGGTGTGTGTGTGTGTGTGTGGGCTCCCTGTGGGGTCGGTATGTGTAGGGGGGCTCCTTGTGGGATAAGTGTCTGTGGGGAGGGGCTGTTCCCTGTGGGGTTGGTGTGTGTGTAAGGGGCTCCATGTGGGGTTGTGGGGGGTCACTGTGGGGTCGATGTGTGTGGGGGCTCCCTGTGGGGTCGGTGCGTGTGTGTGGGAGGCTCCATGTGGGGTGGGGTGTGTGGGGCAGGGGTCTCCCTGCGGGGCTGGGGGTGTCACTGTGGGGTTGAGGTGTGCAGAGGGGCTCCCTATGGGGTTGGTGTGTGTGGGGAGGGCGTTCCCTCTGAGGTGGGATGGGGGCTCCCTGTGGGGTGGTGTGTGTGTGGGGGGCTCCCTGTGGGGTTGGTGTGTGTAGGGAGTCTCCCTGTGGGGTGGGGTGTGGGGGGGCTCCCTGTGGGGTGGTGTGTGTATGTGGGAGGCTCCATGTGAGGTGGGGTGTGTGGGGCAGGAGTCTCCTTGCGGGGCTAGGGGGCTCCCTGTGGGGTTGGTGTGTGTGTAGGGGGTCTCCCTGTGGGGTGGAGGATGTGTGTGGGGCAGGGCTCTCCCTGTGGGGTCGATGTGTGTAGGGGGAGCTCCCTGTGGGTAGATCTGTGTTTGTGTGGTGGTGGGGCATTCTCTGTGGGGTTGGTATGTGTGGCGGTTTCCTGTGGGATTGGTGTGTGTGTGCGAGGCTCCATGCGGGGTGGTGTGTGGGAGGCAGGGGTCTCCCTGCAGGGCCGGGGGGAGTCACTGTGGGGTCGATGTGGGTGTGGGCTCCCTGTGGAGTTGGTGTGGGGGGTCTCCTTGTGAGTTTGGGGGAGTGTTGGGGGGGTTGGGGACTCCCCGTGCCAGCCTCCCACCTTGACCCCTGTCCTTGCCCAGGTGAATGGAGTAGCCCTGCAGTGTGCGGAGCACCACATGGCAGTGGAGGCACTGCGTGGCTCAGGCAGCTCCGTCTCCATGACGGTGCTTCGGGAGCGGATGGTGGAGCCCGAGAACGCCATCACGGTTACACCGCTGCGCCCCGAGGACGATTACAGCCCACGAGAGCCACGGGGTGGCCTGTGCTTTCCAGAGCGGCCTGAGGGAGCACCACCCACAGACAGATTCTCCACCTGCCTCATGCGCAATGAGAAGGGACTGGGCTTCAGCATTGCCGGGGGCAAGGGCTCCACGCCCTACAGGGCGGGTGACACGGTGAGCCAGCAGGGGGGCCTTCGGGAGAGCGCTGCCTGATGTCTCTGCAGGCTGGGTCTCTCTGAGCCCCTGGGGGAGGGGAGCTCAGCCCCCATGTCAAAGGGAAGGTGGGTGTGGGGGGAAGGGGGTCTCCCTGAGCTCCCAGGGGAAGAGTGCTCTGCCCCGTCTGTATGCAGGGCAGGTTGGTGCAGGGGTAGGGGGGTCTCCCTGAGCCCCCGGGGGAGGGGAGCTCAGCCCTCATATCTCAGGGCAGGTGGGCATGGGGGAAGGGTTGCTCAGCCCCAGATCTCTGCAGGCTGGGGGACAGGTGGCGTTTCCCTGCACTCCTATGGGGGTGTCATTAGCTCTGTGCCAGGCAGAGGAGCTCAGGCGGGCAGGGGTGGGGGTGGGGCTGGCAGTGGTAGCCAGTGACATTCAGTCCTGGCTCCCCCTCCTCTCGGCTTGTGTATTCTGAGCTTCTGCTGAGTCAGGCTTTCCTGGAGCCAGAGGCTCCACGCAGGGTTTGGGGGACTGAGGAGTCCGAGGGTGAGGTGTGGAGTGGCCAGGGTCAGAAGGGGGATGGGGAGTGAGGGAGTGGTGTGATAGAGGGGCAGGGGGCTTTGGTCCCGGTGGGAAGGGGGCTGAGGGTCTGGGACTTGGCCAGCTGCTGGGAAGGGATCTGGGTGTGGAGGCGCTCCGGTGATGAGGTGGGGGCATCTCTGACCCCCATGGCTCTATTTCAGGGGATCTTTATCTCTCGGATCGCAGAGGGTGGTGCGGCCCATCGGGACGGAACGCTGCACGTTGGAGACCGGGTCATCTCGGTGAGTGCTTGGGGCCTTGGGGTAGCCATAGCAGGGAGACGTAGTGCTGGTGAGTCTCACCAGAAGCTGTCATTTACTGTTACTGTTTCTGTAGGAGTTAGGAAAGCAGATCCCACTGTCCCTCCTCAGCCCCTCCTCCAGGGGTCTGTCTCCTTGTCACTTGACCTCTGGGCTCCTTTCCCAGCTCCTAGGGCCCAAGAGAGAGCAGCAGCTCCCGCTCATGCTGTCCCAGCCTGTCACCAGCTTTGACTGGCTCTTGGCAAGGCTGGTGCCCACCCTTACACAGTGAACGCTTGACTCACAGTACCTTGGTTAGTCCCTCCAGCAGCGCTGGCTGCACTGGGGAGTTGCGGCCCCCTGATGCTTCACTGGGTAGGTGGGGTCTGCTCCCCCGTTGGGATCTGCGAAGCTGCACTACATAGGGTGGACACGTCTTCCCCTTAGGGCCCTGTGGGTGCTGCCCAGGGGACCAGTGACTCTTGCCCGCGTTGGTGGCAGTTGTTCCCTCCAGAAAGCCAGGGGGTCAGTGTAGGTGGTAAATGGAGAGGGGAGGGTTGTCAAGCCAAGCGTGAGGCCCAGGGGGACTTGGTGTAACCCTTTTTCCTGGTCTTTGATTCGAAGCTTTGGTCCCCAGTTCCTGCTGCTGCTTGTGCCAGTGACTCAGATCCCACCTCTGCCTCTAACCTCGTACCTCTCTGCTAATCTGTGTCACTTGCGCTCCTTCCTGCCCCCTTTCCCCAAGTTCGCATGCTGCCTCTGAGCGAATGGAAGCTCCTGCATCCTGGTGCTGGTGGTGTGTTTCTAGTCCAGCTGCTGTGGTAAGAGCAAGAGTTACCACAGAGCTGGTGCGGGTAAGCACTGATACAGTCTTGTCAGTGCTGGCTTCTGTCTGCTCTATCCCTGGGCCTGGGGTCTGCGCTGTTTTCCCTTTCTCATGAAAACCCTTTGTAGCACTGAGCTGGGCCTGGCACCATTTTTCTTCATATGGGGCTTGGGTGGCCCAGCATCTCTCCCTCTGTCCCTCCTCCCCTGCTCCTCTTCTTCTAGGCCTTCCAAAATTGAGCCATGGCCTGGACAGCAGCTGATCCCAGGGAGCTGTCTAGATTAGCTAGAGCCCTGTGGGGTGTCTCTGCTTGCTGTACTGTGGGGATTGTGTAGCTGTAGCCAGGTGGCACCCAAGGCCAGATCCACATGGTACCAGTTGGCACCCCCTGCAGTGGGGTCAGAAAGACACTCGAGCTGTTTGTCAGACTGCAGTCTGTCTTCTCAGGGTGGGAAGATGAGGCCATTTCAGCATTCCTCAGTGTCAGCAGTGTGGGTAGGCTGCCCCCTCAGCCCATTCTCTGCATGGATCAGGGCTTGTAGGAAGGGTATATGGTTTCAGCGCACACATAGGCCTTGCTGTCATCAATCATTTTGGTCAGTGGTTCTCAACCGGGGTACATGTACCCCTGTGGGTATGCAGAGGTCTTCAAGGGGGTACATCAGGTCATCTAGAGATTTGCCTAGTTTTACAATAGGTTACATTAGAAGCACTAGCAATGTCAGTACTAAACTCAAATTTCAGACAATGACTTGTTTATACTGCTCTATAGACTACAATTTTGTATGTTTATGTTTGATTCTGTAAGCAAGTAGATTTTAAGTGAGGTGAAACATGAGGTATGCAAGACAAATTAGACTCCTGAAAAGGGTACAATAGTCTGGAAAGGTTGAGAGCCACTGTTCTTGGTGACATGATGGATGTGGTGTCCTTGCTTGTATAGAGAAAGTAGCCTCCTCTGCCTCAACTGGCACATTCCTGCTCGTGCGAGCCTATTGCCCATGCTTGAGTATGCACAGTAACAAGAGACTGCAGTGCTGAGCTTCAAAGTCTAGCACTTGGGATCATGGGGATGAGTGCGGTATCAGTCCATAGAGAGAGATCCTTTCCTCCTCCAGCCTGACTGCTGCTTTCCTGGTCTGGGCGTTGCACAGAGCTCTCTGCATTTTAGCAACGGCTTTTGCAGGCCATGGCCTTTCCAGCAGCTGTTTGTCTCCTGACAAGATCTGCCACTATGCCTTTTACCCTCCTGCGGTGCAGGATGGCTTTGTTGCTGCTAGGATGGCATCTCCCCATGGGAGCATCCAGTGGCCCTGTGGGCTGGGATTCCATCCCCACCTGCCAAGTGTCTGTAGACCTACGGCGTTCCTACTTCCTGACTGTTCTGTGGAGCTCTGTGAATTGGAGCCTGTGCAGAATGCCCAGAAGCCCGTGCCCCGTGATTCACCTAGATTGGTCCTGTGGGACTGTGGTGACTCTTTGAAGTGGATGTTTCTAATTCTTCCTTGAAGGTTTGATGACTTGCTGTCAGCCTCCAAAATACGAGAATCCAGGTCAAAACGCAGGACCTTGGCTAGCGAGAAGCCCCATGTTAATCTGTTTCTTACAAAGTCTTCAACTGGGCAACACCTGCCTGTCCTTACTGGGCAGGTTTTCAGTAGGTGATAGTCCTGGCATGTACAAGTGTGAGTTTGTGACCATCCCCAGGGTCTAAATGAGGCAGTTGGGCAGACCTTGGCGTGCTGCGGGCAGGAGACAGGCAGGCTGCCTGTGAGTGCTGCAAGCAGGCAGATGCCAGTACATGTGTCTGTGAGAAAGAGCAAGCATCCAATGCCCATGGTGCCAGCTGGGGGTATCAGTTCTTAGGCCTTAGCTCCCACCAGTCCTAAGGGGCCTATATTTTCCTGAGAAAAGAAATACAGCGTAGCTTCCTACTCTCATCCTTGTCCTCAAAACCTCCTCTGCACCCTTCTTCTGCGGGAGGCCTGCCCTCTGCTGGGGGGGTAGGGTGGGGGCTTTGAGCATGTGGATTGAGCGACCCAACCAAGGTCTTTTTCCAAACTTAACACCCCAAAAACATGCCTGTGGTTGGCTACTAACGCTCCAGTCCTCACCCCTGTTCTGACCAGTCTTTCTCCTTCATTGTGAATAATATCCCTCATCAATGGCTGTGTGTATTAGAAGGTAACTAGAACTCTCTTGAAGCTGGGGGGGACAGGCCAGAGGAGATGGAATGAAGGGCAGAAGGCAAATAGGAGTGGGAAGAGAGGGCAGGGACCCCAGGTCGTGGTGGGTGGTACAGGATTGGGGACACAGGGGGTAGGCAGTGGGGATGGGGCGGAACAGAGGAGGTACAGGATTGAGGATGGAGGACAGGGAGCCCAGGAGGGGAAGGTACCAGACTGGGGACATAGGGCTGGGCCTGGGGCAGAGAGGGATCCCTGGATTTTGGAGGTGGAGGGAGAGGGCAGTCAGTTGGCAGCAACAGAACTGGGGATGGAGCAGATGGTAGCGAACTAGACGGAAGTGAGAGGGCAGTGGCAGCTCTTTGCTTACACAGAGATGGAGATTGGGCTCCAGTCACTGGGAGATACAGCCTCTCTGTGGCACGGGACCATGTAGGGAGCTGCTTGCACAGAGGGCAGCTGGTAGTTTTCCCTTTCTCTGGGCATTGGGCAGCCCCGCCTGCTCTTACTGGCCCTGCTCTGTCTGGCCATGACATGGCTAGGCTGAGGCTACAGAGGAAAACTTGCTCTGTGCGTGAGCACAGCACCCTGAGCTGCAGCCTGGGTCCAGCCTGGGTCCAAGATGAAGAACAGTGCTCAGCAGACCAAGGGCAGTTCGCAAAGCCAGACCTCAGTCCAGGGAGCCTGTGCAGCTGCTGCAGGTGTGTCCGGTGCAGCTGGTGGGTCTTGGCCCCTGGTGGCCCCCAGGAGCTAGTGGCTGGGTTTATTCTCCACCTCCTACTCTCCTTCTCCCCGCCCCCAGAGCCTCTTGCTTTGTATATGTTTGAGATGGGCTCTCTCCCCATCCCTGATACTCAGTGTGATCAGAAGAGTCTTCACTGAGAGGGCTCTCATGGACTGCTCACTGTGAGGGCAGAGGGGGAGTCCCTCCCATCCATGTCTGTGGTATGGTCAGAAGGAGAACCCTGCACTTTCAGTGTTCCTCTTGATTGGGCTGGAAAATGGCTCCGGGGAGGAGGTGATGGGGTAGGTAATGGAGATGGGAGCCAGGGATGTCAGGAGGTGCCTCACCTCAGGCTTCTTTGGTACAGGCTCGTGTGGCTCAGGTGGGGTGTGACGTTTGCTCTCTGGAGTGAGTAGTGCCAGGTCTGGTGAGGGTGAGGATGAGGCTGGTTGTGGGCAGTGTCACCGGGATCCACATATCCCACTGAGGCCTGCTGGGAGGATGCTTCAGGCCCAGTCTGTGAATGGCTGGCTTTGTCTGGGAACTCCTTTCTGGTGCAGAGCTGGGGCTTAGCTGTAACATTTCCAGCCAGCCCTTTGGATCGCAGACCTTGCTTGTCCTTGGCATTACAAGTCTCTGGCTCATTTCAGAGCAGAGTTGTAACCCTTTTGGTTTCCCAGGGCCCCTTGGCAGGCTTTGCTCTGACAGATTGAAGGAAGTATGGTGTTTTTACACCTAGGAGGGCAGTACCCAGTGGTGATGAAGGGCCACCATGAACCATCCTGAGGGTGGGAAATGAGGCACCCCATGAGGACCAATTCATCTCCCACTCTGCTCGCTGTGAGAGGCAGAGGCTCCACTGCACCCACGGTGGCCTGGCATGTTTGGGCTCTGCCTTGGGGGCATAGCAGGACCAGCAGGTGCTTCAGAACTACTATGTCCACAAGAATAATAACTGAAGAAGTTTATTGCTTGAGCAATAATTTTTCTTCTGAATGTGGCAATCTCCTGCCAGGAAGCGTCTCTCCAGCCTCTTCCCGCGCTGGGATCTTCCTGGCCCTCATTCCTGTAGTGTGGCCCCTTGGACCTGGCATTTGTGATCTTGCAGGAAGCTGGGGTGGGGGAGTCTGTGCAGAGCCAGTGCAGGGTGAGGCACAGTTTCCTGGGTACTTATTAAACAGGAGCAGAGTTGTGGGGATGGCTAGCGTGTGTGATGGGACTCCCGGAAGCTGGGTCTTGGTGCTTAGCCGATGTGCTCTCCTGATACATTGCTGAGGCACTGGCTGCTACTCTGGGCTCTGCCATGTAAGGTGGTGGGAGGGGGCATTGATGGGCAGCTAGATGGCTGGCTAGAAGAAGGGTTATGGCCAAGTGGGATATCGGCAGCTACTCAGGGCTCCGCCATCTAGGGAGAGGTAGTGTTGGTGAGGCATATGGTGGTTTGGCTCAGGACAATGGGGGACAGGGTGCTGGGATCCCATGTGATGCTCAGCAGGTGCCTGGCAGGGCAGGGTGTACTGGGGTGATGTGCTGACACTGGGTTTGCGGGTTGTTCTAGATCAATGGGGTAGACATGACAGAAGCCAGGCATGATCAGGCAGTAGCGCTGCTTACCGCATCCTCCCCCACCATCGCGCTGCTGGTAGAGAGAGAGGGTGCACAGCAGCTCAGCGAGGGAGACTCACCAGTGGTGCAGCGAGTGCGCACGCACTCCCCACCACCACCTCCCAGCCATGGGGAGAGCCCGCCTGAGGAGACGCCTCTGCTGCAAAGGAACCATCTGCCCAAAGGCCTGGAGGACCAGTACCCCATTGAGGTAAGGGATTTGGGGCTTTGTTTGGCCTGGTGCTCTGTTAATTGGACAGGACTGGGGTTCCGAGCTGTTCCTCAAAGGACTGGCCACCATGTTGTTGGGCTGTTGGGAAGTGGCTGGGTCTCCCATGTGTTGCTGGAGCCTCCTTGATGCTCATTCTCAGGCAAGGTCTCTGTGTCTGGGGGGAGTTTTCCAGGCACAGTCACTGCTTGGTACTCCTTGCCCTCTCCCTGGCTGTATGCTCTTTGCTCCCTGCAGGAGATCTGTCTGGTCAAAGCTGGGGGGCCCCTGGGGCTCAGCATTGTTGGAGGCAGTGACCATTCAAGCCACCCATTTGGGATTCATGAACCAGGTGTCTTTATCTCAAAGGTAGGGACCCATGTGGGCAGCCCAGTCTGGGCATGTCTGAGGGAATGTGTCCATTGGGGATGGAGTCTCTGGAACAAGGAGACTGGAGGATGGAAATGCCTCAAGGAAGCTTGGGGGTGGGGGAGAAGGCAGGGGATGGAACCGTCTTGTTTTGAGGCATGAGGGTTTGGGAGGAGTCTGTGGGGAGGGGTTTGCCAGCTATGGGGGGCAGTGGGAGGAGCCCGTGGGGAGGGTGTCACAGGGTGTTTGGCAGCTATGGGGGGCAGTGGGAGGAGTCTGTGGGGAGAGTGTCACAGGGTGTTTGGCAGCTATGGGGGGGCAGTGGGAGGAGTCTGTGGGGAGGGTGTCACAGGGTGTTTGGCAGCTCAGGGGGCAGGGGCAGGAATCCATTGAGGTTTCCTAGGGAAGCTCTGCCATTCATCTCCCCGCTGGGTAGGGTCTGCTCAGGGTGTGTATGGCTACATCAGCAGCTCTGCTAGGAGGTGGATATCTGCTCCCATCAGAGTCCCTTTCCAGCCTTAACACCAGAGGCTCTCTGCAGGTCATTCCCCTTGGGCTGGCATCCAGCAGTGGCTTGCGAGTAGGGGACAGGATCCTGGAGGTCAATACTATTGACCTGCGCCATGCTACCCACCAGGAGGCTGTGAATGCCCTGCTGTCCAGTACACAGGAGCTGAGCATGTTGGTGCGACGAGATCCTCCGCCATCTGGCATGCAGGTAAATTCTGAGAGGGGAGAGGAGCCCAAGTGGGAGCAGCAGCCCTGGTCTGGGCACAGCCTGACAACTCTACTGACAAAAGTGAATGTAGGAAAATTCACAGACACTGCCCTTGGAACTCCCCATTAGGAAATGCAGTAGGTGGAGGTGGGTAAACCGGAGCAGGAGAAGAGCTCCCTTGTATTCATAGAATATTAGGGTTGGAATGGACCTCAAGATATCATCTAGTCCAACCCCCTGCTCAAAGCAGGACCAATCCCCAAATGGCCCCTCAAGAATTGAGCTCACAACCCTGGGTTTAGCAAGCCAATGCTCAAACCACTGAGCTATCCCTCCCCCTGCCCAGATCTTTATTAGTATTAAATGGCCCTGCTCCTGGGGGGAGACAGTTTGAGTGGGGCTGTGCCCTTGCTCCCCAGGGGGCTGTGTCCTCGGGCAGGCAGTCTCTGCTCCATCTGAGCCTAGATGGAAGGCTGGATGAGAGGTGCAGCTCCACAGCTGGATGAAGTTTCCCCCCTCTCTCCTGGTGGCAGGAGCGATCTCAGATGAGGAGGCGGGTACCCAGCCTGGGACTGGCAAGAATTCATCGTTACACCCAACAGTCACTATGGCTGGAGGCTGGATGGGGTTCTGCCCCCTTAGACCCAGAACTGGGAGAGGAGAACCACAACAAACCCATCAGGCCAAAGAAGGTGGAAACCACAGAGCTGGCCCTTTCCTGGCTATTCGGTGCATGGTCTGCTACCAGCACCAACAGTCCCCCCGCACCTCCAGTCAGAGTCTGTCAGCCACATTTTCAGCCCAAACTAAATCAAATTGGAGACAGGGACTTTTTTGTGCCCACAGGAAATCTGCATTGAGAAGGCTCCTGGAGAAAAGCTGGGCATCAGCATTCGGGGGGGAGCGAAAGGCCATGCTGGGAACCCCTTTGACCCCACCGATGAGGGGATCTTCATCTCCAAGGTAACAGACTCAGGGTGCCCTGCACAGAGCAGGGGCTATTAGGCAGGAAGTAGAAAGGAGTTCCTGTGGGAAATCAGACCTCCTCCCAGTTTCCATGTGGTCTCTCTGTTTGATTCCACTTCTCCCCATGTAAACATGCATGCACGTTCCTTCCTGCTAGAACCCACACAGTGTGCTTAAGTTCCCCGCAAACCCCAGCTCCCATGGAATGTCTGTGTGCTCATTCGCTTTATTACCAGTCGCTCTCCCTGCTCTGAGGGATGGCATGTGAGTGCTCTCCCCCGGCCCCCCGAGGAATTGTGCAAGCATTTTCCTGCTCCCCCCGTGAGGAATGGCATGTGAGTCGTCTTCTTTTCACACGCTTCCCCCACTGTACCAAGGAGTTATGGGTGACTGCTCCCTACCCCCTGCGCGCTGAGGAGTTGTGGGCGAGCGCTCTCCTCGGCATCATGGGCAGGCACTCCCCCTATGCCTGCCGTTGTGCTGTCATGCATGAGCCCCTCCCCTCACCATGCTGAGGAGTCACGTGTGTATGTGCTGTCAGAGAAATCACGTGTGATCCCTCTCCCTGCCTACTCCCTGCCCCAGGAATGGCATACAATCACTCCCCTTTCCCACTCTCCCCAAGGAATTGCGTAAGTGCTCTCCTTTCCCAAGCCCAACATATCTCTTGTGCTTATTCTCCTTCCCTTCCCTCCTGCATAAACACAAGGGCACCTCCTTTCCCTACTGCCTGCATGTAGTGTCCTCTCTTCCACTCCCTTCCCTCCCACGACTCCCTGTGCATTCTTCTTGTCCCCCTCCCCATTCTCAGCCCTCTTGTCCCTTCCAGGTGAGCTCCTCTGGGGCTGCTGCCAGGGATGGTCGGCTGAAGGTGGGGCTGCGGATCCTGGAGGTGAATCACCAGAGTCTGCTGGGAATGACGCACACAGAGGCAGTGCAGATCCTACGCAGTGTGGGTGACAAGCTCCTTGTGCTTGTGTGTGATGGCTTTGACCCCAAGGCCGCAGCTGCCATTGAGGTGAGAGCCTGGGGGAGGGGGCGGGGGCGGGGTAAGGCCAGTGCCAGGAGGAGCCCTGTGGCGGACAGGTTCCTCCATAAAAACACTGTCTTCATGTATGTATGGAGTGACTCTCACAACTGCCACAAAGTGACACCCCACCCCAGGCCGACACCTACGGTGCAGGGAGTCCTTATGTTGGCACCCCCAGAGGGCAGAGATAAGGTGTCTGGGGTGCTGTGTGGGGAATATTGCCTGAAGTGAGCAACAAAAATGATTAGGGGGCTGGAACACATGACTTATGAGGAGAGGCTGAGGGAACTGGGATCGTTTAGTCTGCAGAAGAGAAGAGTGAGGGGGGATTTGATAGCAGCCTTCAACTACCTGAAAGGGGGGTTCCAAAGAGGATGGAGCTCGGCTGTTCTCAGTTGTAGCAGATGACAGAACAAGGAGCAATGGTCTCAAGTTGCAGTGCGGGAGGTTTAGGTTAGATATTAGGAAACACTTTCACTAGGAGGGTGGTGAAGCACTGGAATGGGTTGCCTAGGAAGGTGGTGGAATCTCCTTAGAGGTTTTTTAGGTCAGGCTTGACAAAGCCCTGGCTGGGATGATTTAGTTGGGGATTGGTCCTGCTTTGAGCAGGGGGTTGCACTAGATTACCTCCTAAGGTCCCTTCCACCCCTGATATTCTATAATTCTGTGATTCTTGTGTTTCTACACTTTAACGTCAAATTTTTGAAATACCACCTTCCAGAAAGGCACAGAGAGCAGAAAGCCCTGCTATGCAGCAGCAACCCTTAACCCATCTTAACTCATTTCTCATGAGTAGTGTGGCACAGGCAGGGCTAGAGAGGGATTTGAAGTAGGACAGAGTAGAGACCTTACACACCAGTTTGGGGAAGGTGTTCTGTGTCTACAGGGCAGCATGAATGAAGGTCCAGATCTGTGAGAGAAGCTGACAACAGTCAGTGGGGGCTGCATTGCTGGTGAAGTTGAGGAGTCAGGGACAATATGATTCAAGACAAGAGTAGATAAGTATGGAAGGACAGTGGTGAAGGTGATATATGGGAGCCAGGGGAGGATTCATTAAGGGGGTGAGATGGTCGGAGCAACAGCCAAAGAAGATGATCTTAGCAGCCAAGTTTTGTAAGGACCAGAGAGGGGTGGTGGATGTGAAGGAGGCTGCAGTGATGAAGATGGGAGTATTAGCTTCATGGACAGGAAGAGAAGGTTGGATCTCAGAGATTTTTGGTGGACAAAAGGGAAAGATTTGATCTTGGCCCGACCATGGGGAGCTAGAGGAGAGATGGCAGAACCAAAGCTACCCCCACTTTGGAGACCTGAGTATCAAGAAGGCTCGTGGCACTGTGCACAGTGACAGTGAAGGTGTGGAGAAGGAAGGACTGGGAGGGAAGATCAGGAGCTCCTGTTGGGCCATGTTGAGATATCCAGGAGGAGATATGAGACCGGCTGAAAGCAGATGGAGGGAGACTAGTGGAGAGGCAGATTTATGAATCATCACTTCTCACCTAATCTTGGAGTCAGAACAGTTGTAATAACCTGCACTGGTCTCCACAGATGGGATCGTTCCTCCCAAGTGACTGAGTGACACAGGCAATGGGCAATGGGCCAAGAGTGAAAAAGAGGCATGAATTGATTGGGATGGAGAAGAGGGGAGAGCTGCACTGACAATACCATGGCAATGGCATACTGAGCAGACAGGGACACAAAGACACCAGCACTGCACCAGGAGGCTAGATCATTGCCCTGCTTGCAATCAGTTTGGGTCTGGTATATCGGGGAAGGTGAACTTGGTGTCGAAGTGGCTCAGCAAAGCTAGGGATAGCACCAGGGAAGCGGTGCCTCACAGCCTCCTCTGGATCTTTGGAGTCTCAAATCCTCCATGTGTTTGTCAAACAGTAAGAGACAAAGGCTTTTGGCCAGGCAGCACCATTCGGAATCAGCAATAAGAACTGTCCCAGACGTGTTCTCAGAGCTGCTGTTGGTCTGTCTCCGAGACTATGCCTGGCAGGACAATGGAGAAGATGGAGAACAAAGCATGCTAACAATGGCTGCCATGACTGGCCACAGGGTCTGTGAGTGTTTGACCCAATCCTGATGCAGACTATACTCCAAGGAATGGTGCCTAAGTCAGAGATCTTCTGACATATGTGCCAGTAGCCACCCAAACCTCAGCCTGTTGGAACTGAGGTTCCTAGAATCCTGTCACTGACATGCTTCTGCTTTCCAGGAAGAAATCAATCAGTTCCACATGTCCTGCACGCACATTCAGCAGTTACTACAAAACAGCTTATCCGTGGGCCTTGGAAAAAGCACATTTCTCTCTCTCCAGGCATTGTGATCGGCTCCATTGCCGTAGTAGATCTGCATCTCCCACATCTGTCCTGATATCATTAGAGATGGAGAGCTGAGACATGAACAAGGGGGAGCGACTTGCCCAAGCTCATGCAGAGTGTGGCAGACCTGGAGATTGAACCCAGGGTTTCTGCTTCCCAGCACCAGGTCTTATCCATTAGGCCATCCTTCCTTGTGGCTACTATAAGTGTGATTAGCTGCAAAAGGCCTCAACCATAAGAACATAAGAACGGCCATACCAGGTTAGACCAAAGGTCCATCTAGCCCAGTATCTGTCTACTGACAGTGGCCAATGCCAGGTGCCCCAGAGGGAGTGAGCCTAACAGGCAATGATCAAGTGATCTCTCTCCTGCCATCCATCTCCATCCTCTGATGAACAGAGGCTAGGGACACCATTCTTTACCCTTCCTGGCTAATAGCCATTTATGGACTTAACCACCATGAATTTATCCAGTTCCCTTTTAAACATTGTTATAGTCCCAGCCTTCACAACCTCCTCAGGTAAGGAGTTCCACAAGTTGACTGTGTGCTGTGTGAAGAACTTCCTTTTACTTGTTTTAAACTTGCTACCTATTAATTTCATTTGGTGACCCCTAGTTCTTGCATTATGGGAATAAGTAAATAACTTTTCCTTATCCACTTTCTCCACACCACTCATGATTTGATGTACCTCTATCATGTCCCCCCTTAGTCTCCTCTTTTCCAAGCTGAAGAGGCCTAGTCTCTTTAATCCTTCCTCATATGGGACCCTCTCCAAAGCCCTAATCATTTTAGTTGTCCTTTTCTGAACCTTTTCTAGTGCTAGAATATCTTTTTTGAGATGAGGAGACCACATCTATACACAGTATTCGAGATGTGGGCGTACTATGGATTTATATAAGGGCAATAATATATTCTCAGTCTTATTCTCTATCCCCATTTTAATGATTCCTAACATCTTGTTTGCTTTTTTGACCGCCTCTGTGCACTGCGTGGACATCTTCAGAGAACTATCCACGATGACGCCAAGATCCTTTTCCTGACTCATTGTAGCTAAATTAGCCCCCATCATATTGTATGTATAGTTGGGGGTATGTTTTCCAATGTGCATTACTTTACATTTATCCACATTAAATTTCATTTGCTATTTTGTTGCCCAATCACTTAGTTTTGTGATATCTTTTTGAAGTTCTTCACAATCTGCTTTGGTCTTAACTATCTTGAGTATTTTAGTATCATCTGCAAACTTTGCCACCTCACTATTTACCCCTTTCTCCAGATCATTTATGAATAAATTGAATTGGATTGGTCCTAGAACTGACCCTTGGGGAACGCCACTAGTTACCCCTCTCCATTATGAGAATTTACCATTAATTCCTACCCTTTGTTCCCTGTCTTTTAGCCAGTTCTCAATTCATGAAAGGACCTTCCCTTTTATCCCATGATAGCTTAATTTACATAAGAGCCTTTGGTGAGGGACCTTATCAAAGGCTTTCTGGAAATCTAAGTATACTATGTCCACTGGATCCCCCTTGTCCACGTGTTTGTTGACCCCTTCAAAGAACTCTAATAGATTAGTAAGACACAATTTCCCTTAACAGAAACCATGTTGACTATTGCTCAACAGTTTGTTTTTCTATGTGTCTGACAATTTTATTCTTAACTATTGTTTTGACTAATTTGCCCGGTACCAATGTTAGACTTACCAGTCTGTAATTGCCGGAATCACCTCTAGAGCCCTTTTTAAATATTGGCGTTACATTAGCTAACTTCCAGTCATTGGGTACCGAAGCCAATTTAAAGAACAGGTTACAAACCTTAGTTAATTGTTCCACAACTTCATATTTGAGTTCTTTCAGAACTCTTGGGTGAATGCCATCTGGTCCCGGTGACTTGTTAATGTTGAGTTTATCAATTAATTCCAAAACCTCCTCTAGTGACACTTCAGTCTGTGACAGTTCCTCCGATTTGTCACCTACAAAAGCCAGTTCAGGTTTGGGAATCTCCCTAACATCCTCAGCCGTGAAGACTGAAGCAAAGAATCCATTTAGTTTCTCCACAATGACTTTATTGTCTTTAAGCACTCTTTTTGTATTTCGATTGTCAAGGGGCCCTACTGGTTGTTTAGCAGGCTTCCTGCTTCTGATGTACTTAAAAAACATTTTGTTATTACCTTTGGAGTTTTTGACTAGCTGTTCTTCAAACTCCTCTTTGGCTTTTCTTATTACACTCTTGCACTTAAGCTGGCAGTGTTTGTGCTCCTTTCTATTTGCCTCACTAGAATTTGACTTCCACTTTTTAAAGGAAGTCTTTTTATCTCTCACTGCTTCTTTTACATGGTTGTTAAGCCACGGTGGCTCTTTTTTAGTTCTTTTACTGTGTTTCTTAATTTGGGGTATACATTGAAGTTGGATCTCTATTATGGTGTCTTTAAAAAGGGCCCATGCAACTTGCAGGGATTTCACTTTAGTCACTGTTCCTTTTAACTTTTGTTTAACTAACCCCCTCATTTTTGTATAGTTCCCCCTTTTGAAATTAAATGCCACAGTGTTGGGCTGTTGAGGTGTTCTTCCCACCACAGGGATGTTGAATGTTATTTTATTATGGTCACTATTTCCAAGTGGTCCTGCTATAGTTAGCTCTTGGACCAGCTCCTGCGCTCCACTCAGGATTAAATCTAGAGTTGCCTCTCCCCTTATGGGGAGTAATTGCTAGCCACTGACACATGATGAGATTCTGAGGATAGCATCATTGATAAAGCCCCCTTTCCGCCATGTGATCACTCCCTGGAGCCTGAACTGTGTTCCCCAGGCACAGACAAGAGCTATGTTCCAGCTGCTAAAGTGAGCATTGCTGTATTTTTTCATGGTCAGGGTCTGAGGCTGGAAAAAGGAGTTTTACCCACAGAGCCTCAGAACTGCACTGTCCATTGGGATGAGGTGGTCCTCAGAACCAACCCTTTCTTAAGGTAACCCTCTCTGATAGAGCACAAGAGTGGCGTCTTCTTCAAGTAATGCAGCTGTGCATTCCACTTAGGTGTGGGCACACCCAGTGCACCACAGCCAGAGAGTTTTGCTCTCTAGGACACCTCATGGCCATGTCCCCTCCCCTGACTATATGAGGTGGTGCCATCCCTACGCCCCTCAGTTCTTTCTTACCACACTTGCCTTCTCTCTGCAGAGCCTACAGAGTCATATTGTCTTTGCCCATCAGCCCTGGAAAAGGATCTGGCTCTGGCTCAAGTTGATGGCCTTGTCTTTGTTTCCAAATGA
Source organism: Aldabrachelys gigantea (assembly GCA_026122505.1). Classification (NCBI taxonomy): domain Eukaryota; kingdom Metazoa; phylum Chordata; order Testudines; family Testudinidae; genus Aldabrachelys; species Aldabrachelys gigantea. The sequence goes on from CM047480.1 coordinate 299,653,717, forward strand.
TTTCCATGCTGCCGGGCTTTTCCTCCCCTTCAGTACCAGGGGGTTTCAAAGTGTACTAAGTTCTTTTGTAATGCTTTGCTGCTTCCCTAGGTATCCAAGAGGAGTTCTTGCAGGAAACCCACAAATTAGAGGATATCCTGCAGCTGTCTGCCCCTGGGAGAGTCACCCTCCCTATTAATGATGCGCTCCTGGGACCAGATAAAGCCCTCCAAAGCATACTGGCTTCAGTACCACCTATGGCTAAGTGCATGGAAAAGCGCTACTTCCTTCCTGTGCGGGGATTTGAGGGTTTTTACTGCCATTCAGCCCCAAATTCTCTGGTTGTAACCATGGTGAACAGAGCCCAGCAGGGCTGGGTTAAGTCCATCCCGAAGGATAGAGACTCTAAATGATTGGACATCCTGGGCAGGAAGATTTATACCTCATCTGTCTTACAGATGCTAAATGCTAATTAGCAAGACTTGCTGTCCAAGTATGATTTTATGAACTGGACATCTGTGTCGAAATTCACAGACCACCTGCCTGAGGCCTTGCGAGAGTAATTTCGGGCATTTGTCACCAAAGGATACTTGGTGGTTAAGACATCCTTGCAGTCCATCCTAAACGTTGTGGATCCCGTGGCCAGGGTGATGGCCTACACGGTCACCATGAGTAGGGCTTCCTGGCTGCAGAATTCAGGCATGCCCCCACTCTCCAGCAAGCCAGTGAGGATTTGCCCTTCAGCCCAGTGCTGTTCTCAGACAAGACAGTTGAGATGCTGCACTCCTTCAAGGACTCCAGGGCTATCCTGCAGTCCTTGGAGTGTATACGCCAGCGGTGCAGCTGCGCCGCTGTGATATTCAAGAGCAACACCAGCAGCAGGATTGTCCACAGCACCTGTTTGGCCAGCTCTCCCCTCTTCCGAGACAAGGGGCTACCCTAGAAGGGGGAAGAGATCCCACAGGATGAAGCAGTTGGGCTTGGGGTTTGGCCAGTCCTCATGCCCTCCCCTGGTGCCCTCCAATCGCCCATTTTGACTCCTTGGTCCAGAGAACCGTTCCAATCGTTGCTCTTCTCTCCTTATTCCCCTTCTTTGGGGAGAGGCTGGCTGCTTTCACAATGCTTGAGGCTCGATCACCACCACCAACTGATTCCTAAGCACCACCAGATCAGGCTATGACATCCTGTTTCTCTCCACAGCTCCTCCCCACCCTCCTTCCCTGTCTCTCTTCAGGGACTCCTCTCATGAGATACTGCCGCTTGAGCAAGTCTGCTCTCTGCTAGTTTTGGGAACGGCGGAGAAGCTTCCGCCAGAACACCAGGGTCATGGCTTCTACTTCCAGTACTTTCTGGTGCCCAAGCCATAGGAAGGGTAAGACTCATGCTCAGCCTTCGTGGCCTCAGCAAATATATCGGGTCATGAGATTCTGAGTGGTCACTCTATCAGCTGTCCTTGCTGCATTGTCTCAGAGTGACTGGTTTTCTGCTCTGGCCATTCAGGATGCCTACCTTCACTACAGACAGTTCCTTCAGTTTGTCGCGGCGGAGCGCCATTTTCAGTACAAAGTGCTCCCATTCAGCCTTTCTTCTGCCCCCTGGGTTTTTACCAAATGCATGGTTGTTGTCATGGCATATCTCAGGAAGAAAGGAATTCACACAGTCCTGCATATGGATGACTGGTTACTGAAGGGCAGATCCAGAGTGGAACTTCTTGCTCATGTTGGCCTCACACTGCACTTGCTTTACTGTCTTGGTCTCATGCTAAACACCGGAAAGTCAATGTTGGCTCCCACTCAGAAAATTGAGTTCACTGGGGCCTGTAGTAGTGTCACAGTCGTCCCTACCCCCTCTGGTTTGGAGGGAGGCCACACTGCCTCACTACATTGCTTGGATCACAGCCTCGTGTCAGGAGAATTAGCAGAATAGGCATTAGTGTCTTGTCTTTCATAACAGAGTGGAACCCCAAACAGTCAATAGGCCCTCAGGCAGTCTATTAGCTCTACCCTCAGGCAGGGCTGAGCTAATGAGCAGTCTTTAGGCTCAGGCCTGTAATCGGGCAACACAATAAAGCAGTCTAGGGGCTCCAACCCTTTGGCAGGCTGTCGTCCTGGATCTGGCAGGCGACAGACAAATGCAGGCAGGGGTGGGGTGTCAGGCATTGGGGGACGCAGGCCCACCAGATTCCACTACGTCCCAGTCCAGGGCCCTAACAATGGCGAGATGTCTCGCCTCTGGATCAGCAGGGAACCTGCTGCAACATGCTGACTGGCTGTTAAACCACAATACCACCCAACTGAAGTCTGGTTTCCCTGGGCTACTTCCCACCTTAGTCGTCTGTTTTCCAAGTTGAAAAGTCCCAATCTTAATCTCTCCTCGTATGACAACTGTTTCATACCCCTAATCATTTTTGTTGCCTAATCATTTTTGTTGCCTTTTCTGAACCTTTTCCAATTCCAATAAACCTTTTTTGAGATGGGGCGACCACATCTGCACACAGTATTCAAGATGGGGCATACCATGGATTTATATAGAGGCAATATAATATTTTCTGTCTTATTATGTGTCCCTTTCTTAATGATTCCCAATATTCTGTTTGCTTTTTTGACTGCCACTGTACATTGAGTGGATGTTTTCAGAGAACTATCCATGATGACTCCAAGATCTCTTTCTTGAGTGGTAACAGTTAATTTAGACCCATCGTTTTGTATGTAGACTTGGGATTATGTTTTCCAATATGCATTACTTTGCATTTATTAGCACTGAATTTCATCTGCCATTTTGTTGCCCAGTCACCAAGGTTTGAGAGATCCTTTTGTAGCTCTTCACAATCTGCCTGAGACTTAACTGTCTCAAGTAGTTTTGTATCACCTGCAAATTTTGCGACCTCGCTGTTTACCCCCTTTTCCAGATCATTTTTGAATATGTTGAATAGGACTGGGCCCAGTACAGACCACTGGGGGACACCACTGTATACCTCTCTCCATTCTGAAAACTGACCATTTATTCCTACCATTTGTCTCCTATCTTTTAACCAGTTATCAATCCATGAGAGGACCTTCCCTCTTATCCCATGACAGCTTACTTTGCTTTAGAGCCTTTGGTCAGGGACCTTGTCAAAGTCTTTCTGAAAATCTAAGTACACTATATCCACTAGATCCATCTTGTCCACATGCTTATTAACCCCCTTAAACAATTCTAGTAGGTTGGTGAGGCATGATTTCCCTTTACAAAAAACTATGGTGACTCTTCCCCAACAAATTATGTTCATCTATGTGTCTGACAATTTTGTTCTTTACTGTAATTTCAACCAGTTTGCCCAGTACTGAACTCAGGTTTACTGGCCTGTAATTGCCAGGATCACCTCTGGAGCCCTTTCTGAAAATTGACATTACATTAGCTATCCTCCAGTCATTTGGTACAGAAGCTGATTTAAATGATAGGTTACAGACTACAGTTAGTATTTCCGCAATTTCACATTTGAGTTCCTTCAGAACTTTTGAGTGAATCCCATCTGGTTCTGGTGACTACCTGGCTTTCATCCCCCTGTTCAGGGAAGATCAGTCTTTTCCAATGCCATGATAACAAGATTCTTAAAAGGGCTCCTTTGTCTACATCTTCTGATCCGAGAGTCAGTTCCTGTGTGAGACTTTAACACGGACGGAGCAGCTTTGATGGGACCTCTGTTCAAGTCCATATTTTGTCCCTTTCCACATGTGTGTCAAAAATTGCATTCCTGGTACAGATAACAGCCACAAGAAGAGTCTGTGAGTTGCAGGCTCTAAATGTGAACCCATCTGGAGTTCCCCAGCAGTAAATACACGGTTCTCCAGAGACAAAGTGACTTTATGACCACACCCAAAATTATTGTTTAAAGTGGTTTCTCAGTTTCATTTGAACCAGGCGGTATATTTACTGGTGTTCTCCCCTGAACCACATCCATCTCTGGAGGAGCGGTGTCTCCATCTATTAGATGTCAGGCCACATCTAGCCTTCTATCTGAACAGGACTAAACTGTTTTGTGCTTCACTTTGCCTGTTTGTGTCGTATGGCAAATCACATGAAAGGTCAGGCAGTCTCTTCACAATCTCTAAACGGAAGACATCCTGCATCAAGATGACATATGAAGTAGCTTTGGCTACGCCTCCTCAGTGGGTGTGAGCTCATTCTACAAGAACACAAGCAATGTCCATAGCTTTCCTCAGTGACATTTCCATGTTGGATATTTGCAGGGCTGCTATGTGGTCATCCATACCTACATTCTTGAACCATTATGCCATCACTGCATCATCCAGTGCAGATGCAAGCTTTGATAGGATGGTCCTGTGATTCTTGCTTACATAGACTCCGAGCTCCACAGGGTGTACTGCTTGTGCGTCACCTAAATGTAATACACTGCTGCATCTACTGAAAGAAGAAGAAACGGTTACTTCATGTAACTGTGGTTCTTCATGATGTGTTGCAGATGTGAATTACTGAATGGCTCTTGCTCCCCCAAGCCTGACTTTGTCTGGTACACACCACCCCAACACAGACTGCTGGGCATGCAGGGCCTAGACAGACATCGCCACTGCAGACGCACTCAGAGGTCTTAGGCATCCAGTGCCAGACGGGCTGCAAATCACACTGCTAGAGAGTTTAGGAGAACTCCCCTTCCCCTGCCCAACGTCAACAGGTGGAACATTCCAGTGCTGCCAGCTGAGTGGTACGGCCCAACTGCTGGTACAGCAGTGTTGCTGCTCCCCTGTCACTCAGTTCCTTTGTCACTGCTGACAGCTGAGGAGCTGTCTCTGGATCCCCCCATCCCTCCGCCATGAGGGGCCAGGGACGGTCAGAGCCGCTCCCCCTGCCCTATGATGCTCGAGGGACAGTCAGAGCCCCTCTCCCCTGCCACGAGGGGTCAGGACTAATCAGAGCCTCCTCCCCCTGCTTAACGAAGGGCCAGGGCCAGTCAGAGCTCCCTCCTCTCACCCCATGAGAGGCCAGGGTCAGTCAGAGCCTCCAACCACTGCCATGAGGGCCAAGGGTAATACCAAAGAGTCTCACCTGCTTCAGGTGATACACTCATTCCCAACAGATCTGAAACATAATACTTCACATCACAAGTAGTCAGTTATGTTTTGTCAAGGTCCAAATGTCTTGGTCAAGGTATAGTCAAGGTCCAGACTCCAGAGGAAATTTTAAAAAACCAGTATTGATAACAATAAGTAAATAAAAAGATTTCAGGGTCCATTCCAAAGCAGCTGGCAGTCCAGATTTGGCCCGTGGTCTGCCTATTGACTACCCCAGCTCTACATGTTACATAGCCCTAAAATTGTTTCCCATACAAAGATATCACAATAACCATGACAATCAACTACTTCTTAGCTTTTGGTGGAGGCCACACGTGACCCTTCTCTGTGAAATCTTGAGAAGATGGTAGGCTATGGGTGACATACCTGTTTGGGCCTGGCTGTGTCAGGCCTCCCATCTGAGATCCTCCTTCCTTGTGAAGTGCCAGGGTTGCTCAGAATCCCTCTGCTTCCCCAGCCCCCCAAATTGTGTGAGGGTACCTGGGCAAGTCAGAACACTTTCTCAAAATGTACCTGTTTGACACCTGGGGTTGTGATGTTTGTCTCCATATTCTGAGTGCCCTTGTGCACATGGGTGAGATGGTCTCTGTGGTCTGGGTACCCTAGGGGATGGGAAGGGTCTGAAGAGATACATGACTGTAGTCTGTGGGGCGAGATCTTCTCTGTGCTCTGAGTACCCAGGGGACAGGTGGGGTCTCTGTGGTCTAAGGCACTGGCTTTCCTGACATGTGATGTTATCTTCTTTTTTGCAGATGTCCCCAGGAATCATTGCCAACCCCTTTGCAGCTGGCATTGGCCGCAAGAACAGCCTGGAGAGCATCTCATCCATTGACCGTGACTTGACCCCAGAGGAGCTGGAGATTCTACAAAAGGTGGGTGCTATAACTATCTTCAGGAGAATGGGATGGGGCAGAATGGTCTCTGAAGCTCTGTAGTGTTTTGCTTTGGCCTATGGAGCCTGCGCCATGGTGGATGGGTCCCCTGGTAGAAGATTTCACTCTTCCCCATAGCTCCTGTGCACCTGCTGTTTCCATGGGGTTGGAAAAGTGGTAATGCTTCTCCCAAAAGTGCTCAGGGATGTGACTCTCATATCTTCTCCTATGGGGGTGATGGTGCTGCCCCTAGGGCAGGGGTCATTTGAGGATCTGGCCCTCTGATCTTCCCCTTTGTTCCCAGGAGATGGAGATGGTGAGGGAGGCGACTCAGTGGGAGAGAGAAGAAATGGAGAAAGTGGTGAGAGCATTTTCACACTGACATTCTGACCTTGACAATGTGTTGGCCAAGGTGATGAGTTCTGAGGGAAATGCTGCAGAATTGCCCTAAGCAGAGCACTACTTCCCACAGGAAGCTCTGGGTCCTCTCCTCACCTTACGTGTATCAACTCTCTCAGATCACCAATATCCCCATCTCTCCAGCCCCTCTATTTTTGTCTTCCCATACCTCTTTTCCCTTACTTCATTGGGACTATTCCAGCATCTATAACATCGTTTCATGCTGCACTTCACTGTACTTGTGCCTCAGTCACAAGATAGGTCCCCGCTGTAGGAGCAGAAGCCTTTGTTCTTTGGATTAGATGGGAGCCCCAAGATGATCAGTTCTCTCCAAACAGCACCATTAACTGCGCACCGCTGGTAAAGTCAAAGGTGGGAACACACAATTCAGATCTGCCCCTATTTTAAGGAGACACAACTGCAAGTCCTGGTTCAAAATGCTACATCTAAATTCAAACAGTCCTTTACCTATTTAAGAGCAAAGTAATGCACACTGAAAACAATAATCCCAACTATACATACAAAATGATGGCGTCTAAATGAGCTGTTATTGCTCAAGAAAGAGATCTTGGAGTCATTGTGGATAGATCTCTGAAAACATCTGCTCAGTGTGCAGCAGCAGTCAGAAACAATTAGGAAAGGGATAGGTAATAAGACAGAAAATGCCATGATGCCACTATATAAATCCATGGTATGCTCACACCTCAAATACTGTATACAGTTCTGGTCACCCCACATAAAAAAAGATACATTAGAATTGAAAAAAGTTACAGAGAAGGGCAACAAAAATGATTAGTAAGGCTGTATTTATGTCATGGAGGTTACGGAATCCATGACTTGCAGAGAACTCCGTAACATTTTCTGTTTTGGCCCCTGGGGCTGCAGGACTGGAGATGGCAGCCAGAGGGACCCCAGCAAGGTTCAAGATTCCAGCGACGGGCAAGGGCCTCCTCAGGGTCCTCCTGCAGGGTTCCAGCAACAGGCGACAGCCTCCTCAGAGTTCCTGTGTGCGCAGGGGGAGGGGAACCCCACAGCTCCCAGCCACCATGGTGGCAGGAGAAACCATGGAGCCACAGCAGCAGCAAAAGTCACAGACAGCTCATGGCATCCATGAATTTTTGTTTGTTGCCTGTGACCTGTCTGTGACTTTTATTAAAAATAACCATGACAAAATCTTAGCCTTAATGATTAGGGAGATGGATCAGCTTCCATATGAGGAGCAATTAAAAAGACTGGGACTGTTCATCTGAGAAGAGAGATGAGTAAGGAGGGGATATGATGGAGGTCTATAAAATCATGAATGGAGTGGAGAAAGTGAATAAGGAAGTGTTAATTACACCTTCTCACAACACAAGAACCAAGGCATCAGGATCCCACCACAGGCAATCAGGACCAATATTCGAAACGGGGGCAAACCTGAGGCAGGGAGTAGTGTAGGAGTGTGTAGTCAGGTTCCAGGCCAGGATCGATACGAAGGATCTGATTTCAGTGTCCAAGTCAGAAGGCAAAGTCCAAATCAAGCTGCGGCTGAAACCAGGAGTTCAGGAGCAAGGAATGATTATGACAGCTACAGTAATCCCAGACTGATGCCTGAACACTTTTTGGAACTTTTTGACCCATCAATTGCTTTGAAGATTTGGACCAAAATCCTAAACTGTTAAGGGAATCAGATTATGAGGGTCTGAACAACAGACTTTTGAATTTGATTTCAGGAATCTTTAGCGTTTTTGTTCACTTCGGTGATTTTAGGCCTGTCGCACCAATAATCTTAATTTTAAAATAAAATATAACCATTTATTCTCTCATCTTGGTGCCCGTCCTATGCAGCATGGGGCTTGGTTAATCTAGAGTAAATGGTGGATTCTGTGTAACTTGAAGTCTTTAAATCATGATTTGAGGCCTTCAGTAACTCAGCCAGAGATTACGGGTCTATTACAGGAGTTGGGTTCTGTGGCCTGTGATGTGCAGGAGGTCAGACTCAATGATCACTATGACAGGATCCCCGGGGTGTAGCCTGGGAATGTGGGATCGCTGTTCCACCTTAACTCTCCAGCTTGGGCTGTGTCTCACAATGCTTTTCTAGTGACAAGCAGCAAACCCCTCCAGGTTCTGTAATCACTCAGCACAACCGCACATGGAACCCCACACTCAGCTAGATTGCATGAATGCTCCTAAAGCCACTCATGAATCACACAGAGAAAGGCATCAGCCCAATTCCCCCCAGCTCGCAGCCTTGTACCTCAGGAATATACCATCTTGTACTGCTCAAGATGAATAGTGCAAGTTTTTTAACTGGTTCACCACTTCATCAATGGAAAGTAGATATACACCAGCCTTTGTAAACCTGAACAGATTTACCAAACACTTCAGGCAAACTCACTGGTAAAAATAAAACAGGAAAACAAGTTTGTTGACTACAAAAGATAGATTATAAGTGATGGGCAAAAAGTCAGAGTTAGTTACCAAAATAAAATATAAACACGCGTTCTAAACTCTCAACCCTATTAGACTGGGCAACATCTAGATGAAGCAGTTTTTCTCATCCCACTGGATATTGCAGTTCATAGTACACAGGTTTCAGCCTTGAAACCTGGGCCAGTCTCCTCTATTGGAGCCTTCAGTCTTCTGAGAGTGTTTGTTGCTTGCAGCATAGGCAGGGTCAGGAGAAAGGCCAAGCATGGGCCCTTGTGTTCTGTTTTATACCCTTGGTCCGCGTACTTGTAGAACACAAGCCCAGGCACTTCTGGGGGCATTGCTGAGTCACCAGGCAAGGTTGAGCAATTCCCCTGGTGTGGCCTTGTGCAAGTGAGTCATTGAATTGTAAGTCCCTTGCTGAACAATGGTTGGTGATGTTTGTTCAGCACTCACCTGAGTGTTGGTTACCTCCCTCGTCATTGTCTTTGGAGAGCTAGTACCTGGGTGCTTCCCAAACCCACAGCAAATTTTAGTGAAAACTATACAACACAATTCTTATAATTTTATATGCATTAATGATACACATATTAGGTGGAACAGTGGGTTTCAGCAGATCATAGTCTTTCCCACGATACTTCACATGGCATGCTTTATATGAAATATCAGAATTATACACAAATGATGAATATGGGGGTTACAGGGCACTCCCCTGAAATATAGTGTGTCATAATGACGATGGTCCCTTCTGGTCTCATAGTCTATGACTATGACTGACCGCACAGAAGCAAAGTTTTAAAGAAGATTTGAATAAAAAGGAGGGTGGGGGTTCCCTTGTATTAGGAGTTCCCTAGCATTTCCTTACTGCTTCTTGACAGGCCTACAGCTTAGTCAGATCATGTCAATTTCTGCAGCCAGCTCTTGACCTGTCCCTGTCCTGACACCTGCAGGGCAACCACATGCATAGTTTTCCAGGGTCATAGAGTCCACACCCTTGACTCATCAACCACAGAGGGTTTGTTGTTGCGCTATGCATGATGCTTGTACCCCTTGTGAGTTTGTTTAAGTGTCATTTACCTTCAGGTCATGGCATTTCCTCCCTGGGAGAGCTATACCTTTCTTCTGAAGTGTTCCATTTATTACTCTTTGAAGACAAAGCAGTAAAAGTGCCTCAAATTTAGGAATATAAATTGAGAGCATAGGCATGTAGAATCTGCAGTCACCAAATGCACACTTAATTTAAACTAGAAGTCACACCGTTGCAGCTGCAGTAATCTTCCACACATTCCAGCCCCCAGGGGCTCTGCTCATCAGCAGGATACAGGGCCAGGAGGCAGCCCTGTTCTCCCAGCAGTTCACACAGGTGTGCTTTGGTAATTTTAATGCTCTGTTGTGCTGAGCTGGAGGAGTGGGGCATGTTAAACTCCAGTCCTTCTTTAAGAACCTGTGCAGTCACACCTGTAGGACTTGGCGTCTGACTTATTGAGCTGCAGAACTGCCTCGAAAGGCCATGTCTGTTGGGGAGTGGGGTGCGGGGGCTACATGAGTGTTCTTGCGTGAGGTGATGTCCTTGTCTTACTCTGTAGAAGAGAATGCACCACCTCAGCTCCTTCACCACTGCCACAGAGAGAAAACAGAACTCGTCTTTACCTAGGGAGTTTGTGGAATCTCCATCCTTAAAGGTTTTTAAGGCCCGTCTTAACAGAGCCCTGGCTGGGATGATTTAGTTGGTGTTGGTTCTGCTATGAGCGGGGGTTGGACTAGATGACCTCCTGAGGTCTTTTCCAACCCTAATATTCTATGATTCTATGAGCTTTTCCTACTCGTCATGCTGCTTTCCTCACAACACCAAGGGATGCAGTCTCATAGATGACATCAGCATCAGTCTCTCAACAGTGATTTTGAGGGTCCATTTGAGAGTTGCATACTGATATGCACCACATCGCTAATCCATCCCCCCAATCCCCTCCCTTCAAACCTTGTCACTCGTCTACTCATGACTTGATGACTGTCTCACCTCAGCAATCCAATACGTGAGCAACTTCTTCCAGTCACTAGGACTGTTAATCAACTGGGAGAAATCCTTGCTTCAATCTGCACAGCGTATCACCTTACCTGGAGCATCCTAGACTGCACTCAAGCAGAGCCCTTCTTCCAGAGGAGAGATTTTGCAAAATATGAGACTGGTTAACAATGCTCAATGAGCAACTTATATAGACCACAACACTTTTCCTGCAACTACTAGGCCTGAGACTTCATTGATCTACATCGCACCTTTTGCTTGTCTGAATGTGAGACCCTTGCTGCCCTGGATGACAAGAAGCCACACAGAATAGGCACAGCCCGTCCCTCCTTGAGTGTACCAACAGCTTCAGTGGTGAGAGAACAGGGACAAGGTCCTCAGGCAAATGTCCTTTACTCGCTCTTCCTTACCCTCACATGCTCCACCAATGCCTCTGAGGTTTTCATTGCAAGACTTCATAGTATTTGGCCTGTGGAAGCCCTGGATGTCCAGAATCCATATAAATGTACTGGAGTTCAGGACAGTATGATGGTCTCTCAGGGCCGTCACCTGTCCCTGCAACATCATGTAGTATAGGTGCTTACCAACAGCACCACAGCCATGTACTACATCAGCAAGCAGGGAGGAGCACATTCCTGTCAGTCATCAGTCGAGGCAAGAACATTATGGTTGTGGTGCATCCAAAATCTTCCCTATTGTTCTGCACTTCATGAGAGGAAAACATGGAGGGAGACTTGCTCAGCAGGAGATCTCAGAATCAGCACCAGTGGTCTTAAACCAGTGAAGGATAAAGCGATATTTCAGAGATGAGGTAACCCTGTAATAGACCTCTTCACAGCTGAACATAACACCAGATGCCATGTGTTCTGCACAGGAGCGCACAGAGAAAAGTCTTATCTTGGATGTGGTTCTCCTGGACTGGAGCCAACTTCTATATGCCTTCTCTCCCATCCTCCTCAGACTCAGAGTCATAAGGAAGATCTGGTTGGACAAAGCCAACATTATATTAATAGGCCCAATGTTGCCTTGTCAGGACTGGTACCCAGATCTTCTATGCTGTGTCTGCTGCCTCTCTCTCCAGATGCCTCTTGCAACAGCAAGGGAGGATTTTGCATCCTGACCCAGAGACACTCCATCTCACAATATGGAGATTACCTGCTGGCTATTGTGGACTACTTTGGCTCTCAGAGGGCCCCCAAGCCTTTCTATTGCAACCCCATGATATTTAGGAATATAAATCAGAAGTAGAAATTGTAAAAAATGTATAAGAGAACAAAAGGAAAAATCTGTGGCCAGCAGAATTAAGAACAATAAGGAGTTTTTAAAGTCTATTAGAAACAAAAAAGAATCCTGACAATGGTATTGATCCATTGGTAGAAGGAAATTATAGAATTGTCAACAATGCAAAAAAGGCAGAAGTGTTCAATAAATATTTTTGTTTGTATTTGGAAAAAAACAGAGGATATTATATTATGTAATGATGATGAAATTCTCCATTCCAGTAGTAACTTAGGAGAATGTTATACAGCAACTTCTAAAATTAAAATTTTTAAATTTATCCGAGAGTTTTCATAGAACTGGCTGAGGAGGTTTCTGGGCCATTAATGTTGATTTTCAATAATTATTAGAACACTGGGGAAGTTCCAGAAGTCTGGAAGAAAACCAATGCTGTACCAATATTTAGAAAGCATTAACAGGATGATTTGGGTAACTATTGGGCGATCAGTCTGACATCGATCCTAGGCAAATAATGGAACAGCTGATATGAGACTCGATTAATAAAGAATTAAAGGAGGGTAATGTAATTAATGCCAATCAGCATGGGTTTGTGGAAAACAGATCTTGTCAAACTAATTTGTTAGCCTTTTTTAATGAGATTCCAGGTTTGATTCATAAAAGTAATACAGGGGAGTCGCAGCTTACGCAGGGGTTAGGTTCTGAAGTCAGCGTGTAAGGCGAAAATCGCGTATAGTCAAACACTCATTGAGTGGAATGGCGAGCAGAATCACCCACACTACAGATACAATGTTTAAATTGTTATTTTTCTCTTTTTTTCTTTTGTTTTGCCGAGCACATATAGTTAAAATCGCGTAAGTTAAATGCGCCTATGATGCGGCTCCACTGTAGTACTGATGTAATATATTTAGATTTGTGTAAGGCATTTTATTTGTTAATTCAGGATATTATTGATTAAAAACCTAGAACACTACAGAACTAACATAGCATATATTAAATGGATTAAAAACTGGCTAGCTGATGTAAATGGGGAATCATCATTGAATGGGTGTATATCTAGTGGGGTCCTGCAGGAAATGGTTCTTGGCCACTCACTATTTAAAATTGTTATTAGTGACCTGGAAGAAACCATTATACCTTCACTGATAAAGTTTGCAGACAAGACAAAGCTTGGCGGAGTGGTAAATAATGAATAGGACAGGTCATGGATCACTTGGTGAGCTGGGCACAAGCGTCAATTCATGGAAACTTATCTCCAGGTCCTAGATGTACAAGAGAAAGTTTTGCTTTTGCCTGGAAAAGACTAAGTCTTTTAGAAAATCTAATAGAATATTCATAGCTCATGGGGAGCAACGCCAGAATTCCATTACCAAACAGACACTTTCATATTGAATAAGGAGATGTATGAAATATTGTCTCATCTTAGCTAGGAAACCAGTACTTCCTGGTTTAAAGACCTGCTCCATGATAACCACTGCAGCATCCTTGGTCTGCCTTAGTCGGGTTACCTGGTGGAGGGGTGCAAAGCAGCAGTATATGCGTTCATCAGGCACCACTCTTTGAACTTACCATCATACTCCAACTCTCTGTTTGGGAGATGGGGGTTTGAGTGCTTATATGCCTTTGAATGCTTGCTAATTACCTGCAAGTGGGAAAGCACAGAGGCTCTAGAAGAGGAAAGAGAGGTTACTTACCAGTAGCTGTTGTTCTTAAAGAGTTGCCTTTGTGCATTTACACTACCTGTCCACCTTCCCCTCTACCTTGAGTTCTGTAGAACTTCAGTGGTCTGCTGTTGGGGAGAAGGGATAGAGGTGGTTGGGGGTGCACTCCTTTGTATAGACCAGGGCAATGAGGTCACCCTCATGGGAGATCTCTTGTGCTTCTCCCAATGGACATGGATTTTCATGGCAGTTCCACAGCTCGAAGCCCGGGGCGCCACGTCCCACCAGTATGAATGGACAGAGGTGACTCTCAAAGAACAACAGTTACTGGTAAGTAACCTCTCTTTTTCATATGCAGGCCCAGAGTTGGGGGGAGGGATCCTTTTGAGCTGAATCATTGCCACCCAGGTGAGACTCAGTCATGGTCTCCGTATGCTGAGTGACAGAAAACTGAGCAGCTCAGTTCAAGTCTGTCTTTATTCTGCCATAGTTCCTGCCTTTCCTTGCCCCTGGAGGGATGGTGGCACTAAGGGGCTAGTGCCTTATCATGTCTCCCTTCCCCTGATGATTCCCCAGCTTGTGCCATGTGGGGTCTTTTCTCCCTCCCTCCAGATAACTTCCAGGCTTGTTTTATGTGAGATCTCTGCTCTCCTTCCCTGATAACTGTCCAACTTATGCTGTGTGGGGTCTCTGTTCCCCTTTCCTCCCCTGGTAACTGCCCAGCTTGTGCTGTGTGGGGTTGCTACCTCTCTCTCCTTCCCTTGATGGAGGGACTGTCCCATGTGGTGCTGACCCCTTTGCCTCTCTCTTTGCTTGTGCTGCTTGGATGCTGTTCTGACTCTGTCCTGTTCTTATGGAAGGAGAGGATGCGTAGGGAGCGGGAGGCAGCCACGCAGATCCTTGAGGAGGAGGCAGAGGTGAGGAGCTTGGTGGGAGGAGGATTGTAGGGGTGCAGAAGAGAGCCACAAAGATTATTCAAGGGGTGTAGAAAATGCCTTACTGTGAAAGAGGGAAGGTGGGGGAGGAAATGTCTTTTATTGGACAAACTTCTGTTCATGTGAGAGAATAAGGCTTTTGAGCATCCACAGAGAAGCTTGTCTCTGTCACCAACAGAAATTGGTCCAATGAAAGTTATTCCCTCAGCCACCTTGTCTGTCTAATATCCTAGGACAAACAAGGTTAGAATATCACTGCGAGAGACTTAAATAGCTCTATCTGGTTAGCTTATCTAAAAGAAGGTGGAGAGGTCACTTGATTACAATAAATAAGAACCTTCATGGGAAGAAAATACTGTATATTAAAAAGCTCTAAAATCTAGCGTAGAAAGGCATAACAATTACCAATGGCCGCTTGCTGAAATCAGACTAAGTCAAATTAGAAATAAGGCAAGATTTTCAACTATGAGCAAGACTAACTATTGGAACAAACTGCTAAAGGGAGTAATGGATTCTCCATCTCCTGATGTCTTCCAGTGAAGACTAGATGCCTTTCTGGAAGATTATGTAGTCAAAAACAAATTGGCTCAATACAGGTGTAACTAGGTGAAATTTTATGGCCTGTGTCATTCTGGAGATGAGACTAGATGATCTAATTGTTCCTTCTTACCTTAAAATGTATCCGTCTGTGAGAAACCCTGCACCAGAGACTGGGGCATTCAGGGATGGATGGGAAATCCTCAAGTCAGGCATGCACAGGAGAGGCAGAAGAAATTATGGGAATTTGGAACACTGGCAGGGGCATTTCCTGGGAGACAGTGGGTTGGCATGTGCTGTGTATTGCTTTTTTCCAAGCTGAGGCCTAAAGTGTTTCCTAGGTGACAGTGATTGGGTCACTGACTGGACTTTTTCCCAGGCAATGAGAGTTTTCCCTGGAGATGAGGCCTTGCTTGTTGATCGGCCCTTTGGCCCACGGAGGAGCTGCCCCTCTTTCTTTGGCCTGATCCCTCCTTCTTGCCTTATCCCACTCTTGGCCTGACCTCTCTCTGTTTTTCATTCCTCTCCAGAACATCAGCAGTGAGCCTTTGCGACTGGACTATCGGACCCTGGCAGCTTTGCCCAGCAACAACTTACCAAGAGTCACCCGTGCTGTAAGTGATGGGGTCCTCGCTGAAACTGTGGATGGGCTCGTGCTGGAGGCTAGCCAGGGATGGAGACAGCCAATAAAAGAGTTCCCCAGGGAAAGAAAAGGAGAGTGTGTCCTGATGAGGACGTGGCCTGTGACCCTGAGAAGCAGATAGTACCACAGGCAGAGCTCGGTGTAGGCTCCTGGGTGGGGTGGGGAGCTGCTAGTGGCAAACAAGGTGCACAGCACTACCCACCAACGTGGGATAGTGAGGAGAATCCCAGATCCAACTGGAATGGCAGGAGGCTACACAAAAGGACATGGCAACCACGTCTAAGACCTTCCATGTGTCAATCCCAGGATGGAGGGGCAGGGGTTCTTAGTTCCAGGGAAGGCTAACTGGATTTCACAGCTTGGTTAATGCTGCCTTGAAGGTAGGGAGGCCACAACCGCCTTCTGTCTCTTCCATCACCCACACTCCACATCTCTTCCTCTCATCCCAATTCCGTCGCCAGCGAGCCCTACTTCACCGTTCCTCTCCTCCCATTGCCCTGGGCCCTGTCTTGACTCTTCTCCTCTCCTGTTCCCACATCACCTGGGCCCTACCTCCTACCCCAGTCATCTCTTCCTGTTCCCTTCCTGTTCCCTTTCTCATAGTCCCTGTTTTCCACCTCTCTGCTCATTCCTCCATTGCTTCACCTCCTGTCCTATCCCATTCCATTTCCCAATATCATCCTGAGACTCCACCTCCCCTTTCCTTCCATGCCTACCATTGCTTGGCTCCACATTCCCTTCCCTGCCATTCCCCTGGCCCTGCCTCCTTGCCTACTGGTTGTTACTCACACAGAAAAGTCCCACCAGGAAAGAATGTAATGTATTTTTAGCATCTTTTAATGTGACTTAGCAGCTGGAATCAAGGGGAGAGCCGGCCCCCTGTAAGCAGCTGTCTCTCTTCAGCCCGCCATGAGGTGCCCCGTGAAGGACTGCTTGGGAACTGCTGCCCTACTGGGTCCCTGCCTCAGACTGGGAGTTTCTGGGGGCTGTGGAATGCAGGGCCGCACAAGCTGCTATTTTGGAATGTGAGGGGACAGCAGCAGCAGCATCTATAAATGTCTCATTTCAGACGGAGTGGCAGCTGATGTCCATGTTCATCTCCCTCCAGCTGTCCTGTGACCGACCCTGTACATACCCCTGATACAGAAAGCATGGAGTTGGGGGCTGCAGGGGTGGCAAGGGTGCTGGTTTTTCCCTCTGGAGGCACAGTTAGTCCACTTGGCGTATGGCGGGAAGCTCAGGATCAGGGCAGCTGGCAAGGAAATGAATTGGTAATTTATCAGGTTTTTTACAGCCTGACTATCAAGTTTAATGAAGGTGACTATTTCTGTTTCCTTGTTCCCACAGCAGCATTAGCTCCCAGTTCTTGCTGTGTGTCTGATTCTTCCAGCTGGTTGCCTTTCTGTCTAATCAAGCTGTGTCTGTCATCTGGTCTGTCTTGTTTTCGATGCAGCATGGGCCCTGCTTCAGCCTATAGGGCCTCCTTTACTCCTGGCTGTGTTAGTTTCATTCACACTAATTCCAGCTGGGGCTAAGAGAGCCTTTTAGCCAATTTGAGAAGGGTGGATTTTACTGCAGGAGAGTGACAGAGAAAGCCAGTGCCATCTGGAGTGTCTGTGCCTGTCTAGCTAAACACATTTCTGAGCAATGCGGTCCTTCTGGAGGGGCAATGAAGAAGGAAGGTCCAGCTCCCCTTGGAAACTCATTGTTTCTCATGCTCCTGGGCAGAGGTGGAAATGATAGAAGGCTTGGAGCTGTGACAGGGCTCTGCTCTGGGTCCCGAATGAGATTTCTCTTGGGAACACCCCAGAGAAGGGGCAAGAATTTAAGCCCAGGGGGTGGCAGTCTATTTTGCTGTGTATAGGCCTCTCTGTGTGGGTTTGTGTCAGGGGTTTACTGCGAGTAACATGGTTTGTATTTGTATGCTATACCTGTAAAAGCCAGCCATGAATGAGTCAACTCCAAATGGTGCACAGAGTTGTTCCCGGTCCACTGTTTGCTAGGCCTATTTGTGGTCCCTGTGTCTGAGCTGCGTCTGTGTAGTACCCAGTGCAGTGGAGTTCATGGGCAGTGAGCTTGGCTCTTTCATAGATTTGTAGATTCTGAGATTTTTAAGGCTAGAAGGGACCAGTATGATCGTGTACTGAGACTTATTGCTTAACACCGAGTGAGCCTCTCACCCAGGACCAGATTAAAGGTGAAGGGGGTCCTGGCTGTTATTGTTCTGGAAGCCCCTTTTTGCATATTCACTATCTTTTGTGCTTTACCACTACCCATGCCCAGGGCTAAACACTCCTTTGTTACATTCCCTTGGTTATTTCAGTTCCAGTTTTCAAACGTGATGGACCCATTATAGAGCTGAGTGAAAGTTAAAACAAACAAAGCCATTTGGATTTTGGCACCTAACTGGTAGTAATAGACATCATGATGCTATGGCTTTAATTATCTAATCACCTATACAAATTAGATATATTTTGGGGGGGTGTCATGGGAATCCCAGGCTGCGTGAAGCCAGGCAGGACTCTGGTGCAGTGTGACTTCCCACACGGTACCCTTGCACCATAGCAAGAAGCTTCTTTGGCTTCTGCACTTCCTGGGTCTGACCTTGGAGGGTTCAGCCCCCTGTTCACCTTGTGAGCACCCCACAGTGAGTCCCTCTGGATGGGACACCTGGGGAAGCCTTATATTCCCCCAAAGGGCCCTGCCCCCCAACTCTGCAGGCAGCAGTGACTCTCAGCCTGCATGTAACACAGAAGGGTTATTAGTCAACAGGAACACAGCGTAGAACAGAGCTTCTTAGCACAGAAATTGGAAACAGCAAAGTTCATCTTGGGGGGGATCTAGGGCCTGGTGCCCTGGACTTCCCCCTCCGAGTATCAAAACAGGAAACTGGCCAGTTTCTGCCAACCCATCCTCTGACCCCCCTGTGGCTCTTCCTCTGTCCCTTTCCCTGCAAAAGGTCACCTGATCTCTTTGCTCCCAGCACCTTGCAGGGCTGGGGTGGTAGGAAGGGAATCAGTTGCTAAGTTACTCTCTGTGCCTATGGTACTCACACCTGTCCTCTAGGGGTCTCTGCAATGATTGTACACTCTTATTTCACCACCCAGATACTTAAGCAATACATAGGGGAAAGTGAGGCACACCCTGTGTTCAGAGAAAACATTAAGACCATTCCAACTTGTTCGCAGGGGCCCCTCAAAATCTGAGGCCCCAGGCAGCAGCCTCTAAAGCTCCAGTGTTAATCCAGGTTGGCCTCACCCAGTGACACCTGCGTCAAGCCTATAACTCCGGGTTGAGGCAGAGCAGATCTTTTAGAAAGATCTTGATTTACAGACTCCAAGGAATGGAGACTCGACCATAGTCCTGGGTAAATTATTCCAATTGTTAAATATCTTCATTGTTAAAAATCTGCATTTTATTTCTAGTGTAAATTTATCTGGCTTCTGCTTCCAGCCACTGGATCTTGATCTGCCTGTTAGATTCCAGAGCCTGACTGTGCTGGCAGAAGAGGATTAGAGTTCCTGTTCTGGGGCAGAGTGATGGACCAGGACAGACTGACTGCATTATCTCTGTGTCTGCTCTAGGGCGCATGTTTTCTCGATCTCCCTGTGCTAGAACAGGAGCCCAGCTCTTGAGGGATAAGACTGGGTCAATGGCACAATTTTAACAGATCCTCAGTTGCCCAAAATAGGAGCTGTGCTTGGCCAGTAAAAATAATCCAGTGAGAGGGAGAAGGAGCGGAAGCTGGGAGTCCATACCCAGAATGCACGGCAGCAGCCCTGGAGATCGGTCTGAGAGCTGGAGAGACTCAGGAGCTAGCGATGTGGATGAGCCAAAGGAGGGGGGTTTCTGAGGCATCCTACCAGTCAGTGCACTTCTCACTTTCCAGACTCAGAAGAGTTCCATTCGCCTTCCCTTCCCCACAATGCCCGAGAAGGACAGTGCTCTCCTTCCCCCTATGTGGGCAAGACACGCTGGTGTGGGACTAGTGGGATCTATGCTCTCCCATGCCCCAGGGTCTCAGCCCAGGTAGAGTTCCATGGTGTTAGAGAAAAAAGCAGGGAGGAGCATGGCGTGGTAGGCATTGGCTACACTAGGAAGGGTTTGCCTATAGTTAGACTGGCAAACCTAATAGAGATACAGCTGAGACAGGCAACAGCGTTCTTTTGCCAGTGTAGCTTATACCAGCTTCCCAAACGAAATAAGCTATCCCAGCAAAAGGGCTGTTTTGCTGTTATAACTTCATCTGCACAGAGTTTTTTCTGGCATCACTCTGACAGTTAGGGGTATGATTTTCTCTCTCTATAAGTGTCACCCAGCCCTCAGTGTCTGTGGAAACCTGATACGAGCCGTCACTCTCCCCGTTGCTGCCTTAGCATGGGATGAGGTAGGCTGGGGGTGGGAGGAAGAGAGTGCCAGGAATTTCTGCGTGTCATCAGCCTCCCAGCTGCCAATATAGTCACCCACCTACCCCACCCTGAAGGGCTATTTTTGTAAGTGTCACCCTGACTCGGGCTGCAGAACATGATCGGAGCAGAAAGGGTCTCACAGCTCTTTAGCCTGCTTCTGGATGGAGGAAGTTGGAGTACTGGGCTCTGACTCTCTCCACTTCCCTGGAGGGGGCTCTGGCTGAGCACCAGGAGACTGTCACTGAGAGTCTGGCCTCTGCAGTGTTAGAGGAGGGAAGGTCAGTGCTTCTTCCAATAAAACCACTGTGGAGAGGGTGAATGGAACCTAGGGGAAAGCTGGGGCCTTGATGGAGCAAGACTTCCCTCAACCTTTTAATGCCCCATTACGGCCGTGACTGTGGTGGGCTCAGAGATGTTCGTGCTGCCTTTCGTTGCGGAAGAATTTGTATGGTGATGGTGAGATGCTTTTGTGTGCACTGTAGTGAGGTGGGTGTTTAGCCTGTGTGACGGTGGTGAGCTGCTTTCATGTGCATTGTAGTGAGGTGAGTGGCATTAGGTAGTGTGATGATGGTGAGCTGCTTTCGTGTGCATGACAGTGAGTGCAGGGACAGTGAGCTGCGGTGTTAGCCCCTACAGGGGCAGTGAGCTGCTTTCTTGTACAGTGTAGTGAGGTGAAAGGCTTGAGCCTGTGCCTGTGCAGTGACAATGAGCGAGTGGATGGTGCCCTGGCTATTTCCTTGCATGTTCTTCCCGGGAGCCTTTCCTGTTTAATGCCCTGGAGCACGTGAGGTGTGTGAGCTTGAGGTGTATGTGTGTGTATGCAGGTTCAGTGTGTGTCTCTGGCTGGAAGCGTGGGCTTAGTAATTTCAGGAAGTAGCCAGGTGGTATGTGACATGGATGTGCTTGTTGTGTTTACTCTCTTATATGCAAACAGAGCAGGAAGCTATCCTCTTGGGCCCGTTGCATGGGATCCCATAGGTAAGGCCTTGCCAGGAGGCATGGGAATTTTGCACACCTCCATTGCACATGACGCTGTTCAGCATTGTGATTCCCCTAGTGCAGAGCCAGGGAGCTGTGGTGATTGGCATTGTGTGTGGGAGCTTTCCTGTCCCCAGTGTCTAGGAGTGATGGTGGCAGTGATTGACACCATGTTTGCTGCCTCCTCTCCCTTACGATGGCTGTTCTTTCTTCCTGTTTCTGACCCTTTTGTTTCCCTCTCAGCTCGTTCAGTGTGATCGAGCCAGCTCTGGAATGGAGAGTGACTGCGCTGTGCTGCCTCTGCCAGTGGCTCTGGACAGCCAGAATTCAGACCCTGGCCCAATCGCAGGCCTGAGCAGCACTGTAACTAGCCCACCCCAGGACCCGGCATCACCTGGCAAGCACAAAGAAAGGGCAGCCCTGGTCCTGCTACACATGCAGGAGCCTGTGGGCTGCCCCCTGACCCAGGACCAGCAGCCAAAGCCTCAGGAGCCAGATCAAGAGAGTATGGTCGACTCTCAACCAATTCTCTTCAGTGAGAACCCCTTTGTGGTGGCTAATCGAAGGGGGAAGGCAGCAGGCAAGGCCTGTCTGGGGGGCCCTCCCCTCGGCTATGGCCAGGGGGGAGTTCTGAAGACCAACCTTTACTCCAAGGCAAGCAGCCCTGCAGCATCTTGTGTGTAGCATGCAGTCACACAACTAAAGCCCACCGGTGTCCTACTAAATCAGTGAGCATGCTGGATGTTGGCAGCACAAGGCCTGTGCAGGGGCTAACCCCACCTAACATACAGCAATGTCGTGTGCCGTGTGTGTTGTGTCGCAGCGGACTCCTGAGGGCCTCCCACATTGCTGTGTGTGGGCGCTTGCCATTCCCATAACAGAGAGCGGAAGTGCTGGGGTCACTAGTGTGCCCCACCACCAGACACCTAGTACACAATGAATGAGCCCAGTCTGTGCTGGGTGGGGGAGGGTCAGTGACACGGGGGTGGGGTGGCAGTGCCCCTGTGCCCCTGTGCTGGGAGGGTCAGTGACATGGGCATGGGGTGGCAGTGCTCCTGTCTGTGCTGGGAGGGTCAGTGATACAGGGGGTGGGGTGGCAGTGCTCCTGTCTGTGCTGGGAGGGTCAGTGACACGGGGGGTGGGGTGACAGTGCCCCTGTCTGTGCTGGGAGGGTCAGTGACACGGGGGTGGGGTGGCAGTGCCCCTATCTGTGCTGGGAGGGTCAGTGACATGGGGGTGGGGTGGCAGTGCCCCTGTCTGTCCTGGGAGGGTCAGTGACATGGGGGGTGGGGTGGCAGTGACACTGGATGGGAGTGGCAGTGCCTCTGTGCACCAATCTGCACTGGGGGAGGGTGGTCAGTAAGAGAGGGGTTTGCATGACAGTGCCCCCAGAGCACCATCTCTCTGGAAGTGTTACTGACAGCATGGTTGGAGGGTGGCCATGCCCTTGTGCTCCTGTCTTTCTTTGGTTTGGTTACAGCAGGGAGTAGCAAAGAATGGAGCCTTTTGTCCTGTGTCAGAGTCACATTCACGTGCTTGGTATTGTCCAAATCTGAGTCCTTTCTGTACATCTGTACATTGAAGACAGCCCGTCTCGCTAGCACAGTGTGCAGCACAGCTCCTATCTCCAGGCACGCAGAGCCAGCTCTCCACAGCTCTGCTGCTGACCTTGACAGAATCCCAAATTTCACAACTGGGTCTGGAACATGAACTCTCAGGTTTACTCTGCTCTGTGTAGGACAAACCCTTTGTTTGAGAAGCTAGGCTACAGTGATGAAAAGACTATTGTAGCTGCACTGCCATGTCCCTTGTGGTTTGCCCCAAAAGGCAGAATAGGAAGAGAAACAGAGAAGAAGGCTGGTCGACTGATTTGGGGGCTAGCATGAGACTTGAGAGACCTGGGTTTAATTCCTGGCTTTGCCACAGAGTTTGGACAAGTCAGTTGGCCAGGTTTGCAAAGGTATCTAGTTATCTGGAGCCAGAGATAGGTCCCTAGTGGAATTGACAGGAACTCTGCGACCTAAGCACTTGGGCACTGCTGTAAATCCCACTGGGCTATCTGCATCTTTAGGCACCTAATAGCTTTGTAAATCCAGCCCTTGATGCCTCAGTTCCCATCAGTGAAATGGGGATAATAGCATCTTCCAACCCGACAGAGGTGTTGGGAGGATAAATACATGAAAGACTGGAGGATGCTCAGATTAAAAAATTTTATTAAAGCTAATGTTAAAAAATTATATAATACACAGGTTAAGAAAAGAGTGTCTGTACATCTGGGTATAGTGCTTAGATAATCCACGAATACAGTGTTTGTTGAAAAGTTAACTGTGATGGGGGCCATATAAGTGCTTAAGATCTTGTCTACACTTAAAACGGTGCAGCAGTTTCGCTGTAGCACTTGCGTGTAGATGCTACCTATGCCGACAGGAGGGGGTCTCCCATCAGTGTAGGGACTCCACCTCCCCAAGGGGCACCACTGCAGAATTCTCCCATTGACCAAGCGCTGTCTGCTCTGGGGGTTATATATCAGTTTCACTGCATCACACAGAAGTGTGGATTTTTCACGCCTTTGAATCCCGTTATATCAACCTCATTTCCTAGTACAGACCAAGCCTAAGACAGAGAGAGGAAGGTTCAAGGTTCTTCCCCTCCCCATCTCTTTGGATCTATTGCATTCTTGTTGCCGGGCAGTGGGTGGGGTTGGGAATGTATCCTCTCCCTCTTCTCCAAGCAGCAAAGATTCAGAAGAGGTCCTTGGGCAGGAGGAATTGTCTGGGCTGTGGCCTTTATTGTTTGCTGGAGAGGAGCTGAGGCCTCTAACCCAGTTATGGGATGAATAGAGGCTATTTTAGGGCTTTGATTCAGGGAAGTGCCAGGGAAGGCAGCGTTGCCACAGCAGCTGGGTATGGAGCTGGGGGTAGTGCTGCTCTCTTATTCCCCGTGCTGGCTGTGCTTTCCTGCTGTGTGGCAGCTGTTCCTGGGTCCAGTGCTAGTTCTGCTCGCCCACTGTGGGGGGCTGCTCCTGGCACCAGTCCAGATGCCAGCTCTGCTTCCCTGCTGCATGGCCCTTGAGCCCAGTGCCAGGTTAGATGCACAGGAGCTGAAGCTGTGCAATAACTTCATGGTTTTGTCTGTGTTTTCAGGCTCCAGCAGACGAGTCTGGGCCTGGGAGCTCCAGGCGGGATGCCTCTTACTCACCGAGCAGCCAGCAGGTGAGTCTCTCACACTGAGGGCTGACAGTTTGGGGAAGGGCAACAGGTACCTCAAAGGCAAGAAGGTTTCAGTATGGGAGGATAGAACAGGAGGCCAACTCTCTGCGTTTTGATTACAAAACTAGAATGATATAAAATTACCATGGCACACATTACATGGATTAAAAACTGGCTAACTAATAAGTCTCAAAATGTAGCTGGTGAATTGTCATTGAGCAGGGATTGTTTCTTGGCCATAGGCTATTTAACATTTTTATTATCAAGGACTTGGAAGAAACATGAAATCATCACTGATAAAATTTGCAGATGACACAAAAATTGGGGGAGTGGTAAATAATGGAGAGGAGAGATCCTTGACTCACAACCATATGGATTTATTGGTAAACTGGACACAAGCAAACAATATGCATTTTAATGTGACTAAATGTAAATGTTTACATCTAGGAACAAAGAATGTAGACCACATTTATGGGACAAATCAATCCTGAAACCAGTACAGAGAATAGAATTCACTAGAGCAGTCCTGGTGGGAAGGCCTATTGAGTGGAGCTTAGTTCTGAAACTAAAAGCTCATCCTGTCACCACAGTGCATAAGTGCCTTTGGCTTTTGGGAGACATGGCAACGTTTACCTTTGTAGTACAGCATGCCAGACTACACCTCAGGAAGTGACAAGGATGGCTAGTTTTGGTGCATGCCCCGAGTCATCATCTAAACAGGATGGTTCTTCTTTGAGTTATTGCTTATGTGTATTCCACAGTAGGTATGCGTGCTCGCCATGTGCACCGATGCCAGAAGTTTTTCCCTCAGCAGTACCCTTAGGGGGAGTGCTGCTGCAACCCCTGGAGAGGCACAGCTACAGCACTCTATAAGGGAAGCCACACACTCCCCACACCCTCAGTTCCTTCTTGCCACCAGTGACCGTGCATCGAAACTACTCTCTCCAAATTTTTTGCAGCTCATCTCAAATCTCGGTTGTTCAGTAGTACCTGTTCCAGTTAGTAAAAGTTCTAGTTTAGTTAGTTATTCTTCAGGCCGGGGCATGCCCCGGGCCTCAGGGTTTAAATCGTGCGAGTCTTGCAAGCATTCGATGCCCAACACTGACTGTCTCTGCTGCCTGGGCGAATCCCACATCAGCAACCGCTGTAAAATCTGCAGGTCCTTCAAACCCAGGATGAAAAAAAGAAAAAAGAGAGACACATTAGACTTTGGGCCCTTCTCATGGAGTCGGCACTGGCTCCTATCCTGGTGCGCCAAGCAGAATTGGCACCAGCTACTTTGTCTTCGGCGTGTGGCAATCCCCCGGCACCTACCGGTGGCTGGCGCTGCTCTCTGTCGTAAAAGCAGAGGAAGGCTTCATCATCTCAGAAGCGTAGAGAGGAGACACGGGGAAAGGCAAGACCCAAGTCAGGCAGCCCTAGTTCCTCCCCCCCCAGGCTCTAGAGCTCCGACTCAGGTTGAGTGGAGCAGCCCGGTTGCGTCAACTCAGACCTCTCAGCTGAAGTCTGCATGCCTTTGACACCAGAGGCCCTGCAGGCGGCCAAAGATATTATGACCCTGCAGGTTCCTGGGGCACCGCAGGCACCTGGACCCTGCTCTAGAGGCAAGCCGCCACTGGGGTCTCGTCAGCCAACACTGACCTGATGCAGATCCCAGTCAGGAGACAGCTCTCGGGACTGCTCATCACCCAGGGTCCTGTCGGGACACAGCCCCCAGCCTCCACTCGTCGCCCTCCAGGTTGACTGGCAGGGTGCCATTGGAGCGCAGTTCTGGGCAGTGCTCCACGGCGAGTACAGACTATCAGCGGGACAGGCGCCAATGCTGTAGATGCTCCTTCTCTTGGTGCAGCTACCAGCGCCGCTTCCAGCACAGATGCTGTCTCCAGTCATGCTCCAGCTGTCGCACGTCAAGGCACCACGCCCACTACTCCCAGTGGGGATCGTCAGGTCAGCGTCGTTGCAGATCCAGGAGTTGAAGCATCTCGAGGAGTGGCAGCTTGAGGCGGCACCATTCCTCGATATCGGTGTTCTCCTCCCATGGCAGATGCCATGCTTGGTAGCACCGCGCTTACTGCTCGGACGGCACCAACAGGTCGTTGGTAGCCCAGACCTCGACCCACACGCAGCACCCTATGCTCCAGCCGGGCCAACCCGACCAGCTGGTGCTGCCAGTGGCAATGACAGGGACCCCGGTGGCAGAGCCAGTGGTGCCAGTGGACCCCCTAGCTCCCCGTGCATGCCGAGCAAGGCCCTTGATCGATAGCAGGAGCATCGGAGACTCCCTCAGCAGCACTATCCAGACCTCTGAGGGATAGATCAGCAGGTCATGGTTCCTCGGCACCACATGAGGAGTCCGATCAAGGGGTGGACCCTGTGGCAGCGGCCGACATGCAGAAAATGGTACTGGTCCCTCTCCCCCGCACTGGATGAGAAGATCACAGCTCCACTCCCCTCCATACCACAGGAGGACTTCAGGGCCCATCAGGAGCTGCTAAAGCGAGTAGCATCTAGTCTCCATCTCCAAGCTGAGGAGCTGGAGGGACCTTTGAACTCGCTGTTTAATGTGCTCTCATCCTCAGCACTGGGCAGAATGGCCCTCCCGCTCCATGAAGGGCTGGCCAACATCTCTAATGCCCTTTGGCAAACACCGGCCTCCCTGGCCCCAATATAAAAAAAGTCGGAGCACAAATACTTCATGTCCACGAAGGGGCATGAATACCTCTATACTTACCCAGCCCCCAACTCCCTAGTGGCGGAATCTGTGAACCACAGGGAAAGACAACGCCAACCAGGACTTGCACCCAAGAATAAGACTCCAAAAGACTGGACTCATTTGGCAGAAAGCTTTATTCGTCCACCAGCTTCCAGCTCTGGGTAACCAACCACCAGACCCTCCTCAGTCGATATGAGTTTAACTTGTGGAGTCACTGCCAAAATTCAAACCCTCCCTTCCAGAGGCCGAAAGGAAGGAATTCAAGTAGCTGGTGGAGGAGGGCGCTGCTGCTGCAAAGGCTGCTTTGCAGGCAGTGTCGGATGCAGCTGACATGGCTGTTCAATCTATGGCCTCTGCGGTGTCCACGCATAGGGCATCATGGCTACTGCTATCCGGGCTCTACATGGAGGCGCAGTCCACGATGCAGGATCTTTCCTTTGATGGCAAGGACCTGTTCACGGAACAAATAGACATGAGGCTCCATGGCAGAAGGACTCACGTATCACCCTTCAAACCCTTGGGCTCTACGTCCCGCCCAAGGAAAAGCCTAAGGCACAAGCCTTCGTCCCTGCGCCCCAGCCAGATACAAGCCCACCTACAGGAGGTCCAAAACTTAGAAGAGGTGACCTCAGAGGCAGTCTCGCTCTGCCCTGCAGCCTAGGCCCTCTAGGGGCAAGCAGCAGGGCAAGAGACGGTTTTGACTGGCTGTGGAAGGGTACCCCGGTGATCCCTGAAAGGACCCTCCCACCAATAAAGTTAGTTTTCAGCAACCATTTGTCTGTGTTCCTTGTGGAATGGTCCTGAAAAACATTGGACCAATGGGTCTTCAGCACCATTTCCCAGGGTTACACGCTACAATTTGTCTCATTCCCACCCCCCTCCCTTGGACGGCAGAGGGGACCCCTCGCATTTACCCTGGAAGTGAGTCGGCTCCTCAGCCTGAGAGCCATGGAGAAAGTTCCATGGGAATTCGGGGGGAAAGGGCACTGCTCCCATTACTTCCTGATCCCCAAGGCAAAAGGGGGGCTCAGACCCATCCTGGATCTGCAAGGCCTCAATTGGTTCATGGCAAAATGCCAGTTCCGCATGGTCTGTCTGGCATGTATCTTCCCCTTCCTGGACCCTGGTGACTGATATGCGGCCCTGGACTTTCAGGACGCATACTTCCATATCCACATATTTGAGGGGCAGAGACGCTTCCTACGCTTCCTACTGGGACAGGACTATTACCAATTTATGGTCCTTCCCTTTGGCCTGTCCACCATGCCCAGGGTATTCACAAAGTGTATGGTGGTAGTGGCGGCCTACCTCAGACACCAAGGGGTACAGATATTCCCCTACCTAGAAGACTGGCTGCTTGAGGGCAGCTCGTGGTCCCAGGTACACAACCACGTGAACCTGCTCTTGGCCACATGTGCCAAACTAGGCCTCCTAGTGAACAAGGCTAAGTCGACACTGGTCCCAATGTAGCGCATAGAATTCATAGGCGCTCTCCTGGATGCCTCCAAGGCCACAGCCTCCCTTCCCATGGACAGGTTCCGGACCCTGAAGGGGCTTATAACCTTGGTTATGGAGTTCCCCGTTACCACGGCCAGGGGATGTCTACAGCTCCTGGGCCACATAGCAGCGTGCACGTATGTGGCCTGCCATGCCAGGTTTCGTATGAGGCCCTTCCAGCTCTGGTTGGCCTCAGAGTTCTCCCAGGCCAGGGACAAACTGGACAAAGTCCTCTCGGTACCAGTATGGGTGATCTCCAGGCTACAATGGTAGTCCTGCCTGGTCACTATGCTCCAGGGAATTCCCTTCTGGGACCCGACCCTGTCGCTGGACCTAGTGTCCAACGCATCAGACTTGGGCTGGGGGCTCACATAGGGACCTCACGGACCCAAGGTTTGTGGTCCACCGGAGAGCTGTCCCTTCACATAAATGTCAGGGAATTCAGGGTGATACGTTTAGCCTGCATGACATTCAGCTCACAGCTACGTGACAAGGTGGTCAGAGTACTCATGGACAACACCACTGCGATGTTTTATATCAACAGGCAAGGCGGGGCGAGGTCCTTGGCCCTCTGCTAGGAAGCCTCAGCCTCTGAGAGTTCTGTATAGACCACAACACCTCCCTGAAGGCTTTCCACCTGCCAGGTGCCAACAACACGCAGGCCAATTGCTTGAGCAGGGTTTTCTCCTCCCAACACAAGTGGGGCTTCACCCAGAGGTCACTCATCAACTCTTCTGGGCACTCTCCAAGTGACCTGACAGAACCGCCTTTGCCATAGGTTCTGCTCCGGGGGTGGGGGAGGAACCTGATCTCGGATACCTTCCTCCTGTCATAGTCAGGTCAACTCCCTTACGCTTTTCCCCCATTTCCTTTCATTGCCAAGGTCCTGGAGAAAGTAAAAACGGACAAGGCACCTGTCCTTTTGATCACCTCAGCGTGGTCCCGAAAGCATTGGTACGGGACCCTCCTAGGCTTACTCGTGGCCCCTCCCTGGTCATTGCCGCTCTGCTCGGACCTACTCTTCCAGGACCAGGGCTGCCGCCTCCACTCCAATCTGGCCAGCCTCTATCTGAGCGTGGTTGATCAGTGGCTAGATGTGGAGGAGAGAATGTATTCGGAGGGGGTCAGGCATATCCTCCTCGAAAGTAGGAAGCCACCCACGCACCGAGCCTACCTGGCAAGGTGGTCCCGATTCTCCAGGTGGGTGGGCGAGTGGGGTGTTTCCCCAACATCTGCCCCACTCCAACTTATCCTTGAATACCTGCTTCACCTTAGAACTCAAGGTCTAGCCTCTTCCTCTATCAGGGTGCACCTGGCGGCTATTTCGGTGTTACATCCGTTGGTCCAGGGCTGCTCGGTTTTCTCTCATGCCATGAACAGGCGTTTCCTCAAGGGGCCAGATTGGTCCTTCCCTTATGTTCGGACCCGTATCCCTCAGTGGGATCTAAATTTGATGCTATCCTGCCTTACGGGGCTCCCATTTGAACCCCTGGCCACAGGCTCGTCGTCTCACCTTTCCTGGATGGTAGCTTTCCTCGTGGCCATCATGTCAGCCCGGCAGGTCTTGGAGCTCAGGGCCCTGACCTGCGACTCCCCCGTACACTGTCTTTCACAAGGACAAGGTTCAGCTTCACCCACACCCTGCATTTCTCCCCAAGGTGGTCTCCGTCTTTCACATGAGCCAGGACATCTTCTTACCTGTCCTCTGTCCTAAGCCGCATACCTCTAACAAGGAACGCCACCTCCAAGCGCTCGACGTGCGCAGGGCTCTGGCCTTTTATTTGAGCCAGACTAAGCCGTTCTGCAGGTCTTCGCAACTCTTTGTTGCTTCGGCCGAGCGCATGAGGGGCCAACCGATCTCCACCCAAAGGCTTTCCCAGTGGATTACATCGTGCATCCAGACATGCTACAACCTCGCAGGGGTTCCCACACCACCTATTGTAAGGGGTCACTCGACAAGGGTTCAGGCCTCAACAGCTGCTGTTGTGGCCCGTGTCCCTATCCAGGACACCTGTAGAGCTGCTACCCGGTCCTCAGTACACACGTTCCCGTCGCACTATGCGATCATCTCCCACACCAGGGATGATGCCATTTTCGGCAGGGCTGTGCTTCAGCCAGAGAATCTGTGAACTCCTACCCACCTCCATCAGACATAGCTTGTAATCACCTACTGTGGAATACGCATGAGCAAGCACTCAAAGAAGAAAGGACAGTTACCTATTCAGTAACTGGCATTCTTCGAGATGTGTTGCTCAGGTGTATTCCACATCCTTCCCTCCTTCCCCACTGTCGGAGTTGGTCCGGCAAGAAGGAACTGAGGTTGGGGGGAGCATGCGGCTCCCCTTAGAGCATGCTATAACAGCGCCACTCCAGAGGTTGCAGCAGCGCTCCCCCTAGGGGTACTGCTGAGGGAAAAACTTCCAGCACTGGTGTACATGGCGAGCATGCACACCTGCGACATGAGCAACATCTCGAAGAATGCCAGTTACGGAACAGGTAACTGTCCTTTTGAATACCAATGTTAGTTTTGTCATCTCTGGACTCATGGACAGACCCTCTGAATGTTTGTTTGGGGGTTCCTTTTGTTCCCCCCCAACCAACACTACAGTAGTCACGGAAGCATTGTCCCTGTGATGGGAGGTGTGCATGGGGTCCCTGCAGACTCAAAGTCTGTGGTCTTCTCAAGATCTGAAAACTCATATAAATGTCAGGGAATTGCAAGCTGTCCATCTAGCCTGTTCAGCCTTCCTTCCCACATAGTGAGGGAAAAATCTGCTGGTGGTAACGGACTATACAGCAACTATGTTTTAAGTAAATTGGCAAGGAGGATCACATTCAACTCAGCAATGCCAAGAGGTGATTCGCCTGTGAGGGTTTTGCATAGCCAGTTGAGCCCAGGTTTGTTGATGGATGCATTCCTGCTATCCTGGAAAAATTCCTTTCTGTATGCCATCCCTCTGATTCCGTTACTGCCCAGAGTCTTGTCCAAGACCATGCTCACCTCATACTTATAGCACCAGCCTGGCCTTGGCAACACTGGTATTTGACCCTACTAATCTTGTCAGTCAGACCTCCACTATCTTTCCCATTGGCTCTAGATGTGATTTCCTAGGGCCATGGGTTCCTACTTCACCCCAATCTGCAAGTCCTTCACTTCATAGTGTGGATACTTCATAGTTAACACTGTTGGAAAGAGCATGCTCTAAAGATGTACAGAAAGCATGCTGAATAGTAGAAAACCTTCAGCTAGTAGAAAACTTTCAGCTACTTACCTGGAAAAATGGAAGTGTTTTTCCATCTGGTCCTCACAGAAGTGTGTTTCTCCAGAGCAGGATTCCATCAATCGCATATTGGCTCAAACCCATCTAAGCCTGGCAGTTAGTTCTATCACAGCACATTTGGCAGCTATTTCTGCATTTCACCTCTTGTGGATAATGGATCTCTTTTTCCCAACCCCCTTCACCACCAGATTTCTAAAGGGATCAGATAGATTATACTCACAGATGCAAGAACCTATTCCCCAGTGGCGTCTGGCCTGGTGTTGGCAAAATTAATGGTGCCACCTTTTGAACCTCTTGAAACTTGCTTCCTTATTCACCTCTCTATGAAGGTGTCATTTTTAATTATGGTAACTTGGGTGAGGAGGGTGGGTGATTTGAAGCATTAGTGTCAGAGCTTTCATATATGATTTTTCAGAAGGATAAAATCTTTCTTCACCTTCACCTGAAGTTCCTGAAAAGGATGATATTCAATTTTTACATTAACCAGGAAATTTATTTTCCAACTTACTTCCTGAAGTCTCACACTCAGAAAGATGAAAAACTTCATTATTTAAGTGTGAGAAGAGCTTTAGCCTTCTACCTGGACCACACTAAATTTTTTCGGTCCTCAACACAGTTGTTTATTGCAGTTGCAGACAGAATGAAAGGCCAGATGGTTTCCACTCAGAGGATTTCCTCATGGATTTCTTCATGCATTTGTTTATGGTACCAGTTGGCAAATGTGACTCCACCAGCTAGAGTGCTGGCCCATTGACTGGAGCAAATGCCTATTTGGGAAATTTGCAAAGCAGCAACTTCATCATCAGTCCACACCTTTGCTACTTATTATGCCATTTCCCATCAATCCAGGAATGATGCTAGTTTCAGATGAGTTATTCTCCATTCACGTGCCCACCTCCAGGATAATCTGCTTGTGAGA
Organism: Aldabrachelys gigantea; assembly: GCA_026122505.1. Lineage (NCBI taxonomy): Eukaryota > Metazoa > Chordata > Testudines > Testudinidae > Aldabrachelys > Aldabrachelys gigantea. The sequence goes on from CM047480.1 coordinate 299,686,489, forward strand.
TGTGCAATCACCCAAAGAAGAAACAACGGTTCTTCTTCAAGTGCTGGTCCCTGTGTGTATTCCACATGTGGGGATATGCATGCACACCATGCGCCCAAGTCCAGGGATTTTAACAAGCCGTGTCTGTTGGCCTACACATGCACAATAGATCTTATGCTCTCAAGTGAGGGTATGAAAGGGAGTATGGGTCGACGCCCCCTCACTTCCTTCTTACCACCTCATGGCCTGAGTCAGAATCCAGTGTCCTCTCCTGCTTCAGCCTTTCAGAAGACCTGTAAATAAAATAGTAAATAGTTATTCTTTTAGCTTGGTACACTTAATTTTTGTATACTTAGTGTAGTTTGTTTCCCCAGCCCGGGAACTCCCTCTCTGTGACCAGGAGTATGGCTGGAGTCCCAGGCTTCAAAAACTGCATTTCTTGCCCTAGATCCTTCTTTGTCAGTGATGAACACCAATGCTGCCTCTACTGTCTTGGTGAGACACACATTTCCGTGAAGTGCAGCATTTGTCACTCGTTGCCACTGAGAATGCACGAAGCCTGTGAGCTTTGCCATAGAAAACTCTTAATGGAGAAGGCCATGAGGCTCTTCTCTGATCTGGGCCAGGGAGACCCGCCCTGAACGTCAGCCTCACCAAAGGAGCAGCATGTCTCCAAGCAGCTGCTTAGGGGAGGAGCCCTTTGTTTCTAAGCCCAAAGATATTGCAGGTGTAATGGTGTGGGATTCACTCCTGCAGCGCCTCCTGCTGATCGTCTTGAAAATTAGCTCTCCAGCCTCCGGAGTGCCCTCTGCAGGCCGATGTCCTGCTGCCGCTTGGCCCCCTGTGTCCCTCCCGGATGACCTTTTCTCTGGGTGCTGCCCCCAGGCAGTACCCCCACAGTTTCTGTGGGTCCCCCTACTCAGGGGAACCCCCACTCACTATCCCCACCTCTCCTCAGTATTTGGCTACTGTCAGTCACCATCTAGTCCCCGCTCACTGGGGCAAACTGCAGTGTCTCAGCCATTCATCATAGGCAAGGGGGGTTTGGACCTGCTGCCTCAGCCTACCCCTGGGCTGCCCTCTGTAACCCCAGTACCCAATTGGCCTTAGACTAGGCCGCAGCCTGGGGTTTTCCAGGCCAGAGCTCCCCAGCTCCCTTCGCCTTCCCCTAGTCCTGCTCCCTCCAGGTACCTTCTCAGCTCCCTAACAGCCAGGCCCTTCTCCCTCTACAAACAAAGAGAGTATCAGTGCTCCTGGCTCAAAGCCTTTTTATAGGAGCCTGCTGTGGTCTGTTTGGGGCATGGCTCCCAGCTGTGCCTCCTTCCCCAAACAGCCTGGGAGCTGCTTGCCCTAGCCACAGCCCTCTGCTTGGCTGTTCTAAGCCCCTCAGGGCAGGAGCGGGTGACCCACCCCACTACACCAGGGCATCCCTCCATGAGAGCAGAGAACACTCTTGTGGGCATAAGGACAAATCCTCAATGAGGGAAATTATTAGTTAAATTGAAGAAGATAGGGATTAATATGAGAACTGAAAAGTGAATAAGGAACTGGTTAAAGGGGGAGTACAGTGGTCATGCTGAAAGGTGAACTGGCAGGCTGGAGGGACATTACAAGTGGTATTTCTCAGGGATCGGTCTTGAGACCAATCTTATTTAACATTTTTGGTACTAACCTTGCCACAAAAAGTGGGACTGTGCTAATAAAATTTGTGTATGACACAAAGTTGGGAGGTATTGCCAATAGGGAGGAGGACAGGAATATCATAGAAGATCTGGATGACCTTGTAAACTGGATTGATAGAAATGGGATGAAATTTAATGCAAAGTGCACGGTCATGCATTTAGGGACTAACAACAAGAATTTATACTATAAACTGGGGACTTATCAGTTGGAAGTGACAAGGAGAAGAAAGACCTGAGTGTATTGACTGATCACAGTATGACTATGAGCTGTCAGTGTGATGTGGCGGTGAAAAAGTCTAATGCAGTCCTAGGATGCATCAGGTGAGATATTTCCAATAGAGACGGGGAAGTGTTAGTACCATTATACGAGGCACTGGTGAGACCTCATCTGGAATACTGTGTGAATTCTGGTCTCTCATGTTTAAGAAACATGAATTCAAACTGGAACAGGTGCAAAGAAGGGTTACTAGGATGATCCGAGGAATGGAAAATCTACCTTATGAGAGGAGACTCAAAGAGCTTGACTTGTTTAGCCTAACCAAAAGAAGGCTGAGGGGATATATGATTGCTCTCTATAAATGCATCAGAGGGATAAATACCAGGGAGGCAGAGGAGTTATTTAAGTTAAGCGCCAGTATGGACACAAGAACAAATGGCTATAAACTGGCCATCAACAAGTTTAGGCTTGAAATTAGATGAAGGTTTCTAAGAGTGAAGTTCTGGAGCAGCCTTCCAAGGGGAGCAGTGGGGCACAAAACCTAACTGGCTTCAAGACCGAGCTTGATAAGTTTATGGAGGGAATGGTATGATGAGACTGCCTACAATGGCATGTGGTCCATGAGCAACTGCTGGTAGCAAAAATCCCCAGTGGCTAGAGATGGGACACTAGATGATTGCAGAGAATTCTTTCCCAGGTATCTGCCTGGTGTGTCTTGCTCACATGCTCAGGGTTTAACTGATCACCATATTGGGGTTGAGAAGGAATTTTCCCATAAGTTAGATTGGCTGAGACCCTGGGGGTTTTTTGCCTTCTTTTGCAGCATGGGGCATAGGTCACTTGCAGGTATCAACTAGTAAATGGTGAATTCTCTGTAACTTGAAGTCTTTAAACCATGATTTGAGGACTTCAGTAACTCATCCAGAGGTTAGGGCCTATTTCCGGAGTGGGTAAGGTTCTGTGGCCTGCAGAGTGCAGGAGATCAGACTAGATGATCACGATGGTCCCTTCTGACTTTAAAGTCTATGAGGTCAGTTCATAAGAGACAGTTCTTCCCCAAGCCCATCAAGGTCGGGCAAGCCCTTACACACAGATCCTAAGGAACTGGCTTAGCAAAAAAAAAAAAAAATCAGGCTGGAGGGTAAAGACCTTAGGAAGAAAGATGTGCTGGTTCCATTGGTGACTTTGGTACTGAAGCATAAGGACCATAATCCACCAGTTCCACCCACAAGTGCCGCTCCAGATTCGTTCTACAATACTGAAGCATCTGCCCAAAGAGCACACCACAACCAGGGATGCACCAGTACTGTTGGTATCATCGGAACTCCCTGCACACTGGGGTACACAGAGACCTACACAACACCAGAGGATATCTTCCTCCCCTACCTCCAGTCTCTCCTCTTCTCTGGCCCAGCTCTCCTGAGGGATATTACTACATGGAAGATGATACTGCTTCAGTGTCCCAGGAGCCATCTCACTCACAATCATAAGCCAGGATTGCCTGAGTACCAATGGCTCTGCCATTCCAACAGGAGCAATTTTCAGATTTGGACAAATCTGTGGAGCCAGTCCCTCCTTTATCCCCATGGAGAGAGCCAAGCCTCGACAGGTGATCCAGGACTCTTAGTCTCTACCCTTATGGACACAACCTCCCTATCCAGCACCTTTAAGGCGCCACTCCAGGGGGCTCCACAGCCGACCCACCAGGTGTTGCTAGGGTAAAAATTCTCCAATGATCATGCACGCAGTGCATGCATCCCTAATTGGAATGGATATGAGCAACACATCTTAAAGAACAACAGTTGCAAAGGTGAGTAACGGTCTTTTACCAGTCCCTGTCTAGCTAAATAGGACTTTAATAACTAGGCTGGTGGCATTTCAGGACGAACTTTCTTCTGAGGATAGAGCCCAGCTCCTCTCCCTTCTAGAGAAAGGCAAGTTGGTAGCGAAAATGGCTCTTCAGGCTGCAGCTGATGCAGCAGATACAACATCTAGAAGCTTGGCCCCTGGTATTATTATGGGGAGTATTTGTGGTTGTAAACGTCTCTCTTCAAGAGGGTTGTGGTTCGTGGCTCTCATCACAAAGTACGCATATTTTCATATAGACATTCACCCCTCCCACAAGAGATTCCTATAGTCTACGGTGGGCTGGGAGCATTTCCAATTTTGAGTCCTCCCCTTTGGACTAGTAATGGCACCTAGAGTGATTATGAAAGTTTTCTCCAAGGTAGTGGCCCAGATGAACCATCAGGGCTACATAGTGTTTCCATATCTTGAAGAATGGCTCCTGGTAGGTCACTCTGTCAGGAGGGCTGGTTGGCTGTTTAATTCCTTGTTCAAAGTCTTGCAGCCGTGTGGGTTCATACTAACAGAGAAAAGTCTGTTTTATCCCCCACGAGGACAATAAACTTTATCAGGGCTCTGTTTCTGCAAGAGCCTTCTTCCTTTCAGAAAGGTTTCAAACTATGCACAACCTAATTCTTTGATTTCCCGCAGACCGAGGACTACAGTGTAAATGTGCCTATTGCTTCTAGGTCATATGGCACACCCTTTGCCATGCTTCATCTACATTGTCTGCAGGCCTGGCTCAATTTGGTCCACTCGCCCAACAAACCACATCAACTCCAAGGTGACCATTCCTACCAGGATCACTTCCTTCTTCGTTTGGTGATCAAACCAAGGCAAGTTATGACTGGGAGTTCCCTTTTCCACTGCCACTGTCACCATTGTAACAAATGCGTCTGTTCTGAGGTGAGGCACCCACCTGAACAGTCACACTGTTCAGGGCATATGGACCCCACAGGAGGCCAGACTATATATCAACATCCTGGAGCTGTGGGTACTCATCCTTGCATACAAGGCCTTCCTCCCACTCATTCGCTCCCTCCACCTCCAAACGATGTCAGATAGTATCACCACTGTGGTCCACATAAACAAACAGGTAGGAGCAAGATCTCTCTCACATGTCTGGAGGCAGTCAGGCTTTGGAACTGGTGCATCAGGCATAACATCGCAATCCAGACGGCATATCTCCTGGGAGTTCACAACTCCTTAGCAGACAACCTCAGCAGGTGCTTCTCAGTGGACCACAAGCGGGAAATACATGACTCTATACTTAACAGACATTTTCATGCAGTGGGGCGCAATGTCTATGGAACCTCTTTGCATCACAAACAAACAAAAAACTTCCCCTGTATTGTTCCAGAGGAGCCATACCCTGCAACTCCCAAGGCGATACTTTCCTATTACTGTGGATGAGTGGTTTCAGATATGCCTTTCCTCTCATCCTGCTGCATACACATGTGCTGAGAAAAATATGTCATGATAAGGCCAATGTCGTTCTCCTAGCACCCTAATGGCCCAGATAGTTTTGGTTTCCAGAGCTTTTGTCAATGTTAGCCCACCCTCCAATCAAAATCCACCCCTTCTCAGAAGTCTTGATGCAGGGCCAAACACCTCAGCCCAGGTTCTCTCCGGCTCATGGCCTGGTGTTTGGATGGGCCTTGGAAGTAGAGTGCTCTTATTCATCCCCTGTCAAGGCTATACTTACCCACAGTAGAAAAGAATTGACCAGAACCTGTTATTTGGCTAAATGGATACACTTCTCCGCCTGGGTGCAGCACAATCAGTCTCAGCCAGTATCGTCAAGCATCCTGTATCATTTTAGATTACCTCCTGTCGCAAAAGAACACTGATATCTTGATCACCTCATTACAAGTGCACCTAGCAGCCATTCATGCCTTCCTCCCTCCGGCAGACTGGTACTCTGTCTTTAGCCACCCAACTATGACGTGGTTCATGAAGGGCCTCATCAAGGCCTTCCCGCCAGTCATTAAACCAGTACCACTATGGAATCTTAGCCGTGTGCTGTCAAAATTTTCTAGACCTCTCAGCGATATTCCATGTCCCACCTATCCAGGAAGGTGGTGTTTCTAGTGGCCATCACTTCAGCCAAGAGGATCAGTGAACTGGGACCTCTCATAATGGACCCTCCACTCTTGCAATATGTCACAAGGATAAAATACCTCTTCACGCTCACCCTAAATTTCTACCCAAGATCATCTCCAATTTCCATCTTAACCAGTTTATTCACTTACCTGTTCTCTTTCCAAATCCCCACACTTCTCCTGAAGAGAAGAGACTTCAGTCCCTCGACATCAGGCATGCACTGGTTTTTTACCTGCCAAGAACCAAGCCCATCTCATCCTCTCATTATTTTGCCCACCAATTAGGCCTAGTTTCCAACACTCCAATTTTGGTTCATTGGTTTCTGGTTCCGCACTTTTCTAGTTTAGTAGGCATGATCTTAACACAGTCCTTGGATTATATCAGGTAGGGTGACCAGATAGCGAGTGTGAAAAATCGGGACAGGGTGGAGGGCAACAGGCGCCTATGTAAGCCCCAAATATCGGGACTGTCACTATAAAATCAGGACATCTGGTCACCCTCAGTAGACCTTTTGGTCTGTACTAATTTAGTCTGTCTGTCTCCCTTTTGCAACTTTTCTCATTGTGACAATGCTGCCCATGGGAGCCAGCTGAGGTCACTCAATTAGGGTGAACTGCAGACAAAACAGGGCAGACAACCCCAAACAGTGGTGGATATTTCAGTACTTAGTTTACCAAGGCAGCACAGAACAGCTTCCATAGTACCTCACTGATTACTCAGAAGTCCAAACAACGCAGTTCCCTTAAAGTATCCAACCTCAGGCCTCCATCCAGACACACATGTCAAACATATGATGATAATTACTGAAAATCTTATCTCATCATATAAAAGAAAAGGTTCTTCCAATCCTAAAGGATCAGCCACATACCCAGGTCCAATTATAACTTAGGTCTTGACCAAAATACATGCTTATAGCCAATTCTTATTAACTAAACTAAAATTTATTAAAAAAAGAAAAGAGAGATAGAGTTCGTTAAAAGATCAGTATACATACAGATTTGAATTCAATCCTTGAGGTTCAGATACATAGCAGAGATGAGCTTATAGTTGCCAAAAGTCCTTTTAGAAACAGTCCATAGGTTATAGTCCAATGTCCATATTCAGGGTGACTCCAGTCATTGACTGGGGATCTCAATCATGGCTTAAGGTTTCCCCCTCTTGAAACCCAAAGCAGATCTGAGATGAAAAAGGATCATGTCCCAGGGTTCTTATGCATTTTCCGCAGCCTTTTGGCCTGAGAAAACAATAGGCTTAACTCTCCTCCCAAACATCCTGGCAATTAGCACAGGGTAATTTACACATTAAACAGTTCAGATACAGGTTACCACAACCTTCAAAGAGATATATAGACAATAATACTATTTCCCTCAAGTGTCTTCCTAAATGTTAATATTCCCTTTTTGATCTTTGAATCTACCCTTTTACCTCTAACAATGCAGACTTGCATTTCAAAGCTCTATTCATTTACATATCTTCCTAACCAGTCTCTGAAGTTCAGCCATTGGTCAGGTCAGTCTGTGAGTTAATTAACTCTTTCTGACCCCGTCACCTTTCAGTTAGATATTACATTACACTCATAACGTCACACTCATCAACATTAATTATAGATTATGATGCTTTCAAACTTTCATGTACTTTTACAGTTGAGCTCACAATTAGAATAAATTTGTAGGTCCAATTATCACAACAAAGTTGAGTGGGAAGAAGAATTTACCTCATCCAGTGCACTAGAGGTCCCAGTAACAACTATGTGAGTATAATGAGACAATCACTACTCTCTTAAATGAATTCACAGAGGAAAATGATAAAAGACAAAAACACCATATCATCCCTGAGCAAACTTTTTTCACAAAGCGATCATTCCATATCTGACCTCTTAGTCCTCATCCTCAAAGGAAGCCTGTGCAACACCTTCAAAAGACAAGTCTGGGACATTAAATTCATTTCTTTGTTAGACACTAGATTTATGGCTCATTACAACAATCTGTGATCCACTAAGCCTCCTCTGCACTACAGCTGTGGAGGTGTTAACTGCACACTTCATTTTGTGGTCTCTTACAACATGGTCACTTCTTATCTTGCAGATCTGAATAATTATAGAGGTATAAGCTTATTACCAGTATAGGGAGAAATCATGGTGAAAGCAATTGTCAGCAGATTAAAACCAGTTTTAGAAGAATTAGTAGGTGAGGAACAGTGTGGCTTCAGACCAGGCCAAAGTTGCACTGATGAGATACTCACATGCCATCAATTGATGTAAAAAAAGTGAGAACAGGGATTGAAAAGGTTTGCTATTTTCATTGACTTCACAAAGGCATTTGATTTGGTTTGGAGGGAAGCATTATAGAAAGCAGTTAAAATCATATGGAGTTCCAGATAGGATAAGTGCAATTATAAAAATTATGTATGAAAACTCCTGTAGTGCTGTACACATTGGTGCAATATTAAACAACTAGTTCAAGTCAAAGTTTGGTGTACAGTAAGCAGATATGGAATCATAGTCACTTTTCATCATATTCTTAAATTAGATATTCAGAATGGTATACAAGTCGAAGGTCGTGATGTTGGGTGATCTAGAATTGAGCTTTTTACCTTATGCAGATACGATATAACTAGCAGACATGCTTGAATGAATGATGATACTCTTCTCTGCCTTGGAAGAGTGGGTTGGTTGTCTTGGACTTTATATAAATGGAAAAATGGGGAAGCTGATAGCGATGAGTACAAATAAACTGTTAGGAAATGCAGACAATTGACATTCTGATATTTAAAACAGTTAGCACAACAAAATCAATGTGGCCTTCATTAAATGGATTAAAATCTGGTTAATGGATAGTTCACAAAAAGTAATTATGCCAAAGGAATTGTTATCAAAAGAGATGTTTTAATGGGCTCTCACTGTGGTCTGTTCTTGACCCAGTGCTATTCACTGTCACTATCAATGATATGGAAGAAAAAATAAAATAATTGCTAATAAAATTTGCAGATGATCCAAAAATTGGTGGTGTGGTAAATAATGATGGGGACAGGTCGCTTATATAGACCAATCTTGATCACTTGGTAAGGTGGGCTCATTTGAACAACTTGTGATCATATATCTAAGAACAAAGAATGTAGGACTTACAAGATGTGGACTATATCCTGAAATGCAGTGACACTGAAAAGTACTTAGCGCAATGCTGTAGTTAAAATGGTGAATGTAATCCTCAGATATGCAAGCAGGGAATTAACAAGTGGGAATAGGAAGGTGGTATTATCTTTATATTCGGCATTAATGAAACCCATTACTGGATACGGTGTCCATTTCTGGTGTCCACACTTCAAAAAGGATGTTGAAAAACTGGAACGAGTTCTGAAAAGAGCTACAAGAACGATTCAAGGTCTGGAAGAAACTGCCTTGTAGTGAGAGATTAAAGAAAAATCTGTTTAGTTTATCCAAGAGAAAGTTAAGAAGTGACTTGATCATGCTTTACAAATACCTACATGAGGAAGGGATTTCTGATAGTGGTATGGCTCTTCAGTCTGGCTAGAAAAGATGGCTCTTCAAACTGGCCAAAAAAACCCGTATCCATTAGCTGGAAGCTGATGCTAGACAAATTCAGATTAGAAATAAATTGCAAATTTTTAACAGTGAAGATAATTAACCATTGGATCAACTTACTTAGTTGACGCAGGAGTCACTGTGCGGGATTCTTTTGTCTGTCATAGACAGGAGACCAAGCTAGATAATCATAATCATCCCTTCTGGCCTTCAACTATGTGCATCTCATAATGTAAAAGACACACTCTAGATCAATCACAGCTTACTGGACTCGAAGGAATCCCTGGCTGAAGTTCTCTGGCCTGTGCTATGCAGAAGGTCAGACTAGGTGATCATAATGGTCCCTTCTGATAACTCCTGTGATCCTTTGGCAGGGGAGAAGCCAGCAAAGCCTCCCCTCACTGCACGTGGTGGGGTGGAGGCAGTGGGGAAGGGGTTGTTCCCTGCTGAGAAGCAGGTGCTGAGTCCTTTCTCTGTGGCAGGTGAGGAGCAGTTGGGCTGGGGGCTCCTCTCTCTGCCATGGGTTAGAAAAGGCTGAGCATGCTGACTGTGGGGCTTGAGGAAAGAGAGTTCCAGCTCTGGGGAAAGGGGTGCTTGTCTCTGCCTTCCCTGCAGGAACCCTGGTGTCTTCAGTGTTTCTCTGGTTTTCTCCCCTCTCGGTTCTCCCTGACGCTGCCCCTCTCCAGCCACCTGCAGCCCTTCGGCCTGCTCACCTGTCAGGCAGGGAGACTCGCTTTGTAAGTGTCTCTTGGTGTGCAGTGTGTGCTGCTGCTCTTAGCACGTTCCTTGGCTCCACTGTCTCATGGACTTAGTATTTGCTGAGACCTGTGCTGTGGGGAGCAGTTGTCGGGCCAGGGCCCCAAGGGGATAGAAGCTGCTCCCCCTCTGCTCCTTTCTGCTAGCTGCTGCTGGGCTGGTGTCTGTGAGTGCTTCATGGCAGAAAAGCTGTGGTGTCAATTGCTTTGCTCAAAGTTAGTAACAAGCTATGAGAGCACGAGGTGTTAAGCCAGAGCTAGGACAGGCTATGCTGTGGTGGCACTGGGGGTTGGTGCCATGGGCTGAACAGAGTGAGAACTCCAGGCCTCTCCCTGCACATAACAGGAGAAGCTGGGGAGGGTAGATTGAGGTTCTCGTATTACTCTCAGATTGGGCAGGATGACCCAGGGGACTCCAGCTAGGACTCTCAATTTACATTCTCTTGTTTTCAGGCTTCCATAAACTTCATCTCACCGCAAGATGACAGCAAATCAGTAAGTGCTTCTGCCCTCAGACCTCTCATTCTTCTTCCTTTGCACACTCATCACTGCTAGACCTCACACTCTCCCTCCTTCACATGCTGCTCACTGCAAGACCGTAAACTCTCTTTTCCTAACACTCTGCTCACTGCCAGGCCTCCCCTCGCCTTTCCTCGCACTCTGCTCACTGCCAGGCCTCCCCTCGCTTATCCTCGCACTCTGCTCACTGCCAGGCCTCCTCTTGCCTTTCTTCGCACTCTGCTCACTGCCAGGCCTCCCCTCACCTTTCCTCGCACTCTGCTCACTGCCAGGCCTCCCCTCGCCTTTCCTCGCACTCTGCTCACTGCCAGGCCTCCCTTCGCCTTTCCTCGCACTCTGCTCACTGCCAGGCCTCCCCTCGCTTTTCCTCGCACTCTGCTCACTGCTAGGACTCACCCTCTCCTTTCCTCACACTGTGATCCCTGCCAAGTTTGCACTCTGCTCACCTCCACACCTCACCCTCTCCCTTCCTCACACTCTGCTCACTCCCAGGCCTCTCATTCTTCTTTCCTCACACTCTGCTCACCACCAAGCCTTGCACACTCTTTCCTTGGCACTCTGCTCACTGCCAGGCCTCACGCTCTCCTTTCTTCACATACTGCTCACTGCCAGGTCTTGCCCTCTGCTTTCCTTGCATTGTGTTTAGTGCCAGGCCACACACTCTCCTTTCCTTGCACGCTGCTCACTGCCAGGCCTCACATTTGCACAAATGCACAAAGGCTTATTTTTCTTCCGTTTTCTCAAAATTCAGTATGAATATTCCACAGCCTTGCTCCCTCTGGTACTTGCTCTGGTGGCTCTCATTCCTGTGGTGGGTGCTCTCTTCCACTCGCTTACTTGTTTCTCTGCTACCCCTCTCTCCAGTGTCTCACATTTGTTCATCTCCCCAAAACACCCCAGAGGAACCGGCTGTAGTCTTAGTCTGAACATCCCACTCCCCTCTTACATCCCAGCTTCTGCCCCAATCTGCCACGGGAGCCCTCGGTGCTTGCTCATCCTTTTCTCTCTCACCCCTGACAACACTAGGCACTAGCTGCTGTTTGTCACCTGCATCTCCTATTTATGACTCTCACATTCTCCCCAGGCTTTTACGTACTTACACTTCCCTCCTGCACCTCTGGAAGCTGTCTGCTTGTACTGTAGACTTGTGCTTGTGTCTTGGGCTTGTGTGGAGCCACGAGGCCCTGCCGTGACCTTATTGCATGTCTAGTTCTGCACATCTTGATCCTGGGGTGTTGGCTGGTGCTTGATAGCTGCTGTTGCTCTCCCTCCCACATATCAATGGGGGCTATTGATAAGGTGTCTTTATCCCTTTCGCAGCCTGCTGCCTCTGACTGGGTTGGCAGTGTGGCAGAGAAGTTGCACCCAAGAGTTTCAAACAGGATCTGCCCCCCTCTTTTGCATGCCGTAACTTTTCTTGTCTCTCTTTTCTGTCTCTTGTCCCTTACTCTGCCTTTTCCCTGTTGTGTGGTGTGGGCACAAGCAGACCAAGCCGGGCGTCATTCAGCCTCTTTCCCGGGTGCGACAAAATGCTGCCCCACCTAGTTCGGAGGGCAGGGACAGCCCCAACCCCTTCCAGCAACCTGAGTCATGCTCCAGTGTCCAGAACTCTGTAAGTGGCCTGCAGTTCCTTCTCACTGAGCTGAGTCAGCCTATTCCTGGGGGTTGTTGTGCCACCCTTCCTGGCAGGCAAGCTACACACACCCTCCTAGTGATTCCCATTGGGTTTAAAGGGAATTTGCCCATCATGGGCCCAAATGCCAACCAACCCTCTCTGGTCCCTGCAGGAGCTCTCTGCATTATCTGAAAGGCACTGGAGTGCTCAGTGCTCCGTAGTCTTGTGTACACTGGGATTTGCCCTTGTTACAGCCATCCTTGGCTAACCACCAGTGATGCTAACCTGATGAGAACCCAGAAAAGATAGACAGAATCCTGATTTGCACCAGTTCTGCTTACTCTGGTTTCAAACAGGGTGAGCAGCACAGTGGACCATGGTGGCTTTGTTTGTCTGTGCCAGGATTTGCATCAGTGCAGCTGCACCGGTGGCTGAAATCCCCAGTGCAGATAGAGTCTCAGACTGTCATTTACTTATAAGGTACTACATTCTCTTGATGTATAAAGCCCTTCAGATCTTTTGTCCTGTCATTATCCCACACACCAGGGCAACAGCTAACAGCTTCTTGCTGTTGCCTAGCTGTGTGGCTCTGCCCCCCTCACTGGGGAGCACTGTGCCATTGCTGATTTGCAGAATGATTGCTTGCACGTTGGCAATTGCTATAAGATGGCATCACGAGCAGAGGAATCTCTGCTGGTCTCTGTGGCCTGGACATTAGGGGTCCAGACACGGGGTTTCTGTGCCCTGGCAAGAATTACCACACAAGAACACCAGTCCACTTGCAGGATGGAAATAGGCCAATGGTCCTGTTACTCGTTTTTACAGTGCCTGTGTGGCACTATTGATAACCTAGAGAGAGACCCAGCCTGCCTCAAAGAGTCACATTATGAATTGGTCAGACATCCCTGTCTGGGCCCCAGTGAGACCCAGGCTGAAGAACTAGATCAGGGGTCGGCAGCCTTTCAGAAGAGGTGTGCCGAGTCTTCATTTATTCACTCTAATTTAAGGTTTTGCATGCTGGTAATACATTTTAATGTTTTTAGGTCTATAAGTCTATAATATATAACTAAACTATTGTTGAATGTAAAGTAAATAAGGTTTTTAAAATGTTTAAGAAGCTTTATTTAAAATTAAATTAAAATGCAGAACCCCCCGGACCGGTGGTCAGGACCTGGGCAGTGTGAGTGCCACTGAAAATCAGCTCGCGTGCCGCCTTCGGGACGTGTGCCATAGGTTGCGTACCCCTGAGCTAGAGTTCAAGGGATTCAGTTACTGTATTTTAAAATCTCTTTCCAAGATTGGTAGACTATTGTTTAGTTTGAGCAGAAGGGAAGGCAACCAAACAAAAATAGACGTCGCCAGTTAGAGCAGGAGTTCTCAAATGGGGGGGGTCAGGACCCCTCGGGGGGTCACGAGGTTATTATATGAGGGGTTGCAAGCTGTCAGCCTCCACCCCAACCCCACATTGCCTCCAGCATTTATAATGGTGTTAAATATATATAAAAAAGTGTTTTTAATTTAATGGGGGAGGGGTCGCACTCAGCAGCTTGCTGTGTGAAAGGGGTCCCCAGTAGAGAGTTTTGAGAATCACTGAGTTAGAACAAAAAGAAGGGCAGCAAGAAAGCAAGGCTGAGTTAAGGCAGCCAAAGGGGCTGAGGGAGTGAGAAAAGAGGGAAGGAATCAAGTGTGGAATGGAAGGGGAGAGACCATGTAACCATTAGGGAGGAAAGCTGTTGCCCCCACAGTCATGAGGCCCTGACTGCGCCCCATAGAGGAAGAAAAGGGCTAGGAGCAGAGGAGTTCATTTATAGGCAGCCAGTGTAAAGAATATGAGCAGATGTGTTCCCTTTTCAGGGGAGAGAGGAGAACCCAGATCAGAGAGAGTCAAGGGTGAGTGTGGTGGGGTGATAACTCACTGACGCCGCCACGACTCACCAGCGCCTTGCTTCCTGCTGGTCATCTCAGGAGTCAGCTCTTTCCAGCCCGGAGCGTCCTCTGCAGGCCAGTGTCCCGCCTGCTGCTTGCCCCGTGTTCCTCCCGGACCCGATGCCCTTTGCCCAGGGGTTCTGCTCACCATAGTACCCCTTCACTCTTGGTCTCCCCTCCCAGGGGACCCCCCAACCCTCTAAACCCACCTTGTCTCAGTGGCTACTGCTAGTCATCATCTAGCCCCCACTCACTGGGGCCAACTGCAGTCTGTAAACCACTTATCATCGGCAAGGGGGTTAGGACCAGCTGCCTTTGCCTATCTCTGGACTGGCCCTCTGTAGCCCCAGTACCTATTTGGCTCTTTTAGCAAGGCCTGCAGCCTGGGTTTTTTCCTGGGTGAAGCTCCCCAGCTCCCTCTGCCCTTCCCCAGCACTGCTCCACCTCAGGTACCCTTCTCAGCTCCCAGGCAGCCAGGTCCCTCTCTCTCACAAAACTAGAGAGAAAGAGTGTATTTCAGCCTCTGGCCCTCAGCCCTCTTATAGGGCCAGCTGTGGCCTGATTGGGGTGTGGCCCCAGCTGTGGCTACTTCCCCCAATCAGACTGTCTTTTCCCCCACCACAGCCCTCTCTAGGGCTGCTTTAACCCCTTCAGGGCTGGAGAGGGGTGACCACCCCGCTACAGCGAGGCTGGAGGCAGGAGGTCAAGGCAGTGGTCGTAGGTGGCACATTCACTGAAGGCAGCTGAGATGTGATCAATGCTAGTAAGAGGACCACAGAAATCTACAGGAGCCCTCCATGTAGGGGTGTGTGGGCACCTGCTGCTCTGACACTGGTTTAAGTAGGAGTGCAATAGCCCCTGCACTGAAATACAGGAGGAAACGGCCGGGCCTTCTTACAGGGATAACTGGACTGGCACCAGAGACAAGGCTGAGAGGTAACCTAAATTCTGATATAGTCTTGGCCTTGACGTATACTGTGAGTTAATCTAAAAACTGGTATACCCAATCCAGGCTCAGGAACTGGAGTCCAGTGTATGGCTACCCAGAGAGCCCATTGTTTGCAGGCAGACATAAACTGGAGTGGCTGAGCTGAAATCCCCGAGGAGTCTGGAGCAGCACTGCCACCTGTGAAACCCTCACTGAACCCAGGAGGCTCTGCCACTAACAGAAGCATTGGCACTGGCCTATCCAGGACATGAGAGCCAGCAGTGTAACATGTTCATGTCTAAGGAAGCCACTTTGCATGGCAGCTACTTCCCCCTCTGCCCGAGGCTGGGGGTCTGTCTCTGATGCTCCACCCTCTGGTCTCAACACACATAAGGAGCTGGTTCTTTTCCTGTTCTCATTTATAGCAGCTATGATTAGCCTGACCTCTTCTGTTTCTGTCTCTGCAGCTGCGTCCCCCCTCACCCTCCTCTCCTGAGGATGTCCCAGTCAGTGTCAAGCAGGCATACAAGACCTTTGCAGCGGTGCCTCTGTCACAGGCAAATAAGGTAGGGGTGGGGCAGAGATGATGACTTGGCTGCACAGACACCGGGGTGGCAGGGACAATGGGGATACTGGGAGCATCACAGGTGAGTCAGGACTAAGAATGGGGGCAGGAGGTGCTATTCTGTTTCATGGGTGAGGCAAAGACAAAGAGAGCCCCTCTCTCAAACTTTTCCCTTTTCTCTCTCTCCTCAGGAGACGCATGGTCAGACAAGCACCAAGAAACCTAAAGCTTCTCCTGAGGTGAGTTTCAGTGGCTGGAAATAGAGTTGGAGTTGGGAGTCTTGATCACAGACATTGGGGGATAAGTGCAGAATCTCAGTGTGGGTAGATAGGAGGCAAAGTTCCCATCTGCGGCAGTGTGGAGAGAGGGTTCAGACATGGGGTAAGGACCTGATGAAAGCAGGCATGTGGCCTGTGCGCGAAGGGGACTAGATATGGGGAAGGGACCTGGGGAAGGCAGGCATGGGACATATACCCAGGGAGATTAGATATGGGGCAGAGATCCAGGGAAGGTGGGCACAGGGCACGTGCCTGAAGAGATTGCATGTGGGGTAGGGACACAGGAAACGTAGGCATGGGCATTTGCCTGGGGGGATTGGATGTGGGGTAGGGTCTTTTAGTGGCTGACATGCTGCTGTGGCTGTTGCAGATGCTGTCATCAAGGGGACTGCACAGCCCAGAGCAGCGATCCTTCCGTGAGAGGCAAAAGTACTTTGAGATCGAGGTGAAACAGCAGCAGGTGGAGAAGCCCCCCAAGCGTGTCTCTCTGGTGGGGGAGGATGACCTGAAGAAAATGAAGGAGGAGGAAGGTGCGATGGAGTCAGTGTTGGGGTGTTAAGTTTCTCTTTTGTGACTCTTGGAGGGATCTGTCCCCTGCCTGTTGACTTTTGAGAGTGGGGAATCCCACCTATTGAACATGGGACTGGAAGGGACCTCCTGAGTCACTGAATCCAGTCCTGTACTATTATAGGCAACCCTGTCCTATCTTCCTATTCATAAGCTCATCAAGCTCCACCTTACAGCTAGTTGGGCTGTTTGGCCCCCTGCTCCTACTGGAAGGCTGTTCCAGAACCCTGTTGCTTGGATGGTTGGAATTGGAAATTTCTTCCAATTTGCAGCCATTGGCTCCTGGGTTCTGGTTTATTATTATTAGGGGGAGGGTGTCTCAAGCAATATTACAGTAAAATAGTAAACAATTGTGGTCAGGCCTGAAAAATCATGAGACTGGCTTTAAAATGATACATATTGGGTCTTTCTTTGCCTTTCGACTTTTGAGCCCCTCTGAGTCACATTTTCAAGCTTTTCTCCACAGCCAGGAGTGCTCCAAACTTTCTTTTTTTTTAAAATAGAAGCTGAGGTTCCCCTTTGCTTGGCCTCTGTATATTCCCGCTCCTGGGATGAGCTGGCCTGTACAGCTCTGACAATTAACATTAGCTAGCAGTGCCCATCGAAGTACTCATATGCTGCCTCCTGCCCCTCCCTTCACTGTTTTGAAGGTTCTAAGGTCGAGGCTATAAAAAGGGGTTGCAGCACTCCTTCCAGCTGCCAGCATCAGCAGACTACCAACCTTTCTGGACCTGGGATCCAGATCCTATTTTTGATACAAGTGCTATCTAAAAACACTTTGGTTTAGGGTTTTACATTGTTAAGATTGTATACAGTAGTTACAGTTTTGGATAGGTAGTTTTTAGCAATGATAAGTAAGCTTTGAGTCCATACTGAAGTGTCTTCTATGGCAGATGTGAAAACTAAGAAGCCAAGATTTAAACGCTGTTCTTACTGCTCAGCAATATTCTCACAACAAAAAAATTAGGGGTCGCCAAATGAAATTAATAGGCAGCAGGTTTAAAACAAACAAAAGGTAGTATTTCTTCACACAATGCACAGTCAACCTGTGGAACTCCTTGCCAGAGAATGTTGTGAAGGCCTAGACTATAACAGGGGTCAAAAAAGAACTAGATAAATTCATGGAGGGTAGATCCATCAGCGGGTATTAGCCAGGATGGGCAGGGATGGTGTCCCTAGCTTCTGTTTTCCAGAAGCTGAAATGGGCGACAGGCATTGGAAGACAGGATATTGGGCTAGATGGACCTTTAGCCTGACCCAGTATGGCCATATGATATTTTTTGTCTTATTAATTATCTATCCCTTTTCTAATGATTCACAACATTCTGTTTGCTTTTTTGACTGCCACTGCACATTGAGTGGATGTTTTCAGAGAATTATCCACAGTGACTCCAAGATCTCTTTCTTGAGTAGTAATGGCTAATTTAGACCCCATCATGCCACCTCACTGTTTACCTCTTTTTCCAGATCATTTATGAATATGTTGAATAGGACTGATCCCAGTACAGACCCCTGGGGGACACCACTATTTACATCTCTCCATTCTGAAAACTGACCATTTATTTCTATCCTTTGTTTCCTATCTTTTAACCAGTTACTGATCCATGACAGGACCTTCTCTCTTATTCCATGACAGCTTACTTTGCCTAAGAGCCTTTGGTGAGGGAACCCCTGCATGCATGCTTAAACCCATCTTAGGTGAAAGGTGTAACTGATCACCATACCTGGGGTTGGGAAGGCATTTTCCCTTGGGTCAGTTTGACAGAGACCCTGAGGGTTTTTCGCCTTCCTGCAGCGCAGATCACGTGTCACTTTCAGGTTTAAACTAGTGTAAATGGTGGATTCTCTGTAACTTGAAATCTTTAAACCATAATTTGAGGCTTTCAGTAACTCAGCCAGAGGTTAGGAGTCTATTTCAGGAGTGAGTGAGTGACGTTCTGTGGCCTACGATGTGCAGGAGGTCAGACTAGATGATTACGATGGTCCCTTCTGACCTTAAAGCCTATGAGTCTATAAATCAATGAGAATATAGGCCTCCTCTGAACAGTCTGTGCCCATGGGAGGAGGGTGGAGTTCTGCCCATCCCTTGCGATGACTCTGGCTTCCATTGGGTGGAGAGGATCATCAACTCATCTGGCCTCCATCCCCCCAGCAGGGTCCTACCCATAGACTCCTCATGGCACTGTCTCTTATGTGTGTGGAGGGGGTCTGCTTGTCAGCTGAGCTGGGGGGATGATGTTTGCCCATTAGCTCCTGGGGCTCTGTGCCTATGGAGGGACAGGTCTGAATCTGGCTGTTGACTCCTAGAGGTCTGATCCCTGACATGAACATCATATCCTGTGGGATCCATCTCCACAGGGGGTCTTCCCATTGGCTCCTAGGTGGTTCCCATCTATGGAGGAGTTACAGAGGGTGAAGCAGTTGGAGACTGTCTGAGGTTATAGTCAGGAAGAAAGCTAGGGAAAAGGTTTTGCTAATTACAAAGAAGTGATTAAGAGGACAGGCTGAAAAGCATCGAGGCTGGGAAAGGAGTAGATTCTAAGAGAGCTGAAGAGAAGTGTGTCTTCAGGGAGGGAATAGACTCAAAGACAGTTACAGAAACTGTAGGACTCTCTTGCAGAGAGTGAGCGAGGCCCTTAGAGGGAAATGACCTACCATGAACCTCGGTGGCCATGGGAATCACTGCAGGCAGCCGGCTCTGCAGTTCTCTCCCCATTCATATGGGTCTGTCTCATTTTGGCAGCTCGTAAACTGCAGCAGAAACGGGCTCTGTTGTTGGAGGAGGAGGAGGAAGAGGAAGAGGAGGATGTGGGGAAGCTGATGCCCGATATGAGCATGCAGTCCAGTGTCATCATTGAAGGAGTGGAGTACAAGATCAAGAGACTAAATGGAAGGAGCATTCAGTCCCTGGCAACTCGGTAAGACTGACTGGCAACTCAGATCCAGCTCTGTGTCCTAGGAGTATTCCAGCATCACCTTTTCCCAGATGGGGAGGTCTGGGCAGGCCCCACCACCTTTCCGGGGGAACTGGGCATCACAAGGCATGCAGTTTGTCTCCAGGTCCTTGTTCTCAAATGAGTGGCTGCCCTGGAGTCATTGATTGTAGTTGTGGCTAGGTTGGGGGACACACCTCTTTGCTGAGCCTGTGCCAAGCCCTGCCCCCTTAGGTTCTTGCTTTATGCCTGGGTCTGCTGGAAGCTGCGGTTCTGCATTGGTGCTGCTGCTTTCATTCCTTTCCCTGCAGATTTGCTTTACAGGTGGAGAATTGGGCTTCAAACGGAATAAAGCTCAGGTTTCTGCCTTTGAACTTTCTCAGAATCTTGTCTATCTGACTCTTTCCCCATAAGCTGCGGCAGGACCATGCCTCGGGCCAAAGGGTCAAGCATCTTCGTCTTGTAGATTTTGGCTTAGAGTCGTCTCATGCTGCCTGACCACACTGGGGACAGTCCATGTCCTCATGTTGGCTCCAGTTTCCTCCCCATCTCCCCATTAGCATTTGTATTCATTCAGTCTCAGTCCAGAAACACCTCACATTACACCTGCATGGTGAGGGTTCCCTCCTGCACTGCCATGCTAAACTGGGTTCCTGGCAAACAATAAATGGCAGCAGCCAAACATGCAGTCTTTGCAGAGACAGTTTATCCCTCCTCTTTCCACAACCAGATGCATCACTCTGTGAAGGTGGGGTGGAGGTGGCCTCCCTTTGGTGCTCTCCCCTTGCTAGGCTAAAGGGTTGTGGGCCAGTCCATCCTACAGCGAGCTCTGGAGAGTGTATCTGTGGCACCACATCACTGGCTCAGTTGCTCCTCTGGCTGATAGTTCAGTTGGTCTCCAGTGAGTTTAATAGAAGGAAGGTACTTACGGTGGGAACAGCTACACCTCCTCTCCCCCATCAACTCCCTGTCTCTAGTCTGGGTGGGAACAGGCAGCTGTTGGCAATATTGTGATAGGAAATAAGATCTTTGGCTGCTTATTCAGGGCCAGATTCTGTGCTGACTTATACCTAGGGCACACTGGGCCAATGGCATTGCAAAGGATGTGGATCACTGTGAATGCAGCCTTTAGCGCAGGTCTGCCCTCACTTAGTTCTAGAGGGCTGCCTGAGGGCAGATTTTGTGCCTTCAGAGAGATCTGACATCAACAAGAAGCAGTCAGTCACAGGGAGCAGGGCTGGATTTACACTTGATACGGCAGGTCGAGGTGACACAGTCAGACCTCTGGGTGAGGAAGATGATTTTGGATGGCCTGTCTGGGGTGAGATAGATGCATACATCAGAGAGGATGTAGCTGTGATAATGGAGATGGGACATAATTGGGCCCTGGACCTGCTAAGAGCCCATGAATTCCGAACGGAGAGAAAGGTAGGCTCTGCGAGATTCTGAGGAGAAATCCCCAGCCTGGAGATAGAAGGAAGGGAGAGGGCTCCCAGATTATAGGGCAGGTGCTGGCAGTCTCAATGATAACAAAGACCAGGCAGAGTGAAGAGGATGTGTACCTGTCAGCCTGCTGCCAGTCTCTTGAGGTTCTGCCATAGGACCTGGGAGGCTGTTCCCATGATCTGCAAGTTCCGGTTTCACCAATTGACATGGTTACCAGGTGACTCATTCCTACTGATCCCTGCTCACATGTGCTTGAAGCCTTCTCCTCTGGGCAGATGGGACTGGAGGGATAAGCTCTGTGTGCATGATACCAAGGCTGTCAGGTAAATGCATCAAGGGCCATGTCACTGAGCTGAGTTGCAGTGTCTGATTCCTGTGGCTCAGGTCCATGGGAAGGGGGATCTGTGCTCTGAACCCTCCAGGGTACGCATGCCTACAGCATGCTTGGCTGACATGTCTGTGTTGCTGCCAGGATCTCTGAGGCAGATGAGCACAGCAGCTCCCAGAGAAACTCACTAGAAGAAGGATTCAAGCCCGAGCAGAGGCCTAATTCTATGTCTGGGTAAGAGGGGACTCTGGAGGGGGAGAAGCAACACTGCACAGCAACAGCCCCTGTCCTTCCCTGCCTGCTGCCCACAGACTGCCACATAGTGGGCCATTCAGCAGGGAATGGGGTAACAGGCAGGCTTCAGGGAGGTGGAAGAGATGGAGCAGGGACCTGTCTTTGGGGAGGGATGGGTGTAGGGGGCACAGGTCAGGTACAGGGCATGGGGGGCACGGGTTGGGTACTTAGTGAGAGCCAGGAACCTGGGGGGGTTGGGCAGGGGTTGTAGTGGGGCCCTTACTTTGAGGAGATCCATGGCGGGGGCTCGGAGCTTTGAGCAGGGTACAAGGTGGACCTCTCCTTTGAGGAGAGAGAGCAGGAAGTCTGGGTACTTGAGGATAGGCTGGGCCAAGCCCTTTGTTATTCCTGGCCTCTCTTCCCAGACTGATCCCAGTTTACCCAGGAGGGGGCGAGGCAGGGGCACCTGTGCGAACGGCCAAGGCTGAGCGACGGCACCAGGAGCGATTGCGGATGCAGAGCCCTGAGTTCCTAAGTACCCAGGAGAAGGAGCTGTCTCCAGCTGAGCGCCGGGCCCTGGAGGCAGAGAAACGAGCCATGTGGAGGGCAGCACGGTGAGTCAAGGGGAGCCTGCTATCCCTCTCTCTTTACTAGCAGGTCTGTCTGATGTCATAGCATTGCATCTGTAGCATCAGAGAGAGGGAATGTTTAGGAGCCAGTAGTAAGGGAGACTGTAGTGGCCAGAACACAGTGCACAGGCCAATCTGTCTATCCAATCCTGTCTACCTCTGACAGGAACTTGAGGGGTTTGTCTCTTCTTTACACTTTAGCAACACTTGTGTAGGTCTTCATGACAATAAAGTCTCATTGTATTGACTTCAGCTCAGGCACTGATGTTCATGTGACCATGCACAATTCCCTTCCCTCTCTTTGCTACTGTTTTTTCCACCTGTTTCATAATATCAGCCAAAGAGACATGCAGTGAAACTTAAAAGGTGGCAAATGCAAAACTGATAAAAGGAAATTCCTTTCTACATACATAATTTGCAGTTAGACTGCGGAACTCATTACCACAAGGTGTTATTGAGGCCAAGAACTTAGCAAAGTTCAAATACGGATTGAACACTCATGTGGGTAACAAGCATATCCAAAGTTATAACAATGAATGTAACCAAACATTTTGGAAATGAGATAAAACCTCCTGCTTCAGGATTTAAGAGTCTCTATTAGGAGTTAGAATGCGATCTTCATGGGGATAAATTATCCCACAATTGTTAGTGCAAGGTTTCATGCCCATTCCTCTGAAGCACCTGGTACTGACCACTGCTGGGCTTTGGATCTGATCCAGTCTGGCAATTCCTATGTTGCTGTGTATGTTGGGGATAATGCTACTGTTCTTCCTCCCATGGAGGCTATGAGAGTGAATGAGTTAATGTTTGTAAAGTCTTCAAGAGCCTTGGATGGAAGATGCTGGAGCCAGTGCATTGGTTTGAGGCTGGAAAGCTGAGAGACTCGTGTTATTGGAAAGGTCACATAGTATTATTGTATCTTTTATAGTTATTTAAAACCAGATTAAACCAATGTTCACTGAACTGGGGTTCATCCCTCTTTCCCTGGGGAGAGGATGCCTCAGCAACAGGGTTCCCACTCCTTCCTCTGTGACGGGATGATTCTCCAGCCAGATCCCTCTTCCAGCCAGGATATTCTTCCATAGCACTTCCTTAATTTTTCCTCATCTTGTGGCATTCTGAATAATCACTCTATATAAATCTGACCCTCTGGCTGCTGGAGCACTGTTGCTTCTCTCTGAAGTTTCTTCACTGTTTAATGTGAGGCACCCAGATATAGGCATGGTGTTTCAGTCAGTGTATTACTAAGGACTATCTCTGCTTTTCATTTCATGCCTCTGTAGAGCAGTCCCAAGTAGCATTGATCTCATTCTGCTGCTGTGTCACATTGTACACTCTGCTGTAAATGTCTCTTCGCTCTCCTAGCTCCCTTCTGGCCATTTCTGCTCCCCACGCATGGTGTTAGGGGTTTTCACTTGTATGGCACATGACACAGAGCACTGCTGTCATTAAAGGTGGGTTCTGTTTCTCCACTTCAATCAGGGATTTTCCCTCATTGTTTTTCATGGAGAGAACAGTGTATCTTCCCCAAATTTACAGCACATAATCTGAAAATGAATGGAATTTTCTGAGAATTTTTCAGGTAACAGTTGAAGTGTAAATTAATTAAAAATTAGTCCGTTAAGAAACATTTCTCTCATTTTTTGGGGCACCTTCTAGCTAACAAACTGAAAAGATAGTCTTAAATGTACATTTGAAGAAACTAGGTGGCTATTAAGTAAAGTTACTAACAATCTTCATAGATTTCATAGACTTTAAGGTCAGAAGGGACCATTATGATCATCTAGTCTGACCTCCTGCACAATGCAGGCCACAGAATGTCACCCACCCACTCCTGTATCAAACCTGTGTCTTAGCCACTGAAGTCCCCAAATCATGGTTTAAAGACTTCAAGGTGCAGAAAACCTTCACATAATCAAACACAGTGTTTTATATCTGGACCAGATTGTATGCAAAAAGCAGCTATAAATGTTGCATTTCAGGCAAAGGGAAGGTTTTCTCATTTTATTTAGTCTTAAATGTCTAAGTTTTGCCCTTAAAGTTCACAATTTGGCCTTATTCAAAATAACCATCATTTCCCATAACTCATAGGATAATGAAGTCAAAGAGTGCCCTTAGGAAAAATGGCTGCCTCTTCACTGAAGTTATGGTGTCTGGCAGTGAACCTGCCACTACTAAGGTTGCCTCCATATCCCATTGTTTCCAATGGGACTGACGTCAGGAGGCCCTCAGGGAAGAAAGCTACGCCTGCGCTCTGGTTAGAAAACTGGGAAGAACTAGTCTATGCCATAAACCCAGCTCAGGAAACAAAAGATGGTCCATTGGTTTGGGGCTTGAACTCCAGAGACCCAGGCTGAATTCCTTGCTCCACCACTGATTTCCAGTTTGATCTTGGGCAGATCACTTCATATATGTGTGCCTCCATTCCCCTTGTGTAAAATGGGGACACAGCGTGTCATGAAGAGAAACATGTTAAGCCCATTGTGAGCTGTTCAGCTCCTATGGCAATGAGAGCTATATACGTTCCATAGTCAAAGGGAACAGCACCTGAGGTTCCCCACTATGGAATCTCTGTAGCTTTAACAGGATCTCCTTTGGTTGGAGACGCAGTGACTGGCCCAGTAGAAGAGGAATGGCACATGACAGGCTTCCCCCTTCTCAGAGATTTCTGCATCATTGTGCTGGTGTGAGGGGTGGCAGAGAAAGATCTGCTCTCCCACACAGTTCCCCTGCCCTTCCCCTGGCTTGGTGTCTCCTCACCCTCACTTCAAACATCTGCTTTCTATGCATATCTCCACATACCAGAAGGGGAAAGTTGTATGTGGGGGTGTCACCCTTTCCCTCTTCTGTGCTGCCTCCAATACTTACCATATAGGGGTCACTGGATGATCGAGATGTTAAAGGAGCACTCAGGGATGATAAGGCCATTGCAGAGAAACTAAATGAATTCTTTGCATTGGTCTTCACAGCTGAGGATCTGAGGAAGATTCCCAAACCTGAGCCATTCTTTTTAGGTGACAAATCTGAGGAACTGTCCCAGATTGAGGTGTCATTAGAAGAGGTTTTGGAACAAATTGATAAACTAAACAGTAATAAGTCACCAAGACCAGATGGTATTCATCCAAGAGTTCTGAAGGAACTCAAATTTGAAATTGCAGGACTATTAACTGTAGTCTGTAACCTATCATTTAAATCAGCTTCTGTACCAGATGAGTGGAGGATACCTAATGTGATGCCAATTTTTAAAAAGGGCTCCAGACGCAATCCTGGCAATTACAGGCTAGTAAGCCTAATGTCAATTATGGGCAAATTGGTAGAAACTATAGTAAAGAACAAAATTGTCAGACACATAGATGAACATAATTTGTTGGGGAAGAATCACCATAGTTTTTTGTAAAGGGAAATCATGCCTCACCAATCTACTAGAATTCTTTGAGCGGGTCAACAAGCATGTGGACAAGGGTGATCCAGTGGATATAGTGTACTTAGATTTTCATAAAGCTTTTGACAAGGTCCCTCACCAAAGTCTCTTAAGCAAAGAGCAGAAAGCCTACAAGGAGTGGAAGAAAGGTGGGATTAGCAAGAGAAGCTACCTTAGTGAGGTCAGAACATGTAGGGATAAAGTGAGGAAGGCTAAAAGCCATGTAGAGTTGGACCTTGCAAAGGGAATTAAAACCAATAGTAAAAGGTTCTATAGCCATATAAATAAGAAGAAAACAAAGAAAGAAGAAGTGGGACCGCTAAACACTGAGGATGGAATGGAGGTTAAGGATAACCTAGGCACGGCCCAATATCTAAATAAGTACTTTGCCTCAGTCTTTAATAAGGCTAATGAGGAGCTTAGGGATGATGGAAGGATGACAAACGGGAGTGAAGATATGGAGGTGGATATTACCACATCTGAGGTAGAAGCCAAACTTGAACAGCTTAATGGGACAAAATCGGAGGGCCCAGACAATCTTCATCCAAGAATATTAAAGGAACTGGTGCATGAAATTGCAAGCCCGTTAGCAAGAATTTTTAATGAATTAGTAAACTCAGGGGTTGTACCGTACGACTGGAGAATTGCTAACATAGTTCCTATCTTCAAGAAAGGGAAAAAACGTGATCCGAGTAATTATAGGCCTGTTAGTTTGACATCTGTAGTATGTAAGGTCTTGGAAAAAAATTTGAAGGAGAAACATTGAGGTCAATGGTAATTGGGACAAATTACAACATGGTTTTACTAAAGGTAGATAGTGCCAAACCAACCTGATCTCCTTCTTCGAGAAGGTGACAGATTATTTAGACAAAGGAAATGCAGTAGATCTAATTTACCTCGATTTCAGTAAGGCATTTGACACGGTTCCACATGGGGAATTCTTAGTTAAGTTGGAAAAGATGGGGATCAATATGAAAATTGTGAGGTGGATAAGGAACTGGTTAAAGGGGAGATTCCAACGGGTCGTACTGAAGGGTGAACTGTCAGGCTGGGAGGAGGTTACTAGTGGAGTTCCTCAAGGATCGGTTTTGGGACCAATCTTATTTAACCTTTTTATTACTGACCTTGGCACAAAGAGCGGGAATGTGCTTATAAAGTTTGCGGATGACACAAAGCTGGGAGGTATTGCCAATACAGAAAGGCATCTGGATATCATACTGGAAGATCTGGATGACCTTGTAAACTGGAGTAATAGTAATACGATGAAATTTAATAGTGAAAAGTGCAAGGTCATGCACTTAGGGATTAATAATAAGAATTTTAGATATACATTGGGGACACATCAGTTGGAAGCAATGAAGGAGGAGAAGGACCTTGGAGTATTGGTTGATCACAGGATGACTATGAGTCGCCAATGCGATATGGCCATTAAAAAAGCAAATGCGGTTTTAGGATGCATCAGGTGAGGTATTTGCAGCAAAGATAAGGAGGTGTTAGTACCGTTATATAAGGCACTGGTGAGACCTCATCTGGAATACTGTGTGCAGTTCTGGTCTCCCATATTTAAGAAGGATGAATTCAAACTGGAACAGGTTCAGAGACGGGCTACTAGGATGATCCGAGGAATGGAAAACCTGCCTTGTGAAAGGAGACTCAAAGAGCTTGGCTTGTTTAGCCTAGCCGAAAGAAGGCTGCGGGGGGATATGCTTGCTCTATATAAATATATCAGGGGGATTAACATTAGGGAGGGAGAGGAATTATTTAAGCTTAGTACCAATGTAGACACAAGAACAAATGGGTACAAACTGGGCATTAGGAAGTTTAGAGTTGAAATTAGACGAAGGTTTCTAACCATTAGAGGCGCGAAGTTCTGGAAGAGCCTTCCAAGGGGAGTAGTGGGGGCTAAAGACATATCTGGCTTTAAGACTAAGCTTGATAAGTTTATGGAAGGGATGGTATGATAGGCTAGTTTAATTTTGGCAACTGATCTTTGATTATCAGCAGATAAGTCTGCCCAATGGTCTGTGATGGGATGTTGGATGGGATGGGATCTGAGTTACTGCAGAGAATTCTTTCCTGGGTGCTGGCTGGTGAGTCTTGCCTACATGCTCAGGGTTTAACTGATCGCCATATTTGGGGTCGGGAAGGAATTTTCCTCCTGGGCAGATTGGCAGAGGCCCTGGAGGTTTTTCGCCTTCCTCTGCAGCGTGGGGCATGGGTCACTTGCTGGTGGATTCTCTGCAGCTTGAGGTCTTCAAACCACAATTTGAAGACTTCAATAACTCGGACATAGATTAGGGGTTGTATAGACGTGGATGGGTAGGGTTCTGTGGCCTGCTTTGTGCAGGAGGTCAGACTAGATGATCATATTGGTCCCTTCTGATCTATGAGTCTATGAGAATAAATGGTCAGTTTTCAGAATGGAGAGAGGTAAACAGTGGTGTCCCCCAGGGGTCTGTACTGAGACCAGTGCTGTTCAACATACTCATAAACGATCTGGAAAAAGGGATAAACAAGATAGTTAACTCCAAAGCAGACTGCAAAGAGCTACAGAGGGATCTCACAAAACTGGGTGACTAAGCAACAAAATGGCAGATGAAATTCAATGTTAATAAATGCAATATAATGTACATTGGAAAACATAATCCCAACTATCCATATAAAACAGTTGGGTCTAAATTAGCTGTTACCACTCAAGAAAGAGATCTTGAAATCATTGTGGATAGTTCTCTGAAAACATCTGCTCAGTGTGCAGTGGCAGTCAAAAAAGCTAACAGGATATTGGGAATCATCAAGAAAGAGATAGATAATAAGACCGAGAATATCATATTGCTTCTATGTAAATCCATGGTACGCCCACATCTGGAATACTGCGTACAGATGTGGTCACCCCAACTCAAAAAAAGATATATTGGAATTGGAAAAGGTTCAGAAAAGGGGAACAAAAATGAGTAGGGGTATGGAACAGCTTCCATATGAGCAAAGATTAAAGACTGGGACTTTGCAGCCTGGAAAAAAGACAACTAAGTGGGGATATGATAGCAGTCTATGAAATCATGACTGATGTGGAGAAAGTAAATAAGGAAGTGTTATTTACCCCTTCTCATAACACAGGAACTAGGGGTCACCAAATTAAATTAATAGGCAGCAGGTTTAAAACAAACAAAAGGCAGTATTTCTTTACACTGCACACAGTCAATCTGTGGAACTCCTTGACAGAGGATGTTGTGAAGGCCATGACTATACTGAATTCAACAAAGAACTAGATAAATTCATGGAGGATAGGTCCATCGATGGCTATTAGCCAGAATATACAGGGATGGCGTCCCTAGCCTCTGTTTGCCAGAAGTTGGGAATCGGTGACGGGGATGGATCATTTGATGATTCCCTGTTCTGTTCATTCCCTCTGGGGCACCTGGCATTGGCCACTGTTGGAAGACAGGATACTGGGCTAGATAGACCTTTGATCTGACCCAGTATGGCCATTCTTATGTTCTTATTAAATATATATACAAAAGCTCTGTTTTAAAGGGATTAAGGTTGAATAACTGAAATCCCCCAATTCAAGCCTTTAAAAGCAAAGATATGCCACTTTATGGGACATTTCTCCTGTACTCAACACTCACGTAGCATATTTCAAGACTCTGCGTTATCACAATGAACTTCCTTCTATTCCCCAGTAGAGTGGGAAACACACTATAGGTGAGCAGTAGACAGCACCAATTTGGTCAGCTTAATGTACCATCTCTACATACACACATACTATACATTATTGAAAGCTTATGATGGCTACTTAACGGATAGGTATGATGTGGAACTGTCAACTGGTGCCATTACCATAGAAAACGAGAATAAACAATGACACCCTCAACACGTTAAAATGACCACTCTGAAATATTTGCATTCATTTCTGTTAGTTTAATGACTCTGTATTATTTCAAGAAATACAGTTGGATTTCTTTGTGACCTCAAATATTGCAGCAACAATCTAAAAGGTAAAATAAAATCTGATAGTACATTTGTACAGGT
This sequence comes from Aldabrachelys gigantea, assembly GCA_026122505.1. Lineage (NCBI taxonomy): Eukaryota > Metazoa > Chordata > Testudines > Testudinidae > Aldabrachelys > Aldabrachelys gigantea. The sequence continues at coordinate 299,716,029 of CM047480.1, forward strand.
ATAATTGAAATGTAAAAGCTGGTGACATTTCTAGTCAACACCATTATCATCTTCTTGTTCATTATGATCTCTGTCAATTATCACAGTCTTCACTGCCTCAGCATGGACACGGTTCTGTGCAGGGAAGAGTGTTCTTACTACAGACAGAGTTGCTTGTACAGCAGCCACTACTGGCACAGGCACACATAAGATCTTGTAGAAGCTCAGATGCCATTGGACCTTTGAAGAATACAGGAAGTAGTTCATCTTCTACATTTTTTCATCCATGTTGCAATAAAGATCCAGCATCTGGCTTACCTGTGTGTTAAGACATCCAAATCTTTGTTTGCCAAGATGCTCTTTTGACACACTCTTCAAAACTGTTCTCACGTGGTGGGAGTTTGGCCAGTGACTTACTTGTCCTTTTTGCTGGCTAGATTGAGGCACAAACAATTGAGGTCTTTGTGGGTCTCCTTTTCTTTGTTGCTCTGGTCATACAGCACTACTACCAACTTCCTTGCTGCACAAATTGTGGCTTGTTGGTCAGTCTCTCCTAATTTGGCAAGATCTCTGAATGGTAAGCTCCCTTTGTTTTGACAACATTAAACGCAGATTTTTTTCCTGGTATCAAATAGGGATGACACAGAGTCACATCCATGTACAACAGGAGTATGTTGCAGACGTCAGGAGTGAATGCGTCACAAATTGTCTGCATAGGTATAGAGTGACACTTGTCAACTGTGCTGGTAATGGTGCCTGTTTCAATCCACATGTTATCTATGTGTTCCATTTTTGGAAAGTAGTGAGCAGCAAGGACCAAATCATCTGTATCAAATGACCTAATTACTATAGTTTCTTTGATACCAAGAGACCCAAAAGCTATACTGGCACATACAACATGCAGAGGCATCCTTGTGTCAGCTTCTTCCTGAGTACTGTAGAAGTCTTGGGTTTGTTGACCTTAGTAAAGCCTTTGATACTGTCTCACAAGACCTTCTCATAAACAAACTAGGGAAATGCAACCTAGACGGAGATACTATAAGGTGGGTTTAAAACTGGTTGGAAAACTGTTCCCAGAGAGAAGTTATCAGTGGTTCACAGTCATGCTGGAAGGGCATAACAAGTGGGATCCCACAGAGATCAGTTCTGGGTCCAGTTCTGTTCAATATCTTCATCAGTCCTTTAGATAATGGCACAGAGAATACATGTACAAGTTTGCAGAAGATACCAAGCTGAGAGGGGTTGGAAGTGCTTTGGAGGATAGGATTAAAATTCAAAATGATCTGGACAGACTGGGAAAATGGTCTGAAGTAAATAGGATGAAATTCAATAAAGACAAATGCAAAATGCTCCATTTAGGAAGGAACAATCAGTTGCACACATACAAAATGGGAAATGACTGCTTGAGAAGGAGTACTGCAGAAAGGGATCTGGGGGGTCATAGTGGACCACAAACTAAATGGGAGTCAACAGTGTAACACTTGCAAAAAAGATGAACATTATTCTGAGATGTATAACCAGGAGTGTCGTAAGCAAGACACAAGAAGTGATTCTTCTGCTCTACTTTGTGCTGATTTTGCCTCAGCTGGAGTATTGTGTCCAGTTCTGGGCGCCACCTTCCAGGAAAGATGTGGACAAACTGGAGAAAGTCCAGAGAAGAGCAAGAAAAATGACTAAAAGGTCTAGAAAACATGAGCTATGAGGGAAGATTGAAAAAATTGAGTTTGTTTGGTCTGGAAAAGAGGAGACTGAGAGGGGACACGATAACCATTTTCAAGCACATAAAAGGTTGTTACAAGGAGGACAGAGCTCTATGGGAAAAAGCTTCTGAATTTATTCTTGTGTGATTGCCCCTCCCTTGTCAGACTCAAATTTGGTTGTCTTAGTCATGGCAGCAAACATTTTGATGCCATATTTCTTGACTGGGCTGAAGAAGCTACATGCCCCATCAGATTCAAGGGCACCTCTCTCAAATCTCTCCATTCATTCTTCACCAACTTTTAGTATTTTGTGTAGAAACTCTTGTACATCTGATGTTACAGTAGATATGTTGATAAGCACCTCTGGATGGGATTTAGGGTCAAGTGGGTTTGTTATAGTGTTGATGACATGGTTGGTAAGGGCAATAACATGCTCTTCATCCCTCTTCGGTGCAGAGGCAAGGACTTGTTTGTGGACTTCATCTTCACTACTGCTTGTTAGACCACTTCTTTGTTACAGAGCTTTTGCATTTCAGAGCATGTCTTGTGAGGTTCCATCTGACAAGGAGCTGACTTCTTTCTTGTCAGTCCTACAATCCCACTGCTGCCCTTTGAGTCTGCTGACAGGTTTCTCAGTTCCCGTGTGGTACATGCTAGGGTGCAATCCAGATCAGTGAAGGGTTGCGTCACCACCTGCCCTCAAAATGCCGTGCTGATGTGGTTCTCTTGTCTGAACATTCCCAGCCAGCAGACAAGTCTGCACTGAGTGTGTGTATTAAAACCAGGGGCAGCTCCAAGCCCTAGCACACCAAGCATGTGCTTGGGCGGCATGCTGCGGGGGGCACTCTCCCAGTTGCTGGGAGGGCGGCAGGCAGGTTGCCTCCTTCGGCGTGCCTGCAGAGGGTCCTGTGGTTCCATGGCTCTGATGGACTTCTCGCACCGGAGCTACAGGACCAGCGACTGGCAGAGCGCCCCCTGCAGCATGCCGCTGTGCTTGCGGGACGAAATGTCTAGAGCTGCCCCTGGTTAAGACACCCTGACGCAACAATTCTGATTCCAGCAGCTTGCTTGTTACACCACTGACATGTTCTGGCTCCACCAGCCTTGGTTATACCTGGCACAACAACACCAGCACCTCCCAGTCTTGAATTTTCCCCAAACTGTGTGCTCTGCAAAGTCCAGCCCTCTCCTGGATCATTCGGAGAGACATTAAGATTCATTTGTTCCTTTAAAGATACAGTACCTAGAAGCTTGTCACATTGGAGTTAACATTCACTTTATATTAAACACAGCACTGGGTTGGGTTAGATTAGGGCTGTCGATTAATCGCAGTTAACTCATGCGGTTAACTCAAAAGAAATTAATCGCAATTTTAAAAATTAATCCCTATTAATAGCACTGTTAAACAAGAGAATACCAGTTGAAATTCATTAAATATTTTTGGGTGTTCTTATACATTTTCAAATATATTGATTTCAATTACAACATAGAATACAAAGTATACAGTGCTAATGTTATATTAATATTTTTTATTATAAATATTTGCACTGTAAAAATGATGGACAAAAAGAAATGTATTTTTCAGTTAATCTCATACAAGTACGGTAGTGCGATCTCTTTATCGTGAAAGTGCAGCTTATGAATATAGATTTTCTGTTACATAACTGCATTCAAAAACAAAACAGTGTAAAACTTTAGAGCCTATAAATCCACTCAGTCCTAATTCTTGTTTAGCCAATTGCTAAGTCAGTTAAGTTTGTTTACATTTACAGAAGATAATGCTGCCTACTTCTTATTTACAGTGTTACCTGAAAGTGAGAACAGGTGTTTGCATGGCACTTTTGTAGCTGGCATTGCAAGATATTTATGTGCCAGATATGGTAAACATTCGTATGCCCCTTCATGCTTCAGTCACTGTTCCAGAGGACATGCTTCCATGCTGATGACGCTTGTTAAAAAAATAATGCATTAATTAAATTTGTGACTGAACTCCATGGGGGAGAACTGTATATCTCCTGCTCTGTTTTACCCACATTCTGCCATATATTTCGTGTTGCAGCAGTCTCAGATGATGATCCAGCGCATGTTGTTCATTTCGAACACTTTCACTGCAGATTTGACAAAACACAAAGAAGGCATCATTGTGATATTTCTAAAGATAGCTACAGCACTCAACCCAAGAATTAAGAATCTGAAGTGCCTTCCAAAATCTGAGAGGGATGAGGTATAGAGCATGATTTCTGAAATCTTAAAAGACCAACACTCCAGTGCAGAAAATACAGAACCCAAACCACCAAAAGAGAAAATCAACCTTCTGCTGGTGGCATCTGACTCAGATGATGAAAATGAACATGTGTTGGTTAGCACTGCTTTCGATAGTTATAGAGCAGAACCCATCATCAGCATGGATGCATGTCCTCTGGAATAGTGGTTGAAGCATGAAGGGACATCTGAATCTTTAGCGCAGGGGTAGGCAACCTATGGCTTGTGTGCCGAAGGTGGCACGTGAGCCAATTTTCAGTGGCACTCACATGCCTGGGTCCTGGCCACTGGTCCAGGGGGCTCTGCATTTTAATTTAATTTTAAATGAAGCTTCTTAAACATTTTAAAAACCTTATTTATTTTACATACAATAATAGTTTAGTTATATATTATAAACTTATAGAAAGAGACCTTCTAAAAACATTACAATGTATTACTGGCATATGAAACTTTACATTAGAGTGAATAAATGAAGACTCTGGGATGTAAATATCTTGCAACGCCAGCTACAAAAGTGCCATGCGAATGCCAGTTCTCATTTTCAGGTAACATTGTAAACAAGAAGCAGACAGCATTATCTCCTGTAAATGTAAACAAACTTATTTTTCTTAGTGATTAGCTGAAAAAGAAGTAGGACTGAGTGGACTTATGGGATCCAGGTTTAACATTGTTTTATTTTTGAATGCAGTCATTTTTTGTACAAAGTTGTACATTTGTAAGTTCAACTTTCATGATAAAGAGATTGCACTACAGTATTTGTATTAGGTGAATTGAAAAATACTATTTTTTTTATAATGCAGATATTTGCAATCAAAAATAAATATAAAAGTGTTGTACATTTTGTATTCTGTATTATAATTGAAATCGATACATTTGAAAATGTAGAAGACATCCACAAATATTTCCATAAATGGTATTCTATTATTGTTTAACAGCGCGATTAAATGCGATTAATTTTTTTAATTGCTTGACAGCCCTAGTTTAGATTAAAAGTAAAACAAGTTTATTAACAAAAGGAGAGAGGATTTTTTGTAAGTTCAGTATAAGGGATAGAGTCAGAAATGGTAACAAGCAAATAAAAATAAAATATGCTTTTTAGAGATGAAAATTTAACAAGACTACAGTCTTGGTTCAGGGTAGGCTTCTCATCACACTGCCTTCCAGCAAGATGGCTGACAAGTCCACTTGTCAGGATCTCCCACAAAGTGCAAAGTCCTTGGTTTCTTTGTGTTCTTAGGCGAATTTGGAATTCTTTGCCCCTTTCTTTTATAGTCCAGTGAATTTTTTAAATGGATTTTTCTGAAGGTTATCCCTCAAAATAAAGTTCAGTCAAGCAGTGAAGAAGGCGACATGCAGTCTGGTGGCGAAGGAAGCTCCATGCTGGTTTCTTCCCCTGCTACTGTTTGGTAAAATGCAAATTAATCTGTTTCCTGTAATCTCCCCCCTGAGTGTGATGCTGAGTGGTGTCTCCTCTCCTAGTTGGCTTGATGCTCCTGTTTACGTTCTAAGTAAATGGGATTCCCACTGTCTCTTAATGTACCTTGGAAATAACTTCCAGATGGCAGAATCACATTCCTTTGGCTAAGGTGAGGTATCTTTAGCCCTGCCTGGCAGACACACTTCGATAACATAATTTCCAAAATGTCTGTAATTTTGAATTTGTCCCCTGTACAAAAACATACAATAATATTAATTATCAGTATGATATTAGCTTTCTATTGATATCTTTCAAGACATTTTTTAGATACAGGTTATGACAGTAGTGAGTTGGGGTACACTGAGCTGAAACGTAATACCAAATATCAGTGACCCTCTTGCATTGGGCTGGTGTTGGGGGGGAGGGATAGCTCAGTGGTTTGAGCATTGGCCTGCTAAACCCAGGGTTGTGAGTTCAATCCTTGAGGGGGCCACTTAGGGATCTGGGGCAAAAATTGGTCCTGCTAGTGAAGGCAAGGGGCTGGAATCAATGACCATTCAAGGTCCCTTCCAGTTCTAGGAGATTAGTATATCTCCATTAATTATTATTATGTTGGGGTCACTCCAGTCCATTCCAAGCCCCATTCAAAGAACACAGAGTCTGACACACAGCAGATTTCCCAGACTCAAAGGCACTGTGTACTTCTTTCAGGGAGATTTAACATATCAAGAATGTAAATTTGTATCCACCTAGCATAGCTGGGCTGGTTTGCAATAAGGGTGGATGGAAGGATGGCATGCTGTGTCTGTAGGAGGTTTCCAACCATCTCCTTGCTCTGCATGGACATTTAGAAGTGGTGTCTGCATAACCTGGAGAAAATGATCCCAGAACGTCAATGTATGAGACTGGGCACACCCTCATCCCTGATGTTCCTCCAGCAGCAGGAGCACATACTGAGTTATAGCATCATCAAGCTCTTTAATGACGTTATAAGGACTCAGTCTCTTCAGACTCTAACATCTCTTGAGTGTCAGACGTTTGCCAGACAGATGCTGGAATTATATGAGTACCACCTCCCTGCTGACACCATTTAACACGAATAACATTTCAGAACACTCAGGGTCTCAATACTAGAGTCAAGCTACACAGAGCACAGTAGAATTGCTTACCAACAAGCAGTTGATCTGCAGTACAACTTGCTTACACGTCAGAATCAACAAGAAAGTCGAGCAATCCTGTGTCTCTCCCAAATTTCCCAAGACATGCAATAAAACAGCACCGAGTGTGCAAAACATCCAGGCAAATCACATTGGTACTATCATTTCATACAGCTGCTGATCCATGATCTGAACAGCCTGCTGCTGTCCTAGAGCTTACATTCAGCATTGTAATATAGACTGTGGGCGTGTCAGCTGGTTTGGAATCCACAACTGCTATATATGAAACTGTTTTGTATGAGCTCTGCTTTGTTGCAAGCGTATGGTTGAAACCAATCCAAAATGGAATCATCTAAGTGTGAAAAGAATCAACATCATTTGGTACTGGTAGTGGTCTTAAGAGACTCCAGGAGAGATCTCTGACAGTGTTCATTTGTAGGTGACAAGAGTTTGTTTCCTGAAGTACTTTTCCATGGCAAGTCGGTTCTGGACATGTTGAAGATATTTTCAAATGCTCCATACTGCCCGAGAGACTCTGATTCCTGGGAAAGTAACTGACCTTACTTTCCCATGTTTCAGTGATATTTCTGTGATGCTGGGCTAATTGCAGAATGTTCTTGAAATACAATTGTAGCTATTGAATGGAAGATATCGGTTTGAGCATTGGCCTGCTAAACCCAGAGTTGTGAGTTCAATCCTTGAGGGGGCCACTTAGGGATCAGGGGCAAAATCAGTACTTGTTCCTGCTAGTGAAGGCAGGGGGCTGGACTCAATGACCTTTCAGGGTCCCTTCTAGCTCTGTGAGATAGGTATATCTCCATATCCTTTCCATCAGTGGTCTCTACATTGATGTCTATATTATTATTTCCTTCACTGATGAGATTACCACTAGTGTGAAATGGGATAATTCCATTTGGAGTGAATACTCCTCCCTGGAGACTTTCTACTTCGGGTTTTGCAGCACGAGTGATGAATCGTTTCAGCTCATTATAAATGATGCAGAATCCATGAAGGTTTACTATGTTAATTACATTTTGAGACCCAGACTCATGGTGTAGCCTTGCAAGATGACAAAAACCAGAAAAAAATCTTTGAATACATTGGTAGCTTTGAGCAGTAAACACCACATTAAAGTGTTGAAATTAACTCTACAGTAAAAACTGTAGTCGTAGTCACGTTGCCATGTTTCTGGCACTGTGCAAAAAAGGACACTTTCTTATTTTGGGTACCATTGTTTCACCTCGCCTAAAGCTTACAGCACCACTTGACAAGTCCACATCATACCTCGTCTAAACATATATAAAATAAGCTTTAAAATGATATCTGGGTGTGTGTAGGGTGGATACACGAATCTTCAAAAATATAGCCCTTCTTGAAGACTTGCCACAGGCATACTATACCCAGTAGTGTAAAAATTAAATGATGGCCCCCCAGCACACCCACAAACACGTCACACACCTGAGCTGAGCCCCTAGATCAGCGCTGAATATTTGCTTTGGTTGTAGTAAAGGTGTGGCATTGCATTGTGAGGGGGGTGAATGTGTAGTGTGTTTCCTTCTCTGCTGGGGACAGAAGGAAGTTTACTGCAGAGTCAGCCTTGGCACTCAAGGAGCTCTTAACCTAATCCCTTTAAAGCAATTAATGAAAGGAGATGCCCCTCATGCAGAGTAGGTGAATAAATGCTGCTGAGGGACATCCCACTCCCAGTACCCAATTTCTTGGATCTAAACTGTCACTCCTACTGTGGCATTAACATTGAATGCTTTATTTGGAAAATAACTACTGGGCATTGCATTGTTCCCATCATATTGGGAAGTAGCCAGATGTGCTGGTGGGTATAATGCAGTGCCATCCCCAACACCGAATGCTCAGCACAAAACTTACTAATTCTGTGGCCTAATGGATAAGGCATCTGACTTCAGATCAAACAATTGAGTGTTTGGGTGTCTACATTGCATTGTAAACCCAGGTCTGTGGGACCTGGGCATGTGGACTTATTGTTTCCAAGCCAGTGCTTGAGCGTTCACACTGCATTGTAACCCTGGGCTTCCAGTTGCTGGCACTCAAGCCTGTTAGCTGTGCTAATGTGTCCATACTGCACTATGCATACCTTCTGACTTGGGTCTGCAGCTTGAGCTACATTCATACTGTCAGATGACAGGGCTCGGACCGAATCACAGTGGGACTTAGGCTGTGACCCATCCCCCAGTAGAGTGTTAGGACCTAGGTCCTGAGTGCTCACTAACCCAAGTCAGATTGATTTGTGTGTGGATAGAAGGGGGTCTTGGGTCAAACCTGAGTCAGACGCCAGGCGGTATAGACATTCCGTTTTTGGAGGTCAGACTAGATCTAATGGTCCATTCTGGCCTTAAAAATCTATTAATAATTCTGACACGCCTCCATTATCATGACAATTTCCAAGGGACTCCTGACTCAGAAAACTCCCACATTCTTTCTTCAGCTTTCCCCGGAGCTTTTACATAGCATTCCAGTTCCACAGCATTCTTGGGGATTTGGCTGCCAATTAAAGGCCCTTCTTGCCCTGGGTTTAAAGACCCTTGAGGTGGAATACGTCCTTGTCTGCTTACTACCTCTCCATGGCTGTGTCTGCGCTGACAGAGAGCCTGTAATTCACCATATTTTAGCTCCCCCCACTCCCAAATGAGATGACATGGCACCACCACAGACACCTGAGCTCAGTCTGCTCTGCAGCTTCCTGTGTTACTACCACAAGAGATGGTGCACTTCTGGAGAACCACGTCTCCTCTGTTTGCCAGAGTTGGCTCAGTCTTAGGTGCGGTGTAACAGTGATCAGGAGCCAGGGCTCAGGTCTCCCTCCGAGGGGACCCCATATACAACTCCATGAGCTGCTTGGTAGACGGAGGTTTAGGTTGCCCTTCAGTCTCACTGTATTTCTTATATTGCACAATGCAGATTGTATCACTTTCTGTCTAATCTTCTGTCTTCTGCTTCTTTCCAGTTCTCTGGTGTGTGTTCCCACCACTACCCACTTTGCTTGGCCTTCCCCCATGCCTTCTGCCATCAGTGCCCTGTTAGGATGCACACCCATACCCACATGCTGGTCCCTGGCGCCTCGTGGGACATGAGCACCCCTGGACTCCTCTGCTTGTGTACCCTGTGAGGTTCGCCCCCCCCCCCCCGCATCACTGCTGTGTGTCCCCGTCAGGACACCCACACACACCTACATTGGCAGGCATGTCTAGGATGGGTGTGTTTGAAAGGTCACGGGCACTCGCCAGTGGGGGAGAAGTGTGTCCACAAGGGAACGATACTCATCTTTTGAACTCCCTCCACTGCTCTGAAGCACACACATGCCCTCTTGTGAACACACTTTTCCGCGATGTGTGCCTGTGCCATTTTGGTTACACATGCATCCAGCATATGGCAAACACAGCCCTCTCTTGGGCACCTGTCCACTGTCCTGGGCCCCCTTCCCTTTCTGACAGGTGCACACAGACACCCTCTTCCCCCCTCAGCATGCATCCATCCTGTTTGCCTCACCCCCTCCCACTTGTGAAAGCACCTCATCAGTCCCTCCACATGTCTGGCGTGCCTGCCATGTCTAGTCCTTCCCACCCAATGCATACCAGCCGAGGGCAGAAGTCAGAGTCTAACCGCTGGGGTTGGGAAGGGCCGTCCCCATGGGCAGGTTATTCCTGACTTGCACACCAGGGTGTTCTTGCCCCTCTCTCTGAAGCAGCTGGTGCTGGCCAGGCTCAGAGAAGGGAGCCTGGTCTGATCCCAGCCAATACCTGCATCAGCCCTTCACTCCTCCTCTCTCCAGGGTACATTCCAATCTCTTTTTTCTCTCTCTTTCTTTCTCTCTCTCTGTGGTCGCCTGCTATGATGTTCATCACTACTATCTTCTCCTCCTCCTCCTCCTCCTCCTCAGATCCTCCACTCTTGAAGACAGTATTAAACAATACGAGCAGGATCTGGCCAGGAAGCTCTACCAGTCCCGACAGCGGGCACCTGCACCAGGGGCCAGGCCAGCTCAGGTGTCTAGCCCAGGGCAGAGTCACGTCTCAAGAACCCCTGGGTCAGGAAGTCAATCCAGGTGTGCACAGCCCCTGCCCCTCCAGTTGCATGTTACACAATCCCTGTCTGTATTCCTGCCTCCTACTGCAGCCGTCTCTGCTGCTGCTCTAGGAGTGGGGAGAAACACCCCCCTCCTGCTGCAGTGTGCTAGGGCCCATTGTCCCCTGGTTCTGCAGGCTGATGGCAATTATCTAACCAATGAGAGGGAGAAGGTCTCCAGCTTGGGGAGCCTCCACTGCTAAGTGCAGAGCCCATCTTGCCGTTGTCAGTTCTGAATTTCACAAATGCCAGAAGAGGGGCAGGATGCAGCGGCACTGATGGAGTGTGAGGGAGATCAGAGTGCCTGAAATAACCCTCATGCCCTTGCGGTTTATACCTGCAATTCCCCTCCCTTCTCCTGGCCTGGATGATTCCGTTACATCCCCAAGCACCTCTGGAGAGCCCTGCAGCTTCTCACTTGGGTGTGCAGTGTGCAGCTAGGTCTGTCCCATATTCACACGTGTGTGTGTGTGTGTGTGTGTGTGTCAGGAGGAGGTTAATGGCTAATCATAGCAAATTCAGCTGTTTTCTGAATTCTCTCCCACACTGACTGTCTTTGTCTACCACAACATATCCTCACCCTCTCCACAGAGGGAACGTGGGAGCCAGTGCTCTGTCCCTGCCCTCTGACATTCAGCCCCAGACCCATGAGCTGGCTGCCAGGCACAGAAGAAGGCATTACTCATAATTCTCTTCAGTGATGCTGATGTCCACTTTCTCCCCCCTCCTCTGAGGCAGGATGAAGTCTCTGGAGCAGGATGCCCTCAAAGCCCAGATGGTGATTGCCAAGTCCAAGGAGGGGAAGAAGCGCAGCACACTGGAACAGCTGGCTGAATCGCCTTCACCTGCTCCCACCCCCCTCCCCAACGCTTCCAGAAGGTACTGTGCACCACGGCTTCCTGGGAGTGGGGATAGAGGCCAACATCTGTGCGCCAGCCAGGACTCTTCCAGATGTCCCAGACACAGGCCCATTGAGAGTGAATTCCCCATTTCTTCTAGGCTGAGGGGGCACTTCTAGGGCTGGGTTGGAATCTTTCAGCTAGGATAGTCCTGGCTTGTATGATACTGACAGAGTCAGACCCCTTTGCCATGTTATTCTCTAGGGAACCCAAGCCCGAGAAACAACCGTGTGGCTGGGAGGCTTGGCATAGCCCTTTATAGCGCTTAGACGTGCTGCCAAAGAGGGAAGGGGTACATAATGCATTCCTCACTAACCAGTGCTTCTGCCTCTTCTTTTGCAGATTGCAGCCCCAGGAATGTCACTTCACCAGGGAGGCTGGTAGGAGTTGCTGCCACCCCTCTCTGTCTTATCTGTAAACTTGGGATACCCACCCACTGACCTTCCCAGACATACGGGTCATTCTCCCCTCCCTGGCTCATGGGATGTGTGATCCTCACTCACAGACTCATCCCAGACGTGGGGCCACAACACAGGACATGAGAGTGCGCCACCTGGCCCCATGTGCTCAGCCATGCCTGTTGCTGAGAGGCCCAGTTTCACAGCTGAGATTTGGTCTCATTTCCTTAGGTTCTCATTTTACTTGTCTGTGAACCCTCCCATTCCCACCTGTTCCATTTCCATCCCCTCTGCTTCTTCAGCTCAGTCTCTGCGTTTTACCTTCAGCAAAAGCCTTTCACGCCTGAGACACCTTCTACAACCTCACAATACCTGCTCCCAGCTGTTGTGGTTGTTTTTTTCATTACGTCAGGTGGCCCCAGCTGAGATCAGTGCTGGGCACTTTACACACACACTGAGAGACAGAGTTCACTGAGTACAAAGACAAGACAAAGGGGAGAGGAAAACCGAGGCACAGAGAAGGGAAGAGGCTTGCCCCCAGTCACAGAGTAGAACTAGGAACATATGGAGGTTTAAAATCAATGAACTCCATGGGAGTTTGCCATTGATTTCAGTGGAACCTGGATTTTCCCCAGTTCAGTGTGTGATCCAGTAGACCACACTGTCTGTGCCCTGGGTTTTAGGACTCCCCTGTCCTTTACTGGCCCTGAGCCTCAGTGCATGAAGGATTATATCCCAGAGATGACTTGCTGAAATAGACGATTGTTCATGCAGGTCCTGGTGCCACCTTTCACAGATGAGAGGTGTCACCATCGCCTTTCCCCAAACTGTTCCTTCTGCCCTGGTCTCCTGATAAGCCTTTTCACAGTGTGCTGCAACCCTCTGCTTGCTGCTGATCCCTCGCTCACTCTTTCTTTCTCTCTCTCTCTTCTCTTGCTGTCCCTTCCAGTCCATGTCTGAAAAGAAGTTTGACTACCGGGAATTTGCCGCTATTCCTTCTTCCAAACCTGTTTACGAAATTCAGGTATAAGCTGCATGCAGAATTCCTGTCTTCACTCAATTGCCAACTAAGCAATCAGGGTCTGGTTCTGGTTGGCTTACCCTCATCTGAAGCTCTGTTATGTGACTTAGAGGTCTAATAGGGGGTCCCTCAGGGTGGGGATGTGTACTGTGGGTGAAATGTCTTTGGAACATGGCAGAATCATGGTGTACGTCACGGAAAGAGAGTGGGAGAGCCTGGATCCCATCCCACCTCCTGGGACATCTAGAGACCAGGTCATTAATTCATTGTTCTTAGCAATCATGCCAAAGAGTCTCTGCAGCTCCTTCTATGGGTGGAGCTGAGACAAACGGGGCTGCTGATGCAGTCTCCCTGACTCCCCTGAGATTAAATGGAAGCCTGACTAGCTGACATGCTCGTGACCTTTGGGCATCTTCAAGAAACTTGAGCTGTATTCCACAGAACATGTCTGCCTCACTAGTGACCTTGAAGATCTCCCTTCTAAGTAAGAATCATTCATAAAGGACCATTGTGATGGGTGATGCCAAAGCTTCCCAGGAGTTTCTTCTCCAGCTGACTAGGAATGAAAAGTTCCTCTTGCCTAGTACAGGAGAAGCCTCACAATCTACTGGATGTTTGTGCACAACTAGCAGTTGTTGCAGCTGCAGCTTCCATGGAAAACCAGAGAGTTTATGCCAAGCAGAACTCCAATTTACCTTTCCACCCTCTGTTCCCCAGAGTCTTTAGCTGAGCAGCTACTGCTAATGAGAGATCTGGTACCACTCTGGACCTGACAAGGAACCACAGAAACAGAATTATTGAGACAGGAAACTAGTCCTCAGAGCCCTTTCCATGCAGGACGCAGTGGTGTGGCATGAGTAGTGACCTCCCTCTGAGCTGTAAGAGCAATTCATGAGTTACTCATTTTAGCAATTCGCTGATTCATCAGTTCAAGCTCTTTATTACAAGCAGTCAAATGGGATTGTGGAAAAATCAATCCAAATAACAAACAGCTGGATTTTTTTTAAATCTTGTGGATTTAAAGCATCCATTGTTAGAACTGTTAAAATATCACCACACACCTCCTAGTGCTTTTAGGGTTATCAAACAAGGCACTTGCGGGCAAAACCTTGGTGCCAACATCTGACAACCTGTTTGAGTGAGAGACTGTTGACCCTGACATAATTAACAAATAGCTAAGCACCAGGAAACTAGAAAAGAAGAAATATTAGGACAAGAATGCCAAATAGTTATTCCATTGCAAGTAGGAGGAATATTGACTTCAAACCAGAATGTGGCTGACAACCTGCCAAAGAATAGCTGTACCAGCAGTACCAATGTTACAAATCCTGAGGGTCAGTCCTATGCAAGGAACTTGAGACATCTCCACAAAGCCAAAGAGGACACTAGAGCTCTGCTTTCTGAGGACCTCCAGAATGCTGCTCACAGAAGGAACATACCCCCAGCCAGTCACTGACAGTGAAATATTAGGGACAGCAAACAGACTCCAGGTGACAGATCCACCTCAGCAGCTGAATAGACCACTGCAGAGAAACTGAGCAGTGGTCATGTGGTCAGAGCCATTGGGCCTCAGAGATAACAGTTATGGACAGCTGTCTGTAGCAGAGAATAATCCTCTCATCCGTGCTGTGTTAGGTCCCCATGATCTCCCCAGCCACCAGCCTCGGTGTTTCTGTCTGGATGTGTCATTAACAAGCTGTTTGTCTGGGGTGGCTGTTTTGGCTGATATTAGGGTTAATTCACATTGATTTTCAAAAAGGAAGATGTAACAGTAACCCCCAGGGGTATTACCTTTGTTACTCTGGCCCAGGATGGGGTGGGAGCCAGCAAATGAAGAGTAGTTTCCCAGCACTCATTTATTACAGCGGTAATTAATCTGCTATCAGGAGGCAAAGATCTCAGGCCCAGGAGTCTCACTGTTTATCCCCCAGAGCTAGACTGGCATTAGCAGAGCTCAAGGGAGCAGCTATGGGTTTGGTCTATACTGTTATTCAGGGTTATCCCTTAGTTACAATTTTGGCCAGTCTCAGATGGTTACTGCTCTGTAGTCTCTAAATGTCTTCATTGTGACCACAGGCACAAATCATTTTCAGACACCTGGGCCAGATGAAGAGAGAGGGACAGAAATGTAAGTGCTGATGTTGGGAAATCACTGCTGAAACAGACTAATCATTCATAAAATCAAAGGACTGGAAGGGATCTCCCTAGCTCATGTAGTCCAGTCCCCTGCACTCATGGCAGGACTAAGTATTATCTACACCATCTCTGACAGGTGTTTGTCTAACCTGCTCTTAAAAATCTCCAATGATAGAGATTCCATAACCTCCCAAGGCAATTTATTCCAGTGCTTAACCACCCTGACAGTTAGGAAGTTTTTCCTAATGTCCAACCTAAACCACCCTTGCTGCAATTTAAGCCCATTGCTTCTTGTCCTAGCCTCAGAGATTAAGAAAAACAATTTTTCTCCATCTTCCTTGTAACCATCTTTTACATCCTTGAAAATTGTTATCATGTCCCCTCTCAGTCTTCTCTTTTCCAGACTAAACAAACCTAATTTTTTCAATCTTCCCTCAGAGGTCATGTTTTCTAAACCTTTAATCAGTTTTGTTGCTCTTCTCCGGACTTCCTCCAGTTTGTACACATCTTCCCTGAAATGTGTTGCCCAGAACTGGATACAATACTCCGGCTGAGGTCTAATCAGTGCAGAGTAGAGCAGAAGAATTACTTCTTGTGTCTTGCTTACAACATTCCTGCTTACACATCCCAGAATGATTTTCACTTTTTTTGCAACAGTGTTACACTGTTCAGTTATATTTAGCTTGTGATCCACTATGACCCCCAGATCCCTTTCCACAGTACTCCCTCCTAAGCAGTCATTTCCCATTTTGTATGAGTACAACTGATTGTTCTTCTTTGACTACTTGCTCATGTCGATTCCATTATAGGTGTGCATGTGCTCACATGCATGGCTGTCAGAGACTTTTGCCTTAGCAGTACCCGTGGGGCCAGCTATGGCGCCCTCTGGAGTGCCGTGCTCATGGTGCAGTATATCAGGCACTGCCAGCCCTGCGCCCTCTCAGTTCCTTCTTACCGCCCATGGTGGTCAGTTGGAGCACTTCTGTCCCTTGCTTCGCAAGTAGTCAGCATTTTTTATTTGTCTGTTTAGCCTTGTGCTTCTCTGCAAATAGTTGTAGGTGTTAAATGTTTAGTTAGATAGTGTCCCAGCAGGGACTTTGCCCCTGACGAGGCATGCCCCAATCTCCAGGTTTCAAGCCCTGCTTGTCCTGTAACAGACCTATGCCTGTTAGTGACCCACGCGAGAGTTGTTTGCAGAGCCTCGGGGAAACCCATATAAGGGAGCGCTGTTGTATCTGCCAGAACTTTCGTCCACAGACCCAGAAGGAGCACGAAAGCCACCTCAGGGCCCTCCTGATGTAGGCTGCTCTGCATCCAGCTTCAGAGCCAGCATGGCCCAAACTGGAACCCAGTGCTTCAACATCGGTGCGTAGCACACTTCCAGCACTGGAGTCCTTCCGGCACCGATCACCGTCACCGGTGCCGAAGAAGAAGTCTAAGAAGATGGCACCAGCCAAGCCCGACCAGGGGACTGTGGGCAAAGGACCCTGTTTGGGCCTTATGTCCACTCCAGACCCATTGAAGGGTTCAGCCACGGCGAGGGGGCTGGGGGGGGGGGTTCCTCCCTCAGAAAGGACCCGCCACCAACTCTGGATAGTAGTGAAGGACCTAAGCAAATGGCGCAACTGGCCCCCTATGAGGGCCCGGCACCAGGAGAGTCCACAGCGCCTCTGCCGTGTGCAGCAAAGGACCAGACTAAGGCTCCCCTTGAGGGCAAGCCCACCAGAAAGGCCTCACACAAATCAGATGAGTGACGCCGGTCTCCAGAGCCAAGACAGAGCCAGAGGTCACCACGTTCTTGCTCTCCACATCAGCCCAGGTCTCCGGCTAGTCATTACGAGTCGCCAGCACTGCGCTCTTGATCTTCGTCATAGTGCAGAGGTTCACCCAGGCATCGTCGATCACCCCAGTACCAGTCCTTGTCCCACCATCGGTCACCATCACTGAGACCTTGAGGGCACTCCCCGACGCCGCTCCCCCCTACCCCTGGCACTGGTCAGACTGGTCCAAGCACCGGTCTCCAGCAGCAACCATGAGCCATCAGACGCAAGGCTCCACAGCCCTTTCCTGGTCGCCGCAGGGAGACAATTTCGCAGGCTCGGAAGCACAATTCAGTCCCTTGCCCAGACAGCATGAGTGGGCTCCAGAAGGTGCATCAGTGGCATTAGTGCCAACCTGTCACCAAAACCAGTGGCCGTCCCAATGGCCATATTGGAACACATGGGGCGTTCTTGTCATGCTGGTGCCCCACTCCCATCAGCCCTCAGTTGCCGCACCAGACAGACCACAGGCAGTGCCCCCAGCATCTGCGGCTCTGGGCTCGGTGCAGGAGGTTCCGGAAACCACCTCGGGTGAGGAGCCAGTACACACCCCAAGGCCGCCTTCCCCCAAGGCCACACCACCTAGCCCCCACAGCCATCCAGTCATCTTTTTCCTCCCCAGACAAAACGGTAGTGGAACCTCCAGAGCTAGCCCACCGGAAGATTTCCACCAGCATTAGGCTCTGCTCCACAAGGTGGTGGCTAAATTGTTCCTCCAAGTGGAGGAGCAGACGGACATGCTTTTTAATGTGCTCTCTGCATCAGCCCCAACCCAGGTTGTGCTCCTGGTTCACGATAGGGTCCTGAATATCACCAAGGCCATCTGGCATACCACCTCCTCCATCCCACCCACCTCAAAAAGGGCGGAAACAAGTACTTTGCCTCCACAAAGGGGTTCGAGTACTTATATACTTATCCGCCATCGGGTTCATTGGTTGTGTCGGTGGCCAATGAACAGGACAAACATGACCTCACCAGTTCTACCCCTAAGAATAAAGAGGCAAAAAAAACAACTTATTCGGCCGAAAGATTTATTCTATGGCTATCCTCCAGTTTCGGGTGGCAAATCACCAGGCCCTCTTGAACCACTATAATTTTAACATGTGGGGCTCTCTCCTCAAGTTCAAGGATTCCATGTGCCATGAAGCGGTCCAGGAATTTGCCACCCTGGCGAAGGAAGGGACCGTGGCAGCTCAGTCTTCTTTCCAGATGGCCTGAGACACCACCGATTCAGCTGACCTAGAGGTCTCTTCACCACTAGTCATGTGGCGCGGTTCCTGGCTCCAGACCGCCGGCTTGTCCCAGGAGATGCAGGCCTCAATCCAGGACCTTCCGTTTGACGGTGTTGGCCTGTTTTCTGATCAAACGGATGCATGTCTGCATGGCCTAAAGGACACAAAGGCAACCTTCCATTCCCTGGGATGCACACGCCTCAGTCGTCTAGGCAGCCATTCTGGCCTCCCCCACCTCCTAGTCAATGGCAGCCTCTGCAGGGGCCTAAGAGGGACAGGGACATTTCAAGGAAGATCGGTCTTCACCTATCCTATGACAGTGCGGTTTCTGAAAGGTCTGGAGTGCCTTTATCCACATGTCCAAGACCCGGTCCCTCCTTGGGACCTGAAACTTGTGCTTTCTAGGCTCACAGGCCCCCCCTTTGAGCCCCTGGCTTCCTGCTCCCTTCTCCTGTTATCCTGGAAGGTCTCCTTTTTGGTTGCTATAACTTTAGCCTGTAGGGTGTCTGAGATAAGGGCGCTCACATCAGAGCCCCTGTATACGATCTTCTATAAGGACAAGGTCCAGCTGCATCTGCACCTGACCTGTCTGCCCAAGGTCATCTCCCAGTCCCACACGAATCAGGACTTATATCTTCCGGTTCTTTGCCCGAAGCCTCATGCAATGGATGAGGAGCGCAGGCTGCATACCTTGGATGTTAGGCAAGCTCTGGGCTTCCACATAGAGAGGACGAAGCCATTCTGTAAATCTACGCAGCTGTTTCTTGCTGTCGTGGACCGAATGAAGGGTCGTCCAGTGTCTACCCAGAGGATCTCGTCCTGGATCACAGCTTGTATCCGCTATTGCTATGAACTGATGAAGGTGCCCCCACCACCGACTGTGACGGCTCACTCCACTATGGTGCAGGCCTCATCGGCGGCCTTCCTCACTCAGGTGCTGATCAAGGAAATTTGCCGTGCCGCAACGTGGTCATTCGTCCACATTTGCCTCACACTATGTGCTGATCCTGCAAGCTCAGGCTGATGCTGGTTTTAGCAGAGCAATACTACAGTGTGCAAGACTGAGGGAACCGGGATTGTTTAGTCTCCAGAAGAGAAGAATGAGGGGCGATTTGATAGCTGCTTTCAACTACCTGAAAGGGGGTTCCAAAGAGGATGGATCTAGACTGTTCTCAGTGGTACCTGACGACATAACAAAGAGTAATGGTCTCAAGTTGCAGTGGGGGAGGTTTAGGCTGGATATTAGGAAAATCTTTTCACTAAGAGGGTGGTGAAGCACTGGAATGGGTTACCTAGGGAGGTAGAGGTTTTTAAGGTCAGGAATGACAAAGCTCTATCTGGGATGATTTAGTTGGGAATTGGTCCTGCTTTGAGCAGTGAGTTGGACTAGATGACCTCTTGAGGTCCCTTCCAACCCTGATATTCTGTCATTCTATGATAAGACTGTGAACTCCAAGCTCACCTCCTGCGATTCTGCTTATGAGTCATCTACAGTGGAATCGACATGAGCAAGCACTCAAAGAAGAAAAAATGGTTATTCACCTTAGACTCATAGACGTTAAGGTCAGAAGGGACCATTATGATCATCTAGTCCTACCTCCTGCACAACGCAGGCCACAGGATCTCACCTACCCACTCCTGTAATAAACCGCTAACCTATATCTGAGCTATTGAAATCCTTGAATCGTGGGTTAAAGACTTCAAGGTGTAGAGAATCCTCCAGCAAGTGACCCGTGCCCCACACTGCAGAGGAAGGCAAAAAACCTCCAGGGCCTCTGCCAATCTACCCTGGAGGAGAATTCCTTCTTGGCCCCAAATATGGCTATCAGCTAAACCGTGAGCATGTGGGCAAGACTCACCAGCCAGCACCCAGGAAAGAATTCTCTGTAGTAACTCAGATCCCACCCCATCTAACATCCCATCACAGGGCATTGGGCATATTTACCGCTAATAGTCAAAGATAATTTAATTGCCAAAATTAGGCTATCCCATCTTACCTTTTTGTAACTGTTCTTCAAGATGTGTTACAACGGCCATCCCTAGGAGGGGCGTGGGACCCAGGGCAGAAGTGACGAATCCATCACTTCTGGGACCGACTGCCCCTGGTGCCAGCCAATTGCACTGGCGGCCTGTGGGGCTTGAAGCGGTCACCCAGATTTGCCGTACCCAACGGAGGGCTCTGTGTGTTGCTCATGTCCATTCCATTACCTGCCCCGCTGCCTCTCTGTTGGAGTTGTCAGCAAGAAGGAACCAAGAGGGTGCAGGGCCAGCCGTGCCTGATATACCACGCCATAAGAGGGGCACTCCAGAGGGCACCACTGCCGGCTCTACGCTACCACTAAGGCAAAAGTATCCAATGGCCGTGCACATGGGTGCACACACACATACAATGGAATGGACATAAGCAACACATCTTGAAGAACAACAGTTACAAAAAGGTGAGTAACCATTTTTTTCCTTCCTAAGCAGGGTACTTTGCATTACCTCCTTTTCTCCAGTTTGTCCAGATCATTTTGAATTTTAATCCTTATCAAACATTATTTTTTCCAAGCTCATGCTGAGGTAGCAATGCAACCCAGGGCAGCATTTTTCCCTCAGGCTACCATGGAGCTGCCTCCACTGGGAGAGGACACACCCACCGATTGGCCAGGCAGTCACCGGCCAGGAGATCCTCTGGAACTCTCACACAATAGTGGCCATGAGTAATGCTTCCTGCCACTTTTGAGTGGCTAGGAAGAGACCACATCCCTTCTTGGCATTAATCACACAGGCCTGCCAGTCCACTTGGATTACAGCATTGCTATTTACCTGAACCAGAAAGCATCAGTCCTGAGGAAACTATGCTGGGGTAACAGCTGCCTCCTCAGCAACACAGGGCACTTCAGGCCCATGCTCCACTCTCTGTTGGCTCCCATAGAGCCCTGCAGCTAACCCAAGATCTCTGTCCTTGTTTCCAAAGCACGAGCAGGTCTGGGTTTGGTATACCTGAGGCTCATTTCACTCTCCAGGACCTCCCCCACCCTCAGTGAGTCTGCTGTTCAGGCACAATGGGTGAAACTTGAGTGGCAGGAGATGTTGCTTCTTGGGGCTCACCCAAGACCATAGAACTCTCTCCTGCAGAGCCTGGGAACAACCACAAACCCTTCAGTGTTTTCTAGTCCAAATGCAAAGTGCATTTGCCCCTCCCCTCTGAAACAACTGCTCAGAACATGTCAGTGACTAATCACAGTAACGCCCCTGCTCACACGCTCTCCTCAGGGTGAGAGATGACGAGGTGCAGGGAGGGGCAGTCCATATGTTGGTGTAACTCGGTCAGGCCATTGATCCCTAGCAATGGACGCAGTATATAGAGTTGAATAGTAAAGACTCCAATGGAGCCATTGTCGTGGAGGAGAGAGCTCCTTTACTCACTGGAGGACTCTGAGCCTATTGCTCCAGAAAGCCATTTTCCCAGAGAGCTCAGATATTCTATATCCAGGACAAAGTGCTAGGTCCCTGTGCCTCCCCCTTTAGCAACAGGCCTGGTCCCTGGAGCACCTCGAGACTTATAGCCCTGAGCAAAATTAGTTCCTTTTTAATTATTCTGAGTCTCACCCTGGCCTGAATCCCAAAGCAGAGGACTGCCAAGAGGATCTCTTGCAGAGAATTCCATTTGCTGAAATGTGCCTCCGTTTACCGAGGCCTCTGAAACTAGTAGGAGCACTGGAGTTTCACAGTTGCCAGCTAGCAACCCTTCCTCAGGCTGGCTGCTGCCATATGCTGGGCTGTTTGTGCTTCCTGCCTTATCTAAGGGAAAGAGTTTACTGAACTAAAAGAGAATGGATTCTGCTGCTGAGAAAGTCAGTCTGACAGATGCTGCAGGCTGTGGGTGAGAGTCCAGGGCCTTCAGAGAGGCTGTGGATTCCCATTGCTCTTGCTGTCCTCCCCATCTTCTGTCCTCCTTACCTTTCCTGCCCTATCTATTTCTCTCACTTTCTCTTAATCCAACTAGGGCAGTAAGGGGATACTCTGCTGGGCACACTACCTTCCTCCCCTGAATCCAGCCTATGGGCAGTGCTCAAGCTGCCCAGCTCTGGCACTGAGCATTAATGTGGGGTCATTTGCTCTTTCACTCAGAATCCTTTGATTCAGCCCCTCTGCCACCAGAGCCTTGGCGATAGGCTATGTCTAGCCGGTAACCATATCCCTGGTGCTGGGGCAGGCAACTGGGGAGAATGATTGGTGGCTGATGCTCACTGCCCTCTGCTCTTTTCTCTTCCAGTCACCCGAAGCAGTTGGCAGTCTCAGATACGTGGATGACACAAATAGCACAGGTAAGTTACTGACCTAGCAATAGGGAGCCATACAGCCCCCACCTCCCCACATCAACCCTCCTAGCCACGTACTGGGGAGTCCACAGAACACTGAGGAATCCAGTTTGTTCTGCTGCCTAAAGCAATCACCTGTTTCTGTCCCATTCTAGACTGAACCCTCCAATCCAGCAGCACTGAATTGTGGGTAGGATTTTTCTGCATTGTGGCTGGATGATGACTGATTTGTTGGGAGTAGTGTGTAGTGAGCATGCCTCCATTTGTTCCTGGCCTCTGTCTGGGGCAAAGGGTGGGAAGGTCTGGCCTCCTGCAGCTGACGTTGGTGTGCGGTGTGCATGCCCCAGTGGGACTATCCTAGGTGGGAGTGGAGAGCCTGGCTGCCTGCAGCAGGGAATGGGAGGTATGTGGTAGGTTGCAGGGCTTGAGAGCATTTGAACACTTGAGAACCAGGGTTCGTCTTTGAGTCTATGTGTGTGTGCGTGTACAACATGCACACGGGCTCAGAATCTCTGGCCAGCATTGTCCAGCATGCACCCTGCATGGTTTTTTTCATTTCATTTTCAGCAAAAAAAATTCTGTCTTCCTCACTTTTGCCTTTTTGGTGCCTCTCACCAGTGGTGGACTCAGAATATTCCAGCTTTAAGCCCTGTCCACCATGTGATGCACTTACTCCCAATGATGGAGTACAGTTGGTATCTCTTCAGTCTGGGTGACAGCCATGTCCTGTACCAGTGCTCAGTGGATTGGCCCTTCTCCCCAAGGACTCGTTTTTCCTGGGATAGTCAACTACAACACTTCCTCCTGATTATTAGGAATGGCAATATACAAAAACCTGTAGGAGAGCACTTCAACCTTCCTGGCCACACAACAGCAGATCTTAAGGTGGCCATACTGCAGCAAAAAAACTTCAGGACCAGACTTCAAAGAGAAACTGCTGAGCTTCAGTTCATCTGCAAATTTGACACCATCAGCTCAGGGTTAAACGAAGACTGTGAATGGCTTGCCAACTACAAAACCAGTTTCTCCTCCCTTGGTTTTCACATCTCAACTGCTAGAACAGGGCCTCATCCTCCCTGATTGAACTAACCTCGTTATCTCTAGCTTGCTTCTTGCTTGCATATATATACCTGCCCCTGGAAGTTTCCACTACATGCATCCAACGAAGTGGGTATTCACCCACGAAAGCTCATGCTCCAAAACGTCTGTTAGTCTATAAGGTGCCACAGGATTCTTTGCTGCTTTTACAGATCCAGACTAACAGGGCTACCCTTCTGATACTTGACTTCCTCCTGATGTGATCCATTAGAGGAATACTGGATTCTGATGTGATCCATTAGAGGAACAAAGGAAGTCCCTCTGACTCAAGTCACTTTCTTCTCACAGGTCCTCTTCAGTGTCCTGTAATTAGGGATTCGACTCCTACGGCCAGGTCACTTACGTCGGTATAACATGTCACTCAGAGGTGTGAATGAGACGCCCCCTGAGTGATGTAAGTTACACCGACCTAAGCACCAGTGTGGACAGCGCTACCTCTCCTAGAGATGGATTTGTTATGCTAATGGGACAAGCTACAGCGACACAATTGCATTGATGCAGTTGGGCTGCTGTAGCATCTCTAGTGTAGCTAGCCCTAACTCCCATCACTAAGTGCCCACAGCCCCCTCTGTTGACATTCGTCCATTCCTTAAGACAAGTTTGGCACTGGCAGGGAGCCTGGCACTGAAGCCTGGTACTACTTCCACCTCAAGGAAGGGCAGGAAGAGCTCCATTCCCGGGGCGACTCTTGGCACTGACCCTCCTACCCAGAACTGGATAGGACAAAGAGACCACAGAAGAGCCATAAGCACTGTCTATCCAAAATTGTCAGGCCTTAGGCTTAATCATGCTGAAAAGTCTAAAATGACTGAGTCCTTCAACTGCTCAGATCTGAGGAAAATGAAATCCACCCCAGCACCGAAGCCTGATACCAATTAACTCTCCCTGTTGCCAAGCTGTCAGTCCCAGAATTGGCACCAGAGTGGAGTCCTTGACAGTTCTAACAGGTGTAATGCACATGTTGAGCCCTCCATAGCAACTGCAGTCCCAATATGTCAGGTGCCACAATACCTGCTACTGCTACCAACAACCTCTCACCCTTGCTCAGAGAGCTCAACACCACCTGTAGAACATGAGCAGTTCTTATCTCCTGCCCATTCCCTTTTCCCTGAATTAAGCAGGGAACCATCACCAGTTCCTTGCCTGTTGGCTAGACCTACATCACCCTCCCATTCTCCACTCCCTGATCACAGAGAAACCCTCCTAAATATCTCCCTCTCGTTATACCTTCTTCTCCATGAGCTCCATCTCCTCCATAGTTGTAACCTTCAGTTTCCACCTGGGCCTTATTGGGTGTTTTGAGATCCCCCTACTAAGCCCTCTAGAACTTGTTCACCTTCCTGGTCTTCTTAAAAGAACCCAGATCTAATTCATTAACTACATCTGTCCCTTGTCTGCCCAGTGATATGGGTCTCCATAGAGAGCAAGAACCAGAACAGGAGGAGGATAAAGATAGAGAGCAAGACAGGGAAGAGGATATTACTCTGAGAGCCTCAAGAGCTTCCTAACCCTTTCCCTCCCATTTCTTTGAAAGACCTTATCATCACTGGACAAAGCAGTGACACCCCCCAATTCCTGCCTCAGATGAGTTCCAGGCTAGGTCTGCTGTGAAGTATATCAGACTGATTAGATTCGTAGACTCATAGAGGTTAAGGTCAGAGAGGACCATCATGATCATCTAGTCTGACCTGCACATCGCGGGCCACAGAATCTCACCCACTGACTCCTGAAATAGACTCCTAACCTCTGGCTGAGTTACTGAAGGCCTCAAATCTGTGATTTAAAGACTTCAAGTTACAGAGAATCCACCATTTATACTAGTTCAAACCTGCAAGTAACCCATACAGAGGAAGGCGTCTCAGTCAAAGTGCCCTGGGGGGAAATTCCTGACCCCAAATACAGTGGTCAGTTAAACCCTGAGCATGTGGGCAAGACCCACAGCATGACGCCTGGGAAAGAATTCACTGTAGTGATTCACAGCCCTCAACAGCTAGTGGCCTGTCTCTGACCGTTGGGGATATTTGCTGCTAGCAGTCGCAGGTCATGTAGTGTAGATACCAGTCTAATAGGTGATACTGGTGGTAGAATGTCTGTGCCTAACTGGGTCAAGAATGTCAGTGAAGTCAAACGGCAAAAATTAAGATGTCTGTGCACTAATGCGAGGAGCCTAGGTAGCAAAGTGCAGGAACTAGAGCTACTGGTGCAGGAAATAAAACCGGATATTATAGGGATAACAGAAACATGGTGGAATAGTCGTCGTGACTGGAGTACAGGTATTGAAGGGAAGACAGAAATAAAGGCAAAGGTGGTGGAGTAGCATTGTATATCAAGGATGAGGTTAACTGTAAAGAAATAGGAAGTGATGGAATGGCTAAGACAGTCTGTCTGGGCAAAAATTATATTGGGAAAGAATGCTACTAGAGCCTCCCCTGAGATAGTGCTTGCGGTGTGCTACAGACCGCCGGGATCTGATTTGGATATGGATAGAGATCTCTTTAATGTTTTTAATGAAGTAGACACTAATGGGAATTGTGTGATCATGGGAGACTTTAACTTCCCAGATATAGACTGGAGGACAAGTGCTAGTAACAATACTAGGGCTCAGATTTTTCTGGATGCGATGGCTGATGGATTCCTTCACCAGGTAGTTGAAGAACCAACAAGAGGGGATGCCATTTTAGATTTGGTTTTGGTGAGTAGTGAGGACCTCATAGAAGAAATGATTGTAGGGGACAACCTTGGTTCAAGTGATCATGAGCTAATTAAGTTCAAACTAAATAAACGATAAACAAAAATAGATCTGGGACTCGGGTTTTTGATTTCAAAAGGGCTAACCTTAAAGAATTACAGAAATTAGTTAGGGAAGTGGATTGGGCTGAAGAACTTGTGGATCTAAAGGCGGAGGAGGCCTGGAATTACTTCAGGTCAAAGTTGCAGAAACTCTCAGAAGCCTGCATCCCAAAAAAGGGGAAAAAAATCATAGGCAGGAGTTATAGACCAAGCTGGAAGAACAAGCATCTCAGAGAGGTGATTAAGAAAAAGCAGATAGCCTACAAGGAGTGGAAGATGGGAGGGATTAGCAAGGAAAGCTACCTTATTGAGGTCAGAACATGTAGGGATAAAGTGAGAAAGGCCAAAAGCCATGTACAGCTGGACCTTACAAAGGGAATTAAAACCAATAGTAAAAGGTTCTATAGCCATATAAATCAGAAGAAAACAAAGAAAGAAGAAGTGGGACCGCTAAACACTGAGGATGGAATGGAGGTTAAGGATAATCTAGGCATGGCCCAATATCTAAACAAATACTTTGCCTCAGTCTTTAATGAGGATCTTAAGAATAATGGCAGGATGACAAATGGGAATGAGGATATGGAGGTACATATTACTACGTCCGAGGTAGAAGCCAAATTAGAACAGCTTAATGGGACAAAATTGGAGGGCCCAGATAATCTTCATCCAAGAATATTACAGGAACTGGCACATGAAATTGCAAGCCTATTAGCAAGAATTTTTAATGAATCAGTAAACTCAGGGGTTGTACCGCACGACTGGAGAATTGCTAACATAGTTCCATTTTTAAGAAAGGGAAAAAGAGTGATCTGAGTAACAATAAGCCTGTTAGTTTGACATCTGAAGTATGTAAGGTCTTGGAAAAAATTTTGTAGGAGAAAGCAGTTAAGGACATTGAGGTCAATGGTAACTGGGACAAAATAACAACATGTTTTCCAAAAGGTAGATCGTGCCAAACCAATCTGACCTCCTTCTTTGAGAAGGTAACAGATTTTTTAGACAGAGAAAACGCAGTGGATCTAATTTACCTCGATTTCAGTAAGGCATTTGGTACGGTTCCACATGGGGAATTATTAGTTAA
The DNA here is from genome assembly GCA_026122505.1 of Aldabrachelys gigantea. Lineage (NCBI taxonomy): Eukaryota > Metazoa > Chordata > Testudines > Testudinidae > Aldabrachelys > Aldabrachelys gigantea. The sequence continues at coordinate 299,743,424 of CM047480.1, forward strand.
ATTGGAAAAGATGGGGATCAATATGAAAATTGAAAGGTGGATAAGGAACTGGTTAAAGGGGAGACTACAATGGGTCATACTGAAAGGTGAACTGTCAGGCTGGAAGGAGGTTACTAGTGGAGTTTCTCAGGTATCAGTTTTGGGACCAATCTTATTTAATCTTTTTATTACTGACCTTGGCACAAAAAGTGGGAACGTGCTGATAAAGTTTGTGGATGATACAAAGCTGGGAGAGGTATTGCTAACACAGAGAAGGACCAGGATATCATACAGGAAGATCTGGATGACCTTGTAAACTGGAGTAATTGTAATAAGATGAAATTTAATAGTGAAAAGTGCAGGGTCATGCATTTAGGGATTAATAACAAGAATTTTAGTTATAAATTGGGGACACGTCAGTTGGAAGTAACAGAGGAGGGGAAGGACCTCCGAGTATTGGTTGGTCACAGGATGACTATGACCCACCAATGTGATATGGCTGTTAAAAAAGCTAATGCGGTTTTAGGATGCATCAGGCGAGGTATTTCCAGCAAAGATGAGGAGGTGTTAGTACCGTTATACAAGGCACTGGTGAGGCCTCATCTGGAATCCTGTGTGCAGTTCTGGTCTCCCATGTTTAAGAAGGATGAATTCAAACTGGAACAGGTACAGAGAAGGGCTACTAGGATGATCCCAGGAATGGAAAACCTGTCTTATGAAAGGAGACTCAAAGAGCTTGGCTTGTTTAGCCTAACCAAAAGAAGGTTGAGGGGGGGATATGATTGCTCTTTATAAATATATCAGAGGGATAAATATTAGGGAGAGAGAGGAATTATTTAAGGTTAGTACCAATGTGAACACAAGAACAAATGGATATAAACTGGACACTAGGAAGTTCAGACTTGAAATTAGATGAAAGTTTCTAACCATTAGAGGCATGAAGTTCTGGAACAGCCTTCCAAGGGGAGTAGTTGGGGCAAAAGACATATCTGGCTTCATGACTAAGCTTGATAAGTTTATGGAGGGGATAGTATGATGGGATAGCCTAAAATTTTGGCAATTAATTTGGCAATTGACCTTTGATTATCAGCAGGTAAGTATGCCCAGTGGTCTGTGATGGGATGTTAGATAGGGTGGGATCTGAGTCACTACAGAGAATTCTTTCCTGGGTGCTGGTTGGTGAGTCTTGCCCACATGCTCAGGGTTTAACTGATCATCATATCTGGGGTTGGGAAGGAATTGTCCTCCAGGGCAGATTGGCAGAGGCCCTGGAGGTTTTTCGCCTTCCACTGCAGCATGGGGCATGGGTCACTTGCTGGACGATTCTCTGCACCTTGAGGTCTTTATACCACGATTTGAGGACTTCAGTAACTCCGACATAGGTTAAGGGTTTGTTACAGGAGTGGGTGGGTGAGATTTTGTGGCCTGCGTTGGGCAGGAGATCAGACTAGATGATCATAATGGTCCCTTCTGACCTTAAAGTCTATGAGTCTATGCTATGATAGACAGTCTCATCATACAACCGTCTCCATAAACATTATCAAGCTCAGTCTTGAAGCCAGAAAGGTTTTTGTCCACATTGTTCCCCTTGGGAGGCTGTTCCAGAACATCACTCCTCTAATGGCTAGAAACCTTCATCTAATTTCTAACCTAAAATTGTTGATGGCCAGTTTCTATCTATTTGTTCTTATGTCCATGTTGCCACTTAACTTACATAACTCCTCTCCCTCTTTGATATTTATCTCTCTGATGTATTTATGGAGAGCAACCATATCTCCCTTCAGCCTTCTTTTGGTTAGGCTAAACAGGTCAAGCTCCTTGAGTCTCCTCTCATAAGGCATGTTTTCCATTCCTCAGATCATCCTAGCAGCCCTTCTCTGCACCTGTTCCAGTTTGAATTTATCTTTCTTAAACATGGGAGACCAGAATTCACACAATATTCCAGATGAGGTCTCACCAGTGCCTTGTATAATGGTACTAACACTTCCCCATCTCTACTGGAAATACTTCGGCTGATGTATCCTAGGACTGCATTAGCCTTTTTCACAGCTGCATCACATTGCTTGTTCATAGTCATCCTGTGATCAGCCAATACACTCAGATTTTTCTTCTCCTGTCACTTCCAACTGATATGGCCCCACTTTATAGCAAAAATTCTTGTTGTTAGTCCCTAAATGCATGACCTTGCACTTTGCACTATTAAATTTTATCCCATTTCTATTACTCCAGATCATCTTGTATGATCTTGAGCTACCTATTATATAGGAGAAAGCTCACAAACTTTTCAATATTCGCCATCTGACTTTCCCATGCAATTGGCAATGCTAATCCATAAAGGGCCATTAATCATTCATTCATAGATTCACAGAGCCTGTGAAAGACCTTTGGAAGAGTCTAGCCTCCTCATTTCTCTCAAATATTGTAGCTTTGAAGAGGTATCAGATCCCTCAGAAAGGGTTTAAGAATTTCTACTCCCATCCGTGGTCTTCTATTTCTAGTTCCTTGCACTCTGGTATGTATTGCAAATTCTGGTATCCTTTCCTGGTCCCTTCTCGACATATGTCCAAATCATCATAGTCATCTTTCTTGAATCTTCTGTAACAGCCTTATTTCTTGCCCTAGCCATTTTCTTATCACTCTATTTTTTATTTTCTGCCGTCTTGACACTCTCAGTTATTCCCCTCAGCCTGTTAATCTCTGCAGTCAATATCTTACATTCATTGGCTTTCCTGCCACTCCAACATTCCCACCCCTACAGTAGTACTGACATGACAGTCTTATATATGCTATTTTCATTTTTATCTAAATGTCTTCAAGTCTTCCTGGTCTTGCAGTTTTCTGAATGCAGTATAGCTAATCCAGTTCTTTTTATATCATCTTCACAATTCCTGTTTTTCTATATTAGTCCTTCAAGCTACACTCATTTTTCTACTTGTTCCAGTTGTCTCCAATTTTGATCTTTACCTCTTCCTCTTGTCTTCCAATTACCATCATTTTTGTCTTCTCTGTGCTGATCTTCAGTCTGAATTTTCTGCTTTCCTGGTTTACCTTGTCAGTTATTCTCCGTAAATCCACCTTCATCAATGCTAGGAGGCTGAAAACTAAGATCTATGATGTTGACAAATGGGAAGAGCCAGATCTTAGAAAAAGAATATTGTGCAGAAAACCATCACTTTGTGACACATTTCAGGGTTACCCAAGGTGTCTGGAGTGACCAAAAGCTTACAGAGTGAGAGAGACTCATCTGTGCACACCCAGGGAAATCCTCTCTAAACTTTTTCACAAACTCAGCCATCAGTTCCTCTTCTGCTTCAGGGCCACCCTCCCAGGAATTTTTGATAAGATCCAGAGGGCCCTTGACTTTTCTCCCATAAAGGAGGTCAAGTGGGATGAACCCCATGACTGTTGGGGCACCTTCTAGTGAGACCACAATGAATAGGGCAACATTACATCCAAGTCAATTGCCCTCCTGTTCTCATACATTTTAACATAGACTTTAAGGTCTCCATGACTAAGTTTTGGGGTGATATGAGGCAGATCTCAATTGTTTTGCCCCACACATCCTCCATAACTCTCAAAATAGGTGGGACATGAAATTTGAACCACGATCTGATCTTCTGGATCTTTTTGGAAAGCTCACCCTGCTAAATATGGTAAACAGTGCATCTGCAACTGTTCCATTTTCCATGTTCGACAGAGTGACCACTTCCAGATATCTGGCAGCAAAATCCACCACTACTGTAAATCTTTTCCCCTTTTGGCATGGCCTAGATAATGGCCTTATGAGATTCAGGGTGACCTTATAAAACCCTTCTTTAATCACTGATAAAGGATGTGGTGCAGCTGTATAGAGACCTGTGGCCTTTTCCCGCTTTTGACGTAAGTTGCAAGTTTTGTTGTACTCCCTTACTTGATTCTGGATATTTGGCCAATACAAGTTTTTTCTTAGCCTCTCATAACTCTTTGTCCCTTGGTACTTGGCAAACTGGAAATGGTAGGCTAGCAGCAGTAGCTCCACATGATGCTTTGTGAGTACTGTTAGCTCTCTGTAAGGTGGCATCTATTTTTCCCCACTGGAGCTTCCCTGTATATTCTGCCCTCCTCCCTAAATCTTCCCCTGCTTTCTTTATCTTGGACACTATTAGAATGTTTTCCCAATGAGTTGTCTGCACTTGATTCAGCAGCAAACTCCCCTTAGCTTTTGCTTGCACTGAGGGCTGATTCCTTGTCCCCCTTCCCTGTGGACATATCATGACCCTCTGGTGCTAACAGTGCAGAGGTCTCCCCTCCCCCTTCAGCTGCCTCCCCCTCTGCAGGATTTACATTTGGAAACCTGGGAACATCCTCTCTCTTGCTCTGGGTCACAATATTAACAGCCCTATGCAGTGAAATAATATAATTCCCCACCAGTACATCCACAGGCACATTGTGGAGAACATCTACCTTCAACCTTCCTACTCTAGTTCACTGTGAACCAAAGGCATGCTGAATTCAGGTTTCCCTCAGGCAAGGAGTGTTAGCCTCTCCCTGGGAGCATATCAGATTCCTTAATCATATCTTTCCTGACAAGTCTGATCTGGGCTCCTGTGTCTTTACATACTTGGCACATCCTGCCATTTACCTTGGCATCTTTAATAAACTCTTTGTCCATCTCCAGGAGGTCAGAACGGACAAAATTAACTGGGAGCTCCTCAGATATGCCTGGAGGTTTTAGAGCAAGGGTACCCTTATTAACCTGGGCAGTTTGGAGTTGGTGTCTGGATTCAACATACATATTTGCTCCATTATCTTTCCCGTGCTGAAGTTAAGCTGGCTGGTCTGTAATTCCCTGAGTTGTCATTATTCCCCTTTTTATAGATAGGTTCTATATTTGCCCTTTTCCACTTCTCTGGGATCTTTCCCATCCTGTATAAGTTCTCAGAGAGAATCCTAACCCTAGTCACAAATGGCTCAGAGATCTCTTCAGCCAGTTCCTTAAGTATTCTAGGCTGTATTTTGTCAGGTTCCGCCAACTTAAAGACATCTGACCTGATCCTACCCCATTTACACTGATGTTCACTGTGTTAATCCTCCAATCACTGCTAATCTTTTCGGTTACAGCTGAAACAAAGAAGGCATCTAACACTTTGACTACTGCTGCATTTTCTATCATCATCTTTCACTCCTCAGTGGGTAATGGGCCTACCCTGTCCTTGGTCTTCTTCTTGCTTCTAATATATTTGTAAAACGTTTTCCTGTTACCTTTTATCTTCCTAGCTAGTTTAAGCTCATTTTGTGCCCTGGCCTTTCTGATTTTGTCCTTACATGCTTGTGTTGGTTTTTTAATATTCATCCTTTGTAATTTGACCTACTTTCCACTTGTTGTATGACCTTTTTATAAGTTTCAGGTCACTGAAGACCTCTTGATCTTTTATCATACTTCCTATCTTTCCTATGCATTGGGATAGTTTTCTCTTGTGCCCTTAACAATGTCTCTTTAAAAAAATATGAACTTTCCTGAACTCTATTTTCCCTTAGATTTGTTTCCCACAGGATCTTACCTACCAATTCTCTGAGTTTGCTAAAGTCTGCCTTCGTGCAGTCCATTGTCCATAGAATCATAGAAGATTGGAGTTGGACAAGACCTCAGGAGGTATCTAGTCCAACTCCCTGCTCAAAGCAGGACCAACCCCAACTAAGTCATCCCAGCCAGGGCTTTGTCAAGCTGGGCCTTAAAAACCTCTAAGGAAGGAGCTTCTACCACCTCCCTAGGTAACCCATTCCAGTGCTTCATCACCCTCCTAGTGAAATAGTGTTTCCTAATATCCAACCTAGACCTTCCCCACTGGAACTTGAGACCACTGCTCCTTGTTCTGTCATCTGCCACCACTGAGAACAGCCTAGCTCCATCCTCCTTTCAGGTAGTTGAAGGCTGCTATCAAATCCCCCCTCACTCATCTCTTCTGCAGACTAAATAAGCCCAGTTCCTTCAGCCTCTCCTCGTTAGTCCCAGCCCCTTAATCATTTTTGTTGCCCTCCACTGGACTCTCCCCATTTCGTTCACATCCCTTCTGTAGTGGGGGCCCCAAAACTGGGCCACTACGCCAGATTTGTCCTCACCAGTGCCAAATAATCACTTCCCTTGAGCTACTGGCAGTGCTCCTACTAATGCAGCCCAATATGCAATTAGCTTTCTTGGCAACAAGGGCACACTGTTGACTGATATCCAACTTCTTGTCCATTGTAATCACCAGGTCCTTTTCTGCAGAACTGCTGGTTAGCCATTCGGTCCCCAGCCTGTAGCAGTGCATGGGATTCTTCTGTCCTAAGTGCAGGACTCTGCACTTGCCCTTGTTGAAGCTCATCAGATTTCCATTGGCCCAATCCTCCAATTTGTCTAGATCACTCTGGACCCTATTCCTGCCCTCCAGCATATCTACCTCTCCCCCCAGCTTAGTGTCATCCGCAAACTTGCTGAGGGTGCAATCCATCCCATCATCCAAATCATTAATGAAGATGTTGAACAAAACCAGCCCCAGGACCAACCTCCTGGGGCACTCTGCTTGATATTGGCTGCCATCTAGACATGGAACCATTGATCACTAACTGCTGAGCCCAACGATCTAGCCAGCTTTCTATCCACCTTATAGTCCATTCATCTAATCCATACTCTTTTAACTTGCTGGCAAGAATACTGAGGGAGACCATATCAAAAGCTTTGCTAAAGTCAAGGAATAACACATCCACTGCTTTCCCCATATTCACAGAGCCAGTTATGTCATAGAAGGCAATCAGGTTGGTCAAGCACGACTTGCCCTTGGTGAATCCATGTTGACTGTTCCTGATCACTGTCCTCTCCTCCAAATGCTTCAAAAAGGATTCCTTGAGGACGTGCTTCATGATTTTTCCAGGGACTGAGGTGAAGCTGACCAGTCTGTAGTTCCCCAGATTCTTTGTCTTCCCTTTATTAAAGATGGGCTCTATATTTGCCTTTTTCCAATCATCTGGGACCTCTCCCGATCACCATGAGTTTTCAAAGATAATGGCCAATGTCTCTGCAATCACATCAGCCAACTCCCTCAGCACCCTCAGATGCATTAGATCAGGCCCCATGGACTTGTGCATGTCCAGCTTTTCTAAATAGTCCTTAACCTGTTCTTTCACCACTGAGAACTGTTCACCTCCTCCCCATGCTAGGCTGCCCAGTGCAGCAGTCTGGGAGCTGACCTTGTCTGTGAAGACCAAGGCAAAGTAGCAGCCTCTTCCAACTCTTATCTTCAATGATTCTTCCTAGCAGTCCTTCGTTCTGGAACAATATCCCATCATCGAAGAATCCAAAGCCCTCTCTCCGACACCACCTGCGTAACCACACATTTACTTCCACAATTCAATGTTACCTACTTGGGCCTTTTCCTTCAACAGAGAGGATAGACAAGAACATGAATTGTGCCTCCAACTCCTTTATCCTTCCCAGAGCCATGTAATCTGCAGTGAGCCGCTCAAGGTCATTCTTGGCAGTATCATTGGTGCCCATGTGGGAAGAGGTAGCAGTTCGAAGGCTTGTTCAGTGTCGCATCCTGAATTCTAGCTCCCTCCTACCATTCCTTAGAATCATGAACTCTGTCATATCATGATCACTTTCACCCAAACAGCCTTCCACCTTCGAATTCTCAACTAGTTCTTCCTTATTTGCCAGAATCAAATCCAGAACAGCCTCTCCCCTAATCGCTTTCTCCACCCTCAGTAATAAAAAGTTGTCTCCATTGCATTCCAAGAACTTGATGGATAATCAGAGCCCTGCTGTGTTATTCTCCCAACAGCTGTCTGAGTAGCTGAAGTCCCCCATCACCACCAGGCTCTATGATTTTGTTAGTTATTCCAAACTAAAGATCTCAGTCTGGGGAATCTTCCCCACAGAACGAGTGGCAATCCCATCCTGGAGCATTTAAAACTATGTGGGACAGAGCCTTAATTATAGAGAACATGCAACTACATCCTACAGTGCTAGGGACATTATAGGTAAAACAGTACTGTTCTGGTGTGGGAGAAGCACCAGGCATGACCCAAGAGGGCCTGCGCTGAGGTAACGTGGTGACAAATACCTTAGGGCTAGCTGGCTCTCTCCTATGGGTGTGAGTGTGACTGCACAGTTACTGATTGTAAGTCCAGTCCAGTGATGGTGACACCTGCTGCTCTCCCAAACACTTCTGTCCTTGGTCATGGCAGAACGGGTCATAGCAGCAGGTGGAAATGAAATAACTTTTCTTTGGCATCCAATTAATTTGTTCTGCTTTGACGGGAGGCAGGAATGAATCTAGGAGACCACAGCTAGCTGTGAGGTTCCAGGGGAAAAAGTAATGCTTATTCAGGACAAAATTAAAAAATTGAAATTTTTCATGGGACAGAAATTCAGAAAAATTCCATTTCGGGAGAACCAAAATGGGATTTATTTATTTTTTTTCAGTTTACCAGCTGCTTGCCTGGAAGGGTCTTAGAGAGACAAGGCTGGGGAGGTAATGTTTTTTATTGGACCAACTTGTGTTGGTGAGAGAAACAAGCTGTCAAGCTTACACAGAGCTCTTCTGCAGGTACTCAGAGTGTCACAGCTAGATTCAAGGTGGAACAGGTTGTTTAGCATAACTAGTTATTTCAAGGGACTGTTCAAGGTGCAGTGGCCTGCTAATACCCCTCCAGTCATAGGGAGGAAAGGAAGGAAGGAAGCGAGGGAAGGGGGCTATTAGTGGGTTATAGCTTGTCATACTAAGCCATCAATCCAGTGTCTCTGTTACAAAGTGATCACTCTGTATCTCAAAAGCATGCTGCTCTGTGGGAAATACTGTCTGTCTCCTGCCTGATTTCTGTCTGTCTGTCTGTCTCTGCTCAGTTCCCCAGGATCAGGGTGGGCCAGCAGAGGAAGAGGAGCTGTTAGTAACTCACGATTCCTCAACACCCACATCAGCACTTGAAGACATGGCTCTCTACAGCAGCAAGCGCAAACTCCGACACAGCCGTCGCAGTCTGGAGGCTGCTGTCCCCACATAGGGGGCCTGATGCATGGGGGCAACAGGACAGCCCAGCACAGGGCTCTACACCTTCCTGCACTCCACAGACAGCACTGGACTGGGTCCCACAGCTGCCTCCTTGGCATTGGCTGGGAACTGCGCACCCAGGAGTTGGTGTGGTTAACTAACTTCCTTTAGGCTGTGAACATCCTTTTTCTCTCACTACCCACAGTGCACTGGGGCATGTGCTGAACAAAACAGGACAGTGCTGGACTTGTAGATGTTTGACGGGGCGGGGGGAGGGACAGGGCAGTGGGCAGCAGCAGTTTGTTAGTCTGTAAATAGTGTGTGAGTGTGTGTGTGTGTGTGTGCGCGTGTGTGACGCTGCACCTGTTATTCCCTCCACTTGGGTTTTTCAGTGGCTACTACGGGGGCTTTGTTCTGATATGACTTAGCAGGAAGTGCCAGCCCTTTACTCCTTTCTAAATCCCACTGATTTGTTAAAAGCCAGCTCCCCCCAACCATGGAGAGTCATGTCCATGCAGAGCCAGGGATCTGTGACATCTCTAGAATGCATTGTCCCCATTCCACTCTACCACCAGGCCAACAATCATCTGGCTTGGTGTGACGCTGTTCGTCCGACAATAGGTCTGCCCCCCAGATGCACATGTAATTCATGTAGCAGAGGCTGTGGTCCATTCCAGGCAAACACACTACATGGGGAGGGGGACATGTGGGGAGCAGGTGCTGACTGTCCTGTGTGAGAGTCGCATCCATGAGCAGGATGAACTAGGACAGATGGGTGTACGAGGCTATAGCAGTGTGTGCATGCGACAGCAGTAGGGACAGACTAGTTGGGGATTAGAATATGGTGACGCAGCAGTAGGCGGTACAAATAAGGAGACAGTGGGGTAAGGTTATAGTATGGGGTGCAGGGAGCACGGTGGGACATGGATTTGCTGGGGTCAGGTGAAGGGTACTGGGTGCAGGATGATGATGGTACACAGCGATGGTGGTGGCAGCAGAAGGTGGTGGCTCGCACTGTGTTGCCCATGTCCACTGAAGTAAAATGTGAGTGTTGAGGGAGGTTGGAGCACAGACAAAGTGAGCACCATGCAGGGAGATAACGAATAACAAGATATGCCTCCTGCTAACTACAAATCCTACCGTCTCTCTCACAACATGGTGCCGTCCTCACTTTACCTACAGATTAGGGCAGACAAGAGATTCTTTACACATGCACCAAGGATGTTATTGCTGGCTTCCTGCCTGGAACAAGGGCTCTATCAGCCTCAGTACCAAGTGAACCCAAGGATCTGGCACCAGTGACTAGGCGCCTGTGTCTACCAGTGAAATTATTGTTTCTCTTGTTCTTACTGCCCTCCATGAGTTAAGCAGCCCTTATCCACACACGCCCAAATCAAAGCAAGGCATCTGAGCTTGGTCTTGGCAATGGTCTGAGTGATCTTTCCACTCCCTCTAACAAATCGGTGCTCTCTTACTTGCTGATGCCGCCAGCAGTAAGCCCAGAGTTGGCCCTTAATCCTCCCAGTGCCAGGATGTGACTAGGGATTTGCGGGCGCTTCTGCTTGTACATTTACTAAATGACTGGATGCGGTTTCTTTTAGTTGAGAATCTCCTCTCTTCACACCAAATCACATGGCTCATTTTAACTGAATTGATATGTTTAATTTTACAGGGCTTGGACAGGGGGAAATCCAATAATCTATCAAACTGCAGCCATGGCTGCTGCCATCATCAGCAATTTGAGCTTTTCCTTTTTAAAACCTCATTTTAGCATTTGCTTTTTAACAAGAGCAATTTCTGGAAAGAATCATGAATTGGTTTTGGTGACTAACTTGTGATTTTCCTTTCCCTTTGCGGTACCTGGGTGCCAGGCTCTGATCTCTCTCCTCTCCTGAGAGATGCAGAGGAAAAATTAGCTCATCAAGACTGTAACTAGTGAAATTTGTACAACCAAAGAAATCTATTTTGTGGATCAAGGAGAATAAAGTTTACTTTACATTTTAGAGCCTGTGTCTGTCTGTGGATGAAGCTCTTTCCTCAGGCCAGTGGGCAGCACAATAAGGGCCTCTCTCTATTCACTGCTTCTACTTTCAAATCTAGAAAAAGCCAAATCTTCAGTATCTCTGCCTCAACGTCCATCACATCTGCCCTGCTATGGTCTCTCCCATCTTGAGACTTCTTTTAGAGATTTCATGGCTAGTCAGTGAACGGCCCCAAACTAATTCCCAGAGTATATTTTTTAGAAAAACATCCAGTCTTGATTTAAAAATTGCCTGAGATGGAGTGGTCACCAAAACAACTGGGTAAATTGTTCCAGTCGTTAATTATGCTCATTGTTAGAAAATTACGCCTTATTGCCAGTCTGAATTTGTCTAGCTTCTAAGTCCACCATTGGATCATGTTATACCGTTCTCTGCCAGACTGAAGAGCCCATTATTGAATACTTGTTCCCCATGTACATATTTTGACCAAATGACATTATCTTTTAACTGTTCTTTGTTAAACTACACAGATTGAGCTCCTTGTGTCTCTTATACTCCTTGAACTCCTTTCTGTCCCCCATCACACATCAAGTTGTGCATGTCACCTGCCAATGTAATCATGTTTCACTCTCTCACACGCACTCTAGAGGGCAGGCTCTCATAGATGCGCAACCCAGGCTTTTGTGAAGCAACCTGCACAGCAAGGCATCTAGTGGCTACCACAAAAGAATCCTAGCAGTAGTAGGGCCCAGATGGCCCATAACTCAGCCTTTCCTTACCCTGGGGTGATGCAGTGTAAGAACAATCCCACCAACTGCCCCCTCAGTAAGTATGTTCACATTTGCTTCAGGTGGATACCTGTCATCTTGACGTCAGCATGGCCACTTTTCAGCAGACTGTAGGGGACATGCTGCCACTACAGTCACTGCAGGACAGTTACCTGCTGGGTGCTAGAAGAACTAGGTTCAAGGAAGAAAACTTGGGCAAGCAGCGATGACTAAGCGTATATGAAAGACAAACAAACCACCATTTCAATGGTTAATCTTCCACTATCCATGCCATGCTCGCCACTTGACCTATAGGCATTTGCCCTGCATCACATTGCGGACAGTCAGCCTGCCTTTACCCTTCACCCCTGGGCTTAATGGTGTTGCTAACAGGGCCTAGCGCACACAAGTCTTTAATAAACAGTGCATTGACCTGTGCCTGGCTGCACCCAGTGTCACTATCAGGGACTTGGTGTCTGCATGTTGGTTGCCCTTAGCCCTTAGCCATGCTCAGGTCCTTTATCAAAAGTCTGGCTGTTCAGAACTGCAGTTTGGCTGTGGCAGCTGCTGTGTAGCCAAGGCTTCAGATGTGTCCAGCACTTGCTGTAGGCAGCAGATTTAATTGGTATTGTTAAAAGGCCCAAAGCTGTCAAGGCCTCGTTTCTATGAGGGCAGCTAAACCACTGCTAGCACTTGAGGGACGGTAGCATGCATTCTCTGTGGCAGGATGGCTTTGCTCACTGAATGCAGGACGTGTCATATGAGCTTGAGCCCAGTTGAGCCGAACCAGCAGCCAACCTGGCACAGATCTGGTACTGACTGGAGTTTTACAGACCCAAAATAGAGGTGACTGCACCAAGTCCTATTATTGATATAAAAAGGCTCCTCAGTTTCATAGCCTTGTCTGAGCATGGGTTGAGGGTGTTTCATGGACGGATGCAGCCAGCCTGTCCCCGTTACACTATGCTGGCAGGAGAAAAACAGTTTCAGTGGGGCTAATGGAAATAGCACCAAGTTGCAGCCTCCTTCGGCAGTTGCACTAAAGTGTTAGTAGAAAAGAAAGAAAAAACAACAACAGGCTACACCAAGTCCAGCGGGGGGGAGGGGGGAGGATCATAAACAGAAAGGAGATGATTGCAGGGGTCAGGCAGAGGCACTTTTCTTTCGTATTTCCTGCCTGCTGCTGAGATATCACAGTGCAAAGGGCAGGGACTGCAAGAAAAAGCCTCATCGTCCTACTCGCTGCCTGAAAGAAAATGACCATCTCACCGAAGGTGAGTCACTGTCTGGGGAGACAAGCTGAGCCTGCAAAGGAGGCCTTCAGTCACAAATATATGGCCTTGCCCATAGTGCTGCTGAACAGAATTGCATCTTGCAGTCTTAGCTATTGGCAGGGTGAGTTCAGCTCAGCTATTTGGCACCTCCCCATCTGCCCTATTATGATCCCTGCACTTTGTGGCCTTCCCTTCGGAAATGCAGAAAGCCGACCCCCAGCGCTGCCCATGATTAGTTACAAAACACAAGCCTTGTAGTACAATTTCACTTTAATGAGACAGCAGCTGCTACCCCACTTGCTGCCTGTTGCCCCATACCTACAGGCTGCACTTGACCAGAATGACCCGAATTGGAAGGAGAATTTGGAGCAATTCCTCAGGGGGCTGGTGACGTTTGATGATAACAAATAATTTAAAGTTTCCAAGTCTAGTTGCTTGAAATTCAGTCGGTGAATACTCTGGTCCATCTGTTGCCCTGACTAAGGACAGGTACCTGTAAGAGGAAGGAGACACGCAGTTGAACAGCAGAGTTTATAGACGTGCTGTTACTGGGCTCACGTGGCCACACTGACTTCTGCTTCTAAAAAGCCACAGGTGATATTGCATGGACACTGGCTTGAGGAAACAAAATTCCCTTGGGCAGGGCCAGCAACCTCAGAATACTCAAACAAAGGCACGAAAGTTGCATCTGTGCAAAGCGAATGTCTCTGCCTTGATGATTGACGCTAACAATGGTGGAAGGAGAGGGCCGTGAGATGGCAGCTGAAACCATGAAGAGCTATGAGTTACATAGGGGCAAAGTGTAGAAGGTGCCGTAAAGACACCTGAAAGATCTCAGTGGCGTGCAAAAGGGGAAGCCCCGAAAGACTACTGAGAGAGGTACTGTATCAGAAAAGGGCGGTGGTGACTCAGTACTTCTGGGGATCTGGCTCTCACTCCTTTCCCTCACCTTCCTGGGCTTTGGTGAGTCTGTCCTTTTCTCACAGAATCACTCCCAGTCCTGTCTCATACCCACTCATGGGTCCTCTGATGCCCTTCAGGCCTTTCTGTGGCCTCCGCCCTGCATAACCTTATTGTCTTTCATGGTTTCAGGTACCATCTCACCCTCCTGGTCCCAGACTTAGGCCCTGCTGAAACTCAAGTAACAGTGACCTGCAAATCTGGGTCTCCCACATCGCAGCTAATCACTTAGCTATTGTTTATAAACACGCCCACCCACTCATTCCTCCCCTTCCCTAGCTGGCTTTTGTGGGGGACTTAGGCATGCTCTGAGCGGCCTGCCAGCTCAGGGCCCTTCGACATGATAAGTCAGTGGCTGCAGCATTTGAAACTGCTGCCAGCTTAGGTGTGACCTCACATGCTGAGCATCTGTGTGATGTCAGGACTTAGGTGCGTAGGGGACTTCACTGGCAGACCCTTCGGTGTCTACAGGGTTAGGTGTCAACTGAACTGTGGTTCTGTGATAGCAGTGGTGCCTACATTATGGACTAAAGACACAGCTGCCAAAGTCCTTTTATAAATCTAGCCCTTTGGGACTGCACCTCTCTCCAGCACATATAAGAAACAGTTCTAATGTGTTCACAGGGCTTGGCCACACCTAGCTACAGGGCCCATTCGCTGCCTTCAGCAATGCAGAGAACATGGACATGCTGCAGTCACACCTTTGCCACTGGAACCCCAGCTTTTATCACGGCAGCAGCAACAAACATCATGGCCCCCTGCTCCGTTGCCCCCTTAGTGCACTGAGATTTCTGTGGCCCAGTCACAGAATGCTTTGACTCTTTGTTCCTGCTCCCTCTCATGGAGGTGTAAACCAACTGGAACAAAACAAAGGCCAAGAGATGCTAGATCTACAAGGCCTCTTGGGACTATTCTCGTAGGGGCCAGTGCTGCTTTGGAAGAAAGAAAAACATTTGTTACAGAGGGAGGTATCTGCACTCCCCGACTTTGCTCCAGAGCTATTCAACATCTTAGGAGCACAAGTGGATGCAAGCAACAAGCCATGCTCAAGAATGCATGGAACAAACAGAGGAGCGAAAGAGAGCCATGCAAAGGACTCAAGGGTGCAGACCAAGTAACCACCAGAGAAGCAGGTTTTCTCTCTCCTCAACCATCAAGGTTCCCTGGTAACCATCCCCAGTCAGTGGGATAAGGCTTCAAGGAGGGGGTGTACCACATAAAGATGAATAAAAAGCAGGAATTTTTTTCAAAAATCAATTTTAAAATAAAATAAAAAAATTAATTATTGTAAGTTCTTTTAAAAACTAAACCTCTTTAAATTTAAATTTGAGACTATCTGTGTTAATGCCTTAACTTGTTATACCCATTACGTTAATAAAAATAAATATGCTGAAACAACAAACTTTTTCACATACAGCTTCAGGGCAGATGAACTTTCTACATGTTCCCGGAGTGGAATCAAGAATCCTGCAGTGTGCACCCTTGGACTGGTCTGGCACGCACTCACACCTCTCTGCCTCTCCTCCCATCCTGGAGAGTTCCAGAGGCATAAAAGATAGCGTAGTCCAAACCAGTCGTTCTGAACCAGGGTCGGCAGCCTCCCGGGGATCTGCGAGTTGGTTTCAGGGGGCCACAGGGCCCCATGTCTCCAGCCTGGCACCCTAAGCCCCAGCACCTCTATGGGGCTGAAACCAGGACCAGAGCCATGGGGAGGTCTGAACCCCAGTATGCCCCCTCCTCCCAGGGTTAAAACCCCTAGCCCCAGTGCCCCTCCACAGGGCTGAAGCCCAGCGCTACAGTGCTTCCCCCCACACACACACAATGCTGCAAAGGAAAGAAACTCTGAGCTGAGCCCTGCCCCCGCTCGGAGCCCCCAACTGAAGCCCCGAGCCCCTCCCTGCCTGGTGGCTGAAGTCCAGAACCCTGCCACAGCTGATGCCCCAAGCCCTGCAGAGCTAAAACCCCAGAGCCCCCCCAGCAATACATCTGGTGGCTGAGGCCAAGTCCAAAGACACACACACACGCGCGCGCGAACAGTTGAGAAATCTTGATCCAAACCACTCTTCAGTTCCTTTGACCGCTGAAGTTGAGTGTGCTCTGAGCACACCCAGTGTTTTCCATGCTTTCCGTCTTTGGGAGCAAATGTTGCTAGCGTGAGACTGTTGGGGTTCTATAAGGTGCATGAGAGGAGAGCTTTGGCTGGACCTGGGCAGCAAAAGGGCTGCCCCACTGTCCTACGGATCAGGGCGGCTTCTCAGTCCAATTGACTAAAGTCCAGTAGCCAACGTATGGGGGAGGAATTCAGAGTCAAGGGACCCCCTCCAGATTTCTGCTTGGCCTGCCGGCAGTGGGAAGAGGGGCTCTGGCCTCCTTCCTGCTGCTCCTGCCCCAGACACGCTTGTCCCTCTCCCTGGCAGCCAGGCCTGTTTGGGGAGTGGAGCGGGTGGGACCAGCCATTGTTGTGTGGCCAGTGTGGACCAATGCTCTGTGCAGTGAGGCAGCTGCCTGAGAGAGCCCATTTGGGGAAGTGGAGGTGGTGCCGGGCCACTCCCCGCCCAGGCTGGTTGCTGGCACGGGGTGAGCGAGACGGAAGCCATTTCCCCCTGGCACATTTCCAGTTCACTTGATCCCTGTCTCTGGCAGCCAGACCTGGGGGAGGAGGAGGCGCCACCTCCCCAAATGGGCTCTCTCAGGCAGCCACCATGCCACACAGAGCAGCTAGCTGGAGCAGTCAACTTCAGTCAGCTCCCCACCTGCCAGGGACAGGGGCTGAACATGCCGGGGGGGGGAGGTGCAAAGACCAAAAAAAAAAAACCCCAGGTAACTCTGGTGGGGTGGGGAAAGCATGGCAGTCCTGGCAGCTACTTTTTTTTCTCTGCCTGAGGGCAGAGTAGTTAAGTTCCTGTAAGGGAATTCACAAGCTGTTTTTTTGTTTTGTTGTTTTCATTCTAACTTTAGGGTAGGCTAAGCACAGGAAGGCTAGGATGACAGAAAGTGAGGTCCAAAAAAAACTAGAATTAGTCAGATTGGAAGTTAATGAAAGACAGAACATGAAAGACAAAGGACCTTAAAGTGCTTGGAGTTGGACACGGAGGAGAGGAAGGAGGCAAACCACTTGGAGACAGAGGCAGCCAGGGAGGAGGCTGCCTATAAAAGAGCCCTGGAGCTAAAAGAGAAATACAGGCCCAGATTTTGGCCCAGAAGCATGAACTGGCTGTCATGGAGTTGAAAAGACAGAACCCTTCAGCAGCTGGCTCCACTTTCCCAAAAATCCACAAATAGGAGCAACTATGTCCATAGTATGATGAATCCAGTGATGTTGCTGAATATTTCATCACCGTTGAGAGACTGGGCACCCTCCATGCAATGTCTGAAGATCACAAGATGACAACATTGGTAGCAAAATTGAATGGAAGAGCTCTGAACCTATTTAACAAGAGACCTATTGAGGATGCTTCTAACTATGGTAAATTTAAGGATTTGGTTTTGAAACAATTTCAAATTACTCTTTAAACTTACAGAGTAAAATTTAGAGCCCTTAAGAAAGGGGCTGCACTAAGTAATGTGGCTTATGGAAATGAGATGAAGGCTCTGTTAGATAAATTGGTCAAAGAAAAGGGTGTAACTAGCTTTGAAGGACTGTGTGATTTGGTTGTACAGGAGCAGTTCCTGACTATGACCAATGATGATATAAAACAGGATTTATGGAATAAGAAAATTGACTCAGCAGAAAGTCTTGCTTCTTATGCTGATCAATACAAGCAGTCCCAGACCATCAGAGAGGTGGGGCAAATCGGAACAAAGCAGGTGGAGGTAGCAGAGAGAAACAACCCTGGTTGCAGTTTGGGTAGCTAGCAGAAGAGACACCACAAGACCACACCATACTACCGGGGGCAGCCCAAGGCCCCACCTACACCCCAAAGAAAACTCAAGACACCTTATCGTCCCACCACATCATTCTCCAGCAACCCACCTCTCCCCAGTGTCCAGTCAGCAGGCCAATGTTTTAAATGTAACGAGCTGGGGCATGTAAAGGCCAACTGCCCGAAGAACCCCAACAGATTACAATGCATTGCACTGGGGTCACACCAAAGGTCCTCAGGCCCAGATGACTCCCAGATACCCTCAGAGCAAAGGGAAACTGTAAGTGTGGGCGGGAAGAAGGTTATAGCATGGAGGGACAGTGAAGCACAGGTGTCAGCTATCCACCAATCCTTAGTGGACCCCCCAAATTCATCAACCCAGACACCCAAGTGATGATTCAACCCTTCAAGTCAAATTCTTTTGACTTGCCTACAGCCAAGTTGCCTGTCCAGTACAAAGGCTAGTCAGGCATGTGGGCTTTTGCAATCTATGATGATTATCCCATTCCCATGCTGCTGGGGGAAGACTTAGCCAACCATGTGACATTAGCCAAGAGGGTGGGAATGGTCACCTGCAGCCAGGGTAAACAAGCCTTCGCACCTATCCCTGTTCCTGAGCTTTCTACAAGGGCACCGTCTGTGTTACCAGAGCCTCAGACTGAGGTGGTGGAAGTGGACCCCATGCCAACATATGCGACAGCAGTAGTGGCTCCAGTCGCAGAGACCCAGCTAGAATCAGTCCTGGAATTGGAACTGGTGGAGCAACCAACACCAAAACCATTGCCAGCACTTGAAACCCCATAGAATCATAGAATGTCAGGGTTGGAAGGGACCTCAGGAGGTCATCTAATCCAACCCCCTGCTCAAAGCAGGACGAATCCTGAGGCAGTTTTTTACCCCACTTCCCTAAATGGCCCCCTTAAGGATTAAACTCACAACCTTGGATTTAGCAGGCCAATGCTCAAACCACTGAGCTAGCCCTCCCCTCCCATCTACAACACCAATGCCAGAGGGCACAACCAAGCCTGCCTTGGCAGCAGCTGCTGCTAAACCTACACAAGAGCCTGAGCCTGAAATACAACATAGTGCACCAGCAGAGAGCAGTTCACAGTCAACAGAAACAGCCCCATAACCTACATCACTTCCAGAGGGACCAAGGCCAACTTGACAATCCAGTGAGGAACTGATGTCTCCAGCATCAAGGGAACAGTTTCAGGTCAAGCAGGAAGCAGGTGAAAGCCTCCAGGGAGCCTGGACAGCAGCACAGAGCAACCCACCGCCTCTCAGCTCTTCTAATCAATCTTGGTTTGTTGTAGAAAGAGGACTTTTATACAAGGAAACTTTCTGGTGGGCATCAGGAAGACTGGCATCCTCAAATACAGTTGGTAGTGCCAACTAAGTACCAGGTAAAGCTGTTGAGCTTAGCCCATGATCATCCTAGGGGCCATGCTGGGGTATGTTAGGATATAGATATTCAGGCCTATCTGCAAAGGCCTATACTTTTAAGAATTTAGGTGTATTCTTATCACTTAGCTAGTTATAGAGGTATAAAAGAAAGAAACAAAGATCGCTGTCTGTGTAATGGCCTTCTCTTACTGTGACAGGCTAAGGCCTTCAGCTAAGATGTAGTTAGGCAGCCATAAGCTGGGAAGTGTGTGGTCACATCCTCACATTCCAAACTAGTCACATTGAAATAAGGTGCTATAGGGCTATTAGGAATACAGTCCTGTCCTGATATTTCTATCAATCACCTCCAGAGAAAGGGTAGAGCCTAGAAGTTGTAAAAGGAAACTTAGTTTGATCGCATCCTGTCTGGCAAGAACTCACTTATCAATAGACACAGCTGGAAAACCCTTATGTCTGTATAGATGTAGTTGTGAAATCCTCACTTCTGTATTGTTTTGTATGTTTATTTGCATGGTCTCTGTCTGGTTCTGTAATTGTTTCTGTCTACTGTATAATTAATTTTGTTGGGTGTAAACCAATTAACATGGTGGGGTATAATTAAATAACCCTATTACAATATATTAGGATTGGTTAGTTAAATTTCAGTAAAATGATTGGTTACGGAATAGCTAAGCAGAACTCAAGTTTTGCTATATAGTCTGAAGTCAATCAGGAAGTGGAGGGGCGGGGGAGGGAATGGGAACAGGAGCTGCAGATGGGGGAATTGGAATCATGTTTTGCTAAAGGGGGATGGAAACGGACAGGGACACAGGCAAGGCTCTGTGGTGTCAGAGCTGGGAAGGGAGACACTAAGGAAGGAAACTGGAATAATGCTTGCTGGAAGTTCACCCCAATAGACATTGAATTGTTTGCGCCTTTGGACTTCGGGTAAACTTGCTCTCTGTTCATATGAGAAGGACCAGGGAAGTAAAAGGGTGAAGGAATAAGCCCCCTAACAGGGTGAACAGGACCAAAGACGATTTGAAGAAGTCCTTCCACCGGGAGGGAATGGGCAAGGATGTTTCTACTTATGTCCCATCTTGTAAGGTGTACCAAAGAGTGGGAAAACCCCTAGATCAGGTCAAAGCCCCTCCCCATAATAGAGGTTCCATTTCAGCAAGTAGCTGTGGATATTCTAGGTCCATGTGGCCCCTCCCTGAATATCTGTTTAAATCACTTCGTGGTGGCAGCAATACTGTCCAAGGACAAGGAAAGGAATTTTGCCTTGGGGAAGTTTGTAACCTAAGCTGATGGAAGATAAGCTTAGGGGTCTTTCATGTGGGGCCCCACAACTGTACCCCAGAGTTCAGAGTGGGGAAGGAACCCTGCCAATAACTCTGAGTTCTTTAGCTTTATAAGGTAGTCTAGCACCACTGGAAGGGGTATAGTCAGGGAGTAAGTTGTTTATGTAGGCACCTTGTGGAAAAACATTTCCACTTCTGTAGGTAAGTATTGCATGTGGAATCACGTCTGCTGTTCAATAACATGTGTTTGACCTGCTCCCAAGAGCAGATTTACCATGAAATAAATTGTGCAGTGGCACAGGGCCCCCCAACAGGGGGGCCCCAGAATGGAGGACATATATCTGACAACCTGCCCCTGAGTCCCAGCCGGTGGTACAGCAGGGCTCGCCGGGGCTGGTGGCCCCACACTGCTCCCAGAAGCGTCTGGCTGTTGGCATGTCTCTGCATGTCTCTGGCTGGAAGGGAAGGTTGCTCCATGCACTGCCCCCACCCCAGGCAGCACATGGAGACCCGCTGCTCCCCTCCCTGTAAAGGGTGCGCAGAGACGTGTCAGCAGCAGGGGTAAGGCAGCTCCCTGCCCACTCTGCCTCCCTTCCTCCATGCCGCTTTGCTCCCGGAAGCGGCGGGCATGTCCCTGTGGCACCCGCGGAGTATGTGTCTCCGTGCACTGCCCCCCACCGAGTGCTGATTCCGCAGCTCCCATTTGCCATGATCTGCAGCCAATGGGAGCTGTGGGGGCGGTGCCTGCAGGCGGTGCCCGGAGACCCCCTGCCCTCCCCGCCTCGGAGCCATTGGCGGAGGGGATGTGTGCTGGTTGCTTTGGGAGCTGCGCTGCCCAAGGTAAGCGCCGCCCCCCCACATCCCGCTCCCACACCCCAGCCCCCTGCCCCAGCCCAGAGCCTGCACCCCACACCCAAACTCCCTCCCAGAGCCCTCACCCCCTCCTCCCACACCCCAAGCCCCAGCCAGAGCTTGCATCCAGCACCCAAACTTCCTTCCAGAGCCCACCGCCCGCACTTCCTCCTGCAACCCAACCACCTGCCCCAATCAAGGTACCTCACTTCATTGTCATTTACTTCCCCTTACTTATAATATAGGGGGAGGATGAAGGAAAAAAATAATGAAAAACAGGGGGGAGATAAGAGAGAATGCTCTTTTTCTTGGCTGGGTCCCAGGGTGTGCATGTGAAAATGAAGCGGCACATAGGGCCCCACTAACTCTAAATCCACCACTGTCTGCTCTGAACAGGTTAACTCATGTAATTGGAACCATGGAAGAGCCATGCTTTCAGATGGAGCTTCACCAGTTATGGATGGAGGATCTGACTGTCAGCCTGTGAGAGGAGGTCTGTCCTCACTGGAAGAGTTCGTGGAGGATGACTTGACATACGCAGCAGCTAAGGGTCCCAGATCTGTCTGGGCCATGCTGGAGTAATCGAGATGTTCTTGGCTTTGTCATCCCTGGTCTTGCCTAGCGGGCTTTTGTGGTTCTGTGCTGTGGCAAATAAATTGATAGATGGGAACCCCCATTGCTAGAATATCTGTTGTAAGACCATAGGGTTCAGTTCCTATCTGTGCGCCTGTGAAAACCATTTGCTTAGTGTGTTGGCAGTGGTGGTTAGTCTCATGGCTTCAATGCCTAGGCAGTGGGATCAGCCATTCCCTCCCTTCCCCCGCACCTTGTCCGTTGATGTAGAACATGCATGCAACATTGTCTGTCATCACCTGAATTGATGGGTTTCTTATGAGTGGTAAGAAGCGAAGACAGGTGTAACTTACTGCTCTGAGTTCTAGCAAATTTATGTGAAGGCGTGCTTCCAATGTCATCCACCTGCCTTGTGTCATGTGGTAGTCAAGGTGTGCCCCTCAGCCCAGTAGGGAAGCGGCTGTTGTGATCATGATTGAAGGAGGTCTGTGGTGAAAGGGAACACCTACGCAGATGTTCTCCGGTCTTTTCCACCATTGTAGGGTGTAGCAGGGTGGATCCCTGCTCCTGCCCTGAAAGGGTTAAAAGCAGCCCTGGGAAGGGGCTGTGGCTGGAGAAAGCAGCCTTTAGGCTGGGCTGATTGGGGAAGTGGCTGCAGCTGGGGCCATGCCCCAAACTGAGCAACAGTTCCTCATAAGAAGGCCAGGGGAAGGAGAAGCAGACAGTGTCTCTCTGGCTGTAGAGGGAGAAGGGCCTGGCTGCAGGGAGCTAGACAAGGTACCTTGAGCGGAGCAGAGCTGGAGAAAGGCAGAGGAGCTGGGGAGCTCCTGCCTGGAAAGCCCCAGGCTGCCGCCTAGCATTAGGCCAAGAGGTACTGGGGGTTGCAGGGAGCAACCCAGGGGTAGGCAAAGACAGCAGGTCCAAACCCCTTTGCCTATGATGAGTGGCTGATACTGCAGTCTGCTCCAGCGAACAGGGGCTAGGTGGAGACTGGGCAGCAGCCTATACTGAGGCAAAGTGGAGACAGAGGGTGGGGGTCCCCTGGGAAGGGGAAACCCTCAGAGAAAGGGGTGACTGCTTGGGGGCAGCACTCCATGTAAAAGGGCACAGGGTCCAGGGAGGGACACCGGGGGCCAGCAGAGGACAGGTGGATCACTGGCCTGCAGAGGGTGCTCTGGGCTGGGACTGAGCTAATTCCCGAAGTCACCTGAAGGAGGCACCGCGGGGGTGAGTCCGCTCGTCTACATAGGGATACTAGAACCTTGGTCACTGGTGTTACCATAATGTTGAGGCTGTGTTTGGTGGGTTTGTATATTGAACGCTACCAGCCCTGAAGACACTGCATGTGTAATCTGGCATGCCTTGATTCGTGGACAGATGGAGACGGTGTCTATGAGATGTTTGATGGCTAGGAATCTGGCATGAGGTAGGGAGGCTCTGTCTTGAATTGAGTCCAGGTGTGCCCCAATTAATTCCAGTTGTTGTGTGGGTGTCAGTGTGGATTTCTGAAAGTTTATTTGCAACCCCAGTCTTTGGAAGAGGTTGATGGTCAGTCATGTGATTGTTTATGTCTCTGTGTATGAGAGTCCTTTGATAAGGCAATCATTAGGTATGGAAAAAATATGATTCCTTGTTCGTGCAGGTGGGCTGAGACTACTGCAGGGATTTTGGAGAACACCCTCAGTGCAGTGGACAGTCCAAATAGGAGGATGCTGTATTGGAAGTGGTTGTGTTCCACTCTGAATCGGAGGAATTGGCTTTGAGTTGGGTGTATTGAGATGTGGAAATATGTATCTTGAGGGCTCAAAACTGGTCCCTCTGTTCCAGCGCTGGGATTATTGTGCCTAAGGTGACCATCTTGAATTTTTGGGAGCATACAGATTTGTTGAGTTTTTGTAGGTCTAGTATTGGTCACCATCCACCACTTTTCTTCTGGGTCAGGAAATAGTGGGAATAAAAATCTTTCCCTCTGTATTGCGTTGGTACTGGTTCCACGGCACCGAGCTGTAGTAGATAATCTACTTCCTGTCAGAGAAGGTGCTTGTGTGAAGGGTCCCTGCAGAGGTAGGGGGTAGGGGGCCAAGAAAGGGATGAACTTTTACTGAACTATTTCTAAGACCCAATGGTCTTGTGTAATATGCTCCCAAGCTTGGTAAAAACACTGTAGAGAGCGACCAAATAGGCAGGTAGGTGCTGGTGTTAAGGGGAGGTCGTTCAGACCCTCGACCAAGCCTTCAAAACTGTGGTTTTTTTCCTTATGGCTGGAACGCTGCCTGTTCTGGTTGTGTCTGGCATTGTCAAGATGGTCTATTTTTGTGTCTGGCCACCTTGTAAGGTCTAAATTGAGGATCCCTGTTTCTTCCAATCACTGTCCAAAGAAGTAACTTTTCTTTCTTCTTCAAATGCTTGTCCCTATGTGTATTCCACTTCAGGTGACGCCTCAGCAGTGATCTAACTATGGTGGTGGTTTCTTGGGGTTCTAAGAACAGATTGAATAACTGCCCTACCAAAAGAAGTATTTGACCTAGATGCCTCCACCAATGCATACCATCTTTATAAGTCTATATAGAGTCCCACATAATGGCCTTACAGAGTTCAACTATGAGAACATTCTTCTAAGAGGCTATTGAGGATGCTTGGGCCCTTGTCAAATGAGCTCTAACACTGGTTGGTGGATCAAGTTTGGATACCTCATAATGCAAGATAGATAAAATGATTCAAAATCCATTTTGACAGTCTTTGGATAGAATCAGAGAACCTTTCATTCTCTCAGCAAATGAAACTTAAGTCTCAGGGAGGATCTAAATGGTTTTGTTCTCTGGAGGTAAAGGACTAAAGCTCTCCAAACATCTAAAGTTTATAACCTGGCCTCATCCCTATTAGTCTGAGGATTCAGACAATCTGGGTAAGGGGATAATCTGATTTAGATGGAATTCAGACGCAATCTTGGATATGAGTTTAGGGTGTGGCCTGAGGGAGACGTCGTCTTGGAGAAAAACTATACAAGGATGGTCAATCATACGAGCTCTTAACCCTCCCACTTTTATTGCTGATGTTGTTGCTACAAGAAAGAGAATATTAATTGATAGAGGAAGGAAAGGACATGAAGCCAGTGGTTTGAAGGCTGATGCTGTAAGATCTGTTAATAGTATAGGAAGGTCCAATGCTGGTGTATATTCTACAGCAAGTGGAAATACCCTTAGAAATATAGACATAGTAGGGTGGGAAAATACTGAATGACTATATATGGGTGGAAGGCACTAATGACCACCAAGAGTACCCTGAGAAAACAGAGTGAGCGACCAGAGTTCTTCAGTGAAAGTATATAGCCCAAAATGTCAGGTAGTTGATACTGTAATGGTAGAAGTTCATGATGGTCACACCAAGAAACAAATCTTTTCCACTTTAAACTGTACATTTTCCTTATGGATCCTTTCTACTGATTATCAGGATAAAATGCTCTTTGCCGATACAAACTAAGATAAGTTAGATGTATTCAGGTTGTCATGGCCTGATGAAATTCACCCTAGAGTACTTAAGGAACTAGCTGAAGCAATCTCTGAATCATTAGCAATTATCTTTGATCACTCATACAGGATGAGTGAGGTCCCAGAGGACTGAAGAAGGCAAACATAGTACCTATCTTTAAAAAGAGAAACAAAGAGGACTGAGGGAATTATAAATCAGTCAGCCTAACTTCAAGGCAATAGATGATAAGTAAAAGCCATCAAGGATTCATCAAGAATAAAGCATAGAATCATAGATTTGTAGGACTGAAAGGGACCTTGAGAGGTCGTCTAGTCCAGTCCCCTACACTCATGGCAGGACTAAGTAATATCTAGACCATCCCTGACAGGTGTTTGTCTTACCTGCTCTTAACAATCTCCAAAGATGGAGATTCCATAACCTCCCTAGGGAATTTATTTCAGTGCTTAACCACCCTGACAGTTAGGAAGTTTTTCTTAATGTCCAACCTAAATTGTCCTTGCTGCAGTTTAAGCCCATTGCTTCTTGTCCTAGCCTCCGAGGTTGAGGAGAACAATTTTTCTCCCTCCTTGTAACAACCTTTTATGTACTTGAAAACTGTTATGTCCCCTCTGAGTCTTCTCTTCTCCAGACTTAACAAACCCAGTTTTTTCAATCTTTCCTCATAGGTCATGTTTTCTAGACCTTTAATCATTTTTGTTGCTCTTCTCTGGCCTTTCTCAAATTTGTCCACATCATTCCTAGAACGTAGTGCCCAGAACTGGACACAATACTCCAATTGAGGCCTAATCAGCATGGAGCAGAAGAATTAATTCTCGTGTCTTGCTTACAACACTCCTGCTAAAATATGCCAAGCCAACCTAATTTTCTTCTTTGATAGGGTTTCTGGCCTAGTGGATAGGGCAGGAAGCAGTAGATCTGATATGTCTTGATTTTAATGAGGCTTTTGACACAGTCTCACATGACTAGATGACCCCTTGAGATTCCTTCAAGCCCCACATTCCTCTGACTCTATGATTCTACATTCTTTCCAGTTCTGACATCCTTCAATCAAAAAACCAAACAGTCAGGTGGAGGGAGGACAGATTGGGATGATGAATCCCTCCCTCATTCTGAGACAGAACATCTGGCATCAGAGGTCAAGTGAACAAATGAAGATATTCTGGGAACCAATACTGTCTCAGTCACATAAGGGCCACTAGGATAACAAGTGCTTTGTCCTGTTTGATTTTTTTGTAATACTCTGGGAAGTAATGGGATCAGTGCATAGGCATACACCATTTTGTGACAAAGGGATCAGGAGAGCATCTGCCAGAGAACCTGGACTCTGACCCTCTCTGGATCAAAATATCCAACACTTTTGGAAGACAAAGTGACCCACTGACTTCTGAATCTCTCACTCACATTCTGGTGAGAAGTATCTGCTAAAATTGTCTGCTAATACATTGTGAATACCAGACAGGTATATCTGCTGACAGGTTAATGCAGTGCTGTATGCACCTATTCCATAATCATAATGCTTCTGAACAGAAGAGACAACCTAATTCCCCATTGTTTATGAAAAATACTGTAGTCATATTCTCTGTCATTACCCAAATGAAGTTATTTTGAATCATCAGTAAGAAGTGCATTCTGCTCTGAGCTCCAGAAAATTGATGTATAAGAGTGCCTCCTTTGGAATCCACACTTGCCCTTAACTAAATGATGGTCTAGATGGGCTCCTTAACCCACAAGAGATGCATCTGTCACTGTAGTTCTTTTCAGAAGGAGGGGAATAAAATGAACTTGTATACAAAGTGCATCTGGGTTTTTCCACCAGTTGAGAGATGAAAGAACCTTTTGTGGAAGTGTTAAAGTTATATATAGACTGTTTGCTAGAGGTGTATGCTGTCCTGAACTAGGCTAGTATGCAACAACACAAAAGTGCATGAAGCCATGTGGCTCAGCAGACTGCGAGAGAACCTTAATGTTGTTCATGAAATCATTTGAAGTTGAGTGATAAAGATGGACATAGTTTGAAATCTGCCATCAGCTAAGCACACACTGGCTGTCCAGGAATCCAGTCTCACAGCAATAAACTCTATATATTGTGTTGGGAGATAACACAGGCTTTTCTTTACTTACCTTTAAACCAAGAGACATGAAAAGTTGGATAAATGTTTGAAACAAGCTTTTAACTTTCTGATCAAACTTTCCCTTTATGAGCTGGTTGTCTAGCTAAGTAAAGACTGCTATCCCTCATTGACACAGGAACATCACCACCACCACTTTAATAAAAACCCTCAGTGTGGTCAACAGTCAAAAGGTAACACACTCAGTATAGTGGTTTAGACTGACAACTTACTCTCAGAAATCTCTTGTGTGCAGGATTAATTTCAATGTGAAATAAGCGTCCTAGTGGTTGACAGCTACAATCAGTCTCCTGGATCTATCGACAGCATTATGGAGGCTCAGGTGACTATCCTGAATCTCAGATGATGAATGAAATTGTTTAAGATCTAAGAAAACCCTCCAACTTCCTTTCTTGGGTCTGAGGAATATTTGAAGTAAAAGCATTTCTCTCTCTGTTATATCAGAACAATTGTTATCATTTTTAGTTGAAGGACAGACTCCCTCTCCTGGGTGAGAAGGCTCTCATGAGGGGTCTGTCAAAAGGGACAGCGAGAGTGGCAGAAGGTAGCAGTTATGTGGAATTGGATTGCATAATCATACGATGATTTCCAACACACACTTGCCTGTTATTGCAGCCCATGTTCTGCGTTAGGGGAAAAAGGTTATTCCCAAAAGGAATCTGGGAGGAAGAGATAGCTATATCCAGGTGAATGGCTGGTTTTCATCTCTCAGCAATCCCATCAAAAGGGATGCTTGCTGCTGGACACCATTTGCAAAGAGAAGTTGGTAGCAGCAGACAGTATTCTCTTTTGCAGTCTCTGATACATCCTTAGAGGTGTTGTTGGTCTCTAGGGGTAAAAAGGGGCTTGTTCTCTGCTCTGGTTAAAACTGAGATTTAGTGTATTTTCTCTTTGTGGCAGCAGTGTAAATGCTTAAAGACCGGAAAGTGGGGTGGGATTCTGATAATGTGAAGAAACTCATTCCATCTTTTCACCCAAAAGATATGGTCTGTGAAATGGAAGGTTCTCCACTGTGGCTTGAACCTTCCCTGGAATATCCAAAGTTTGAAGCCACCATGACCGATGCCTCACTACAGAAGTTGCTGTAAAGCACAAAGTGATGTCTATTGCATCTAAGGCAGCCTGCAATGAAGATCTTGATCTCAAGTGACACTGTTTTTAAAGACTGAAATTGCTTCATGTTCCTGCAGCAATTTGTCAATAAATTCAGTGATGTTATAGTTAAGAAAATCATAGACTAGCTTTTTTTCATCAGAGAGGTCAAGATGCTTTGAGTCATTTTCAAATGAGGTAATTTTGGGAGCAATGCTGCTTGGTTCTCTCATTAGCGATAAAAATGACTAGTGAGATTGGCTCTGGATAGGCATACAGATATTCAGCTCCCTTAGTGAGAATATAGTACATCTCAGTCTTTGTTGCTGTGGGAGGAGGAGTAGCAGGAGTTTGCCATACAGTTTTTTACAGGCTCCAAAAAGGCATCATCAATCAGGAGAGTGATTGGGTCTGGAGGTGTGTAGTATGTCTAGCAACTTATGAAGGCTTGTTACCCTGCAAAGAAGGCTATCAGATTGGTTTGACATGAGTTGTTCTTGACAAATCCATGCTGATTGTTACTTATCACCTTATTATCTTCTAGATGAATGAAAATTGATTACTTAATTATTTGCTCCATTATATTTCTGGGTACAGAAGTTAAGCTGACTGGTCTGTAATTCCCTGGGTTGCCCCATTTCCCTTTTTATAGATTGGCACTATATTTGCCCTTTTCCAGTCATCTAGAATCTTTCCCGTCTTTCATGACTTTTAAAAAATAATTGCTGATGGCTCAGATATCTCCTCAGTCAGCTCCTTGAGTATTCTAGGATGGTAATAAATCTCAACAGGAATCCTGAGGCTCTGCTTCTGAGTCTCTCTCTCTCTCCCTCTCCCTCTGATAGGGCACCTGAGAAGGATGTTCCCTCTCTGGTCCCCAAGGAGCCCAATATGGATACTGTAGGGCATTGTGTGGATAAGGAGAAGGGCCCCAGGAGGAAGAGTAGCAGGACATAGAATTATAGAATCATAGAACCATAAGGTTAAAAGGGACTGCAAGGGTCATCTAGTCCAGTGGTTCTCAACTGTACTCAGCGGTCTTCTAGGGGGTACATCAACTCACCTAAATATCTGCCTAGTTTTACAACAGGCTACATAAAAAGCAGCAGCAAAGTCATTACAAACTAAAATTTCATACAATTACTTGTTTGTTTTGCTCTATATCAGGGGTCGGCAACCTTTCAGAAATGGTGTGCTGAGTCTTCATTTATTCACTCTAATTTAAGGTTTTGTGTGCCAGTAACACATTTTAATGTTTTTAAAAGGTCTCTTTCTATAAGTCTGTCATATATAACTAAACTATTGTTGAATATAAAGTAAATAAGGTTATTAAAATGTTTAAGAAGCTTCATTTAAAATTAAATTAAAATGCAGTGTGAGTGCCACTGAAAATCAGCTCGCTTGCCGCCTTTGGCACCCGTGCCATAGGTTGCCTACCCCTGCTCTATATACTATAAACTGAAATGTAAGTACAATATTTATATTACAATTGATTTATTTTATAATTATATGGTAAAAATGAGAAAGTAAGCAATTTTTCAGTAATAGTGTGCTGTGACACTTTTGTATGTTTATGTTTGATTTTGTAAGCAAGTAGTTTTTAAGAGAGGTGAAACTTGGGGTACGTAAGGCATATCAGACTCATGAAAGGGGTACAGTAGCCTGGAAAGGTTGAGAATCTCTGATCTAGTTTAAACTGCCCTCCTCCCCCCCCCCTCCCCGCCCCGCACAATGCAGGATTTGTTGTGTCTGAGACAGATGACTATTTTTGAAAATCTCCAGTGAAGGAGCTTCCACGACCTCCCTAGGCAGTTTGTTCCATTGTTCTACTGTTCCTACAGGCAGGAATTTTTTCTTGAGGTTTAATCTAAATTTGCTATGCTGTAGTTTGAACCCATTGCCTCTTATCCTGCCCTCTGCACCAAGAGAACAATTTTTTTCCGTCTTTTTTATAACAGCCTTTCAAGTACAGTATTTGAAGACCACTATCATATCCCTCCTCAGTCTTCTCTTTTCTAAACTAAACATACCCAGTTCCTTTAGACTTTGCTCGTATGCCTTCAGTTCCATCCCTTTGATCATCTTTGTCATTCACCTGGATCCTTTCCAGTTTCTCTACATCTTTTCTATATAGTTGTGACCAAAACTGGAGACAGTACTTCAGCTGAGGTCTAACCAGAGCCAAGTAGAACATTACAATCACCTCCTGTGATTTGTATGCTATGCCTTTTTTTAATGCAACCCAAAATTACATTTGTGGTTTGTTTGTTTTTTTTTGCAGCAGCATTGCATTGTTGACTCAAGTTTGTTTAGATTTACGGGATATAATGCTGCCCACTTATTACAATGTCAACTGAAAGTGAGGACAGATGTTCACATGGCACTTTTGTAGCCAGCATTACAAAGTACTTATGTGCCAGATATGCTAAACATTCATATGCCCCTTCATGCTTTGGCCACCATTCCAGAGGGTATGCTTCCATGCTGATGATGTTCATTAAAAAAAAATACATTAATTAAATTTGTGACTGAACTCCTTGGGAGAGAATTGTATGTCTCCTGCTCTGTGTTTTACCTGCATTCTGCCATATATTTCTTCTTATAGAAGTCTCGGATGATGACCCAGCATGTTGTTCATTTTAAGAACACTTTCACTGCAGATTTGACAAAACGCAAAGAAGGTACCAGTGCAAGATTTCTAAAGATAGCTACAGCACTCGAACCAAGATGTAAGAATCTGAAGTGCCTTCCAAAATCTAAGAAGTATGAGGTGTGGAGCATGCTTGCAGAAGTCTTAAAAGAGCAACACTCTGATGTAGAACCTACAGAGCCCGAACCACGAAAAAAAAAAGACAATCTTCTGCTAGTGACATCATACTCAGATGATGAAAATAAACATGCATCAGGCTGCACTGCTTTGGATCGTTATCGAGCAGAACCCATCATCAGCATGGATGCATGTCCTTTGGAATGGTGGTTGAAGCATGAAGGGACATGTGAATCTTTAGTGCATCTGACACATAAATATCTTGCAACGCCGGCTACAACAATGCCATGTGAACACCTGTTGTCACTTTCAGGTGCTATTGTAAACAAGAAGTGGGCGGCATTATCTCCTGCAAATGTAAACGAACTTGTTTGTCTGAGCGATTGGCTGAACAAGAAGTAAGACTGAGTGGATTTGTACACTCTAAAGTTTTACATCATTTTATTTTTGAATGCAGTTATTTTTGGTACATAACTCTACATTTCTAAGTTCAGTTTTAATGATAAAGAGATTGCACTACAGAACTTGTATTAAGTGAATTGAAAAATACTGTTTTATTTTTACTGTGCAAATATTTATAATAAAGTGATCACTGTCCACTTTGTATTCTGTGTTGTAATTGAAATCAATATATTTGAAAATGTAGAAAACATCCAAAAATATTTATAAAAATGGTATTCTATTGTTTAACAGCACGATTCATTGTGATTTTTATTTTTAATCACTTAACAGGCCTAAAATTAATTTGAGTTTAAGGTCCATGTTCTTTCTGGCTCTTGGCTTCAAACCCTGGCAATGGGAACACTTCTGAGGAACATGTCCCTCTCCTAGGCAGCGGATACACTTTGTGTGGCCGTCCGTTATAGAGAAGGCAGCTCCACATGAGACACACCACTTAAACCCGGGTGAACCAGGCATAAGGATGAGGATGTACCTTCCCTGAGGGGAAGGAGGGGAAACAGGAGAAAGAACGAATACTTTTTGTTTGTTTGTTCGTTTTAGGAGGAAGAAACAGAAAAGGGAAAGTAAGGAACTAACAACTATGAGAAGAAAAACAGGTAAGATACTATCTAAATAACAACATGGGCTCTGCTAAGTGTTCTGTTCCAGACTGCAAGCGATCGAGAGGGAAATGAGGATGGTTGGACCACACAGCGCTATATATACGACGCATGCATAGTGCAAGAGAGGGGAGGTGTGCATGTGCAGTCTGACGGGCACTGCTATTGAAGATCTCTGATTCCAGATGTAAAGGCGCTGTTGCACCTACAGTGGAGCACCCAAGGGGACATCACTCGAAGAATTCTCAAATATTATTACAAGCATCTCCAAGAGTTCTTCCGTTAATTCCTTCAGCATCTTGGGGTGAATACCATCAGGCCCTGCTGACTACAATACATTCAAACTAGTCAGAAGACTTCTGACATGTTCTTTGCTTATCCTGATCTGCATCCCTTCCTCTTTATTGTCTACGATAACATCGTTGGTTGTCTGGGCACATTATTTTCATGTGTGAAGACTGAAGCAAAGGAGGCATTGAGCAGCTCTGCTTTCCTATCATCGTCCATTACCATCTGACCACCCCCGATCATTCTTTTTTGTCTGACTTATTATAGAGCCCCTTCTACATATTGGGACCATGATATTCCCTGTCCCCAGAACATTGACAATACATCCTATAAGCTATTAGGGGAATGTCATAAATATAGAGAGAAGGGTAGCATAAAATCCCTCCTTGGCAACTGTACTGAATCATCTTACCTGTAAGGTGTTAAGTAGGTCAAATAATCTAGTTAGCACTTGACCAGAAGGACCAATGAGGAAAGAAGAGACTTTCAGATCTGAAGGAGGAAGATTTTGTTTGCTCTCTCTTGGTTGTTCCCTCTCCAGATGGAGAGAGAAGCCAAGCAGGTACAACATCTCCTGAAAATATACCTGGAATAATCCATCTAAAATCACAGAAATTGTAAGTAGGCAAGGAAATGCGTTAGGTTCTTTCATTTTAGCTTGTGAGTTTTCCAGTGCTACAGAGGTAGTTTTATTCCTGTTTTTGTAACTGTGAAGCTGAATCAGAGGGGAATCCTCTGTGTTTTAAATATTTTTATTTATCCTGTAAAGTTACCTTCCACCCTGATTTTGCAGGTGTGATTCTTTTACTTTTTAAATAAGGTTCTTCTTTTAAGAACCTGATTGATTTTCAGTGTCCTGAAGACAAAGGGTCTGGTCTGTACTCGCATTGCTAAGGCAATTGGTTGGTAGATTATTCTCAAGCCTCCCCAGGAAAGGGGGTGAAGGGGGTTGGGGGGATATTGTGGGGGGATAGGGATTCCAAGTGACCCTTCCCTGAAATTTCATGTAAATCACTTGGTGGTGGCAGCAATACCATCCGAGGACAAGGAAAGGAATTTGTGCCTTGGGGAAGATTTTAACCTAAGCTGGTAGAATATATACTTAGAGGGTCTTTCATGCGGATCCCCACATCTGTACCCCAGAGTTCAGAGGCAGGGGCAGGGAACCCTGACAGGGAAGCTGATGGTTTTGGTTCTCAAGAGACATGGCAGCGATTTGAGCTTATGATTACGAGAGCCCATTTACTGTATGTCTCTGGTACAGTGACAAAACAGTTAACAACATTGAAATTTAAAAAGTCATTATTAGGTTTCAGAGTCAAAAACAACCTTGATTGAATAGTGCAGTTCACACACCTGATTGGGCATCAAGAGAGGGATTTGCAGAAAACTTTACTTAGGGTGCAGGAATTTCTCAAACCCTACCCTGGATTGTTATGGGCCAGTGTTGAGGTGGTTGAGATGACAGTCTCATCCTTGGGCTTGAAAAGGATAAATATTCCAGCAGTCTTTTGGCCTTTGCCCAGAAATAGAAGGGGAGAAGGCTGAAGGGCTGGAGGTGCCAGTCCCTCATCCCTAGGTATCTACAGCTAGATATTTATTTGGCCCTGGCCCTCATAACATTAGTATCTGAGAATGGTGGTAAATAGGGCTCTGGGGTAGAGGTG
Source organism: Aldabrachelys gigantea (assembly GCA_026122505.1). Classification (NCBI taxonomy): domain Eukaryota; kingdom Metazoa; phylum Chordata; order Testudines; family Testudinidae; genus Aldabrachelys; species Aldabrachelys gigantea. The sequence goes on from CM047480.1 coordinate 299,777,865, forward strand.
CTCAGCCTTCTCCCAGGCTGGGAGGGGACAGGGCTGATATGGGGTGTAGGAATATGCCATTCACTTGGCCCCAGTCTGGGAGAGAAATGGATTAGTTGGAAGAGGTTCAATTTCTCCACTGAAGATCATGGGGTTTACCATACCCAAAAATTCTTACCTTTCATTCTGCAGTATCTGCTTGCTCAGAATTGCCTCTGCCAGTCCGGACTCTATTCCCTCCAACTGCCTCTTCACAGCATCAAACATATTCACTTCCATCATGTCAAACACCACTGGCTTTCCATACCTAAGGACAGAGGTCTGAATAGTTGATCATATGTACTACAGGACAGTCCAAGGTCCTTGATACAAAAGATAGACAAAACAATCTCTCTCTCTCTCTCTCTCAATAATGATGGGTCTCAAGCATTACATGTATGGGCAGCCTTCCTTTTAGCACAACGTGGGAAGGGGACTGGGGAGAAAAGGCCCCTCATGCAGCCAGCAGTCTCTTTCATAAATAAAGACCAGAAGTGCTAACTGTGAAGGAAGTTCAGCTACTGGAAGTGCAGAGTTGGCAGAGGGTATCAAAAAGCAACTCACTCCCTCACAGCCACATGCACTACCAGCTAATGGTTTTATTCATCCAGCTCACTATGCACACTCTGAGATCATCAGGAACACCAACCTATGCTGTGTCCAAGCCTGCCATCCTGCCATCCCATTCCTGGTACTCTTCCACCTACCGGAGGGCTCCCAGCAAGGCCAGTCGAATGGTCTCCACATTCATATCGTTTGGGTTCAGTGTATTCAAGTAATTTGTGTCTCGATACCGCAGGAAAGCTGCAGCCTGTCCAGATGGATCAATGATTAATGGCCATCTGTATGTGAAGATGAGACAAACAATCATCCTTAGTGGGGACAGGGAACTAAGCATTTGAATGAGAGATGAAAGACCTAACACCAAAACCCAATACAACCAGCAAATATTCCCCCCACCTGCTGGAGAACTAGCAACAACCAGACACTTCCTCCAGCCCCTCATGTAGGACCCTAGTGTTACCCTGGAATTTGACATTCCTGTGCGTAGCCCAGAACTTGACAGTACCGCTGTAAGCAATTTCGTATGTTCAGCCACTGCCAGCTGAAAACCAAACATCACATCGCTGGGAATAATCTGAGGCCTTTGTGAGAAAAGGTCAGACAGCTGCATACTTGCAATTTGTTAATCAGAATGGGAGGGTGGGACAGAAAGTTATGGATGAGAGGGAGTGAAGAGCGACCTTGGTTTTAGGTGCCCCATGCGTATTGTTGTTATGGCTGGAAATGTTTTGAGATAATGAGTAGTTTGCTGAAATTAGGAGAATTGCTGACCCAGTAGAGATTATGATGCTGACCCACTAGGATTCACTGTAGGTTATGTGCTTTGTTAAAGATATCTATAAAAGACTAGGTAAAAATAAATACCCCTGAGCAGTCCAAGGGAGCTTTTCTTTGGGTAACAAGCTGATATCTAAACTCCCCGTCAGCTGGAGAAAAAGAGGGCCCCTGGAAGCCCGGCCGGTGATCACCTGAAACTATCTCAGACTGTGGGTAACTATGTCTGGAATGTCTTACACCGTGTGTGTGTGTGTGTGTGTGTGTGTGTGTGTGTGTGTGTGTGTGTGTGTGCGCGCGTGCTTAATATCTAATAAATAGTAGTTTTAGATAAGAGCACACTTGCTTGTATCAATCATTTATCAGATGGAAGCACTGTGTTCCCATTGATTTATTCCTGACACCTCCTGGAGAGAAACAGTTAAGTTACCCTTGCTTTGGGGTCTGAGAAATCCCAGGTAACACTGGTGGCACCAAGGAGATGATCCCTCCTTAAAAACCTTCTTATGCAATTCCTAGAAGTGAGTCTAAAATAAAGCCACTTCATATGTCTCATCCCTCCTTTGGGTTTCCCTCCTCTTCTCCATTTTTCTCTCTTTCTTTAGCTTGTAAGATGATCAGGGAATACAATAATTTTGTGTCTTGTACCAGAGCTGAGCAGATCTCATGCATTTAACAAATAATAATAGGATTGTTAATACCAACAATAAAAGGGCCTTCCGCACCATGGGGTATAATGGTACTAGTCCAACAGCCCACTACATCAGGGTTCTAGGTCACCCCCTTTGCGAAGGCTTCTTCCTTGGTGTTGAGGGAGGCAGCATTATTGTGAAGCCATTTCTGCTGGATACAAACATGGCAGCAAGGGTGAAATCTGTATGACCATTGGCTTTTCTAACTCACCGTCCATCTGAATGGATTTTGCCTCCCACATCCTTCAATAGCACATCATCAAGCTCTGGTATGGAGCACTTCAGCCCTTGGAATTCTTCCCCCACCCCTAGTAAAGGATAGTGAAAGCACTGAATAGCATTATCTATTCTACACAAAACACAGCAAGAACATTAATGTTGAATGGTTAAGCGCTTCCAAGAAAAGTGGCGCAAGCCCCGTCAGTAGAAACTATTACTGATTTTTGTATTACCATTCTGCAACTTCCCTTGGAAGATGAGTCCATAGCCTAATAACACTCACAGTTAGGAACATTTCCCAGATATTAACCTAACTTCCCTTTCTTAATTTCATTCTATTGCCCGAAGTATACCTAGTTGGACTACTCTAAACATTTCTTCTACCTCCTTGGTGTTTATGCCCTTTGGAGATTTGAATCTTCATAGACACATAGATTATAAAGCCAGAAAAGAACATTGGAATCATCTAATCTGACTTTCTGCATAATACAGGCCATGGAACATCACCCAGTAAGTGTTGCATAAAGGCCAGTAACTTCTATTCTGCATGTAGATACTTACAGACTGTGATCAAATCTGCTATTTGGGTTCTCATAGTGGGATTTAAGGGCCTACATTGGATATTTGAGCTCAAATACAAGATTTAAGCACCAAATGTAGGTGACAAGGTTTGAAAATATGCTTAGGGCTATAAAAGACACAACAACAAAGTTGTATTGTATCCTCCACCCCAGACAAAGTCTCTCGTGGGCCAGAGGCTGCTCACAAGCAAGGTATCTCCAGCAACACACGTGAGGTCAGATAGGACAGAGCAGCACTGACCACCTCTCAGTTCCCTCTTATAGACTTTAAGGTCAGAAGGGACCATTATGATCATCTAGTCTGACCTCCTTCACAATGCAGGCCACAGAATCTCACCCACCCACTCCTGTAACAAACCCCTAACCTATGTCTGAGTTACTGAAGTCCTCATATTGTGATTTGAAGACCTCAAGCTGCAGAGAATCCTCCAGCAAGTGACCCGTGCCCCATGCTGCAGAGAAAGGCGAAAAACCTCCAGGGCCTCTGCCAATCTGCCCTGGAGGAAAATTCCTTCCCGATTCCAAATATGGCGATCAGTTAAACCCTGAGCATGTGGGCAAGACTCACCAGCCAGACACCCAGGAAAGAATTCTCTGTAGTAACTCAGATCCCGTCCCATCACAGACCACTGGGCTTACTTACCTGCTGATAATCAAAGATCAGTTGCCAAATTAATTGCCAAAATTAGGCTATCCCATCATACCTCCCCTCCATAAACGTATCAAGCTTAGTCTTGAAGCCAGATATGTCTTTTGCCCCGACTACTCCCCTTGGAAGGCTGTTCCAGAACTTCACTCCTCTAATGGTTCGAAACCTTCATCTAATTTCAAGTCTAAACTTCCTAGTATCCAGTTTATATCCATTTGTTCTTGTGTCCACATTGGTACTAAGCTTAAATAATTCCTCTCTCTCCCTAATATTTATCCCTCTGATATATTTATAAAGAGCAATCATATCCCCCCTCAACCTTCTTTTGGTTAGGCTAAACAAGCCAAGCTCTTTGAGTCTCCTTTCATAAGACAGGTTTTCCATTCCTGGGATCATCCTAGTAGCCCTTCTCTTTACCTGTTCCAGTTTGAATTCATCCTTCTTAAACATGGGAGACCAGAACTGCACACAGTATTCCAGATGAGGTCTCATCAGTGCCTTGTATGATACTAACACCTTATCTTTGCTGGAAATACCTTGCCTGATGCAGCCTAAAACTGAATTAGCCTTTTTAACGGCCATATCACATTGGCTGCTCATAGTCATCCTGTGATCAACCAATACTCCAAGGTCCTTCTCCTTCTCTGTTACTTGCAGCTGATGAATCCCCAGTTTAGAACTAAAATTCTTGTTATTAATCCCTAAATGCATGACCTTGCACTTTTCACTATTAAATTTCATCCTATTACTATTACTCTAGTTTACAAGGTCATCCAGATCTTCCTGTATGATATCCCAGTCCTTCTCTGTGTTAGCAATACCTCTCCCAGCTTTGTGACATCTGCAAACTTTATTAGCACATTCTCATTTTTTGTGCCAAGGTCAGTAATAAAAAGATTAAATAAGATTGGTCCCAAAACCAATCCCTGAGGAACTCCACTAGTAACCTCCCTCCAGCCTGACAGTTCACCCTTCAGTACGTTGTAGTCTCCCCTTTAACCAGTTCCTTATCCACCTTTCAATTTTCATATTGATCCCCATCTTTTCCAATTTAACTAATAATTCCCCATGTGGAACCGTATCAAATGCCTTACTGAAATCGAAGTAAATTAGATCACTGCGTTTCCTTTGTCTAAAAAATCTGTTACCTTCTCAAAGAAGGAGATCAGATTGGTTTGGCATGATCTACCTTTTGTAAAACCATGTTGTATTTTGTCCCAATTACCATTGACCTCAATGTCCTTAACTACTTTCTGTTACAAAAATTTTTCTAAAACCTTACATACTACAGATGTCAAACTAACATGCCTATAGTTACTCAGATTACTTTTTAGCCCTTTCTTAAAAATAGGAACTATGTTAGCAATTCTCCAGTCGTGCGGTACAACCCCTGAGTTTACTGATTCATTAAAATTTTTTGCTAATGGGCTTGCAATTTCATGTGCCAGTTCCTTTAATATGCGTGGATAAAGATTATCTAGGCCCTCCGATTTTGTCCCATTAAGCTGTTTGAGTTTGGCTTCTACCTCGGATGTAGTAATATCTACCTCTATTTCCTCATTCCCATTTGTCATCCTACCATTATCCCTAAGCTCCTCATTAGCCTCATTAAAGACTGAGGCAAAGTATTTATTTAGACATTGGGCCATGCCTAGATTATCCTTAACCTCCATTCCATCCTCAGTGTTTAGTGGTCCCACTTCTTCTTTCTTTGTTTTCTTCTGATTTATATGGCTATAAAACCTTTTACTATTGGTTTTAATTCCTTTTGCAAGGTGCAACTCTACATGGCTTTTGGCCTTTCTCACTTTATCCCTACATGTTCTGACCTCAATAAGGTAGCTTTCCTTGCTAATCCTTCCCATCTTCCACTCTTTGTAGGCTTTCTGCTTTTTCTTAATCACTTCTCTGAGAAGCTTGCTCATCCAGCTTGTCTAAAACTCTTGCCTATGATTTTTTTCCCCTTTTTTGGGATGCAGGCTTCTGATTATTTCTGCAACTTTGACTTGAAGTAATTCCAAGCCTCCTCCGCCTTTAGATCCACAAGTTCTTCAGCCCAATCCACTTCCCTAACTAATTTCCTTAATTCTTTAAAGTTAGCCCTTTTGAAATCAAAAACCCTAGTCCCAGATCTATTTTTGTTTATCCTTCCATCTAGTTTTAACTGAATTAGCTCATGATCACTTGAACCAAGGTTGTCCCCTACAACCATGTCTTCTATGAGGTCCTCACTACTCACCAAAACCAAATCTAAAAGGGCATCCCCTCTTGTTGGTTCTTCAACTGCTTGGTGAAGAAATCCGTCAGCTATCGCATCCAGAAAAATCTGAGCCCTATTATTGTTGTTAGCACTTGTCCTCCAGTCTATATCTGGGAAGTTAAAGTCTCCCATGATCACACAATTCCCATTAGCGTCTACTTCATTAAAAACATTAAAGAGATCTCTATCCATATCCAAATCAGATCCCGGCGGTCTGTAGCACACCCCAAGCACTATCTCAGGGGAGGCTCTAGTAGCTTTCTTTCCCAGTGTTTTGCCCAGACAGACTCTGTCTTATCCATTCCATCACTTCCTATTTCTTTACAGTTAACCTCATCCTTGATATACAATGCTACTCCACCACCTTTGCCTTTATTTCTGTCTTTCCTAAACAGCACATAGCCTTCAATACCTGTACTCCAGTCATGACTACTATTCCACCATGTTTCTGTGATCCTTATAATATCCGGTTTCACTTCCTGCACCAGTAGCTCTAGTTCCTCCATTTTGTTGCCCATGCTCCTTGCATTACTGTATAGATATCTTAATTTTTGCCGTTTGGCTTCATTGACACTCTTTACCCGGTTAGGCACAGACATTCTACCACCAGTATCACCTATTAGACTGGTATCTACACTACCCTTCCTCCTTATATCCATTCTTTTGCCCACGACTGTATCTTCTCTTACTTTGTTTTCTTCCCTCAATGTTAAATTCTGGCGTGGAGATTACCTGGACATCTCCCAAACATCTCCCCCAAATTCCTAGTTTAAAGCTCTCTTAATCAGTTATGCTAGCCTGCATCCTAGAAGTCTATTTCCCTCCTTACTCAGGCGAAGTCCATACCGAGAGAACAGTCCTCTGTCCATGAATGCTTCCCAGTGGCCGTACATCCCAAAGACCTCCTTATAGCACCGCTGCCTGAGCCATCTGTTGATCGCCATAATCTTGTCACACCTTTGTTGCCCTTCTCTAGGAACAGGAAGAATCCCACTGAAGATAACCTGAGCCTCGATTTCCTTAAGCGTCATCCCTAGTCTGGCACAGTCTCCCTTGATACGTTCCAGCGAGAATCTAGCCGTATCATTCGTTCCCACATGAAGGACATCAGCGGATTCTTTCCTGCTCCCATTAGGATCCTTTTCAGACTCAGGTCCACATCCCATATCTTAGAACCCAGCAGGCAGCACACCCTTCTGTTCTCTGGATCAGCTCTAGTTACAGGACTGTCTATTTTTCTCAGTAATGAGTCCCCAATCATGTAGACCTGCATTTTCCTGGTGACAGTGTGATTCTCCGGTCTATCCCCTGCTCCCACTGGCTGTAAGTCCTCTCAATTCTTATTCACCCTTGCAATCCTCCACAACCAATCCTGTATCCTCCTGGGGCCCATATTTGGTGTTGTCTCCATTGACTCTTCCCCTCTTCCTGTAGGACTAGCTGCTCTTCTCTTCTTCCTTTCACTCTCACCTTCATCGACCACCTGCTGTGCCCCTTCTTCATTTTCCAACTCTGAAAACTTGTTCCTGAGCTCTATTTCTCCTTCACTGGTCTGTCTCTTCCTGTGCCTGGTTCTCTTAGTCACATGCTTCCACCGTCCACTTTCCTCACCCAGCAGTCTCCCCTCAGAATTATTTGGTCCTGCTTCCATCTGCAAGTCTAAGCTTATCCCTTCAGCCTCCTTATATCTTTGCTCCATCATCGGATCCCCTTCTAAACTCTACCAGAGTTTCCACCTGCATCTCCAGTCCTCGGATCTTTTCTTCCACTAGCTCTTATCAGGCAGCACTTCATGAAGACAAAACTCTTTTCAGGTACCCCCTCCAGGATCATGTACATGCCGCAGCTTCCACATCCAGTCATCCTCGTTGTCTTTCACTGCTGCCTCTGTATCAGTCAGAGCCTTCCCACCTAAAACCTGTTAGTCCAGGAAACACAAACCAAAACAAACCCCCACCAGGCACCAGAACATCGCCCACTCCCTTCACTAGCCTGTCAGTTCCTTTGCCTCAGTCTCTAAGTCTCCCCCACAAACTCCCTCTGAAACTCCCCTGTTTACAGCTCTGTTTGCTGGCTCCTCTGCCGCTGCAGCTGTCTATGCTGCTGCCTGACTGGCTGGCTATCTTTATAGGACCCCTAAGCAGAGAAGCCCCACCCCCTAATCAGGGCTCAGCTTCTCTCCCAGCACACTGCCCCACCACCCATAGTAGTAAGATTGTAGGGGACTACAAAAAACTGTGTCACGGCCTAGCTAGGGTGTCTCCGCTTTCTCAGCGGCCTTGTGAAGAGCCCCTGCTTGCTAAGTGGCCGGTCATTGTAAAATACAGCATGCCAGTTATAACTTGCTTTTAACTGGTTAAAACCAGTTTGTATGGCCTTAAGCCAAAGGGCGGACATAGCCTGTGAAAAGTCCCTTTTTGCATATGTATGAGTTGCTTTTGTATTGTGCATATATAGCTGTATGCTCCCGGTCCGCCTTTAGACTCCGACCCAGGCCAAGCTGAGCTTCAGTGCTGGGTTCCCCGCCTAAGTGACAGCAACGCCCAGGGTCCCCGTTGCGGATGTGTCACTTTACCTTCATTAAAGCCAAATAACTCACTGTGTGTGTGGGCCTCGTCGTTGCAGAGCACTCAGGCACGTAACAAAGATAGAACTTAACACTATCTGTCCACTGTCTCTAAGTTTACCATCATTTTTTCTAACAGTTTTAGTCTTAGTAATTAACATAGTTAATTTATGAAGTGTCTTGTACCCAGCTGGCAGGATCTTGGGGTTCTTTTTGTTCTGACTAGAGGCTCATTATAGAGGAACTTTCCTACCTGGTCAAAAGATTTCAATCTCATATTCATAGAGCATGTGCACACCATGAATAGGATCCATATGAACAAAGACTCAAAGAACTATAGATACACCTGGGTCCTGATCAAGAACCTCCCTCTTCCCCCAATCTAACTCTATCAAGCAGTTCATGACCTAAACCGACCTTCCTGAGTCTGTTCTCGCAACCTGAGCCTGGCCAGGGACAGTTTCTCCTCTGCTTTCTCAGCAGCCAGACGTAGAGTCTCCACCAACGTCTCTGCATCACCAATTGCCTAAAGTAAGGAAATACATTACGACAAGTTTCAGTGTGGTAGCCGTGTTAGTCTGTATCAGCAAAAATAATGAGGACTCCTTGTGGCACCCTAAAGACTAACAAATTTATTTGGGCATAAGTTTTCGTGGGCTAAAACCCACTTCATCGGATGCATGATAATAGCCCACCTTAATTGATGAATCTCATTATAGCTGGTATGGCAACACCCATTTTTTCATGTTCTCTGTGAATATATATATCTTCCTACTGTACTTTCCACTGTATGCATCCAATGAAGTGAGTTTTAGCCCATGAAAGCTTATTCCCAAATAAATGTGTTAGTCACTAAGGTGTCACAAGTATTCCTCATTCTTTTTGCATTAGGAACAGTTTTTCATAGATTTTAAGGCCAAATGGGACTATTGGCTAATTTAATCTAAACTCTTGTATAAAACAGGCCATAGAATTTCATTCCAGTATCGATCTCACCAATACTGCATACAGAAATAAAATCACCACCCTACTTTTACTCACTACTTCCCTATACACCTAAGGATTGCATTAGACTCTTTTGCCACAGCATCACACTGGGAGCCCATGTTCAGCTGCTTGTCCACTATGACCCTTAAATTTTTTTCAGAGTCACTAATTTCCGGGATACAATCTTCCATTCTGTAATAGGAGCTGCTTTGTTTCTAGAGATATGACCTTCCATTTGTCCTTGTTATAACATTTTGTTTGAATGGGCCCAGTTTACCAAGCAATCCACTTCACTCCATATGACTACATGTCATTGTTTACCACTCTGCTAATCTTTGTATCATCCACAAATCTAATCGGTATTATTGATAGTCCATCCCTGGCGATGACAATGATATTGTCATAGTTCTCATATATGGCTATGCATATGACTCTGAATCCTGATGCATAGAGTCAACCGCACTGAGGGCATGGAAAGTCTGTATCTATGATGTTTGATTATGCAGCACTGTGGTGCCTTTCACATGCAGTCTGGAGATAATTTCATGATTCTTCAGATTATCCTTGAAGTGCTTATATGGATGACGCTTCTTTCTTTTGCCCTGACTCAGTTCCCCAAACAAGATCTCTTTTGGGAGACAGTGGTCTTCCATTCTGATGACGGTCCACCTAAGTTATGTTCTCAATAAAATTTCCTCAATGTTGGTTGTGTTTGCTCTCTCAAGGACTTTAATATTCCTGGCAGCAAATGCTCATTATTGAACTGAGGGAGCGCATGTGAAATTGCTCAAGCTGTTTAATTTGATGTCTATAAAGAGTCCAGATCTCAGATTCATACAGGAGAGAAGTTAGAACTACTGCACTGTAGATCTTCAATTTGGTGGAGAGATGGATGTTGTGTTGGTTAAGAACTTTTGTTCGAAGTCGAGCAAGGGCCTGGCTGGCTTTATTAACTCTGGAGGAGATTTCCTTATCAAGCGAACCGTCACTTGAGATGCTATTGCCCAAATACTTGAACTGATCCACATATTTCAACTGTGTGCCATGGATGAAGATGGCTGGCACTGGGGTATTGGAATGAAGTGCTGGGTGGAACAAGACTGCTGTCTTCCCGAGACTGATGGTGAGGCTAAAGAGCTGAGATGCTTCAGAAAATCTATCAACGATGACCTGTCATCTATGAGCCATCAAGGCGCAGTCATCTGCAAAAAGCGCCTCAACAAGAAGCCTCTCCAGCATCTTGGTCTTAGCATTGAGTCTTTGAAGATCAAAGAGGGAGCCACTGAGTCAGTAGCAGATGTCTATCCCCTGATCCAAGTCCCCTGTTGCATGGCTGAGAACATGTTGAACAGCACTGGAGCAAGTACAGATCCATGTTCTGCTCTAGACATTTTTCCTGGACCTGCCTTACAACAAAGATCATGTTCATAGTACTACGACCTGGTCTGAAACCACACTGCGCTTCTGGCAGATTCTCCTCAAATATGTTTGCAATGAGTCTGTTCTGCAGAATGCAAGTTAAATCTGTGCTGGGGCCAAAGAAAAGGGTATGCCAGGATTGGTTCGATGAGAACAACAAGTACATCTCCAAACTCCTAAGTGACAAGCAGAAAGCATTTGTTGAATGGCAGAATGAACTCACTTCCATCTCAAAGAAAGATAGGTTTAAGTACCTACAGAGCAAGGCCTAGTTTGAACTAAAGAGAATGCAGAATGAGTGGTGAGAGAGGAAAGCTGCAGAAGTCCAGCATTAAGTAGATACAAACAACGCAAAGATGTTCTTTGACTCTCTCAAAGCAGTCTACGGACCATCTAAATCTGGCACAGCGCCCTTAAAGTCGACAGATGGCACAACCTTCATGAAAGACAAGGAGGGAATCATACAGAGATGGGTTGAATACTACAGTAGTCTATTCAATAGACCATCCACAGTCGATCGGTGTGTCTTTGACCATTTACTTGAGAAACCTATCAAAGAGGATCTCAATCTCCCTCCATCAGTTGAGGAAGTTATAAAAGCCATTAAACAACTGAACTCTAGCAAAGCATCTGGAAAGGATGGTATTCCAGCAGAACTGTATAAACGAGCAGGCCCAAAGGCTATCGAGATGTTTCATGACAACCTGAGTAGCATTTGGGAGGAGGAAGAAATGCCACAAGACTTCAAAGATGCTATTATTGTATCACTGTTCAGAAACAAAGGCAGCAAAGCCGACTGTGGAAACTACAGAGTCATTACTCTCCTTTGTACAGCAGGCAAAATATTAGCTCGTGTTCTACTGAAATCAGTAGTGATTTTACAATTACTTCCAGATCATTGTAAAAAATACTGAATAGCATCAGGCCTAGTGCTAATCCCTGCAGAACCTGCTAAAAACACTCCCATTCAATGATGATTCCTCATTGACAACTACTTCTTGAGATCTGTCAGTTAGCCAGTTCTTAATTCATGTGTGCTTTATTGATATTGTATAGGGCCTAAGTATATTACATCTATGTACTTAATGTTTATCAACCAACATGGCTTGGGGGTTACCCTGGGAGGGGAGACCTAGAGCGGGGGTACTGCAGAGGGCAGAACACTGAGGTAAAGGACACTGGGGTCTGGGAGGGATGTGGAGCCTGAGGCAGGCAAGACACCAGCCAGCAGAGGGTGCTCCTGAGCTGGAGTTGAGCTAATTCCCAAGATGACCAGCAGGAAGCCAGGGCGGCTCCAGGCCCCAGCATGCCAAATGAGTGCTTGGGGTGGCATGCTGATGGGGGGGGCGCTTTGCCGGTCACCGGGAGGGCGGCAGGCGGCTCCGGTGGACCTCCCGCAGGCGTGCCTGCAGAGGGTCCGCTGGTCCTGCAGCTCTGGTGGAGCATCCACAGGCACACCTGCGGGAGGTCCACCAGAGCCGCGGAACCGGCAACCAGCAGAGCGTCCCCCGCAGCGTGCGGCGGCAAAATGGCTAGAGCCGCCCCTGCAGCAGGGGCCACACTGGTGAATGTAGACCTTGCTACAATACCCCAAATTTAAAAACATAGTAAGAGAACCAAAAGAGTGCCAGTGTGGCTAAACAACAAAGTAGGGTCTGTCCTGGGATCTGGTTTTGTTCAATATCTTCATTAATGATCTGGAGGATAGCATGGACTACACTCTCAGCAAGTTTTGCAGATGACACTAAACTGGGAGGAGTGGTAGATATGCTGGAGGGTAGGGATAGGATACAGAGGGACCTAGACAAATTAGAGGATTGGGCCAAAAAAAGTCCTTGTTGAACCTCATCAGATAAGTGCAGAGTCCTGCACTTAGGACAGAAGAATCCCATGCATTGCTACAGACTAGGGACCGAATGGCTAGTCAACAGTTCTGCAAAAAAGGACCTAGGGGTTACAGTGGAAGAGAAGCTGGATATGAGGCTCCCGTGTCCCCTTGTTGCCAAGAAGGCTAATGGCATTTTGGGCTGTATAAGTAGGGGCTTTGCCAGCAGATCGACGGATGTGATCATTCCCCTCTATTCAACATTGGCGAGGCCTCATCTGGAGTACTGTGTCCCATATTGGGCCCCACACTACAAGAAGGATGTGGAAAAATTGGAAAGAGACTAGCGGAGGGAAACAAAAATGTTTAGGGGTCTGGAGTACATGACCTACGAGGAGAGGCTGAGGGAATTGGGATTGTTTAGTCTGCAGAAGAGAAGGATGAGGGGGAATTTGATAGCTGCTTTCAACTACCTGAAAGGGGATTCCAAAGAGGATGGATCTAGACTGTTCTCAGTGGTACCTGACGACATAACAAGGAGTAATGGTCTCAAGTTGCAGTGGGAGGAGGTTTAGGTTGGATATTAGGAAAAACTTTTTCACTAGGAGGGTGGTGAAGCACTGGAATGGGTTCCCTAGGGAGGTGGTAGAATCTCCTTCCTTAAAGGTTTTTAAGGTCAGGCTTGACAAAGCCCTGGCTGGGATGATTTAGTTGGGGATTGGTTCTGCTTTGAGCAGGGGGTTGGACTAGATGACCTCCTGAGGTCCCTTCCAACCCTGATATTCTATGATTCTAAATGATATTAGGTTTTTCTGACAAGACCTAATTTGTTTGCCTTTTAGAATATTGACACCATACAGGCACTCCTTCAGTCTTATAGAATTTCTCCAGTATTACAACTAGTGGAGGGGGTGCCTGCACTGCACTGTTCCCCCAATTAAGAATCAGATTAATAGAGTTTAAGCCCAGAAGGGACCACCACATTACCTACAGTAGAATGTCAGAGTTACAAACACCTCGAGAATGGAGGTTGTGCAATACTCTGAAATGTCTGTAACTATGAACAAAATGTTTTGGTTGTTCTTCAAATGTTTATAACTAAACATTGACTTAATACAGCTTTAAAACTTTATTATGCCAAAAAATGTTGCTTTTAACCATCTTAATTTAAAATGCATCAAGGATAGAAATTTTCCTTACCTTGTCAAAACTTTTGTTAAACTTTCCCTTTATTTTTTTAGTAGTTTATGTTTAACACATGTGGCAAATTGCCGGTACTGTTCTGCTGGGTCTCGCGCTTTCTCTTCTCTGGGGTAGGTTCAGGGCGCTATTGCTTGCCTCTGAACCAGTTCTTAATCACTCCACTAGTGTCCTTGGAGGAGGGGAGTGGAGAGGGAGGGACCTGGGCCCGCCCTCTACTCCAGGTCCCAACCCAGGGGCCCTGGGGGTTGTGGTGAACCACTTGACTTAGCGGTTCCTTCCCCTGGGTTCCTTCCCTCTCATACCCTTCAGCTTGTGAAGGGCTTCTTGCCTCTCTTCTACACAAGCCTGTTGCCCCTTACCTAGGGTTTCTTTTGGGCTTCACAATCCACCGCAGCACTCCTCCAAACCTTCTATTTCTCTCTGGTCAAACTCTTCTCTTCTGGAACCTGCACTCTGCTCCAGTCCAACCTTTCTCCTTCAACTACCACACCCTGTCTGACTGAAGCAGGGGTTTTTATCACATGACTGGAGTCAGGTGCTCTACCTGGAGTCAGGTGCTCTACCTGGAGTCAGGTGCTCTAATTGGCCACAGCTGTTCTAGTTAATCTAAAGCAAACCTTCCTCCCTTGGCAGGGAATAAGGCCCCCTGCTAACACTCTTATGCTGCCCTCTGGCCATGCTGTATCACATATCCCCCCCCCCTGCTCAACACCAAGGGGTTGGGCTACTCGGGACGAGAGGCAGTGTCGGCGTGAGAGGCCATCAGCGTTGCCGTGTTGGCTTCCAGCCCTATGCTGGACATGAAAATGGAAAGGTTGCAAAGAGAGGAACCACCTCGTCACTCTGGCGTTTCTTTCCTTGTTCCTATGCATCCACTGGAGCGGGGCATGATCAGTCACAAGGGTAAACCGCCGCCCCAGGAGATAGTAGCGGAGAGTCTCCATAGCCCATTTTATCGCCAGACATTCCTTTTCAACAACAGCGTACTTTTGTTCCCTGGGGAGGAGCTTCCGGCTGAGGTACAAGATGGGGTGCTCCTCCTCCCCTATCATCTGGGAAAGGACGGCACCGAGTCCCACCTCCGAGGCGTCCGTCTGCAGGATGAATTCCTTCTCGAAGTCTGGGGCCATGAGTACCGGATGGCAACATAGGGCTGTCCGTAAATCTGCAAATGCTGCTTCCGCCGCATCCGTCCACTTCACTATCTCGGGGCCCCGAGCTTTTATCAGATCCGTCAATGGCCCCGCTCTTGTGGCAAAATGAGGGATGAATCTCCGATAGTATCCAACTAAACCCAAAAATGCTCTGACCTGCTTTTTGCGGATTGGTCGAGGCCAATCTTGTATTGCCTCCACCTTGTTCCACTGGGGCTTTACCACACCTCTCCCTACGACATGCCCGAGGTATTTGGCCTCAGCTAGTCCTATCACGCATTTCAGAGGATTAGCGGTGAGACCAGCCTTTCGCAAAGCGCCCAGCACTGCTTCCACTTTGTCTAGGTGTGTCTCCCAATCAGGGCTATGTATAACTATGTCGTCTAGATAGGCGGCAGCATAGTTGGCATGGGGTCGTAATAACTTATCCATCAGTCTTTGGAATGTGGCAGGGGCCCCATGGAGTCCGAAAGGGAGGACAGTGTACTGGAACAGGCCATCGGGCGTAGAGAAGGCAGTCTTTTCCCTGGCATCCTTGGCCAGGGGTATTTGCCAATATCCTTTGGTCAGATCTAGGGTGGTTAGGTATTTGGCCTTGCCTAACTGATCAACCAGCTCGTCAATGCGTGGTATCGGGTAGGCGTCGAAGTGGGATACTTCATTCAATTTCCAGAAGTCGTTACAAAACCTCAGGGTGCCATCAGGCTTGGGGACTAGTACAATCGGACTGGACCACTGGCTGTGGGATTCTTCAATGACCCCGAGTTCCAGCATCTTCCGCACTTCCATCCTAATTTCCTCCCTCTTAGCTTCCGGTATTCGATAGGGTCTTATCGTTACCCTTACTCCGGGGTTGGTGACAATATGATGTTGGACTAGTGTCGTTCTACCTGGTTGGGTACAAAATACGTCCTGGTTCCGGTGGATCATTTCAATGACTTCCGTCCGTTGTTCTGGGGTTAAGTCAGGAGATATCTTTACCTGCTCCTGTGGGCCGTCTGCCTAAGGTAGAGCTCCTCGAGTGACCAGACACGTCTCTCTGTCATGCCAGGGCTTCAGTAAGTTGATGTGGTAGATTTGCTCTGGCTTCCGGCGGTCTGGTTGTCTAACCTTATAATTCACTTCCCCAATGGCTTCCACTATCTCATATGGTCCGTGCCAGCTGGCTAGGAGTTTGCTTTCTGTGGTCGGCACTAACACCATCACCCGTTCCCCCGGCTGAAATCTTCGTACTTTCGCCCGACGGTTGTAGTATGTCCGCTGTGCCTCTTGTGCTTTTTCCAAATGTTCACGTACTATCGGGGTTACTCGACTTATCCGCTCTCTCATCTGTGTCACATGCTCAATAATATTCTTTCCTGGGTTGGGTTGTTCCTCCCAATCCTCCTTGGCGATATCTAAAATCCCGCGTGGGTGGCGTCCATATAAGAGTTCAAAGGGAGAAAAACCCGTGGACGCCTGGGGAACTTCCCGTATAGCGAACATTAGATACGGTAAAAGAGTGTCCCAGTCTTTTCCATCCTGTGCTACCACCTTCCGGATCATACTTTTAAGGGTTCGATTAAATCTTTCGACTAGTCCGTCTGTTTGTGGATGGTAGACTGAGGTCCGAATGGCTTGTATACGGAGCAGGGCACATAAGTCTTTCATTAGTTTTGACGTAAACGGGGTTCCCTGGTCTGTCAGGATCTCCTTAGGGATGCCCACTCTGGCAAAAACCTGTAGTAGTTCTTTTGCTATTGCCTTAGACGTGGGGTTTCTTAAAGGGATGGCCTCTGGATATCGCGTGGCATAGTCAAGGATGACTAGTACGTTTCGGTGGCCCCGTGCCGACTTTTCTAGTGGGCCCACTATGTCCATAGCTATCCTCTCGAAAGGGACATCAATAATAGGTAAAGGTACTAGTGGGGCCCGCAAGTGAGGTCGGGGGCTATGCAACTGGCATTCAGGGCAGGAGGCACAATAACGCTGGACTTCTGCTCGTATCCCTGGCCAATAAAACCTTCTTAGGATTCTATCCAGCGTCTTGTCTACCCCTAGATGTCCCCCAAATAAATTACTGTGAGCTAGCTCTAGTACGGCCCTTATGTGTTTCCGTGGGACTAGGAGTTGCTCTACTTCTTCCCCTCGTATTTGCTCTATTCTGTACAACAGATCACGTTTGAGCACGTAATATGGCCTTGGGCCTTTGACTTTTCCTTCTACAGGCACTCCATTTACTTCCACTACCTCCTCCCTCACGTTCGCATATAATGGATCTTCGGCCTGGTCCTGCCCAAAGGTCTCACGTGCTGTACTGAACTGACCTAATTCCAGGGGGCCTATTTCAACTCTTCCCCCTGGGGTGCTCCCACTTGGGCCAGGAACCTCCTCTGAGTCCTTCGTGGCCCGAACCATCTCCTGGTTTCCTGGGCGGGTTCGCCTACCCACAAGGGAAGTCTTTTGATTAGCTGCCAGAATCCTGGTCCCTAACTTTTTAGCCGCCCTTCGTTCTCGCCTAGCCCTGCGGGGTTTTCCAGGGGATGAGAATAATTCTGGAGCAAATTCAGCAAACATTGGGGCGAGGCTATCTTTACTTGCCTCTGCCTCAACCTGGGGGTTGCTACCCTCTCCTGCCTCTATCGGGGTCAGTAAGTTCTCAAACCCAGGGAAGTCTCTCCCAATCAAAACAGGATAAGGGAGCTTGGGGACTACTCCTGCAGAAACTCTGGTGGTATTCCCCTGGATTTCAATCCGTACTGGAATTGTAGGGTAAAAATTCACGGTGCCATGTACGCATGTTACCCCTGTGCTTTTGGCCCGAGTTAGTTGGTCTGTTCCCACCAACTTTCCCGAGACCAGCGTGACAGCACTCCCAGAATCTATTAATGCTAGGGTTTTTATACCATTCATTTTTACAGGTCTGGTAAATCCATGTGAGGTCAATGTAACCCCTACCAGGTTGATCAGGCCACATTGTTCCCCATAATTCCCCAGATTACACTGCATAGGCACCTCCTTGTTGGGACATTGGGCTGCTATATGCCCCAATTCCCCACATTCGTAACACCGTCCCCTGATTCCGGTTATCACCCTCTGCCTGGGGCTAGTTGGCCGGCCCCCCACCACTCTTCCCAAACCCCCAGGTCCCTTTCAGGCCTCGAGCCATTCCTCGCTGTCGTTCCTCCCGGTTATAGTTTTCCTAGAGTTCTCGACAGTCCGGGGCCTTGGGTTTGGGGTTGTCTTCCTGGGTTGCCGTGTCTCCCCGCTTGGGGTCTGGAACAGTTCGCGGGCTGCCAGTTGTCTTTCCACGAGGGAGACCAACTCATCATAGGTAGAGGGGTCATTCTGACCCACCCAAGTCCTGAGACCTGGTGGTAGCCCCCGCATATACCGGTCCAATATTAGTACCTCCATCATCTCCTCAGAGCTATGGGCCTCAGGGCGCAGCCATTTCCGGGTCAGGTGGATCAAGTCAAACAATTGTGATCGGGGTGTCTTGTCCTCCATATATCGCCATTCATGGAACTTCTGGGCTCGCAGTGCCGTTGTTACTCCGAACCTGGCCAGGATCTCTGCCTTTAGCTGGGAATAGTTTGCTGCAGCTTCTGCAGACATATCGTAATAGACCTTCTGGGCTTCCCCACATAGGAATGGGGCAAGGATACCAGACCATTGTTCTCGGGGCCAGGCCTCCCGCAGGGCTGCTCTCTCAAAAGCCAGGAGGTATGCTTCCACATCATCCTCCCGGGTCATTTTCTGTAAGCAATGGCTAGCCCGTATGGTCCTGGTCCCTTCCCAGTGGTGATTCTGTTCCATAAGGGTCTTCATCTGGCTCACCAGATCTCTCAGCAGGGCTCGGTCCTGAGCAGCCTGACTCAGCAACAGCTGATTGGTCTCTTGCTGCAATCTAGTCGCCTCTTGTTGGGCGGTTGCTTGGACCCTGGTAGCCTCCTGCTGGGCTGCGGTGGCATGTATAAGGGCCTTGACCACGTCGTCCATCTTAAGGGTGGGAGGGTTATGTCTCCCCCTGGACTATGTCCCCAGCGCGCAAATCCCACTCCTGACACCACGTGTGGCAAATTGCCGGTACTGTTCTGCTGGGTCTCGCGCTTTCTCTTCTCTGGGGTAGGTTCAGGGCGCTATTGCTTGCCTCTGAACCAGTTCTTAATCACTCCACTAGTGTCCTTGGAGGAGGGGAGTGGAGAGGGAGGGACCTGGGCCTGCCCTCTACTCCAGGTCCCAACCCAGGGGCCCTGGGGGTTGTGGTGAACCACTTGACTTAGCGGTTCCTTCCCCTGGGTTCCTTCCCTCTCATACCCTTCAGCTTGTGAAGGGCTTCTTGCCTCTCTTCTACACAAGCCTGTTGCCCCTTACCTAGGGTTTCTTTTGGGCTTCACAATCCACCGCAGCACTCCTCCAAACCTTCTATTTCTCTCTGGTCAAACTCTTCTCTTCTGGAACCTGCACTCTGCTCCAGTCCAACCTTTCTCCTTCAACTACCACACCCTGTCTGACTGAAGCAGGGGTTTTTATCACATGACTGGAGTCAGGTGCTCTACCTGGAGTCAGGTGCTCTAATTGGAGTCAGGTGCTCTAACTGGAGTCAGGTGCTCTAATTGGCCACAGCTGTTCTAGTTAATCTAAAGCAAACCTTCCTCCCTTGGCAGGGAATAAGGCCCCCTGCTAACACTCTTATGCTGCCCTCTGGCCATGCTGTATCACACACAGTACTATACTGTATTTGACTTTTTTTTTAAATCTCTGCTACTGCCTGATTGCCTGCTTTCGCTTCCAAATAAGGAGTGTGGTTGACCAATAAGTTCATAACTTGGGTGTTTGTAGTTGAGGTTCTACTGTAGTCTGATCTGTATGTCACAAGTCACCAACACCACAAGAATGAATTGAAAGAGAGTCCCTATCTGAGCAACTATTAAGTGGGTGGACCTCAGAAGGTCCTCCTTGACTATTAAACTATTACACGTGGAATAGTGAAAAATTCTTTGATGTCTCCAAAGCATTTGGATGCCATCTCTTCCTCTGACTCATACACAAAGGTCAAAAGTCTTTTCTCATCCTACAATAACTTTATTTATGATAGGGTTGCTTCAACTACCCAGAGCTGCTTGGGGTAGTTAATTTGCTATAATAGCTGCAGAAAAGGAGACTGAATTATTTGCTGCAATACTTGAGATGTGCTGTGAAGAACAGGTTAATTTGTCTTATTCTGTAGGTGTTTCATTAGAGTATGAACTAAGGAACTGCAATTTTTATCCTCACAAAGGTCATAGGTTTTTGTTTAAACATTGGTTAGATTGTCCGTATACCATTTCTCTGTGAAAATGCCAGTCTGGATAGCCCAGAAAATTACTGAGATAGAGGTTTAATGACTATCTCCTGTAAGTCACATTCTTATGGATGATCCCATCTGCATTTCCATTCTAACAGTAGTCTCAAAAGGTTGGTGCTTTCCCTTTCTTTCAGACCACTTGCAATGAAGAGGGGGTTTTCTTGGGTTTTCTGTGTTTTCCAGTGGGTTGCATGCGGAGGTGGGGGACTCAGTGTCCCTGGGTGTTGCTAGCTTGGCGGGGTGGGGTTGTTGCAGGGGACCAGAGGGTGAGCTGACCTGGTGACCTGGAGACGCAGCTCAGGAGTCGCAGCTGGTTCTGGGCAGTGGAAGGAAAATGTGCTGCGGAGAGAGGACCCCAGGTGACCTGACCAGCCGGTTCCAGCAAGAGGGCGCCAGAGGAGGGCTGAGAGGAGAGGAGATCCAGGCCTTCCTGTTTATGACCCTCTTTACCTGGAGAGAAGACAATGGACAGAGGCGGGGCTTGGGGCCGGGGATACTGGAGGCCCAGCTGTGAAGCAGGAGGGCTCTGGGCTGGAGAGGGGGAGCAGACAGAGCCCCCCTGGATGCAGGGAGACTGGGATGTGCTGGATTGAGAGAGGTCAGGCCTGAGGCCCGGAGAGTTTCCTGTGCTGTGTTCAACTCTCAATAAACCCTCCTGTTTTATGCTGGCTGAGAGTTGGTCCAGTCTACAGAACACGGTTGCATCAACCCCTTCAGTGGTGAGGAGGCCTAGGGGGTCCAGAGCACGTGGACTCCCTGAGGGGGCCCATGGCAGAGATAGATGTGCTAAGGCTCAGAGAGGTGTGGCTCCAGGAGGTGGAGGGCCTGACCCTGAGAGAGAGTGGACCCCCGAGAAGGGCTGTCTCACTGAAAGGGGCACCCCCCACAGACCACACGGGGCCATGAGTGGGCACGATCTGTGAGTCCATGACACCACTACCTTGTCTGTATGTTCCCAAGCCTCATTTACATTCAGGAAGGCAGGAATCACACTTTGCACATTCTGAGAACTTTGCCATTAAGCTCTATGGGACCAAAACTTATCTGCAAGTGCACCATTATGAGGCTGAGACGAGGGAGTCTGTCCATCATGCTCCAAGATTGTCCAAGCATATCTGACCACATATTACAATTACGATAATGTGGCAGGGGTTCAAACCCATGTAATTGTCAGAATTCTCAGTGATGACAAAGGGAGCTTTCATAATCTTCACACTATATTGTGTGACTGCTACTATATGTGTTTTAGCAAAAATGTTTTCCTGATTGTGAGACTAGGTGCATGACGTAATATCTTGTATTGGCCTAACTTCTGTTGGTGAGAGAGACTAGCTTTTGAGCTTCCTCACCAACAGAAGTTGGTCTTGTGAAAGCGAGTACCTCACACCTTGTCTCTCTAGTATCTTGGAACCAACATAGCTACAACAATCCCTGATTGTGACTTAGTTTTGGGAAAGTGAGAGGTGAAGTCACTTTTAATTCACTCTTGACATGGCATCCAGAACTAATGCTCACTTGTCAGCTATGCTGTCCTTGTTCACCTGGAACTCTTCAGCCTGTCTTCCTATGGGGTTGTCCTGCTCAATAAACTCACACAAGTAGGAATATGCAGCTCCCACTTCAAGAAATTAAGGTTACTTATGTGTAACAAGAGTTCTTCAAGATAATCCTCTGCATATTCACACTCTTCATTCCCCACCTTCATTTCTTTAAAGTCTTAGGCTAGGAATACCCAAATTAATTGATGGAACTGAAGTACAGTTGGGGCAACTCCCTCTTTTATATGCTCGGAAATCTTCAGGATTGGTGGAGGTGGAGAGGGGTGAGCAGACCCATTGCATAAGGACATTCAGAAGATTCTGGTGCCTTCTGGAAAGACACCTTGATTGTACAAATGGGAATATCCAGACGCTCCTTTCAAAAAGCTCCATAACCTTCATTTGCTCACCTGTAATTGGAGTTTGAGGTGAAATCTGCACATTCCCACTCATTGGATGTTGTCAGAAATATAAAGGGAAGGGTAACAACCTTCCTATGTACAGTACTATAAAATCTCTCCTGGACAGAGGCAAAAAAATCATTTTACCTGTAAAGGGTTAAGAAGCTCAGGTAACCTAGCTGGCACCTGACCAAAAGGACCAATAAGGGGACAAGATACTATCAAATCGGGGGGTAGGAGGCTTTGTTTTGTCTGTTCCGTGTGGCTTTTGCTGGAGACAGCTCAAGAAAGCAAGCAATCCAACTCCATTAGGATTAGTAAATACTAACAAGGGAATGCATTAGCTTACATTTATTTTGGCTTGTGATTTTCTCTGTGCTGAGAGGAAGGTGTTTTACTGATTTTCTTTTTGTAACTTTAAAGTTTTGCCCAGAGGGAAATCCTCCGTGTTTTGAATCTGACTGCCCTGTGAGATTATCTTCCATTCTAATTTCACAGAGGTGCTTCTTTGAAGTTTTTTCTTTCTAATAAAGTCCTGTGGTTTTTTTTTTTTTTTTAATCTGATTGGGGTTTTTTTAGTGGTCTAAAAAAACCCCAAGGTTGGTTTGTGCTCATCTTGTTTATTCTCAAGCCCAGGAAAGGGGGTGTAGGGCTTGGGGGAATATTAGGGGAAAGTAGGAATTCCAAGTGGTCCTTTCCCTGAGTTTTGTCTAATCACTTGGTGGTGGCAGTGTTACCTAATCCAAGGTACAAGGGAGAATTTGTGCCTTGGGGAATTTTTAACCTAAGATGGTAGAAATAAGCTTAGGGGTTTTTTCATCCGGGTCCCCACGTCTGTACCCTAGAGTTCAGAGTGGGGAGGGAACCCTGCCAGATGTGCTGAAGGTACAGTCTGGATCAGTAACAGCCTTCAGAAAGCAATGCCTATTGCAGTACCCTCACGCCCCAAGCTCCCTTCCTTCACAGCTCCAAATGTTTGGAACACAAAAGATACAAAAGACAGGGTGACACAACGACTGTCTCAGTTCTTTCTAACATCCCCCTCAAAGCACTGGGGGGCTGCAGCAGGGTCCCCATTCCCCTTCCAGGAAGGCTCCTGGAGCTCTTCCCCCTGCCTCTGGCTGCAGGAGGAGGTGCAGAGGAGCCAACTTGTTGTTCACAGGAGGGAAGAGGAAAAGGGAGGGTGATTGAGCTTTGATTGGTTGCTCTGCCCTTGGAGGAAGCAGGGCACTGAGGCAGATGGCCAATCAGAAGGCAGCTCTCCCCCTTTTCACCCCTCCCCACCCCACTCCACAGGACTCAAATGTGCTATCTTAACCTTGCATTGGGGAATGGAATGTGACGTGTGCATAATATTTGAAGTACAGAATGTGACCCAGCTTAGCCACTAATTAAAATATAAGAGACAGTTTTTTTGTTCACACGTGTAGTTTTTAAAAAATGTCCACTGCACACCTGTTTGGGCCTGACAACACTCGGGTTGGGAAACACTGATTAAAAACAAGCTGCATAATGACAGGCTCAATGAGCTCTATCTACTAAGAGACTGTTAAAAGGTGATTTGATCATAGTATAATAAATACCTACATGAGGAACAGAAATTGAATAATTTTGGGGGATGGAGACCTAAGCCCTGAGGTAAGCAGGGAAGTGGGATACTGGGAGGAAACACGAGGAGGGTGCAACAGCAGAGGCCTCCTGATTCATACTGAGAAAGCAGTGCAATCTCCTAGTTATCTTAGGTGTCTGTACACAAACACAAAAAGCTTGGGAAACAAGCAGGAAGAATTGGAAGTCTGGACACAGTCAAGAAACTGTGATGTGACTGGAATAACAGAGACTTGGTGGGGTAACTCACATGACTGGAGCACTGTCATGGATGGGTATAAACTTTTCAGGAAGGACAGGACAGGGTAGAAAAGTTGGAAGAGTTGCACTGTATGTAAGGGACTGGTATGATTGTGCAGAGCTCCAGTATGAAACTGGAGAAAAGCCTGTGAGAGTCTTTGGGTTAAGTTTAGAGGAATGAGGGTGATGTCATAGTGGGCATTCGCTATAGACCACCAGACCAGGAGAATGATGTAGATGAGGCTTTCTTCAGACAACTAACAGAAGTTTACAGATCACAGGCCCAAGTTCTCATGGGGGACTTCAATCACCCTGACATCTGCTGAGAGAGCAATACAGCAGTGCACAGACAATCCAGGAAGTTTTTGGAGCATGTTCATAGAATCATAGAATGTTGGGGTTGGAAGGGACTTTAGGAGGTCATCTACTCCAATCCCCTGCTTATAGCAGGACCAATCCCCAGACAGATTTTTATCCTAGTTCTCTAAATGGCCCCCTCAAGGATTGAACTCACAACCCTAGATTTAGCAAGCCAATGCTCAAACCACTAAGCTATCTCCCCCCCCAATAAAAAAAAACAAGAGACCTTGACAAGTCATTGAGGCCAGCCCCCTGCCTTCACTAGCAAGACCAAATACTGCTTTTTGCCCCAGATCTCTAAGTTGCCCCCCCCCAAGGATTGAACTCATAATGCTGGGTTTAGTAGACCACTGCTCAAACCACTGAGCTATCCCTCCCCCACTAAGCTGTTGTGGACAACTTCCTGGTGCAAGTGCTAGAGGAACCAATTAGGGGCCATGCTCCTCTTGACCTCCTGCTCACAAACAGGGAAGAATTGGTAGGGGCAGTAGAAGTGGGTGGCAACCTGGGTAGAAGTGACCATGAGATGGTTGAGTTCAGGATTCTGACAAAAGGCAGAAAGGAGAGCAGCAGAATATTGACCCTGGACATCAGAAAAGCAGACTTTGACTCCCCCAGGGAGCTGCGCACAAGCGACCAGAGAGCTTGCGAACAGGGGCTGCTAACAGGGAGTTTTGCAAGGTGAGTTCTCCAGGTGAAGGAGGAACAAATACAGCATCTGTAGGGTAAGTGACTGTCTGTAATATGTGTGTGTTTGTGTTTGGGGGTTACTTGCAGTGTGCTGAGCTTGTGTTTGTCAGTCTGTTTGTTTGTTTGAAGGACCGTGTGCTGTGACTGGCAGTTGGAGGCCGTGAGCTTCAAAGGAAGGTTTGAAGGCTTGAAGCCTCTGGTAATTGGCTGAGCCTTAATCAGTGGGTGGGGCATTAACTCAGGCCAGGGCTTTATAAAGCCGCGCACAAGCGACCAGGGGCTGCTAACAGGGAGTTTTGCAAGGCAGTCTGGGAAGGGAGGAGGGGTCCCTTGTCGGTCCTACCTGTTCCCCTGTAGTCCCCTTAAAACCTACAATCCAAACCATATTCCAAAACCCCTTTCTTTAAACCACCCTTTCATTAACTAGGGGACAATGCAGGCAGAAGCTCAGCAGCATAGTGGGGGCTATCCAGTTTATTGTGCTGAGTGTAGCATGTATGATTACCTGCCTTGTGGGCGGGTGGCGTATGTGTGCAGTCGGTGCAAGGAGCTCCTGGCCCTCAGAGACCACGTTCGGACTTTGGAGGCCAGGGTGGGGGAACTGGAGGAGCTAAGAGAGGCAGAGAGGTATGTTGATGAGGCTTTCCGGGACACTGTAGAATTGTCCCACCTCCGCTAAGACAGCCTCTGTGCTGTTGAGGAGGAAGAAAGGCCCAGGGAAGCAGAGCAGTCAATGGGAGCAGAGGGAAACCTTCCCATAGTTGGGACCCTCCTTCCAGATGGTGCTGGGGTTGTCTCTCGCACTGAGGTTACCTCTCCTGTGGAGGGAACTCTAGTTGCGAGGAAAAGGCAGGTGTTAGTAATGGGAGATTCGATCATTAGAAACATAGATAGCTGGGTTTGTGATGACCGGGAGAACCGTATGGTGACTTGCCTGCCTGGTGCGAAGGTTGCGGATCTCTCGAGGCATCTAGACAGACTTACGTGTAGTGCTGGGGAGGAGCCGGTGGTCGTGGTACATGTAGGTACCAATGACATAGGGAAGGGTAGGAGAGATGTCCTGGAAGCCAAATTTAGGCTGCTAGGGAAGAGACTGAAATCCAGGACCTCTATGGTGGCATTCTCAGAAATGCTCCCAGTTCCACGCTCAGGGCCAGATAGGCAGGCAGAGCTTCAGAGTCTCAATGAGTGGATGAGATGATAGTGTAGAGAGGAGGGGTTTACATTCATTAGGAACTGGGGAAACTTTTGGGATAGGGGGAGCCTATACAGGAGAGATGGGCTCCACCTAAACCAAAGTGGAACCAGACTGCTGGCACTAAACATTCAAAAGGTTGTAGAGCAGTTTTTAAACTAGAAGATGGGGGAAAGCCGACTGCTGCAAAGGAGCATGTGGATCGGACACAGACTTCTCTTAGGGGAGATTCTGATGATAGGGAATCTCCAGGTTATAGTCAGGAACAGAGGACGGAAGAGGATAATGTAAGGGCCGGATCAGATGATAAACAGTCACATAAAAAAGAATCTGGCACATCAGATAAGGACAGACAAATAAACAGGGACAAGTTTTTAAAGTGCTTGTACACAAATGCTAGAAGTCTAAATAATAAGATGGGTGAACTAGAGTGCCTTGTGATAAAGGAGGATATTGATATAATAGGCATCACAGAAACCTGGTGGACTGAGGACAATTAATGGGACACAATCATTCCGGGGTACAAAATATATCAGAAGGACAGAACAGGTTGTGCAGGGACAGGAGTGGCACTATACGTGAAAGAAAATGTAGATTCAAATGAAGTAAAAATCTTAAGCAAATCCACATGTTCCATAAAATCACTATGGATAGAAATTTCATGCTCTAATAAAAATATAACATTAGGGATCTATTATCAACCACCTGACCAGGACAGTAATAGTGGTGATGAAATGTTAAGGGAAATTAGAGAGGCTATCAAAATTAAGAACCCAGTAATATATGGAGATTTCAATTATCCCCATATTGACTGGGAACATTTCATTTCAGGACGAAATGCAGAGATAAAATTTCTCAATACTTTAAATGACTGCTTCATGGATCAGCTAGTATGGGAACCCACAAGGGGAGGGGCAACTCTAGATTTAATCCTAAGTGGAGCGCAGGAGCTGGTCCAAGAGCTAACTATAGCAGGACCGCTTGGAAATAGTGCCCATAATACAATAGCATTCAACATCCCTGTGGGGGGAAGAACACCTCAACAGCCCAACACTGTGGCATTTAATTTCAAAAGAGGGAACTATACAAAAATGAGGGGGTTAGTTAAACAAAAGTTAAAAGATATAGTGACTAAAGTGAAATCCTTGCAAGTTGCATGGGCCCTTTTTAAAGACACCATAATAGAGGCCCACCGTGGCTTAACAACCATGTAAAAGAAGCAGTGAGAGATAAAAAGACTTCCTCTAAAAAGTGGAAGTCAAATCCTAGTGAGGCAAATAGAAAGGAGCACAAACGCTACCAGCTTAAGTGCAAGAGTGTACTAAGAAAAGCCAAAGAGGAGTTTGACAAACGGCTAGCCAAAAACTCCAAAGGTAATAACAAAATGTTTTTTAAGTACATCAGAAGCAGGAAGCCGGCTAAACAACCAATGGGGCCCCTTGACGATCGAAATACAAAAGGAGTGCTTAAAGACAATAAAGTCATTGTGGAGAAACTAAATGGATTCTTTGCTTCAGTCTTCACGGCTGAGGATGTTAGGGAGATTCTCAAACCTGAGCCGGCTTTTGTAGGTGAGAAATCTGAGGAACTGTCACAGATTGAAGTGTCACTAGAGGAGGTTTTGGAATTAATTGATAAACTCAACATTAACAAGTCACCAGGACCAGATGGCATTCACCCAAGAGTTCTGAAAGAACTCAAATGTGAAGTTGCAGAACTATTAACTAAGGTTTGTAACCTGTCCTTTAAATCGGCTTCGGTACCCAATGACTGGAAGTTAGCTAATGTAACGCCAATATTTAAAAAAGGCTCTAGAGGTGATCCTGGCAATTACAGATGGGTAAGTCTAATGTTGGTACCGGGCAAATTAGTCGAAACAATAGTTAAGAATAAAATTGTCAGACACATAGAAAAAGTTTGCAGGTGATACTAAAATACTCAAGATAGTTAAGACCAAAGCAGATTGTGAAGAACTTCAAAAAGATCTCTCAAAAACTAAGTGATTGGGCAACAAAATAGCAAATCAAATTTAATGTGGATAAATGTAAAGTAATGCACATTGGAAAAAATACCCCCAACTGTACATACAATATGATGGGGGCTAATTTAGCTACAACAAGTCAGGAAAAAGATCTTGGCGTCATCATGGATAGTTCTCTGAAGATGTCCATGCAGTGCGCAGAGACGGTCAAAAAAGCAAACAGGATGTTAGGAATCATTAAAAAGGAGATAGATAATAAGACAGAGAATATCTTATTGCCCTTTTATAAATCCATGGTACACCCACATCTCGAATACTGTGTACAGATGTGGTCTCCTCACCTCAAAAAAGATATTCTAGCACTAGAAAATGTTCAGAAAAGGGCAACTAAAATGATTAGGGGTTTGGAGAGGGTTCCATATAAGGAAAGATTAAAGAGGCTAGGCCTCTTCAGCTTGGAAAAGAGGAGACTAAGGGAGGATATGATAGAGGTATATAAAATCACGAGTGATGTAGAGAAAGTGGATAAGGAAAAGTTATTTACTTATTCCCATAATACAAGAACTAGGGGTCATCAAATGAAATTAATAGGTAGCAGGTTTAAAACAAATAAAAGGAAGTTCTTCTTCACACAGCGCACAGTCAACTTGTGGAACTCCTTACCTGAGGAGGTTGTGAAGGCTGAGACTATAATAATGTTTAAAAGGGAACTGGATAAATTCATGGTGGTGAAGTCCATAAATGGCTATTAGCCAGGAAGGGTAAAGAATGGTGTCCCTAGCCTCTGTTCATCAGAGGATGGAGATGGATGGCAGGAGAGAGATCACTTGATCATTGCCTGTTGGCTTCACTTCCTCTGGGCACCTGGCATTGGCCACTGTCGGCAGACAGACACTGGGCTAGATGGACCTTTGGTCTGAACCAGTACGGCCATTCTTATGTTCTTATGATGGGCAGGATCCTCTGGGAGACTAATATGAGGGAAAAAGGAGTCAAGGGGAGCTGGCTGTATTTCAAAGAAGCCTTATTAAGAGCGCAGGAACAAACCATCCCAGTGTGTAGAAAGAATAGCAAATATGGCAGGCAATCAGCTTGGCTTAACAGTGAAA
Source organism: Aldabrachelys gigantea (assembly GCA_026122505.1). Taxonomy (NCBI): domain Eukaryota; kingdom Metazoa; phylum Chordata; order Testudines; family Testudinidae; genus Aldabrachelys; species Aldabrachelys gigantea. The sequence continues at coordinate 299,807,227 of CM047480.1, forward strand.
GCTTCGGTGAGCTTAATCAGAAAAAGGAAGCTTACAAGAAGTGGAAATTTGGACAGATGAGTAGGGAGGAGTACAAAAATATTGCTCAAGCATGCAGGAGTGTAATCAGGAAGGCCAAAGCACAATTGGAGTTGCAGCTAGGATGAGATGTGAAGGGTAACAAGAAGGGTTTCTACAGGTATGTTAGCAACAAGAAGGTCAGGGAAAGTGTGGGACCCTTACTGAAGGGGGGAGGCAACTTAGTGCCAGATGATGTGGAAAAAGCTGAAGTACTCAATGCTTTTTTTCCCTCAGTCTTCACAGTCAAGGTCAGCTCCCAGACTGCTGCACTGGGCAGCACAGTATGGGGAGGAGGTGAGCAGCCCTCAGTGGACATACATAGAAAAGCTGGACATACACAAGTCCATGGGGCCACATGCATTGCATCTGAGGGTGCTCAGGGAGCTGGCTCTGTAATCATATCGGCCATTGGCCATTATCTTTGAAAAGTCATGGTGATTGGGGAGGTCCCAGACGATTGGCGAAAGGCAAATATATTGCCTATCTTTTATAAAGTGAAGGAGGAGAATCTGGGGAACTACAGACCAGTCAGCTTCACCTCAGTCCCTGGAAAAATCATGGAGCAGGCCCTCAAGGAATTCATTTTGAAGCACTTAGAGGAGAGGAAGGTGATCAGGAACAGTCAACATGGATTCACCAAGGACAAGCCATGCCTGACCAACCTGATTGCTGTCTATAATGAGATAACTGGCTCTGTGGATATGCGAAAAGTGGTGGACGTGATATAACTTGCCTTTAGCAAAGCTTTTGATATGGTCTCCCACAGTATTCTTGCCAGCAAGTTAAAAAAGTATAGATTGGATAAATGGACTAATAAGATGGGATCAACGGCTTGATGTCTAGTTGGCAGCTGGTATCAAATGGAGTGCCATGGGGTCTGTCCTGAGGCTGGTTTTGTTCAACATTTTCATTAATGATTTGGATGATGGGATGGATTGTACCCTCAGCAAGTTTGCAGATGACACTAAGCTGGGGGGAGAGGTAGATACGCTGGAGGGTAGGGATAGGATACAGAGGTACCTAGACAAATTGGAGGATTGGGACAAAAGAAATCTGATGAGGTTCAACAAGGACAAGTGCAGAGTCCCACACATAGGACAGAAGAATTCCATACACTGCTACAAGCTGGGGACTGAGTGGCTAGGCAGCAGTTCTGCAGAAAAGGATCTGGGGATTACAGTGGACAAGAAGCTGGATATGTGTCAACACTGTGCCCTTGTTGCCAAGAAGGCTAGCAGCATATTGGGCTGTATTAGTAGGAGCATTGCCAGCAGATCGAGGCAAGTGATTATTCCCCTCTATTCGGCACTGGTGAGGCCACATCTGGAGTACTGCATCCAGTTTTGTGGGCCCCACTACAGAAAGGATTTGGACAAATTGGAGAGAGTCCAGCAGAGGGCAACGAAAATGATTAGGGGGCTGGGGCACATGACTTATGAGGAGAGGCTGAGGGAACCGGGCTTAATCAGTCTGCAGAAGAGAAGAAGAGTGAGGACAGATTTGATAGCAGCCTTCAACTATCTGAAGGGGGTTTACACAGAGGATGGAGCTAGGCTGTTATCAGTGGTGGCAGATGACAGAACAAGGAGCAATGGTCTCAAGTTGCAGTGGAGGAGGTCTAGGTTGGATACTAGGAAAAACTGTTTCACTAGAAGAGTGGTGAAGCACTGGAATGGGTTAACTAGGAAGGTGATGGAATCTCTATCCTTAGAGATTTTTAAGGCCTGGCTTGACAAAGCCCTGGCTGGGATGATTTAGTTGCAGTTGGTCCTGCTTTGAGCAGGGAGTTGGACTAGATGACCTCCTGAGGTCTCTTCCAACCCTAATCTTCTATGATTCTAAGGGTTCTTCTATCTAGCAAACAAAGATCTGATGATTTCAAGATTAAATTAGACAAATTCAGACTAGAAACAAGGCTCAAAATTTTAACAATGAGAGTAATTAACCATTGGAATAATTTATCAAGCATTGTGGTGAATTCTCCAGTGTCAGATGTGTGATCTCGGATGTGTAGAACCTTCAAAAGATTATAACAGGTACTATGGGTGTGACACTGGCAGATCTGGTGCCAGCTCAGGCCAAGATACCCATGCCTCAGTTGAATACTGACAAACATAGAGCTAAAAATCAGTCTGGCTCACTTATGTGTTAGTATTGTTAAAATAGATATTACAATTATAAGAATGTGTTCAGAGTTTATTGAATGCTTGTGAGCTGCTGTATGCATTAATCTCACTTAAAACATCTGTAGCCCATATTGTAAGGTAATATTTGCATTGCATTGTAAGCCTTTGTAAATTACCAGACAGGAGAGAGACATTAATTAGTGTGAAATGCTGGTCTCCAACAAAAGGTGTTATGGCCTGCCCAATAAGGAAGGCCCACTGACACCCCACAGACCAGCCTGGAAGATTAAAGAGGACAAAAGAAAGACTTTGTTGTTTACCCTTCCCACCTCCGAGAAGATGAGTCTTGCAAGTGAATTGCTCCCATCAGCTGAGTTGGCAGCTCAAAGCAGAGGTGAGGCAGTGAAAAAAAACCTGAAACAAGCAGGAACTGTATCTTTATATTGCTCGGACTCTGGGGGAACAAGGATTACTAGAATAAACAAAAGATCCCCAGTGCTTATCCTGGGTTAGCCCTAAAGGTCATACAGACCTTGCTTATTATAGAAGCTTCTATTACTTTTTGAAAGTTAAGATGGTAAGTCATTATCTGCTTCAACCTTGTAAAAAACTCTTGTCTCCTTTTCCTATTTAGTAAATCTTTAGGTAGTTTAGTACAGGATTGGCTGCAAGCGTTGTCTTTGGTGTGAGCTCTAAGATGCAGTTCAGGACTGGGCATAACTGGAATATTGCTGTTATTCGTGGTGTAAGGACCATCTATCACAATGGCAAGCTTCCCTGGGTGGCGAGACAGGGAGCACCCCAGGAGACTGTCTGTGACTCCATGTTAAGAATGTTATAGTGCCTAGGGAGTATACACTTGATAACTGGTTGGTGAAATCTAACTATAGAACTCTCAACCAGTTTGGGGTTTGTGCCTGTTTTTTTAACAGTCTGCCCTGAGGTTGGTAGTCATGCTCTTGAGCCACTGCAGGACAGCTTGACAAGGAGTACAGTAAATATCTCAAAGCTTTTGTATCTATAAATGTTATGTATCATTTTCAGATAAGGATTGTAATCTAGCTCCATGGGGAAGGACTATAGAGCTAACTCCAGTAACTACAGAGTGTGTGTGTGTGTGTGTGTGTGTGTGAATCCTGCAAATCCCAGGACAGGTAAACAACTCCAGATAATTACCAACTCATGTGTGTGTAGGGGGGCGGCATTTCACATACTGATTCAGACCATGTTCATGGATCCAGATGACAAAGAAAGGGTTTTTGGTACAAAGGCTCAGCCTGAACTGATTGAGTGACCCTCATTTGATCCTCAAATTAAGAGAAGACTAAATGAGAGGGAAAAACCCTGCTTTTGGGTTTGAAGAACTGGAAACCTACCAGGGTCTCCATGTGGATGATGGGTGTCACCTGGTAAGTTTAGCATGCATGTAGACAATTTTTTAAATTATATGTACTCTGTAATGCTTTTGTCCTAAATATACTCTATATATTGTGCTTTGTGAAACAACCATCATAGCCACTGGGAGAGAGCAGAACTGCAGACCTGCTGGGATAAGCACAGCGAATTGGAAGGAGGACTGCAAGCCTAAATACCTAGTCTGGAGGGAGAGGGACATGGGTCCCTGCCCATAGAGAGGTGGTAGCTGGAGGCCTGAGACTTAAAGCGGTGCCTTTGGGCAGACCAAGCCAGAGGTGCCGCTAACCCTGGAACTGTGATATCTCCATCACTGGACGTTCTAACAAAGTTTGGATATTTACTAAAAGATATGCTCTAGCATAAATAGGAATTCATTCAGGGAACTCTTATGGCCTGTGTTAAGCAGGTCAGACTAGATGATCGTAACGGTCCCTTCTGGCCTAATAATCTATGAGCCCCACCTTCCAATGAGACACAATGTTGAGTGCACACTGTACAGACCTCCTACCCCAAATATTCTGAAAGGATGTGGCAGAGAGCCCCAAGCTGCCCCTCAGGTCCAATGGAGCAAAGGCAGCTTAGAACCTCTGTGGAGTCTGTTCCCCTCAGGCCGAAAGGGGCAGAAGGGCCTGGGAGCCTCACCTGCAGGGTCAGCTCTGCATTGACCATCTGCTTTCTCTGACACTTGTCATGTTCCGTGATTCTCCTGTTCAGTTCACAGTAGGCCTGCTGCAGCTGCATGGGAGGAAGGAAGAGGAAACAGATGGGAAAGATGAAGGTGGCCCCCAACAGAACTTTGTCTTAGGTGGGGAGGAAAGCAGAATCCTTTGTCATACCGGTAAGGCTTAAATTCCATGTCCCTAGGCTCTAGATGGGGCTGCAACTTTCCTGTCACACAGAGGGGATAAATTCTACCCTACTGTTCTCAGGAGGTACAGTAAACCCCTGGTCTGGATCAGATGTTGGGACCAGTTGGCTAACTGTATAAAAAGGTCAAAAGGGGCCTGACCAGTAGCTAGGGCAGGCTGGCTGGCAGTCTCTATGCAACTGCAACTGAGCAGCATGAATATCTGTCCCCGGCATGCACTGTGAGGAGTACAGAACGTATCCCATCAACTCTCTCTTGGAGAGAGAGCAGATGGAATTGCATTCTCTATATGCAGGTACAAACCTGTCTTGCACAAATGACACCAATTAGCAAGTGGTGCCCTTCTCTGTAAGACTAGAAGGGCTGATAACTGTAAGTCCAGAGATCAGCAACTAAACGCATACCAGTTCCAACTCAATCCCTCCAGGGATCCGCTGAGCAGGAAAGTTGGGAACTGAAGAATGAGAAGAAGTATGGCCACTACAGGGAAGGGCTGGAAATGGGGAAACAATGGTACGCTGGGGGCTGTTTCATAGTTTCTAAAAAGAGCAGGCCTGACCTCCTTGTTACATCTCTCCTGTGCTTTAGCCAGCTGCTCCACCTCCTCGCTCATTCTATGGGAAAGAATAACACAGTTCAGTCTCTGAGTCCCTCTCAGTGGGGAGGGGCATGGCAGCACTGCAGTTTCTGGACACCCCCACCTTCCCTGACTCTAAAAGATGTCCTGATCAGACAAGGTGAGGAAAGGAACCAAATGACATCACCCCCCTGCAATGGGACAAACTCTTGCGCAACACCTGAGACAAAAACTTGAGGTTCCTTCTTTTATCCCTGTTTGTCTTACTATTCTGCCTCTTTCTTAGCTTATTTTGCCTTTTGTCTCATAAACAGGGCTGGCTCCAGGCATCAGCCCAGCAAGCAGGTGCTTGGGGTGGCCAACTGAGAGGGGTGGCACATCCGGCTCTTCGGCGGCGGGTCCCTCAGTACCTCTCAGAGCAAAGGACCAGCTGCCGAATTGCCGCTGAAGATTGAAGTAGTGTGGTAGAGCTGATCGTGATCACGCCTTTTTTTTTTTTCTTTTTTGCTGCTTGGAGTGGCAAAAACCCTAGAGCTGGCTCTGCTCATAAAGTCCAAGTTCTCAAACTGTAACCCATTCAAAAGGTAAAAATCCCTTTCAGTGTGACAGTGTTTGTGACTGCTATATCTAACTATCTTCCCTTTCCTGGCTAGGGCTGGGATGCAGGTCTCACCGGTGAGTCTCAGCTTCTTTCTGCTTCTTTTCCAACAAGACTCTTCTTTGCTGTTCTGCCTCCATCTTCTGTAGCATCAACTCGGTCAGGCTGATGTCCCAGGAGTGCAGAATGGCAACCAAGCTGTCCAAAGAAGCAATCTTATTGGAAACAAACACAAACACCATTGTGACTGTAAATACATAAATTAATGGTTGCGAACTACCCTCCAAACTCCAATCTCAGCAGCACCAACAATGGGTACTAGGGCTGGGAAGATAACCCTTCATCTAAGAGAAGTGGGACCAAAGAAAGGGCAATCTGCACCACTGACATCATAGGAGTGCTAACCCTCTGTAGTTTCCTTAATCCAAATAATCAGCCTTAACTTCAGGGACTGTCCCGTTGACATTGTTTTTCTCTTTGCATGAATGAACCTGATAGGACGATTTATCTCACCCCTGTAGTTAAACAGTCTGCATCACTGCCATGTATGAGTGCCTGTCAACAATCCTTTGCTCACATAAAGAATGGTTACTTACCCTACATTAACTGTAGCTCGAGATGTGTTCTCCGCATGGGATTCTGATTTTGGTGCTCATGTGCCCTATGCATGCAAGATCGGATTCTTTGGAATAGCAGTGTCCGTCGGGGCCATGCCTATACCCTTGGCACTGTTGCAACCCCTCACAGCTATGGTGGCCTCAACCACCTGTTAGCTCCCTTGCCAATAAGGATCCCTAGGGTCAGGACTTCTGTTAGCAAAGACAGAAAGCAGATCATGGAATCTGTGTGGCAATACACTTAAAGAACTACAGGTGCAGTAGGGTAAATAACTACTTTCTTTTTCAAGTGATTGTATGTACAGATTCCGCTCTTCATCACTAGCAAGCAGTATCCTTCCTAAGAGATAGGTAAGAGGAGCATCACCTGGAGGACTGCTCTACCAAAGCTTTGAATCTGACCTAGAGGCTTGAACCAAGGCATAAGGGGGACCACACAAAAACAAGGAAGTTAGTTAAACAGAAATTAAGAGGTACAGTGCCAAAAGTGAAATCCCTGCAAGCTGCATGGAAGCTTTTTAAATACACCATAATAGAGGCTCAACTTAAAGGTATACTCAAATTAAAAGAACCAAAAAAGTGCAGCCAGGGCTAAACAACAAAGTAAAAAAAAACAATGAGAGACAAAAAAGCATCCTTTAAAAACTGGAAGTTAAATCCTAGTGAGGAAAATAGAAAGGAGCCTAAACTCTGGCAAATGAAGTGTCAAAATATATTTAGGAAGGCCAAAAAAAAAAAAAAGAAAAGAAAAGAATTTGAAGAACAGCTACCCAAAGACTCAAAAATTAATAGCAACATTTTTTTTAAAGTACATCAGAAGCAAGAAGCCTGCTAAACAATCAGTAGGACCACTGGAGGATTGAGATGCTAAAGGAGCACTCAAGGGGGTTCCATAGAGCATGGAGCTAGGCTGTTTTCAGTGGTGGCAGATGACAGAACAAGCATAATGGTCTCAAGTTGCAGTGGGGGTGGGGTCTAGGTTGGATATTAGGGAAAAATATTTAACTGGGAGGGTGGTGAAGTGCTGGAATGGGTTACCGAGGGTGGTGGTGGAATCTCCATCCTCTATCCGATGAAGTGGGTATTCACCCACGAAAGCTCGTGCTCCAAAACGTCTGTTAGTCTATAAGGTGCCACAGGACTCTTTGCTGCTTTTACAGATCCAGACTAACATGACTACCCCTCTGATACTTGTCTCCATCCTTAGAGGTTTTTAAGGCCTGGCTTGACAAACCCCTGGCTGGGATGATTTAGTTGGGGTGGGTCCTGCTTTGAGCAGGGGTTGGACTAGATACCTCCCGAGGTCTCTTCCAACCCTAATCTTCTATGATTCTATGATCCTCAGAGGATACTGAGAGGGGGCACAGTGTTCTGGGGAGTCCTACTCAGTCAGGTGTATAGCCAGTGCTGTTGGAATATGAGAAGGACCTGGTCTCTCCGTTGTCTCCCTAAGCATCTAACACTGGAAACTCCAGTACTGGTCTTACTGCCCGCGCAGAGAAGCATATGGGTACGGTGACCCCATCAATGACATTAAAGCACTCTGTTTCACTGATGCCTTCAGCACCATGGTGTTCTATGCTGACTAGTTCTGGGTTAGTTTCCTCAGTGATGAAGTGGTCTGCTCTGGGCTTTTTTTTATACTGGTGTTACTATCATAGGGAAAGTAGCATGAGCAGTACCTGGTGCAGCACAATGCTTGCTATGGGCAGCAGTGGTCAGTGCCAGATTTGCCTTCACACTGTGCAAAGCTTTGGATAGGAACTCCATCTCCCAGTGCTGGATGTCTTTGGGCCTCTGTGTTATGTTGAAGTAGAAGCAGAAGAGGAATAGGGCTTGTGAACATCTGTGGTGTTTGGGATAGTACTACAGCTCATAGGAGCACATGGGGCTGGATGCATTGCATCCAAGGGTGCTAAAGGAGTTGGCGGATGTGACTGCAGAGCCATTGACCATTATCTTTGAAAACTCATGGCGTTCAGGGGAGGTCCCGGATGACTGGAAAAAGGCTAATGTACTGCCCATCTTTAAAAAAGGGAAGGAGGAGGATCCGGGGAACTACAGGCCAGTCAGCCTCACCTCGGTCCCTGGAAAAATCATGGAGCAGGTCCTCAAGGAATCAATTCTGAAGCACTCAGAGGAGAGGAAAGTGATCAGGAACAGTCAGCATGGATTCACAAAGGGCAAGTCATGCCTGACTAACCTAATTGCCTCCTATGAGGAGATAACTGGCTCTGTGGATGAGGGGAAAGCAGTGGATGTGTTATTCCTTCACTTTAGCAAAGCTTTGGATACAGTCTCCCACAGTATTCTTGCCAGCAAGTTAAAGAAGTCTGGGCTGGATGAATGGACTATAAGGTGGATAGAAAGCTAGACAGTCGGGCTCAACGGGTAGTGATCAACAGCTCCATGTCTAGTTGGCAGCTGGTATCAAGTGGAGTTCCCAAGGGTCAATCCTGGGGCCGGTTTTGTTCAATATCTTCATTAATGATCTCGAGGATGGCGTGGACTGCACCCTCAGCAAGTTTGCAGATGACACTAACCTGAGAGGAGTGGTAGATACGCTGGAGTGTAGGGATAGGATACAGAGGGACCTAGACAAAATTAGACAATTGGGCCAAAAGAAATCTGATGAGGTTCAACAAGGACAAGTGCAGAGTCCTGCACTTAGGACGGAAGAATCCCATGCACTGCTACAGACTAGGGACCGAATGGCTAGGCAGCAGTTCCGCAGAAAAGGACCAAAGGGGAAGGGGTGAAAGTAACTTACAGGATTTACCAGTACTGCCGGAGTCCTGAGGGGGCATGTCCTCATCCAGAAAAGGTGTGGCCTCAACCGGAAGAGGCAGGGCCTCTCAAGATTTAAAGGCCCTAGGCAACCAGCTGTGGCTGGGAGCCCCAGGGCCTTTAAATCAGCCCGGGGCTCCCAGCTGCAGAGGTGGCTTGGAGCCCCCGGGGCTTACGGGCAAATTAAAGGGCCCGGGACTCCAGCCGCCACAGAGCTCCGTGTCCATTAAATCCCCACCATAGCTCCAGCTGGGATTTAAAGGGTTCGGGGCTGCCGCGGCTGTGGGGAGCTCCAAGACCTTTAAATCCCGTCCCTAGCCTGGCCGCCAGAGCTGCAGGCAGGATTTAAAGGACCCAGAGCTCCCGCGGCTGTGGGGAGCTCCGAGCCCTTTAAATCCCAGCCCCAGCGCAGCCGCTGAAGCTGTGGGAAGGATTTAAAGGGCTCTGGGCTCTCCACAGCGGCGGGGAGCTCCGAGCCCTTTAAATCTCAGCCCCAGCCCTGCTGCCAGAGCTGCATGCGAGATTTAAAGGGCTCAGAGCTCCCTGCTGCTGCGGGAAGCCCAGAGCCCTTTTAATCCCGGACGCGGAAGCTGATGCGGAAGCCAGCACGGCATACTGGCTCTTGCCGGTAAGCCGTACTGGACCGTACCGGCTTACTTTCACCTCTGCACAGGGGTTACAGTGGATGAGAAGTTGGATATGAGTCGACAGTGTGCTCTTGTTGCCAAGAAGGCCAACAGCATTTTGGGCAGTATTAGTAAGAATACTGTCAGCAGATTGAGGGAAGTGATTATTCCCCTCTATTCGGCACTGGTGAGGCCACATCTGGAGCACTGCGTCCAGTTTTGGGCCCCCCACTACAGAAACAATGTGGACAAATTGGAGAGAGTCCAGTGGAGGGCAATGAAATGATCAGGGGGCTGGGACACATAACTTATGAGCAGAGGCTGAGGGAACTGGGATTGTTTGGTCTGCAGAAGAGAAGAATGAGACGGGATTTGATAGCTGCTTTCAACTACCTGAAAGGGAGTTACAAAGAGGATGGATCTAGACTGTTCTCAGTGGTAGCAGATGACAGAACAAGGAGCAATGGTCTCCAGTTGCAGTGGGGCAGGTTTAGGTTGGATATTAGGAAATGCTATTTCACTTGGAGGAGGATGAAGCACTGGAATGGGTTACCTAGGGAGATGGTGGAATCTCTTTCCTTAGATGTTTTTAAGGTCAGGCTTGTCAAAGCCCTGGCTATGATGATTTAGTTGGGGATTGTTCCTGTTTTGAGCAGGGGATTGGACTAGATGACCTCCTGAGGTCCCTCCCAACCCCGATATTCTATGATTCTATGATGGACTGAAACAAATGGGGAGGTTTCTTGGCCAGCATGCCTGGATCAGACAACGCTTGCATCAAAGCTTCCAGAAGACGTAACTTCAGTCTGCCCTCTCTGGATTAAAGTGTGTACTTTGAAAATCTGTCATTAAGTAGTGCTCAGGCATATGGTCTTTACCTAAGCACAGGAGGTGCTGAGCATCAATCATGAGCTTTGCTGAGTCCCAGCTAGAAGAGATCTTGAATCCTGGAGCCTTGCCTTTAGGCATTTTGATCTTCTGTATGGGGTGTGTGTGTGTCTAACCATGTACAGAGGCTGGCATGGGGGCGGGGGGCATAAATCCTATCAGCACACTGTTTCCACAGGGAATAGAGGACAGGTATGCTAACTAATGAACTGTAAGTAGCAAATCAGAAAACAATAGCTAAATTATCTCTTGCAGATTGGAGGTCATTGAGATCACAGGGCTCCATTTTGAAGCCATAAGTGGTCAGAAGGAACTGAAAGGCTGTTCAGGCTGCCCTGCTCCTTACACCCTTGGATACGTTGGTTGCACAGGCTCCCAAGATGCAGGGGAATTCCCATGGGACAAAGCTATTCAAAAGAATATGATCGCATGTGCACAGGGCACATGTGCACCAAGAGTGGAATCTGTCTGCACAATCACTCAAAGAAATGAAACAGCAGTTAAACTGAAACTAAATGGACACAGCTCAACTCAAAGTCACATGCCTGGTTGAAAATGCTTTACCTGCTCTTGTTACAAGTAACACCTAGATCAGTAGAGCTAAGTTTAGCGAAAAAAGGATATATTTTCACCTCTGTTTTCAGGTTTACTTCCTACAGTTTATAGCACTCTGGGTCGAGTCAGTGCCACCTCGCCCCCTGCATAGTCAGTCAATATCCACTCTTGTTTGTGAGGCTCACTCAGGGAGCAGAGATGTCATAACTATAAAGGGAAGGAAACAGTCCTCCTGTGTACAATACTATAAAATCCCTCATGGCCAGAGACACCAAAATCCTTTACCTGTAAAGGGTTAAGAAGCTCAGGAAACCTGGCTGACACCTGACCCAAAGGACCAATAAGGGGACAAGATACTTTCAAATCTTGGGGGGGGGGGGGAGACTTTTGTTTGTGCTCTTTGTTTTGGGGGTTGTTCGCTCTTGGGACTAAGAGGGACCAGACATCAATCCAGGCTCTCCAAATCTTTCTGAACCAGTCTCTCATGTTTCAAACTTGTAAGGAACAGCCAGGCAAGGTGTGTTAGTTTTTATTTTTGTTTTCTCAACTTGTAAATGTTCCTTTTTGCTGAGAGGATTTTACCTCTGTTTGCTGTAACTTTGAACCTAAGGCTAGAGGGGGTTCCTCTGGGCTACATAAATCTGATTACCCTGTAAGGTATTTTCCATCCTGATTTTACAGAGATGATTTTTACCTTTCTTTCTTTAATTAAAAGCTTTCTTTTTAAGAACTTGATTGATTTTTCCTTGTTTTAAGATCCAAGGGGATTGGATCTGGACTCACCAGGAATTGGTGGGGGAAAGGAGCGGGGATGGTTAAATTCTCCTTGTGTTAAGATCCAAGGGGTTGGATTGGTGTTCACCAGGAACTTGGTGAAAAAAAAACCTCTCAAGGCTACCCAGGGAGGGGAAGGTTTTGGGGGGAAAGAGGTGTTCCAGACACGAAGGAATGTGGATGGTGGCAGCGAACCCAGATCTAAGGTGGTAGTTAAGCTTAGAAGTGTTTATGCAGGTCCCCACATCTGTACCCTAAAGTTCAGAGTGGGGGAGGAACCTTGACAGGAGACAATATAAGAGACCAAAACACAAAAAGAAACAATGTTATTGTAAGGCAAAGGGAAATAGAACAAATTGCCCCTACTTGTTCAGGCGTGTTGCCATCATCAGCATGAAGTCTGGGGTCTGCTCCATATTGAAGAAGCGTCTCCACTGCAGCCATGTGACCACCAAAAGCAGCACGATAAAGAGGGGTCCTGCCAAAACCTCCCTACACAAATAAAAACAATAAATTTGAGGAAAATAGTGTCTGACACAATGTGCTGTCATCAATGCTCTGTACATCTCCACCCAACCTGCATAAAGGACAACCTCTCCCTCTCCCTCTGCAGAAGTGGGTACCAGCAGAGCCTGATTAAAGCAATTGGGGCCCTAGACACCCTCACATGAGGTCTCTTCTGTGCCACAACCCTACTCCTCCACACCATCATCCCATCCCTGCTTAGGGTTGTAATGGCCAGGGCCACGTGCATCAGGGTGACCTTTCAACCTTATAGGGTGACAAGATGTTAAGGGGGAAATATCGAGACCACTGCAGGGAGGAGCTTATTTTTATTTTATTTTATTTTTTTTTACACTCACCCATCCAGGAGTTTGGAGGCAATTCGGCAGAGAGCCCTTCAGTCATGGACAGTCTTCGATGGTATTTCAGCAGTGGGCAATAAACCTTGCCGCCGAAGACAGAAGCACTTGCCGCTGAAATACTACTGAAGACCATCCACGACTGAAGGACTCTCTTCTGAATTGCTGCTGAAGACCAGGAAGAAAAATATCGGGACAAATGACGTCCTGACCATACTCTGGTCAGGACATGGGACAAACTCCTCAAAATCGGGACAGTCCCGATAGTCGGGACGTCTAGTCACCCTACAGACTTGGGGGGGAGAAGGGGGAGGAAGCCAGAGAATGTAGGAATTCTTTAAAGAAGGTTTACCAGTATTTATTTTATCTACATCCATTTACTTTCTGTCCTATTTCCTTGTAAGTTTCCCTTTGTGTACCCAAAGCCTTTTTATTCTCTAGAAAGTCCAAAGTCTTCATAGGGAGGCAGAGCCCAGCCTGTGCCAAAACTCAGTACCTTCTTTTCCAAGGTGTTACTGCGCCTCAGACAATGATCTGGTGCTGTCTTTAAAACTCTCCTCTCTGGAATTGTTCCTCCAACATCAGAATGAGGTGGGGCTGATTTATGTAAGTCTCAGATCCCTTCCACTCCCAGCAGCTTCTGAGACGATTTGTGATGATTAGAGCCAGCTGAACCACACCCTAATTCTAATTTTCTGGGATAGTCCACTACCTTCAGATTCTTGGGGTTGTTTGGGTTTTTTTCGCCCTTGTGACAATTCATTCTCTCATAGTCACACATATAAGAGCAACCTGCTGGGCTAGCAGGTGGTCTACCGTTGCTCCCCTTTGTGCAGGCTGTGGTCTCCCTCCTTTCTAGAACATCTCTCTATCATCATACAAGCTGAGTTCTGTCCAGAGGGAAGGAGGTCTCAGCCCCATCTCATCTGGGCAGGAAATGCTATGTATGCATCTTTCCCATTCAAACTATGATGGAAGTGGCTTCAGCATGTCCACTGAGTCCACTTTTCATGTGGTGTCAGCAAAGGCCCTCGTGCAGAGATAGCAACTAATGGCCCCTTTTTTTTTTTCTTCTCGTGTGTTGAACAAATGGCTGCCCAACCTCATAGCACAGCCTCTCCCACCCTCACACATTCCCTTCTTCCTCTGTCCTCTCCCTCATTACATCTGCTTCTTTCATTCATTCTCCTTCCTGCCTCTTCATTCATTCCAGATCCTACATTCATTCCAATGAGACTTTATTAGCATGACAAGCTACAGAAGTGTTTCCAAAGTGCAGGACCAGCGCTAGCGTTTTTAGCGCTGTAGGTGCATGGCCATTTCGCCGCCCCACGCGCAGGTCCGTGGCGCCGATGGAGCTGCCGCAGCCGTGCCTGTGGGAGGTCCACCGGAGCTGCAGGGGCAGCGGACCGTCTGCAGGAATGCCTGTGGCAGCTCCACTGGAGCTGCGGGACCAGGGGACCCTCCGCAGGCACGACTGCGGCAGGTCCACCGGAGCCCCCTGCCGCCCCCTGCCAGCAAAATGCCACCCCCCAATAATCCTGGTGCCCTAGGCGTTTGCCTAGGCCGCCTAAATGGAAGCGCCGGCTCTGCCAAAGTGGAAGGCAGGGACAGACTGCTCAGGTCTCTGTCAGGAGTGGATGGAACCCACCCACAATAGGATCTCACACTGGATCTGAGGTTTCAACTTTTGCCCATTTATCATTCCTATCCATTCCTGAGCTGCCAGCAGGTTGCTTCACAGCATGATGCTCTGTCACTCTTTTTCCTCACAGTCAAGAACAGTTTTCCTCATCACTTTTTGATGACACATCTTTATGATACCTGATAACTTGGAAAAACATCCATCTTGCTCTTTTTCGTACTTGCAATATTGGCCTAGCAAATGTTTGTCTCAATCTCTCCTCTCACATTGGCTGCACAGTCGCTCTTTTCTGAGTTTAAACACTTTCTCTCCACTATTCTCCACTTTCCTTATCCCTCTCTTCCCCATCTCCTTCATCATGTTTGTTAAATTTGAGTGCTCAGTCATTCATTCTGCACACAGGAAAAGAAAGAGGCCACAAGGACATGTGCAGTGCCTGTGGTCTCTTTCCTTTCTTGGCCACTCACGATCATCAGCGCCAGAAGCTGAGTCCCCCCCCCTCACAGCTGAGTCCCATTGAATACTAATTAGGGATTGGATTTAACATACTAATAACCTTGTAATTGGGTCTAGCCATGATGACCTCCTCTCCCCATTATAAGCTAAATAGTTTAAAAATTCACACAATTTACATTCTTGCTCTTAAAAGAAAACATAAAAATGATGATCAATGAGGGGTATGTATTGATGTGTAACAGATTTGCTGAATTGGAAAACTGAAACCAAATACTAATTTTTTTTTTCTATGAGCAAATGGTGAACTTCAAAATAGCTGAGTCCCATTTCCCTGGTACAGTGAAGCACCCCTCAGAGGGGCTCCTCATAGTGGAAGGCCAATCCTCCCAGGGCCCCTTGGGCAAGCTAAGAAGTTTTCCCTTTTCCCTTGCCTCCATCCCCCCACCATTAGAGCCAGAAGAGCAACAAGATCCTCTTCAGCACAGCAGGGGCCTGGTTGCCTCTGGTGGCAGGTGTTGGGCCAGCCATGTCTTCTTTCTGCTTGAGGCTCTCTGGAGTCTCAGACAAACCGTACTGCATTGGTTTCACTTGAGTCATATTTTCAAACTTTACTTTTTTTTTTTAATGGAAGTGGAGGTTCTGGCTTCAAGTGATTTCAGGATCTGGGGCCTTAGGTATAGGTTTATAATGCCTATGTAAAGTAAGTTATGGAAAACGATCCACAGTCATAGCCTGAGTAGCAGGCTCCTACCCCACTAATATCAGAAGGGCTGACTTCACCAAATTGCTATTTTCTGAAGGGAAAAGGGATTTGGAGATGAAGGTAGGAGGACTGACTACCAGGAGGGAGATGTTGGAACATAACTAAAAGAAAGGCAATTGATCAGTGTGATGGGAGGGGCACAAGAGAAATTAATAGGTAATGCTATAATTTAGTCATCGGCATTTTTAGTAAAAATCATGGACAGGTTATAGAATCACAGAATATCACGATTGGAAGAGACCTCAGGCGGTCATCTAGTCCAACCCCCTGTTCAAAGCAGAACCAACCCCAACTAAATCATCCCAGCCAGGGTTTTGTCAAGCTGGGTCTTGAAAACCTTTAAGGATGGCAATTCTACCACCTCCCTAGGTAACCCATTCCAGTGCTTCACCACCCTCCTAGTGAAATAGTGTTTCCTAATATGCAACCTAGACCTCTCCCACTGCAACTTGAGACCATTGCTCCTTGTTCTGTCATCTGTCACCACTGAGAACTGCCTAGGTCCATCCTCTTTGGAACCTCCCTTCAGGTACCTGAAGGCTGCTATCAAATCCCCCCTCATTCTTCTCTTCTGCAGACTAAATAAGCCCAGTTCCCTCAGCCTCGCCTCATAAGTCATGTGTCCCAGCCCCTTGATCATTTCATTGCCCTCCACTGGACTCTCTTCAATTTGTCCACATCGTTTCTGTAGCGGGGGTCCCAAAACTGGACGCAATACTCCAGGTGTGGCCTCACCGGTGCCGAATAGAGGGGAATAATCACTTCCCTCAATCTGCTGACAATATTCTTATTAATACTGCCCAAAATGCCGTTGGCCTCCTTGGCAACAAGGGCACATTGCTGACTCATATCCAGAATCTCATCCACTGTAATATCCAAGTCCTTTTTTGAAGAACTGTTGCTTAGCCAGTCAGTCCCCAGCCTGTAGCAGTGCATTAACTGAGGACCGCCAAAATATGGAACAATATTTCTGGAAATGGAGGCTCAAACCTGTGACAGAGTAGGGAGTATTATCCTGGTAATGTTGCATGGGAGTTTTACTAGTTTACTGTCTTCTGCTAACATAGGGCATGCCTCTGTTTCCCTAGGGTACTGCACCAATATTAGATGGTGATGGGAAATAATGGGGTGACTTCACTAAGGGATGATATTTGAAGGCCAGCATATAAACGATGGTGACTGCCCTTCGTAACCTGAGCTCAGGATGGGGTTGGGACCAAGTGACACCTTCTGCACAGGAAACTGGACAAAGGCTGGAGGAGGGGTCGGGGGTGTGGCTGGAGGAGGCAGCAGGAAGAGGTTTCAGTTTGGAGCTGGCTGGGGAGACAGGAGGGAGGCCCAGAACCCAGGTCTGGGCTCTCCACCCCCCAAGAGGGATCTGACTGAGGGGTCCTGTTTTCTGTACCTACATGCTCTGTTTAGACTGTGTTCCTGTCGTCTAATAGAAGCCTATGAAGCCTCTGTTCATTGACTGAGCCTTAATCAGGGGGTGGGGCTATCAGGAAGGTCAGGACTTTAAAAGCCGTGAGTGACCAGGGAGCTTTGTGAACAGAGGCCACTAACAGGGAGTTTCGAGAGGGAGTTTGGAAGGGGAGTGGGAAGGGGACAAGGTACACTTGCCATTCTTTAAAACCTTTAAACTAAACTATAATTAAAACTTCTTGATTTAAACAAAAACCCTATCATTAACCTTGGTAGCTGTAGGAGAGAATGCAGGCAGACACTCAGCAGCAGAATGGGGGCTATCCTGTTTATTGTGCTCAGTGTAGCATGTATGATTACCTGCCCTGTGAGCGGCTGGCGTATGTGTGCATTTGGTGCAAGGAGCTCCTGGCCCTCAAAGAACATGTATGGGCTTTGGAGGCCAGGGTCGCGGAACTGGAGTTGCTAAGGGAGGCAGAGAGTTATGATGAGGCTTTCTGGGACACTGTAGAATTGTCCCACCTCCGGTCAGACAGCCCCTGCACTGTTGAGGAGGATGAAAGGCCCAGGGAAGCAGAGCTGTCAACGGGAGCAGAGGGAAACCTTTCCATAGTTGGGACCCTCCTTCCAGATGGTGCTGGGGTTGCCTCTCGCATTGAGGTTACCTCTCCTGGGGAGGGAACTCCAGTCACTAGGAAAAGACAGGTGTTAGTAGTGGGAGATTTGATCATTAGAAACATAGATAGCTGGGTTTGTGATGACCAGGAGAACTGTATGGTGACTTGCCTGCCTGGTGCAAAGGTTACAGATCTCTCGAGGCATCTAGATAGACTTTCATGTAGTGCTGGGGAGGAGTCAGTGGTCATGGTACATGTGGATACCAAGGACATAGGGAAAGGTAGGAGAGATGTCCTGGAGGCCAAATTTAGGCTGCTAGGAAAGAGAATGAAATCCAGGACCTCTACATTCTCGGAAATGTTTCCAGTTCCACGCACAAGGCCAGGTAGGCAGGCAGAACTGCAGAGTCTCAGTGTGTGGATGAGACGGTGTAGAGAGGAGGGGTTTAGATTTATTAGGAACTGGGGAAACTTTTGGGATGGGGGAGCCTGTACAGGAAGGATGGGCTCCATCTAAACTATATGAACAGCTATACTGGGTCAGACCAAAGGTCCATCTAGCCCAGTATCCTGTCTACTGACAGTGGCCAATGCCAGGTGCCCCAGAAGGAGTGAATCTAACAGGTAATGATCACTTGATCTCTCTCCTGCCATCCATCTCCACCCTCTACAGCACTGATGGAGCTGGATGCAGCACTGAGGCACTCCCCACAGCCTGTGGAGCCACCACCTGTTCCAGTAGTGCAGAGTGCTCAGAGGTGGGCACCAACACTCGCACCTGTAGCAGCAACAGCAGCACCAACTGCTTCGGTGCCAAAACTACTGGTACACAGTACCATTTCCTACAACGCCGCAATTCGACACCAATTTCTCTCTGGTATGCTCAGTACCATGCCAACCTGCTTCACCATTGGCTCCTCCGCCTAGTAAGGATGAAGTTAATGAGGAGGGGGGTGCCTTTTTCTCAGACCACTCTTCTCCCATCCAAACTACTACACCCTTAGGCCCACCCATGCAGACTAAATCCATCCACAAGATGGGCACCCAGTCCTGGTATGATCACCTATGGCTACCACCACCTATGCCTTTTCCCACACAGTGGCCTTATTGGGACCGTGGGCAGCATACAGGGGACAATACCCCAGACAACCAAGTTCCTACAGGGAAAAGATTAGGAGTTCCCCACCAGCCTCTGTGTAGCACCATCAGTGCCCCCTGAGAAGAGCTTTAAGGAACAGGAGGAAGCCTTGGAACAGGAGATGATGCCTCCAACCAACATTTCCTCTTCCTCCCCAAACAAGGCCATAATGCCTCCACCATCCACAGTGGTTTCAAACACTTCGAGGAGCTGTTCAAGAGAATATCAGATTCCCTAGAGATCCCTCTATAAGACGTCCCACAGTCAAAACATAAATTACTGGATGTTCTACACACCTCATCTTCATCAAAAATAGCGCTTCCTATAAATGATGTGCTGATGGAACCAGCCAAAGACATATGGTGGACTCTGGCAACTATACCACCCACCTGTAAGAAGGCGGATAAAAAGGGGATGGACTTTTTATTTTCTCACTCAGCACCAAACTCTTTAGTTGTTGACGCAGTCTATCAGTGCAGTAAACAACACAATTTCAGATCTGTTCCATACAACAAAGAATGGAAGCGACCAGACCTTTTTGTCCGCAAGGCCTACTCATCAGCCACTCTGCAATTCTGGATTGCCAATTACGTCACATTGATGGCTAAATACAACCAAATCAATTTATTCTAAATTAATTGACTTTATTCATTGTATCCCAGAAGACACAAAAGGGAGCAATTAAAAACCATCATATCCTTTGATGTGACAAACATGGCAGCATACTCTAGTCATGTGCCGAGCATCATGGCTCCAACATCATGGCTCCAGGGAGGTGCAATGCATGGTGGAGGACCTCCCCTTTGATGGCCAAAAGCTGTTTGCCACAAAGACTGATGAGACCCTCCACATCCTGAAGGATTCTCAGGCAACCCTTTGTTCTGTGGGTATATATACACCTGCAACGTGGAAAAAAACAGGGTAGATTCTGTCCTTCTCAGTGCACATTTCTTCCCCATACACATAAAAACTGAGGCAATGTGATTCACAACGACAGAAGCAGAGACCTCCAAGACATCAACCAGCTCCACCCATCAGCGTCCCAACAACCCTTGTCGAAACAACAATTTTGAGAGTTTGGTCAAAGGCCTGAACAACCTACTCTATTCATCAGTGCTCACTCCATCTCTGACCATCCCCCGTTTTGGATACTGTTTCACTCCTTTCTATTCAGCATGGAAACCCGCCACCATGGACAAATGAGTTCTAGAAATAATCCATACAGGCTATACAATACTGTTTATTTCCATGCCCCCTGCCCACCGTCCTTCCCCAAAAACCAAAAACACCTCTTGCATCTGGTGCTGTAGATATGCTGGAGGGTAGGAATAGGGTCCAGAGTGATCTAGGCAAATTGGAGGATTGGGCCACAAGAAATCTGATGAGGTTCAACATGGACAAGTGCAGAATCCTGCACTTAGGAGGGAAGAATCCCATGCACTGCTACAGCCTGGGGACCAACTGGCTAAGCAGCAGTTCTGCAAAAAGGACTTGGGTATTACAGCGGATGAGAAGCTGGATATGAGTCAGCAGCGTGCCTCATTGCCAAGAAGGTCAACCGCATATTGGGCTGTATTAGTAGGAGCACTGCCAGCAGATCGAGGGAAGTGATTATTCCCCTCTATTCAGCACTGGTGAGGTGTCCAGTTTTGGTCCCTCCCACTACAGAAGAGATGTGGACAAGTTGGAGAGAGTCCAGCGGAGGGCAATGAAAATGATTAGGGGCCTGGGACACATGACTTATGAGTAGAGGCTGAGGGAACTGGGCTTATTTAATTTGCAGAAGAGAAGAGGGAGGGGGGATTTGACAGCAGCCTTCAGTTACCTGAAAAGAGGTTCCAAAGAGGATGGACCTAGGCAGTTCTCAGTGGTAGCAGATGACAGAACAAGGAGCAATGGTCTCAAGTTGCAGTGGGGGAGATCTAGGTTGTACATTAGGAAACACTATTTCACTAGGAGGGTGGTGAAGCACTGGAATGGGTTACCTAGGGAGGTGGTGGAATCTCCATCCTTAGAGGTTTTCAAGGTCTGGCTTGACAAAGCCCTGGCTGGGATGATTTAGTTGCGGTTGGTCCTGCTTTGAGCAGGGGGTTGGATTAGATGACCTCCTGAGGTCTCTTCCAACCCTAATACAGTATTCTATGAAACACCCTTTACCTGTAGACTCAGGGCTTAATCTTTTGTGGGTTTACGGGGTCTCTCACTAGCAAAAGAGCCCTACACAGTAATACCCCACTCAAGCCCCACCTATTAACAATTACCAAAACAGAATGCACACACCATACACACAATGCTCCCCACTCTTAACAAGACAGATGAACCCTTCCTGATGGCCAGCCAGGATCACATCCATCTGGGGGACTCCAGCCTCTGCACAGTGCCGCTGGCAGAGTGCTGAGGTCTGGCAGCTCTGACCCCGGGGCTGTTTCCTGGAGTTGGTTCCCTTAGAGCACCCCCTTTCCAACCTTAATATTCTATGATTCTATGATGAGGAAATTTCAGATAGGATTAATTGTTCTCCCTCATCTGCCTGATATTTATCGCTCTCCTCCTCCTGTCTCTAGCATCTGAGGCTACAGTAATTGACCAGTTTGGGAGAAAGGGATCTAGTTCTGGGGCGGGGGGTGAAAGGCAGGTATGGGATCACATGCCCTGTGGTGTCCAGCAAGGCCAAGGTCAATAGGCATATGGACACTGCACTGGTAGACACACCAGGGGGCCTATGAGATTCTTGCCATTTCCTATCACGAGACCAGTCCCTAGAGTCCCTCCCAGATTCCCACTGTAATCCCCATAGAAGGGAGGGAGGGTGAGCAAGTGGGAGATGAGCCCCTACTGCGCATTGACTGTGAGAATGAAAAGGAGTACACCTGCTCTGAAGGTGGGGCTAAACTTTGAAGTGTACAATGTCCCCTCCACTCTGGTATTGATGGAGTTGATACTGCTGACACTTATCATCTGCAGTACACAGGTCTTGGTGACTGGTGGCCTAGCCAGCCTCACCTTCAACCTGTCTAACAATGATGACTCCAGTATCTGGTCTATAGCTAAATCTCGTGGTACCACAGGGACTGTACCTATGAACTAGGTGCCAATGAACAAGTTACTGAAGCTATTAGTATATTGAGGCTGACGCTGGAGGAAGGGCAGTCCACGTTTAGTGGGTATCACTGGTACATGTTTAACTGTTAGCACAGAGGCAGCAGAGGGACTTTTGTCAGGCTATTGGCTGTTCTTTGACTGTTGAGACTGAGATGACTAAGATGCTTACAGACTAACAAATAATTAATTAATAATACTAAGAGCTTGTCTACACGACAAGTTAACATATGGGAAGCTAGGGTGTGAATCTACAGTGTACTAGCTTGCCATGCATTATCTCACTGCATGGCCAAGTCCTAAGAACTTTAATACTAATGCTGGCAGAGAAGCAAGTGGACACTGCAGGGATTCTGTGTCACTACCAGGGGGTAGTTGTGTTAGTCTGTATCCACAAAAACAACAAGGAGTCCAATGGCATCTTAAAGACGAACAGATTTATTTGGGCATAAGCTTTCATGGGTAACAAACCAATTGATGGTCAGTATAATAATGCCTGCATCTGTAATTTTGCACTCCATGCATCTGAAGAAGTGGGTTTGTTACCCACGAAAGCTTATTCCCAAATAAATCTGTTCGTCTTTAAGGTGCCACTGGACTCCTTGTTGTTTTTGTCTCACTACTATTAGTGGTAGAAAGGCACTGAGGGACAGTAGGGCACCTCCACACTTGATGGCCTTGGGCTGTGGGGGGCAAGGTCATCCAGAGCACAGGCATGGCCCCAACGGACTCTGCTGGCCCAAAGAGTCCAGTCTCCTATGCACGGTACACATGTGCACAAAGGCTACAATCCATGTGGACAAACACATGAAGAAACCACTTGATTACTGTGCCGGGGATTCTGCTAGTGGAGGATTTAACACAGCCCCTCCTAACTATTTACCACCTTGGAGATCTCTCCCACATGGATATCAATTCTGGACCCCCAATGGACTGTTTTAGGGGTTAATTACCTACTAAGGATTGAATCTTGCCCTCTTATTCCCATTACAGCAAGTAAGGCAGTATGAGTTGAGTACTGAAGTGCAATTAGACACATAGCACATTAACTGACCCCACAATCTAGCCAAGCTATCTTTCATAACATTGTTTATACAAGTTGCTGTGAGTCTTGTTCTATTGAATCTCAGGCAGTTCCCATTTCAGTTGTGGCCTACTTCCTTCCACCACCACAATTTCGTACCTTGCAGTTGGGATTGGCTCCATTTTCTATCAGCAGCTTGATAGCACTGGGGTGGCCACCTCCTGCTGCCTCCAAAAGGGGAGTGTTCCCATTAGCGTCAGTGCACTCCACCATGTTGATGTGATTACAGAGACGCGTGGCCTTCCCTTTTTCATCGGTACCCACACCATTCTTAGTATCCAAATCTGACACCTGGATAGAAACACACAAATGGAGAATATAAACATGGAGAATGCAAAAAGAATGCCTTCTGCTCTGGGTACCCCTGGGAATTGTGTATTAGCTGAAAGATTAGTGAAGAGAGACTTTTGGATACAGTTTATTTACATTGTGAAGTTTCAGCTATGTTCCAGACACACACAAAGCATAGACCCTGCATCAAAGAGCTCACAATCAAAGCAGGCAAAAAGAGATTAGAGGCAGGAAGAGACAAACACAGCATGATGCAACCCATCAGATGCATGGCAAACACCTTACTAGCTCCCTACTTCATTTATGTTTTGTCCTTTGTTACCTAACGAACAAGTCTCTGAGGGGAGGAACCAGGAGGCTGGGGCCTCTTGCATAAAGCATGTTTCAGAAGGAATCATTTCTACAGCCTTCAGCAACGGACTATGATCCAAATCAATACATTTGGAAATGAATAGAGCTCATGGAAAAGGACATGAGGTCCTCCCTTTCTTATGTGTATTCCAGTTCCTATGGAACCTCTTCCCTGCCAAGTACTAACTTCCTTTAGCACAGCCTTCATCTCTTCCACATCCCCATCAAATGCCGCCTCCAGCATCCGTTTCTTCCTTTGTTGTATTTCTCGTTGCTGCTTCTTTTTTTCTTCCTCTTTCTGTCTCTCCCGTTCAGCTTCTTCCTGCTCCTTCTTCACCATCGCAATGAAGGCCTGCAATAAAACAAACAGCCACTGCAGCTCTAAACTCAAAGGGACTCTCAGCCATGTGCAGCAGAAAACAGAGGCTCCAAGCACCCATATGAAAAGGGAAGTGGGCTGAAGCAGGGTTGCCAACCCTCCCAGACTGGCCAAGAGTCTCCTGGAATTGGCCTCAATCTCCTGGTGACTATTAAAAGGCAATCCAGGAAATTTTAATAGGCCAAAGTCCAGTTGGCAGCGCAGCGAGTCTAAAGCAGACTCCCTACCTGCTCTGGCTCCGCGCAGCTCCCGGAAGCAGTTGACATGTTCAGCTCCTATGTGCAAGAGCAACCAGGGGGTCTCTGAGCGCTGCCCCCAATAGGAGCTGTAGGGGCGGTGCCTGAAGGCAAGGGGCAGTGTGCAGAGCCACCTGGCCACCCCTGAGCCTAGGAGCCAGATATGCCGTCCGCTTCCGGGAGCTGCCCAAGGTAAGCACTGCCTGGCTGGAACCCATAACCCTTACCCCCTTCTGCACTCCTACCCCAGCCCTGATCCCCCTCCTACACCCAAACTCCCTCTCAGAACCTGCACCCTGCACCTTGTCCCGCACCGAGCCCTGAACCCCCTCCTGCACCCAAACTCTGTCCCAGAGCCCAAACCACACACCTCTGTACCCCAACCCTCTGCCCCAGGCTTAGCCTGGAGCCCCCTCCCGCACTCTGAACCCCTTGGCCCCACTCCCCAGCCCAGAGCCACACACACACCTGCACCCAACCTCCTGCCCCAGTCCGGTGAAAGTGAGTTAGGGTGGGGGACAGAGATTGATGGAGGGACAAGGGATGAAGTGAGCGGGGAATGGCACCTTGGAGAAGGGACTTGGCAGGGATGTTGAATTTGTGCGATTAGACAGTTGGCAACCCTAGGCTGAAGATGGTTTCTTCATTGTTATTATAATTATAATTAAGTTATTATTATAACTTATTAAATATATTATTATTATAATAACAACAGAAATGAGGACATAGCAGAGGTGCTTAATGACTTCTTTGTTTCGGTTTTCACCAAGATGGTTGGTGGTGATTGGACATTTAACATAGTGAATGCCAGTGAAAATCAGGTAGGATCAGAAGAGGCTATAATAGGGAAAGAACAAGTTAAATATTACCTGGACAAATAAGATGTCTTCAAGTCACCTGGGCCTGATGAAAATGCATTCTAGAATACTCAAGGAACTGAGTGAGGATATATCTGAGCCATTAGCAGTTATCTTTGAAAAGTCATGGAAGATGGGAGATGTCATAAACAGATGGTTAAGGATTAATGTCTCTTTTACCTGTAAAGGGTTAAGAAGCTCAGTAAACCTGGCTGACACCTGACCAGAGGAGCAATAGAGGGACAAGATACTTTCAAATCTTGGTGGAGGGAAGTCTTTGTTTGTGCTGTTTGTTTTGTTCGTTGTTCGCTCTTGGGGCTAAGAGGGATCAGATGTACACCCAGGTGTTCCCAATCTTTCTGAATCAGCCTTTCATGTTTCAAAATTGTAAGTATAGCCAGGCAAGGCGGATTAGTCTTATGTTTGTTTTCTTAACTTGTAAATGTTTTCCTTTTGCTGGAAGAATTTTTACCTCTGTTTGCTGTAACTTTGAATCTAAGGCTGGAGGGGGAGGTCCCTCTAGTCTATATGAATCTGAATACCTGTAAAGCATTTTCCATCCTGATTTTACAGAGATAAATTTTTACCTTTTCTTTCTTTAATTAAAAGCTTTCTTTTTAAGAACCTGATTGATTTTTCCGTGTTTTGGAATCCAAGGGATTGAATCTAAACTCACCAGGGATTGGTGGGGGGAAAAGGAAGGGAATGGTTAATTCCTCTTTGTTTTAAGATCCAAGGAGTTTGGATCTGTATAGCTTCCCAAGGCAACCCAGGGAGGGGAAAGTCGGGGGGGGGAAAGGAGGGGGGATGGTTTATTTCTCCTTGTTTTAAGCCCAAGGGGTTTGGGTCTTGGGTTCCCCAGGGAAGGTTTTGGGGGAACAGGAAGAATGCCAAACACTATATTTTTGGCTGGTGGCAGCGTACCAGATCTAAGCTAGGAATTAAGCTTAGAAGTGATCCTGCAGGTCCCCACTTTTTGGATGCTAAAGTTCAAGTGGGGAAAAAACCCTTGATAGGAGAGATTCCAGAAGACTGAAAAAGGGCAAATATAGTGCCAATCTATAGAAAGGGAAATAAGGAAATCCCAGGGAATTACAGACGAGTCAGCTTAACTTCTGTACCCGGAAAGATAAAGGAGCAAATAATTAAGTGATCAATTTGCAAACATCTAGAAGATAATAAGGTAATAAGTAACAAGTCATCATGGATTTGTCAAGAAGAAATTGTGTCAAACCAATCTGATATCTTTCTTTGACAGGGTAACAAGCCTTGTGGATATGGGGGAAGCGGTAGTTGTGGTACCTCTTGACCTCAATAAGGCTTTTGATACTGTCTCGCATGACATTCTCATAAACAAACTAGGTAAATGCAAACCTAGATGGAACTACTATAAGGTTGGAAAACCATTTCCAGAGAGTAGTTAACTGTGGTTCATAATCATGCTGGAAGGGCCTAACAAGTGGGGTCCCGCAGGGATCAGTTCTGGGTCTGGTTCTGTTCAATATCTTCATCAATGATTTGATAATGGCATAGAGAGTACACTTATAAAGTTTGCGGACAGTACCAAGCTGGGAGGGGTTGCAAGTGCTTTGGAGGACAGGATTAAAATTCAAAAAGATCTGGACAAACTGCAAACATGGTCTGAAGTAAATAGGATGAAATTCAATAAGGACAAATGCAAAGTGCTCCATTTAGGAAGGAACAATCAGTTGCACATAAAAAATGGGAAATGACTGCCTAGGAAGGAGTACTGCGGAAAGGGATCTGGGGGTCATAGTGGACCACATGCTAACTATGAGTCAACAGTGTAACACTGCTGCAAAAAAAATGAACATCATTCTGGGATGTATTAGCAGGTGTGTTGTAAGCAAGACACGAGAAGTAATTCTGTTCTACTCTGCGCTGATTAGGACTCAGTTGGAGTATTATGCCAAGTTCTGGGTGCCATATTTCAGGAAGGATGTGGAGAAATTGGAGAGAGTCCAGAGAAGAGCAACAAAACTGATTAAAGGTCTAGAAAACATGACCTCTGAGGGAAGATTGAAAAAATTAGGTTTGTTTAGTCTGGAAAAGAGAAGACTGAGAGGGGACATGATGACAGTTTTCAAGTATGTAAAAGGTTGTTACAAGGAGGAGGGAGGAAATTTGTTCTTCTTTACCTCTGAAGATAGGACAAGAAGCAATGGGCTTAAATTGCAGCAAGGGAGATTTAGGTTGGATGTTAGGAAAAAATTCCTAACTGTCAGGGTGGTTAAGCACTGGAATAAATTGCCAAGGGATGTTGTGGAGTCTCCATTATTGGAGATTTTTAAGAGCAGTTTAGACAAACACCTGTCAGGAATGGTCTAGATAATACTTAATTCTGCCACGAGTGCTGGGGACTGGATTAGATGACCTCTCGAGATCCCTTCCAGTTCTATGATTCTATGATTATTTATAATGCAGCAGCAGTGCCATGTTGTACACAATCATAACATAACAAAGAGACCATGCCTTCCTCTAAGAGCTTACAGTCTAAGTGTACAGTAAGAGACATATGAATGATACAATAGACAGGGATGCACAAAGTAACACTGAGACAATTACAGTTTTCACAGGACAGCATGATACAAGGAGAAAAATTCTGATGTTAGAGAAAGCTTTAATTAAGCAGATAAAGACATAAAATCCAATGTCTAAAAGTTGAAACTAGACAAATTTAAATGGAAAATAAGGCACACATTTTTAATAGGATAATTAAGCACTGGAACAGATTACCAAGGGATGTGATGGATTCTCCATCACTTGAAATCTTTAAATCTAGATTGGGCATCTTTCTAAAAGAGATGCTCCAGTTCAGCCACAAGTTACATAAGAATGGCCTTGCTGGGTCAGACCAATGGTCCATCTAGCCCAGCATCCTGTCTTCTGACAGCGGCTGGTGCCAGGTGCTTCAGAGGGAATGAACAGAACAGGCAATCACTGAGTGATTCATTCCCTGCTGTCCACTCCCAGCTTCTGGCCATCACAGTCTACGGACATCCAGAGCATGGGGTTGCATCCCTGACCATCTTGACTAATAGCCATTGATGGACCTATCCTTCATGAATACATCTAGTTCTTTTTTGAATCTCGTAGTTTTGGCTTCACAATGTACCCTGGCAATGAGTCCCACAGGTTAACTGTGTACTGTGTAAAGACGTACACAAGCTACTGGGCTCAGGGTATGAATCATGAAGTGCAATTCTATCTCTTGTGTTGTGCAGATCAGTCTAGAATCAGATGGTTATTATGGTCCCTTTTTTCCATCCAATTTATGAGATGCTGAGATACTACTTCAGGGGTGCACAAATTTTTTAGCCTAAGGGCCACATCTGGGTATAAAAATTGGATGGTGGGCCATGAATGCTCATGAAATTGGGGGTTTGGGTGTGGGAGGGGGTGAGGGCCCTGACTGGGGGTGAAGGCTCTGAGGTGGGACCAGAAATGAGTTCAGGGTGTGGGAGGGGGCTCCGCGCTGGGACAGGGGGCTGGTGTGTGTGTGTAAGGACTCTGGCTGGGGGTGTGGGCTCTGGGGTGGAGCTGAGGATGAGGGGTTTGGGATGCAAGAAGGTGCTCCAGGCTGGGACCAAGGGGTTCAGAGCGTGGGAGGCGGATAAGGGCTGGGGCAGGTGGAGTGGAAGGCGCTGGCTGGGAGTGCAGGCTCTGGAGTGGGGCTGATGTGTTTGGGCTGCAGGAGGGTGCTCCGGGCTGGGACTGAAGGGTTGGGTGGCGGGAGGGGGATCAGGGCAGGTTGGGGCAATGGGGGGGGAGCCCTCAGAGGTACAGGCTCCAGGTGACACTTACCTCAAGTAGCTCCCGGAAGCAGCGGCATGTCCCCCCTCTGGCTCCTATGCAGAGGCACAGAGCCGGCCATGGGGCTCTGCACGCTGCCCCATCCGCAGGTGCCATCCCTGCAGCTCCCATTGGCCACAGTTCCCGGCTGCAGGGGTGCTGCTTGGGGAGGGGGCAGCGTGCAGAGACCCCTCTGGCTGTCCCAGCTGGAGCTCAAGGTCTGGATTAAAAGGCCTGATGGGCTGGATGTGGCTCACGGGCCTTAATTTGCCCCTCGCCCCACCCCCGTGATATTTCTTTCATGTACCCCGAGCTCCAGGAGAGAAGCCCTAAGACTCACCTTTTTAAGTGCAATTATTATTTTTGCAGCAGTCTGAAGCCTTCAGGGGTTGGACTTTGCCAGTTGAGAGAGCTCAAGCTTTTCTAGGAAAGCTGTTATCTTTGCTCTAGGGCCTCAACTTTCATTTTAAAAATGAAGTATCTAGCCTTATGGTTGTGAAGACAATCTTCAAAATATGCCCCAACTTTAACCAATTCCATGAAGTCTGTCTGAGTCTGCAGGCAGACTGAAAAATAAAAAACGGTTACCTACCTCTTGGTAACTGTTGTTCTTCGAGATATGTTGCTCATGTGAATTCCAACTAGGTGTGTGAGTGCCGCATGCAGTCGCCGGAAGGTTTTTGCCCAGTGGTATCCATAGGGTCAGCTCTGGAGCCCTCTGGAGTCACGCCTTCATGGTGCTGTATGTAGGGCCCTGCCGACACCCCCCTCCCAATCTCTTCAGTTTCTTCTCGCCAGCTGACTCCGATAGAGGGATAGGTGGATGGGTCTTAGAATGGACATAGCAACACATCTTGAAGAACAACAGTTCTGAAAAGGTATATAACTTTTTTTTTCTTCGAGAGCTTGTTCATATAGAGTCCAAGTAGGTCACTCCCAAGCAGTCCCTAGACAGAGGGGTTGGAGGTCACGCAGCTTGCATCACTGATTCACTGATTGAAGTACTACCCTTGCAAATGTGGCATTATCTCTGATGAAGGGTTAAAATCCATGTGCATTTTATATAGCAATCTGGTCTATGGATTGTGCCAGCTCTTTTCCAGACCTAAAGTCCAGAGTATGGTCAAGAGACCAGAGGCCTAGCAAACAGTGGTCAGCTAAGAGAAAGCTGGGGTAAACAGATAATCTTGTTTTGCTAAAATAAGATTAGTCAGCAAATTTCCAGGTTTTGGAGCTAAGAACTAAATAATTGTGTCTTATTCAGAGTTGTGCATTGAACAAAGAATCCCTGTTCCTATTGTGATAGTTTCTTCTGTAGGGAGATGTTCTTCCCACAGATCCAACCTTGAGTTTATGAAAAGTTGGCACATGTCAGTATAAGATATGGCAGCCTCCCACCTCCCCTTCCAAGGGACCAATCCCTTGCCTTAAGACATAAAGAAGACAATCTTTATTGCCATGTACTTTCACTGTTTCTTTGCTTTAACCCTTAGGAATGTACCTGGTGGACAGTCAAAGGAGTTGCTCCATTCCTATGGACCCCAAATCAGAATTCAACATATATATTTGATACTAATAACATTTTATCAAAGTATTAATTAAATGTTAACTTGCTAACTTGAGACCATGGGTGGAGACATTATGTAACCTGTTAACCACTGGCTACAGTGTTATCTTGTCTTGCTGCAAAACCTATCCCAGGGTGCCTACCCCCTCATTTTCCCCCATCCATGGAAAATCTATATATTCTATTGTAATCAGCTGATTGGCAGTGTGTCTGAGCCTAATAAGCAAGGTGACACTCTGCCAGCACTGTGTGTAATAAAATCCTATGCTTGACCTCTACAGAGTGTGGATTTTTGTCCTTCAGCTGACTTGCTGTACAATAGCATAATGCCAACTAAAGGTGTACATAGACGACCATGTTGCAGCTCTACAGATTGGGACCTGTGCCAGAAAAGCTGCTGAAAATGTCTGAGCGCTAATGGAGTGTGCTGTCAGTGTGGGTGCATGTATCTTTGCCAAATCATAGCATGCACGAATACGAGATGTGATCCACAATGAGATTCTCTGGGATGACACCCGGCAGCCCTTCATTCTGTCAGCTATTGCTACATAACGCTGAGTTGTCTTCCAAAACAGTTTTGTCCTTTCAATATAAAAGGCCAATGCCTACCTAATGTCCAGGGAATGGAGTTTTCGCTCTCGGCTGTTAGCATGTGGCTTTAGGTAGAAAACCGAAGAAAGTGTCTTGGTTTGTGTGGAATTGTGAGACTACCTTCAGAAGGAAGGCTGGGTGAGGCTGCAGTCAAACCTTGTCCTTACAGAACATCATGTTCAGATGTGAAGGCTTGAGTTCAGAGATCCTCCTGACTGAAGTGATAACTGCCAGGAAAGCCACCTTCCAAGATAAGTAGAGCAGTGAACAAGTCGCTAGAGGCTTAAACGGGGTCTCATTAATCTTGATTGTACAAGATTGAGATCCCATGCAGGGACTGGTTGTCGCATTTGGGGGTATAACCTATCCAGCCCCTTGAGAAAAACAGCCAACAACTGGGTTAGCAAAGACTGATTGGTCAGCCACCCGGGGGTGGCACGCCAAAATCGCAGCCAAGGGAACCTTTATGGAGGACCCTGACAGCTTGCTGTTTTAGGTGCAACAAATAGTCCAAAATGGAGGGTATTGACGAGTGCAAGGTGAAGTCCCCTTCTGCATTGACCAGATGGAAAATCTTTTCCACTTAGCCAGGTATGTGGCCCTAGTGGATGGTTTCCTGCTCCCGAGGACCTCTCTAATGGGTCCTGAGCATGCCAACTCCAAGGGGTTTGGCCATGGAGTTTCCATGCTGTGAGATGGAGAGACTTGAGGTTGGGATGTTGAACATGGCTGTGGTCCTGTGTGATCAAGTGTGGAACTAGGGGCAGGCTGATTGGTGTCTCCACCAACAGGTTTAGGAGTGTAGTATACCAGTGCTGACGTGGCCAGGCTGGAGCTATCAATATCAAAGGCGACCTTTCCTTCCTGACCTTCAGCAGAGCCTTGTGAATGATGAATGATGGTTGGAAATGTGTAAAACAAGTTGTCCTTCCAGGGAAGGAGGAATGTGCTTGCGATCGAGCCCCGGCTGTGATTCAGGAGGGAACAGAACTGCAGGCACTTCCTGTTGTGTCTTGTTGCAAACAAGTCTATGTGGTGTCAAGTATCAGAGGGGTAGCCGTGTTAGTCTGGATCTGTAAAAAGCAACAAAGAGTCCTGTGGCACCTTATAGACTAACAGAAGTATTGGAGCATAAGCTTTCGTGGGTGAATACCCACTTCATCAGACGCAGTGGGTATTCACCCACGAAAGCTTATCCTCTAATACTTCTGTTAGTCTATAAGGTGCCACAGGACTCTTTGTCACTTTTTACAAGTCTATGTGGGGAACTTCTCACCTTTGGAAGATGCTGTTCACAATGTCCAGGCAAATAGACCACTTGTGGTTGCAGAAGGACCGGATGAGATGGTACACCAACTCGTTTTCGGATCCTGGAAGGTAAGAAGCCTTGAGGGCTTCCTGACACAGGGGAGAGGAACATGTTCCACCCTGTCTATTTATATAAAACATTGCTGTTGTATTGTCCCTCATGACCAATAAAGATTTTCCCTCCAGTAAGGCTTGAAAGGTCGAGCAGGCCAGGAATACTACTCTTAGCTCTCTAACACTGATGTGGAGCAAGACCTCCTCTTGGGACCAGAGGCCTTGAGTCCTCAGCTTCCCCACCCCACCCCTGACCTGTCTGTAACCGGAGATAGTGCAGGGTGAGGTCTTGAGAAGGAAGCCCTTGCGCAGACCATTCATGTATTGAGCCACCACAGGAGGGCCTCGACTACCAAAGAGGGAAGCGCAACCACTTTGTCCAAGTGGTCGTCCAAGTGGTCTCGTCTTGGGCAATACGCTAATGCCAGCCAAGACAGAGGAGGCCTGAGCCACAGTCTTGCTTGCTGAACCATATACATACATGCCACCACGTGCCACAGAAGTTTCAGGCAGTTCTATGACATGATAGTAGGATAATAGTGCCTGAGGTCCTCTATGATGGAAAAAATAGCTTGGAAACGAGACTCCGGGAGCAATGCTCTGGCTTTCTTTGAATCCAGTACAGCCCATATGAACTCTATCCTCCGAGTGGGAGTAAGAGTCAACTTTTGTGTATTTACCAATAGGCCTAGCCCAAGGGTGGGCAAACGTTTTGGCCTGAGGGCTACATCTAGATATGAAAATTGTATGGTGGGCCAAGAATGCTCACAAAATTGTGGTTTGGGGACCAGGAGGGGGTGAGGGCTCCAGCTGGGGGTGTGGACTCTGGGATGGGGCCAGAAATGAGGAGTTCAGGGTGTGGGAGGGGGCTCCAGGCTGCGGCAGGGGGCTGGGGTGTGGGGTTAGGGCTCCGGCTGGGGGTGCAGACTCTGGGGTGGGGCTGGAGATGAGGGATTTGGGGTGCAGGAAGATGCTCCGGGCTGGGAACGACGGGTTTGGAGGGCAAGAGGGGGATCAGGGCTGGGGAAGGGGATTAGGGCGTGGAGGAGGTTAGGGGTGGAGGCTCTGGGTAGTGCTTACCTCAAGCAGCTTCTGGACAGCCCCGCTCGGTTTAAACCTTGAGACCAAGGCATGCCCCGATCTCAGAGAAAAAGGGGTAGGATTGACCCTGATAAGTCATTAACTTACTATACCAAAACGCTAACTCTATTAACTATTTACAAGAAGAAAGAAAAGAGTCCGCTAGGGAATCACTTGCCGAAGCAAAAGAGAACCACTGTTTCAACAACCATCATGGGCACTATGAAGGAACTGAAGAGGCCGGGGGTTGGCACCATGAAGGCGTGACTGCAGGGGGCTCCAGAGCTGACCCTACAGATAACACTAGGAGAAAAACCTTCTGGCAATTGTACATGTGGTGTGCATGCACCTACTTAGAATCAACATGAACAAGCACTCGAAGAACAATAGTTCTGAGAGATGTGAGCTAGTCTGTTCATCTCCACGTGGCATTAACAATGAAGCATAATGATGATAATTTAGGTATGAACATTAATTCATTCAATGCTGATTAAAGCATGCTGGAAAGAAGAGGCACAATCATTACTGAAGATCTGCACAATATACTCTGAGTGGCAGTTCATTTTGGCATCAGATGTGGACAGAGCATAGAATGTAGGCAATGCATGGGAGGTTGTCACCATTTTTTATTTTCCAGTTTCACCATTGATGGTCCCTCCAACCATATTTAACCCATTTTCTATTGTAAAAATTACAGAGCCTTGCAATAGTTAAAATTTATTTTTTACAGTAAAAATTAATAGGCTACCAATTCTTGTGGAAAGGGTAGCAAACCTCAGACGGAAATAGGCGGTGCGGGGGAAGAGGATGATCCTAGATAGTACAGAGAACCTTTAAAATAGAGAGACAAGATTAGGAAAAAAAGAGAAAAAATAAATATATTTGAAACAACAGAATCTGTTCTCTAGTATCTTCTCTCTCATAATCCTAGGAGCTTTTTTCCATAGTAGAAGATTATGGTGCATAGCTTATCTCAAAACTGATTTAAAAATTTTTTTTTCGGAAAATAAAAATGAATGTCAGGATAACAGCAATGAGCCACTATAGGACAGGCATTAGTCAGTCAGAAGTGCACTTGATGGCCGAGAGTGCTAGACTCTGTGCGTCAAAACACGATTAAGGCCTGCACACGTACATCCTATTGCTATATTGGTGCAGTTACCAATCTTCTAAATGCCCTCTCTGTATTTCCAATTAAACTTACTTCTTACCTCTCTCTGGAGGCGCTCCATTAACTCTGTATATTCTCTCTGCTCCCTAAGGCGCTTCTCCCTTGCTCTGCATGCCAGGATGCGACGGAAAGCACACTGCAACGTTAGCACAGCCTTTTCTTTGTAGTTAAGTTCTGTGTGGTGCACAGAGAATGAATGAAGATAGACTGCAACCCAATGTGGATATGAGACAGTAGAATGGCAGGCAGAATTCAATGTTCATAAATGCAAGGTAATGCACAGTGGAAGGAATAATTTAAACTTCTCGTACATAGTTTAAAGGTAACCAGCCACTCAGAAAGAAGATTTGGGAATCACTGTGAACAGCTGGTCAATGTGCAGCAGTGGTCAAAGACTAGAAACGATAGGATATCCACGACTGTTACTCAGAACACTGATTTGTGCATTTAAATGACAAAATAGATATTTTTCAGCTCTAACTTCTAGGAACTCCATAAAGGTAATAATTGGAGATATACCAATTTCCTAGAACTGGAAGGGACCTTGAAAGGTCATCGAGTCCAGCCCCCTACCTTCACTAGCAGGACCAATTTTTGCCCCAGATCCCTAAGTGGCCCCCTCAAGGATTGAACTCACAACCCTGGGTTTAGCAGGCCAATGCTCAAACCACTGAGCTATCCCTCCCCCTTCTCCTATAGCCATCTGGCCTGACCCTGTCACAGTACCCACTTCATGATAGTTGTGTCAAGCCTGCTGATAGTTGTGATAGTTCCAATCAGACCAGAGAGATTGTTCAAATGGAAAAGACAGCTACCTTTTCCGTAACTGGTGTTCTTCGAGAGATGTTGCTCATGTCTATTCCACAAGAGGTGTGCGTGCTTGCCACATGCTCTGGTGTCAGAAGTTTTTCCCCTAGCAGTACCTGTAGGAGAGCACCCCTAGTGACTCCTGGAGTGGCGCCTCCACAGCGCGATATAAGGGGTGCTGCGTGCTCCCCCCACTCTCAGTTCCTTCTTGCCAGACAACTCCGACAGCGGGGAAAGCGGGCGGGATGTGGAATACACCTGAGCAACACATCTCGAAGAACACCAGTTACGGAAAAGGTAACTGTCTTTTCTTCTTTGAGTGATTGCTCATGTGTATTCCCCAATAGGTGATTCCAAGCTATATCTGTTGGAGGTGGGTAGGCGTTCACAAACTCTCAGGACAGAGCACAGCCCTGCCGAACCTGGCGTTTTCCCTGGTCTGGGAGACGATTGGATAATGTGAGGTGAATGTGTGAACTGAAGACCATGTGGTAGCCCTGCAAATGTCCTGAATGGGGACATAGGCTAAAAAGGCAGCCAATGAGGCTTGTGCCCTAGTCCAGTGTGCCCTCACAATTGACAGCGGAGAAATTCCCACCAGGTCATAACAAGTACTGATGGACAAGGCAATCCAGTTGGAGAGCTGCTGAGTGGAGATCGGCCAACCCCTCATGCATTTGTCTGAGGCAATGAACAGCTGCGAAGACTTCCCGAACAGCTCAGTCCATTCCAGGTAAAAGGCCAGAGTCCATCTCACATCCAGCGTGTGGAGACGGTCAAAAAAGCAAACAGGATGTTAGGAACCATTAAAAAGGGGATAGAGAATAAGACTGAGAATATATTATTGCCTTATATAAATCCATGGTACGCCCACATCTCGAATACTGTGTACAGTTGTTGTCGCCTCACCTCAAAAAAGATATTCTAGCACTAGAAAAGGTTCAGAAAAGGGCAACTAAAATGAATAGGGGTTTGGAGAGGGTCCCATATGAGGAAAGATTAAAGAAGTTAGGCCTCTTCAGCTTGGAAAAGAGGAGGAGACTAAGGGGGGATATGACAGAGGTATATAAAATCATGAGTGATGTAGAGAAAGTGGATAAGGAAAAAAGTTATTTACTTATTCCCATAATACAAGAACTAGGGGTCACCAAATGAAATTAATAGGTAGCAGGTTTAAAACAAATAAAAGGAAGTTCTTCTTCACACAGCGCAGTCAACTTGTGGAACTTCTTACCTGAGGAGGTTGTGAAGGCTGGGACTATAACAATGTTTTAAAGGGAACTGGATAAATTCATGGTGGTTAAGTCCATAAATGGCTATTAGCCAGGAAGGGTAAAGAATGGTGTCCCTAGCCTCTGTTCATCAGAGGATGGAGATGGATGGCAGGAGAGAGATCACTTGATCATTGCCTCTTAGCTTCATTCCCTCTGGGGCACCTGGCATTGGCCACTGTTGGTAGACAGATACTGGGCTAGACGGACCTTTGGTCTGACCTGGTAAGGCCGTTCTTATGTTCTTATGCTCCTCACTTGGCACGTGGGGCCTGGGGCAGAGGACCGGCAGGAAAATGTCCTGACCCATGTGGTAGGCTGAGACCACCTTCAGGAGGAAGGAAGAATGTGGGCGGAGCTGGACCTTATCCTTAAGGAACACCGTGTATGGGAGCTTGGAGGTCAGGGCCCTGAGTTCTGAGACTCGCCTAGACAACGTGATCGCTACCAGGAAGGCTACCTTCCACAAGAGGTGCGCCCAGGATCACGCAGCTAGCGGCTCAAACGGTGGACCCATCAGCCGAGCCAGCACCAAGTTCAAGTCCCATTGCACGACTGGGGGCCTAATGTAAGGGAAGAGATGATCCAATCCCTTAAGGAATCAGCCAGTCATGGCATGGGAGAATACCGTGTGCTCCTGCACCGGCGGATGGATGGCCGATATGGCTGCCAAGTGCACCTTGACAAACGAGGTCGCCAGGTCCTGGGCTTTAATGTTAAGGAGGTAATCCAAAATGAGCTGGATCAGGGTAGCCATGGGGAAACGCCCCGCTCAGCCGCCCATTGGGAAAACTGAGACCACTTTGCCAACTAGGCTCAGAGCATGGAGTGTCACCTGCTTTCCAAGAGGATGCACTGAACCTCTTCCGAGCACGTCCTTTCCTCCTGGCCTAACCATGGAGCAGCCACGCTGTGAGGTGGAGTGCCGCTAGGCTAGGGTGGAGGACGCGGCTCTGGTACTGGCAGAGTAGATCCAGGTGGGTTGGTAACAGCCACGGTGGGGTGACTTCCAGGCTCGTGAGGGTCCTGTACCAATGCTGCCTGGGCCATTCCGGGGCAATCAGCAGGCGGCTTTCCTCTGGACCACAGGGCCAACAATGACAGTGCTCCTGGTACTGGCATGGACATAATGTCCCGGGCCGCTTGCAGGGTCTCTGGCATGGAGGGCATCTGGACATCTGGGGAAGCCTGCTCTGAATGGGCCGGGCTACTCCACTCAACCTGAGTCAGAAGCCTAGAGCCCGATGGGGACCGAGGATTACCCAGCATGCGTCTAGCCTCTCCCCAAGTCTTGCTCCAGTGCTGTGGCAGAGAAGGCCTCTTCTTAGCCTTCTTGGCATGCCTCATGGATGAGAGCAGTGCCGACTGGTAGATGGCACTGGGGGGGTGTCATAAAGCATAAGTCCCAATTCTGAACCTTAGCGTCCAAAATGTGGGTGCCTGCATGAAACCTCCAAGCTTAATTACCAGCTTAGATCTGATAGCGCTGCCACCAGCCAGAAATTCCAGTGTCTGTCTCACTCTGGTCTCCCCAAAAACCTTCCCTGGGGGACCCCAAGACTCAGAGGCCCTGAGTCTCACAACAAAGGGAAATAACCCACTTCCCTTCCCCCTCTTTACCTCTTCCCAGATTTTCCCGCCCTGGGTACACTAGAAGATCACCGTGTTTCAAGTCCTTGAAACACAAACACAGAAAGGACCATTCACCTTCCCCCCTCCTTCTTTTTCCCCCTCCCAGTCTTTCCCTGAGAGAGACCGTAATCCTGGCACAAAGATTCCTATCCCCTTGAGCCTCAACTAGAAAAGAAAATCCAACAAGTTTTAAAAACAAAGCTTTATATAAAAAGAAAGAAAAAGACATAAAAATGGTCTCTGTATCAAGGTGACAATACACAGGGTTAATGGCTTAAAAGAAAAAATGAATAAATAGCCTTATCCAAAAAGAAATACAATTTAAAACATCCCAGCAAACTACACACATGTAAATACAAAAACAATATAAAAACCTATATTGTCTTATACCTGTACTTACAACTGGGAAACAGAAGATTTTAAAGCCTGGAGATAGAGAGATCACTCTTAGAGCCGAGAGAGCAACAGAGACACAGACAAAGGACATACACCCAAAAACTCCCTCCC
The DNA here is from genome assembly GCA_026122505.1 of Aldabrachelys gigantea. NCBI lineage: Eukaryota > Metazoa > Chordata > Testudines > Testudinidae > Aldabrachelys > Aldabrachelys gigantea. The sequence continues at coordinate 299,846,121 of CM047480.1, forward strand.
TGAGCTTTGAAAAATCCAGTTTCCTGATTGGTCCTCTGGTCAGGTGTTTGGTTCCCTTTGTTAACCCTTTACAGGTAAAAGGAACATTAACCCTTAGCTATCTGTTTATGACAGGGGTGTCACCGCACACCAACACCATGGTACTCGGTACCAACTCAGAGCGGCGCGCTGGAATCGGGGCCAAGGCTGACTCTATCAGGATGTCCCAGAGCCTAATGTCTTTCTCTCCTTTAGTCCGAGGCTTGAACGACTTGCAAATCTTGCAGCGATCGCTGAGATGGGTTTCACCCAAACAGCGTAAACAGTCTGTATGCAGACCACTCACTGGCACTGGTTGCCTACAAGTATCGCACAACTTAAAACTTGGGGCACGGGACATGCCCTGGCCCGGGCACACTAACTAAACTAATCAAACTACTAACTACAGGTACCATACACTGAACAAACAAGAGTTCTGGGGAAGAGCTAAAGCAAAGCTGGAGTAGGGCAGTTCCAGAGCACCTTCACTGGCGGGAAGAAGGACCTGAGGGTGTGGGGAGAGTGCAGTGCCCCTTATACCGTGTCATGGAGGCGCCACTCCAGGGTTCTCTAGGGGTGCTCCCCTACAGGCAGGACCGGCGCTAGGGGTTTTAGCACCGTAGGCGCACGGGCAATTTCGCCACCCCGCGCGCTGGTCCCGCGGCTCTGATGGAGCTGCCGCAGTCGTGGCTGCAGATGGTTGGCTGTTCCCGCGGCTCTGGTGGAGCTGCCGCAGTCTTGCCTGCGGGAGGTCCACCGGAGCGGAGAGAGAAGCCGACCGTCCGCAGCCATGACTGCGGCAGCTCCACCAGAGCCGCGGGAGCAGCTGATCGTCCGCAGCCACGACTGCGGCAGCTCCACCGGAGCCGCCTGCTACCCCCTCCGGCAAAATGCCACCCACCAATAATCCTGGCACCCTAGGCGATTGCCTAGGCCACCTAAATAGAAGCGCCAGCCCTGCCTACAGGTACTGCTAAGGAAAAAACTTTCGACACCAGTGCACGTGGCAAGCACACACACCTATTATTGAATACACATGAGCAATCACTCGACGAAGAATCCGATTTCCTTTCACTCTGTTAGACAACCTGGGATAACTGTTTTGCTATTTAATATCCTGGAGGTAGAAGGAAATACAGTAACTAATCAAGGACCCAGGCTGACATTTAAAAAAAAAAAAAGTACCAATTTTCACTAGTTTGTGATTAAATTTCTGCGTCCAGCCCATGTTAAAGTGCCTTATTATTAATTAGCGTGTATCTTGGATGACCAACATGTTGATAGCATTCAATATGAATAAGCAATACTGTTGTAATGGGTAAAAGTGCTCCATACACAGTGGTGCAAGCAGAATTCATTTCTTACCAGTATGCTGCACCAGCTAAAGGGGAGTTGGGCACATGTGACCTCCCCTCATGACCCCCCCTCCACCCCTACCCCAGGGCCCTGCGCTTTCCCCCTCCCTTCCCCATGATCCATCCCGTTACCAGAAGTTGGGGGTGGTTTCTGTCCTCCTCTCACTGCGCCAGAGATTTCTGAACCACAGAGCTCTCTGGAACTGCAGAGGCAAAAGGATCAGAATGTGGGGCCACTAGGCAACCCCACGCAAGCAGCTCCTCTGGCACAGCTGTACCACCCCCAGCCCTTCCATGCAGCTGAGTCTCCTGAGTCCTGGCTGGGGTCTGTACAGCAGTCTGCTGTACAGACCCCAGTCCCACTGGAGGACAGGGCTGGGCTGGGCTGGAGGCAGTACAGCCACGCTGGAGAAGCTACTGGCATGGGGTTGCCTAGTGGCCACACGTTCTGCATCTTTCGCTGCTGCGGTTCCCTGCTCCTTTTGCCGACATGGTTCCCGGGAGAGCCCTGCAGTTCAGGGCTCTCCTGGGAACCCCAATAGCGAAAGGAGTAGAACATGGGGCTGCCAGGCAGTCCCATGCCGGCAACTTCTCCAGCATGGCTGTACCGCCCCCAGCCCTGTCCTCCTGTGGAATCGCTGTACAGACCCCAGAAAGGACTCAGGAGACACAGCTGTGTGGAAGGACTGGGGGCAGGAATGAGAGAAGTACCACCACGCTGGAGGAGCTGCTGGCGTGGGGGTCACCCAGAGACCCCACGTTCTGCTCCTCCTGTGTCTTTCTGGTATGGCGTACTGGTTATAAATATCTGACTGGTATGGCATACCGTACTGCCCTTCTAGTACCACTCTCCATACTATTTACCAAACCAGCTTGAGTGACAATAATACGATTAGGTATTATTTCCCTTTTATATTGTGTGATGGAGCAAGGCCAGATGGCTACAGTAAAGTAGTAAGGAACAGGTATGTTAGCCCCAGGCCATGATGGGATGCAGCTCATACGGGCCAGCCATTGGCTGCAGAAAATGATGTGGGAGGATGATGTAGAGGCATACCTTCTGGCCTTTGAGAGGACAGCCCTATGGGAGGCCTGGCCTCAACATCAGTGCTCTGGCATCTTGCCCCATTCCTGTGTGGGGAGGCCCAGAAGGCCTACCATGATCTGCCTGAAGATCCTGCAGCAGACTACCCCCAGAAAGCAGAGATCCTGGCCAGATCTGGGGTAATGACCGCAGTGCGGGCCCAGCGGTATCACGAGTGGAGGTACCAGGAAGACAAAACCCCACGGTCCCAACTGTATGACCTCATCCATCTCGCACGAAAGTGATTGCAAACAGAGTCCCGGAGTCCGGAAGAGATACTAGAGGTTCTGGTCACTGACCGATACATGAGGGCACTGCCACCAGATCTCTGCAAATGGGTAGGCCAGAACGATCTATCCACCTATGATGAGATGATCACGCTGGTAGAAAGACGCATGACAGCCAAGGAATTGATCCGACTACCCAAAGAAAGCCGCTTTCGTAGCAAACACCCAACCCCAACCCTGGAAGGTGGAGCAGCCAAACCCCTGGGGAGTCCTAGGTGGAGGAAGAGGGGGGCCGAAAACGAGCGGAGACCCCACAAGGAAGGGATTGGCCTGAGTGGGGGGAACCCTGGGACTAAACCCCCTAATCCACATGATAAGGGAATGATTAGAAACAATTATAGATGTTATGCATGTGGGGAGTGGGGACACATAGCAGCACGGTGTCATAGACTCATAGACTCACAGGCCAGAAGGGACCAATATGATCATCTAGTCTGACCTCGTGCATAAAGCAGGCCACAGAACCCTACCCATCCACTCCTATAAAAACCCCTAACCTATGTCCGAGTTATTGAAGTCCTCAAATTGTGGTTTGAAGACCTCAAGCAGAGAATCCACCAGCAAGTGACCCATGCCCCACGCTGCAGGGGAAGGCGAAAAACCTCCAGAGCCTCTGCCAATCTGCCCTGGAGGAAAACTCCTTCCCGACCCGAAATATGGCGATCAGCTAAACCCTGAGCATGTGGGCAAGGCTCCCCAGCCAGCAGTCAGGAAAGAATTCTCTGCAGTAACTCTGATCCCATCCCATCCAACATCCCATCGCAGACCATTGAGCAGACCTATCTGCTGATAATCCAAGAACAATTGCCAAAATTAAACTATCCTATCATATCATCCCTTCCATAAACTTATCAAGCTTAGTCTTAAAGCCAGATATGTCTTTTGCCCCCACTACTCCCCTTGGAAGGCTGTTCCAGAACTTCACTCCTCTAATGGTTAGAAACCTTCATCTGATTTCAAGTCTGAACTTCCTAGTGTCCAGTTTGTACCCATTCGTCCTTGTGTCTACATTAGTACTAACCTTAAATAATTCTTCTCCCTCCCTAACATTAATCCCCTTGATATATTTATATAGAGCAAGCATATCCCCCCGGAGTCTTCTTTTGGCTAGGCTAAACAAGCCAAGCTCTTTGAGTCTCCTTTCATAAGGCAGGTTTTCCATTCCTCGGATCATACTAGTAGCCCGTCTCTGAACCTGTTCCAGTTTGAATTCATCCTTCTTAAACATGGGAGACCAGAACTGCACACAGTATTCCAGGTAAGGTCTCACCAGCGCCTTATACAATGGTACTAACACCTCCTTATCTTTGCTGGAAATACCTTGCCTGATGCATCCTAAAACCGCATTTGCTTTTTTAACGGCCATATCGCATTGGCGGCTCATAGTCATCCTGCGATCAACCAATACCCCAAGGTCCTTCTCCTCCTCTGTTGTTTCCAACTGATGCATCCCCAATGTATATCTAAAATTCTTATTATTAATCCCCAAGTGCATGACCTTGCACTTTTCACTATTAAATTTCATCCTATTACTATTACTCTAGTTTACAAGGTCATCCAGATCTTCCTGTATGGTATCCCGGTCCTTCTCTGTGTTAGCAATACCCCCCACCTTTGTATCATCCGCAAACTTTATTAGCACATTCCCGCTCTTTGTGCCAAGGTCAGTAATAAAAAAGTTAAATAAAATTGGTCCCAAAACCAATCCTTGAGGAACTCCACTAGTAACCTCCTTCCAGCCTGACAGTTCACCCTTCAGTATGACCAGTTGGAGTCTCCCCTTTAACCAATTCCTAATCCACCTTTCAATTTTCATATTCATCCCCATCTTTTCCAATTTAACTAATAATTCCCCATGTGGAACCGTGTCAAATGCCTTACTGAAATCGAGGTAAATTAGATCTACCGCATTTCCTTTGTCTAAATAATCTGTCACCTTCTCGAAGAAGGAGATCAGGTTGGTTTGGCACGATCTACTTGTAGTAAAACCATGTTGTAATCTGTCCCAATTACCATTGACCTCAATGTCCTTTACTACTTTTTCCTTCAATATTTTTTCCAAGACCTGACATACTACAAACGTCAAATTAACAGGCCTATAGTTATTCGGATCACTTTTTTTCCCTTTCTTGAAGATGGGAACTACGTTAGCAATTCTCCAGTCGTACGGTACAGCCCCCAAGTTTACCGATTCATTAAAAATTCTTGCTAATGGGCTCGCAATTTCATGCGCCAGTTCCTTTAATATTCTTGGATGGAGATTGTCCGGGCCCTCCGATTTTGTCCCATTAAGCTGTTCAAGTTTGACTTCCACCTCAGATGTGGTAATATCTACCTCCATATCCTCATTCCCATTTAACATCCTTCCATCATCCCTAAGCTCCTCATTAGCCTTATTAAAGACTGACGCAAAGTACTTATTTAGATATTGGGCCATGCCTAGGTTATCCTTAAGCTCCATTCCATCCTCAGTGTATAGCGGTCCCACTTCTTCTTTCTTTGTTTTCTTCTTATTTATGTGGCTATAGAACCTTTTACTATTGGTTTTAATTCCCTTTGCAAGGTTCAACTCTACATGGCTTTTAGCCTTCCTCACTTTATCCCTACATGTTCTGACCTCACTAAGGTAGCTTCCCTTGCTAATCCCACCTTTCTTCCACTCTTTGTAGGCTTTCTGCTTTTTCTTAATCACCACTCTGAGATGCTTGCTGATCCAGCTTGGTCTACAACTCCTGCCTATGGTTTTTTTCCCCTTTCTTTGGATGCAGGCTTCTGATAGTTTCTGCAGCTTAGACTTAAAGTAATCCCAGGCCTCCTCTGCATTTAGATCCACAAGTTCTGCAGTACAGTCCACTTCCCTGACTAATTTTCTTAACTCTTTAAAGTTAGCCCGTTTGAAGTCAAAAACCCTAATCCCAGATCTATTTTTGTTTATCCTTCCATCTAGTTTTAACTGAATTAGTTCATGATCACTCAAACCAAGGTTGTCCCCTACCACCATTTCTTCTACGAGGTCCTCACTGCTCACCAAAACAAAATCTAAAATGACATCCCCTCTTGTTGGTTCTTCAACTACTTGGTAAAGAAATCCATCCGCTATCACATCCAGAAAAATCTGAGCCCTATTATTCTTGCAAGCACTTGTCCTCCAGTCTATATCTGGGAAGTTGAAGTCTCCCATGATCACACAATTCCCCTTGGCGTTTACTTCACTAAAAACATTAAAGAGGTCTCTATCCATATCCAAATCAGATCCCGGCGGTCTGTAGCACACCCCAAGCACTATCTCAGGGGAGGCTCTAGTAGCTTTCTTTCCCAGTGTGTTCTTTGCCCAGACAGACTCTGTCTTGTCCATTCCATCATTTCTTATTTATTTACAGTTCACCTCATCATTGATGTACAATGCTACTCCCCCCACCTTTGCCTTTATTTCTGTCTTTCCTAAACAGCACATAGTCTTCAATACCCGTACTCCAGTCATGACTACTATTCCACCAGCACTGAGGAGCCTATGCAATGCAACATGGAGGACTGGGAGGTCCCATGCTCCCTTATCCACCTTGCGGGCGCCGCATTAGCCCCGCATAACTATACCAGGCCGGTGAAGATAAATGGAGCAGAGACTACAGCGCTTGTGGACTCAGGGAGTGCTATCACCCTTATATCATGTAAGGTGGTAAAAAGTAGCCAGCTACTACAAGCCAAACGCATAGCAGTGACATGCGTGCATGGGGCCATGAGCCATTACCCCACCATCCCAGTAGAGATAGAGGTTCAGGGGAACCCCATTGAGGTGACAGTGGGAGTAGTTCCTAAACTCTCATATCCTGTAGTCATTGGGAGGGACTATCCAGGGTTTGATAATTTACTCCCGCCGGAGAGGCTGGAGGGAGGTGCGGACCCTGTTGGTAGCAACTCATCATTGGGGGAATGTCAACCCCCAATGTTTTCTGAGTTTTCTTAGGATCTATTCTCAGCCCCACAAAAGGCCCAGAAGACCGAAAAAAGAAAGGAAGGCCGCCAAAGCCTTGGGAACCCGGATCCTGATCCGAGGCCAGAAGATCGCGCTAGTAGACAGATGGACATGAGCAGCCATCAGAGAAACTACCAACATGGAAGGTGAGCCGGAGGCTTGCCCCAGCCATGATGGTGATGAGCTGTTGGAAGAAGCAGAAGCTGGCCCCTGGGAGCTCAGGCAGGTTAGTCCTGGGAGAGAGACTTTCGGGCAGGACCAGGCAGAGGACCCTAGATATGATAACATCAGGAAAGAGGTGGCTGAGATAGATGGGATACCAGTGGAGGGGAAGGTCTGGGGTCCAGGACCCTACTTTATAGTGAAGAAAGATCTCCTGTACCGTGTGGTGCAAATGCAGGAGCAGGTGATACATCAACTTCTGGTACCACAAAAACATCAAAAAGCCATATTGAGCCTCGCCCAGAGTCACCTGTTTGGAGGACACCCAGGGGTAGAGAAAACCCAGGTCAGGATCCTGCGGAGGTTCTTCTGGTCAGGAGTACATGAAGATGCCAGGCAATACTACACCTCTTGTCCAGAGTGTCAGTTACATAGCCCTCGCCCACACTTACGGGCCCCTTTGATACCTCTTCCAATAACAGAGGTACCATTTGAACGCATAGCCATGGATCTGATTGGGCCCCTAAAGAAGACAGCTTGGGGCCACCAACATGTGCTGGTTGTACTAGACTATGCAACCCAATACCCAGAAGCCGTTCCCCTACACAACACAGCTTCCAAGACAATAGCTAAGGAGCTACTACAGATCTTTTCCCGGGTTGAGCTACCCAAGGAGATACTGACTGATCAAAGGACACCTTTCGTTTCCAAGCTGATGAAAGATCTCTGTTCATTGCTCCATGTACAAGCCCTACGGACCTCTGTATACCATCCACAAACAGACGGCCTTGTGGAAAGTTTCAATAGGACCCTCAAGGCCATGATCAGGAAAGTGGTGAGCCGGGATGGGAAAGATTGGGATACCCTATTGCCTTACCTCATGTTCGCCATCCGGGAAGTCCCACAAGCCTCCACACATTTCTCTCCGTTCGAACTACTATATGGGCGCCACCCCCGGGGCATGTTGGATATAGCCAGAGAAGCCTGGGAAGAGGAGCCAAATCCCGGAAGGAACATAGTCGAGCATGTACTACAGATGAGGGATCGGATAGCCCGAGTTACACCCATTGTATGGAAACACTTGGAGAAAGCACAGGAGACCCAACAAACCCATTATAACCACCAAGCAAAGCTTCGACGGTTCCAACTAGGGGATTGAGTAATGCTCCTGGTGCCCACAGCAGAAAGCAAGCTGTTGGCCCAGTGGCAGGGACCCTACAAAGTGACTGAAGCCATAGGAGAGGTAAACTATAAGGTGCGGCAGCCAGGCTGCAGGAAACCGGAGCAAATTTACCATATCAGTCTTCTAAAACCTTGGCATGATTGAGAGGCATGCTTAGTCACCCAGGAGACCCTTCCCCAGGAGGATAACTTACACAAGCAAGTGAGGATATCACCTGACTTGACACCAATCCAAAAGATTGAGGCAGCCGACATGATTAATCGCAACCGAGATGTGTTCTCTACAAAACCGGGGTGGATGACTGAGACCTATCACCATATCTGCACTATCCCCGGAGCCAAAGTAACACTGAGACCCTACCGAATCCCAGCAGCCGAAAGAGAAGAAATCAAGGGTGAAGTAAAGAAAATGTTAGAATTAGGCATTATTGAAGAATCCTACAGTCAGTGGTGCAGTCCAATAGTTCTAGTGCCTAAACCTGATGGTACCATGAGATTCTGTAATGACTTTCGCCGACTGAATGAAGTATCCCAATTTGATGCATACCCCATACCACGCATCGACGAACTGGTTGACCGACTGGGTAGTGCCCGATTCTTGACTACATTGAATCTGACAAAAAGGTATTGGCAGATTCCCCTGACCAACGAAGCTAAAGAAAAGACAGCGTTCTCCACCCCAGACAGGCTATTCCAGTACACAGTCCTCCCTTTTGGGCTACATGGGGCCCCAGCCACATTCCAGCACCTCATGGATAAGCTGCTGTGCCCCCATACTAGTTATGCAGCTGCATACCTAGATGATGTCATCATCCATACGCCAGACTGGGAAACCCACTTGGAGAAAGTTGAGGCAGTACTACGCACCTTATGGCGGGCTGGCCTCAACACTAATCCCGCTAAATGCGCCATAGGACTAGCAGAGGCTAAGTACCTGGGATATATTGTAGGAAGGGGTATAGTGAAGCCCCAAACTAATAAGCTAGAGGCGATTCAAAACTGGCCCCGGCTGACCCGAAAGAAGCAGGTCCATGCATTCCTAGGCGTGGTAGGCTACTACCGATGTTTTATTCCCCACTTTGCCAGTAGGGCAAGTCCTCTAACGGTTCTGGTGAAGGCCCGAGGTCCAGACATGGTGAAGTGGACCGACGCAGCAGAGAGAGCATTCATAGACCTTCGGACGGCTTTCTGTAATGACCCCATACTCATAGCCCCGGAATTTACCAAGGAATTTATTTTACAAACAGATGCTTCTGATGTGGGGTTGGGGGTGGTTCTGTTGCAAATGATTGGAGAAGAACACCCGATCCTCTACCTAAGCAGAAAGCTGCTCCCAAGAGAACAGAAATATGCAGTAGTCAAGAGAGAATGCCTTGCTGTCAAATGGGCCATGGAGACACTGCGTTACTACCTCTTAGGCCAACGATTTACTCTTGAGATGGACTATGCACTCCTCCAGTGGATGCAGAGAAATAAGAAAAAGAATGCAAGGGTCACCAGGTGGTTCTTATCCCTCCAACCATTCCAGTTCCGCATACGGCACAGGGCTGGATGTCACCATGGCAACACTGATGGTCTATCATGAGCACACTGCCTGGCGTCCCAAGTTGCCCAACCCTATGGTGTTGAGCGGCGGGAGGGGGGAGATATACGATGGGTCAAGGCCAGATGGCTACAGTAAAACAGTAAGGAACAGGTACGTTAGCCCCAGGCTAACCAAATCTCTAGTACCATGGTAACCAAATGACAGTTGCTCCAGGTTAATCAAGACACTTGGGGCCAATTAAGATCTTTCTAGAAGGCAGTGGAGATAGCCACATTGATTGGGCCACCTGAAGCCTATCAAGGGCTGGCTGGAACTACTTAAAAGCCTCCCAGTTAGTCAGTGAGATTTGGGTGTAGGAGCTGGGAGCAAGAGGCGCAAGGAGCTAAGAGTGAACTGCTGGAGGATTGAGGAGTACAAGCATTATCAGACACCAGGAGGAAGGTCCTGTGGTGAGGATAAAGAAGGTGTTTGGAGGAGGCCATGGGGAAGTAGCCCAGGGAGTTGTAGCTGTCATGCAGCTGTTACAAAAGGCACTATAGACAGCTGCAATCCACAGGGCCCTGGGCTGGAACCCAGAGTAGAGGACGGGCCCAGGTTACCCCCCAAACCTCCCAACTCCTGATCAGACACAGGAGGAGTTGACCCAGACTGTGGGTTCCACCAGAAGGGAAGATCACTTAGGTGAGCAAATCCCTCAATAAGCACAAGACCCACCAAGGTAGAGGAGGAACTTTGTCACAATTGATAGTAATCATGTAGCAAGACCTGAAAAATTTACCATGGATAAGAGAGCATGTTTCAAACAGGACTCATGAGCAAAACTGAGTGGGAGAAAATATTGAAACAGAATGGCAATGGGAATTGTTTAAAATGCTTTAATAGATGTCCAGACACACAATTCTGCAATCATGGAAGAAGAAAGCGGATGAAAGAAGCACACGAGGTGGAAGCAAGAATTGAGAAGGCAAGTGGAACTTTTTCAAGACTGACAAATATCTGGAAAAATAAGGACATTCGTACAAGAACCAAGATAAAGTTATATAATGTCACTGTAGCAGAGTGGATCTCTGCTCCGGCCCTGAAGGGGTTAAAAACAGCCCAGGAAAGGGGCTGGGACTGGGGCTGGAGCAAGCAGCCTTTTCAGCTGGGCTGATTGGGGAAGTGGCAGCAGCTGGGGCCACGCCCCAAACTGAGCCACAGGCCCTTATAAAAGGGCAGAGAAGCCAGGAGCCCAGAGAGTCTCAGAGAGCCACAGGCCCTTATAAAAGGGCAGAGAAGCCAGGAGCCCAGAGGGAGAAGGGCCTGGCTGCTGCAAGGGACCAGACAAGGTACCTAGGGTGAAGCAGGGCTGGGGAAGGCAGCGGAGCCAGGGAGCTCCTGCCTGGAAAGCCCCAGGCTGCGGCCTAAAATTAGGCCAGGAGGTACTGGGGTTGTAGGGTGCAATCCAGGGGTAGGCCAAGGCAGCAGGTCCAAACCCCTTTGCCGATGATGAGAGGCTAATACTGCAGTCTGCCCCAGGGCATGGGGCTAGCTAATGACTGGGCAGTTGCCAAGACCCTGAGGCAAAGTGGGGATAGAGGGGGGTTCCCAGGGAGGGGAAACTCTAAGGAGAAAGGGGTTACTGCCAGGGGGCAGAACCCCACGTAAAAGGGACACCGGAGTCCAGGGAGGGACACGGGGCCAGTAGCAGAAGCTGGAAGGTGGATCACCGGCCTGCAGAGGGCGCTCCAGCTGCAAATTTGAGCTAATTCCCAGGAGTGACCAGCTGGAGGCGTCGCAGGGATGAGTCACACAGGGATGAGTCACAGTTACAGTCACTGTGATACCCACTTTGTTATATGAAGCTGAAACTTGGAAAATGCTAGAAGCCAACATCAGGAAACTTAATACTTTCCATCAGAAATGCTTGCAAACAATACTTGGTGTCCATTGGTGGAACAATGTAACTAAAACTGATGTCTTACAAAGGTGGTCAGCAGACTGTAAAGACAATGATTCAAGAAAGAAGGCTGAAGTAATTTAGACATGCTGTACAGAGGTAAAAAAATTCCTAGATAAGCCTTTGACTGGATATCACCTACTGGAATACAGAAAACCGGAGAACAATAGAGGACATTTAAGAAAACCATTGAGAAAGATGATGCTGTCATGGAAACAGACTATAATGGAGCAAGAAATATGGCATTAGATAGATGGAGGTGGAAACACTCGGTTGCCTCAAGTGTCACCATGTATTAGAGCACCTAATTTAAAAGAAGCAACAATAAATAAACATACATAACAAAAGGAAAAAATTGAGATAATAGCAATGAGTAGGATCAACAATTAGTAAATGCCAACAATTGTTAAGGGAAGCTAAAGATATCTGAGGAAAAAAAAAAATCTATGGCCAGTAGAGCTAAAGGATTATTTAAATACAACAGGAAAAAACAAAAATCCTAGCAAAGGAGTAGTACTCCTGGGGGAATTCTGCACCAAAAAATTAAAAGGGTAACAAACCAATCATTGTGCGAAGGGAAAGGAATAAAAGTTTCATATGATTACCTTCTTTTCTATCTTTTTTTATGTTTTAGTTGAAGTTTTGCAGGTCCAGAATGCGTCTGAGGCCGCCTTTGGACTTGGGAATAAGGAAATAGGGTGGGGAAAAAAAAAACCCTCCCGGGATGTTGGGGAGGCACTTCTTCTATGGCCCCTAACTGCATCAGACACTGAACTTCCTGAATTAGAACAGTCTCATGAGAATGGTCCCTGAAAAAGGACAGGGAAGAGAGGCAGGAAGGGGAAATCAGAGTGGTTTGCTGCCCTCGACCAAAAAGTCAGACTACTTGGAGGTGGAGGGATGTCCTAGTGGTAGAAGATAAAGTAATAGTGAGGAGGTGGGCTCTTGTAGAATCATAGAATATCAGGGTGGGAAGGGACCTCAGGAGGGATCTAGTCCAACCTCCTGCTCAAAGCAGGACCAACACCAACTAAATCATCCCAGCCAGGGCTTTGTCAAGCTGGGCCTTAAAAACCTTTAAGGACGGAGATTCCACCCCCACCCTAGGGAACCCATTCCAGTGCTTCACCACCCTCCTAGTGAAATAGTGTTTCCTAATATCCAACCTAGACCTTCCTCATTGCAACTTGAGACCATTGCTCCTTGTTCTGTCATCTGCTACCACTGAGAACAGTCTAGATCCATCCTCTTTGGAACCCCCTTTCAGGTAGTTGAAAGCAGCTATCAAATCCCCCCTCATTCTTTTCTTCTGCAGACTAAACAATCCCAGTTCCCTCAGCCTCTCCTCTAAATCATGTGCTCCAGCCCCTAATCATTTTTGTTGACCTCCGCTGGACTCTTTCCAATTTTTCCACATCCTTGTTGTAGTGCAGGGCCCAGAACTGGACACAGTACTCCAGATGAGGCCTCACCAATGTCAAATAGAGGGGAATGATCACATCCCTCGATCTGCTGGCAATGCCCCTACTTATACAGCCCAAAATGCTGTTAGCCTTCTTGGCAACAAGGGCACACTATTGACTCATATCCAGCTTCTCGTCCACTGTAACCCCTAGGTCCTTTTCTGCAGAACTGCTTCCTAGCCATTCAGTCCCTAGTCTGTAACAGTGCATGGGATTCTTCCTTCCTAAGTGCAGGACTCTGCACTTGTCCTTGTTGAACCTCATCAGGTTTCTTTTGGCCCAATCCTCTAATTTGTCTAGGTCCCTCTGTATCCTATTCCTACCCTCCAGCATATCTACCACTCCTCCCAGTTTAGTGTAATCTGCAAACTTGCTGAGAGTGCAGTCCACGCCATCCTTCAGATCATTAATAAAGATATTGAACAAAACCAGCCCCAGGACCAACCCTTGGGGCACTCTGCTTGAACCGGCTGCCAAGTAGACATGGAGCCATTGATCACTTCCCATTGAGCCTGACAATCTAGCCAGCTTTCTATCCACCTTATAGTCCATTCATCCAGACCATACTTCTTTAACTTGCTGGCAAGAATACTGTGGAAAGACTTCAGGGTCAACCTGCAATCTTTTAAGGAGTGCACAGCTTTGTCAGTTTCCCCAGAAAACAAACTTGGTCCTTCAAAAGGCAAATCTGTAATGTACTGTACTTCAGCTGGAACCCCCATGCCTGGAGCCACAAAGCATGATACTTATAGTGATATCTGTGGCCATCATCCAAGCCACTGACCCTGCTTCATCTAGTGTGAACTGTACTGAGGAGCGGGCAACCAAACAATAATAAAGGCCTTAAACTCTTCTTTTACATCAGCTGGTAATTTGTCCTCAAGTTTAGACATTGCTCCCCAATTCAAATAGTCATACCTGGCAAATACTGACTGACAATTTGGCATTCTGAATTGTAAACCGGATGAGGAATAAACTTTTCTCCCAAATAAATCAAGTGTTTTAGCTTCTTAATTCTTGGGAGTGGATTTTAATTAATCCTTGCCACCACTATCAAGGACCTTGGGGAGGGATGCAATTAATTTTCATGTCCTTCAGAGTGTATTTGATACCTCTTTTCAGTTCACTTAGTCATGGACACTAGAGGAGAGGACCTGCCACAAGATTTTAGTAAACTTCCAAACCAATTCATTAATAGTCAGAGCCATCCTAGTCAGACCTGACTAATGTAAAATCCTCATAAGCCTGTGGTCATATCTTGAACTAGCTCAGTCTGGATCTCCAGAGGAGTTAGCAACTATCTTCATAAGTTCCTGGTATGTCTTGTAATTGCCAGTGATTGAAGAAGACAACTCACAAACATAAGAAGGTATTCATTGGTGTCAGTAAGATGTCTATCTGGTCAGGTGGGAAAACCACCTCTGAAGGAGAAGGAACAGGAGCTGAAGGTAAACATTATTCTGACTGATGAGTATCAACGCCAGTACAGAGGATGGTACCAGCTGGAGAACAACACTTGGGCAGTGATTGTCTGCCAACATCAGCACTGAAGATGATACCAATCAGGAAACAGTGCTTGGGTGCTGATCTTGTGCCAACATTAGTACAGAAAGATGGTAGTAGATGGAGAAAAGTACCTTGCATGCAATTTTGGAGTCTTATGTCAAGAAGAAATTGCCCTTGAATCTGGGAGGGTGCCAGAAAGGTAAATGCTGCTCCTGGTATGGAACGGGATTCAACCCCACCATAGGATTTCTGCTAAATCTGTGTACATCAGTATCTTGGTATCAAGAGCTCAATCTGTGCTTTGAGGTTATATTTAAATCCATGTAGAGAAGGATTTTTATGTATAGGAACCCTTCTCAGAATTAGATGACAAGTCCACATTAGAACACCATGATGGTGCGGTACCTGGCAGAGAAACATGTGAATGGGACCAACTGCTGGTGAGATGAAGGCAGCACCAAAAACATTCAAGGCTTCCCTATTGACAATACTGAGTGCTTAGCATGGTGGACAGAAACACCAGCGGAATGACACCAACACAGGATCCACCAGTGATGACAATTTACCAGTAGATACTGAGGCCATTGTTAGAGCCAATCCCCATGTGTCCAAGGGGGAAGCAGGAAGCAACTCATCCTGCATGAACAGTGAATCTTGTACAAACAAGCTTAAGAGATCCCTTGAGGCCACGTATGCCTCAGGTGTTGTCAGTACTGACAAAGTTGTTTGTGAAGTTGGTGCTGCAGATGCAGCTGGCAATGCAGTCGGTCTCAATAGCACTCCTTGAGGTGTTGGAGTCGACAACTCATCACTGCCAGGGAGTAGCACTGAAGACTGCCTTGCTGAGGATGCCCTAATCTTGGTACTTGGCAGCTTCTTATGTGAGTTCTTCAACAAGACTGTGGAATCAGGAGCACCAAACTTCTTCTGGTGCTTGGTAGGCACCAGAGAGGGAGAATATCTTCTATCCCACTTTTTTTGGCGCAGGAATCCTGCTAAATTGGGCAGTGCACTGCTGAAGTGAGGGGAGTCTGAGACCTTGCAGACTGAGTGACTAGGTACTGAATGGGAGTGCAAAGCTGCCCCTGTCAGAATGTCCAAGAATGTCTGTCTTTTTTTTTTTTTGGTTCAAAGTTGAATCCTTTGGAGATTGGGCACTTATAAAACTACAAGATAACCCTACTGGATCAGACCAATGGGTTCATCTAGGCCACTATCCTGTCTTCTGATAGTGGCTACCACCAGATGCTTCAGAGGGAATAAACAGAACAGGACAGTTTTGAGTGATCCATCCCATTGTCCAGTCCAATCTTCTGGCAGTTGGAACTTTAGGGACACCCAGGGCATGGGATTGCATCTCTGAAGATCTTGCCTAATAACCACTGATGGACCTGTTCTTCCTATTATGCCTAATGTGACCCTCACTCAGTCATTTTAAGCAACTGGAGTGGGAATAGCTGTCTGGCATCGACTTATTGCAGCCATGACCAGTACCGAACTAATGTCAATAAAAAACAAAGAAAAATGTAATTAAAACAAATCTATGAACACTAACTATTAAAATTATAAACATTTAAACAAACTATTTACAAATAGAGCTTTAGAAATTCTCCAAAGAGGGAAAGCATGAGGAGGTCACGCACACTGAGACCACTGATCACAAGCGCTAAGAAGAACCTGTAGGACGTCAGGGCAGCTCCACCCACTTTTGCTCGCATTAAACAGCATGAGTGCCAGGAGGGTACAGGTGCTGCCCTGACAGAAACTGTTACGGGAAAAAGTTCTCCAGCTCCAGTGAAATGGACATGTGCAGCCACTTGAACAGGAGAGACTTAGTGGTTGCTAATGCCCCTACAAATAGAAGAGAACTGATTAGATGAGATATGCCCAATGGATTCCCAACAGGCGATCCATGCTGCATTCAAGATGATTTTCCTACTTCTGCTTGATATTCCCCATTTTATACATCCAAAGAGCACATTAGTTTTTCTGCCAGAGCATTGTTCTGAGAGTTAAAATTGAGGCAATTATCTAGGATGACCCCAAGTACTTCTGAGTCACTGTTTTTCAAGACAGTCATTTAGTCTGCATTATTGGTTCCCACCTGTATTATCTTGAATTTCTTCTTCTAGCCTTAGTCCATCTATATGGGAGTGGGTCTTGAATCCTTCTCCATTAGAGTCTGACTGGAAGCAATTCCTCAGAAACTCCATTGCTACTGTGTCCAGTGCTGATGTCCACACTTGAAGGATGTGGAAATATTGCAGAGAGTTCACAAAAACGATCCAGGGCAGTGGTCCCCAATGTGGTGCCCTCTGGGGCATTTATGTGTGCCCGCCAAGTGCCCAGCAGGGGAGAGAAGCCATGGCCTTGAGCCTGCCAGGGACAGAGAACTCAGGCTGCGGGCACAGTGTTCTGTTCCCGGCAGGTGCGGGGCCTGCCTAGTGCCCCGCAGGGGAGAGAAGCTGCGTCCCCATGTCTGCCAGGGACAGAGAGCTCCAGGGCTGCAGGCTGAGGGCGCCGGTGTTCTCGGTCTCCGGCAGGCGCGGGACCCGCCTAGTGCACAGTGTAGTAAGAGGAGGCCCTAAGATATAAACCTTGGTATCAGAGGCCTGGTATGAGGCCTGAGGCCTGAACTAAAGTAATGGTTAAGACTTTGCTAACATAAAGCAAAGTGAAGCTGTGAGCCAGAGGCAGGCCCTGCTCACAGAAGCTGGCAAGGAAAGGGCTGATGCTGCATGAAGATACGTACCTAAAAGGTACTGAACACTAGAGATCAGAACATTCACATACTTGCACATTCCACACAGATAACAAAGAACAGACTGACCCATCCCAATGACAGGGGCAAAAGAGTAATATGATGGATAGAGTTGTTTTGTTCTAACCAACATGTACAAGGCGAGAGGCGGCACCTTGCTACGTAGAGGGGTTGTACCTTACTACATAGAGGGGTTGCACCTCAATACGTTAGGAGTGATGCATAACTTGTTTGTACCTGTGTATAAGAATGCATCCCTGGGGCCATGTCTTTGTCCGGCTGAGGGGGCAGTGGAAAGTCCCGCCACTGACTGAGCCGAGTCCATTGACTGGGGACACTCTCTCGTAGTATGCCCGGTAGACTAAGTAATCTACGGGGAACTGCAGTTGTGTCCATACGGCAATAAACCTGGCCGACGTGCCTTCGTACCTTACTAGACTCTGTGGTTATTGGGGGTTCTCTTCGGGTCTGCTGTGTCAGCTATCTGCGCAGAGCTAGGGCAGCACACAGAGGGAACACACGCACACAGTTGAGTGATACCAACAAGGAGAGAGCAGAACACCACACTGGTAGCATCTGACAGCACCTCTTGACAACACACAGCAGGGGAGAGAATCCGAGCCCCCGTGCCTGCTGGGGACAGAGTACTCCAGGGCTGTAGGCGCCAGTGTTCTCTGTCCTCACGGCTTCTCTCTGGATTCATATATTATGTAATATTAAATATTTTTTTTCTATTATTTAATGTACAAATACAAAATAAGCCTTAAAAAATTGTTAGCGCCCGCCGCACTCGTCTGAAAACATGAATGTGCTACTGGTCACAAAAAGGTTGGGGACCACTGATCCAGGGGCTGGAAAACAAGACTTTCACTGTGAAGCTTAAAGAGCTCACATATTCAGCTTATTGCAGAAGAGGTTGAGAAGTGATTTTGGCACTCTGTAGTTAGGGTTTAGACATAGAAAAGATAACAAAGGCTTTAATATAAAGATAATGTCACCCCTGCTGACATTCCTGCAGCTGGAAGTTGAAGGTAGACAAATTCAACCTTGAAATAAGATACATTTTCCTAGCAGTGAGGGTAATTAAATGTTGGAACAGGTTATCATAGATTATCAGGGTTGGAAGGGACCTTAGGAGGTCATCTAGTCCAACCCCCTGCTCAACGAAGGACCAATCCCCAGATCCAGGGATTATCAGGGAAGGTAATGAACTCACCATCACATGGAATGTTTAAAATGAAATTAGATATCTTTAAAAAAAAGATATGCTTTTATCTGTCTGCTAGGAGAAATTCTAGACTGTGTGTAAAAGGGTCGGGCTGAATGGTCATGATGATTTCCTTTGGCCTTGGAATCTGTGAATGTATCAATCACCTGTCAAAGCTTGTCAGGAGCAAGCCCCTTGCTAGTCCTGTAACACTCAAAAATGCCTAAACTCCACAGTAAAACAAACAGTTTGTGGTATGCCTTAACTGAAAGTGAAGTCAGATTGGCAGGCCCTGACTTGGGCCAGTGTGATTAGGGTTAGAACTGGGGAGGTCGTCTCCTGTCCCTGCTTCACTAAGCACCCCCCTTAAAAGAAGCAGCCAAGCCTTCTTACCTCACCTCATGGCTCTTGTTGGTTCTGCTAGTATCAGAGCCTGCGTGTCTTCTCTAGGCAGTGCTCAGAGGTCTAAATTCACTGCCACTCTTTTCCAGGTGATAGTCTTCCTTCAGGTGGCTGTGTCAGGGTGGTGATCGCTCCAACAGGGGACAGAGAAGACCTGGTACACACTGTCACACACCATGCCCACCCCCTTTTTTCATGGGACACGGGGAGAACAGGATTGCCTGCATTGCCCTCAACATGCTCTTAGAATCATAGAATATCAGGGTTGGAAGGGACTTCAGGTCATCTAGTCCAACCCCCTGCTCAAAGCAGGACCAATTCCCAACTAAATCATCCCAGCCAGGACTTTGTCAAGCCTGACCTTAAAAAACCTCTAAGGAAGGAGATTCCACCACCTCCCTATGGAACCCATTCCAGTGCTTCACCACTCTCTGAGTGAAAAAGTTTTTCCTAATATTCAACCTAAACCTCCCCCACTGCAACTTGAGACCATTTGTCATGGTACAATTCCCCACTCTGAACCTTAGCGTCCAAAAGATGGGGTACCAGCATGAATTCCTCTAAGCTAATTACCAGCTTAGAACCTGTAGCGCTGCCACCAACCAGGAATTCCAGTGCCTGGTACACTCTGGTCCCCCCAAAACCTTGCCTGGGGACCCCCAAGACCCAGACCCTCTGGATCTTAATCCAAGGAATTAAACCCTTTTCCCGACTGTTGCCTCTCCTAGACTTCCCCTCCCTGGACTACCCTGGAAGATTACTGTGATTCAAACTCCTTGAATTACAAAACAGAGAGGAAAATGCACCTTCCTCCCTCCTTCTTTCTCCCCCTCCCAGACTCTCCCTGAGAGAGACAGTAATCCTGACACAGAGAGAAATTAGCCTTTCTCCCCACCAATTCCCTGGTGAATCCAGACCCAGTCCCCTGGGGTCTCACCAGAATAAAAAAACAATCAGGTTCTTAAACAAGAAACTTTTAATTAAAGAGAGAAAAACAGTAAAAATTACCTTTGTAAATTTAAGATGGATTAGGTACAAGGTTTTTTAGCTATAGGCACTGGGAATACCCTCCCAGCCTAAGTATTCAAATACATATTAAAATCCTTTCAGCAAAAATACAAATTTGAACTCCTTTCAGCCAAATACACAATTAAACTCCTTCCAGCCAAATGCACATTTGCAAATAAAGAAAACAAACATAAGCCTAACTCGCTTTATCTATCTAGTACTCACTATTTTGAATTTATAAGAGCCTGTATCAGGGAGATTGGAGAGAAACCTGGTTGCATGTCTGGTCCCTCTGAGCCCCCAGAGTGAACAACCACCAAAATCTAACAGCACACACCGAAACTTCCCTCCCTCAAGATTTGAAAGTATCCTGTTTCCTGATTGGTTCTCTGGTCAGGTGATAGCCAGGCTCACTGAACTTGTTAACCCTTTACAGTCAAAGAGATATAAAGTACTTCTGTGCTATTAACTTTTCTTATCTGTTTATGACACCATTGCTCCTTGTTCTGTCATCAGGTACCACTGAGAACAGTCTAGATCCATCCTCTTTGGAACCCCCTTTCAGGTAGTTGAAAGCAGCTATCAAATTCCCCCTCATTCTTCTCTTCTGAAGACTAAACAATCTCAGTTCGCTCAGCCTCTCCTCATAAGTCATGTGCTCCAGCCCCCTAATACTTAACACTTGCTGCTCTGTATTAAGATAATGACTATAATCAAATCTCACGCTTCAGCTAGTCGTGTGCAGTGGTCAGGAGGGAGTTTTTCTCCTGATGCACAATTGGCCAGAAGTGTTCTAGTGTCTGTTTTGCCTTCCTCTGATGCACCAGAGATTGGCCACAACCTAAGACAGGACACTACACTAGATAGACCAGTGCTCTGAAGTGGTACAAAGAATCCTTTTTCTTTGATTTCTGGCTGGTGTGTCTTGCTCACATGCTCAGGGTCAATTTGATTGCTAAATTTGGGGCTGGAAATTGGCAGGGATTTTTTGATATTTTTCCACCTTCCTCTGCAGCATGAGGCATGGATCGTCTGTTGGGATCAACTGTGCATATCTCATCAAATCAGTTCTCTTCCATTTGCAGGGGGCATTGGACACTAACACCACCTAAGTATCTCCAGTTCTTCATTTTGAGGTTATGATACACCACAACTCCCAGATCCTACTCAGCAGTGCTGCTGCCAAGTCAGTTAGCCCCATTCTGAATTTATGCATTTGGTTATTCTTCCCTAAGTGTAGCACTTCACATTTGTCTTTGTTGAATATCATTTTGTTGTCTAAAGCTCAGTTTTCCTATTTATCAAGACCCCTCTGAATTTTAGCTCTATCCTTCAAAAGCATTGGCAATCCCTCCCCCAGTTGTGTGTCATCTGCAAACTAGGTCAGGATGCTCTCTATTCCTACATCTAGGTAATTAATAAAAATGTTAAACACTGGACCCAAAACAGATCCTTGTGGAACCCCATTTGAGACTTCTTTCCAACCTGACATCATTCCATTAATAGCTTCTCTTTATTTGCAGTTCTTTATCCAATTATGTATCCACTTAATGATAGTTCTGTCAAGCCTGCATTTCTCCAACATACTTATCAGAATGTCATGTGGGACTGTGTCAATTACTTGCTGAAGTCCAGGTATATTATGTCCACTGCATTCCCCCTATCCACCAAACCAGTTACCCTGTCAAAAAAGGAAATCAAACTGGTTTGGCATGATTTGTTCTTCATAAATTCAAACTGGCTGTTGGTGATGATCTCCTCATCCTCCAGGTATTTGCAAATGGAATGCTTTATACATTGCTCTTGTAGCTTCCCAGATATCGAAGTCAGGTTGACTGGTTTATAATTCCCTGGCTCCTCCTTTTTACCTTTTATAAAGATGGTGTAGAAGGGGGGGACCAGGGCTCAACCCTCCCTGAGGGCGGAGGGGAGCCACACCGGCTCACCACACTCTATCGGCCCGGATCCCGCCCTTTGCTTCAGGGCTGAGCGACAGTACACAGTCACTTGGGGGCTCTGGCCTTCTGCGGCAGAGCGGAGCAACAGGATACAGTCAGTTGGGAGCTCAGGCCCTTTATCTCAGGGCTGAGCAGCAATATACAGCCCTTTGGGAGCTCAGGCCCTTTGTCTCAGGGCTGAGAAGCAATATACCATCAATTCGGGGCTCAGGCCCTCTGCTGCAGGGCTGAGCAACAATGCACAGTTAGCTAGGAGCTCAAGCCCTCTGCTGCAGGGCTGAGCAACACTATACATTTAGTTGGGGGTTCAGACCCTCTGCTGCAGGGCTGAGCAACACTATACAGTTAGTTGGGGGCTCAGACCCTCTGCTGCAGGGCTGAGCAAACAAACAAAGTCTAGAAGCCCAGGCCCTGCGGGAGGGCAGGGCAATAAGCAGTTCAGGTGTATAAAGCCCAGGCCCTGGCTCAGGGCGGGGCAGCAAGCGACTCAGGGATCAGGCCCTTCAGGAGGGGCTGAGCAAACAACCAGTCTGAATGGCCTCCTCCACTGCGTTCCAACCTGGGGCCCTAGTAGCGGTTAACACCGCTGACAGTCAGTGGGGATCCTGATCGAAACACACTGACATAGGCTCAGGTGAATCTACAGCCTGACTGGGGTCGGCTGCCCCCGGGCCACTTCCAATCTCCCCCTCACTGGGTACCTGCCATCCGCTGGCGCCGTCCGGTGGGTCCCAGACCATGGGCTCCTCAGGATACCGCGCTTTTGGAACTCCAGGCCATTCCTCTGTGTACTGGGTGTGGGGTGGCTCAGGCAGCTCCTCTGGATGCTGGGCGTTGGAAAGATCAGGCAGCTCCTCCGGGTACCGAGCACGGGGCAGGTCAGGCCAGTGCTCCTCCGGGTATTGAGCATGGGGCAGGCTAGGCCCGGCGGGAGCTCGGGCACCAGCTTCTGTCCTCTCCAGCAGCCTCCCTCCAACTGAGCGCCGGGATCGGGCTTTTATACTTCCTGCCCTGCCCCTTGACTTCTAGGGGGCGGGGACAGGTGGTGGTGGCTCCGCCCCCTGCCGCGCCTGTTCTGGCTTGTCCCTCTCAGGCGTGGCGGGGAGTGAGGCCTTCTCGCTACAGATGGGCACTAAATTATCCTTCCTCCAGTCTTCCGGGACCTCTCCTGTCATCCATGAGTTTGACAGTGGCTCCAAGATTTCTTCAGCTAATACCTTCAGTACTCTTGGGGGAATAGCATTTGTCACCACTGACTTGAATTCATTCAAACTGATCAGAAGATCTGATGTATTCTTTACTTATCCCGATCTGCATCCTTTCCCTTTTATTGTGTTTGGTAACTTTGCTAGTCATCTGGTCACATGTAATTTTTTGTGAGAAGATTGAATGTAGGCATTGAGTAGCTCTGCCTTCCTATCATCTTCCATTACCAGCTAATCTTCTCCATTGAGCAGCAGACCCACACAATCCCCAGTGATACAAGTAGAATTAATTTCTTACTGGTATGCTGCAACAGCTAAAGGGGGGGGAGGTGACCCCCCACGTGAATCCTCACATGACCCTGCCCTGCCCCCAACCCAGGGCCCCGTGGTCTCCCCCTCCCCATGATCCATCCCATGTTACCGGGGGTCGGGATGGGGTCCCAGTGGGTGGACATGGCACAGCTGCTGTGTGGGCTGCTAAGAGAAGAGGAAGCTTGCTCTCTGGCACAATAGCCACTTCAGTCACCCCTGCTTTGGGAATTGTCAGCAGAAGAGCTTAAAACCAGCTCCCTCTGACAGCAGAAAATATTTTTTTTTCCAGACATGCTGGCAACCAAGCCTCATGCCAGCAACTACTCTGTCTGGGGGTCTGCACAGCAGCATCCCTGCTGGAGGATAGGGCTGCAGGGGGCAAGGCTGGGGGCAGGACAGCCTTGCTGGAGGAGCTGCCGGCATGGAGTTCTGCTCATTTTGCCACAACTCCTGCGCGGCTGTACCACCCTCAGCCCTGTCCTCTGGTGGGGCTGCTGTACAAACCTCCGACGGGAGATGCAGGCATATAGCTGCATGGAAGGACTGGGGGCGGGGTTAGAGGCAGGACAGCCATACAGGAGGTGCTGCATGTTCTGAACCTTTCATCACTGTGGTTCCCAGGAGAGCCCTGTGGCTCAGGGCTCTCCCAGGAACTACAGTGGTGAAAGGAGCAGAACACTTCGGCGCAGCTGTACTGCCTCCCCGCCCTGTCCTCCAGTGAGGCTGCAGTACAGACCCCAGACAGGAGGCACAGGCACCAGGGGAGGCTCCAGGCACCAGTGCATCAAGTGTGTGCCTGGGGGGCAAGCCGGTCGCTGTGAGGGTGGCAGTCAGGCTGCCTTCAGTGGCATGCTGCAGGAGGGCCGCCGGTCCCGCGGTTTTGACAGCAATTCGGCAGTAGGTACGCTGAAGGTGCGGGACCGGCAGACCTCCCACGGGCATGCCACCGAATCCGTGGTACCAGCTGATCTCCCGCAGGCATGCTGCCGAAAGCCGCCTGTCTGCTGTGTTTGGGGCAGCAAAATACATAGAGCCGCCCCTGGCAGGCACGCAGCTGTGTAGAAGGGTTGGAGACGGTACAGCTGTACAGGAGGAGCTTCTGGTGTACGGCCGCCATGTTCTGCTCCTCCTGTGTCTTTCTGGTACACTGTACCGCCTATAAATAGCTTACTGGTACTGAGTACCAGACCGTATCGCCCTATTTGCGCCACTGACCATCCCCGATCTTTCATTTTGGTCTAACATATTTGAGAACCCCTTCTTGTTGTCTCTAATGTCCCTTGCCAGTTATAACTCATTCTTTGCCTTCGCTTTCCCAATTTTGTCCTTACATGCTCGCGCTATTCCTATGTATACCTCCTTGGTGATGTAGAACTGAT
The DNA here is from genome assembly GCA_026122505.1 of Aldabrachelys gigantea. NCBI lineage: Eukaryota > Metazoa > Chordata > Testudines > Testudinidae > Aldabrachelys > Aldabrachelys gigantea. Next base: position 299,870,868 of record CM047480.1, read on the forward strand.
AAATGAAATTGTTATTAATTGTTCACTTTATTAATGTAACGTCATAAGTAAAGTTTTGTGAATGAAACAACATTCACTCATAAAACCAGTTACCCCATAACTAGCTAATTGACAATAAAAATGCTTGTTAAGAGCCATAGCTGTTCAGTCAGCTGCCTTTGTAAGTTTCACTGTCAGTCCAATTCCTGTTTAAATCACTGAGACTTGCACTGTTTCAGTACTGTAACTTCTGTTCACCATTTATTACACTTGCCTACATTGTAACTTCTGTTTACTGTTTGCCATCCACTACACTTGTCTATATTGTAACTTCTGTTCACTGTTTGCCATACTGTAATTCAAACCCCATTTTAAAACGCTCACTCCATTTTGTAAAAGCTTCCTCCAAACAGCATTTTTGCAAATCCTGCTGTAATCTTATTAGTTTAGTTTAGATGTGTGACTGAGGTATGTATGGATGATGGAATTGTTGTGTATTTGGTTGTCATGGTTTTTGTTCCCATGGCAACTGAGTTAGATTATTAGGGGATAGCCTACCCTGCTTCGGCTGGTTAGGTGAGCTCTGTGTGTGTGTAAATAAATGGTAGTTTTGTTAGCTGTCTGCTGTCTGGCCTCAAGTGATTTCTTCCTAAACCGGCTGCTCCCAAGGATATAACAGGAATCAACCTCCAGCCCCAGCCTGTCCTGACGAAACAGAGTTCAAACACCACCAGCTAAAGATGAAAACAAGAGCCCTAACAAAGTAAAAAGATTCCACCCTAAAAAAAAAAGGTACAATAGAAGGAAGATCAAAGCCAGGTCCGAGGCTGAAAGTCACGTCTGTAATTGACGGGTGATCAATCACCAAACCCAGAGGCAGCCTGACACAGCAAGACCTATAGACTCTGGATTCAAACTAAAGCCTACAAAAAGGATGGATGAGATGGAAGACTGGAGGGTAACATTCTGCTGCCAACATGGAAGGGCATCGGTGCATGCCCAGAGACCCAGCTTGTCCTTGTGCCCGGCTTTTCTGGCCAGTTAGCCGCCACAAGCTACGAACCCAAGCTGCAAAATCAAGTCACGAACTCAAGCTATGTTCAGAACTGGTAACTATGCAGCAGCTGCAGAACATCTGATGGATGTGTGTGTGTGTGTGTGTAGGAATTAGGTATAATGTGTGTGTATAAGGAATAAGATATTAGTTATTGGTCATAAAGCAAATTATCATAATAAATGTGGCATCTTTGTTTTGCCCCCTGAAAAGATCCTGTGTAGTTTTGTCTGTACAACAGCGACATGCCCCTCCTTCCATTTCCTGGATGTATCCCTTTTGGTTTTTATATAGTTATCTCCTCGTGCAGACACATTGGACTTCTGTGGTTCTTCTTATCTTTCCTCTGTATCGGTATAGCCTGACATTGAGCCTCTAGCATTACATCTTTTAGGAACTGCCAGCCCCCTTCAACTCCTTTTCCTCCTAACTGGTCTTTCCATAGGACCTTGCCTACTATTTCTCTGAGTTGGTTGAAGTTCACTTTTCTGAAGCCCAGTGTCCTTGTTTTGCTGTTTTATGTCCTCCTTTTCTTAGGATTTTGAATCCTATCAGACCATGATCACTTCCTCCAAGTTCCTGATCACCTTTTTGTTCTCAACCACTTCATCCTTGTTGGTCAAAACCAGATCCAAAATGGATGACCCTCTAGTTGTTTCCTCAATTTTCTGAATCAGAAAGCTGTCCCCTACACATGCTAAGAACTTGCAGGACATACTATGTTTTGCTGTAATAGTTTTCCAATGGCTATCAGGGAAGATAAAATCCCCCATTAATACTAACTCATGTGTGTTAGCTAATCTTGTTGCCTGCCTGTAGAATGACTAATCCACTTCCTCTTCCTGATTTGTTGGTCTATAATAGACCCCCACCATAACATCACTACTATTCTTTTCCCTTTTTATCCCCACCCAGGGACTCTGAGTAGTTCTGTTGCTCACTTCCTCTTGAACCTCAGAGCAAGCATATATATTCTTGACATACAGCAAATTCCTGACTCATCCTTCTTTTTTCCCATATCTATCCTTTTGGAACAAGCTATATCCCTCAGTGCTGGTACACCAATTATGGGAGTTGTCCACCAAGTCTCTGTAATGCCAATTAAGTCATAATTTTCTTCATATGCCATGACTTCCAGTTCATCCTGCTTGATCCCTATACTCCTTGCATTTGTATACAGGCATCAAAGATATTTTGAAGACTACCTTGTTTTTCTTCTTGCCTTTTTAATACAATTGTGGTTTCCAGACTCTTCTCCAGAAATTAGCCCCTTTCCCTTGTCCTCATTACTTGAGCCTAGATGCACATTGGCCAGATATTTGTCACCATCCATCATAAGACCTAGTTTAAAGCTCTCCTTATCAGGTTCGCCAGACAATCCATCTAGTTTCAGGTCTTCCAACCCTTCTCTTATCCTACACTTCAAAAGAGAACACCCTGTTTCCTATATATTCTTCTGATCTTTTTCACATGGCCAAACCATCTTAACCTGGATCCCCTTCACTTTTCTATAATTGGTATGACCTTCACACGTCCCTTTATTCATTCAAAATATGGTCAAGCATCCATCTTAACATTTTCATTTCCTCTGTATTCAAGATCTGTTCCTGTCTCTTCCTCAGTGCCCAGTATTCAGAGCCATTCAAAAGAGCAAGCCTAATTACAGTCTTGCAGATCTTATTTTTCAATTTGATAGGCATTCTCCTATTGTACATCATTCTGCTCTCTTCTCTTCATTGAGTCCATGCCTTTACTGTTATGCTGATAATTTGTCATTGAATTCACCATTATACTATACTATCAAACCTAGGTACTTGAACTTCTGTACCTTTGATAGTGGCTGGCACCCCAGACTTACAGTCTTGTCATCTTCCTGCAAGGTATCATCAAATCCTCAGACCATAAACAGTTATTTCTGCTGATTTTCATGCCATTTCTTTTCTGTACACACCTCCATCTCTCTATATCTTCTTCCACTTCCTATTTTCTCTCTCACACAAGCACTTTCATTTTACTGTATTAAAATGCATTTGGTTGGATTGTGACCATTTAACCAGGTAATTCAGATCACTGTAACCATAATCAGTCCTCCTCATTATTGACTACACCACCAATCTTTGTGTCATCTGCAAATTTTACCAGCCAAGATTTTATATCATCACCTATATCACCTGATAATTTATATAGCATTGGCCTAAGAACCAATTTCTGGGAGACCCAGCCCATTGATGTTTTCCCATTAACTCTATTTTCAGATCTGCAAAGGAGCCAGTTTTTAATCCATTGAACATGTGCCCTATTAATGACATATAATGCAAGATTTTTCATCAAAATGTCAGGTGATACTAAGTCAAATGCCTTGGAGAAAAATTAACATTAGTGGTTTGGTGAGCTCCTCAGCTAGCTCCTTTAAGACTCTTGGATGTAAGTTATCCAGGTGTATTGATATGAAACTAATTTCACAGATGCTGCCTCATATCCTTCTTTGTTACAGCATGTAAACTTTCATCCACAATATCATATGGGATGGAAACACCCTCCTACTCCAAATACAGAACAGAACAGAAATAGCTTTTGAATACTTCTGCCTTTTCTTCATCACCATTTACAATTTTACTATCTACATCTAGCAACAGACCTATAGCTGACCTCAGGAATGTTAATCCTACATTGTAAAAATCCCTTCTTATTGTTTTCAACCTTATTAACGATTGATAGTTCATTGACTCCTTTAGCTTCCCTTATCAGTCACCTACATTTTTTAACTTTGTCATTTATATTCATTGTAATTTACTTCCCCTTTTTTCCATCCTTGTTATATTAATCTACTTTTTAATCATCGCTTCCACATACTTTTTTAACCAGGATGGCTTCTTGCCCAGAATAACTTCTTTTCATGTCTGTGGAATTGTGGGTTTTGGAGCAACCAGTAGGGTATCCTTGAACAATCTCCAGTTTTTGTTCACATTTCCCATTTTAAATTTGTTACCACTCAATTGCCAATGATGGCTTTAAGCTTTGAAAAAATTAGCCCTTTGAAAGTTGCAGATACACATATTATTGGGTGGTGCCATATTCTGTTTCCACAAAGTAAATGCAACAAAATCATGATCACTGGTACCCAGGCAACCACTAATTTTTAGGTCAGTGATTAACTCTTCTTCATCCATCAGAATGAGGATGAGTAATGAGTTACCCCTGGTGGGTGCAGACCTTGTGTGAAGAAGTTATCAGCGATTATTGCTAGAAACTGTACGGAAGTTGTGTTACTGGCTACATGAGATATCCAGCAAATGTCCCGCAGGTTAAAGTCCACCCATGGTAACGGTTTTTCTTCCTAGACATTATGGACAGATGCTTATGGAGCAGTTATCCTGTTCACTAGTGAGATTTGGTTGTATATAACAGATGACCGTCAGGAATCGTCTTTAGTTTTACTAATTAGACCTTAATCCATAAGCATTTGAGGTCCCATGATTCTAAATAATCTACAACTCTCTAAAAGGCAATGGTGTCTCTAATGTCTTAGACTGTTCTGTGCCAATTATACTTCTAAGTTAGTGAAATATATTGTATTCTTATTATAATCAGCAAATCCACTGCTATCTTTTAAATATCAGGACAGAATATGCTTAAGACAAGAAAATAATAAAACCGGAGTTTCTGGAAAGGTAAAATAGCATGACCAGGAATGCTCGACACAGAAGACAGATACAACTAGCATGGTTGAAATATGATGAAATTAAAGAATAAACCGACACACTGAAGCAATTTCAATATTTTAAAGATCTGTATTCACATTCACAATCCCAGCCTCATTTTAAAATCTCTGCATTGCTTTGCCTTTATCAACACTCCCAACCTACATGTCCACAAATTCAGCTAGTCTTATTATTACCTCTGTCTCCTTCTCCCACCACATCCCCTATAACTAAAATAGCCTTCCCGATCTTATGTCCAATGGAACATAACCATCCTCCTTCAGATACTTCAGCAATGGGAGGCTCTATAAGTAGCATAGACAGAGCTTCCTCCTCTCTACAGCATGTCATAAAATTGGAATTGTCCATTCTTGTTTTCATCTTTTCAAAGTTTAGCTTTAAAGGCAGTATCAAGACATTTCCATTCCCCCTTGCATGCCCCCCCAAAACATGGTAGGCATTGTACAGAGTAACAGACAGGACCTGCCCTGAAGAGTTTACAATTCAAATAGACAAGACAGACACAGAGTGGAGAAAAGGTGGTTGGAGATAACCCCATGAGTTTCGCAAAGGCTTTTCATGGTCCCTGCCAAAAAGTTAGTTCCCGAATCCATAAGGATGTTGAAGGGCCAACCTATGCTGGGAAAAATGTCTGCCAATGCCTGGCTCACGCTTTTAGCCCTGGGTGTTGCTTAGAGCTACTGCTTCCAGCCACCAGGTGGCAAAATCCTTGAAGGTCAGTATGTATCGCTTTCCTCTGGGTATCTTCTTAGGGAAAGGACCCAGAAAATCCACAGCTACATGCTGAAATGGAACCTCAATTATGGGGAGTGGCTAGCGAAGGGTCTTGACCTAGTCTTGGGGCTTTCTCACCCTCTGGGACCTCACAAGACTGGACATGGGTAGAAACAGCCTTGCCCATTCCCTCCCAGGGGAATGATTTCCCCAAACGGTCTTTGGTCCTGTTCACCCCAGGATGGCCACTAGGGTGATCTTGGGCTAAGCTCAAGAGCTTTTTGCTATACTTAGTTGGAAATACCAACTGCCTCTGAGGATGTTAGTCCTCCTTGAACCCACCAGAAAGGGTTTCCTTGTATAAGAGTCCTCCTTCTACAACAAACCTGGACCTATTGGAAGAGGTGAGAGGCAGTGGGTCACTCCGTGCTGTCGTCCAAGCTTCCTGGAGGCTTTCATCTGCTTCCTGCTCTGCCTGGAACTGCTCCCTTGATGCTGGAGACATTAGTTCCTTGCTGGGTTGTGGACTTGGGCTTGGTCCCTCTGGAAGTGATGTAGGTGATGGGGGTGTCTCCGTTGACTGTGAACTGCTCTCTGCCGGTGCACTAGGTGGTATTTCAGGCTCTGGTTGAGCCTCTTGCGCCGGTATAGCTGCTGCTACAAGTGCAGGCTCTGTGATGCCCTTTGGAGCTGGCTCCGCTGACTCTGCTACAAGCACAGGCTCGGGTGCTGACTGCTCCGCCAGTTCCGATCCTTGGACTGGTTCTGGCTGGGTCCCTGGAACTGGATCTACAACTGCTGCCATAGACTCTGGTCTGGGGTCTGGTGTCATCACCTCTGGCTGGGTCCCTGGGCCTGTGGTATCAGGGGACGCAGACTGGGCCTTGTAGGAGGCTCAGGAATGAAGTTAGGTATGGAGACCTGTTAAGCCTGGCTGTGGGTGACCGTCCCCACTCTTTTTGTTAGCCTCACATGGTTGGCTAAGTCTTCTCTCAGCAGCATGGGAATGGGATAATAGTCGTTAACTGAAAAAGTCCATATTCCTGACCAGCCCTTGTACTGGACAGGCAACTTGGCGGTAGGCAAGTTAACAGAGTTGGTCTTAAAGGGTTGCACCATCACTTGGGCGTCTGGGTCAATGAATTTGGGGTCCATCAAGGATTGGTGGATAGCTGACACCCATGCTTCAGTGTCTCTCCACACAGTAATCTCTCTCCATCCACACTCACAGTTTCCCTTTGCTCTGGGGGTATTTGTGAGGCATCTGGGCCTGAAGGTTCTCGTGAGACCCTGGGGTGATGAATTGCAGTTGGGTGGTGCTCTTGGGGCAGTTGGCCTTCACATGACCCAGCTCATTACATTTTAAGCATTGCCCAGCTGACTGTGGGCTGGGGCAAGGTGAGTGGTTGGAGAGTAGGGTGGTGGGACGAGAAGGCATCTGAGGTTTCCCTGGCTGTGTGGAGGGTTCCTCCTTGTGAGGTGGGGCCTTGGGGTGACTCCGATGGTGGGGTGTCGTCTCGGGTTCCCCCTTCTGGTATCCCCACCAACTGCTACTAGCTTTCTTCTTCACTGCTACCTCCACCCATTTGGCTCTGATCTCTCCCACCTTGATTACAGTTTTGGGCTTCCCATCTAGGATGTACTTTTCTGATTTCCTCAGGAACCCCCTCTAAGAAAAGACGGTTACTCACCGTTGTAACTGTTGTTCTTCGAGATGTGTTGCTCATATCCATTCCAATTAGGTGTGCGCGCGCCGCATGCACGTTCGTCGCAAGATTTTTACCCTAGCAACACCCGGCGGGTCGGCTGGGCGCCCCCTGGCGTGGCGCCATTATGGCACCGAATATATACCCCAGCCGACCCGTCCGCTCCTCAGTTCCTTCTGGCCGGCTACTCTGACAAAGGGGAAGGATGGCGGGTTTTGGAATGGATATGAGCAACACATCTCGAAGAACAACAGTTACAACGGTGAGTAACCGTCTTTTCTTCTTTGAGTGCTTGCTCATATCCATTCCAATTAGGTGAATCCCAAGCCTTACCTAGGCAGTGAGGTCGGAGTGAGATACTGCAGAATGTAAAACTGCGGAGCCGAAGGCTGCATCGTCTCTGGATTGTTGCACCAGGGCATAATGGGAAGTAAAGGTGCGTACTGAAGACCATGTAGCTGCTCGACATATCTCCTGAATAGGTACTTGAGCTAAGAAGGCGGCGGACGAGGCCTGGGCCCTGGTAGAATGTGCAGTAATATGACCTGGAGAGGCCTGAGCTAGCTCATAGCAAGTCCGGATGCACGCCGTTACCCAGGATGAAATCCTCTGAGAAGAGACAGGTTGGCCTTTCATCTAGTCCGCCACTGCAACAAAGAGTTGGGGTGTTTTGCGGAAGGGCTTTGTTCGGTCAATATAGAAGGCGAGCGCCCTACGGACGTTGAGTGAATGCAACTGCTGCTCCCTACGAGATGTATGCGGTTTGGGGAAGAAGACCAGGAGGAATATGTCCTGGTTGAGATGAAAGGCCAAGACTACTTTAGGGAGGAATGCCGGATGTGGATGTAACTGCACCTTGTCCTTGTGGAACACCATGTATGGTGGGTCCACCATCAGAGCCCGAAGCTCAGAGACTCTCCTAGCCGATGTGATGGCTACAAGGAAGGCTGTTTTCCATAATAAATAAAGGAGAGAGCAGGTTGCCAATGGGTCGAATGGAGGGGCTGTAAGTCTCGTGAGGACTAAATTGAGGTCCCAGGAAGGGGCGGGGCGTCGTACCAGGGGGTATAGATGCTCCACGCCCTTGAGGAACCTCGAGACCATAGGATGGGAGAAGACGGAGTGAGTACCTTCGCTGGGGTGGAAAGTAGAAATAGCCACCAAGTGCACTCGCAAAGATGAGATAGCGAGGCCTTGCTGCTTAAGATACCCGAGGTAGTCCAAAATCGTGGGGATGGGAACCTCTGTAGGTGCGACATTCAGCGTTTGGCACCAGCAGGAAAAGCGCTTCCACTTGGCCAAGTAAGTAGATCAAGTGGAAGGTTTTCTGCTACCCAGGAGTACCTCTTGCACCAGGGCAGAGCATCATAGCTCCGATTGGGTTAACCATGCAGGAGCCATGCCATGAGATGGAGGGATTGCAGGTCTGCGTGGTGAAGCCTGCCATAGTCCTGCGTTATCAGATCCTGATGAAGGGGCAGGGGGATCGGGTTGGCTGTCGAGTGGTCCAACAATGTGGTGTACCAATGTTGTCGAGGCCACGCAGGGGCGATTAGGATCAGGTGAGCCCCGCCCCTGTGAAGCTTTACGAGAACCCTGTGCACCATCGGGAAGGGTGGGAAGGCGTAAAGCAGGTGGTTTGCCCAAGAGATTAGGAAGGCATCTGATATTGACCCTGGGGCAAGACCTTGGTAGGAGCAGAACCTCTGACACTTCCTGTTGTTGCAGGAAGCAAAGAGGCCTATGTGGGGAAAGCCCCACTTCTGGAAGATGGAACGTGCAATGTCTGGGCGAAGCGACCACTCGTGAGAGAGAAAGGACCTGCTGAGATGGTCTGCCAGAGTGTTCCGGATCCCTGGGAGGATGGACACTAAAAGGTCTATAGAGTGGGCTATGCAAAATTCACACAGTTGGATTGCCTCCTGACAAAGGGGGGAAGATCGAGTCCCTCCCTGCTTGTTTATGTAGTGCATTGCCGTTGTGTTGTCCGTAAGCATTAGAACACAACAGCCCTGAAGATGTTGTTGGAACGTCTGGCACGCGAGGCGGATTGCTCTCAGCTCCCGGACATTTATGTGTAATGCTAGCTCGTGAGGCGACCAGAGGCCTTGCGTGCGACGATGGCCTACGTGTGCCCCCCAGCCGAGAGACGACGCGTCCATCGTTAGGGATACTGAAGGCTGTCTCGGTTGGAACAGCATCCCTGCACACACCCAGGAAGGTGTTAGCCACCAGTTGAGGGAGCCTAAAATGCTCTGAGGAACGGTGATGACCATGTCCATGGCATCCCTGCCTGGGCGGTAAACTGAGGTGAGCCAGGCTTGAAGGGGACACAGGCGTAGTTTGGCGTGCTTGGTCACAAAAGTGCATGCGGCCATGTGACCGAGAAGGCTGAGGCAGGTGCGAGCCGAGGTCATCGGAAAGGCTTGGAGGCTTTCTAGAATCAAAACTACTGCCCGAAACCGGGGTAGTGGAAGGCAGGTTGTTGCGAGTGTGGAGTCTAGAATGGCCCCAATGAATTCTATTCTTTGAGTGGGCACTAGAGTAGACTTCTCAAGATTGATCATCAGGCCCAATCGCTCGAATAGGTCCGTGACGATGGCAACATGCCTGGTGACTTGGGCCTCGGAGGTCCCACGAATAAGCCAGTCGTCTAGATAAGGAAAGACGTGTATTCGCCAACGACGGAGGAAGGCGGCCACTACAGCCATGCACTTTGTAAACACGCGCGGGGCAGTAGAGAGGCCAAACGGAAGGACTGCAAATTGAAAATGTTGATTGCGTACCATAAACCGAAGGTACTGACTGTGCGGAGGGTAAATGGCAATGTGAAAGTATGCATCCTTCATGTCGAGAGCAGCGTACCAGTCTCCGGGATCCAAGGATGGGATGATGGTCCCCAGAGACACCACGCGGAACTTCAACTTCTTCAGAAACACGTTGAGTCCGCGCAGGTCCAGGATGGGTCGGAGACCTCCTTTTGCCTTGGGGATTAGGAAATATCGGGAGTAAAATCCCTTGCCCCTGAATTCCTCCGGTACCTCCTCTATAGCTCCGATGGAAAGGAGCATACGAACCTCTTGCCAGAGGAATTGCTCGTGAGAGCGGTCCCTGAAGAGGGTGGGAGGGAAGGGGGCGAAATAAATTGGAGGTGGTACCCAAATTCCACCGTGCATAGGACCCAACGATCTGAGATTAATGGGGCCCACACAGGGAGGAAGAAGGAAAGGCGGTTGGAAAACTGAAGTGGATCCTGGGGAAGGACTGGTGTTCTGCTCTCGGGCACACCTTCAAAAGTTCAGTTTGGGCCCTGCTGATGGTTTGGCAGGACTGTTATTCTGGCCCCCTTGGGAACCCTATTGCCGTCTACGGTTTCCGCGACCACGCCTTCTGCCAAAGTCTTGTTGTGGCCTGGATAGGGGGTAGGGACGCTGAGGCTGGGTATGGAAGGACCTTCGCTGGGTTTGTGGAGTATGCATCCCGAGGGATCGCATAATGATGCGATTATCCTTGAGACTCTGGAGTCTAGGGTCCGTTCTCTGAGAGAAAAGGCCCTGTCCATCAAACGGAAGGTCCTGGATAGTATGTTGCAGTTCAGGCGGTAGGCCTGACACCTGCAGCCATTATATCCGCCTCATTGCAATTCCCGAGGCCACGGTTCTGGCCGCCGAATCAGTGGCGTCGAGTGAGGCCTGCAGGGAAGTCCGTGCCACTTTCTTCCCTTCCTCCAGAAGGGCCTGGAATTCCTGGCGGGAGTCCTGTGGGACCTGTTCGGCAATCTTACCTACCGACTGCCAGGTATTATAATTATATCTGCTGAGCAGGCCCTGTTGGTTAGCCACCTGCAGTTGGAGGCCTCCGGCAGAGTAAACTTTTCGTCCCAGGAGGTCCATCCGTCTAGCCTCTCGCGATTTCGGGGCGGGGGATTGCTGGCCGTGGCGCTGTCGCTCATTCACAGATTGAACGACCAGAGAGCATGGAGGAGGATAGGTATATAAGTACTCGTACCCTTTAGAGGGTACCATGTATTTCCTCTCCACACCTCTGGCCGTGGGAGGGATAGACGCTGGAGATTGCCAAATGGTCTCCGCTTTGGCTTGGATGGAACGGATGAATGGCAAAGCCATGCGAGTTGACGCATCCGCCGACAGGATGTCTATGACCGGGTCTTCCACCTCCGGGACCTCCTCCACCTGGAGGTTGATATTTAAGGCAACTCGCCTTAGGAGGTCCTGGTGGGCTCGGAGGTCGATCAGGGGCAGGCCCGATGAGGTGGTACCAGCTACTGCCTCGTCTGGTGACAAGGACGACGACAGACCGGGCAGGACCGGCCCATGCAGTGACTCCTGTTCCTGAGGAACATCAGGGTCCGGGAACACCTGAGGGTCCGGCGCCAAAGCCAAGTCGTCTATACCCGCTGGAGGAGGGCGGCTAACAGTGGCCTCTGGTGCACAGTGTTCGGACGGGGTGGAGCGAGATGGCACAGTAGGTTCGCCTTGGGCCTGATGATATGCCCAAGGCGTCCAGAAGGACCACTGAGGCGCTTGCTTTGGGCCCTGGGCCTCCTGGATGACCCGGCTATGCAGCTCTGAGTCTCCATAGGCGGCGCTATCAGTGTGCAAAGACTCGGATGCCGAGATGGCCAAGGTGGAGCAGAGAGCACGTAAGGAGGAGCCCTGTGCGCAGGGTACCATATGTTGTGCCGCACCGGTGACCGGTACCGGGAGTCGTACTGGTGCCGAGAGGGTGACCGGGACCTACGACCAGCGCGGTGCCAGGAGGTCGACTGGGATCGTGAAGCTCTATGGTGAGAGCGGTTGCGGCATGAACGGTGCCAGGAGCTGGACCACCGTCTGGAATATCGGTCCGGTGAGCGGGACCTGAAGCGGTGCCGCGAGTAAGACCGGTACCGAGAAGGAGATCGGTACTGGGACTGTGAGCGGCGCCCAGATCGGGATCGGTGGCGAGATCGAGAGTGCTGGCGAGACCTCGATCTTGAGTGCAGCCTGCCTGCAACGTCGATGGAAGGTGGCCTGAGCAGTGCAGGCTTCCCTGTTGATGTAACAACCTGCACCGGCAGTGCTGGGGGTTGAGGCAGGGTGGGCTCCGTTAGGGCAATGAGTTCCCTCGCCGTCGAAAAGGTCTCTGGCGTGGTGGGAACGATAAGCTCAACCGAGGCATGTGCCGGTGAGCTGTCAGGCACCGGACTCGACGGCTCTTGCCTGGCCAGAATCAACGGTGCCGAGATTGCCGGTGCCGCGGCAGTTGTTGGTGCCGGGCGGCTCAGCTTCAGCTGCTGTTCAGACTGCGGTGCAGATGTTGGAGCCACAGGAGCTTTTAGCTTCTTGGCATGCGGGGAGAGGGAGCGGTGCTGGGCTGGCTTCTGGGCCGATGACGGCTGGTGCTGGGGTGTCTTCACGGTGCCAGCGCTCTCTGGTGCCGACAAGGCACTTCTCCCCGTCGCGGACTGTGCGGCACTCGGTGCCGAAGACGGAGGAGTGAGAGCTGCCTCCATTAGGAGCTGCTTAAGGCAAAAGTCTCGCTCCTTTCTTGTCCGCGGCTTGAACGACTTGCAAATCTTGCACTTGTCTGCAAGATGGGATTCCCCCAGGCACTTTAGGCAGGAGTCGTGGGGGTCTCCCATTGGCATCGGCCGCCGGCAGGCCGAGCACAGTTTGAAACCTTGTGAACCAGGCATGGGCCTGGGCACCGGGCGAGGGGAAGGGGCTAATCCCCTATCCTCTGAACTATATACACTAACTACGTTTACGAAAGGTATTAAAAGTATTAACTACAAGTATGAAAACTAAACTATTTACACAATGAGTACCAGAACGAGTGAATAGCTAGGGAAGTGGAGATCAACTAAGCCGCACTCCACTGTTCCAACGACCGACCCGGGCGGTAAGAAGGAACTGAGAAGCGGACGGGTTGGCTGGGTTATATATTCGGTACCATAACGGTGCCACGCCAGGGGGCGCCCAGCCAACCCGCCGGGTGTTGCTAGGGTAAAAATCTTCCAACGAACGTGCACGCAGCGCGCGCACACCTAATTGGAATGGATATGAGCAAGCACTCAAAGAAGAACTGCTCCATTTGTATTAGGAGAGAGAGATCTTCCAGAGACTTAACATTTGCTCCTGATATCCAGGCATCCCAGTTTTTTACAATGTGGTAGGCGTGTCAGGAAAATGCCACATCTGGTTTCCGCCTCAGGGCTCTGAACTGCCAATGGGCATGCTCAAGTGTTAGCCTCATCCTAATTCTGGCTTTTTGTTTAAAAAGTTCATACTTGTTTATATGTTCTTTAAGTGTTTCAGGTGCCACCTGTGCTAAGGGTCCACTGAATTGTGGCTGGAGCTCCACCATATACTGGTCTGGAGGGATGCTGTAACCAAGGCAGGCCCTTTCAAAATTTTCTAAGAAGGCCTCTGTATCATCACCTACTTTGTAGGTGAGGAATTTCTTGGAATGGGGAGTGGTACCTGGAGGAGGACTGTTAGGGCTACCTGATTGATCCAGCTTAGCTTTTTCCAGCTCTAAGTGCTTTAGCTCCATTTCTGCCTCCAAATGCTTCACCTCCAAGTGCTTCATCTCTAGGAAGAAATTCCTTTCTTCCACAGTTAGAGCTACGCTTGGGTTAAGGGCATCCCTCCATCCTGGCACCAGGATCTCAGGTGAGGGAGGGCTAACCCTTCCTTCCTGGGAAGTCTCCATTCCCCCGTCCCCTCCCTGCATTTACGTCATGGAGCTGGATCTCTGGGCTTGATCTGGGTCTGTCTTCTCTGTGGTGTGCCACTTTGGGAAGTCTGGTTGCTCTAGGGTTTCGGTGCCTGATCACAACCTCATGCACAGGCTGCCCTACTCTAGCCTAGCTATTTCGTTGCCACAAAGCTATAAAGAAAAAAAAATAAACTGCTTGTTGGACTCCCTGGCTTGGCAGGCTGAACCCTTTTCATGCCTGTACCCCCTCAGGCAGCAAAGAAAAGAAAATAAAAAAAACTCCATGACTTTGCAGGCTGCCAAAAGGAAAAACATGTTCCTTTAAAATCCTGAGGTCTGTGCTTCTGGTTCAAAATGATCTCACCACTCTCATAGAATATCAGGGTTGGGAGGGACCTCAGGAGGTCATCTAGTCCAACCCCCTGCTCATAGCAGGACCAATCCCCAATTAAATTATCCCAGCCAGGGCTTTGTCAAGCCTACCTTAAAAATCTCTAAGGAAGGAGATTTCACCACCTCCCTAGGAAACCCATTCCAGTGTATCGCCATCCTCCTAGTAAAAAACGTTTTTACTAATATCCAACCTAAACGTCCCCCACTGTAACTTGAGACCATTACTCTTTGTCCTGTCATCTGGTACCACTGAGAACAGTCTAGATCCATCCTCTTTGGAACCCCCATTCAGGTAGTTGAAAGCAGCTATGAAATCCCCTCTCATTATGAAAAAATAACCCCAACTATACATACAATATGATGGGGGCTAATTTAGCTACAATGAGTCAGGAAAAAGATCTTGGAGTCATCGTGGACAGTTATCTGAAGATGTCCATGCAGTGTGCAGAGGTGGTCAAAAAAGCAAACAGGATGTTAGGAAACATTAAAAAGGGGATAGAGAATAAGACTGAGAATATATTATTGCCCTTCTATAAATCCATGGTTATCCCACATCTCGAATACTGCATACAGATGTGGTCTCCTCATCTCAAAAAAGATATACTGGTACTAGAAAAGGTTCAGAAAAGGGCAACTAAAATGATTAGGGGTTTGGAGAGGGTCCCACATGAAGAAAGATTAAAGAGGCTAGGCCCCTTCAGCTTGGAAAAGAGGAGACTAAGGGGGGATATAATAGAGGTATATAAAATCATGAGTGATGTAGAGAAAATGGATAAGGAAAAATTATTTACTTATTCCCAGAATACAAGAACTAGGGGTCACCAAATGAAATTAATAGGCAGCAGGTTTAAAACAAATAAAAGGAAGTTCTTCTTCATGCAGCGCACAGTCAACTTGTGGAACTCCTTACCTGAGGAGGTTGTGAAGGCTAGGACTATAACGGCGTTTAAAAGGGAACTGGCTAAATTCATGATGGTTAAGTCCATAAATGGCTATTAGCCAGGATGAGTAAGGAATGGTGTCCCTAGCCTCTGTTTGTCAGAGGATGGAGATGGATGGCAGGAAAGAGATCACTTGATCATTGCCTGTTAGGTTCACTCCCTCTGGGGCACCTGGCATTGGCCACTGTCAGTAGACAGGATACTGGGCTAGATGGACCTTTGGTCTGACCCAGTACAGCCATTCTTATGTTCTCTTCTGCAGACTAAACAATCTCAGTTCTGTATGAGAGGGGTAGCTGTGTTTGCTGCTTTTACAGATCCAGACTAAGAGTCCTATGGCACCTTATAGACTAACAGACGTTTTGGAGCATGAGCTTTCATGGGTGAATATCCACTTCATCCGACGAAGTGGGTATTCACCCACGAAAGCTCATGCTCCAAAAAGTCTGTTAGTCTATAAGGTGCCACAGGACTTACTGCTGCAATCTCAGTTCCCTCAGCCTCTCCTCATAAGTCATGTGCTTCAGGCCCTCAATCATTTTTGTTGCCCTCCGCTGGACTCTTTCCAATTTTTCACATCCTTCTTGTAGTGCGGGGCCCAAAACTGAACACAGTACTCTAGATGAGGCCTCGCAAATGTCATATAGAGGGGAATGATCACATCCCTCGATCTGCTGGCATTGCCCCTATTTATACAGCCCAAAATGCTGTTAGCCTTCTTGGCAACAAGGGCACACTGTCAACTCCTATCCAGCTTCTCATCCACTGTAACCCTTAGGTCCTTTTCTGCAGAACAGCTGCCTAGCCATTCGGTCCCTAGTCTGTAGCACTGCATGAGATTCTTCCTTCCTAAGTGTAGGACTCTGCACTTGTCCTTGTTGAACCTCATCAGATTTCTTTTGGCCCAATCCTCTAATTTGTCTAGGTCCCTCTGTATCCTATCCCTGCCCTCCAGCATCTCTACCACTCCTCCCAGTTTAGTGTCTGCCACCACATCAAGGCTGATTCCCCACTCTGGCACTTTGAGTGCAGAAGGTGGGGGCCCAAAGAATTCTAAAAATTAATACTGGCCACTCCAGACTTGTATTAAACTCCCAAGGTTACAGCTTTTCTCTGACCTTGGATGGGTAGATGCTGCCACCAACCAAGTGCAAAAACCCCTTTGAGAATCCAGGAAGTCACACTTAGGAATTCCTTCTGTGGGGTACCCTCAAGCCCTTTCACCGCCCCCTCTGGGGAGAGCTGAGAAAGAAAACAAAGGAAATCAGCTGTGGCCACCAGTTAATTAAACAACATATGCACAAACTTCTTAGGACACAAAATCCAATCCTGTTCTTAAAAAACGTAAATTTTATTAAAAACAAAAGAAATAAAATACATTTGAAAACTTAGGCCATTACTAGATTTAAAAAACCCACTTACAAAATTTCAGCAGCTCTAGTATGCTCTCTATGCTTACATCCAGGTCATTAATAAAGATGTTAACACTGGACCCAAAACAGATCCCTATGGAACCCCACCTGAGACCTCCCTTCAATCTGACATTGTTTCATTAATATCCTTTGTTTGCGGTTGCTTAACCAATTATGTACCGTGACAAAGTTCCTCCTCTACCTTGGTGGGTCCTGTGCTTATTCGCGGATTTGCTCGCCTCAGACATTCACCATGTGGGTTGGGAAAACAGCCCAGAGACTTTCCCCTCTGGTGGAATCCACAGTCCAAGTCACCTCCTCCTGTGTCTAATCAGGAGTTGGGAGGTTTGGGGGGAACCCAGGCCCACCCTCTACTCCAGGTTCTAGCCCAGGGCCCTGTGGATTGTAGCTGTCTAGAGTGCCTCCTGGAACAGCTGTGCAACAGCTACAACTCCCTGGGCTACTTCCCCATGGCCTCCTCCCAACACCTTCTTTATCCTCACCACAGGACCTTTCTCCTGGTGTCTGATAACGCTTGTACTCCTCAGTCCTCCAGCAATACGCCTTCCCAATCTCAGCTCCTAGTGCCTCTTGATCCCAGCTCCTCGCATGCATACCACAAAGTGAACTGAGGTCCTTTTTAAACTGAGGTGCCCTGATTAGCCAGCCTGTCCTAATTGATTCTAGCAGTTTCTTCTTAATTAGCTCCAGGTGTCCTAATGCGTCTGCCTGCCTTAATTGGTTCCAGCAAGTTCCTGCTTGTTCTGGAACTGCCCCTGTTACCTGACCCGGAGAAAAGGGATCTACTTTATCTGGAGCTAATATATCTGCCTTCTAAGGGTATGGCTACACTTGCAGCTGTACAGCGCTGGAAGTTAAACCTGTCTTCGTACAGCTGAGTAGGGAAAGTGCTGCAGTCTGTCCCCACTGACAGCTGCCAGCCCATTATCATGGCCACATTTGCAGCATCTGCAGCGGCATTGGGAGTGGTGCATTATGGGCAGCTATCCCAGCGTTCAAGTAGCTGCAATGTGCTTTTCAAAAGGGAGGGTGAGGTGAAGTGTTACAGGGAGCGTGGGGGAGAGAGAGAGTGGATTTTTGGAGCCAACACTGTGTCAGTACCCCGACTTGCAAGTTCTGAGACCCTCCCCTCTCTCACTCACTGAAAGCAAACAGCCTTTTTTCCTCACAGACCAGATAAGCAGCCGCTCCGAAACGGACCCCCCACCCACCGGCTGCTTCTCTCCTTAAGGAAACACTAGCTGTGGGTGTTCCAAAGGGAGCCCCCCTGCCTCTGCTCATTCACAGCAAACAGTAGCTGTGTTTGTTTTTTCGATAAGCAGCTCCCAGAGCCTGGAGTTCACAACAAAACAAAGAGAGGCATCACAACAAAAGAAAGAGTGAAGCCTTCACTTAAAAGGATTATGGGAAGCTTCTGGAGGTCAGTCACAGTGTACTAAGGTTATTCCCAGTTTACACTGGTGCCCCAGCGCAGCAGCAGTAGCGCTATACTCTTTATTCCTCTCAGGGAGGTGGAGTACAAGCAGCGCTGTAGCCACAGAGATACAGCGCTGTACGTGCCTTGCCAGTGTGGATGGGGAGTGAGTTACAGTGCTGTTAGGGGCTTTATTGGCTGTAACTCAGGTGTAGCCAAGGCCTGACACTAATAAATAATTAATGGAGATATACCTATCTCCTAGAACTGGAAGAGACCCTGAAGGATCATTGAGTTCAGCCCCCTGCCTTCACTAGCAGGACCAAGTACTGATTTTGCCCCAGATCCCTAAGTGGCCCCCTCAGGGACTGAACTCACAACCCTGGGTTTAGTAGGCCAATGCTCAAACCACTAAGCTATCCCTCCCCCTTCTCCTATAGCCATCTGGCCTGACCCTGTCACAGTACCCACTTCATGATAGTTGTGTCAAGCCTGCATTTCTCCAGTTTACCAATCAGAATGTCATGTGGGACTGTGTCAAAAACCTTGCTGAAGTTCAGGTATATTATTCATTGCTCTAGTAGCTTCCCAGGTATCAAAGTCAGGATCACTGGTCTATAATTCCAAGCTCCTCCTTTTTAAAGATGGGCATTACATTGTCCTGGAAGACTGGAGAGAGACTCTCTCCTATTATCCATGAGTTTGTACATATTATTGCCAGTGGCTCTGAAATTTCTTCAGCTAATTCCTTCAGTACCCTTAGGTGAATAGCATCTGGCCCTGCTGATTTGAATTCATTCAAACTGGTCAGATCTCTGATATATTATTTACTTATCCCGATATGCATCCTTCCCCTTTTATTGTCTATGGTAATTTTGCTAGTGATCTGGTCACGTTATTTTTTGTGAGAAAGCTGAAGCAAAGTAGCCATTGAGCAGCTTTGCCTTCCTATCATCTTCCATTACCAGTTCATCTTCTCAATTGAGCAGCAGACCTGCCCAATTCCTGATCTTTCTTTTTTGTCTGACATATCTGAAGAATCTCTTTTTGTTGTCTCTAACGTTCCTTGCCAGCTGTAACTTGTTCTTTCCTTGGCTTTCCCAATTTTGTCGCTACAATCTCGCGCTATTCCTATGTTTACCTCCTTGGTGGCATGCCAGTCCTTCCATTTCCTGGATGCATCCCTTTTGTTTTTTATTAAAAAAAAATTAATCACAGTTTTAACTGCACTATTAAACAATAGAATACCAATTGAAATGTATTAAATATTTTGGATGTTTTTCTACATTTTCATATATATTGTATTCTGTTTTGTAACTGAAATCAGTGTATATTATTTTTTATTACAAATATTTGCGCTGTAAAAATGATAAACAAAAGAATTAGTATTTTTCAATTCACCTCATACAAGAACTGTAGTGCAATCTCTGTTATGAAAATGCAACTTATAAACGTAGATTTTTTTTTGTTACATAACTGCACTCAAAAACAAAACAATGTAAAACTGTAGAGCCTACAAGTTCTCTCAGTCCTACTTCTTGTTCAGCCAATCGCTAAGACAAACAAGTTTGTTTACATTTATAGGAGATAATGCTGACCTATTCTTATTTACAATGTCACCAGAAAGTGAGAACAGGCATTTGCATGGCACTTTTGTAGCTGGCACTGCAAGGTATTTATGGGCCAAATATGCTAAACAATTGTATGCCCTCTCATACATGCACTGCTCCTTTCTCTTCCACCTGCATCTGTAGCCAGACAGAGCGCCTGAGCATGGATGCTTCTACCCAGATCCTGGTGTGGTTTTGCAAGAGACTGTGACTTGCAATTCCCACTTACTGATACCCAGGCTGGGGGGACCATCCAATGTGAAAGGTGCCTGCTGGTGGAATCTCTCAGGCAGCAAGCAGGTGGGGGAGCTACAGGAGGAGGTGGCCAGGTTGAGGAGCATCCGAATCAACGAGCAATTCCTGGACAGTGTCCATGTGCAGACAGCTGAGGTAGCTGTCCCAGTACATAGGACTGCTGACTCACCACTGGTGGAGAAGGAGATGGCTCAGGGCGGACACTGGCAGCTGGTTACTTCTGGCAGCAGGCAGTGCTCCACCCCTGCTCCAAACCTTCCCACTGTGGTAATAGGTAACCATTATGCTCTTCTTGATACAGGAGAGAAGGAATCACCTCCTACAGTAGAGGAGGAGAAGCCTTGTACCCCTAAGGCTGGAAGGTCTGCTGCCATCACTGAAAATAGGAAACAGGGCTCTGGGAGTACGGGTGAAGGAGTTTGGTGTGCAGGTGGTATTCTCTTTGATTCTTCCTGTCAAAGGTAGGGGACCAGGCAGAGACAGGTGCATCGTGGAGGTGAATGCCTGGCTGCAAAGATGGTGTCACCAGGAGGGCTTTGGCTTCCTCGACCACGGGATGCTATTCCAGGAAGGACTGCTAGGCAGAGATGGCATTCACCATTTGAGGAGGGGAAAAACCCTATTTGGACACAGACTGGCTAACCTAGTGAGGAGGGCTTTAAACTAGGTTCAACGCGGACAGGTGAACAAAGCCCACAGGTAAGTGGGGAACATGGAGATCTGGGAGATGGGTTGGAAATAGGAGGGAGCGTGGGCCATAATGGCAGAGAGAAAGGAGGGTCAGGGCAAAACTGAGAGGCAAGATCAAATCAGTATCTTAGACGCCTATATACAAATGCGAGAAGTGTGGTTAATAAGCAGGAAGAACTGGAAGTGATAATAAATAAATACAACTATGACATTGTTAAGTATCAGAGGGGTAGCCGTGTTAGTCCGGATCTGTAAAAGCAGCAAAGAGTCCTGTGTCACCCTATAGACTATGACATTGTTGGCATCACCGAAACTTGGTGGGATAATGCACATGATTGGAATGTTGGAGTGAATGGATACAGCTTGCACAGGAAGGATAGATAGGGGAAAAAGGGAGGAGGTGTTGCCTTATATATTAAAAATGTACACACTTGGACTGAGGTGGAGATGGACATAGGAGACGGAAGTGTTGACAGTCTCTGGGTTAGGCTAAAAGGGGTAAAAAACAAGGGTGATATCATGCTAGGAGTCTACAACAGGCTACCTAACCAGGTGGAAGAGGCTGTTTTTAAACAGCTAACAAAATCATCCAAAGCCCGAGATTTAGCGGTGATGGGAGACTTCAACTATCCAGACATATGTTGGGAACATAACACAGCGGGGCACAGACCATCCAATAAGGTCTTGGACTGCATTACAGACAACTTTTTATTTCAGAAGGTTGAAAAAGCTACTGGGGGGGAAGCTGTTCTAGACTTGATTTTAACAAATAGGAAGGAACTCACTGAGAATTTGAAAGTAGAAGGTAGCTTGGGTGATCATGAAATCATTGAGTTCATAATTCTAAGGTAGGGTAGAAGGGAGTACAGCAAAATAGAGACAATGGATTTCAGGAAGGCGGATTTTGGTAAGCTCAGAGAGCTGATAAGTAAGGTCCCATGTGAATCAAAGCTATGGGGAAAAACAACTGAGGAGAGTTGGCAGTTTTTCAAAGGGACACTATTAAGGGCCCAAAAGCAAGCTATTTCGCTGGGTAGGAAAGATAGAAAATGTGGCAAAATATCACCTTGGCTTAATCACGAGATCTTGCATGATCTAAAAAATAAAAAGGAGGCATATAAAAAATGGAAACTAGGACAGATTACAAAGGATGACTATAGGCAAACAACACAGGACTGCAGGGGCAAGATTAGAAATGCAAAGGCACAAAATGAGCTCAAACTAGCTACAGGAATAAAGAGAAACAAGACTTTTTATCAATATATTAGAAGCAAGAGGAAGACTAAGGACAGGGTAGGCCCACTGCTCAGTGAGGAGGGAGAAACAGTAACAGGAAACTTGGAAATGGCAGAGATGCTTAATTATTTCTTTGTTTCGGTCTTCATCGAGAAGTCTGAAGGAATGCCTAACATAGTGAATGCTACTGGGAAGGGGTAGGTTTAGAAGATAAAATAAAAAAAGAACAAGTTAAAAATCACTTAGAAAAGTTAGATGCCTGCAAGTCATCAGGGCCTAATGAAATGCATCCTAGAATACTCAAGGAGCTAATAGAGAAGGTATCTGAGTCTCTAGCTATTATCTTTGGAAAATCATGGGAGATGGGAGAGATTCCAGAAGACTGGAAAAGGGCAAATATAGTGCCCATCTATAAAAAGGGAAATAAAAACAACCCAGGAAACTACAGACCAGTTAGTTTAACTTCTGTGCCAGGGAAGATAATGGAGCAAGTAATTAAGGAAATCATCTGCAAACACTTGAAAGGTGGTAAGGTGATAGGGAATAGCCATTAAAGAACAAATCATGTCAAACAAATCTAATAGCTTTCTTTGATAGGATAACGAGTCTTGTGGATATGGGAGAAGCGGTGGATGAGGTATACCTAGATTTTAGTAAGGCATTTGATACGGTCTCGCATGATATTCTTACAGTAAACTAGGCAAATACAACTTAGATGGGGCTACTATAAGGTGGATGCATAACTGGCTGGATAACCGTACTCAGAGAGTAGTTATTAATGGTTCCCAATCCTGCTGGAAAGGTATAACAAGTGGGGTTCCGCAGGGGTCTGTTTTGGGACCGGCTCTGTTCAATATTTTCATCAATGACTTAGATATTGGCATAGAAGGTATGCTTATTAAGTTTGCAGATGATACCAAACTGGGAGGGATTGCAACTGCTTTGGAGGATAGGGTCATAATTCAAAATGATCTGGACAAATTGGAGAAATGGTCTGAGGTAAACAGGATGAAGTTTAACAAAAACAAATGCAAAGTGCTCCACTTAGGAAGGAACAATCAGTTTCACATACAGAATGGGAAGAGACTGTCTAGGAAGGAGTACAGCAGAAAAGGGATCTAGGGTTATAATGGACCACAAGCTAAATAAGTCAACAGTGTGATGCTGTTGCAAAAAAGCAAACAGGATTCTGGGATGCATTAACAGGTGTGTTGTGAGCAAGACACAAGAAGTCATTCTTCCGCTCTACTCTACTTTGGTTAGGCCTCAACTGGAGTATTGTGTCCAGTTCTGGGTACCGCATTTCAAGAAAAATGTGGAGAAATTGGAGAGGGTCCAGAGAAGAGCAACAAGAATGATTAAAGGTCTTGAGAATATGACCTATGAAGGAAGGCTGAAAGAACTGGGTTTGTTTAGTTTGGAAAAGAGAAGACTGAGAGGGGACATGATAGCAGTTTTCAGGTATCTAAAAGGGTGTCACACAACTTGTTCATTTTAGCCTCTAAGGATAGAACAAGAAACAATGGGCTTAAACTGCAACAAGGGAAGTTTAGGTTGGACATTAGGAAAAAGTTCCTAACTGTCAGGTTAAACACTGGAATAAATTGCCTAGAGAGGTTGTGGAATCTCCATCTCTGGAGATATTTAAGACTAGGTTAGACAAATGTCTATCCGGGATGGTCTAGACAGTATTTGGTCCTGCCATTAGGGCAGGGGATTGGACTCTGTGACCTCTCGAGGTCCCTTCCAGTCCTAGAATCTATGAATCTTTGCTTCAGCCACCATTCTAAAGGACATGTTTCCATGCTCACAACACTCGTTAAAAAAATAATGTGTTAATTAAATTTGTAACTGAACTCCTTGGGGGAGAACTGTATGTCCCCTGCTCTGTTTTACCTGCATTCTGCCATATATTTCATGTTATAGCAGCCTTGGACAATGACCCAGCACATGTTGTTCATTTCACTGCAGATTTGACAAAATGCAAAGAGGATACCAATGTGAGACTTCTAAAGACAGCTACAGTACTCAATCCAAGATTTAAGGATTTGAAGTGCCTTTCAAAATCTGAGAGGCACGAGGTGTGGAGCATGCTTTCGGAAGTCTTAAAAGGGCTACATTCTGACGCAGAAACCACAGAACCCGAACTACCAAAAGAGAAAATCGACCTTCTGCTGATGGCATCTGACTCAGATATGAAAATAAACATGCGTTGGTCTGCATTACTTTGGCTGGTTATTGAGCAGAACCAGTTACCAGCATGGACATATGTCCCCAGGAATGGTGGCTGAAGCATGAAAGGACATATGAATCTTTAGCACATCTGGCACATATCTTGCGAAGCCAGCTAAAACAGTGCCATGAGAATGTCTGTTCTCACTTTCAAGTGACATTGTAAACAAGAAGCAGGCAGCATTATCTCCTTCAAGTGTAAACAAACTTGTTTGTCTGAGCAATTGACTGAACAAGAAGTAGGACTAAGTGCACTTGCAGGCTCTAAAGTTTTACACTGTTTTATTTTTGAATGCAGTTTTTTTCCCACATAATTCTACATTTGTAAGTTCAACTTTCATGATAAAGAGATTGCAACACAATACTTGTATTAGGTGAATTAAAAAATATTTTTTTTTACAGTGCAAATACTTGTAATAAAAAATAAATATAAAGTAAGCACTGTACACTTTGTATTCTCTGTTGTAATAGAAATCAATATATTTGAAAATGTAGAAAACAGTCAAAAGTATTTAAATAAATGGTATTCTATTGTTTAACAGTGCCATTAATTGAGATTAATTTTTTTAATTGCTTGACAGCCCTAGTTTAGATTAAAAGTAAAACAAGTTTATTAACAAAAGGAGAGAGGATTAATTTTTTTAATCATTTGACAGCCTTAGTTTTTATATAGCTAAAAATCTCGTTGTGCAGCCACATTGACCTTCTGTGGCTCTTCTTATCGTTCTTCTGCATCAGAATGGTTTGATGTTGAACCTCCAGGATTACATCTTTTAAGGAACTGCCAGCCCCCTTCAACTCCTTTTCTTCTTAACTGGTCTTTCCATGGGATCTTGCCTATTATTTCTCTGACTCAGCTGAAATCTGCTTTTCTGAAGTTTGGTCTCCTAGTTTTGCTGTTCTCATGTTCTCCTTTCCATAGGATCTTGAATTTTATCAGATCATGGTCACTTCCTCCGAAGTTCCTGACTACCTTCATGTTCTCAACTAATTCATTCCTGTTGGTCTAAACCAGATCCAAAATAGATGACTCTCTAGTTGTTTCCTCAACTTTCTGAATCAGAAAGTTGTCCCCTACACACGCTAAGAATTTGGAGCACATATGTTTTTCTGTAGTAGTCTTCCAACAGATATCACGGAAGTTAAAATCTCCCAATAATACTAGCTCATGTGTGTTTACTAATCTTGTTACCTGCTTGTAGAATGACTCATCCACTTCCTCTTCCTGATTTGGTCGTCTAAAATAGACCCCCACCATAACATCACTACTGTCAAACTATTATCAACTGAAGGTAATTCCAGATTATACCTCTTTCTAACCAATCAAGATTAATTGATCACTGAATTAGAAATTAGTGATTGTCAAGGTGTAAGTGATCACAAGTCTATTGAGTGTCCCCACAGGGTTTTACATTGGGTTAAAAATCACACCTTTAGTTAAACCAGTGCACCTTTATATATAGACAAGGCCTGTTACCCATTATGATCGAGCACTCCCAGAACAACTCTATACAGCACCTACCTATATGCGGGCTGTGTATTAGCGCTGGCTCATTCTGCTTATCGCTGGATTTCCTTGGGAGCTTGGAGCTGCTCTCTTCCTTAGTTGTGCCTTTCCTCTGAGCTTGCTGGCCTAATGCTGGGAAAGGGGAAGAAAAAAACATAACAAAAACCTTTAGCCATTTTATTTACCAGAGGCTACCTGATACCTACAGATAAGCTCCTAAATCTGTAAAACTTCCAAAAGTGCTGGGTGCCCACAAATCCCACTAAAGTCAATAGTCAGGCCAGAACACAGAACATCATTGGCGATGCTGATGAATGATCTCTTGAAGTTGATGGAAGGCAGACATTCATTCTTACTCCTGGGCCTCTCTTCAGCAAACAACACTGTCAGTCATGAGCTACTGCTATTCCGCCTGAGGGAGATGGTAGGAATCCAGAGAAATATGCAAAAATGGTTTGAATCCTCCCTGGCAGGGTGCACCCAAAGGACAGTAGCAGGAAACTGCACCTCCACTCTCAGACCTGTGTTCCCTCTAAGGTGTCCACCTGGGCAGCTGCATAAGCGGGCAGCAAGGCCTGTGCACCTAATTAGTGGAACTGCACAAGCATGGCTCCACTAATTAGGTGCCTGGACCCTGGAGAGGACGCACATGTAAGCTGGTGGTGTGGAGGGAATAAGAGTAGTGGGGTGAAGGGGGGGAGTTTGAGGCATGAAGGGACTGAAGTGGCTGGTGAACTCAGCTGGCCCCTTCCCCCAGCTGGGGAGAAACATGCCTCCTCTCTCCCAGCCCCAGCTTGGCTGTGATGGCTGGGGAGATGCCTCTGGGAGCCAACTGAAAACAAAGTAGTTAAGCTCACAGTGGCTGGCAGTTACATTCTAAGCAAGCTGGTGACTCTGTTGCTCGAATGTTTAGCCCCAAGTACAGTGACAGTAATCAAGTCTGAAGGTGACAAACACATGACTTATTGGGGCTAGATCTTCAAGGAAGTAGAGGATTTTAGCAGCTGATGGTGGAAGAAGGTGGTGTTGTATTTATGTGGTTCTGATTTTTTGTTTTTTTGCCAAAGACCACTTTAAGGTTAGGGAGGTCCTTCCCAGCCACTGATACTACCTGGTCATTTAAGGGATGGTGGGTGTCTTCCAGGGCTAATAGGAATACTTGATTTTCACTGGTGTTCACCAGTGTCCAGGGGCACAGCACAGCTTTCAAATGTTTCCAAGGAATTCCAGCACTTTATTGTGCAGGAGTTAGGGCCGAACTCTTGTCCAGCCCTCTCTCCAAACAAATTCTAAAACTGCAATCCAGACAAGTGGTTTCCATTAAGTTTTAGAATTTGTTTGGGGAGAGGTATTGCAAACCATTAAGGCCATATCTTTGCTATCTGGTATAGTTCTGGTTCTTCAGATTACTCCCATTGACTAGTCAGTAGAAAGCACTAGGTTTGGTGCTAAGTGTTTTGTAGGATGAAGACCTTATCTGCAAGCTCCGAAACCATGTGTTAATGTGATCTGTTTACTTAAGGGACTTACAAAAACTTAATGAGCCTACTCTGAGTTTTTGAGTTGGTCACACTCACGATATGAACCCAGAACTTTAACTTTGCCTGTTTCTACAGGGTTCTGTTGCACTAACACAGCATGAGTCCTAAACACTCATTTAAAATACCCATCATGAACCACTTGATGTTTTACTTCCCGTCATATTTTCAGTGTTGTCACTTATTTATGGTTTTGTTTGCTGTCTGTCTTGCTTTATTAGTTATTTTTACTGTTCTATGTGTGTGAAGTATTAATCAGCTTAAGAGTTGACATCCCATAGAAATTGTATAAGCCTGAGTGAATGCCTTTTAATCTCCTTTCCAATTCAGAAAATATTGTATTAATATTTGCAAGGAGAGCATCACTATTTCCAGTTGACTCATAGATTTGTTTAGCATCTTAAAGCTGAGCTATGTGTGCAGATAATATGCGTGCAAGAGGGATAGTTTTGTGAACCGCAAAAGTCCGTGGCATGCTAGTGTTTTGACAGATGCTTCATATTTCAAGAACAGCTTTCCCTGAAGATGTAGTGGTCTATGATAGGATTAGGTTATTGAATTGAGCCTCTGGTGCATATTTTTTATGCTTTCACATAATGGCCATGACTTTGTTTTATTTATATAGCTGTGTCATAAACAGATATATAAGGGTTAATGTCTCTTTTACCTGTAAAGGGTTAAGAAGCTCAGTAAATCTGGCTGACTCCTGCCCAGAGGACCAATAGGGGGACAAGATACTTTCAAATCTTGGTGGAGGAAAGTCTTTGTTTGTCTTTTTTTTTTTTGTTCGGTTGCTCTCAGGACTGAGAGGGACAGGACATCAATCCAGGCTCTCCAAATCTTTGTGAATCAGTCTCTCATGTTTCAAACTTGTAAGTAATTAGCCAGGCAAGGCATGTTAGTCTTATGTTTGTTTTCTCAACTTGTAAATGTTTCTTTTTGCGGGAAGGATTTTACCCCTGTTTGCTGTAACTTTGAACCTAAGGCTAGGGGGGGCCCCTCTGGTCTATAGGAATCTGATTACCCTGTAAAGCATTTTCCATCCTGATTTTACAGAGATAATTTTTACCTTTTCTTTCTTTAATTAAAAGCTTTCTTTTTAAGAACCTGATTGATTTTTCCTTGTGTTAAGATCCAAGGGGATTGGATTTGGACTCACCAGGGATTGGTGAGGGGAAAGGAGGGGGATGGTAAATATCTCCTTGTTTTGAGATCCAAGGGGTTTGGATCTGTCTTCACCAGGGAATTGGTGAAGTCCCTCAAGGCAACCCAGGGAAGGGACGAAGTTTTGGGGGAACAGAGAGTGCCCCAGACACTGGAATTCTGGGTGGTGGCAGTGTATACCAGATCTAAGCTAGTAATTAGGCTTAGAAGTGTCCACGCAGGTCCCCACATTTGTACCCATAAGTTCAGAGTGGGGAAAGAAACCTTGACAAGTTGTTTTCAGTATGCCACATTTTGGTGTGTTTACTAGCTTGACTTGTTAGAAAGGATTATAAAATACATGTACTCCAAGGGCAGTGTTAATTTTCTTTTTATTTGATTTCATATTAAACAAATGTCTGAAGCAGTACACCTTGTTAATTAACCCTTGTTTTAATATTCTTTCTTCTTCTTCCATACCTCTGAACTTTTAAAAAAATATATATATTATATCTAGGGGTTTTGTTTTTTTTTTTTAATACTAGTGACGCACATTTCCTTGATATTGGTGCTGCACATAAAATTCATTCCGCACATGGATGGAAAAAATTAGAGAGAACATTGTCTCAGACCCCTCATTTGTGAAGTCCCAAAATTATCAATTGTCTCTTAGGTCCTATTCAACATCTGCGTACTGCTACTGGGAAAACTGGTGAGATGGCATTGACTCAAGAACCACAATATGTAGATAACAGACTCCTCTACCAAGCTTCAACACATACAACATCATCACTAGCACTAAGCTAGCCCACTACTTGGACAAGAGCAGCTGGTAGAAGCTGAACCCAGGCAAGACAGAGATTATGCTGACTGGCAGAAAAAAGCTCTTTGAAGATCATGCAATCAATGTGCAGTATCCATTGGTTGAAGATACACAACTATAGCTGGACACTTCAGACCACAGTTTAGGAGTGCTCCTGAATTCCTTTCTGACACTAAGCTCTGATATACAGCAGTATATATACTACATGGTATTCCTTAAAATATACCATGATGAATGACAGTGGGAAGCACAGTCATCTGGACATGTGCTTTGTCACAGAGGGCCCCAAAAGCATATAACCCTCTGGTCTCTTGGGGGTGTTTGGGTTATGGGGTTCCACAGTTGAAGTGTGGTGTTACCATGTGTAATCATAATGGTACCTCCATAGAGGGCAATCCCTAAGCTTGCAGTTATGTACAAACCAGACTGGACATAAAATCTCCCCTGGAATGCTGGAAATATGACAATTTAATCACTTTGCAGAATGTAATCCTACAGCTAATATAGATGCCATGCTAGAAGGATCCTGATTTAAGCTCGCCGCAGCCTGGAGCTGGAAATAATTCCTTATGGATAAGCATGTGGAAGCCACTGTGGGAGCAGGTGCAACCAGAGCTCATCAATGTGTCCTTTCAGTCCCTTACATGGATGGGTGGTACACCCCAAAGAATGGTGGGTGGACCGGGTACACCCCAACTGCAGCACATACATAGAAGGGTTGAAGCAACAATTTAATCAGTGGATGAAGGAATACACATGGAATTGTCACTGCAAAAGGGATCTATGGGCAGTAGGAACCACAGGGTTGGGTGTATAGAATCTAGGGGAAAAGGTGTGTATAGGAATGCAAAATGCTGAACTAGGGGGCTAGCACCTGGGTAATAGTTGCAGTGGTACCTTGGAATAAGATAGCAACTAAGGCGGTCCCCATGAGCGCTATGGGAATAATAAGAAAGGGAGGACCACTGGGGGATAGATAGGGAGAATAAAATGATGTAAAATGGACAATAATTCAGTTAAGTGTTTGTCCAAAAAAATAAAATATTTAAATATGCGCCTCCCCAATGGCCATAAAGAAGCAGACCCAATGGCCTGTGCCAGATGTGGACAATTAATGTGTATGAAGTGTTCTGCTGGGAGTGTGCACAATTCTGAAATATAACACTTGAGAGTACAAGTGCACCAGCATCTGGCACAATTACACAAATCTGCATGCTGCCATCGGGACTTTGGTGCATAAATGGATCTACGAAACTCATTGCTGTGGACAACTGAACCAGTGCTTTACCCAATTCTATATCAAGTGGTTGAGCTGGTTTGGACAATACCCCGTTTCTCTGTAAATATTCAATGGACTCATGATATGGACAAGAACACATGAACACTGTAGGGGCAGCTCACTGCAACTGCCAACAACTAGACACATTTAAAATATACACTTCAAAATGGTGTTACAGGATTTTAACCATATTAAAGGAGGAGAAGCAGTGTTTCTGGTGGTGGACCGGATGCTGGACTCAGGTCTTGGAAGCCCAGGCCCTTTGAGGAAAGAATACCTTCCACCCAACTAGCTACGGAACTGCCTGCTGATTGTACTTAGACTGATATAATGTGTGCCCTTTGGACAAGCCTAATCGACGCTCATTCACTTCCTGGTCATATTACTCATGTTGTAGGGGTGTTATTCATATTAATTGCATTCATGAGGTGCTTAAAATTATGTACTGTCCTAGGCTCTCCCTGAAAACCATACTTGTAAACCCAGCAGCTTATCCTTTTTATGACCTGCCTTCTCTCTCTCCCCCTAGCATGACTGGTGGACCAAGGTATTGGGCTAACTGGAGCCAGGGCCTCCAGCCTGAGTGCCCTGCCATCCAGTGTGTGGGAAGGAGGGGCACCCCAGCCCTTCTTTGAAGAGAGTGGGGGAGTGCTGGGATATGTAAGGCATGCACTATTTCTTTGCTTGATAAAGTGTCATCCTGCCACAAAGTTTCCTTCTGCTTGTTAAGAATTGATAAGCTCGCAGCTGCATAAGGAATATGGGGATCTAAAAGAATACTTTTTGGGTAAAGCAGTGTTATCTCCCTCTCCTTTCCTTTCCCAGCTACACAAATGAGCTCGGGGTCATGGCCCCTTCCTCCCTCCCCTGCAAACTGAAATGTATTTTCAAAGTAAAAGTTATCTGCAGAATATGCTAATACTGTAAACAGTAATCAGGGGCGGGAATAATTATATTCAGTATATAGCTATTAATATTCATTACATGGGCATTTCTGTTACGCAGTGAGGGTTTGGGGAGTGTTGTAGTAAATGTAGATATTTACATATTAACTTAGATAAAAACGAGCATGCTGTAACTAATTCAGTGCTTGCTCAACAACTGAGTCGAGGGGAACAAGTACTGCAATAAAGAAGCCCATTTACACAATCCGCCTCTGGGTCCTCCTGCTCTCTCTAACATTTAGAAGGTAACATGTTTTTATCATCTATGTTTGACCAGAGGATAGTGTCCCATCCTGGAAGATGATGATCTGGGCTCAGTTGTACAAATTCAGTTATTTTGCAGCTGGCCTACAGCAATGTGATCCACCTGAAAATGAAGATGTAAGCCCTCAGGAAACTTTGACTACTACAGAATGAAGATGCCTATCACAGCAACACAGGCTATCGTGAGCACATTAAACCTGTCTTTCGCTCAATAAGCTATCTTCCCATAGAACAATAAATGAAGTTTAAGGTCTCAGAACTTACCTTCAATGGTTTGATCCAAGGATACCTAGAAGAATGCCTAAAGCTCCAGGTTGAGGACAGCAGTTATTATAACAGATGTACTAGAATAGACCAAAGGTCCATCTAGCCCAGTATCCTGTCTTCCGATAGTGGCCAATGCCAGGTGCTTCAGAGGGAATGAACAGAACAGGGAATCATCAAGTGATCCATCCCCTGCCGCCTGCCCATTCCCAGCTTCTGACAAACAGAGGCTAGGGACACCAGTCAACAGATCCACTCCTTCGGCACAATGGAACTGTCTACAGCACAGGTAAACTCGCCTGTGCAGGAGGCTGGAGCTGGTCCAAGACTGCTAAACAAACTTCCATAGGAAATAAAAACTACTACAAGCCTCACCACCATGCAAAGTTCACTTCTTCAACCTGCCTTCTATAATATAAAACACTTCGCACAGTGCATATATAATTACACTCACAAAAAGACACCCCATATACTATGCTAAAAGAACATTAAAGTTGCGAAGTCAAATGGTAGGACATAAAAGAATTAAGGTTGCCTGTGCAATCTCATTGCTGAGCTTAATTGAGCCCCCTTGTGCATATTACAGAAGCTCCCAGTACGTCCCTTGGCCCGCAGCACTTCCAGCAGTTCCTGTTGGCCCGGAACAGCAAACCGCGCCCACTGGGAGCTGCGATCGGCCGGACCTGCAAACGGGGCAGGTAAACAAACCGGCCCGGCCAGCCAGGGGCTTTTCCTACACAAACGGCGTTCCCTGTTTGAAAAACCCTGCTCTATGGACATTCTTATGTTCAAGCCATTTTGAGAAAAAAGTGACAAAAAGAAAAATGAAGTATGGTAGTGCTCATTATACCAGGTCACGTTATTTAGTGTTAAATGATGAAGGGGACAGGTCACTAACAGAGAGGGATCTGTATTGCTTGGTGAACTGGGCACAGGAAAACAATATGTTTCAAAACATTCTTTTTGTAACTTTACATTTTATTGTAGACCATTCTTACAGAATGGGGGACTCTATCCGGGGAATCAGTGACTCTAAAAAGGATTTGGGGGTGAGGATGGACAATCAGCTGTACATGAACTTCCAGCGTACAGCTGTGGCCAAAAGGACTACTGCAATGCTTGAATTCCCAAGGAAAACTTGAGTAGGGAGTCTATATTACCATTGTATTTGGGACTGGTGCAATCACAACTGGAATATTGTGTCTAGTTCTGATATCCATAATTGTTTCAAGAAGTTGATCAACTGGAGAGGGTTCAAAGAAGAGCCAGGAGATTGATAAGAGGTTTGGAAAACACACTTTATAGTCATAGGTATCAGGAGCTCAATTTATTTAGCTTAACAAAAGAGAAGGTTAAGGAGTGACATGATCACAATCTGTAAGTACCTTCATGGAGAACAAAAATTTGATAATGGGCTCATCAGTCTAGTAGACTAAAGTATAGCAAGATACAACCACTAGAAGTGGAAGGTAGACAAATTCAGACTAGAAATAAGGCACACTTTATTTTAAACAACAGTGAAGGTAATTAACTATTGGAACATCTTACCCAGGGTTGTGCTAGATTCTCCATCAATCACAATTTTAAAAACAAATTGACTATTTTTCTATAAAGATATACTCTTGTTCAAACAGGAAGTATTTCAATGAAGTCCTAGGGCCTGAGTTATGCAGGAGGTCAGACTAGATGATCACAGTGGTTCTTTTTGGCCTTAAACATCTATGAGAGAATTTTAAATTACAATTTTTCTTCTTTATTACCCAGACTCCAAGCATTTGTATAAAAGCAAATGAATTTTTCCCCCCTTCACATTCTTTCCCACCTCATCTCAATATATTCACAATACCTTGAGCTTGAGTGATATATTTAAGCATTTGTAGTGCAACTGCCTTCTTAGCATCTTCTCCTGGAATTCCTAGTTTAACACACTGCTACCTGCTCCAACTGGTCTTCAACAGAGATTAGCCCACCTACTTCTGTGTTGCTGGCAGTCCTATTTGTTCAGGCCCTTCTCCCACTGGAATGTGACCCAACGTTCCACACAACTGAAGCCTTCAGTTTCATATCACCCACATAGATAATGGTGCACCTCCGAAATTTCTGCCTTCTGCTGTCTCTCATTTATGGGAATGAAAGGATCTCTGAGAGATGAAGAAAAATTCCAAGTCACATCACATCCAAGAGAAACAAGTCTTTGTTCCAGAGGTCACAGCACTAGCTTAGGAGATGTGTATTCAAATCCCTGCTCCACCAATGATATCCTGGGTGACCTCGGGCACATCACTTAACCGCTCAGTTCCCCACCTGTGAAATGGGGATAAAAGCATTTCTTTACCTCCCAGAAGTGTTATAAGGATAAATACATTAATGACTGTGAGGTGCTCAGATACTACAATAATGGGGGCCATAAAAGTATCAAAAGCTGACATCTCTGAAGTTTTCAATAATCTTTGTACTTCCATGTGATGCTGTCCATCATGTATTCCAATGTGTATCATCACCAGGAGACTTGCCAACCAACTTCAGATCCCCATCCAATTTTACAGTTATATTTCATGTCTTTGTTCCAGGGAAGCTACACATCATCCTGGTGAATTCTCTGTTCATTCTCCTTAATATGGAATCATTGATAATGGTTGTCATTTTAGAACAGTTAAAAACCTCTTGGACATCCTTGCCAGTAAGAAGCAACCAGCTACCTCCTGTAACTTTGTTCTATTTCTTCTTTAGTTGCCTCATTGAGTATTGCAATTCAATACTTCTAAAAAAGAGTGAATACCTTCTGTTTCTCTTTCCTCTGTTGTTTGC
This sequence comes from Aldabrachelys gigantea, assembly GCA_026122505.1. Taxonomy (NCBI): domain Eukaryota; kingdom Metazoa; phylum Chordata; order Testudines; family Testudinidae; genus Aldabrachelys; species Aldabrachelys gigantea. Next base: position 299,905,540 of record CM047480.1, read on the forward strand.
AAATTGCCAGTCGTCATCTTCAGTTTCTACACTTTTATGTTCCTTCTTCACCAAGCCTTCCCCAGTAGAATTGGTGGAAACAATTCCCAAATCTTGTTGTCCAATAAGTCTTTTCCATCTCAGTTAGTATGCAGCATTGATAATGGTGATTCCAGATCATATATCTTCTCTGCCAGCATGGCCACCAACTTACAATTCCTATATCAGAAATCTTTGCTGTCTTCCAGCATGCAGGAAAACAAAGCACATCCACCACAGGTCATGACAACTGTTCCATTGTTGGCCACATCTGCTGCATGGGGTAGCACTGTACCTAAATGGAAAGAAACCACACTCCCTACCTGTAACTCCCAAACTGATGATGATGCAGCAGGCTGAAAGACAACAACAACAGACACAGAACCAGGATTCCCTCACCACAACCCTACCTGGTTTTCTAGATGCCGTTCCTGATTTCTTCACCAGTGAAGCTGGTTTGGAACCTTTCTGAGCTGCAGCTTTTCCTGCTGCTTTCCTGTCACTCATTTCCCTGAAACAGAATAGAGGCCAGCAGGTTTCTTATTAACTTCAAAGCACTAATCAGCTCAGTTTTGCACCAGCCAAGAGACAGCAACTCCTTTGGTCCTGCAAATGCCAATGGATGTGAGTAGCCCCAATAAATTCATCAGGATTACTTGAGTGTGTCTGCAGTATCATGCCCACTTGTGGCATGCATGTGAGGGGAAGAAGTTAATTCTGGTGCTAAGAAACCTCAGCATTTTTGTCAGATATTTTGGTCCCTGTCCCCTAACGCTTGTCAAAAACATTTTCAAACTGGTTTAGAACCTAAGGGAATTTTCATCTGAAAAAATTCCGGAAGTGTAGTGAAGAATAAGAATACATATCAGTAATGTAGAGGTTTAAAAAAATTACAGAGAATGTTATACTTCTAAAAATACCCAGAAAATTCAGAATTAAGGCTAAATTTAAACATTTGACAACACAGAAGTGTAATTAAGGGTCCCAAAGTATCTTAACTTTACCCATCCTTTTATTACAGTAGTGCCCACAGCCCGAGGCAAGATCCCAGAACGACGTCCTTAGAAAAACTGCAGAGAAATCAGGTACAACCTCATCCATCCTAAACAACGGCTGACATCAGCGACCGCCAGCCCGAGAGGTCCTTACAGGTAAAGCAGTGGCACCAACGGGCTTTCCGCTCCGGCCTAGGGAGACAAATACCGACGTGCCCATCCATGGTCCTTGCCCGGCACTGACTCCCCACCGACCTCCCGCTTCCCCGCGTCTGACCTACCCTGTCAGCGCCGCGGGCCCCGACCTGCTGTCCTGGGGTTGCCCGCATGAGCGCTCGGCCTCCGCCCGTAACGGCAGCCACCCCAACCGTCACCCGGCAACGGCGACGCCGGAAGCGCGTCCGTTCCCGTCCGGAATTGAAAAGGCGGGTCTGAACCCCACACGTCACGCCCCAGTTGTTGAAGTGACCGCCACAGATCAGAGCCCCGCCCACTTCCTTTAGCGTCAGGACTCCTGGTCAGGCTTCCCCGGCTCCACCAATGGGCGCTCCGGTACCAGCCCCTCTCCCCACCCCCCCGCTATGATTACCCGGCTCCACCAATGGGCGCTCCGGTACCCCTCCCCTTCCGCCCGTGCAGATAACGATCCCTCTTCCCCCTCTTCATCCCCCCCTTGCAACACCCCTGCAGGTGCCAACCATCCTATTTCCCCCCTCCCAGTGCCCATGCAGGTGTCAACCCACCCCATGACCATGCAGGTGCCAACCATCCTATTTCCCCCCTCCCAGTGCCCATGCAGGTGTCAACCCACCCCATGACCATGCAGGTGCCAACTACCCCATTTCCCCCCAGTGCCCATGCAGCTACCAACCACCCCATTTCCCCCCCTCCCCCAATGCCCATGCAAGTGTCAACCCCCCACCCCCCAAGCCTGTGCAGGTCCCAACCACCCCATTCCCACCCTCCCCCAATGCCCATGCAGGTGTCAAACCCACCATCCCACTCCTGCAACACCCATGCAGATGCCAGCCACCCCATTCCTCCCCCACCAATGCCCATGCAGAGGTCTGTTCCCCTCCCCTCTCATCTGCAATGCCCGGGCAAGTATCAACTTCCCCCATTCCTGTCATTGCCCGTGCAAGTATAGCCATCCCTATCATCCCCCATCCAGGTACCACTTCTCCAGACCAATTATCCCCAACATCCCCCATCCAGGTACCAAGCCCCCAGCCCCATTGTCCATCCAGGTATAACCATCTCCCGCATCACCTCTCTGGTACTAACCTCCACACTATTCATAACCCATCTGGGTACCAGCTCCCCCGACATACATCACCTGTCCAAATACTAATACAACCCCCATTCCGCATCAACATGGTTTTAAAGAAAAAAAAGTCTGGTCAAACAAACCTGATTTCATTCTTTGATGAGATTACAAGTTTGGTTGCAAATGGTAACTATGTAGATATAACATATGCAGTGTTGTGGCAGATTTTAGGGTGCCAAGCATCTGGTGTTTCAGTGGAACACCCAGTCAAAAAGGGACCCTGGCAACGCTGACCAGGTCATTAAAAGTCCAGTCCATGGCGTAGCAAGGCTAAGGCAGGCTCTCTGCCTGCCCTGGGTCCAGATGGCTCCTGGAAGCAGCCAGGAGATCCCTGTGGTCCCTAGCCGCAGGGGAGGCCAGGGAGGTTCCACGCACTGCCCCTGTCCTGAGCGCTGGCTCCCCATCCAATGGGAGCTGTGAGGGCAGTTGCCTGCGGGCAAGGGTAGCACGTGGCATCTCACTGACCGCCACTGCACCAAGGAGCCAGAGGACATGTTGCTGCTTCCGGGAACCGCCTCAGGTAAGCACTGCCTGGAGCCTGCACCACACCCCGAACTCCATTCCCCACCCCTGAACTCCCTCCCTCACCCCAACTTTCTTCCAGAGCCTGCACCCCCTCCCACACACCAACTGCCTGCCTCACCTTGAGCCCCCTCCTCCACCCAAACTCCCTCCCAGAGCCCACATCCCAACCCGCTGCTCCAGACCTGAGCCTGCTCCTGCACCCAAACTCCCTCCCAAAGCCTTCACCCCCTTCCACACTCCAAACCCTTCTGCCCCAGCCCAGAACCCCCTCCTGCACCTCAAACCCTTCATCCATGGCCCACCCCAGAGCCCCCAACCTCAGCCAGAGCTCACACCACCCCCTCACACACCAACCCCCTTCCCCAGCCCAGAGTCCTCTCACACATCCTGGATCCCTAATTTATAGCCCCACCCCAGAGCCCACACCCCCAGCTGGAGCCCTCACCCACTCCCACACTCCAACCCTCTGCCTCAGCCAGGAGCACCATCCCACACTCCAAACCCCTTGACCCCCCCAGCCCAGAGCCCCCTTCTGCACCCCAAACTCCTCATCCCTTGCCCCACTCCAGAGCCCGCACCCCTAGCCAGAGACCTCACCCCCACACTCACCCCAGCCCTCTTCCCCAGCCCAGATCCCCCTCATGCACCCTGAACCCCTCATTTCTGGCCACACCCCAGCCCCCTGCCCCAGCCCGGAGCCCCCTCCCACACTCCGAACCCCTCAGCCCCATCCCCAGGCCTACCCAGACCTGAAGACTCTGTGTAGCTTGAAATCTTCTGTCTTTCACCAAACAGAAGCTGGTCCAATAAAAGATATTACTTCATGCACCTTGTCTCTTTAGATATAATATACTTAGAGTTCTGTAAGGCATTTTACTTATTACCCCATGACATTCTGATTTAAAAAGTAGCACTATAAATATCAATAAAGCACATGTTAAGTGAATTAAGAACTGGCTGACTGGTCAGGGCATCATTAGTGAATGGGGGTGTTTCTAGTGGGGCTCCGCAGGGATTGGTTCTAGGTCTGAGATGATTCAACATTTTTATTAATGATTTGGCAGAAAGTATAAAATCACTGCTGGTAAAATTTGCAGGTGACAAAGACTGGCAGTGATAACGATGGGGACAGGGCAGTCATATTCAAACAAAATGTATTGGGTTGGGGCACAGGCTTACCTTGGGTGGCTCCCAGTTAGCGGCGCAGTAGGGGTGCTAAAGCAGGCATGCCCCTGCCGTGGAAGTGACCAGCAGCAGGTCCAGCTCCTAGGCAGGGGCACGCAAGCAGCTCTGCGTGGCTGTCACCTGCAGGCACTGCAGGAACTGGCCAATGGGAGTGTGGAGCCAGTGCTCGGGTAGTCTCGTGCCCCCTCCCCCACCTAGGAGCTGGACCTGCTGCTTGCTGCTTCTGGGGCACAGTGCAGTGTCAGAACAGGTAGGGACGAGCCTGCCTTAGTCGGGCAGCACTGCCAACTGGACTTTTAATGGCCTGGTCGACAGTGCTGACCACAGCCGCCATGACCCAGTACTGGGTCGCAACCCACAGTTTGAAAACCACTGCCTTAGGTCACACCATTCTCCTTGGCATTTCCTACTGGCTAGCTTAGACAGCTCCCCGCTCAGCATGCTGGCTTTTGGGAATTCCATTCTTAGGCCACCACCTTTCATGCTGACCAGTATTGTCTCCTTGTGTCCTTGTACTCCCATCCATCTGTGTCCATCTGTTTCCCCTTGTCTTATACTTACATTGCAAACTCTCTGGGGCATGGACTGTCTTTTTGTTCTCTGTTTGTAAAGCACCTAGCACAATGGAGTCCTGGTCCATGACTGGGGCTCCTAGACACTACAATAATAGGCTCCTAACTTTCCCCGAGCATTGTATAAGGCACTTGACTCAGGGTTGTAAATTCCACTGGATGGCAGGGAGCCAAGTCCCCTTGTGAATCCTACACTAAGCACCTAGACTCTTTCCCCCACTTACAATAGCTGGAGTCTTGTCCTGTCTGTCTCTATGCAATTTTTCATCCAGTTCAATGAGATTTTATTCATATGGCCAGCTCTATGAGTGCTGCTGTAAGAAAAGAGGCAGAGAACCCTCAGGTCTCTGTCAAGGTGCATGCGTGTGTGGGGTACAATCCCACAGAGGCTATATACTATGTGTGGACTGTGATCCCTTATGTCCATTTGTCAAACACAGAGCACTGCAAGCCTCCCCCCCTCAGAGAGACTTCTCTGTGTTTGTCAGGAATTGGGTTACCAAGGTGAGTCAGCTCACAGCTTCACTCATTGGAGCTGACTCCTGTGCCGCTCCCTCTGCTGCAGTCCTGGGCACCACCCTTTGCACAACCAGTCACAGCTGTTGCCAAGCTTAAGAAGGTAGAACATGAAAGACAAAATAACAGGCAGCTGCCCCACCCTCAGTTGAGGGAAATCTCACTTTGTTAACCCTTTGTGGTCCGGACTGGAAAATTTTGCGCAGCCACTTCCTTTCACCTAGGTAGGAGCCACCTCCTTCACCTAGTTAAACCCTCTACCCTGGAGCATGCTGCATTTTTCTTTTCAGCTTTTTTGTCATTCCCTGGCTCTGACTGGGGAGGTTGGGGGTATGCACACAGTTTGGGTGTGGGGTAACCCCTGTGGGAATGATTATTAGTAGCACTACTGTCATGCTGAAGGCTCCAAGCACTTGAATTGTGCTGTGCACTGTGCAGGTAGGTAGTGAGACATAGGCTAAGCCCCCAAACAGCTCACACTCTGAGTGCCAATTTGTAAGCCAGTAATTTCTAGGTAGTTGCAGTTTCTCAATGTGGCAAATTTCCAGGTCTCTCCATTACAAAGGTGAATGCCAGCCCACAATGAGGGCCGGATCAGGCCCTGGCAGCTATTCTGGGTGCGAATAAGGGCAGCATTTTAGCTCTCTAAGTGGAATCTGGGTGGGTATTTATGGCCCTTATTGTGTGGAATTGATGTCACCGTTATTGTATCCTGTTCTACTCACTGATCACGTGGGCCTAGGAGGTGTTAAAGTGACTATAGCCCCTCAGGACTTGAATGTTTTTGTTGCAACTTTGCTAACATGAACCTATGGTAGTGAAGACCAAAAAAACTAGAAATCATCTTTAGAACGAACCCAAATGGGTGGCGAGCTGCTGCTAAATACAAGCTATCCTGTCACACTGTGGGGGATACTGGAACGGGTCAGACCTCGCTGTTGGTCATCTGCTGGGGGAAAGGGTTGGGAACACTCCCGAACGAGCTGTGCAAGGCTCAGTCAGGGCATGTCTAAATCACTTTCTTTTCAGTCTGTGAAGTGTTGAATTTCAGAATCTCTGGGAGCCGCTGGGAGTTGTTTTTTCCCTTCCTGCAGGAGGAGACCTGAGCTCCAAGCTGGTGCGATAGGCTGCAGGGAAGGCAGGAAGGGAGAGGCAAACAGCCTTTGGCTCAGGAATGCACTGTCCTTATCTCGCTCTCTTGCAATCCTGGGGAATAACTCTCCAGAGTTTGTGCCTTGCTCGCTCGCTTACTCACCCTCTGCCCTGGGTGGAGCTTCACTCTGGCCTGTCTGAGGTGCCAGTGAATCAGGCTTCAGGCACGTCAGGGGGAGAGGCAGAGCCCAGAGCGAGATCCATCACCTGCGCTGGCTCACCTGGGAAGGTAGGAAAAGTTTAGGCTTCCTAAATTACTTACTCTGAGGGTCTCAGGGGACTCACTGGGGCTCTGCCCCTGGAGAGAGCAAGCCAAAGGCTGCAGGTGAGGAGGAGCTTGGGAACCAGGGACTCTCCCAGATCGTAGTCGGGGTGCGTTGCCTCTGGCCGTTGCTGCAGTGTCTAAGAGCCATTCTTCCACAGTTTATGAAGCATTAATCTGTGGGGAAGGGGAGGAAGCCCGCAGTGGAGATAATCTTAGTAGGGGAAGATCCTAGCAGACTGTCTGGGAGGGAAAGGGGATCGCAGCAGAGACTAAAAAATGCTTGTTGGGGGAAAGAGGGTCCCTGTAAAGACTGGGGCGGGGGGTTGCGGAGGGAAGCTGTTCTCATCTGTTCCAATCCCTGGGCAGGATTCTTCCTCACAGCTTTTTGTCTGGTCTCTGTCCAGTCTTCTTCTGAATGTCCCAAGGAAAGCAACTTTTCTGATTCCACCTGGGAGGGGATCCACAACCTGATAGAAGCTGCATGCTAGTGACTCACTCCTCAGAGGGGTGCCTGCAGCATATCTGTGTAATTTGATGGAACTGGAGGTTCTGATCAGCGCATTAAGATGAAAAAGACTAACTGGGTTACAGGACTGGAAAGGGGAGGAGGCAAGGTGGGCAAGGACAAAGAAACAGTTGCTGCCACCCTCTGCTTCTTTGCCTGCCCTGACCTCCCTCCATATGCCTGCACACACACATCATACACATGCACAGAGACACGTACATGCACTCTTACTTGTTTTCCTCTGCAGATGGAAAACCATTGTCTTTCCTGTGACAAAACTCGACTTTGTGTGTAGAGAGAGGGGAAGGACCAGTTCTTAATTTGTAATGAAAAAGGGGCCAAGGCTCAAGCAATTTTTTTACATTCATAGCTGATGCAATAAGCCCAGAGGTGCCAGGGCTCTGAACTGCCAAGTCTAGAGATGTTGGGGCTCAGCCCTGGCACAAATTAACAGGGCCGCCCAGAGGATTCAGAGGGCCTGGGGCAAAGCAGGGGAACTGCGGCACTTCTACTCACCTGGCAGCGGTCTGGGTCTTCAGCGGCATTTTGGCGGCCGGAGGCCCTTCAGTCGCTTCGCGTCTTCGGCAGCACTGAAGGGCCCCCCACCGCCGAAATGCCACTGAAAACCTGGACCGCCATTGGGCCAGGGCTCGCGGGGCCCCTGCAGGGCCTGGGAGAAATTGCCTCACTTGCCCCCCGCCCCTCTAGGCAGCCCTGCAAATTAAGCACTGGGAAGGCCTTATTTCCCAGGCACTCAGAAATGGTTCTGGTGAATGAAATGAAATTCAGCACTGGGCTGGCTTCAGATCGGGGCTCTCTGTATTGCTGGGGCAATCATGGAAATCAGAACTTGAAGGAAGAATAGTGTCTTTGGTGATTTGATTTGGTTGGAGACACCCTGTTTATAAAGGTTGCACTCAGTTTCAGATGGAATATAGACAGTAGGACAATGAAACAGATGCCTCAGGAGGTTGTGGAAGCTTCTTCACTGGAGGTTTTCAAAAGGAGTTTGGTTAGCCAGACATGTCTTGGATGGTTTAGACACAACAAATCCTGCATCTTAGCAGGGGGTTAGAATAGATGACCCCTTGTGCTCCCTTCTAACCTTATGGTTCTATGATTCTGTGTATGCATAGTATGTAATAAGAGGTAAAGAGCCTACTGGGCTGAAAAGCTGTAGCACACTTTAACCAGGGCTGTGAGGGGAGGGTTATAACGCACTTTTACCCATCCATAGTATAGATAGTATATTTTCTGCTAGCTGGGGCTCTGGAGGGACTATCATGCCCCGTCAGAGGTGGAATACTATGATGGTATTATGAGAAGGCAACATTATCCTCGTTTTGTGGCTGTAGAAGGAGAACATGTCAAAGGAGGCAGGTGATAGTATCATGCTCCATGGTCTGGTATGACTGGCTCAGGGGACACCTGCATTTGCCCCTATTTTCATGTGCTCAAAACATTCTAAACCAAAATATCCTGCAGCTGTCCCTGGGACATTTCCAGCCCAAATGAGATATTTTGAACTTTTAGTAAAGCTACATTTGGCAAGTTTTGCACAGACCCACTAAGGATGGGGAATTTTACTAGTAAACGCCTATGATCCATCACAGCTTGTAATGAAAACAGAGCCCCAGGACAATCCACAGAGGGGACACTGTAATCAGTTTTGCTGATTTGCCAGAATCTCTCCTCCCCAACTTACACCTTCTCTTGTTGCTTTCCCACCCTTTCTGTTACCCACCCTCCTGTGGCTCCCTGCTATGTACAAATCTAGTGTGAAAGTCTAACTTTGGCACTTCAAGCCCTTTGCTTGGGCTGCCCTTTCTGTGTATAACTTTCTGTACAGACCCTTCCCACACTCAATCTCTCTTCAGTTTCGAGTCTGTTTTAATGTGCAGAAAATAACCAGTTCTAACATCAGGCTTTGTCCAAGTGACTTTGTGCAGGCTGGATTTATCTATCCCTCATCCTGGTATCACAGTAGATTTTTTTTTTTTTTATTTTGTGAGATAGGCAGGGATGATTCATTGTCCCAGTAACCACTTCAAAGGGAAGCTTAGAACATGTGACTTCTTTGCTACTTTTCTCCTTGCCTTCCTCTGATCTCAGAATCACCTAGATCAGGGATCGGAAACCTTTGGCACACTGCCCACCAGGCCGGGCCTGTTTGTTTATCTGCCGTGTCCATAGGTTCAGCTGATCGTGGCTCCCGCTGGCTGCAGTTCACCGTTCCAGGCCAATGGAGGCTACGGGAAGTGGCGAGGGCTGAGGAATGTGCTGGTTGTTGCTTCCCACCGCCTCCATTGGCCTGGAGTGGGGAACCGTGGCCAGTGGGAGCCGCGATCAGCTGAACCTGCAGATGCGGCAGGTAAACAAGATGGCCTGGCCCGCCAGGATACTTATCCTGGTGGGCTACATGCCAAAGGTTGCTGATCCCTGCCCTAGATATTCCAACCATCTGGCTCGTCTTCCACTCCCAAGAAGAGAATATGCCATGAGTCCTTCCTGAACAGAATGGGACGGTAGCATTGAAAGAGGGTCCAGTGGGTCACTCGGGTGTTGAGAAGGATGCCCCATCACTGTCTTCCGGGGGTCTGTCTTTTGTCCAACTGTACTCAATACATTACTAACGTGGATGTTGGAGCTTGTTAGCCTAGTTCATGGGCTGAAGTGTGTATATGCACATTCTAGGTATGATACAGGCAACTGAATAAAATTGAGAGATTAGATGAATTAATACAGGAAACTGAGTTCCTCACCCACTAACCATGATCTCAATGAGAGTGAAATTCCTTCTAGACTGATGCAGCCAGGTATCGCTCATTTTTTCCACTGCATTATGCAGCACAGACGGTGACTGACCCATTTTGTGCTAGGAATGGGACTGTATTCTAGTCAAATGCACTAACCTAGAGTGGCCAATACAGGCTGGTCAGAGACCCAGAGTGGAGGTCTGGAGCAAGAGCCAATAACATAACACTGTCACAAGAAGCACATGCCTGAATAGAATCATTGGACCCAGGGACCTCGAGAGGTCATCTAGTTCAGTCCCCTGCAAGAGCCTCCGCTGTAGCCCAGGCAAAGTTGTTAACCCTCAGCTCAGCTACCATTTTTGCAGGCAGACAGAAACAGAGAGAGGTCAGCAGAAAGCATAAGAACAAACATTAAAGGGAAAGAATAATTGCTGTCAGGGCATGGTGGAGACAAATGGTGGGGCTTTGAAGGTCCAACTGTGGCCCCAGACCAACAAGCAACAAGCCTGTCCCAAACTGTTCCTTCCTATGAAGGTGTCCATCCCCATGTCCTGGAAAATAGGTCCTATTTCTTCTCACTTGTGTAGGGGCAGGCACTTTGGGTCTCTGATGTGCTCCAGAATCCTTTACAAGGACTGTTGCAAAGCCTCCTTGGAAGCAGCAATATGGCCAATTCAAAGAATTCTGGGAAATGTTTGGGAACTAAAGGTGGTGGCTGAGACAACTTTCCCCTTCAAGAAGAAGTGATAAAAAGCGAGGCCTGGGTTGGAAGGAGCCTTTGTTGGTGGGAGATAAGTCTTTAGTAAAAGAAGTCATTGCATCTAGAACCAGGCCCTGGGAGGGCTGAGCCTAGATCCCAACTTTATAGGACTAGAAAGCACTAGCAGCGCCTGAGCTGGAGAAGTCCTACCAGTCCATCATGCCCATCTTTGGGGCTGGGAGGCAGGCAGAGCATTTTCTAGTGTTCTTTGATCTCATTTTAAATTTCCACAGCAATGAGCTGCCCCCTTAGTCAAACCAGGCAGGTTTAATTATTTAAATCTGTCCCCATAACTCAGATCTTCTGGCTCCTGCTTGTTTCTGTGGCTCTTCTGAACTCCCTTCAATTTGTCAGTGTCTGCCTGTCATTGTGCCCAGAACTAAACATGATATTTCAGGTGCGAACACACCAGTGCCCTAGCAAGAGACTGTTCACATGAAGCCTCTGGATATGCAGCTTTAAACTCATGTTGGTCTGTTTGCTGCCACAGCCCATTGCAAACTCAGGTCTAAGTACTATGTTAACTGCACATGTCCAGGCTGTACCTCTCTCTGCTTCCCTGCCAGATTTCTAACCCCTCTAGGTCCTTTTGAATTACATCTCTCTCCTCACTGGGATTTGGAAGTTCCTTCATACTGAGTAGGATCTGGGCATTTCATTGGTACCTCAAAGATCCAACAAGTCAAGGAGTTTTTTATGATGTTGGTTCCTCTCCACATGCTACTTGTCTCTTATGTGCTAAAAGGTTGGGGTTCTGAGAAAGGCAAGGTGCCTGAGCTCATAAAGTTGTGTGTATATGTGTGTGCATGCAGGGCTGATGCTAGGAACAGGCAGAGATCACATGGAACCACCCCCTTTCCAGAGGGATTATCCCATGCACTGCTGCCTCACAGCCATTCTTTCTGCTGGTGCATGTAGCACCAGGAAGACCTCAATGTTTGAGAGTGTCTGAGGCAGACAAGCAGGTCTAGTCAGGGAGGGGCTCAGCTGGGAGAGAGGCAGGCTGGGAATTAGCTATGCAAGTGAAACACGTAACAACAAGCACTTGAGACACATCACTAGGCAGGAAAATAGCAGAGTGAGCCTGGAGCACTGAGACTTCAGTGGGAGCTGACATCAGGCAGTAGAATGTAAGTGAGAAAGGAATGACTCTGACCCACTTCTCCTTTTACTTAGAGCAGACTTACACTGGCATATAACACTGCAGTGATTTCAGGGGCCTCACTCCTGGGTCAGATAAGGGTTAGAGAAAAACTGAGTCCTGTGCTGTTGCTCCTGATTCACAGATTTAAGGCCTGATGGACCCATTATTATTTATCTAATCTGACCTCTGTAAACACAGGCCAGAGAGTTTCACTTAGTGATTCCTATACTGAGCCTATTACTCCTGGTTGAACTAGAACATTTATTTTAGAAAGGCATCCAGTAAGACTTCAAGTGACATAGAACCTACCATGTCCCTAGAAGTTGTTCCAATGGTCCATTACCCTCCCTATTTAAAAAAGGCACCTTATTTCTCATCTGAATGTATCTAGTTTCGGCTTTCTGTCATAGAAAGTTCTGCCTTTGGTTGATCAGATTAGAAAAGAAGCTCAGTCTAAGCAGGACCGGCTCTAGGCACCAGCAAAGCAAGCACATGCTTGAGGTGGCACATTTCCAGGGGAAGCATTCCTTCTGACATCTTCAAAAATTCCAACACCAAGCCCCAGCTCTCCTCAGGCAACAAAGTGCCCACCAACTGCCTGGATGTGGCTGGCAGCGGCCCTCCGGGCTACTGCTACAAAGTCTGCCTAACCCCGGAGTCCGCCATGAGCGACTTCATGTTCCTACAGCCCGAGTCCCCCGAGGAACAACGAGAAAGCCACCAAGAACTTACCAGGGCCGGGAAGGAAGCCCTGAGCAGCCAGTAACACCATCAGTGCCACCAGCCAGATAACCCTGTGCTGCCGTACAGGAGGTGGGGCTCAGGGAGACGCAGTGGGAGAGAGTGCCATGAAATACCCCTTCAAGTGTTAGTCCGGCTTTCCCCCTTCTTCTCTCCTGCCCCCGCCCCTTTGGAAACAAATCTCAGCCGGGAGAAATTCTTTCATTCAGGCACAACTTTTTAAAGATAATTACTTGACCCTTTGATCAAGTGGCAGTGTCGGAATTAGCACCCGTCAGACAGCAGGCAATTCTCCAGCATGCTCCTTACCCATTTCAGTTAATGATTTGGGGAACGTCAGGCTCATTTTAAATGAGCGAAAGTAGCAGAAAGCGCTCAGAAGCAGCAGCCCAGCTCCTACTAAGACTGAAATATGGAGCGTGCCCAGGAAAGCCAAGGGCTGTCTCCAATCGTGGCTGCACAACCCCATAGCCTTCCTTCAAGAGACCCAGACGTGACATCGGGGCAGCAAAGCATGCAGTGATTTAAGCCTCTTGAAATGTTCCTCTCTAGTCTGTATTTCCCCTCTGCACATATTACAGGTGGCACGAGTTACTCAGGAGCTCTAGTGGCCCATGGGGCTTTTCAGCTCCTTTGTCTCAATAAGAAATTCAGGGAGATACACCCAGCTCAAGCAGATTCAGATGCAGTCCTTGCCCAATGCTGCATCAGTACCGCACCCAGTAAAACCAAACCAAACCAACAACAACAAATTGAAAAGTGCAAACGTGTAAAAGCCAAAAAAAAAAAGGGAAGGTGGGGGGCAGCCAAAATTTTTTTTTGCTTGGTGCGGCAAATAACCTAAAGCCAGCCCTGAGTCTAAGGCAGGCTTTCCAGACTAATCAATCCTGTGGTTCACACTGGGCTGGATGAGTGAGAAAAGAGTTGGGCTTAATGAAGTCACTCCCAGTTACATGAGGATGTGTGGGAGTAGAACTGGGCCCCAGCCCAGAGGGAAACTTCACATAAGGCTTTTAGACTGAAAGGCCTCCCAAGGTACTAAGAGAGGCCTATGAACTATACTCCTTCAAAGGAGTCGGTTCAAAGGTCTTCAATGCTTCCCTCAGCTACCAGATGATAACAGTGGGCTCACGCTTGATCTTCTCCTCTTCCCCTTCCCCTGCTAGTCTCCTCTGGGTATACAGAGAAGTGGAAAGGACACTGCTTCCTGCACAGAGGTCCCCAGAAGTAGCAACCAGTGCAGCTTCTTTGGACAGGGCCAAGCTGAAGGGTGGGGAAGATAGGCCTCTACAGCTAATTGGAGAAGGACGCAAGACCCGTGGATCTGATTCTGTTGCTATATTGGGTCAGACCAATGCCAGCTGCCCCAGAGGGAATGAACAGAAGAGATCATCATCAAGTGATCCTGTCGTCCATTCCCAGCTTCTGGCGCACACGGTGTTGCATCCCTGCCAATCCTGGCTAATAGCCATTGATGCACCTATCCTCCATGAACTTATCTAGTTCTTTTTTGAACTCTGTTATAGTCTTGGCCTTCACGATAAGTCTTGGCAAAAAGTTCCACAGGTTGACTATGTGTTGTCTGAAAAAGTGCTTCCTTTTGTTTGTTTAAAATCTGCTCCCTGTTAATTTAATTTGGTGACACCTAGTTCTTGTGTTATGTGAAGGAGTAAATAACATTTCCTTATTCACTTTCTTTACACCAGTCAAGATTTTATAGACCTCTGTCATATCTCCCCTTAGTCATCTCTTTTCCAAGTTGAAAAGTCGCAGTCGTATTAATCTCTCTTCATATGGAAGCTGTTCCAGACCCCTAATCATTTTTGTGGCTGTTCTCTGCACTCTTTCCAATTGCAATATATCTTTTTTGAGATGGGGAGTCCAAATCTGCACATGGTATTCAAGATGTGGGCGTACCATGGATTTATATAGTGGCATTCTGTTATTTTCTGTCTTGTTATATATCCCTTTCCTAATGGTTCCGAACATTGTGTTAGCTTTTTTGACTGCCTGAGCACATTGAGCAGATGTTGTCAGAGACTTATCCAAAATGACTCCAAGATCTCTTTCTTGAAAGATAACAGCTAATTTAGACCCCATCATTTTGTATGTGTAGTTAGGATTGTGCTTTCCAATGTGCATTACTTTGCATTTATCCACAATGAATTTCATCTGCCATTTTTTCGCACAGTCACCTAATTTAGTGAGATCCCTTTGTAACTCTTCACAGTCAGCTTTTGACTTATCTTGAGTAATTTTATATCATATGCAAAATTGACACCTCATTATTTAACCTGTTTTCCAGATCATTTATGAATATGTTGAACAGTACTGGTCTCAGTACAGACCCCTGGGGGATACCACTATTTACCTCTCTCCATTCTGAAAACTGACCATTTATTCCTTATTTTTATGCCCTGTGCCTTATGTGGCCATTTGTAGCAATCCAAATGTGACTGTACACCAGAGCATCATTCCACTATGTGTGTGAATTGGATCTAGCAAGTACAACTCCAGCATTTGTATCAAGACTGAGGAACTCTAGAAAGACCTAGCCAAGCTACCTGACTTGGGAAGTAATGGCAGGTGAAATTCACAGTGGAAGAGGGATTTTGGACCCCTCATACATATTGCTTCACAAGTGCCTCATCTTGACCCTTAACGCCCTTCATAATTTAGCCTCATCCTACGTAATATTTCTATTGTCTTGCCATTGACCCTGCCACCCCAACTCTGCTATGCCATTAGTGCTAGTCACGCACCTGCTAGTCCACTTGTCCCACCAGCACCTTTGTTTTCTCCCATGCTGCCTTTACACATGGAGAAAACTCCTTGTCATCCTTCAAATCCCTTCTTAGAATTTACTTCTACTGCTATGTCTGAACAATACTTGTCCTACAAGAGCTGGGGCTACTCCTACTATGCTAAACTTGCTCATAAGAACGGCCATACTGGGTCAGACCAAAGGTCCGCCCAGCCCAGTATCCTGTCTGCCGACAGTGGCCAATGCCAGGTGCCCCAGAGGGAGTGAAACTAACAGGTAATGCTCAAATGATCTCTCTCCTGCCATCCATCTCCACCCTCTGATGAACAGAGGCTAGCGACACCATTCCTTACCCATCCTGGCTAATAGCCATTCATTGACTTAACCTCCATAAATTTATCTAGTTCTCTTTTAAACCCTGTTATAATCCTAGCCTTCACAACCTCCTCAGGCAAGTAGTTCCACAGGTTGACTACGTGCTGTGTGAAGAACTTCCTTTTATTTGTTTTAAACCTGCTGCCCATTAATTTCATTTGCTGGCCCCTACTTATATTATGGGAACAAGTAAATAACTTTTCCTTATTCACTTTCTCCACACTACTCATGATTTTATAGACCTCTATCATATCCCTCCTTAGTCTCCTCTTTTCCAAGCTGAAAAGTCCTAAGCCTCTTTAATCTTTCCTCATATGGGACCCTAATCCAAACCCCTAATCATTTTAGTTGCCCTTTTCTGAACCTTTTCTAGTGCCAGTATATCTTTTTTGAGATGATACTGTATGCAGTATTCAAGATGTGGGCGTACCATCGATTTATATAAGGGCAATAATATATTCTCCGTCTTATTCTCTATCCCTTTTTGAATGATCCCTAACATCCTTTTTGCGTTTTTGACTGCCACTGCACACTGCATGGACGTCTTCAGAGAACTATCCACGATGACTCCAAGATCCTTTCCCTGATATGTTGTAGCTAAATTAGCCCCCATCATATTGTATGTATAGTTGGGGGTATTTTTTCCAATGTGCACATTTATCCACATTAAATTTCATTTGCCATTTTGTTGCCCAATCACTTAGTTTAGAGAGATCTTTTTGAAGTTCTTCACAGTCTGCTTTGGTCTTAACTATCTTGAGCAGTTTAGTATCATCTGCAAACTTTGCCACCTCACTTTTTACCCCTTTCTCCAGATCATTTATGAACAAGTTGAATAGGATTGGTCCTAGGACTGACCCTTGGAAAACACCACTAGTTACCCCTCTCTATTCTGAAAATTTACCATTTATTCCTACCCTTTGTTCCCTGTCTTTTAACCAGTTCTCAGTCCATGAAAGGACCTTCCCTCTTATCCCATGAGAGCTTAATTTACATAAGAGCCTTTGGTGAGGGACCTTGTCAAAGGCTTTCTGGAAATCTAAGTACACTATGTTCACTGGATTCCCCTTCTCCACGTCTTTGTTGACCCCTTCAAACTCTAATAGATTAGTAAGACATGATTTCCCTTTACAGAAACCATGTTGACTTTTGCCCAACAAGTTATTTTCTTCTATGTGCCTGACAATTATATTATTTACTATTGTTCCGACTAATTTGCCTGGTACTGACATAAGACTTACTGGTCTGTAATTGCCGGGATCACTTCTAGAAGCCCTTTTTAAATATTGGCGTTACATTAGCTATCTTCCAATTACTGGGTACAGAAGCCGATTTAAAGAACAGGTTACAAACCATATTTAATAGTTCTGCAATTTCACATTTGAGTTCTTTCAGAACTCTTGGGTGAATGCCATCTGGTCCCGGTGACTTGTTACTGTTAAGTTTATCAATTAAGTCCAAAACCTCCTCTAGTGACACTTCAATCTGTGACACTTCCTCAGATTTGTCACCTACAAAGGATGGCTCAGGTTTGGGAATCTCCCTAACATCCTCAGTCATGAAGACTGAAGCAAAGAATTCATCTTCCTGTTAACATGGCCATAGCCTATTTCTCTCTTTCATCCATCCATTGTATCTTGTGGGACCTAGATTATGAGATCCCTCAGGCAGGAACTGACATTAATTGTTTGTACAGCACCTCGCACAATGAGATTCTGGATCCTTGATTAGATTTCCTAGGTGTTACTGTAATACAAACCATAAACAAATAGCAACATTGCTGGCTTCCCATAGTTAAATTAGAAGTAAGGGAAAATGACCTTCTCCGTGGGCATCAGGGCTCAAAGCAGTAAACAAAATGTTAGGAATAGTATGCTGCAAGTGTTATGCCTTTTATATAAATCAACAGGATATTCTTATCTGGGATACAGTGTTCAGTTCTGGTCACCCTATTTCAGAAAGGGTACAGCAAAAAAAAGGGTTCGGAGGCAGTTGAGGAGAATGATTAGAAGCTTGGAAAGACAAATGTCCACAAAGCGATTGAAAAAATGAGGACTTTAGAGAACCAAGAAGGCAAGAAGTTAACTGGTAAGGCTAAATATCAGGTTCAAGAGATTATTCAAGACAAAGAGAGGTCCTTCAAAATATGGAAGGTTAACCCTAATGAAGCCAATAGGCAATATGTAAGAAGGAAATTAGGAGGAGTGAAATGGATTTTAAAGAGCACGTAAGTAATTTTTTTTTTTAACTTTTCCTCATAGGTCAGGTTTTCTAAACCTTTTACCATTTTTTGTTGTTCTCCTCTGGACTCTCTCCAATTTCTCCACATCTGCAAACACTTGGAAGGTGATAAGGTGATAGGGAATAGCCAGCATGGATTTGTAAAGAACAAATTGTGTCAAACTAATCTGATAGCTTTCTTTGATAGGATAACGAGCCTTGTGGATAAGGGAGAAGTGGTGGATGTGGTATACCTAGACTTTAGTAAGGCATTTGATATGGTCTCACATGATACCCTTATTGATAAACTAAGCAAATACAATTTAGATGGGGCTACTATAAGGTAGGTGCATAACTGGCTGGATAACCGTACTCAGAGAGTAGTTTGCGGACGATACCAAACTGGGAGGGATTGCAACTGCTTTGGAGGACAGGGTCAAAATTCAAAATGATCTGGACAAATTGGAGAAATGGTCTGAGGTAAACGGGATGAAGTTCAATAAAGACAAATGCAAAGTGCTCCACTTAGGAAGGAACAATCAGTTTCACACACACAGAATGGGAAGAGACTGTCTAGGAAGGAGTATGGCAGAAAGAGATCTAGGGGTCATAGTGGACCACAAGCTAAATATGAGTCAACAGTGTGATACTGTTGCAAAAAAAGCAAACGTGATTCTGGGATGCATTAACAGGTGTGTTGTAAACAAGACACGAGAAGTCATTCTTCCGCTCTACTCTGTGCTGGTTAGGCCTCAACTGGAGTATTGTGTCCAGTTCTGGGCACCGCATTTCAAGAAAGATGTGGAGAAATTGGAGAAGGTCCAGAGAAGAGCAACAAGAATGATTAAAGGTCTTGAGAACATGACCTATGAAGGAAGGCTGAAAGAATTGGGTTTATTTAGTTTGAAAAAGAGAAAACTGAGGGGGTCATGATAGCAGTTTTCAGGTATCTAAAAGGGTGTCATCAGGAGGAGAGAGAAAACTTGTTCACCTTAGCCTCTAATGATAGAACAAGAAGCAATGGGCTTAAATTGCAGCAAGGGAGATTTAGGTTGGACATTAGGAAAAAGTTCCTAACTGTCAGGGTAGTTAAACACTGGAATAAATTGCCTAGGAAGGTTGTGGAATCTCCATCTCTGGAGATATTTAAGAGTAGGTTAGATAAATGTCTATCCGGGATGGTCTAGACAGTATTTGGTCCTGCCATGAGGGCAGGGGACTGGACTCTGTGACCTCTCGAGATCCCTTCCAGTCCTAGAGTCTATGAATCTTTCCTGAAGTGTGGTACCCAGAACTGGACACAGTACTCCAGCTGAGGCCTCACCAGTGCCAAGTAGAATGGGATAATTACCTCTCATGTCGTACATACAACACTCCTGTTAAATACACCCCAGAATGATATTAGCCTTTTTCGCAACTGCATCACCTTGTTGACTCCTTCAGTTTGTGATCCCCTGTAACTCCCAGATCCTTTTCAGCAGCACTATCACCTAGCCAGTTTTCCCCCCTTTGTTGCCATCCATTTGATTTTTCTTTTCAGAGGGTAGTACTTTGCACTTTCCTTTAGAAAACTGGTGTGAAATCAACAAGATGAAATTGAATAATTTGCCAAGTTCATTTTGAAATTTAATCCTGTACTTCAAAGTACTTGCAACCCCTCCCAGCTTGATGTCATCTGCAAATTACTGTACTGGGGCCAATAATGTTCCACATATTCATAAATGATTTGGAAGAAAGGGGAAACAGTGAGGTGTCAAAGCTTGCAGATGATATGAAATTACTCAAGATTGGATTTAACTAAAATGACTGAAGAGTTAAAAAGGACCTCACTAAACTGGGTGACTGGGCAACAAAATGGCAGATGAAATTCAGTGTTTATAAATGTAAAGTATTGGACAGTGGAAAACAGTGCCACCTATACATACAAAATGATGAGGTCTAAATTAGCTGTTACTACTGAAGAAAGATCTTGGAGTCATTGTGGATAGTTCCCTGAAAAAAATCCACCAAATGTGCAGATGTAGTCAAAAAAGCAAAAAGAATTTTAGGAACATTGGGAAAGGGATAAATAATAAGACCTGGACTATCATCATGCTATTATATAAATCCATGATATGCCCACATCTTGAATACTGTGTGCAGTTCTGGCTGCCCCATCTCAAAAAAGATCTATTGCAGTTAGAAAAGGTACAGAGAAGGGCCACAAAAATAATTAGGGGGATGGAACAGCTTTCATATGAGGAGAGATTAAAAAGACCTGAGACTGTTCAGCTTAGAAAAGAAACAACTTATGGGGGATATCATAGAGATTTATAAAATCATGAATGGTATGGACAAAGTGAAAGGAAGTATTATTTACCCCTTCACATAACACAAGAATTAGGGGTCACCAATGAAATTAATAGGCAACAGGTTTAAAAAAACATAAGGAATTACTTCTTCACACAACACATAGTCAACCTGAGGAACTCATTGCCAGTGGATATTGTGAAGAACAAAAGTGTAATTGGGTTCAGACAAAAATTAGATAAATTCATGGAGACTAGTCCATCAATGGTTGTTAGCCAAGATGGTCAGGGATGCAACTCCATGCTCTAGGTGTCCCTAAATCTCTGAGCGCAAGAAGCTAGGATTGGATGACAGGGGATGGAAGCATGTGGCAGCAGCCACTATTGGAAGATAGGATACTGGGCTAGATGGACCATTGTTCTGACCCAGTATGGCCATTCTTATTTTATGTAAATTTTATGAGCAGCTTCTCCACTTCATTGTGCAAGGCTTTAATGAAAATATTGACTAGTACTAGACTCAACATTGAGCCCTGTGGGACTCCACTACCCTTCCAGTTTGACAGTGAACCATTGATAATTACTCTTGGAGTATGGTCTTTCCACCAGTTGTGCACCTCACCTTACAGTAATATCATCTATGTGACAAATCCCTAATTTTCTGTTGAGAATGTCATGTGGCACTATGTCAAAATCTTTACTAAAATCAAAACATATCACATCATCTGTTTCTCCCATCTGCTAGGCTAGTAATTGTCTAAGAAGAAAATTAGGTTGGTTTGGTAAGATTTGTTCTTGACAAATCTATGCTGGCTAGTCTTTATAACTTTATCCTCTGGGTGCTTACAAATTGATTGTTTAATAATTTATTCCAGTATCTTTGCAGGTATTGAAGTTAAGATGACTGATCTATAATTCCCCAGATCCTATTTGTTCCCTTTTTAAAGATAGGTACTATGTTTGCTCTTCTCTAGAACTCAGGGGCCTCACTTGTCTTGTCTGAGTTCTCAAAGATAATTGCTAACAGTTTGGAGATTGTGCCAGCTATTTTTTAACATTTCCTCATAGGTCAGGCTTTCTAAACCATTTATCAGTTTTAATGCTTTCCTCTGGACTCTCTCTCTCCAATTTATCCACATATTTCCTAAAGTGTGGTACCCAAAATTGGACACAGTACTCCAACTGAGACCTCATCAGTGCTGAGCAGAGCAGGACAGTTACCTCCTGTGTCTTACATATGACATTAGTGAAGACTGAAGCAAAACAGGCATTAAACACTTCAGCCCTCTTGATGTCATCAGCTCTCCTTCCCTTTTATGTCCCTTGTTAGGCTAAGGCACAAAATGATTTATATCTTTCTGATTTTGTCCCTACATGCTTGTGCTAATCTTTTGTACGCTTCCTTAGCAATTTGTCCGTATTACCACTTTTTGTAGGATTCCTTTTTGATTTTCAAGTAAAGAGCTCCCGACAGCACCATATTGGTCTACT
This sequence comes from Aldabrachelys gigantea, assembly GCA_026122505.1. NCBI lineage: Eukaryota > Metazoa > Chordata > Testudines > Testudinidae > Aldabrachelys > Aldabrachelys gigantea. Next base: position 299,927,139 of record CM047480.1, read on the forward strand.
GTCTTTCCTGTGCACTAGGATAGTTTGCAGTTGTGCCTTTAATATTGGCTCCTTGAGAAACATAGGCCATAAAATTTCATCCAATTACTCCTGCATTGAGACCAATAACTTGTTTGTCTGAAGCATGTCTTCAGGAAAGGCAAGATCTTGATTTTTAAGGCATTATGAGATGGAGAATCCACCACTTCCCTCTGGGGCACCTGACATCGGCCACTGTTGGAAGACAGGATAGTGGGCTAGATGGACCTTTGGTCTGACCCAGTATGGCTGTTTTTATGCTCACTTTCCTCGGCAGCTTGTTCCATGGTTAATCAACTTCACTGTTTAAAAATGTCCACCTTATTTAAAATTTAAATTTTGTCTGGCTTCAGCTTCCAGCAATTTGTTCTTGCTCTGATTTTCTCTCCTAGATTTAACAGTCTTCTATTGCCTGTTATTTCTGTGATTCTTTTCTGTACCCACTTGAATTTTTCAACATCTTTTATTTTTTTTAAATGTTGACATCAGAAGTGGGTGTACTATTCATCATCCACATGTGATAAAGTAAATACAAACCACTTTCCACAAATGGAAAAAAAGAGGAAGGAGACAACAATCAATATAATTTTGATATTATAAAGTGTAGAAAATGGATAAGGAATACTAAAGACATCAGAGAAAAATATCTATGGCTGGCAGAGCAAAGGATAATAAAGAACAAAAGAAATCCTAGAAATGATATAGGTCCATTACTAAATTGATATGATAAAATTGTTAGTAAGGGTGTAGGAGAGGTAAAAGTGATCAATAAATAGTTGTGACCTGAATTTGGAAAGAAGCAGGAGGATGTATTCTTATCACATGTGGGTAATGAAGTACTTTCCAGTCCATTAATGAGGATGTTAAATAGCATCTACTACAGATAAACATTTTTTTAAATTGCAGGCCTGGATAACCTGCACCCAAGAGTACTAATATTATTCCAATATTCAAAAGAGGGTAAGTGGGATGATCCACGTAATTAGAGGACAGTTAACCTGACTTCAGTATGAAGCAAAATAATGAAACAGCTGATGCAGAAGTCATATCAATAAAAAATTAAAGGATAGGAATATAAGTATTGCCAATCAACATGGTTTTATGGAAAATAAGTCTAGTCAAATAAACCTGAATTCATTTGTTGATGAGATTACAAGTTAGATTGATAAAGGTAACTGCACAGAGGCTGATTTAAGACTAGATTACATACCAATGCTCTGGAAATAAATAAAAGAACACTGCTGATAAAATTTGTGGCTGACACACAGATTGGTGGGGTGGCAAAAATTATTAGGACAGGGTTTTGTACCAGGGTACAAATATATATGAAAAGTAAAAATCTTAAATTAATCAAACTGTACCTAGAATTTCTCTGTATAGATATTGTTAGTAAAATAAGAGTATAGGAACAGGAATATACTACATGTCCAGAATGGTGATGGTTACTATGAAATACTCAGGATGGTTTGAGAGGCTTCGAAGACCAAAACCACAATAACAATTGGGGATTTCAACTATCCTTATATTGACTAGGTATACGTCACATCAAGAAGGGATGCAGAGATAAAATTTCTAGGCACGTTAAATGATGGATTTCTTGGAGCAACTAGTCCTAGAACCCACAAGGGGAGAGGCAATTCTTGATTTAGTCCTAAATTGAGCATAGGATCTGGTCCAAGAGGTAAATATAGCTAAACCTCTGAGTAAGAACAATGATAATATAATTAAATTTAACATCATTGTAGGGTAACAGATGCCAAAGAAATCCACCACAGTAGCAGCTGACTTCAAAATGTGGAACTATACAAAAATGAGGAAGCTAGTTAAATTTAAATTAAAAGGAAGAGTCACAAGGGTAAAATGCTTACCAATTGCAGGGACACTATTTAAAAACACCATAATAGAGTTTCAAACTAAATGCATACCTCCAAATAAAAACAAACAAACAGTAAGAGGACCAAAAATAAATAAATAAAAAGCCACCATGGTTAAACAGCACAGTAAAAAAGGCAGCTGGAAGCAAAAAGGAATCCTTTAAAAACTGGAAGTCATATCCTAGTGAGGAAGATAGAAAGGAGTATAAACTCTGGGAAGCCAAGTATAATAAGGCAAGGCAAAAAAGATTCCAACAAACAACTAGCTAAAGCCACAAAAAGTAAAAGCAAAAAATATTTTAAGTACATCAGAAGCAGGAAGCCTGCCAAAGAGTCAGTGGGGCCACTGGACGATCAAGGTGCTAAAGGAGCACTCAGGGAAGACAAGGCCATTGCGGAGAAACTAAATACATTCTTTGCATCAGTCTTCACTGAAGAGCATGTAGGGGAGATCCCTACATCTGAGCCATTCTTTTTAGGGTAAAAATCTGAGGAACTATTTTAGATTGAGGTGTCTGTAGAGGAGGTTTTGGACGGAAGTCAAATATGAAATTGCAGAACTACTAACTATGGTATGTAATCTATGGCTTAAATCAGCCTCTATACCAGATGACTGGTGGATAGCTAATGTAATGCCAATTTTGAAAAAAGGCTCCAGATGCAATCCTGGCAATTACAGGCCAGTAAGCCTAATTTCAGTTACCAGATGAACAGCATTTATAAGATACATAAAAAGAACAGGAGTACTTGTGGCACCTTAGAGACTAACACATTTATTTGAGCATAAGCTTTCGTGGGCTACAGTCCACTTCATCAGATGCATTAGATACATAGGTGAACATAATATGTTGAGGAAGAGTCAACACAGCTTTTGTAAAGGGAAATAGTGCCTCTCTAATCTATTTGAACCCTCTGAGGGTGTCAACAAGCATGTGGGCAAGGGTGATCCAGTGAACATAGTATACTTGGACTTTCAGAAAGCCTTTGACAAGATCCCTCACCAAAGGCTCTTAAGCAAACTCAGCAGTCATGGGATAAGAGGGAAAGTCCTCTCATGGATCAGCGGCTGGCTGCTGGCATGTCTTTGTGGCCCCTGAGGGGGGATAGACAGAGGAGAGGGAGGAAGGGGGGGTGGGGCTGAAGCAGCTCCACATGCTGCCCCTGCCCTGAGCACCAGCTCCACACTCCCATTGGCCAGGAACCAGCTAACAGGAGCTGTGGGGGCAGTGCTTGCAGGCAGCACATGGAGACCTGCTGCCTCCCTCCCCCTACAGGGGCCGCAGAAACGTGCCAGCAGCCAGCCATTTCTGGGAGCGGGATGGGGCAACGGCAGGTGAGCAGCCTGCCTGAGCCCCACCATGGTGCTGACCAGGAGCTGCCTGTGGTAAGCACCTCCCAGCTGGAGCCTGCACCTTGCATCCCCTCCTGCACTCCAGCTCCCAGAGCCCACACCTGTCACCCCCTCCTGCACCCCAATCCCCTCCATCAGCCCAGAGCCCCCTCCTGCACCCAAATGCTGTCCCAGAGCCTGCACTCCTCATCTTCTCCTGCACCCCCAACACTCTGCCCCAGCCTAGAGCCTCATGCAAAACTCATGAAATGTCCAGTGGATTCTGTGAAATTAAGTGTAGTGTGACCATATGACCCCTGCACCCAAACTCCCTCCCCGAGCTTGCAACCCTCACTGCTGCACCCCAAGCCCCTGTCCCAGACTCATTCCGGAGCCCTGTCCCACACTCCGAACCCCTCGGCCCCAGCCCAGAGCCTGCACTGCACCCCAAACCCTTGCCCCAGCCTGGTGAATGTGAGTAAAGGTGGGGGAGAGCGAGCAACAGAAGGAAGGGGAAATGCAGTGAGCTGGGTGGGGCCTCAGGGAAGTGGCGGGGTAGATCCTGGGTTGATCGTAAATTCATGAAGTCATCTTGTGTGTAAAAAGTTTGGAGACCACTGATCTAATGGTTCCTTCTGGACTTAAACTCTATGCATCCAGTGGGCATCAGTCCAGGAATATCCCAATACAAGTATCTACAGCATGAGCTCAGTCTGCATTTCAGGAACAGAAAAGTGATGGTAAAACTATACAGGTTTTTGAAAACAAATAACTGAAATGATAAATAATCAGGTTGTCCCTCTGTTGTCTGATGGTCTTAAAACACTTTAAAACATTACTTCATGTATCCTCCCAAACCCCATTTTGAAGCTGGAAAGAAAGAATTATCCCTATTCAACACAGGAAAATTGAGGCACAAAGAGGTTCTGACTAACATTTTCAAACCTGGATACTTTAAGCTACGCAGCTAAATGAGGGGGCTTTTTTATAGAGGTGTTGAACACCCATAACTCTTAGTGAAGTCAATGGGACCTCCAGTTGCTTAGCAACTTTGACAATCAGGCCCCTCATTTAGCTGCTTAACTTTAAGTATCCAAGATTGAAAATTTGCAAAAAAAAATAAAAAAATAAGACCCACGGCAGCAAGTTTCAGAGCCTGGATCAACTGAGTCGGGCTCACGTTATCTGGCTAAAAATAGCAGTGTAGACATTAGGGCTCAGGCTGGAGCCCAAGCTCAGAGACATTCTCTCGTTGGGTTTTGGAGCCCAGGCTCCAGTTCAAGTTTGAATAGCTACGCTTCTATTTTTAACCCCAGAGTGCAAGACCCACAAACCTGAGTCAGTTGATCTCGGCTCTGAAACTTGCTTCTAAGGGGTGTTTTTTGCAGTGCTGGTCTATCCTGATGTATGTCTACGCTGCAATAAAAAACAGCAGCACAACCTTGGCTGGCCCAACTCTGCTGATTCAGGCCCATGGGGCTTGGGCTCCAGGGTGATAAAATTGCAGTGTAGACATTTGGGCTGGGCTGGACCCCAGGCTCTGGGACCTTCCTCACTTACTGGATCTCAGATCCTGGGCTCCAGCCCGAGCCCAAATATCTGCACTGGAATTTTATAGCTCTGCAGCACAAGCCCTGCGAGCCTGAGTCAGCTGCTTCCTTTCAGAACAGCAGCAGGTCTTTCACTGCAGTGTTGGTGTACCCAAGGTCACACAAGAAAGTTGTAGGAGAACCAGGAACAGAATTCAGATCTTGTGACTCAATCTAGTGCATCTATCACTACGTTATCCTTCACCTCTAAGGCCATGTCTACGCTACAATCTTAAGTGAACCTACGTTAGGTCAACTTGTTGCAGTGCCTGATGTCCACACTACCCTTCTTCTGTCGGTGGTGTGTGTCCTCACCAGGAGCACTTCCTCCAAGGCTCTCAGCTCCATGCAGCTCCCTGCCAGGATCCCAGCTGTCCCCCAGTCTTCTTGCCTCCCCACTCCCAGCCAGGAGCAAGGGAAAGCTGCTTGGGGTTTCTCGCCTCCAGCAGGGAGATCTCTGCCCAGAGTCCAGTCAGCTGTCATGCTCCTGGCAGGGAACAGGGAGCTGGGACCCCAGAGGTGGCAGCCCAGTTTGGACATGACAGCCCAGTGTGGAGTACAGACTGGGCAGCACCCTGGCTAGGAAGCCAGGAGTTGGCTTTCTTGTTAATTTCATAACTCCAGCAGAGCCATGAAATTGACAAGACAGCCAACAGCCGATGTAAGCATCTACAGGGACACTGCATCATCCTAATTACACCCACATCAGCCCTCCACCTCTCATGGAGGTGGACTTATGTCGGTGTAGTAGGGCACTTACATTGGCGGGTGCAATGCTGTAGTGTAGACACTGACATAGTTAGGTTGACAAAAGCTGTCTCATGTTGACCTATCTGTAGTATAAACCTAGCTTAAGATGATGAGGTGCTTATTTATCAAAAACAATGAGGAGCCCTTGTGGCACCTTGGAGACTAACAAATTTATTTGGGCATAAGCTTTCATGGATTATAACCCACAGACTAACATGGCTACCCCTCTGAAACCTGTCATAATTTATCAAAGCAACTTCAGCTTTTGGTTGCCCACATTTGCATGTATTGATAAAAATGGGTAAGACATATCTTTATAATAAACAGGAATTTGTGGGATATATCCCTGAAATAGATCTGGCCACCAATTTTTTAAAAGCAAACCAAAAGTCTTTGAATTTGTTTTGTATGACTGGTATGCAAAAAGTTTTTAGTCACAATTTTCCACTAGAGATACACCTGTTTAGAATTCTGATGACTGCAACCAGTAAATGTATCTTACCACTATGGCTGCAAAAACAAATACCAGCTACAGAAATGTGTTAGTCAGAATATGAAAAATGGAACAATTGCCTGCCTATGTTAGATTAGCAATGAGGAAAGATGGGTCAAATGGGAAAAAGTGATAAAAGAAATGTTGATAACTTTTATAAGAACAATCTTTAACTCATAGCCTACCCTACCTCAACTTTGTGGCAGTCCCTTGACACAATATACCCAGATTGCTGAAAGGCATTTAACTTAGGCCCAGATGATAGTTTGACTAAAAAATGAGCATTATACAAATATCAATGCAGCACATATTAAATGGATTAAAAACTGGTTAACTAATAGTTCTCAAAGTATATTTAAAAGGAGAATCATCATTCAATGAGGTGGTTTCTACTACAGTCCTACAGGGAACTGTTCTCACACAACTGGTATTAAATATTTTTATCAATGACCTAGAGAAAATATAAAAGCATTGCTGATAAAGTTTGCAGATGATGCACAGATTTGTGGAGTGGTGCATGTTGTTTGGGTCAGGTCAGTTACAGAGCGAGCCAGTTCTTTCTGGACTTTTTCTTCTCCCAAGCTCACATGCTGCGCATTTGGGGTGGGGGAGGATGCTGAGGTATCACTTGGGTCCTAGTATCTCTAGAATTGTGCAGGGATCATCCCGGTCCCTCTGAGTCCACGGGCTGCTAGTGGGGAGGAGTGGCCGTGGTTGGATCCCATCTTTCCTCTTTCCCTCATGCTATAATATCTGCTGAGATGACTTCTCTGCTCCTGCTGATTTGAGAGTTTCTTTTTCCTCCCCTCCCCGCCACCCTGAGCTAGCTCTTTCCTGGAACTTCTATTTTCCTCCCAAGTTGCATTGATCCAAGTGGGGGTGGGTGGGTGGCGGGAATTGGGGATCACTCCTGCATAGCTTGGGGTCTGTGAGGTACTGGTCTGCACCAGGTGCCAAGTTCACTGTGGTGTAACTTTCTGGATTCAGTTAATTCAATTTACCTAGGACAAATTGGGCCGTAGGTGCTTGCTTCTTAAATCCAGTTGGTGTCTCAGATATGAAATGCAGCCCAGGAACTTGTTTCTCTTCCCCAGGATTTCAGGTCTCCAGGTCAGGTAGATTAGGTCTCTGGCTCTTAGGAAGCAATGAGCAGACTCCACTTCTGTCTCTAAAAATAGTTTTAAATCTTTCCTGGTGGCACATGACTTCACAGGAGATGCTTTTCTCTAAACACGATGATTTCTTGCCATTGCTGGTCAGCCTCTCACAGCTCTTGGTGCACCAATCTGAGCAGCCCAATACTTCATCCCATCTTAGATGCACTTAGTGCAGGCACAAGGGGTGGGCAAAGATGGCCTAAAGCCATGTCTGAGTATTCTAGGCCTTACTGTGGCAGCCTGGGGTCATGAGGGTTTGGTGTAAAGCTGGCTCCTGAGCACCCTCCTACTAAAGACATTCCAGTAGGGGTAAGAGGGATTTGTTACTTAAATGTCATAAAGGGCCTTAGAGCACTAACAAGTCAGACCCCGGGCTTCTGTAAAGCAGGTGTTCATTTGCTCTCTTAGCTCAAAGAGCCTAAACTTACAGCTTCTTAAACTTAGGCCTAATTGTTGAGGCCTCTCTCTGTGAAGCACGATTGGCAATGTGGCTTTTGACTCACTGGAGCTGGTTCTGCTCTGACACCAGAGAGAAGCAGAATATCAGTGGCTACACTAGCATACAAGTAATGTGAGTGGGATCAGAATCTGTCTGTCTCTGTCAGACTTGGGGCTGTCTGTCAGTAACTAATGCTTTTCTGTCCACCTTGCCTCAAATTCCTTCCCAACATCTTGAATGAGTTGGACCATTTCTTAAATGGTCTCATTGGAAGAGAGGGGTTAGTACAGTGAAACCTTGCTATAACACGATGTTTGGGGTCCAAAAAATTCCATTGCGATAAATGCGGGGTCGCAGTACAGCAGGGTTTCAAGCCAGTCACTTTAAGTCAGTGGTCCCCAGTGTGGTGCATTGATATGCGCTGCCTAGTGCCCCTAGTGCCCAGCAGGGGAGAGAAGCCGTGGCCCCTCACCTGCCAGGGACAGAGAACTCCAGGGCTGCGGGTGCCAGTGCTCTCTGTCCCCAGCAGGCGCGGGGCCGCAGCTTCTCTCCCCTGCTGGGCACTAGGCGGGGGCACATCAATGTCCCGGTGGGCGCCATAGCGCTGGGGACCACTGGTATTAGGCCTTAGAGGGGAGCCAACTTATGATTGCGTTATATGCGATTTCGCTTTATGGCGGGGCGCATTATTGCGAGGTTTGACTGTAATATGCTAAACTCTAGCTAACCTCTCTCTCCTAGCCTTGCTCTGCTGATAAGGGAAGCAGCCTCTGTTTTGTTCAACTCCTTTAATAAGATTAAAGCTTGAGTGCAGACAGGGCTCAGAGACCACTTAAGGCTTCTCAGTACCTCTGCAAAAACAAAACCTGACAGCATTTCCCAGCCTTGCTCGTTTGCCTGATGAAACTTTGAGGTAAAGGTTCCATTTTATGTATCTGAGTATGTGCTTAGAATGGCAACAGCAACTCTACATACATTTCATAAACTTTGAGAAGGCTTTTGATAGCATTCACAGGACCTGCCTATGGCGCATTCTGCAGGCATATGGAATTCCTTTCTCTATAATCAACATCATCAAGGGCTTCTATTTCAAGGGTACATGCAGTGTTGATCTCAGTCAAAACAGAAGTACGTCAGGGATGTGTCATATCTGCAATCCTCTTCAACATTGCCATAGACTGGGTAACGCGGCATACAACAGAAGACATGCCAAGAGGCATTAAATGGACACTCTTCTCATCCCTTGAAGACCTGGACTTCCCAGATGATGATGTGCTTCTATCACATACCCAAACACCCGTATAAAAGAAAAATCAACTTGATTCAATGCATTCTGCCAGAAAATTTGGACTGAAAAATCAACCGCAATAAGACAGATATCATGACCTTTAATATTGCCTCACCATCACCAGTACAGATAGAGGATCATGTTCTCGGCAATGTAGAAGCATTCATGTACTTGGGCAGCACCATCAGCCAGGACATCCGGAACAAAATCCATAAAGCCAGGAACAACTCCAGGATCTTAAATACAGTCTGGAAATCATCAAAATACAACACCAAAACCAAACTCAAGATTTATCAGAGCTACTTTGTACTGTGGCAGTTCCCCCACTTTGGCAGAGGAAGGGTTAAAACAGGCTGGAGGAAGCCTGTGCAGAACCCAGCCAATCAGGGCCAGATTGGGCCCTATATAAAGGCTGCAAAGCAGAGGAGACAGCAGTGTCTTCCTGACAAGCAAGGGAGGAGGACTGGCTCCTGGGGATAGCACCTTAGATAGAGCAGTACTGGACAGGCTTGGGAACAGAGGGAAAGCTCCAACATGATACCTGCCAGGGTGAGGCTCCTGAAAGAAAGGGCCAAGAAAGTGCAAAGGCCAAAGGGAAGTGGCCCAAGGAGCATGAGCTGTAGAGGGGAGAGAAAGAGGGCAGGACGTGGTTGCCGTCAGAGGGTCCCTGGGCCGGGACCCAGAGTAGTAGGTGGGCCTGGTTTCCCCCCTCCCCCCTTACACTGCACTTGGCCGTGGAGGGGTGTGGCCCAATACAGACTGTGGCTAGCCCCTGAGGCAAGGGGCTAGACTTTAGGGTTGCAGTTGGCCACGAGGGTAGGTGCAGACTGAGGACTGTGGAAACCCCTGAAAGGGGGGAGAACCGAGTGGGGCACAGCCAGAGAGCTGTGTCCAGAAGAGGAGGCCGCAAGCCAGGGAGCAGGTCCCAGACAGCACAGCAGAGCAGGCAACGGGCAGGACACCACCTGCAGAGGGTGCTCCACAGTTAGGACAGAGCTAATTCCTAGCGCGACTGGCAGGAGGCGCTGTGGTGGTGAGTCTGCAACTTGTACTTGCAACACCACTTCATAGTGCAGAATGCTGGGGAATGAGGAAGTTTCATTCCATACAACATGCCTCAGAAAAATCCTCTGTGTCTTTGACCCAGAACAATTTCAAACCAAGATCTATTGACACAGTGCAGCCAAGAAGATCTGAGCACCATCATTGCCAAGAGGCATTGGAGATGGATCGGTCATGTGCTTCGGATAGAAACTGATTCCATCACCAGAGTAGCAATAAGATGGACACCTGAAGGCAAGCAAAAATGAGGCTGCCTGAAAACAACATGGGAAAGAGCTGTGGAAGCCGAGCTGAAAAACCTGGGGCACAGCAGGGAAACTATTGAAAGACGTGTCAGAAACAGACAGTAATCAATTAAGGCGGGCTATTATCAGCAAGAGAAAAAAAACTTTAGTAGTGATAATCAGGATGGCCCGTTTCCAACAGTTGACAAGAAGCTGAGTAACAGTAGGGGAGTAACAGTCAGTGGCACTGCTATGGGTACCCACATGGCCCCACAGTATGCCAACATTTTTATGGCTGACTTAGAACGCTTCCTCAGCTCTCGCCCCCTAACACCCTACTCTACTTGCACTACATTGATGACATCTTCATCATATGGACCCATGGAAAAGAAGCCCTTGAGGAATTCCACTGTGATTTCAACAATTTCCATCCCACCATCAACCTCAGCCTGGACCAGTCCACACAAGAGATCCACTTCCTGGAGACTACAGTGCTAATAAGTGATGGTCACATAAACACCACCCTATACTGGAAACCTACTGACCGCTATACATGCCTACATGCCTCCAGCTTCCATCCAGGACACACCACACAATCCATTGTCTACAGCCAAGCTCTAAGATACAACCGCATTTGCTCCAACCCGTCAGACAGAGACAAATCCCCACAAGATCTCTATCGAGCACTCTTACAACTACAGTAGCCATCTGCTGAAGTGAAGAAACAGATTGACAGAGCCAGAAGAGTACCCAGAAGTCACCTACTACAGGATAGGTCCAACAAAGAAAGTAACAGAAAGCCACTAGCCGTCACCTTCAGCCCCCAACTAAAACCTTTCCAGTGCACCATCAAGGATCTACAACCTATCCTGAAAGACGATCCCTTACTCTCACAGATCTTGGGAGACAGGCCAGTCCTCGCTTACAGACAGCCCCCAACCTGAAGCAAATACTCACCAGCAACCACACAACAAAAACACTAACCCAGGAACCTATCTTTGCAACAAAGCCCGTTGCCAACTCTGTCCACATATTTATTCAGGGGACACCATCATAGGACCTAATCACATCAGCAATACTATCAGAGGCTTGTTCACCTGCACATCTACCAATGTGATATATGCCATCATGTGCCAGCAATGCCTCTCTGCCATGTATATTGGCCAAACCAGTCTCTACGCAAAAGAATAAATGGACACAAATCAGATGTCAAGAACTATAACATTCAAAAACCAGTCAGAGAACACTTCAGCCTCCCTGGTCACTCAATTACAGACCTCAAAGTCACAATTCTCCAACAACAAAACTTCAAAGACAGACTCTAATGAGAAACTGCAGAATTGGAATTAATTTGCAAACTGGACACCATTAAATTAGGGTTGAATAAAGACTGGGAGTGGATAGGTCATTCACAAAGTAAAAACAATTTCCCCATGCTATTTTCTTTCCCCTACTGTTACTCAGAGCTTCTTGTCAACTGTTGGAGATGGACCATCCTGATTATCACTACAAAAGTTGATTACTCTTGTTATAGTTGGTATGACAACACCCATATTTCTTGTTCTGTGTATATATATCTTCACACTGTATTTTCCACTGCATGCATCCGATGAAGTGGGTTTTAGCCCTCAAAAGCTTATGCTCAAATAAATTTGGTAGTCTCTAAGGTGCTACAAGTATGCCTTGTTCTTTTTGCTGATATAGATAACATGGCTACCACTCTGAAACCTCTTTGTTATGTAAGTTTCTTGCTGGCTTGGTAAATAGTAATAGCTACAACTCTCTCAAGTACCTGGTGATGGACAGTTTCAAGGAAAGATGCTATACAGAATAGAGGTTCATTTCATTATATGCCATAGTTTCCAACTATTAACTTTGTCAAGCAACTGATGTCATTATGGAAACTGGCATTGCATGGATAAGATAGATGATAAGCTTGGAGACTAAAATTTTTCAGATGACATCAGTCTTATAGATAAGTCAGTTGAAGATAATGCAGTGAGATGAATGATCTTGCAAATAGGTCATTTCAATACATCAAAGACAGAAATTATAAAATTTATCTACCAATGTTTTTATCTACTTGGAAGAAGGTGATGCCTTGAAGATCTATTAATAAATTTACATGTGGGTAGCATCAATCACAATACTGGTGATTGCACATTTGCTGTAGCGTCCAGGATATGCAAAGCAAGTGTTGTATTTCAAAAATTTCATACAGTAGGGAAGTCCAGTGTGATTAGAAAATGCAAAAACTTTGTAGCTGCAAAGTCCTAAATGTCCTCTTATATGGAGCACAGTCCTGGAAAAATGAATGAGTCCATCCATAGAATATTCAATATAAAATGTATAGATAGAATAATTAACCAAGAGGTCCAACTAGCTATAACAATACAAGTAGTACAGAAGAAGAAGAGATGGACATATCTGAGACATCTTTTATGAACGTCTAGTATCAGAGGGGTAGCCATGTTAGTCTGGATCTGTAAAAAGCGGCAAGAATCCCGTGGCACCTTATAGACTAACAGATGTATTGGAGCATAAGCTTTCTTGGGTGAATACCCACTTTGAAGTGGGTATTCACCCACGAAAGTTTATGCTCCAATACTTTTGTTAGTCTATAAGGTGCAACAGGACTCTTTGCCACTTTATGAATGTCTGTTAATAGACTACCTAAAAAAGCATTTCTTCAGTGATCCTAGGGCAACTGATGAGACACTGACCTACAGCCACGCTCTGTAGCATAATAATGGCTGGAGTGGCATTACTACATCTGAATATAGAAGACCTGGAAAAATTAGCCCAGGATAGGGACAACTGGTGTTCTTTGACATCTACCTTATGTACCTGATGATGTGAAAAGGATGACGATGATAGAGTTTCATGGCATTTAAGGTCATTAGCTCATCTGTTCTGACTTCCTATGTATCACAGGCCATTAGATTTCATCCTCAAGAGGCTAAACAATTGTGTGCCACAAGCAGAGAACAAGAGAGACCAGGGTGGCATCAATGCCAGAGGCCTCTGCAATGAGAGGGAGTTGATTGTGAGATATGCCCAGGTGATCCCTGTAAATGATTTATGCCCCCTGCTGCAGAGGAAGCAGAAAAAAAGTGCTAATTTCTCCCAAACCCAAATTTGGCAATCAAATTGACCCTTAGCATGTAAGCAAGACACACTAGCCAGGTACCTAAAAAGAGATTTCTCTGTACCACCTTAGAGCACTGGTCCACCTCGTCCAGCATCTTAGATCCAGCTGTGGCCAATCTAATGCTTCAGAGGATGGTGAAAAAATCCAAAAACACCTGGCCAGTTGTACATCTGGGGAGGGATTTCCCTCCTGACTCCTGCAGGTGACCAGATAAAGCACTGAAGCTGGAGATTTTATTACTCATTGTTTTAATGCAGCATTGCAAGACTTATGAGCAGGTTGAGGCAATGCAGAGTTTCCAATTCTTCCCACAGCCCTTGAAGGAACCAACATGACCATCAAGCCTGACCTTCCCCCTACTTTGCCACCCATAGAATTTCTCCCAGAAGGTGGATTAAAGCTTATCTTTTAGAAAGATATCTAATGTTGTTTAAAAACTCCAAGTGGTGGTGAGTTGACCACCTTCTCAACAAGTAGTTCCAATGTTTAATGACACTGCTAGGAAACTGTGTCATTTCAAGATTGAATTTTTCTAACCTCAGCTTCCACCCATTGAACCTTGTTATGGCTTTAGGGTAACCAGATGTCCCGATTTTATAGGGACAGTCCTGATTTTGGGTCTTTTTCTTTTTTCTTACATAGGTTCCTATTACCCTCCACCCCCCCGTCCTGATTTTTCCACACTTGCTGTCTGGTTACCCTATATGGCTTTGTCAGCAAGTCTAAAAAGCACCCCACTGTCAGATGTCTCTTCTATGTCTAGTTACCTGTGCACAGGTTTGTAGATACATGAAAACCCTCGCCTTCCAGAAACACACCCCCAGCAGTACAGAGCCTCCTTTGGTCTGACAAATCTGACATCCTTTGGTTTAACATGTATCAGAGGGGTAGCCCTGTTAGTCTGGATCTGTAAAAAGCAACAAAGAGTCCTGTGGCACCTTATAGACTAACAGATGTATTGGAGCATAAGCTTTCATGTGGTATGCGTCTGACGAAGTGAGTATTCACCCATGAAAACTTATGCTCCAATACATCTGTTAGTCTATAAGGTGCTACAGGACTCTTTGTTTGGTTTAACAGAATCTCTGAGCATGTTGATCTGATTTTTCTGGAGCTTTGCCTCCAAAGACCTAGAAACATTTGTCCCTTCAACTCTGACATACCCAAGCATGAGTTTTTGATTGGAGTCCAGGGCTAGGATAGTTTCATTGCAGGAGCACAACAGTATGCTCCTGAAGGTGTTTATAGCCCCTGCAATTCCATCTGATGTCCCAGATTCCATGGCAGCAAAACATCAGGTTCCCATCTTGGACAAGTGTGATGCATAGACTCTTGCTCCGTGCTTCTAAGAGCTGAGCACTGTGAAGCTCTTGTAATGCACAGCCGGTTGGAACCAGACACAATAAATGAGATCTCTTGCAAGCACCTTAAGCACTGAGTGATCACTGAACATCACATGGTACCAGGACTAAAAAGAAAACAAGAAAATACCCTGAGGGGAAAATGGACCAGTTAGAAGTTCCAGCAGAGCTGAAACTCTGAAAATGTGAAAGAAAACTGTAAGAAGTTCAGGCAGGGCTTCATTCTGTCTGCAAGCAACAGGTTCCAACAAAGAGGAAGACAGCTGTAAGGTAGCCTTATTATTAACAGTGGCTGGTTCTGAAGCACTTGATGTATTTAATAATCTTCTGTTAACACTGGCAGAAGAGTCTTAGTATGAAACTGTAGTACAGAATTTTAAGTACTGCACTCTATGTAACACACATTTTAAATATACGTTTTTAATCACAGGGTCCAAAGGAAGGTAAAACTATAGAAGAATTTGGTTCTTCGTCTTCAGAGAGCTCCCCAAAATTGCAAGATTGAGTCCCTGATTGACCGCAGATTATGATTGATGCTGGAACAAAAAACCCCCAAACAACCCACACACACATACGCAAAGTACATCTACAGTGTGATAAGAGACCCATAGCACAGCCACACAGGTTGACCCAGGCTCCCAGGGCTTGGGCTGCAGGACAATAAAACTGCAGCATAGACATTCAAGGCTGGTCTGGCACCCAGGCTCCCATGAGGGGAGGGGGTCCCAGAGTCCAGTTTTATAGCTCTGCAGCCTGAGCACTGTGAGCCCAAGTCAGCTGATCTGGGCTCTGAGACTCAGTGCTGCTGTTTGTTTTTTTTTAGTACAGTGTAGATGTAACCTCAGGGACTAGTAGAAGATCCACAATTAACCCTTGACAGGCATTTGGAATTTGCCAACCTACACAAGTTGCCCAGTACAGAATGACGCTTATGGAGGGTAGACAGTGCTCTGACACTGCAGCTATGATTGAGAATCCAAAATACCATGTTGGGAGCAGAGGGGGGAAGAGAGAGAGGAGGAAAAAAAGCACACAGAACTCAAAGTCTAAATCCAGCAAAAACAGCACATGGTGCTGCATACCCTGTGGCAATAAGTACAACTTAATACTGTGCCTGGAATGTGGGAACAAAGGCAAAAAGTGAATGGTTTACATCACTTTGCAAGAGTTTGCAAGCACTAGCAGAGAGTGCACAGCATGAGCAAAGAGGACAAAAGCATCATTAGCTCAGAGGATTCTTCATAGGAGCAATGGAGACCACTGCAGCAGATGATTGGACTGTCAACCTGGAAGCAAATGGGACATTACTTTTAAGTTGTACACTGATACACAAGCCAGTGTCTTGCCAGAAACAGTTAGTCACTGGAAGATAAAGCTACAGTAGCAGGTAACCTCAGGGCTTCCAGTGGTGCGCTGATTCCCACTACGTGTGTACGTGAACTAAATGTACAGGTAAATAACAAACTATCTTTTCCAATTTTGTATGTAGTATAGTTGTAGCCGTGTCAGTCCCAGGATATTAGAGATAAGGTTGGTGAGGTAATATTTTTTTATTGGACTTGTTTCTCCCACCAACAGGTGTTGGTCCAATAAAAGATATTACCTCACCCTCGTCTCTCTTCTCCAATTTGTAACAGTACCAGGGAAAAGTGTACCTATTATTGAATTAAAAGTATGTCAAGCCATTGGTCTCATCAAGAAGATGCACTCAGGGAGGATCAGGGAACCAAAACAATTGAGGAAGAGTTTGAAAATGTTTCTCAGGGAATAGAGAAGATCTCAAAGTACAAAAAAAATAAAATTAAAAAAAAAGGAGGAGTGCCCAACCATCTCACAATTAATGCCCCTAACATGTTAAAAAGGGAACATTTCCCACTATCTACAAGGGGAGAAATTTTGGAGAAGATGGTTGATGCTAAATATTATTTTTTTGTTAAACTCTTGAGGTATGCATCAGCAGGCTTCTAGCAAAGCCCATTGGAAAATAAAGCACATTTGTGCACATTCAGTACCCCCTTTGGGAGACACTGTTTCTGCAGACTGCCATTTGGGTTATGTTCAACACCCAGTGTGTTTCACCAGAAAATACAACAATTTTTTTATCCTATGGACGATACTAGGGTTTACATAGATGACATTTTCATCAGGGAGGGGCATGGAGTAAGGGATCCAAAACAATAGAAGAGCATGACCAGAGGCTCTACACATTTTTTCTAGAGCTGATGGGCTGAACAAAAATGTAAATTCTGTGCAACAGAAATAACAAACCTGGAAGAGAAGTTAACACAGAAAGGTTGAGGCCATCAACAACATGCCTACTCCCAGTAGACAAGGGAGAAATTCAGAGACTTCTTGGAATCCTGACCTATGCACGGAAATTTATACCTACTTTAGCTGCCCAAACCAGCAACCTGAGCTGTATTATGCAAAGCTGTCCAATGAACATGGGATGCAAATCTTAATATAGAGAAACTGAAGGAATTAAAGATGGGGTGGGCAAACTTTTTGGCCTGAGGGCCACATCTGGATATGGAAATTGTACGGTGGGCCATGAATGCTCACAAAATTGGGGGTTGGGGTGCGGAAGGAGGTGAGAGCTCTGGCTGGGGGTGCAGGCTCTGGGGTGGGGCCAGAAATAAGGAGTTCAGGATGCAAGAGGGGGCTCCGGGCTGCGGCAAAGGTTGGGGTGCGGGATGGGTGGATGAGGGCTCTGGCTGGGGGTGCAGGCTCTGGGGTGGGCTGGGGATGAGGGGTTTGGGGTGTACAAGGGTGCTCTGGGCTGGGACCAAGGAGTCTGGAGAGTAGGAGGGGGATCAGGGCCAGGGCAGGGGGGTTGGGCAGCGTTTACCTCAAGCAGCTCATGGAAGCAGCGGCATGTCCCCCCTCTGGCTCCTATGTGGAGGCGCGGCCAGGCACTCTGTGCATTGCCCCGTCTGCAGGCACTGCCCCTGAAGCTCCCATTGTCCTTGGGGGAGGGGAGGCAGTTGGGGCGGGGGAAGCGTGTGGAGCCCTGCAGCTGCCCCTATGTGTAGGAGCTGGAAGGGGGACATGCTGCTGCTTCTGGGAGCTGCATGGAGCCATGGCATGAACGGAGCGGGACAAGCCCCCACCCCCACTCCTTGGTGGGAGCTCAAGGGCCAGATTAAAAGGTCTGATGGGCTGGACGTACCCCATGAGCCGTAGTTTGAGCACCCCTGATTTAGAGGACCCAGTTCTGATGTACCGTGACAGTAAGCACAAAACTAAGCTGTCACCAAATGTTGCCAAGGAAGAGATTGACACATGACAGTATGGTCAAAATTGGAGGCCAGTAGCTTATGCACCATGGGGATTAACAAAAACTGGGTGTTAATATGCTCAAATACAGAAGAAAGCTTTGGCCTTAGTCCATGGGTACAAAAAGTTTAACATATTTATGTGAGGTCTGTATTATGTGAAACAAACCATAGTCCACTTATTGCCAGTGCTAAAAGGGGTCAGGCAACCCCCACCCCTGCCCCAGAATACACAGATTATTTTTTCAGCTACAAATGTATGATTTGTAAATTGAATACAAACCTGGGAGAAATTTGATGGTTGCACATTCTCTAGAGCATTTGACAAAAGTGCAATGGAACAAACTCCAGATTTTGTACATGTCATTCTGATTTAAAAAAAACCTGTCCAGGTGCAACACCAACAGACCCCTGTCATGAGTAGGCAGGGTTGAACCTGGGACCTCTGGAGCTTAGTGCATGAGCCTCTACAGCATGAGTAAAAGCCAACTGGCTCTTAGTTAGGGCTGTAGAGCAGACTCAGTTTCTCTCTCTCTCTCTAACTGATCTTGGTGCCACTCGATGGGACAGAACACCACACCCAGAAGGTGTGTGTTACACCTGGAAATCAGGCTCTTTCTGCCATCCCCTTCCAACACCTCAGGAATCTTTTCCAGGCTTCCTTGACTGTTCCTGCTGTTGCTGGAGGTGGCATGCTCTGCCCCTAGCCATCAGGCCCAGCAGACAGGCCCAGCTTGTCAGCATGGAAAACAGCAGCTTAACTGAAAGTCACTGCAGCACCAGCCAGTCCCAGTGCTGACTCCCTTGCTGACACATCAGCTTTCTGACTCCCTTGCTGACACACTTGCTTTCAGCCTCAGGGACACATTCCTGCTTGCAGCTCGCGCCAGGATCTCCAGCATTACACCCTGCATTCAGCCTCCACCAACCCCACAGGACAGAGCAGTCATCCTGCATTAATAATAGCTGAGGCCAGCAGTACAGAAGACAGCGTATCCAGTGTACATGCAGCAAGAGGATACTCTCTTATTGCATAGATGTACAGTGAAGGACAGCGCCATTCTACAGATTATTTGTACTCTAGAGGTCCCAGTTAAGGCCCCAGTAGGCTGTCTGCGCCACAGAGTAAAGACCATCCCGTCTTAGAGACAAGACTGACAGAAATAGACCAGAAGTAATACCAGGCAACACTTATACAACATGTCACAAGTAGAGAGTTAGTTCTATCTCCCCTCGCAAACCAGTGCACCATCGCTAACAATAAGCCCCAGCCAACTGACACACTATTTGCTGCTCTGAGTCAGGCTGGAAGAAACGCTCCTCACACACACAAACCTGACAGTAAAATACTCCAGACACCCATTAGATAACATGCACACCTGAGCCATTTGTGACAAAGTGAAGATGATGCTCCCATGATGGATGGCTCTGTGGATGAGGGGAAAGCAGTGGACGTGTTATTCCTTGACTTTAGAAAAGCTTTTGATATGGCCTCCCACAGTATTCTTGCCAGCAAGTTAAAGAAGTATGGGCTGGATGAATGGACTATAAGGTGGATAGAAAGCTGGCTAGATCATTGGACTCAATGGGTAGTGAGCAATGGCTCCATGTCCAGCTGGCAGCCGGTATCAAGCAGAGTGCCCCAAGGGTCGGTCCTGGGGCCAGTTTTGTTCAATATCTTCATTAATGATCTGGAGGAAGGTGTGGATTGCACCCTCAGCAAGTTTGCGGTTGACACTAAACTGGGAGGAGTGGTAGATATGCTGGAGGGTAGGGATAGGATACAGGGGGAAGTGATGTTGCCTCTGTAGATGGCATTAGTGGGAACATTTCTGGAATGCTGTGTTCAGTTCTTGTGTCAACACTTCAAAAGAGATGTTGAAAAATAGAGAGGGTTCAGAAAAGAGGCACAAGAACAATATGAGGTCTGGAAAACAACTCCTAGAATCATAGAATACCAGGGTTGGAAGGGACCTCAGGAGGTCATCTAGTCTAACCCTCTGTTCAAAGCAGGACCAATCCCCAGATAGATTTTTACCCCAGTTCCTTAAAATGGCCCTCTCAAGGATTGCACTCACAACCCTGGGTTTAGCAGGCCAATGCTCAAACCACCGAGCTATCCCTCTATTAGTTTAGCTAAGAGTTGACTTGATCATGGTCTAACACATGCCTTCAGGATGAAGAAATTTCTTTTAGTAGAGAGCTCTTTAAAGCAGAAAAAGGCAGAAAGAAATCCAATGGTTGGCAACTAAAGCCAAACAAATTCAGACTAGAAATAAGGGGCAGATTTTAACAGTGTTACCAAATTTGCCCATTACTTGGAGATATGCTCATTTATTAGGGTTACTCTTCAGGCGATGGGTGGGGGGTGTTTTGTAATTCTATCAATGTACTGCTTGTGTCACTTGTGTTCTCATACAGAGCTGTTTCTCCCTGCTACAAGTTCCCTCCCAATGGAGCTATCCTGCAGGACCTTGGTTTCCCAGGGCTGGGTTCTTCCAGCCCCAGAATCTCTCTCTCTCTCTCTCACACACACCCACCCACCCCCCGGGTTAATCAGCACTCCCAGTCTGACCCCTTATATGTCCCTGGACTGAGTAGGCTGGGTCAAGCAGCATTCCCAAGCTGTCACCCTCATCTGCCCTGGGCACCACACCAGAATAGAGCATGCCTGAGAAGGCTGGGTCGAGCAGCACTTTCAATCTGCCACCCTCATATGCTCCTGGACTCAGCAGACTGGGTGGAGCAGCACTTCCAAGCTGCCACTTTCATATGTCCCAGGTTCAGCCCATCGCTATCCCCACTTTCGAGTTACAATTGTTCTGGCAATAACCCACTTGATGAACAAACCCCACGGGATTTTTGTGCACTGCAGGGATCTTTAGCTTAGGTATGAGGAGCGTTGCTGCAGAGTGAATGAGGAAGCCAAAAAACACCCCTGGGAGAGGAGGGGGAAGAAGCAACCAGCTTAACCATGGAAATTATTTATTGCCAGGTAATAACCATAGGGGAGCCAAACAAACAAAACAGTTATAATATTAAATCTAACTTAAATTTGGTTGTAAAAGTCAGGTTTAGAAAACTATAACTGATCACACAAGTCAGGGTCAGAAGGCTGTACCGAGAGAGAGCAAGAGAGGTAGGTTCTCACCACTCCATGAAGCTTGAATCGATCGGAGGTCCCAGGTGGTGGTGATAGCTGAGGGTCCGGAGTGCTAGAGACAGGCAGAGCCCCCAGCATGATCAGTCAGGAGAAGATGAAGTGCCAATGGAACTGATGCAGATTTTGGATCCAGGCATCAGAACACTTATTGAGCGTGGGTAGGGGTTTTTGTAGAGAAACAACAGTGGTTCAAGGGAGAACACTAGATTTGTTTATGTATAAACTGATGGCTCAGGGGAGTATACCAAAGTTGTTTTGTTCAGGCTAGACAATAGGAACTGCTCATTCCTGGCTAGGGGCGGTGCTCTGTGGAGGGAGCTCACAACGCAATTAGGGAGCTTCACTATTTTAGATCATAGAATCATAGAATATCAGAGTTGGAAGGGAGCTTAGGAGGTCATCTAGTCCAACTCCCATGCTCAAAGCAGGACCAATTCCCAACTAAATCATCCCAGCCAGGGCTTTGTCAAGCCTGACCTTAAAAACCTCTAAGAAAGGAGATTCCACCACCTCCCTAGGAAACCCATTCCAGTGCTTCACCACCCTCCTAGTGAAATAGTGTTTCCTAATATCCAACCTAAACCTCCCCCACTGCAGCTTGAGACCATTACTCCTTGTTCTGTCATCTGCTACCACTGAGAACAGTCTAGATCCATCTTCTTTGGAACCCCCTTTCAGGTAGTTGAAAGCAGCTATCAAATCTCCCCTCATTCTTCTCTTCTGCAGACTAAACAATCCCAGTTCCCTCAGCCTCTCCTCGTAGGTCATGTGCTCCAGCCCCCTAATCATTTTTGTTTCCCTCCGCTGGACTCTTTCCAATTTTTCCACATCCTTCTTATAGTGTGGGGCCCAAAATTGGACACAGTACTCCAGATGGGGCCTCACCAATGTTGAATAGAGGAGAATGATCACGTCCCTCGATCTGCTGACAATACCCCTACTAATGCAGCCCAATATGCCATTCATCTTGTTGGCAACAAGGGCACACTGTTGACTCATATCCAGCTTCTCGTCCACTGTAACCCCTACGTCCTTTTCTGCAGAACTGCTGCCTAGCCATTTGGTCCCTAGTCTGGAGCAGTGCATGCGATTCTTCCGTCCTAAGTGCAGGACTCTAAACTTGTCCTTATTGAACCTCATCAGGTTTCTTTTGGCCCAATCCTCCAATTTGTCTAGGTTCCTCTGTATCCTATCCCTACCCTCCAGCGTATCTACCACTCCTCCCAGTTTAGTGTCAGTAAGGAGCCCAGTAAAGGATTTATTACTAGAACTGGTCTGATAACTGCTGAGCTGGAAGTGGGCAGACAGGATCCCCCATCATGCAGTGCTTCCCTGCTTTTCCATGCAGTTTTTCCCTTGGAATCTCTGTTCTCCATTCTGTATGCTAATGGAGATGCCTCCTTGTCCCATCTTCGATGCAAATGAGCCTAGAGGAGTTTCCTTAATCCTGTCACCTTTGTCCCAGGGGTTTAGGTGTGTCTCTCACTGCCTTTTCATTGCTTTTTGTAAGTTTTTTCTTGTGATTGGTTTTGGTTCAAGCAGAGGCTGGGGGGTGGGGAGGAGGTCTCTCATGGGTCAGACAGGCTGGGTATTGTGCCTGGGTTTCCCCAAGAACACAGAGCTGATAGGTAACAACAGTGAGGGTAATTAACCATCAGAACAATTTACCAAAGGCTATGGGGAATTCTCCATCACCTGGAGTCTGTAAATCAAGACTGGATCTTTCTAGAAGAGCTGCTCTACCTCAGCCAGGAGTTATTTGGCTTGAAGCAGGAATCCCTGGGTGAAGTTCTCTGGCCTTTATTAAGCTGAAGTTCAGCCTAGATGATCAGAATAGTTTTTCCTGCCCTCCCCCCCACAAAGTCTGTCTAGGACATATAACATTCTGAGCCACACTCATCCAGCCATTGACATGTGCACAACTGACAGTAAGAGGACATCCCCAGCATACACAAAACACAAGAGAGACACCTTGCACCCAGCACTGGATTAGGCAATCGTGAGGCCTAGAAACACCACGACAGAGTTCCCTGTGGCTTCATCCCTCAGCCCCATAGCCCCACTCTCACAGTAATAAGGGTCCCCTCACCTTTCCCAGATTGGCAAGGGCTATACTCTGGGTCCCCAATCTCCTTTCCCTCCAGGAGCAGCAGATCTGAAACACCCCACCCCACCCTTTATAAGCAGCATGGGATCCCTCTCCCTTAGGAGAAAGGGAGGGCAGCCAAAACTGCCACAGTACTTACCTCAGCTACAG
Organism: Aldabrachelys gigantea; assembly: GCA_026122505.1. Classification (NCBI taxonomy): domain Eukaryota; kingdom Metazoa; phylum Chordata; order Testudines; family Testudinidae; genus Aldabrachelys; species Aldabrachelys gigantea. Next base: position 299,950,570 of record CM047480.1, read on the forward strand.
AGGTGTCTCTGATTGGGTGGGTGGCCCAGGCCCTCTTTACTCTTCTCTTATTACAGAGAGCTCTCTGCTGGCCATTGACAGGGCCCTTGGAACAGTGGGGCTGGGAGTTACTGCTCCAGTGAGAATCATGGGATAGTTCCACCCTCGCAGAGTCAGGCTCCAGGTGCTCTGCAGCACACGTAGGCATGTCACTAGTTTAGTTGCCTTTCAGTTACATTTCAAAGCTTTTTGTCCCAACCTAAAGCACAAGCAAGACCACGCACACACGACAGCACTCTCTCAGACTCACAGATATATATATATATACAGGGCAGACAGCAAGTCAATATTCCATACACCCACATACTAAGAGACAGCGATAATGCACACACACACCACTACACACCAAACTAGTCTATACTATGATTAGGATAGCTGTCCCATACCATAAAGATAAACAAGGAACTTAAATTTAGGATCTTCTAACCATCAGCAGAAATTGTGACCCAGACAGACAAAAGTGTGTGTGCGAATTACACAGACTCCAACATCAAGTAAACTCCTAATGTAACTCACAACATCAACAAACCACCACCTCCATAGAGCTAGGCTAGAGCAGAGAAGGCAAAACAGGCCTGCAAAAAAAGGAAACCTGATTTCAACTTCAGGAGCACAGGAGGGAAAAAAAAACAACAACAGGGAAAATTCCTAAAGAGAACCTAAGCTAATGGGCGACTAACCAGTGAGGAAGGTAGGAAAAAAAGCTTCCAAGAACCATAATCCAAGACCCTGCCCTGAGTTCTGGCTTTATTATTAAATAAAAATTTCAGAAGAAGAGTAAATAAAGTGTGAAGGCTGGGTACTAACCTGAGCTTTCCCAGCTCCCATCAGATGGGAGAGAAGAGACCATACCTTTCTCTTTAGTAACCCTTCCTAGCTACTAGAATGTCCCCAAGTCCTTCTTGCCAGGTACTCCTCCCCAGAGGCAGGATGTCTTGTTTCTAGCTTCCTGTAGGCTCCTAATCATGTGCCCTGGTGGCTATAGTTTCCAGTTTTAAAGAATCCAGGGGCTTGAACAGGTGCACAGGTATGTATGTGTGTACCCTTTCATCCAGTACAATTTCACAAAACAATTAATTTAAAAGAGAGACTGACAGTGTGTTTCACTGACATCCAGCTAATACCTAGACAAATTATACTTGCTTTAACAAAAAGTCTAGATTGTTAAAAAAAAGATCTAACTTTAGAAAGCCTGAAAATGAACACCTAAGGAATCCTGCTTTATAATCCCTTATCACTCACCGTCACACCTTCCCAATTTATACCATCCTCCCAACCATAATTTTGAACAAATATATGCTAATATGTCAAAGTAACACATTCGTAGGTGACCATACAATCCCATTTCCTTGTCAAGAGATCAATTTCCAAGCCACTATAACACTGATATATGCTACCTCACATACTGCAAAAAAAGCTGTATATACAGTAATTACTACCCAGTGCACCTGACATCTGTTCGCTGTCTCTCACTGTTTTACCATGCATGATCCCTACACATACCCATTTGGGAGGAGGAAGGTGTCAATGGGGATGAGGGTGATGGTTAATATTGGCTATTAGCTCCCTGCTCTTTGTTCCTTTCCTACAGCTCCCCTGCCCCTCATGGCTCGCCGGTCCCAGAGCTCCTCACAGGGGGACAACCCCCTGGACCCTAACTACCTGCCACCCCATTACAAGGAGTATTACCGGCTGGCTCTGGATGTGCTAGCTGAGGAGGGGCAAGAGAGTTATCATCGTTTTCTGGATGAAGAAGGAGCCCCTGACTTTCTCTGTAGCACAGAGATAGAGCACATCACTCAGCATCTCCAGAAGCCCCAGTATGCCAACCAGGAGAGCAGCTGCATGGATGCCATTCATGGCAGTGACATAGATGGATCCTCTGGGACTTATTGGCCTATGAATTCTGACCTTGCTGTCCCTGAGCTTGATCTGGGCTGGCCAATGGTCTTTGGATTCAAGGGTACTGAGGTAACAACTCTGGTGCAGCCACCACCCCCAGACAATCCCAGCATCAAGGAAGAAGCCCGTAGGATGATCCGAGCTGCACAACAGGTAAGATCGAACAAAGGCCAGGAATCAACAGAGCTGAAGGAGATGGGGCAGGATGCAGCAGCTCTGCACTGATTCCCTCTTTGATTCCCTGTGCAAAATTACACTCAGGACCCCTTAAGCCATTCTGACAATTGAAACAGGCTTTACCGGACTGGAAACAGCTGCCTGAGACTCCGCTCATACAGGGGCCTCCCTAGTTTGTGTAGAGCTGGTGTAAAGGCTCTGCATTGGCATTCCTCCCAGCCCCTGGCATGGGGAGGGGCAGGGAGCGTGCTGGATGCATGGCCAGCATTCACTATACTACAGTTATTCTCTGCTGCCAAGAGACCATAGGAAACTGCATAAGTTAGAGCAGCCCTGAGGCTATGCTACACCAGAGGTTACACAGGACTCTGCATGGTCTCAGAACATGAGAAGCCAAAAGATCGCTTAAAGACACCTCCCCCATTGCTAACTTTAAAGTATATAGGCAATATCTACTGCAAAGGTAGGCAACCTATGGCACGCGTGCCGAAGGCAGCATGTGAGCTGATTTTCAGTGGCACTCACACTGCCCGGATCCTGGCCACTGGTCTGGGGGGGCTCTGCATTTTAATTTATTTTTAAATGAAGCTTCTTAAACATTTTTAAAACCTTATTTACTTTACATACAACCATAGTTTAGTTATATATTATAGACTTACACAAAGAGACCTTCTAAAAATGTTTAAATGTATTACTGGCATGCGAAACCTTAAATCAGAGTGAATAAATGAAGACTTGGCACCCCACTTCTGAAAGGTTGCTGATCCCTGATCTACAGAATGGGGGAATTGTATCTTAGAAAGCTGTAAATCCTGAAAATGATTTAGGGGGTCACAATGGAGGCTACTGAACATGAGCTCTCACTGACATACTGTAGATGTATAAAATGGAGAGAGTAAATGGGTGTAGGGAAGTGATTTTTATATTGGTGAGTGCGATACTGGAATACTGTATCCAGGTTTAGTGTTGACATTTTAAAAAGGGTGTTGAAAAAGTGGAGAAGATAAAAAGAAGAACCACAAAAATGATTCCAAGGCTGGAAAAAAAATGCTTTACAGTGAGACAAAGTACTCAATCTGTTCAGCTTATCAAAAAGATGTTTAAGAAGTGACTTGATTATGATGTAGAAGCATCTTAATGGGGAGAAAAAAACAGCTATTAAAGGTCACTTTAATTTAGCAAATTGGCTGCAAGCCAAAGACAAATTAAAATGACTAAACTACTCAAGATAATTAAGACCCAAAGCAGATTGTGAAGAACTTCAAAAAGATCTCACAAAACTAAGTGATTGGGCAACAAAATGGCAAATGAAATTTAATGTGGATAAATGTAAAGTAATGCACATTGGAAAAAATATCTCCAACTATACATACAATATGATGGGGGCTAATTTAGCTACAACGAGCCAGGAAAAAGATCTTGGCGTCATCATGGATAGTTCTCTGAAGATGTCCATGCAGTGCGCAGAGGTGGTCAAAAAAGCAAACAGGATGTTAGGAATCATTAAAAAGGGGATAGAGAATAAGACTGAGAATATATTATTGCCCTTATATAAATCAATGGTATGCCCACATCTTGAATACTGTGTACAGCTGTGGTCTCCTCATCTCAAAAAAGATATACTGGCACTAGAAAAGGTTCAGAAAAGGGCAACTAAAATGATTAGGGGTTTGGAGAGGGTCCCATATGAGGAAAGATTAAAGAGGCTAGGACTCTTCAGCTTGGAAAAGAGGAGACTAAGGGGGGACATGATAGAGGTATATAAAATCATGAGTGATGTGGAGAAAGTGGATAAGGAAAAGTTATTTACTTATTCCCATAATACAAGAACTAGGGGTCACCAAATGAAATTAATAGGCAGCAGGTTTAAAACAAATAAAAGGAAGTTCTTCTTCACGCAGCGCACAGTCAACTTGTGGAACTCCTTACCTGAGAAGGTTGTGAAGGCTAGGACTATAACAGTGTTTAAAAGAAAACTGGATAAATTCATAGTGGTTAAGTCCATAAATGGCTACTAGCCAGGACAGGTAAAGGATGGTGTCCCTAGCCTCTGTTTGTCAGAGGATGGAGATGGATGGCAGGAGAGAGATGACTTGATCATTGCCTGTTAGGTGTGCTCCCTCTGGGGCACCTGGCATTGGCCACTGTTGGTAGACAGATACTGGGCTAGATGGACCTTTGGTCTGAGCCGGTACGGCCATTATGTTCTTATGAAATAAGGCACACATTTTTAATAGTGATGGTGGTTAGCCATTGGAACAAGTTACCAAGGGAAGTGTTGGGTTCTTCATCTCTTGATGGTTTCAAATCAAGACAAGATGCTTTGCTGGAAGATATGCTTATTCAAACCCAAATTATCATGGGCAAAAGGAGGTAATGGTGAAATTCTCAGGCCTGTGTTATGCAGAAAATCAGACTAGGGATATGTCTACACTACAAGTACTACACGCTATGCCACTGTAGCACAGACACTTACTACAGTGATGTAAGGAGTTTTCCCATTGCAGTAGTAAACCCTTCCCCCCCTCCCCCCCCCCCCCGCCAGGAGGGAGCAGCTAGGGCAATGGACGACTTCTTCCATAGACCTAGCTGCATCTGCAATGGGGTTAGGTCAACCTAGCTGTCATGCAGGGCATGAATTTTTTCATAGCCCTGAGTGATGTAGCTAGGTTGACCTACATTTTAGGTGTAAATCAGGCCTAGATGGCTTAATGATTCGTTCCAGCCTTAAAGTGTAAGAATTCTTACTCCAGTGATATGAAGTGAGTTCAGAAGGGGCAGGTGCCAGAGTAGGGCTCAGAACAGATCCAGCGGGGCAGGTGCTGTCAGGGTAGGGGGAAGAAATGCAGCAAGTACAACAGAGGCAGATGCTGGGATGGGAGGGACTGTGCTGTAAGCAGCTGCAAGTGAATGCTCATATACAGAGATGATGCAGGTAGGCCTAAAATTGGACTGTCCTTAACTCACTCTCTCTCCCACAGGTGGTAGCTATAGTGATGGATGTTTTCACAGATGTGGATCTGCTGAGTGAGGTGCTGGATGCTGCTGCCCGCAGGGTCCCTGTGTATATCCTCCTGGATGAAATGAACTCCCAGCTGTTCCTAGACACAGCTGCTAAATGCAAAGTCAACCTCAACTATGTGGAGGTGACCTGGGCGGGTTCATCGCTGGGACCCTATGGTCTGGTCCTGAGGAGCTGGAGGGGTGGGGGAGAGCTAAAAGGCTGATGGGTGCAAGGGGCCAGAGGAGAATGAAGTTATCTCAGTAATGAGGGGGAAATAAAGGTGGGAGGCAGCCTGTGTAGTGTCATGATGAGACACTGTAGCTCAGGGGTGGGCAAAGTATGGCCCGCGGGCTGGATCTGGCCCATCAGGACTTTGTATCTAGCCCGCGGGACTGTCACCCCCGTGGTGCTGCAAGCCTCATTTTGCTGCTGCAAGTGGATGGCACCACATCCCTGTGGCCCCTGGGGGAGTAGGGGCAGAGGGCTCCGCGTGCTGTCCTTGCCTCCAGGTACCGCTCCCTCGCAGCTGCCATTGGCTGGGAAGGGGGAACCCTCAGGTCAAAAAGTTTGCCCACCCCTGCTGTAGCTGGACAGAAGGGCAAATAGAGAAGCTAGTGCTGATGTTTTGGGAGAGATGGGTATGAAGAAGTGAGCTAATGGGGGGAGGCAGGGAGGGCAAGAGCAGCTGCTGCCTTTGGATGTCACTGCTTCATCTTTCTGCTGGTTTGCAGTTCCTGAGGGTTCGGACAGTTGCTGGCCCCACCTATTACTGCCGCACGGGGATGTCCTTCAAAGGGCACGTGAAAGAGAAGTTCCTGTTGGTGGACTGCATGGTGGTGCTGAGTGGTAACTACAGGTGAGGGGGTGTAGGGAGGGACTACAGATTGACATAGCCCTGTCTCCATTAGGAAGAGATGCTGGTGAGAGGGGGCACTCTAACAATGACAGTTACAACTAAACATCAGTGGCAAGGCTGTATCCCTTAAGCTCAATATTGGCACACAATGCACTATTATTCCAAGGGATAATATGTAATTCTGTAGCTAAAGAAACTACAGAATCTAAAACCAAGCTTGTTTCATATCCAGGACATAAAATATCTGTACAAAGGTTAGTAACTTTTACAACTAATTTAAACATTCAAAATCACTATAGACACCAGCATTGCTAGGGAAATTAAGTCCAAATACCACCTGGCTGAAGCCACAACATATCAGCCTGGACTGAGTCATGTCAGTGACTGTGTCCTGAGAAAACATAGTCAGGTTTTTAAAATATTGTTTTATTTCAGCCCAGCATCAAACCAAAGTGTTGTCATAGAATAAAATTGAAGTTGCTAAAAAGATGGGTGGGTTATTAAAATCAGCATCTAGTTACAAGTATGGGAATGACTATTGCATAATGCTAATATATGGAAGTTACTACATCAATGCCTGTGTTATCCTTCTGAGCTTAGATAGGTCAATCTGATGAAAACAGCATACTAAGTGCTTTTGGTACTCAAGTTAGTGGCCCCACATTAAAACCCAGATAAGGAAAATCATTACCACTTCAAGTAAGGGAGCATGCTGTTTGGATCTTGGTGGAGAGAGTGAGATAGTACTTGTGAGGAATGGGGTGCTCTTGCAAGGGAGTCCTCGTCTCAGTGGTGTACACATGGGTACATTTACAAATAAAAAGTATGTATTATTAAAATAACTTTAAAATATTTAATTTAAAAAAATTCAGCACAGAACAGTCATATTAGCATGTTTTACCATAACCCTCATCCTCCTTTTTCCCGTCTCCTCTTCTCTGTAGTTACCACTTGATATGTTAGATCTCTCAGTTTAGAACCAAGTATCAGAGGGGTAGCCGTGTTAGTCTGGATCTGTAAAAAGCAACAAAGAGTCCTGTGGCAACTTATAGACTAACAGATATATTGGAGCATAAGCTTTCGTGGGTACATGCGTCTGACGAAGTAGGTATTCACCCACGAAAGCTTATGCTCCAATACATCTGTTAGTCTATAAGGTGCCACAGGACTCTTCGTTGCATTTTTCAATTTAGAACGTGAGCCTATTAGAGCTGGAACTGATTGATGCCCAATAATCAATAAGTGTTAATTGGGGGAACTCTTGTGGGCAGAAGAAAGCTGCCAGAGTAGTACTTGGTGCTAGTAGAAGGCTAGACTCAGTGCACGGTGGATGTGAAGTGGTGCCACTGATTTAACACATCAGATACTAACCACATTTCATCTTTTCTGTATCTTGGTACAGTTTTATGTGGTCCTTTGAGAAGATTCATCGAAGCATCGCTCACATCTTCCAAGGGGAGTTGGTGTCCAGTTTTGATGAAGAATTCCGAATTCTCTTTGCACAGTCAGACCCTCTCATTCCTCCAGCCAATGTCTTGGTGAAGGCAGAGAACCCATTTACCATGGCCCCCTTTGGCAACAATATGCCCTTCTTTCCAAAGAAACCACACCTGCTGTTCCAGAGGGATGACAATGTCTTTCCACCCTTCATGGACAGAGTTGATCCAGACAGATACTTCTTGTCAGCCTTCAGACGGGACGAACTGATGCGCCATACTATGGAGGGGTCAGCAATGCGCATGTATTCTAAGAAGGCAGAAATGGAGAATTGTCAGATAGATCCCGTTAGAGGTTTATTCCGCTCCAAGCAGTTAGAGCTGGATTCCTTTAAGAGACACAGCTTTGCTGAAGGAACCTTTGAAAACTTTTCTTCTTCAAAGCAGTGTTCTAGGCAGATGTTCATGAATAATCTGGATGACTTTAAAATGCAGTCCAGTCACTTTCAAAAGGACCAGTTCTACCAATATCAATTTGAACATCCCCATGCTTCCAGCAGGCCTCAGGGGTTGTTTGAGCGAATCCGAGGGGGTAGGCCAGGATTCAATGAACTGGAGGACTATGCACAGGGCCCCAGATATCCGGAACTTGAATCCCACTTCCCACAGGAGGGTTTCCCCTTAAGGCTAGATTATGAGCCTTCCAATTCTTCTAGGGAAGTGAGGCATGGTTCTGACCAGGTGAACCCTGCAGGGAATGGCCCACTAGGGCTGATGTCACTAAGGAGGCAAAACATAGGGCAGAAATTCATGTGCCAGACATCCCCCACACAGAAGCAGAGCCTGGAACAACGACTGTTTTTACAAGACCAGGACCCAGATCAGGACAAGAAAACTCAGGAAAATAGAACAGGTTTGCGTAACTGGAGGATTTCTTCATACCTGAGTGCATACCAGTCTGAACCAGGAGACGAAGGCATCCCAATGCCCATGGAATCAGAGTCATACAATAATGTTTTGAGCCTTGGAGAGCCCCTCACAAAGTACCCCAGTGACCTGATCCCATCTTTCAAGTCTCCTATGTCATTTAATAATAAATCATTGGGAATTGAAAGCACCAAAGAATTGACAGGTACTGAGAGAGCAGGCGAGGAGACCTCCCTTGTGAAACAGGATTCCTTTAGGTCCAGGATAAATCCTTTGATCCAGAGGAGCTCAAGGCTCAGATCTTCTTTGATTTTTAATGCTGCCAATTTAGATCAGCAGAATATGACAATGGATAAGGTTCAGATGATCCAAAAGGAGCAAATGTCCAGTGAGATTATAAAAGACAATGAAACTATAAAGGCAGCCACCTCTTCTAAAGTGGCAGAACTTTTAGAGAAATACAAAACTGTGGGCAAAGACGTAGAGAGCGCTACAGTTAGTCACACCAAAGCTGTTTCCAATCTTCTACAGGAAGAATCTCAGAATGCAGAGAAAAAATCTACCAAATCTGTGCAATACAAGATCCTGGAGAGTAGGGTGCTAGACTCAAAAGAATCCTTCAGTAGTTATAAGATGCACATGGAGTCTGAGAAACAGTTTGGTATGTCTTGCTCAGCCACCCAGCTCCTTGACACACTGAGTAAAGATCCTATAACAAATATTAGCAGCAAAATGGAAAAACTATCTTCTCGGTTCTATTCCACAGACAGCAATCCTGCTTTTCCAACCAAGGAGAACCTGGTATTGGTAGGAGACACTCAGAAGCTTGCTCTGCCAGAGAAGAGGGAGAAACTGACATTCAAAAGAGACACACTGGAACTAGCTGACGCAGAATTCAAGAAACCGCAGGCTAGGGTGTGCACCACATCAATTCCTGAAAGTTTATCCAAGAACCAAGGGTCTGACAGCTCTCTCCATAAATCCGAGGAAGAGGGTGCCAAACAGGAACAGAGTCCACTGGAATTTTTTAGGAAAGGGTCACTAAAGTTGAAACAGTTGCTGAATCCAAAGGGTGATAAGAAATCAGAGGAAGAAACCAATATTGAGAGTGGAAAGTTTGACAAGCAGACCATGAGCCTTAAACGATCTTCCAAGGGGGATTATCAGGAAGTGATGGAGGAAGAGAAATCCCAAAGGATCACAACAGCATCTGCTCTCAAAAGCAACCAGCCATCTCAGACCAGGTTTGCTTCTTCCACGGCAAACATCCTATACAGCAGTAACCTCCGTGATGACACAAAGGTGATTCTGGAGCAAATTTCTGCCAACAGTCAGAAGAACAGAGCTGAGCTGGCCAAGCAACTACCATCCACAAGTAATCCTGATCTTACCAAGTCTACCAGCAGCTTGGAATATAAAGATGAGAAGGAGAAAACCTGCAACATTAGCAGGTCAGAAAGTTTTGGGAGCCATAAGAAGAATCTTCAGAGGCAACCATCAGAGGATAGAGATACCCTTCTGAAAAAGATGGAGAATATGCGAAAGGAGAAGAGGGTGTATAGTAGGTTTGAGGTCTTCTGCAAGAAGGATGAACAACCAATTCAGAATGATGAGGAATATGACACAGATGCCAAAGACAAGAAAATGGGGAAATTCATGCCCAAACTCCTGGGGACCTTCAAAACCAAAAAATGACCTTAGAAATGCTGCCTAAATCCCAACTCCAGTGGTGGAATTACTATCTGTCAATGGAGAAAGGGGAGGTTATGCTTCAGTGATGGACACTAGTAACATACTGAATACTCCTTCATGTTGTTGAGTGGGCAGTTGTGCAACACTGGCCTCCTACAGCATTATTTCCTCATACAGTTAAATGGTGATAGGCAACTTTACTGCAATAGGATCCAAATTATAAAAAAAATTAAATCAACAGATTGTTTAAAACAAAAATAAGGTGGAGTCTATTTATCACCTGCACAGGGAAGCTCCTCAGCAGACAGAACAAGCTTGCTATTATTCGGAGAGGGGTGAAACTATAATGCAAAGCTCTGCCCTAAGCCAGGGAAGTCCGTAATTCTCATTTACAAGAACAATGCTGATTTTTGGATATTTCTCAGGTTGTGGTCCATTTTTTCCTCATATGTGGTACCAGGAGGATTGTTGAGTTCCCAGGAGCAAGATCTTGGAGTAAATTCTTTGTCCTTACCTGTAGTTATGACCCTGTCCTTTGGCACATGTCCAGCTTTTATACTTAGCATTGTATAACCTTATGGGTATTTTTAAATATAGTTGGAAGTATTATTGCTTTAGAGGGAGAGGCATGAGCAGGCAGCTGGAAGGCAGCAGCAGAGGGAATTTGCATGCCATGCTGGGAAAAAGAGATGTCTCTAGTTTAAATTAGCCAACCTAGTAGTGCACTGAATCAAGCCTGTACAATGCAGCCTTCATCAAGCAGAATCTTGAGGGTATACCGCCAAGAAGAGGTGTTTTCTCTCAGGGAGGGATTTGTAGCAAAGGATAAGCCATTTCAAGTGTTAGCAGGTTCCCTCATTGTGATGACAGGAGAGGGAGGAGGGGTTTAGACAAAAGGAGGAAATAACTGAGCTTTACTGTAACTTATCCTTTCTTAAAGCTCAGCAATGTTTTTTTCTTACATAGATTTCTTTCAGGTTTTTGGTACCAGGCCTGGCCCAGACCAGCCTATATGGTTCATGCTGTGGTATTGGATTGTCTGGCAGGACAGTGAGTGGAGGGTGGTGTCAAAAAGAAAGAAGAGGGTTGTACATAAGATTTACTGCCTTGGGTCTGCTGTTCTTCAGCCTGGGACTCTCTCTTAGGCAACAGAGCAGCAGTGGCAATGGATCTCAATGCTGGAAATTATATATGACCTTGTATTTTTATCTGTGTGCCCAGAGGTACAAATAAACACATTTGATAAATTAAAAAAAAATGCATAAAAAGTCACAGCAAGCTCAAGTTCTCAGCTGGCAAGGCAGCATAGGAGAATATCTTAGAGGCTGTGGGATGGGAGAAATAACTCTTTTGAAAATAGGCAACAAGACTTTTGAGAATCAGTTCTGGCCACCTTCCCTTACTCCACATGACTGCCAGAAACTCAGTTCCCCATTACAACTGTGGCTCCCTCCCAGCCTCAGAGGTTGGGCGTTTACCTGCAGTCTAGGCCATTATGTGACAACTGTAACTGTGGAAAGAGACCCAGACCTCTTATTGGAAGTGGCTGCCTTACTCCTTTGGACTGTGTTTCTAACAAGGGGAGTCAAAAGATATAAGGGCTGAGGCCTAACTCATGCATGTCAGTTGTTCCTTAGTTCCTGCAACAACAAGCAAGGTGGAAAGTCAAGCAAAAAACAAAAAAAGGAATGCAGCAGAGAACTGCGTTTTAGAACTCTATTGGAGCCACATCTACAATACAGTTATCAAATGATCCTAAAGGACTGGGCAGACCATCTCTTCCTGTCCTGTGTCCTACACTGAAGAGACTTTTCCATCTCTATCTGAAGAATCTCTCCCAACTTCCCAGCCCAACTCATGTTTCACCTGGTGCATATGTTGTGGGTAGGAAGTAAGTGCCCTTACTTTGAACTATCCTTCTGAGTTTTCCTGCCAACTCCAGTGAGATTGAGAAACAGCTGATGCTCCTTCCATGATCACTAGGACTGCACGTTTGTCACAGCAGGAAAAAAAAAGTCACATATTTTGCTTTTCCCATTTGTCCATGACTTTTTTTCTGTGTCCACAACTCATACTGAAGCGGCAGCTTATGCAGTTCCTGTCCCATGTGTCTGGGTTTGTCTCCCTGCTCTGCATGCTCTGGGTTACAAACCTGCTCAAATTTGACCTGCCAGACCCTCCATCATGACTGGGTGGGAGAAGGGTGAGGGAGAAAACTTCAGTGAATGACATTGTGCCCAGGTGGACTAGGCCACAGGACCACTCACATTTGGCCTGCCTGACACTCTATCATGACAGAGCAGTCAGGCCAAACCTAAGCAGTGCTGTGAACCAATGTGCCTGGTTGCAATGCCAGGAGCAGGGCAATGGGCCAAAACCATGGGACACAGGAGCTGCTGCTGTAGGGTGAGTGCGAGGTGCTATGTCCAATCCTGTGGGACAAAGGAGCCATATGTGGGGTGATTGTGGGGTGGGCTCTCTCTGCAGTGGCTACCACCAGCTTCCCCTCTGCACTCAGCCAGGATTAGGGTTGCAGTGCTCGGGTGGAGGGTACTGCTGCATGTGGTTGGTGCCCCCTTGGTGAGGCAAGGAGGGCATTTTTTAAATAAATTTTTTTTAAATAATGCTGCACCCCTAATGAACAACTACCAGGGCAGGAGCTGCAAGCTCAGCAACCCTGCTACAGGTATGTGGATGACAGACAGGGGAAGGGCCAGCAGTCAACAGCAATTTTATTTGTGTCTTAAAGAATCAAAGTTTTCAAGATGCCTAGCTGTCATGCTAACAGCACTATATAAATTAATTAAATTTTCAGTGACAAATGGTGGTTATTTTATTGGTTGCTGGAAGCAGTGTCAAATGAAGCCCTGTGTGGCTGGATTTCCCTATTTTAAGAATGGGCTGTTCAGGAAACTTCACAAGTGATGACTGAAATCTCCAGTGATCAAGAGTATATATTATTTCTAATCTGAACAGTTCAATTAAACATAAATATATTAGCAAAAGAAATGAGCAGAGAAGTGGGGAGGAGCTGGCCAAAACCACAGTAAGGGCAGTTTTAAATTTACTCCATGTTGCAAATAATACTAGGAGGAAGATGGCACAAGAGTTCATACAGTAGAACAGACGTCTTGCTCCTGTACAGAGCTCCATCTCTTTTCTTATTCAGTTTCTTGCTACTGTTATATATTAAGAGGATGCTATCTAAGCAGTTCTGTATATTGTGGTGCATAAAATAAACAAATTAATTTACTAAAACACTGTGTTGGAGTCAGATTTCACACACAGAATTGGTTAATGAAGTACATGATGGTGAGCTGAAAGCTGTAGATGAGATGAGGTAGGCAAAGATGTCAAAGCCAGGCAGGCAGTGAGCCAGAGGGTCACAGATTACCTAACCTGTAAATATTTTCCATTTGTACTTTCTTTCTCCAAATAAAAAGAGATTGTTAAAAAGAAAAGCACCTCAGTGAAGTCTGGCTAATACTAAGAGAAAAAAATAAAAACAGCATGACACATTCTACACCAGGGATCTCAATCTCAAATCTCCACGAGGGCCACATGAGGACTAGTACATTGGCCCGAGGGCCACATCACTGAAATGATACAAAAGTATAGTCAAAAATGAAAAAAAATGAAGACTAATATAGTATGCTATTAAAAGTCAATGTATTAACTTTTTAAAAACTGTAATGCAAAAAGTCAGTGCTAATTTTGACAGTCATTTCATTTTTGGCCACTTAGCTGACAGCATTTTGGATCAACCAGAGCATCAATATTAGGTTTGATATCCTGGGACAAAACCAATCTCAGTGTTGCTTGCAAATGTTCATCAGTGAGCCTTGACCGTAACACTGATTTGTTAATCTTCATGGAAGAGAAAAACTGTTCACATATATATGTACTTCCAAACATTGCCATTACCCTTGAGGAAGCAGAGAATAACATGGGAAATCTTTCTTGTGAAAGAAACTGGTAGAACTCTGGAATTCCAACATTTGTATACTTCTGCTTCAAAATGGTATCACACTGAAGCTCCACTAACTCCATCTGCATTTCCTCTGCAACACTGTCAATGTCCACAGCAAATGATGTGGAAAAATGTTGAAAATGTGGTTCTGTTACCTGGGGTTCTTTCAACCCAAAGCTGAGCTTTTACTCTGTGCGCGGTGGTGTCAGGAAATCAGGGGAGACACAACCATCCAACTGGTAGATGGCTGACACAAATAGGACAACACAAGAGTGCTTTCACTTAAAGCTAAACTTTACTTAGTCTCAAGCACTTACACAGGTCTGCAACAGGTTAGTAAAACACCCCCAACCCTGGATAATTACCGAAGCTGAATGTGGCTCTCGAGTGGCACAGCAGCAGCCCGTCTGCCGGTGGGGAACTCAAGATGCATCCAGAGGGAGAGACCAGTCCCACTACCTCAAACTTTTTCCCTTTATTTATACATAGTAATATAATGACATGTTCCTTAAAGAAAACTTGTTAAGCAAATAGTTTCAATGGTCCAGCAAGAGGTTTTCTTCTGATTATTGATTAACCAGGTGTGGTATTTTCCCCAAGTTTGCAGCCTTGAGACTCTGTTAGACCATTTCTGAGCACATCCTGCTCTTCTAAAATACATGTATCAGCAATTCAACACAATTCTTATCAGAAGGACACGGGGGGTTAAGCTGCCCTTTTTGTGGCACCCAAAACCCCTCCCTTCCTGCCTTGGTCAAATTGAGGCTGCATGGCTATTTTACAGCCTGCTGACGTGGCTGCTTTTAGCAATAAGCCATAGTGGTTTCAGGCACTTAACTGGTTTGCCAAAATCTCCCCGTACAGTTCAAGCGCCTTAAAATCTTTAAACCGCACATCAAACTGTTTGTATAAGTTAGAAATGATATCTGCATATTCTTTCAAGGATTTGGGTTCAACTTTTCCTAAGGAATTCAGAGTCGAGAAATGGACCAAATTGCCAGCAGTAAGCTGTTTCCCCCACAAAGTAAGCTTAACTTTGAATGACTTAACACTGTCATACATCTGTGTTATCACCTGTTCTCTACCCTGAAGCTTCAAGTTCAGTGCATTCAGGTGATCGGTTACATCTGTTAGAAAAGCAAGGTTGCAGATAAAAGTGGAATCAGCAAGCTGTGGAATCTCCTTGTTTTTCATTTTCATGAAGAAATCAATCTCTCTAAGTGCAAAAAAAAAAAGCTTCAAAACATTTCCATGACTCAGCCATCTAACTTCAGTGTGATACAGAAGTTCCCCATATTCACTGTCCATACTTGCTAGAAAAGAAGTGAACTGTCTGTGATTCAGCCCTTGTGCATGTATAAAATTAACGGTTTTAACAACTACATCCATAACTTCGTTCATTTGTAGACTTTTACAACACAGGGCTTCTTGGTGCAAAATACAATGTATACTGGTGAAGCTAATTCTTGGTATATTGAGGCTGTTCAGTTTGGTCTTCAATAATCCAACCACCCCAACGTTTTCAGAGCACATTGATGGCGCACCATCCGAAGCCAAAGATATGAGTTTGTTCCACTCCAGTCCTTGAAATATGTCATTTTATGTTGTGGTACCCTTCAGTGGCATTAAGTCTAGCAACTCTTCAGTTATATTCAAAATACAATCCACACCTCTAATGAACACTGCACACTGTGCAGTATCTGATGCATCTATACTCTCATCAAGCCAACTGAAAATGCTTCTAAGTCTTCTGCCATTTGACTCAATTGTTTTTGCACATTAACTGCTAAATCCATTATCTTACAGGCAACTGTATTGGCAGACAAGCTTATGCCTTCAGAAACTTTCTTCCTATCAAGACATAAAATTTTGCTGGCCTTCACAAGACATTATTTTACGAATAGACAGTCTGGAAAAGGTCGCAATGATTTAGCTATCATTTCGCTTATCACAAACCTTGTTCTTACTGAATCTTTGCTAGACTTGTTAATCTCCTAAAAGAAATTTCTTTGTTTGGCAAATGCTGCTTTAAATTGCCAAATTTTTTCTCTTGGATTTTCTGGTGAATGAATCATATTTTTCATGGTACATCATGTCATAGTGCTAACGCATGTTATATTCCTTGGGAACAGCATTGTTTGCTGACAAATAAGGCATTGAATTTTATCTTTTACCTCTGTGAAAAAATATAAATTCTCCCATTTGTCTTGGAAAACTCTTTTCTTCCATGAATGTTCTTTTTTTCGATGCACTTTGGAAATGTCAGAATAGATCCAAACTAAGCTATACTACCTGGAGGATGAGTGGTCATAAACTGAATCATCTGAATTACTAGTGATTATTGTTATTGTTTGTTTTCACTAGCACCCACAATATGCTAGGCAACCTCCAAACACAGAAGAAGGCCCAGTCCATCTCCAAAGACCTTACAAGATGAAAGGTAAACAGCCAGATGAAGAGCAGGGGAACAGGGCATAATATATAACCAAAGTAATCCAGGTGGCAATTGGCCTTATTAGGCAATATGTTATAATAGCCCCACAGAATAGAAATGCTGGGGCAGATCCTTAGCTGGTGTAAATTGCCATAGCTCCACTGACTTCCACTGAACTCTGACAATTTAAACCAGCCGATGATGTGCCCAGCTGTATGCAGTGTTCATGTTTAGCCCTAAGGTCTAAAATTGCCCCTCTCGCTCACTTGAGGCCTTGTTGGATATGGCCCTTAGAATCAGACCACAGGATTTGAAAGTAAGTGACTGGAAGAGTAACCAAAAAGCAGAATGAAAGTGACTGGGAGAATGGGAAGAGACAGAATGAGGGAAACTCACTAACATGGGGGAAGAAAAGAATTGAGTCATACATAAAGAAGAAAGCTTCTGTCCTGTTCCACAGAACAGACGGATTTAAAGTAACTAACATCATTCAGAAGAAAGAGTCCATTTATCTCCTTCATACTGCTACCCCAAGAATCTCCTCCCCCAATGAGTAGCTCAAAGACATCAGTGCAAATTATATTCTTTATGTCCTCCACTAAATTATTGCTGAAGAAACGCTAAATATAGCTGTGCTGCAAGAATCCATTAATTTATATTTTAGCTCTCTTCCCTTTCCCCGCCCCTTCCAATCCCTTCCCCAAAGTCCCCACCTCAACTCCACCCCCTCCCTATACCTATTCCAACCCCTTCCCCAAATCCCCGTCCCCACCCTACCTCGTCTCCGCCTCCTCCCCTGAGCGCGCCATGTTCCTGCTCCTCCCCCCAAACCCCAGAGCGTGCAAACAGCTGTTTGGTGGCGGCTGGGCGGGAAGTCTGGGAGACAGGCAGAGGAGTGGGTGAGTGGTGTGCTTGGGGGCAGGGCCGGTGCAAGGATGTTTTGCACCCGAGGCGAAACTTCCACCTTGCACCCTTGCACCCCGTCCCCGAGCCCCAGCCCGGAGGCGCCCCCCCCCCCAGCTCACCCCTGCTCCGTGCACAAGTATAAGCACACTGAGCACACCGTCGCTGCTTCCCTTCTCCCACCTCCCAGGCTTGCGGCACCTAAGCTGATTGGCACCACAAGCCTGGGAGGCGAGAGAAGTGAAGCACCCCCCCGGCGTGCTTGGGGAGGAGACGGGGCAGGGGTGAGCTGAGGCAGGGAGTTCTCCTGTGTGCCGCTCCCCCCTCCCTTACTTGCTTCAGGCGGCTCTTCCCACGCTTCCCTGCCCCAGCTCCCTCTGCCTAAATGCCGGCGGCGATCAGGGTGGCCAAAGATCCGGGCGCCGCGGTCGCTGCCAAAGAAAATGCCGCCCCCCTCAAACCCTAGCACCCTAGATGACCGCATAGATCACTAAATAGTTGCACTGGCCCTGCTCGGGGGGGAGGACGACGTGGGGCAGGTGAAGTTGGGGAGCTTGGCTGCTGGTGGGTGCAGAGCACCCACTAATTTTTCGCCATGGGCGCCTATGGCAGGCTGCACGTTTGAGACTCCTGTTCTACACCAAGTTCTACACTTCTAATAACTTTATACACCTCTCCCCCGATATAACGTTGTCCTTGGGAGCCAAAAAATCTTACCATGTTACAGGTGAAACCGCGTTATATTGAACTTCCTTTGATCCGCCAGAGTGTGGGAATCCTGGGGGGGCCATTAGGGGGCAAGAAGCAGGGGGTGGTCGGATAGGAGGTGGGGGCCGGGCCATGCCTGGCTGTTTGGGGAGGCACAGCCTCCCCTAACCAGTCCTCTATACAATTTTGGAAACCTGATGTGGCCCTCAGGCCAAAATGCTTGCCCGCCCCGTCCTAACCCCTTGCCAATGATGAGTGGCCATTACAGACTGCAGTTTGCCTCAGTGAGAGGGGGCTAGATGATGACTGGCAGTAGCCACTGAGACAGGGTGGGTATAGGGACTTGGGGGTTACCCTGGGAGGGGAGACCCAGAGTGGGGGTACTGAAGAGGGAAAAACACTGAGGTAAAGGGCACTAGGGTCTGGGAGGGATGTGGGGCCTGAGGCAGGCAAGACACCAGCCAGCAGAGGGTGCTCCTGAGCTGGAGTTGAGCTAATTCCCAAGATGACCAGCAGGAGGTCCCGCACTAGTGAGTGTAGACCTTGCTACAATACCCCAAATTAAAAAACATAGTAAGAGAACCAAAAGAGTGCCACTGTGGCTAAACAACAAAGTAGGATCAGTCCCGGGGTCTGGTTTTGTTCAATATCTTCATTAATGATCCAGAGCAAACCCTCAGCAAGTTTGCAGATGACACTAAACTGGGAGAAGTGGTAGATATGCTGGAGGGTGGGGATAGGATACAGAGGGACCTAGACAAATTAGAGGATTGGGCCAAAAAAAGTCCTTGTTGAACCTCATCAGATAAGTGTAGAGTCCTGCACTTAGGATGGAAGAATCCCATGCACTGCTACAGATTAGGGACCAAATGGCTAGGCAGCAGTTCTGCAGAAAAGGACCTAGGGGTTACAGTGGATGAGAAGTTATATATGAGTCGCCAGCATGCCCTTGTTGCCAAGAAGGCTAATGGTATTTTGGGCTGTATAAGTAGGGGCTTTGCCAGCAGATCGAGGGACGTGATCATTCCCTTCTATTCAACACTGGCGAGGCCTCATCTGGAGTACTGTGTCCCATTTTGGGCCCCACACTACAAGAAGGAGATGGAAAAATTGGAAAGAGTCCAGCGGAGGGAAACAAAAATGATTAGGGGGCTGGAGCACATGACCTACGAGGAGAGGCTGAGGGAACTGGGATTGTTTAGTCTGCAGAAGAGAAGAATGAGGGGGAATTTGATAGCTGCTTTCAACTACCTGAAAGGGGGTTCCAAAGAGCATGGATCTAGACTATTCTCAGTGGTAGCAGATGACAGAACAAGGAGTAATGGTCTCAAGTTGCAGTGGGGGAGGTTTAGGTTGGATATTAGGAAAAACTTTTTCACTAGGAGGGTGATGAAGCACTGGAATGGGTTCCCTAGGGAGGTGGTGGAATCTCCTTCCTTAAAGATTTTTAAGGTCAGGCTTGACAAAGCCCTGGCTGTGATGATTTAGTTGGGGATTGGTCCTGCTTTGAGCAGGAGGTTGGACTAGATGACCTCCTGAGGTCCCTTCCAACCCTGATATTCTATGATTCTATAAATGAAGCAGTGAGAGGCAAAAAGGCATCCTTTAGAAGATGGATGCTAAATCCTAGTGAGGAAAACAGAAAGGAGCAATGCTGGCAAATGAAGTGTAAAAATACAATTAGGAAGGCCAGAATAGAATTTGAAGAACAGCTAGCCAAAGACTCAAAAAGTAATAGCAAAATCTGTTATAAGTACATCAGAAGCGGGAAGTCTGCTAAACAACCAGTGGGGGCACTGGACAATTGAGGTGCTAAAGGAGCACTCAAGGATGATAAGGCCATTGCAGAGAAACTAAATGAATTCTTTGCATCAGTCTTCAAGGCTGAGGATGTGAGGGAGATTGGCTCAGATTTGGTATTCTTTTTAGGTGACAAATTGGAGGAATTGTCCCAGATTGAGATGTCATTAGAGGAGCTTTTGGAACAAATTGATCAACTAAACAGTAATAAGTCACCAGGACCAGATAGTATTCACCCAAGACTTCTAAAGGAACTCAAATGTGAAATTGCAGAACTACTAACTGTAGTCTGTAACCTGTCATTTAAATCTGTTTCTGTACCCCAGATGAATCGAGGATAGCTAATGTGATGCCAATTTTTAATAAAAGGCTCCAGAGGTGATCCTGGCAATTATAGACTGGTAAGCCTGACTTCAGTACCGGGCAAACTGGTTGAAGCTATAGTAAAAAACAAAACTGTCAGACCCATAATTTGTTGGGGAAAAGTCAACATGCTTTTTGTTAAGGGAAATCATGCCTCACCAATCTACTAGAATTCTTTGAGGGGAGTCAACAAGCATGTGGACAAGGGGGATCCAGTTGATACAGTGTACTTAGATTTTCAGAAAGCCTTTGAGAAGGTCCCTCACCAAAGGCTCTTAAGCAAAGTAAGCTGTCATGGGATAAGAGGGAAGGTTCTCTCATGGATTGGTAACTGGTTAAAAGACAGGAAAAACAAGGGGTAGGAATAAATGGTCAGTTTTCAGAATGGAGAGTGGTGAATAGTGGTGTCTCCCAGGGGTCTGTACTGGAACCAGTCCCATTCAACATATTCATAAATGATCTGAAAAAAGTAGTAAACAGTGAGATGGCAAAATCTGCAGATGATACAAAACTACTCAAGATAGTTAAGTCCCAGGCAGACTGTGAAGAGCTACAAAAGTCTCTCTCAAAACTGGGTGACTGGGCAGCAAAACAGCAGATGAATTTCAATGTTGATAAATGCAAAGTAATGCACATTGGAAAACATAATCCCAACTGTACATATAAAATGATGGGTTCCAAATCAGCTGTTACCACTCAAGAAAGAGATCCTGGAGTCATTGTGGATAGTTCTCTGAAAACATCCACTCAAAGTGCAGCGGCAGTCAAAGTGAACAGAATGTTGGGAATCATTAAGAAAGGGATAGATAATAAGATAGAAAATATCATATTGCCTCTATATAAATCCATGGTACACCCACATCTTGAATACCGTGTGCAGATGTGGTCGCCACATCTCAAAAAACATATAGTGGAATTGAAAGAGGTTCAGAAAAGGGCAAAAAAAATGATTAGGGATATGGAACAGCTGCCATATGAGGAAAGATTAGTAAGACTGGGCCTTTTCAGCTTGGAAAAGAGATGACTAAGAGGGGAATATGACAGAGGTCTATAAGAGCAGGACTGGTGTGGAGAAGGTAAATAAGGAAGTGTTATTTACTGCTTCTCATAACACAAGAACTAGGGGTCACCAAATGAAATTAATAGGCAGCAGGTTTAAAACAAACAAAAGGAAGTATTTTTTTCATATAACACACAGTCAAACTGTGGAACTCCTTGTGGAACATCCATCCAGAGGATGTTGTGAAGGACAAGACTATAACAGGGTTCAAAAAAGAACTAGATAAGTTAATGGAGGATAGGTCCATCAATGGCTATTAGCCAGAATGGACAGGGATGGTGTCCCTAGCCTCTGTTTGCCAGAAGCTGGGAATAGGTGACAGGGGATGGATAGCTTGATGATTACCTGTTCTCTTCATTCCCTCTGGGGCACCTGGCAATTGGCCACTGTCGGAAAACAGGATACTGTGCTAGATGGACCTTTGGTCTGACCCAGTATGGCTGTTCTTATGTTCTTGGTAAATATGACACTGCCACAGGTTAGGTAGTATCACCCTTCAGTGAAAAGCCTCACCCTAGAAATAAGGATTGACTTAAAATCTGTCATTTCAGAGGAACAATTAGTAGCCAGAAAGTTACTCCAACCAGCCCATGTCTCCTCTAACACAGCAGCCCGTTCCAGGGCCATGGCTGCTACCATGAGAGGGGCATCCTGGTTACAGTTCTCAGGGACACCCAAACAAGTCCAAATGACTACAGAAGCGCTCTCTCTCTTTCAAAGGGCCTTTGAAACTGCACCTATATTAGAGTTCTTTGAAGGGGTCAACAAACATGTAGACAAGGGGGATCCAGTGGACATAGTGTACTTAGATTTCCAGAAAGCCTTTGACAAGGTCCCTCAACAAAGGCTCTTATGTAAATTAAGCTATCATGGGATAAGAGGGAAGGTCCTTTCATGGATTGAGAACTGGTTAAAAGACAGGGAACAAAGGGTAGGAATTAATGGTAAATTCTCAGAATGGAGAAGGGTAACTAGTGGTGTTCCCCAAGGATCAGTCCTAGGACCAATCTTATTCAACTTATTCATAAATAATCTGGAGAAAGGGGTAAAAAGTGAGGTGGCAAAGTTTGCAGATGACACTAAACTGCTCAAGATAGTTAAGACCAAAGCAGACTGTGAAGAACTTCAAAAAGATCTCTCTAAACTAAGTGATTGGGCAACAAAATGGCAAATGAAATTTAATGTGAATAAATGAAAAGTAATGCACATTGGGAAAAAATACCCCCAACTATACATACAATATGATGGGGGCTAATTTAGCTACAACAAATCAGGAAAAAGATCTTGGAGTCATCATGGATAGTTCTCTGAAGATGTCCACACGGTGTGCAGAGGCGGTCAAAAAAGCAAACAGGATATTAGGAATCATTACAAAGGGGATAGAAAATAAGAAGGAGAATATATTATTGCCCTTACATAAATCGATGGCACGCCCACATCTCGAATACTGTGTACAGATGTGGTCTCCTCACCTCAAAAAGATATACTGGCACTAGAAAAGGTTCAGAGAAGGGCAATTAAAATGATTAGGGGTTTGGAATGGGTCCCATATGAGGAGAGATTAAAGAGTCTAGGACTTTTCAGCTTGGAAAAGAGGAAAGTAAGGGGGGATATGATAGAGGTATATAAAATCATGAGTGATGTGGAGACAGTGGATAAGGAAAAGTTTTTTACTTTTTTCCATAATACAAGAACTAGGAGTCACCAAATGAAATTAATAGGCAGCAGGTTTAAAACAAATAAAAGGAAGAAATTCTTCACACAGCGCACAGTCAACTTATGGAACTCCTTACTTGAGGAGGTTGTGAAGGCTAGGACTATAACAGTGTTTAAAAGAGAACTGGATAAATTCCTAAGTCCATTAATGGCTATTGGCCAGGATGAGCTAAGGAATGGTGTCCCTATACTCTGTCAGAGAGTGGAGATAAATGGCAGGAGAGAGATCACTTGATCATTACCTGTTAGGTTCACTCCCTCTGGGGCACCTGGCATTGGTCACTGTCTGTAGATAGGATACTGGGCTAGACGGACCTTTGGTCTGACTCAGTGCGGCCATTCTTATGTTCTTATTTTTCTTCTCCACCAAAAAAAGATTTGAACATATTTTAACATTACTGGAAGCACTATCAAAAGCAGGGAATTTAATCCCAGTAAAATTCCAGTATCTAAAAGGAAAGAAAACAGGGCCAGCCTTAGGGGTGGGTAGGCTGGGTGATTTCCCAGGGTTGCTGTTCAAAGTGGGGGATGCCTCTGAAGCAGAGTATTCCTTCTTCACCCGCTGCCCTGCTGCTGTCTGCAGCCACTGCTGCTGTCTGCCCTCTGCTTTGGAGTTGCCTCTGGCCAAGCTGCTCCTGGGAACCTGCTGTCTGCTGTGCAGAATGGGAGGGGTGGGGCTGTCAAGGTGTCCCCCTGCCTGTGTACCCAGTCTCTGCTGAACTGGGGTGGGGGAACAGGAATTTGCTGCTGCTGCTTCTAGGGCCTGATCTACACTACGTGTTTATACCGAATTTAGCAGCGTTAAACTGATTTAACCCTGCACCCGTCCACACAACAAAGCCCTTTATATCAATATAAAGGGCTCTTAAAACCGATTTCTGTACTCCTCCCCGACAAGGGGAGTAGCGCTGAAATCGGTATTGCCATGTCGGATTTGGGTTAGTGTGGCCGCAGTTCGACAGTACTGCCCTCCGGGTGGTATCTCACAGTGCACCATTGTGACCGCTCTGGAAAGCGATCTGAACTTGGATGCACTGGCCAGGTAGACAGGAAAAGCCCCGTGAACTTTTGAATTTCATTTCCTGTTTGCCCAGCGTGGAGCACTGATCAGCACGGGTGGCCATGCAGTCCCAAATCCAAAAAGAGCTCCAGCATGGACCATACGGGAGATACTGGATCTGATCACTGTATGGGGAGACAAATCTGTTCTATCAGAGCTCCATTCCAGAAGACGAAATGCCAAAGCATTTGAAAAAATCTCCAGGCTATGATAGACTGAGAGCACAGCAGGGACTCAACACAGTGCTGTGTGAAAGCGTAATGGAAAGCCAAAGAATCAAATGGATGCTCATGGAGGGAGGGAGGGAGGGAGGGAGGACTGAGGACTCGAGCTATCCCACAGTTCCTGCAGTCTCCGAAAAGCATTTGCATTCTTGGCTGAGCTCCCAATGCCTGAAGGGTCAAAAGCATTGTCACCAGTGGTTCAGGGAATATGTCGTCAATTTACCCCTCTTCCTCCCTTCAAAGGGAAAAAAATCGTTTCTCGCCTCTTTTCAATGTCACCGTTATGTCTACTGGATGCTGCTGGTAGATGGGGTGCTGCAGCGCTAAACAGCAGCATCCTCTTCTCTCCCCTCCCCTCCCCGTTGGCAGATGGTATGGTACAATATGAC
The DNA here is from genome assembly GCA_026122505.1 of Aldabrachelys gigantea. Classification (NCBI taxonomy): domain Eukaryota; kingdom Metazoa; phylum Chordata; order Testudines; family Testudinidae; genus Aldabrachelys; species Aldabrachelys gigantea. Next base: position 299,975,230 of record CM047480.1, read on the forward strand.
TGATAGCCGTCCTTGTCATCATCCTATGAGTACTCCTGGCTGGCCTTGGTAAGGTCGACCAGGGGCGCCTGGGCAAAAATGGGAATGACTCCTGGTCATTCCCTTCTTTAAGCTTTGTGTCCTGGAGATTCAGTCCTGGCCAATGGTGCAATAGAGTTGGTAACCATCCTCATCATAGCAGCTGGAGGCTGAGCTCCTCTCCCCCCCACCCTTTAATGAGTAATGGAGATGTTCTGCCTGGAATATCATAGCAGCAGGAGGCTGCCTCCCCCTCATTTTATCTCACTAAAAAGTCAGTGTTTCTTATTCCTGAATTTTTTATTACTTCATCACACAAATGGGGGGATAACTGCCACAGTATCCCAGGAGGGGTGTGGGAGGAGGGAAGCAACGGGTGAGGTTGTTGCAGGGGCACCCCCTAGAATGGCATACAGCTCATCATTTCTGTGGGATATCTGGGGCTCTGACCCGGAGCAGGTGTGCTCTCTGGTTCTCTAGTAGAGTTGCCCCATATTCTAAGCAGGATTGACTCTATTTTTAGACAAAACATAAAGAAGGAAATGACCTTGGAAGTCACTCTCATTTTTGTCCAAGTGCCCCCGGCCGACCTCAGCGAGGCTAGCCAGGAGCACCCATGACAGCAGAGGACAATACAATATGACTGGTAATCGTCATCGCCAATTTCCAAAGCAGCAGACGGTGCAATAGGGCTGGTAACCGTCTCTGCTACCTTGCAAAGGCAAATGAATGGTGCTGTGTAGCACTGCTGTACAACGTCTGTCAGCAGCACCCAGTACACATACGGTGACAGTGAAAAAAGGCTGAACAGGCTGCATGGTTACCATGCTATGGCGTCTGCCAGGGCAATCCAGAGAAAAAGGGTACGAAATGATTGTCTGCCGTTGCTTTCACGGAGGAAGGATTGAGTGACAACATTTACCCCGAATCACCTGCGACACTGTTTTGGCCCCATCATCCATTGTGATTTCAACCCAGAATTCCAATGGGCAGGGGAGACTGCGGGAACTATGGGATAGCTATGGAATAGCTACCCACAGTGCAACGCTCCGGAAATCGACGCTAGCCTCGGTACATGGACGCACACCACCGAATTAATGTGCTTAGTGTGGCCGAGTGCACTCGACTTTATACAATCTGTTTTAAAAAAAGAGTTTCTGTAAAATCGGAATAATCCCGTAGTGTAGACATACCCTAGGTCAGGAGTGGGAGCTGCTGGCTGCTGCTGCTGTCTGAACAAGTCTTCAGCCTAGTGGAGTGCTGTACTTAAAGTGACAGCGTGCTGTCTCTCATACTCTCCCAACACACACACTCTGTCTCTCTCATACTTCCCTAAAACACACTCTTTGTCTCACACACATACACACAGTCTCACACTCCCCCAACATAGTCTCTCACACACACACTTTGTCTCTCTCACTCCCTGAACACACTGTCTGTCTCTCTCTTGAACACACACAAACACTTTGTCTCTCACTCCCCAATACACACACTCCCCCCCAATACACACTTGTATTATTATTGTTGTTGTTTTTATTATTACTACTTGGTACTTCCTGTCAAAATGCACATATATTCTCTGTAATTTTATTCTTTCAAAGTTTAAGGATTACAGTGCTATTATTTTAGTTTTTTGACTCATCTGTGCATTTCATAATTTTATTTCTTTCTTATGCTTAAATTTAATTCTTTGAGTAGTGAATTCTAAAATGCCCTAGCCTGTCCTGGCTAGAGTAATTATCATTATTACTTTCAATATCATATTGTGCTTTTTCATTCATTATTTAAAAAGGTACACTCAAATAGTATCCTTCTAGAACGTAAATTAAGCGTGTACTCATTTTATCAGTGCCAGTTTAAAAAATAATAGCTAATCACATAACTTTAGACACTGTTCAGATGAAGGTCGCTTATTTTCAAATTATATTTTTAGTTTAATCTGTAAAATAACTTAAAATTTGTACAAAAATAAATGCAGATCCAGGTATAATGCTATTAGCAATGATAAAAAATAGAACCCCCCCGTTATGGTCTGGTTCTCATTAAACAAGCTTTGCAATTGTTTTACAGACCCATGTATGTAGGCCTCAGGCTTTAGCTAACCAATGCAAAATAAAAGCAACTTGTTTATCAGCACACAGGGGTATGAAACACTAACAAAAGAGGAACTGGGAGGGGGACCAAGGATCCCTTGAGTGCCAGCTCAGCTATTAACAAGTACAGTGTGGCAATTATTGCTTGCTGAGGGTAATTCCAAGGAAGGGTCACAAGATAACCAGCTCAACACTGCCCAAGCGCATGATATCTGTTAAAATAGTTTGCTAATTTGCAATATTCTATATGGTAATGGCTTTTGCAATATGCAATTGCAATCAAGGGGTTATAGAACGGTCAGTATAATTGCAAAAGAAACAATAACTGGAAATACCCCAATCTGGAAATAACCTGCTGATTTGCAATATTAATTTACCAAAAAAGGCAAATAACTTGTGTAATCAATATGACGTTTTGCAGTTTTAACCTTTATAAGCTTGGTGAAATTTGTAAGGGACAGAGCAGCCTACCCCTTGCAAGGGGACTCGCTGGCTCTCCCTGTATGCATACTTGTATTCTGTAAGATCAATAAAGGAGCCTCAGGCTGTCTGATCAAATTAACAAGGTAGTGGTCTTTTTCCCCAACAGCAATGAAGGAGTCAAATGTTAGTGAATCACATACATGATTGTGATCGGTAAACATAAATGCCTGTTCTTAATAAAAGAGAAAAAAGCCTTAATCATGTATATTAAAATTAAGTAAATACATTTTTAGTGGAGTGAAAAACAATTGACTAAAACAGAGTAGATAATGGCAGTAACATAGAGTGCATCTATTAAATAAAATTTGTTTACTTTTTCTATCTTTACTAAAGATAGTGTACAAAGTATCAAACTTGTGTTTCTGATATCTCTGTTAAAGTTCCAAAACTGATACCTCAAGGCTTGGGATTGCGAATATCTTGCTGTATTATCTCCTGATTGTTCTAAATTTACATATACATTTAAAATATGGCTTTAACTGGAGTTTGTATGTATTTTTTTCTTTCTTTATACAGGAATTGGATACTGCACTCCTGTGAGCTAATTCTTAAGTTATCTGCAACGCCCCCCCCCCCCCCCCAAAAAAAATCTCTAGAGTTTTCAGGTGCCTAAGTAGTCTCTGGAACACAGTTAAAGTTTCCCCCCAGCCCCCAAAATCTGAAATGGTGCCCCTCATGAGCCAGGAGTGGCCAGAGGGCTGCAGGAGACCGTGGGCTTTGGCAAGATGCAGCCCCTGTGAGATGGCACAAAGCCAGCCTTTAGCCTCAGGCAGAGCATTAGGCACCACAAGCCACAGCGCAGAAGTAAGGGTGGCAGCACACTATATAGGAAATTGTTAACCAGAAACAAAATACTGAGTCCTAACACTAAGTCCCCCATACCTCTGTGCTGATCATTTCTCTACTCTGGCTCAATCACCAAGGAGTCAGGACCAAGGCTTTCTTCTGTTTGGTTAATAAAAGCTAAACAGCAAATAGAAGATGGGTTACTTCAACTGGAGAAAGTCAAATCAATGTGAACTCAGAAGTCTCTTGTACACAAGATGGTGAGTTTCCCAATTCCTTCTTGCTGCCTCATCTTGGCCAGGGCCCAGGAGATCCTGACACTGTTTCCCTGATGGTCTGTGAAAGTCAGCATTTCCTTTTCCTCTTGAGGCCCTCTCCAGCCATCCTTTATCTTCTCTTTATAACCCTAACTTAAGAAGTCCTTAGTTAACTCATTCCTTCCCTATCTTAGGGTGGGGGAGGGATAGCTCAGTGGTTTGAACATTGACCTACTAAAGTCAGGGTTGTGAATTCAATCCTTTAGGAGGCCACTTAGGGATCTGGGGCAACAATCAGTACTTGGTCCTACTAGTGAAGGCAAGGGGCTGGACTCAATGACCTTTTGGGGTCCCTTCCAGTTCTATGAGAGAGAGAGAGAGAGACATATGGAGATATACCTATATATATATATACACAACAGCTCCTTAAACTATGTATCACTGTAATTCCCCTAGAAACAATAAAAGTCACTTCTGAGAAAAGCCAGCTAAATAAACCCTCTTTTGAATTTATAGACAAAGCTGGAGATATGATGGGCTAACAAGAGTTTAGAAAATTTTCAGAGTTGGTGACAGAAAAATATTTAAAACACAATAATTTGAATATTGTTTTTCTGATTTAAAAACACTACCCCGCAATGAGATGTGGTTTGTGAAACTTCAGGGACAGTGGCTTCTTTTGGGGAAAGTTGAGAGGGGAAAGCATTTGAAAGACCGCAGTTAAAGTGGGAAGTTAACTTTAGCCTTAACTATGCGAGGACTACTGTTGCTTCACAATGACTTTATGATGATTCAGCAAGGCATCTCATGGACTGCTGCATTCTGGGAGAGACAAGTGAATGTATAATCAGTGTCAGGCCATTAGACAAGGAAGTACTTCCCTAGTGATTCTCTCTCATTCACTTTTACACAGCGGACAACATGCTGTGAAAGGAAGGTACTTCCCTCAGTGAAATATAAGCAGTTTATTATTACAATACATACAATAGTATATCCACACATGATAGTTATAGTATTAAATACACTGGAGAAAAATACATAAAGAAACGGAACTACTTTATTGGAGTGAGAGAACTTTAATAACTGTTTTTGTGCCCCTAAAGGACATGGGAATTACTGGGAACATATAGTGAAGGGAGTTCAAGATATCCATGGTAAATTTAGTCTTCCTGGGCTTCAGAGAATGGTCTATTCTTAGTTACCTGCTCCTCTCCAAAGTTTGGATTCAGTGAACACAAACAGATTGAGGCCAATAGAGATGGACAAATCAGCCTGGATATATCTAACAACACAAAGCCAGTAGCAGAATAAAGCAGCTTTCTGTAGCTATCAGTGATACTGAATATGAGGAATAGTATGTAAAGATAAACTGTGCCTACAGCATTGTATGGAAACAAATGATGCTGTGTCCCCTGCCTACCTTGTGGCTTTGCACAGGCTTGAGAAGTTAAAAGGATCAGAATGCCAGACTATTCTTGGATCTTGCTCAGAGAAAGTGGCACTGGGTCCCATATGATGAGTGCAGGCAGCACTTCTCTAGCATTTGGGGTCCTGCCAAATGCCTGGGAGTGGGGTTGTACCCCAACTGTTTGTTCCCTACAGGGCCTGTGGATGGGTGGATTGGGCTGTACTCCACTTGGTCAGTGCTGGTGCGTATTCAATGCTGGTGCCTGTTGGCAGGAATTTGATATTGGAAGATTCTGGAGTGCAGATTTACAGATGGTCCCATAGGACTGGGAGTAACTGCCCATCGATGCCTTGGGATCTCCAGCAGCCCCCATATTTGCTGTGACCTGAAACATCTTTTTACTGGACTTCAGAAAAGGGTGCGCATCCCTGCTGGGAAACTGTGTGTTCCTTGGATTCTGTGTAAGAAAGAAGAGCAAAGACAGCTCAGGCATCCTAAATCAATTCCTCATACAGAAGCAAGGGGTGTGGGAAATGGAATGGTCTGGGGAGTGAGACAGATTCTGGCTATGCAGAGAAGGAGTAGGGCAAATCCCAGAGTGTGAAGGAGAAGGGGCATAGGGCAGAACTGTCCAGAAGGTGAAGGAGAGAAGGTTGTAAAGGAGAAGGAGTGCTGGCTGAGCCCACAACATGGAGAAGACAGTGGGGATCAAGCAAGATATGAAGAGACATAGACTATGATCCCACCACAAAGGTGAAAAAAGGACTGAGCCTGAATTTGAAGGGAAAGGTGTACAGCTGTAGGAACATTGTGCAGCTCCAATGAGCCACTTGAAATGGTGAAAGGCAAATGCCCATACTCACTAGTCTTGTACTAGCTGCTGTCACCCCAACCATCATGGGAGAGTCCTTCCTGGTCAGGTGATTATGGATAGCAGCTTCCTGTGCCTGACTGGATAGTGAAAACGATCTCTGGTTGGATACGGACTGACCTTGAGAGTCAGGACCTTTTGGCACTTGCTGATCCTGGAGAAGAAAGATATCAGTGACAGGACTGAGCAGCACTGTCTAGCAGCCACTAGGGCTGGATGAAGAGGATCAGCATTCTGAAAAAGAAGCTCTTTTCTTGCTTCATCACAAAAAAGTGGAATTTCTTGCCAGGCAGGATTTATTAAAAGACTACATCTGTGGTTTTCACATCTGGGGTGATCACCTCCATTCACATTTCTTTCTCAGGGTGGCTAACCATTTCTGTACCAGTCCAAGGGAATACACAGGGGTTAACCCTTCAGAAATTATGTTGCTTTTGTTCAAAGTCTCTTCTACCTTTGAAAATGAGCACATGCACAGGTTTTGGACATATATATGCACCAAACACGCATTGTGTTAACTAGCACTTGGTATCTAATTCACCAGCAGAAGAGAAGGTTATTCACTTTGTAGTAACAGGTTCTTCGAGATGTGTGTCCCTGTGGGTGCTCCACTCCAGGTGACGATGCATCCTGCTGCCGTTGATCAGAGATCTGTGGTAGCAGTGCCTAGCTGGGACGCACGCTGTTGTCTCGGGCCATCGTTAGGGTCTATCTGTGCAGGCATGTCCTGCACCCTCTCAGTTCCTTCTCTACTGTAGAGTTGTCTGATTTGTACGCCAAAGTAGAGAGGAGAAGGGTGGGTAGTGGAGTACCCACAGGGGCACACATCTCAAAGAATCTCAATTACTGCAAGGTGAGTAACCTTCTCTTCTTCTTTGAGTGCCATCCTTATGGGTGCTGCACTCCAGGTGAATGTGAAGCAGTACTCACTATGGTTGGTGGGACTTTGGAGTTGCATCATTAATAACAGTAGACAGTACTGTGTGGCCTACTATGGTGTCTGCTGTAGTGTCCTGTGTGATAGTGTAATGTTTGGCAAACATGTGGTCTGATGCCCATGTAGCCGCCTTGCATATGTCTGTAATAGGTACATTTTGCAGGAATGCAACAGATGTTGACATCGCTCTAGTAGAGTGTGTTTTAATGCCCTTGGGGGGTTGAGCATTCTGGGTCTGCTAGCAGAACTTAATGCATTTGGATATCCACTTGGAGACTCACTGCTTGGAAATAGCAGTACACTTCAATTGTTCGGTAGTGGACACGAATAGTCTAGGAGATTTATGGAATGCCTTAGTTCTGTCCAAAGAAAAGGCAATTGCACATCAATAGTGTGACCAGATGTCCTGATTTTATAGGGACAGTCCTAATGTTTGGGGCTTTTTCTTACATGGGTGCCTATTACCCCACAACCTCTGTCCTGATTTTTCACACTTGCTAGCTGGTCACCCTAGACATCAAGAGTAGAATCATAGAATATCAAGGTTGGAAGGGACCTCAGGAGGTTATCTAGTCCAACTCCCCGCTCAATCCCCAGACAGATTTTTTACCCCAGTTCCCTAAATGGTCCCCTCAAGGATTGAACTCATAACCCTGGGTTTAGCAGACCAATGCTCAAACCACTGAACTATCCCTCCCCATGCAATGCCATTTCCTGTCGGTTCTTATGAGGTTGGGGGTAGAATGCAGGCAGGTGTATTGGCTGATTGAGATGGAAAGTGGACACCACCTCAGGAAGAAATTTGGGATGGAGTCACATTGTAACCTTGTCTTTAAAGAAAATTGTGTAGGGAGGGTAGGCCATTAGTGTGCTTATTTCCCCGATCCTTCTTGCCGATGTTATGGAGACTAAGAAAGCTACTTCTAAGGACATGTGTAGTATGGAGGAGGTAGCCAGTGGCTCAAAGAGGTTTTACGAGACCTTGGAGAAATAGGTTTAGATTCCAGGTAGCTATGGGTAGGTGAATCTCAGGGTAAAGGGTTTGAAGGCCTGTGAGGAAGCATTTTATGGTGAAGTGGATGAAAACTGAAAACCTGTCCAGCGTGTCATGGAAGGTATTAACTGCCGCAGGGTGTACTCTGATAGAGATGAGCAATAGTCCATCTTTTTTTTAGTTGTAAGAGGTAGTCCAAGATATTAGGGAGAGGCGTGCTGTTGGGGTGGCAAGTTTCTGTTAGAGCACCATATGGAGAACCATTTCCACTTCTGCAGGTAACTCTTACCAGTAGAGTCTCATCTACTGTGCAGGAGGATGTGTTGGACCTGCTCTGAACAAGCTACTTCTTGGGTTTGGAACCATGAAGGAACCATGCAGTCAGATGGAGCTTCTGCAGTTGTGGATGGAGAATCTGACTGTTGCCCTGGGAGAGCAGATCCGGTCTGTTGGAAAGAGTTCTTGGAGGGCGGATGGACATGCGCAGCAGGTAAGGATACCATGTCTGTCTGGGCCAACCTGAGGCAATAAGTATAAGCCTGGCTTTGTCCTCTTTGATCTTGCGCAAGACTCTGTATATCAGTGGGACCAGTGGGAAAGCACACGTGTCTTGTTCCACAGCGCACAGTCAACTTGTGGAACTCCTTGCCTGAGGAAGTTGTGAAGGCTAGGACTATAACAGCATTTAAAAGAGAACTGGATAAATTCATGGAGGTTAAGTCCATTAATGGCTATTAGCCAGGACGGGTAAGGAATGGTGTCCCTAGCCTCTGTTTGTCAGGGGGTGGGGATGGATGGCAAGAGAGAGACCACTTGATCATTACCTGTTAGGTTCACTCCCTCTGGGGTACCTGGCATTGGCCACTGTCAGTAGACAGCATACTGGGCTAGATGGACCATTGGTCTGACCCAGTACGACCATTCTTATGGTCTTACGACACGTCTCCGAGGGATGTGGCCCGAGTCCCACCCTGGAACAGAGTAGATGGCATTTGCAGTTTTGTGTTGCGGCAAACAGATCTAAAGATGGGGTGCCCAGTGGGAGAAGAGCTGTCGCAGTATCGTGGGGTGTAATTCCCATTTGTGTTCTTCTGATAAGTGTCTGCTGAATGTGTCAGCAGCAGCGTTCTGACACCCAGACAGGTAGGACGCAGTAATCTCTATGCAATGTTTTATGCACCAATTTTATAGTTGGATGGCTTCTGTTTCGCCCCCCACCCCCCACGTCTGTTGATGTAGAACATGCATGCTATATTGTCTGTCAAGACTCACATAGATTTGTTCCTTATAATAGAGAAAGCGGAGGCAAGCATATCTGACTGCTCTGAGCTCTAGAAGATGTATGTGTAGACGCGTCTCTGACAGGGACCATCTGCCCTGTGTTGTGTGATCTCCCAGGTGCACACCCCAGCCTATCAGGGAAGCCTTTGTTGTGAGCATAAGCACAAGGGAATTTTGATGGAAGGGGACACCTGTGCATATGTTTCCCGTTTTTGTCCACTATTGTAGGGAGACTAATAGCTTTGCTGGAGGAGTTAGCATCATGTGGAGACTGTGCCTGCTAGGTTTGTATATGGAGCTGAGTTAACCCTGAAGGCATCTCATATATAGTCTGGCATATTCGACCACGAAGGTGGTGGCTGCCATGTGACCAAGAAGCTGCAGGCATGGTCTTGCCTCCACTCTGGGGCAAATGGATAATGTGTGTATGATGGTGAGGAATCTGGTGTGTGGAAGTGAGGCTCTGGTCAAAATTGAGTCCAGATGCGCCCTGATGAACTCAATTTGCTATGTGGGTATCGGTGGATTTTTGGAAGTTTATTTGCAGGCCTGGACTGTAGAAAAGGGAGATGGTAAAACGATTGGCCTCTAATGTCGTTTTGTATGATCGGTCTTTGATAAGGCAGCTGTCTAGGCTGGGGGAAAGGACAGTTTACCTGTTCCATAACTGGCGTTCTTTGAGATGTGTTGCTCAGGTGTATTCCACAGTAGGCGTGCGTGCTCGCCACATGCACTGGTGCTAGAAGTTTTTCGCTTAGCAGTACCCATAGGGGGGGAGCACCGCTGTGACCCCTGGAGTGGCGCCTCTATATTGCACTATAAGGGGAGCTGCGCACTCTCCTCACCCTTGGTTGATTCTTGCCAGACAACTCCATCAGAGGGGAAAGAGGGCAGGATGTGGAATACATCTGAGCAACACATCTGGAAGAACGCCAGTTACGGAACAGGCTAACTGTTCTTTCTTCTTTGAGTGATTGCTCATGTGTATTCCATAGTAGGTGACTCCAAGCTATATCTGATGGAGGTGGGTAGGAGTTTAAGGGTTTCCGGGACAGAGTGCCACTCCACCAAATCCGGCATCATCCCTTGCTTGGGAGACGATCGCATAGTGTGAGGAAAAGGTGTGGACAGAGGACCACGTGGCAGCCCTATATATGTCCTGGATAGAGATGTGGGCTACATAGGCGGCCAAAGAGGCCTGCACTCTCGTAGAATTTGCCTTTACGATAGGCGGCAGGGGAACCCCTGCCAAGTCGTAACATGTGCGTATACACTAGGTGATCCAGCAGGAAAGGCGCTGGGTGAAAACTGGTTGCCCCCTCATGTGCTCTGCCGACGCAACGAACAGTTGCAAGGATTTCCTGAATGGTCTGGTTTGGTCCAGGTAAAAGGCCAGCGCTCTACGTACATCCAGTGTATGTAGGCGGCTTTCCTCGTTGGAGGAATGGGGCTTACAACAGAATACTGGTAAGAAAATATCCTGATCCATATGGAAAGCGGAGACCACCTTCAGGAGAAAAGCGGGGTGTAGGCGAAGCTGGACCTTATCCTTGTGGAAGACTGTATATGGGGGCTCTGAGGTCAAGGCCCTAAGCTCCGAGACACAGCAGGCTGAGGTGATAGCCACCAAAAAATGCCACTTTCCAAGACAGGTGGAACCGAGAACACATGGCCAAGGGTTCAAAGAGAGGGCCTGTTAGGCAGGATAGCACTAGATTCAGATCCCACTGTGGGACCGGGGCTAGGTATGTCCGTCGTGTGGACGGCTTTCTGCTCTCCAGCAGAATTTGTCTGACATCCTCTAAACACCTTCCCTCCTCCTCATTTAACCATGGAGCAACCACACTGTCAGGTGAAGCAAGGCCAGGCTGAGGTGGAGAAGGCATCCCCTCTTCTGAGAGAGGAGATCCGGGCGGAGCGGCAGCCTCCACTGAGGGGCTTCTAGAAGTTGCAGGAGGGTCCCATACCAATGTTGGCAGGCCTAATCCAGGGCTATGAGGATAATCTTCGACCCGTCTGCCTTTACTTTTTGCAGGACCTTGCTTATCAGTGGGAACGGTGGAAAGGCATAGAACAGTTGGCCTAACCACCAGAGAAGGAATGCGTCTGAGATCGCCCTCCTTTCTGCCCCTACCCCGGAGCAGAACTGAGGGCAGCGTCAGTTCTCAGCGGTAGCAAAGAGGTCGACCGGGGAACTCCCCACTCTCAGAAGAGCTGTCGGGCAACCTCCCAGTGGAGTGACCACTAGTACTGGCAGGAAAACACCCTGCTGAGGCAATTGGCTCACACATTGCACATGCCGGGTAGGTGGAAGGCCCGTAGGTCCAGGGCTTCCTGGTGTTTGTTACAGCTGTCCCCCCGCTACATTCCTTTTTCCCTTATCCTTTCTGTTTGTCCTGTGTGGCCGCCCCTCCCGGCCATTGTGCTAACTAAAGTCACAGCCCTATTCATAGGGATGGCTTGTACAGACTAACTGGAGCCACTGCCCTGCCTAGGGAGGGGGCTTCTTGCTTCTTTGTTTGGCTCCTTTGTTCAGACCCGGGCTTGGTGTGGGGAGCGCTGCCCAGAAATGCAAGACCTGAAGTGGCCAACTAATTAAGCATATGAGTCATACCTGTGGCTCAGAACATGCCCGGCATGCCTATGCTTACCTGCAGTTTTTCCCTGTCTTCTCTCCTCCCTTGTATCAAGAGGAGCCAATCAAAAGTACTGGTGAGAAACTGCCTAAGTTTGCCTTTAAAACCAGACATTTTCTGATCAGACCTCGGAGAAGGTCCTTGCTTTGCGACCTGGTCTGATCAGCTAGGGGTCTTTGGGGGGCCCTCTCCCCGTCCCCATTTTTAAACTCCCCTCCCACAAACAACGAATTTGTGCCTGGAGATCTCCTGATTATTGAAAGCGAATCAAGTCCTCTCTCCATCCTCCGATGCTACTGCTGTTCCTGTCTATGTGTTTGCTGCTGTCCTGGGGATTGGTAAGAGCTCTCTCTTGCAGACTCCCCCTGTCCTAGCTGCTGGCCTTGTTTCCCAAGGAGACAGACCCAAGCTAACTCCTTGGTCTGTATCTATAATCTGTTTCTTGCTCTGCAGCGCCTTTGCTGCTAAAAAAATAAGCCTGTGCCGCTGCTAAGCTGTGCCTTCCTGGACTGCATCCTGGGCTGCCAGCTTGCAGCTGCCCCACTGCTGCAGCCATCACTAGTTAACCTCCCCTCCCCCGGGGCTGTACCCTGGGCACACACCACTCTGCCCTCTGGAACTGCTCTCCCTCCCGATCAAAGAATCGGCATAGTGTAAGGTGCACCTATTAGGATCAGGTTCTTAGTCTAGATAAGTTGTAATTTCATTTTTGTATAGCTGTGGTTAAGTTAGGTTTAGAGAATTGTTTGTATTGTGCTCTGTAAGTTAGTTTTAAAAAATTGTTGCATTGTGTTCTGTTACTTGCTAATTTGTGTAGTCTTGGTTAAGTTAGATCATAGATTAGATTTTGCTGTGTTCTGTATAATTGTGGTTAAGTCTGTCTTCCCACTGCCCTAACCTCTCCACCTGAGCTTGCCCGTGCCTCCCCCCGAGCTCCCCAGTCTCTCTGCTGTTTAAATTTGCAGCCTGTCTGCTCTCTGTGTCTCCCTAAGTTTAAATCTCCCTCTGCTCTCTGCTGTTTACACTTGCAGCCTGTCTGCTCTCTGTGTCTCCCTGAGTTTAAATCTCCCTCTGCTCTCTGCTCACGTGCTCCTCTTCCCCCATCCCCCAACCTCATTCCTCTACCCCTGCCTTTCTCTCTCTCTCTCTCTCTTTTAATCCCTTCCCCCACGTGTTCACCCGCTCCTACTGCTGCCAAATCTCAATTGTATTACTGAAGTCTAGCATAAAACCCCATTGGTTACCTTTTTCTCTCTAACACACCTCACATTTTACATTTACACCACTGTGACACATTTTCACCTAGAGTTGTTGGTTATTTAACACATTTTGCCCATAACTGTTAGTTGGTTATATGCTGCTGTGACACACCCTTTACTTAGAAATTGTTAGCTACCTGTTACATTTATACTTCAGTGTCAATTGGTTACCAACTGTATTGTACCCCACTGTACTGTACCCCACTATTAAAACCCCCTATACTATTTACTAAAAGAAACCCCTCCCCAATTGTTTACCTTAACAAACCCCATACCCCTCACTATTGAATTTTCCCTGTTTTTGCATTTTCTTAATAAAGTTTATTTTGCACCCCACCAGTGCAGTAGTTGTCCCCCAAGATCCCCTACCTGCTGGCAGGGTCACCTGGCACAGGGCCAAGGAATGCGTGCCCCCCTGCCTTTTGATGTAATACACTGTGGTCGTGTTGTCCATCTAGCAGAGCCCCTATGAAGTGTATGTGCTGGACCGGTACTAACGTGGACCTGGCCTCGTTCACCATTAGGCCCAGAACTGCGCATGTGGACAGCAGGAATTGTATCTGGGCCTGTACCTGGGACCGGGAGTTGCCCTTGAGGAGCCAATCATCCAGGTAAGGGAAAATTTGCAGCCCATTCCTCCGAAGGTGGGATGCCACCACTGCCACGCATTTGGTAAAAACCCTGGGGGCCGTGGAAAGGCCAAAAGGGAGGACCGTGAACTGGTAATGGTCCCGCCCTACTAGGAAGTGGAGGAAGCGCCTGTGACCCTTGAAAATATGGGGGTGGAAATACGCATTCTAGAGGTCCAGGGACACGAACCAATCCCCTCGGTCTAGGGAAGGAATGATAGAGGTCAAGGATACCATGCGGAACTTGGACCATAAATCTGTAGAGATTCTGCAGGTCCAGGATGGGTTGGAGCCCGCCTTTTGCCTTTGGGATCAGGAAATACCGGGAGTAAAACCCCTTGCCCTGGAATTCTACCGGTACTCTCTCCACCGCGCCCAGATCGCGGAGGCACGCCACCTGCTGGCTTAGAAGGGGTGCATGTTCCAGTTCCCCGAGGTCCTCCCAGGGCGGGGAGTGGTGGATGGGGGGTGAGGCGAACTGCAACATAGCCCCTGGAAATAGTGCTGACGACCCACTGGTCTGATGTTATATGGGACCACTCCACTCGGAATGCAGATAAACGGTTGCAGAACACAAACTTTATTAACTGGGGGGCTTCCGCAGCAACAGACCCGGTGGCTCCCCGCAAAGAGTCAAAACCGCCTCTTCCCCTGCTTCTTGCCCTTAGAGGGGCCTGGTCGCGGGACGGAGCGGGACTGACGCTGGGACCTGCGTCTCTGCTCCCTCAGTCTCTTAGGTGGGGACTCATATCTGCCCCTACCGGGAGGTGCTGAGGTCTGCAGCCTAGGTTTGTCCTTTGCTGGCGGGACAGAGTTTGCAGGGTGGTGCGAGAGAGTCTTTCATCCCATGCAAGCGGACGTCGGTTTGGTCTGCAAACAGTGCTTTCCCGTTGAAAGGGAGGTCCTGCATCAAGGACTGGGACTCTGCAGACAGACTGGACAGGAGAAGCCAGGATGCCCTACGCATAGGTATGGCCAAGGCCATCAGATGAGCTGCTGTGTCGGCTGTATCCGAGGAGGCCTGGAAGGTTGCTTTCACTGCTGCTGCCCCTTCCTCAACCAGAGCCTTGAATTCCTTCTTGTCCCGCTCCAGGAGAAGAAGCTTGCACTTTGGTATGGACCCCATAAGTTAAAATCATAGCGGCTCAACAGGGCTTGGTGGTTGGCCCCCTGAGCTGGAAGCTTGTGGAAGAATAAAACTTCCTGCCAAAAGAATCCAGTCTCCTGGCGTCTTTGTCTTTGGAGGTGGGTGCGGGCTGACCATGGCGTTCCCAGTGGTTGACTGACTCCATCACCAAGGAGTTGGGTGCTGGGTGGGAGTACATATACTCGTGTCCCTTAGCCGGGACAAAGTACTTTCTCTCAGCTTTTTTGGAGATAGGTGCCAGGGAAGCTGGGGTTTGCCACAGAGCAGTTGATATGTTAGTTACCCCTTGGTGGAGAGGTAGGGCCACACAGCCCGGTGCCAAGGAGGACAGCACATTGAAAAGGGTGTCCGATGGCTCCTCCATCTCCTCAGCCTGGAGTTGGAGATTTGAGGCCACCCACTAGAGGAGTTCTTGAGGAGCCTTAAAGTCCTCCTGTAGGCTACTCCGCTCAGCGCAAGTTAGAGGTCTGGGCCCCAAGGGGTATCGTGGGCTGCCCAACTTGGGTCCAGCCTCACCTTTGTCTTTTTGTCGGTGCTGATGAGCCTTTCCCTGCTTCTTAGTGGGTGAGCAGTGCCAGCTGGTGGAGGGATCCTCACTCCGCACCAAGGACGCGGTGGCCAGTGCCGTGTCCAGATGGCGCGCTGGTGCCGTGGCCAACGCAGATTCCATTAGTAAGGCCCGGAGCTGGATATCCCTCTCTCGTTTAGTTCAAGGCTTGAACGATTTACAGATTTTAGAGCGGTCTGTAATGTGAGTCTCGCCCAAGCAGCAGAGACACTGAGTGTGCGGGTTGATTCTTGGCATAGAACTGCGACAGGAGTCGCATGACTTGAAACATGCAGTACAGGGCATGCCTCGCACCAGGCAACTAATTAAAGAAGTTATTCAACTACTGGAGAAGACAAGTACTACTAAGGGTAATAGGAGAGCTACAGAAAAGCTGGAGCACAAAGTTCCAACTACCTTCACTGGCGGCAAGAAGGAACTGAGGGTGGGGGGAGTGCGCAGCTCCCCTTATAGCGTGATATAGAGGCGACACTCCAGGGGTCGCAGCAGTGCTCTCCCCTCTACGGGTACTGCTAAGGGAAAAACTTCCGGTACCGGTGCACGTGGGGAGCACACACACCTACTGTGTAATACACATGAGCAATCACTCAAAGAATTAAAGTGTAATTTTGTGTTTGTGTAGGTGGGCCACCACTATTGCAACAGTCTTTCTCTCTCTCTCTCTCTCACACCGGAGAACACTCTCGGTGCTGTGGAGAGTCTGAATGGTAGCACTCTGTACTGGAAGTGCTTGTGCCCTACTGTGAATCGCAGAAAGTGTCTGTGTGTTGGGTGAATAGATATATGAAAATAGGCATCCTGTAGGTTGAACGCTGAGAACCAGTCCCCTTGTTCCAGCACGGGTATTATTGTGCCCAATGTGACCATCATGAATTTTTGTATGCGTATGAATTTTGCATGTGGGATGTAGTTAGTTGCGCTTGGTTTTGTCTGTGCCTGGGAGGTCTGTTGCGGTTCCTCCCATTATCATATGATCTCGACTGGGGCCGGTGATATTGTTATGCGCGGGGCATCTGATAAGGTTGCTACCGTTGCCTCCTGGGGAGGGAAGGGTATATCCCAGTGTGTGCAGAGTGGCCTGGGGTCTTTCCTAGTGTGAAGGACTTCATCATTTTTTTTGGAAAAAAGTTTATCTTTATCAAAGGGAAGGTCCTCCACTTTGGTTTGCAGGTCTTCAGGGAAGCTAGATGAAGACAGCCAGGAAGACCTGCGCATCACTACTGCAGTTGAGGTAGTACAGGCTGCTGTGTCGGCCATGTCCAGGGATGCTTGTAGCGCCATCCTAGACACCAGCTGACCTTCGACGACTGATTTAAAATCTGATCTTCTGTCCTCTGGGATATGGGAAGTAAAGTCAAATAACTTGTTGTAATTGTCATAGCGGCAGCTTGCGAGGAGGGCGCAGTAATATGCAATTCTGAATTGCAGAGTGGAGGAGGTGCAAACTTTGCAGCCCAGGAGGTCAAGTAATTTGAGGTCTTTATCTTGTGGTGTGGCCAGTATTGTGGTTGCTTTGTTCTGTGGGTTGCTGCATCAACCACAAGAGAGTTGGGCTCTGAGTGACAAAATAAGTCTGCGTCCTTAGCCGGTACATAGTATTTAAATTCAGCCCTTTTACATGTTGGTGGGATGGAGGCAGAGGTCTGCCATATAGTGTCAGCGGGTTCCAGTAGGGCCTCGTTTATAGGTAGTGCTATCTTTGATGGCACAGAGGGTTGGAGGATTTTCAGGAGTCTGCGTTGTGTCTCCTGCACTTGCTCTAACGGAATGTCCTGGCAGATTGCCACCCTCTTAAAAAGTTCCTGGAACTGCTTAAAATCATCCATGTTCTGTCATGGGGTGGCATGAGAGCTTCATCTGCAGCTGACAGAGAATTGTGATCGGATGATTCAGAGAAAGGTTCGTAGCCCACTTCTTCAAGAGGGGGCTCAGGAGCTCTGGATGTAGATGTAACTGGAGACAGGGGCGCAGAGTGGGTCTGCGGTCTGGTGGAGGGTCCGTGAGAATGATTGGCATCATAGGCAAACCAAGAGTACCACTGTGGCCACTGCATATGGTATGAAATGTGTGGCCTCATACATGGGGGGATAAAACAGGGAAACTGAGGCTGGTTCTTGTGGGGTACCATGCCTTGAAATAGGTGTGGCTCCGGTGGTGGCGGAGAGTCAGGTGGAGAAAACTGCCTGCTGTGGTATGTCATTCTCACTGTCAGTGAGTGTGGCCAGGTCGGGTGGCAAGAGCGGAGAGTCAGACTCTGGGGCCAGGGAGATGTCAGCATGGTTTAAGTCACTATTAGTCACTGCTTCAAAACCTGATGTAAAAACACTGGATGTTAGTGATGGAAAATCCTTTGTGGGGCATCCAGTTCTTACTTATGCTAGCAAAAACTCTATAGCCAGCCTTCTCTTCAATGTACCTGATAAAGGAAACATCAATCTTCTGTGTGGGCACAGTGGGATTATTACTCACTGTGATAAACTCAGGACAGACAGCTGCAAGCAGGGGGTAGAAAACAGTCCCAGAAGGTTAAAAGGCCCTCCTCCCTATTAACTGTGAAGGGGTTACCAGAGAATCAATTAGGATCAGCTGAGAGGGAGTTACCTGCAGTCAGTTAGGATCAGCTGATTCCAACTAAGGGCTGCCTGAAACCTTTTTAAACCCTCCCCCGTTGGGAGAAGAGGGGGAGAGAGAGAGAAGGAGTTATGTTGCCAGTAGGTTAGGAGCAGTGAGATAGTGAGCCTCACCAGGAGGGGAGGCTGCATCCCCTCCCATAAAGGAGAAAAACAAGCCCAAAAGACTAGTGGAGAGAAGGAACGGACTTCCCCTGTGCAACCAAGAGGGACTGTTTTACCCAAGCTTGTCTTACCAAAGCTAAAGGCAGCGGAGGCTGGTGAGACTGAGGTGCCTTGCCACACCACACTGTGCAAACTGTCATCTGAGGCCTGGTCTACACTGGGGGGGAATCAATCTAAGATATGCAACTTCAGCTACGAGAACAGCATAGCTGAAGTTGACGTATCTTAGACTGACTTAGACTTACTTCGTGTTCTTGCGGCGCGGGATCGACAGCCGTGGCTCCCCCATCAACTTTGCTTCCACCTCTCGCCGAGCTGGAGTTCAGCAGTCGACGGCAGAGCGATCGGGGATTGATTTGGTTTTGTCTGTGCCTGGGAGGTCTGTTGCGGTTCCCCGATAGATCGATCGCTACCTGCCAATCCAGTGGGTAGTGTAGACGTACCCTGAGAAATAGTTCCCACGGACTCCCCATATGTCCAATGGAATTGCTGTACTTACCCTCGGTCACAAGAAGCCCACTGATTGCTTTCAGCCCTTCTAACTGAGCAAATTACAGTCCAACCTACCTTCCCCTTGGAAATTGCACCAGAGTGAAAGGCAAGTAAAAACTCATTTTCCCTCACAGCAACTTGGATCCCTGCCAACAGTGAGACTGGTCTTGTGTGATGCTACTCACATTATAGGGATTCTGTATGCTCACTGCAGGTGGTTGAGCGCTCATATTCACCCATGTGATCTGTCTCCCCTGTTTCCTATTGATGGAGGATGGTCTCTGATGCTGAGGGAGTGGTGCTGAATGGTTCCTGGCCATTACAACAGAATCCAGGCTATCTGCAGGAAGAAAGAACATGTGTGACGCATGGCTAGAAGGGGTTAAACATTCTACAAAATAAACAACCCTCAAAAGACATGTGGGGAGATAATGTTTATGTTTTTACATATGTATGTATAGGGTCATGTAATCAACAGTCCCTGTCTCTGCTGTGTTCTGATAATTCAGAGGTCAAAAGAATATCCTATCATTTAAATGTATCGTAAACATGGGATATCTCTGTAGTCATCTCTCTTTGAAATGTATAGCAAATAATCTGTGAATGGTGGTGGAACAAGCAAATTGCCTTATGTTAATTCTATAGCTAAGTATCCGGTGATGGACCTCTTTCAAAGTCATGCTAACTACCTTTTGAACTCCAACTTGTCAAAAGACCTGAAATGGTATAAAAGACCATTGGGTCCTGATTCTGTCATCTCATATCTGCTTAGGCTTCATCGGGGAAGTATGAGTTTTTAAATAAATTTTAGTTTAGTTAATAAAAATTGGCTGTAGCGTGTATTTGGGTAAGAACTAGAATATTCAATAACCTGGGAGGTAATGTGTCCAATCCCTTGGGATTGATAGAACCTTTTCTTTTATATGATGAAATAAGAGTTACAGAAATTTTCATCATATTTGACATCGGTACCTGGATGGAGGCCTGAGGCTGGATCACTTTAAGGGAACTGTGTTGTTTGGATTTCTGAGTAACCAGTAAGGTAATAAAGAAGCTATTTTATGCTGGCTTGGTAAATCTAAGTATTGGAATATTCACCAGCTTTTTGGGGTTTGTCTGCGCCATTTTTTGCAGTGCACCCTAAATGAGTGACCATAGCTAGCTCCCCACTAGGACACCAGTCACAACATGATACAGAGAAAGGAAGGAGAATTAGAGTGAGAAAAATGAAGGATGAAACACAGATGGTAAAGTTAGAGCCAGGTTAGAAAGGATGAAATGGACAACAAAAAAGAACCTCATAGAGATACAGAAGAGAAGATAGTAAGTGGGGGAGGGAGGGGAAACAGGTGCATCTCATACCTTCTCTCCTACAGGGAAGGAAAGATCAAAGGGTGACGAAACAAAGGGATGGGAAGAGAAAGGAACAAAAACCCTTGAGAACGTGTTTAGTGATTGGTTGAGCGAAGATTGAGAACTCATCCACTTTGTGGTGAAATGCTGTGATTGACACGAGATGTACTCTGATCAAGGTAATGGAGAGACCCAATTTCTTAAGTTCCAGTATATAGTCCAGTACTATTGGTAAAGAAGAGGAAGTCACTATAATTTGTCTATTCTAGCACCATGTATGGAACTTCTTCCATTTGTGCAAGTAGGTATGTCGAGTAGTAGATCTTTTGCTGTTTAAAAGAATGTCCCTTACCTACTCAGAACAGATCATTTCATTGTCTCGTAACCATGGAGTAGCCATGCTTTCAGGTGGAGTCTTGCCAGGTTTGAGTGATGGACCTAGCCTGCATCCTGAGACGGAGATGTGGTAGAAGGAGAAGAGTGCGTGGTGGGCACACAGTCATCTTCGTGTGGTATGGAAACCATGTTTGTATGGGCCACATGAGAGCTATCAAGATGACTCTGGAGTTGTTGGTCCTGATCTTGTGTATGACTCTAGATAGAAGAGTGGTTGGGGGAAAGGCATTAGAGGTGCATACCACTGGAGGAGGAAAGCAGCTCTTAAGCAGAAGTGTGGGCACTTGGCATTTTAGGTTGTCGCAAATAGGCCTATAATGTCTGAATATGCTCTGTAATACTTTGGTGTTAATTTCCCACGCTTGGTCCTAGGAGAATTTTCTGCTCAGGGCATCTGCAGTGGTCTTTTGGCATCCTTGTAGGTAGGAGGCTGAGATGTTGATATCATGGCTGATGCACCAAGTCAATAGCAGCCTGGCTTTTGCGCAGAGGGAGTGTGACTGTGCCCCTCCTTGTCAGTTTATATAAAACATACAGGTGATGTTGTCTGTCAGAACCTTTATGGCCTTGTCCCTGATTGTGGGTAGGAAGTGTGAACATGCACTGTGGACTGCCTGCAGCTCTAGTAGGTTTATGTGTAGTGTTGATTCTGATGGGGATCAGTGGCCTTGGATCACGTGGTTGTGCACGTGTGCCCCACAACCAAGCAGAGAAGCGTCTGTTGTAATTATCATTGATGGAAGGGTCTGTATGAAGGGGACTCCTGTGCAAATGTCGCTTGGTTGAATTCCCTAATGAAGAGAGTATTTTACTTTGGCTGGCATTGTAAGACATTTGTTTATGCTATGTCTGTGTGGAATATATACTGTCCTGAGCCAGCCTTGCAGGCATCGCATGTGCAGTCTGATGTATTTGATGACAAATGTCATTGCTGACACATGGCCTAACAGTTGGAAGCAGGTCCTGGCTAATGTCTGTGGGCTGGCTTGCTTTGTGTGATTAGATTGAGTAGAGTGATAAAACTGTGTCGGGGCAGTGAGGCTGTAGCCTCCAGAGATTTGAGGTAGGCCCCTATGAACACCAGGGGTGTGATGATTTTTGTTCATTTATTTGCAGACCTAGATATGTAAAGAGAGCTGCTAGCTTTTGGATAGCTTCCAGTGCCTCTTCTCCAGTTGATGCTTTGAGTAAGCAATTGTCCAGATAGGGGAATATTGAGATCCCTTGTCTGTGGAGGTGAACCACTGCCACAGCTTTTGAGAATAACCGTGGGGCAATGGATAATCAAAAAGGGAGTACTTTGTACTGGAAATGAGCTATTCCCAGAACAAACCTCCTATGTGAGGGATGTATCGTGATGTGGAAATATGCATCTTAGAGGTTGAGAGCTGAGAACCACTCTCCTCTTTCTAGTGCTGGAATTATCATTGCTAACATGACCATCCTGAATCGTTGGGTCCTCACAAATTTTTTGAGTATTCTCAGGTCAAGAATGAGCCTCCATCCTCCACTTTTTTTCTTGGTTAAAAAATAGTGGGAGTAGAAATCCTTCTCTCTGTGTTCTGTTGATATTGGTTCTACTGCACCTCAGTGTATAAGATGTTTGTGAGAAGGGTCCCTTGAAAGGGACAGGGGAGGGAGGGTGGGTAGGGGGGATGGAGATAAACTGGATGGACTAGCCAGTCTCGATCTCTAATACCCAATTGTCTAACATGATGGTCTGCCATGCTGGGAGGAATGGGATCAGATGGTCTCTGGATGGATGGCTGTGGATACTTTCAGCACTTGTAAGTGTGGGAGTCATCTTGGGCCCTTGAGGGAGGTTGTTGAAACGCTGAAAGCTTGGAAAGGAGTGGTCTCTGTCTTGCAGGCCTCTGCCTTTGCGGGTCATATTGCTTCTGAGAGTGTGTATAAGGCACAGATCTAAATCTCTGCACTGAATAATACTTCCCTTGTTTTTTCTTGTGTGTGTAGGTGTGCATATGCCCAAGGATCTCAGAGTTGCTCTAGAGTCCTTCAAAGTGTGAAGGGACTCACCTTTTTGACTGCAAACAGTTTAGGACTTTTGAATGGGAGATCCTCGACAGCTGATTGTACCTCTTTGGGAAAAACAGAAGTGGAACCAGGAAGCTTGTTGCATCATTATGGCCATGGTGATTAAATGTGCCACCATGTTTCCACAGTCCAGTGAAGCTTGTAAAGCTGTGCGAGCTAGGAGCTGACCCTCAGATATAAAAGCTTTACATTGTTCTTTATTGAACACATGCCTGAGGACAAAAAAAGTCAGACAGCTTTGAGTAATTTGAGTGGTTGTATTTGGCCATTACTGCTTCATAGTTTGCGATCCTAAACTGTAGAATCGCTGAAAAGTAGGCTTTGCGCCCAAAAAGATCCAACCTCTTCCAGTCTCTGTCATATGGGGTGAATCTGGAATGGTGTTGTCTGCCCCGCTTGTTCTTGGCCTCTACCACTACAGAGTTTGATGTGGGGTGTGACAATAGGAATTCCATCCTGTTGGAAGGGACATAATATTTTTTTATCCGCTCCTTTTGCAGGTGTGCGGAATTGCTGGTGGGGTTTGCCAGATGGTCTTGACTGGGTTCATGACAGCCTCATTTATTGGGAGGACAATCTTGGAGGAAGTTGAAGTCTGAAGGATGTCCAGCAACTTATGTTAGGACTTCACCACTTCTTCCATCAGTATCTCCTGGGAATCTGCAATCCTCTTAAACATTTTCTGGAATTATTTCAAGTCATCCTCTATGAGGGTGGTGGGGGCATGATAGCTTCATCTGAGGAAAGGATGAAAAATTGGCAATTGGTGTCACTTCCTGATCCCAAGTGCCTTCTAATTCCTTGACTGTGTCTTCTGGAGGTTCAGTGGATCCAGGTACAGAGGGTGAAGCAGAATGCCTTGAACTTGCCCCTGGGTGGACTGGGAACTTTAGGGTAGTGTTGGCACTATGCTGTCCATGGGTCCCAGTAAGGCCACTGTAGTGAAAATGGCATGGGTGTATATTCCAGCCTTGAGTCTTGTGTGGTACCCATAGTGCTCTGGTGGACCTGGTCTGGACAGGTGAGAAGTGATGGGAGTGGATTTCCCCTTCATCATCATCATCCTCGCCACTGGATAAAGAAGGAGCTGATCTGGCTGGTGTGGTAAGTTGATTCAGCACCGAGTGTGCTGGGGTGAGGTCAGTACCAAGGAGTGGCAAATCCAGCGCCGAGGAAATCAGAAGATCCTTGTGGTGGAGAAATTGCTGTGGTACCAAGGAAGGTGTTGTCAGCAGTACTGATGCCTTTACTGCAGTTGTTGGTGCAGAGGGTCACATGCTATGTGCTGTAGAGGCAGAAGCTGGTGCCACAGAGTGTAGCACTACCAAGCAGCTCAATGCCACGTTTGAGTGGCACTGGTGATACTGAGGCAGGGACTGTAAGTTTCCATTTAGTGCCTCTTTCCAAGACAGCCCACTTAGGGTCTTTGGCTCACATGGTACATACAGTACCATATGGTCCTGTTACCTCAGAGTTGGATGATCTTGGTGCAGTTGGTACTGACGGGGTCTGACAAGTCGGGGAACGCCACTTTTTGGTGGATTCCCAAGGAGGGGAGGTCAGAGACCACTTCTTTTTGGCACAGGACTCCTCCCCCTGAGAGGATGGAGGGAAACCTCTGTCAGATACTGATATGGGAGACAATTGTCCAGGAGGGGTCTGTGATCCTATATAAGACATGGGGCACAAGGTTTCTCCATCATGAGAAGTTTTATCTGTATGTTTCTCACCTTCCTGGCATGGGTTTTCAAACTGTGGCAGTGGGAGCACTTCTGAGGAATATGTGTCTCGCCGAGGCAGCAGACACCCTGGAAGTGCCTGTCAGACACCAGGATTGAGGAGCAGCAAGCGAGGCAACATTTAAAACCCAGAGAGCTAGTCATGTCCCTCAAAGTAGAATTTCTCCTATGAGGGAGGGTATTCTAATAACTGAAAATTAAATTCCTAAGAAAAAAAATTAAGAAAAAAATAAACAGGGAAGAGGAAGTAAACTAAACTATTGGTTAACTAACTAGTATTCTAAAGTTAAAACTAGAGAAATATAAAGAACAGAGGCATTGCTAAGTGCTTCATCTCAATGAGAGGGCGGTAGAGAAGGAACTGAGGGGGGTTGGTTGAACAGTGCTATTAACTGCCAGAGGCAGCGCAAAATGGGGGCAGCGCATGTGCAACCCAACCAGACACTGCTACTAAAAATGTCCAACTACAAGCGCTGGGGGGCAGACTCACCTAAAGTGGAGCACCCACAGGGACACTCCGTGAAGAAGGGTGGGATTCTCTTTGTTTTAAAGTTTTTAATAAGATATGGCCTCCGTGCTGGACTGAAGATAGTTTATTTTTCTGTAACAGCCTTTGGCAGGTTGGATCTGAGGCCATGTCTATACTACTGGCTAAACTGGCACTGCTGTGATCAATGCAGCAGTGTCGATTTAGCGAATCTGGTGAAGCACTCTCCCATCAATGTCTGTCTGTACTCCACCTCCCCGACAGGCAGAACTCATGTCGATGGGAGAGTGTCTCCCATCAACATAGTGGGGTGTAGACACTACTGTAAGTCAACCTAAGTTGCATCGACTTCAGTTACGTGACTTATGTAACTGAACTAGTATAACTTAGAATTACAGCATTAGTGTAGGCCAGCCCTAACAGACAAATCAGCCTTACGAGAATCACTGGCTATCATTACTGTGCTTTGGTTTGGAGGTGATAGCTTAGATCTATTATATATGTATATAACATTAGCTTGAAATGCCTTCAGTTAACTCTGCTGTATTCCCTTTTATTTTGTATTTGTCACCCTCTTTTAATTCTTCTGTAAGGAGATAATTTGTACTGAAAAATTCTGTATATCCTTAATAAAAAATCAGTAACTAACCTTTTACTAAACTATAATCAAAGAGTGCCCATTCAATGTTCCAGGTGCCCTTGCCAGTCTTTAAAAATATATAAGTAACAAAAATTAATTGGTCTATTCACAATCCTCACCAGAGTCCTCTATCACGACTACCAGGTCTACCCAACACCCAGCTCCTCATGAGCAATGGTAGAAAGGCAAGCCTTGCGTCATACCCTGAAAGCTAACAAATATGGGCTGTTACAGCCCAAAGGAAGGGGTTCCAAAGACCTAGGAACCCTAAAAAGAATGCCCTCCCAGCTGTTTCTTCTCTTATACTGATGGGGCTTTCACTGCAATTGTGATGGTATGTCACAGGAAGAGAGGAAGTATCTTATGTAGGTCCCAGGCTATTCTACTGGTATGTGATTTGAGAATGGAAATAGTAGAAAGAAAGGACTTTGGGGAGGAAAGAAACTGTTTAACAGCCAACAGAATTATCATCTGAGTCTTTACTGATAAGCCTGTGATTCTTGAATGAGTATTTGATGTTCCAAATATTTGAGTTTGGAATTTCAACACCCAGCATTTCTCCACAAGTGTCAGTACAAATCATTCCCAGAAGCGAAAATTAACACACACACACGACTGGAAATTCATTTCTCTCGATATTCTCTATGCACGGTTGCAACTTCCCTTGCCCCTTAACACTCACCATTTCACTTGTTTCTATCTCCGTCCTTAATCCACTACCTACTTTGCTCTCTCTGTCCTTAGCTATTATGTTCAACACATTCTAATTAAGGAGGTTGGTACGTACTCTGAACAGTGGTGTGCGTTATGGGGTTGTAAAGCATGTTGATTTTAGGTCTCTGGCAGACAGTTCCTGCTAAACCCTCTCTCTGGCTGGAAACTTCACCAAGTATTGTAGACCCTGCAGGCATATGTGAGCTTTTCATAAGAGTGGGTCTTGGCTCTTTTTGATCCCTGATGGTAGATAAAGGCACAGAGCTGGTGTTTGGAAGAGATGGTTTGAACTGAGATGGACCTGGTTGAAGATTCTCTCTCTGGATTTGTTTCTGTTGACGGTTATTTGCCTTCCTTTCCAGAATCATCTGCAGGAACAAGATGCTGGTTAGATTTAAAACCTATAAACACGATTAAGAACATAAAGATGGCCACCCTAGTAGCTTGTCTTCCAAAGTGGCCGGTGCCATATACTTCAGAGGGACTGCACAGAACAGGGCAATTTATTGAGCGATCCATTCCATCATTCAGTTCCCCCTTTTGGAAGTCAGAGGTTTAGGGACACCCAGAACATGAGGTTCCATCCCTGATCATCTTGGTTAATAGCAATCCATGACCTATCCTCCATGAACTAATCTAGTTCTTTTTTGAACCCTGTTATAGTCTTGGCCTTCACAACATCCTCTGGCAAGGAGTTCCACAGGTTCACTGTGTGTTGTGTGAAGAAATACTTCTTTTGTCTGTTTAAAACCTGCTGCCCATTAATTTTATTTGGTGACCGCTAGTTCTTTTGTTATGACAATGGTCTCTAACCTTTTTACGCACAAGATCACTTTTTGAATTTAAGATCAATCCAGGGTCTACCCTGCTCCTTCCCTGAGGCCCCGCCCCTTCCCCAAGGCCCCACCCTGCTCACTCCATTCCCCCCTCTCTGTCGCTAGCTCTTCCCACCCTCACTCATTTTCACCAGGCTGGGGCAGGGGGTTGGGGTGCAGAAGGGGGTGCAGGCTCTGGGCTGGGGCCAGGGCCAAGGGGTTTAGAGTGTGGGAGGGGGGCTCCAGGCTGAGCCTAGAACAGGGGGTTGGGATGCAGGAGTAAGGGGTGCAAGCTCTGGGAGGGAGCTTCGGTGCAGGGTTATATGGTCACACTGCACCTAATCTCATAGAATCCACTGGACATTTCATGAATTTTACCTTTTATTAGTGTCATTTTTGGTTTATAGGTCCAAAATCCTTTAGGGATTGTCACAAATCTGTGTAATATTCTCAACTGTGGGGTGTTCATTGGTTGAGCCTGCGGCAGAGCATTAGGGTACAGGTGAGGGGTGTAGGCTCTGGGAGGGAGTTTTGTTCAGGAGGCGGCTCCGGCTGTTAGAGATATTTGCTGCAAGCAGTCACGGATCAGCTACATGCCATTGTAGGCAGGCTTATCATACCATCCCCTCCATAATCTTATCAAGCTGTCTTGAAGCCAGTTAGGTTTTTGCCCCCATAGCTCTCCTTGGAAGGCTGTTCCAGAACTTCACTCCTCTAATGGCTAGAAACTTTCATCTAATTTCAAGCCTAAACTTGTTGATGGCCAGTTTATATCCATTTATTCTTGTGCCCATGTTGGTGCTTAACTTAAATAACTCCTCTCCCTCCCTGGTCTTTATTTTTCTGATGTATTTACAGAGAGCAATCATATCTCCCTTCAGCCTTCTTTTGGTTAGGTTAAACAAGCCAGGCTCTTTGAGTTTCCTCTCATAAGGCAGGTTTTTCCATTCCTCTTATCATCCTAGTGTAGCAGGAAGAGGGCCTGAAACACCTATTAGCCCTTCTCTGCATCTGTTTCAGTTTGAATTTATCTTTCTTAAACATGGGAGACCAGAATTGCACAATGTATTCCAGATAAGGTCTCACCAGTGCCCTATATAACAATACTAACACTTACCTGTCTCTACTCAAAACACCCTGCCTGATGCATTCTAGGTCTGCATTAGCCTTTTCATAGCCACATGACATTGGCAGCTAGGGTGACCAGACAGCAAATGTGAAAAATCAGGACAAGGGACAGGGGGTAATAGGAACCTATATAGGAAAAAGACCCAAAAATCGGGACTGGCCCTATAAAATCAGGACATCTGGTCACCCTACTGGCAGCTCATAGTCATCTTGTGATCAACCAATAGACCCAGGTATTTCTCCTCCTCTGTCACTTCCAACTGATAAGTCCCCTGCTTATAGCAAAAATTCTTGTTGTTAGTCCCCCTACATGCAGGATCTTTTTGGCTGTCTCTGCATATTGAGCAGATGTTTTCAGAGAAGTATCCATAATGATTCCAAGATCTCTTTCCTGAGTGGTAACAGGTAATTTAGACCCCCTCATTTCATATATACAGCTGGGATTATGTTTTCCAATGTACATTACTTTGCATTTATCAACACTGAATTTCATCTGTCACTGTGTTGCCCAGTCACACAGTATTGGGAGATCCCTTTGTAATTCTTCACAATCAGCTTTGGATTTAACTATCTTGAATAATTTTATATCATCTGCAAACTTGGACCCTCACTGTTTACCCTTTTTCCAGATCATTTACAAATATGTTGAACAGCATCCATCCCAGTACAGATCCTTTGGGACCCCACTATTTACCTCTCCACCATTAAAACCGACCATTTATTCCTATCCTTTAAGAACATAAGAACGGCTGTACTGGGTCAGACCAATGGTCCATCTAGCCCAGTATCCTGTCTACCTCTAGTGGCCAATGCCAGGTGCCCCAGAGGGAGTGAACCTAACAGGTAATGATCAAGTGATCTCTCTCCAGCCATCCAACACCACCCTCTGACAAACAGAGGCTAGGGACACCATTCCTTACCCATCCTGGCTAATAGCCATTAATGGACTTAACCTCCATGAATTTATCCAGTTCTCTTTTTAACACTGTTATAGTCCTAGCCTTCACAACCTCCTCAGGTAAGGAGTTCCACAAGTTGACTGTGCGCTGCGTAAGAACTTCCTTTTATTTGTTTAAACCTGCTGCCCATTAATTTCATTTGGTGGCCCCTACTACTTATATTATGGGAACAAGTAAATAAACTTTTCCTTATTCACTTCCTCCACATCACTCATTTTATATAGCTCTATCACATCCCGCCTTAGTCTCCTCTTTTGCAAGCTGAAAAGTCCTAGATTCTTTAATCTCTTCTCATATGGGACCCATTCCAAACCTTTAATCATTTTAATTGCCATTTTCTGAACTTTTTCTAATGCTAGTAATATCTTTTTTGAGAGGAGGAGACCACATTTGTATGCAGTATTCAAGATGTGCGTATACCATGGACCTATATAAGGGCAATAAGATATTTGCCATCTTATTCTCTATCCCTTTTTGAATAATTTCCAACATCCTGTTTGCTTTTTTGATTGGTGCTGCACACTGCATGGACGTCTTCAGGGAACCATCCACAATGACTCTAAGATCTTTTTCCTGATCAGTTGTAGCTAAATTAGCCCCCATTATATTGTACATTTCATACCTGTACTTTATCAACTTCTATCCTCTCTTTTAATAAATCCTCCAAGCGATGTGTCTCTCCAAATCATGTGCTCTCCACACCTGTCAGCTTTCCCCCACCCCTTAGTTTAAAAATTCCTCTACAACCTTGTGATGAAGTGGGGCTGTTCTTAATGTTTCCTCTAAATACTGTGTAGGAGCCTCAGTTCTGACCAACACTCTGTCTTCTGTGGCAACTAATGGCCCAGGCCCAGGCTTTTCCCCCCTGCAAGGGGATGCTAAAGGTGTGGAAGAACAAAGAAATCAGGTGACCTCCTGGCCTCGGAAAGAGACAAAGGCCAGAAAGGAGGGGCTGAAGGGGTTTCAGTTGGGAGCTGGCTGGGGACATGGGTGGCTGCCTCGCTGGACACCAGAATGGACCCCTCTGAGGGGTCCGGTTCTCTGTACCTACAAGCTCTGTTTTAGATCATGTTCCTGTCATCTAACAAACCTCTGTTTTACTGGCTGGCTAAGGGTCACCTCTGACTGCAAAGTTGGGGGTGCAGGACGCCCTGGCTTCCCCAGAACCTCACCTGGGCAGACACGCTGTGGGAAGCGCACAGAGGGGCATATGCTGAATGCTCCAAGGAGAGACCCAGGAGGTGAAGCCGTGTGACCTTCTTGCCCTGAAGACAGTCTGCTCCAAGGGAGAGAAGGCTCCCCAAAGTCCTGACTGGCTTTGTGGGGAGCAGTTCCAAAGCATCACCCGGGGACTCCATGACACGCCTCCTTTCCCAAAAGGTTCCACAGTTCCAAATAAACCTAAATCTCTCCTCTGAATACCACCCTGCAGTTCTGCCTGTTTAACTTGCCCTGTGCATGGAAGTGAAAGCATTTTAGAGAATGCTACCATGTAGGTCATGGATTTTAATTTCTTATCTAGCAGCCTAAATTTGACTTCTAGGATCCCTCTCCTACCTTTCCCTATGTCATTGGTACCTACTTGTACCAAGACCACTGGCTCCTTCCCTGCCTTGTACATAAGTCTGTCCAGACATCATGATAGTTCCACAACCTTCTCAGCCAGCTGGCAATTCACCTTGCTGTTCTTCCAGTCATCACTAACCCAACTATCTATACTTCTAATAATCAAATCCAACATTACTATTATCCGGCTCCTCCTAATAACAACGGTTCCCTCCCATGGAGTTGTATCCTCAGTCAGAGAGAATACCATGACATCATGTGGAAGGACTGTCCCAACTATGGATTTGTTTCTCTCTGCTCCAGCTTGATGTTCTCCTTCCCTAAGACTTTCCTCCTCCTCCATAGCACAGAGGATGTCAGGCTGGGGGTGGGACCACTCTACTAGGTCCCAGAAAGTCCCACCTATGTACCTCTCTGTCTTTCCTTAGTTCCTCCATCCACCCACTCAAGAGTCCACACTCAGTCAGAGAGGGCCATGAACTGCTTGCCCCAAATGCACACACATGGAACCTGCCCACATGGCAAGTAATCAGATATGCTACATTCAGTGCAATAAATGGGATAGTCCTCACTGTACTGCTGGACTTCTGCCTGAGCTTTGTTTACTTGTTTGTTTATGGGGGAGGGGGAAGGGTAGTTATTGGGCTATGTTTATGAGGGATAGCTGGCTTTCACGCTCCCTTTCTAAAAGTCCTTGCAAAACTCTGGTTTCTGCTCCTGTTCGCTAGCTCCTCTGGTTGCATACAAGCTCGCTTTTTAAACCCCTGTTTTCCCTGAGTTAGCCCAATCTTGCAAGAGATCCTAAAAGGGATTAGGGAAACCAAAGGACGGCAGGCTAAACTCTTGTTAGAAAGCTCTCCGCCTTGTATAGCAGGCCGCTAGGCTCAGCACACAGCTCCCCAAACAGACTACACTATAAACATCAAACAGGCACACAGCAAGCAAACACGCACACAAACTAACAAATTCACCCCAAGGACCACATGTAGTCACCTAGGGTGAGTAAAGCAGCAATCCTACAGAGCAGAGGAACTAGGAAGATATATAAAAGCACAAGGAAAAAAATACTTGCAGCTGATACAAATTTTAACGGACAAGAAATTATTCAAATAAAAAAAGTACTTTAGGTTGGGGAACTGTTAGAACTTAATAACAGAACACAGAACACAGTACTAGAAGGGACTGACTGGGTAACTGAGTTGAGTCCCCTGCTATTACAGGCAACCATGTCATATAATCCCATTCATAAGTGTATTAGGGCTGCTCAGCAATTTAACAAATTAATCAATTAATGTGATTAAAAATTGTGGATTAATTGCATTGTTAAACAATAAAAGAATACAATTTATTTAAATATTTTGGATGCATTCTACATTTTCAAATCTATTGCTTTCAATTACAGCACAAAATAAAGTATACAGTGCTCACTTTATATTATGCACTGTAAAAATACTCAATAGTATTTTTCAATTCACCTAATGCAAGTATTGTTGTGCAATCTCTTTATCATAAAAAGTATGTACAAAAAAAAACTATTAAAAATAAAACAATGTCAAATTTTAAAGCCTGCAAGTCCACTCAGTCCTACTTCTTGCTCAGCCAATCACTCAGACAAACAAGTTTGTAGGAGATAATGTTGCCCGCTTCTGGTTTACAATATGACCTGAAAGTAAGAATAGGCATTCTCATGCCACTGTTGTAGCCAGCGTTGCAAGATATTTAAGTACGAGATGCGCTAAAGATTCATATGTCCCTTCATGCTTCAACCATTGCTCCAGGGGATGTGTCCATGCTGATGACAGGTTCTGCTCAATGACAATCCAAAGCAGTACAGATAGACACATGTTCATTTTCATAATCTGAGTCAGATGCCACCAGCAGCGGGTTGATTTTCTTTTTTGATGGTTCAGGTTCTGTAGTTTCTGCATTGGCGTGTTGCTCTTTTAAGATTTCTGAAAGCACGCTCCACACCTCGTCGCTCTCAGATTTTGTAAGGCACTTCAGATTCTTAAATCTTGGGTTGAGTGCTGTAGCTATCTTTAAAAATTTCACATTGGTAACTTCTTTGCGTTTTGTCAAATCTGCAGTGAAAGTGTTCTTAAAATGAACATGTGTGGAGTCATCATCTGAGACTGCTATAACATCAATTATATGGCAGAATACGAGTAAAACAGAACAGGGAACATAATTGTCCCCCAAGTAGTTCAGTCATAAATTTAATTAACGCATTATTTTTTTAACGAGCGTCATCAGCATAGAAGCATGTCCTCTGGAATGGTAGCTGAAGCATGAAGGGGCATATGAATCTTTAGCTTATCTGGTACGTAAATTCCTTGCAATACCAGCTACAAAAGTGTCATGCAAATGCCTGTTCTCACTTTCTGGTGATACTGTAAATAAATAGCGGGCAGCATTATCTCCCATAAATGTAAACAAACTTGTTTGTCTTAGTGACTGGCTGAACAAGAAGTAAGATTGAGTGGACTTGTAGGTGCTGAAGTTTTTACATTGTTTTGTTTTTGAGTGCAGTTATGTAACAAAAAAAATCTACATTTGTAAATTTCACTTTCACGACAAAGATTGCACTACAGTACTTGTATGAGGTGAACTGAAAAAATACTTTATCATTTTTACAGTGCAAATATTTTAATCAAAAATATACACTGATTTCAATTACAACACAGAATACAATATATATGAAAATGTAGAAAAACATCCAAAATATTTAATACATTTCAATTGATATTCTATTGTTTAACAGTGCAATTAAAACTGCAATTAATCATGATTAATTTTTTTAATCACGATTAATTAACTCAAAATAATCAAGTGAGTTAATTGTGATTAATAGATAGCCCTAACATTTATCAAATTCCAACTCATTAGGTTATTTGCCCCCAGTACTCCTATTGGAAGCCTGTTCCAGAACCTCACTCTATTGATGGTTAGAAACCTTCTTCTAGTTTCCAGCTTAAAAATGTTTTAATGACCAGCCAGTTTACATCCCTTTGGTTTTGGGCCAACATTGTTGTTGAGCTTATACAGCTCTTCTTCCTTGGTGTTTATTAAGAGGTTGGATACAACCAAGGTCATGCACAAGGGGGAGCAAGCAGGGACAGGTTCCCCCGCAAAATCTCTGTGTCACTGCAGCCCAGAGAGGGACGAAGCAGCAGGGTGGCTGGCTGCTGGAGTTCGATGTGTTGCTTCTACCTCCACCCTGACTCACCTCAGTGGGCTATCTGTAAAGCAGGCAACAGCACTGCGACTCCAGTAGCAGGGAAGTAGAAGCGGCAGCTTGGAGGTGGAGGGAGGAGGAGCCCTGCTGGCAGCCAGCTGCCCTGCTGCTTTCTTCCTTCACAGGCTGCAGGGACACAGAGTGTGCCACTGCCAGGGGGAGCTGCTGCCTCCTCACTTGTCATAAACAGATAAGAAAAGTTAATAGCACAGATGTACTTTATATCTCTTTGACTATAAAGGGTTAACAAGTTCAATAAGCCTGGCTGTCACCTGACCAGAGAACCAATCAGAAGACAGGATACTTTCAAATCTTGAGGAAGGGAAGTTTCTGTGTGTACTGTTAGTTTTTGGATGTTGTTCACTCTGGGGGCTCAGAGGACCAGATGTGCAACCAGGTTTCTCTCCAATCTCCCTGATTTTTACTGTTTTTCTCTCTTTAATTAAAAGTTTCTTGTTTAAGAACCTGATTGTTTTTTTTTATTCTGGTGTGAGACCCCAGGAGACGGGGTCTGGATTCGCCAGGGAATTGGTGGGGGAAAGGAGGGAAGGGGGAGAGAGAGGCTAATTTCTCTCTGTGTCAGGATTACTTTCTCTCTCAGGAAGAGTCTGGGAGGGGGAAAGAGAAGGAGGGGGGAAGGTGAATTTTCCCCTCTGTTTAAAGATTCAAGGAGTTTGAATCACAGTGATCTTCCAGGGTAACCCAGGGAGGGGAAGCCTGGGAGAGACAACGGTGGGGGAAAGGGTTTACTTTCCTTGTGTTAAGATCCAGAGAGTCTGGGTCTTGGAGTTCCCTGGGCAAGGTTTTGGGGGGACCAGAGTGTACCAGGCACTGGAATTCCTGGTTGGTGGCAGTGCTACAGGTTCTAAGCTGGTAATTAAGCTTAGAGGAATTCATGCTGGTACCCCATCTTTTGGATGCTAAGGTTCAGAGTGGGGAATTGTACCATGACACTACTGGAAGTCCCCACCAAAGACATCCCAAGAAACTGAGGGGGGAGGAGGCACGCATCATGTGAACTTTCCTTTTGCGTGTGTTTAATGTCTCCCTCCAAAAACTTTAAACTCCTGCACATGCCCCTGGAACAACCAAAGAAATAAGGAAGAGGGGGTTCTGGGCAAACAGGAGAGACTAGGCAGTTTCCCTCAGCATGCAAAGGAGAAGGCTGTATAAATCTGAAATTAGAGATGGAAAGAACTATTAGTAAAATCTCTGAAATTCTTTTTATTTTTTATAATTTTGCATTGTATTTTTCAGGAATTTCTTATTTTGTTTTATCCATTCCCTACCCCGTCAGGTCAGGTTCTTTCCCTGGGAAGGTAGGGGGTTTGCAGAGCGAGCCTGCCTGGCATTGATGATGGTGAGGGAGTGGAAGCTGGGCCAAACCCGAGGGGAACTGTGAATCCGTGCAGCTGGGCATGATTGGGGAGCCAGCCCCAACCCTGCAGCACAGGATCTGTCACTCCCGAGTGAATTTGTTTTGCTCTGTGTTATTTCACATTTGCAAATTCATAGGACTCAACTGTTAGTTATCTTCTCCATCCTCTGAAAGGCTACCACAAAGTTGTTTCTTAGTCATTCTCCAGGGATTTGTCCAGTCTAATTTTAAATAGCCAAAGTGATGCATCTTCTACTTCCTCTACACTCTTTCGAGCAGCACTCCAGACACTTCCTAGTCCATGCAATTGTCATCTGCAACCTCAACTCCTTGCTAACCACCTCCCTTCTCTGATTTTGATATCTGGCTCTCCCTTTCTTTTCATCAAAAATCTTCCCTACCCTCCTACACGGTGACTAATTTTGATGCTGATGTTCCATCCAATCCCTTAGAGGCCTAACTCCTCTCACTTTATTTCCAACAAGAGACCAGCTCTCTCACTCACAAAATTGGCTCCTCATTTGACCATATCTTCACCAATCATTGCTCCTTCAATACCAGAGTTTCCTCTCTGCCAACTGTCATTTTATTCAACATCACCCATTTGTCCCCTGGCCCCCTGCCTGGGCCATCTGTGACCTCTAATTGATCACCATCCATGATTTCTCAGCCACACTACCCTCGTCTCAACCTCCACCCTACTTTACCAAATCATCCCATATGGAGAGATCTTGGCAGACCAGCAAAATGCCTGGACCACCACTGATAATTGGAATATTGATTATCATGCTCATTGCCAAAAGCAGCTAAATCAGCAGGTCTGAGCAGGCCTCTGCAATGGCTTTACTATAACTAAGCAAGCAGCCGGGGCCAGGGGGGAGGGGGGATTGAGGGGGAAGCTGGTCCTGTGTCCTTCCTGATAAGATCTCTGTTGAAACTGCTGAGGTATGTGTTTTAGAAAAAACAGGATGCTTATCTAGATCTGCCCTTTGGGATGTGTTTGTCAGGGTCCTCAAAACATGCAGACTCTGAAAAAAAAAAATCTAACAGATGCTTTAAGGAAAACTCCTTGCTTAACCTTTGAAATTGTTTGCTTAACAAGTTTTTGTGACATGTTATTGTTACACTAACCTGAATAAATAAGGGAAGGAAGTATGAGGTAGTTAGACTCTTCATGGAAACTTCATGGACACAGCTTAGGATCCCCAGTGGCAGCTGAAAGATGGGCCAATTGGATGGCTGTGGTTGTACCACTCAAACACTGTTCCAGAATTCGGTAATTACTGATTTTGGGGGTTTTTTACTAACCTGTTGCAGAGATAGGTAAGTACTGTTTGTGCCAGACACCTATTGATCGGATGGCCGTGTTTCCATTGATTTATTTCCTGCCACTGCCTCACCAAGAGTAATAGTTACCAAGATCTTTGGGTTTTTAGAACCACAGTAACAGAATTGGAAGCCCCAGCAAGGATTGGTGGAGAGGAAGAAGACAAATGGTATGAACAGTTTATCTGTTGCAATAGAAAGTAAAAGACGGTGTGTTGGGGTGCCTCCCTACAAATGCCTGTGTCATAGTTTGAGAGTTAATTTACAGATAATATGTCCAAAGGAAAGGAAACATCTGGAAAGGGAGAAGGGTTAAAAATTATGTTGGGAAACAGCTTGACTGATTTTGTAACTTTGCTACTGATACTTTGCAACTGCTTGGAAAGCAATTTTGAGAAAAGTGGTAAATTAACAGAAGAAGGATATTACTGTGTAAGGATCTTTCATTAGGCAAAAGTCCCGCAGACATGTAAAGCCCTGAGTCCACTGGGAAGGGATGTAAAATTGGGTCCCTTCCTGAGTGCCCAAAGGGTGGGGAGGGGGAGGAGGGCCCTAAATTGTGTGGGTAACAATTTACTCCTTTCAATGTCTAACTCCTTAACTCCAAACCCTCCTTCCATACCTCCTCTTGTTCATGCAGAATCTTTCCAATGGACAGGGGGAGAGATGAAGAGGGAAATCAACAAATTTTGTCATGATCCCCCTTCTCCCATATAACCATTTTTTAGGTCACTTGCCTGTTCACTTCTAACCCCTCCAGCCATTCCTGTGAACCCATCCCCTCACTTCCATCGCCCTTACACTCCTTGCCTACTCTCCTACACTACTTCTCACCATATGCCTAATCCTTTGCCTTACAATTTATGATTTATCCTCTCCATTCTTTAAGAAATAATAATAATAAAATAACCTCCTCCTACTTCTCTGACCTCCTACTTCTCTGACCACTACTTCAATGTCTCTTTTGTTTGCTTCTTCTCCCACTACCCATGAGAGTTTCTCAGGATCCTCCCTCCTCTTTAACACTATAGACTCTGCCTTTGGATAATTTAATTCACTCACACTATTTCAAACATCATCTCTGCACTGATTACTCATAAATCTTTCTCTCCACTCCTGACTAGTTTTCTTCTGTCCTAACCTGGACCTCAGACTGTTTTGAATGTCTCTTCATGACTGTCTCACTATGAACTTAAACTTACCATGGCCAAAGTCAGATTCCTTATTTTCCCTTCAAAGCCGACTTAATTTTCCCCATTCTTCATCACCATTGACAAAACCATTATCTTCCTTATCACTCAAGGTTGTAATGCAGGTTTTCCTTAGATGCTTCCCCTACCCTGATCATCCAAATGGTGTCTAAAGTCAATATTTTTCTTTTATCTGTGCAACTAAAAGGTCTCATTCAGGCTCTCATAATTTCTTGATACATAAATGATCTGGAAAAAGGGGTAAACAGTGAGATGACTAACTTTGTCAAGGATATAAAACTACTCAGGATAGTTATTTAATCTTGAATACCGTGTGCAGATCTGGTCGCCACATCTCAAAAAAAAGATATATTGGAATTGCAAAAGGTACAGAAAGGGCAACAAAAATGATTAGGGGTATGGAACAGTTTCCATTATGAGGACAGATTAACAAGACTGGAACTTTTCTGCTTGGAAAAGAGATGACTAAGGAGGGATATGGTAGAGAGCTATAAAATCATGATTGGTGTGAAGAAAGTAAACAAGGTAAGTGTTATTTAGTCCAGTGGTTCTCAATCTTTCCAGACTA
Organism: Aldabrachelys gigantea; assembly: GCA_026122505.1. Lineage (NCBI taxonomy): Eukaryota > Metazoa > Chordata > Testudines > Testudinidae > Aldabrachelys > Aldabrachelys gigantea. Next base: position 300,013,454 of record CM047480.1, read on the forward strand.
CTGTACCCCTTTCCAGAGTCTGATTTGTCTTGTGTACTCCCAGTTTCACCTCCCTTAAACAACTACTTGCTTACAAAATCAGACAAAAATACAAAAGCACACTATTACTGAAAAATTGCTTACTTTCTCATTTTTACCATGTAATTATAAAATAAATCAATTGGAATATAAATATTGTATTTATACTCAACTGTATAGCATATAGAGCAGTATAAACAAATCATTATCTGTATGAAATTTTAGTCTGTACTGACTTCACTACAGCTTTTAATGTAACCTGTTGTAAAACTAGGCAAATATCTAGATGAGTTGATGTACCCCCTGGAAGACCTCTGCATACCCACAGGGGTACATGTACCCCTGATTGAGAACCACTGATTTAGCCCTTCTCCTAACACAAGAACTAGGGGTCACAAATGAAACTAATAGGCAGCAGATTTAAAACAAATAAAAGGAAGTATTTCTTCACACAATGCACAGTCAACCTGTGGAACTCTTTGCCAGAGGATGTTGTGAAGGCCAAGACTATAACAGGGTTCAGAAAAGAACTAGGGAAGTTCATGGAGGATAGGTCCATCTATTAGCCAGGATGGGCAGGGGTGCAAAACCATGCTCTGAAGTGTCCCTAGCCTCCATTTGCCAGAAGCTGGGAATGGGTGATGGGATGGATCACTTGATGATTGCCTTGTTCTTTCATTCCCTCTGAAGCACCTGGTATTGGCCATTGTCAAAAAACAAGATACTGAGCTAAATGGACCACTGGTCTGACCCAATATGGCCGTTCTTATGTTCTTGTCTTGATTATGGTATCATACTTCTCTCTTCTCTTCCCAGCGTCCACATCACCCCATTCTAGGACATACAATATAATACTGCTAAGATCATCCTCTTTGGACACTATTCTAATCTTATCAGCCCCTCTCTGAGTCCCACCACTGATCCTCCTTTCCCTTTATCTCACTGCTTTGTGTCACATTTCTTTGTATGCAGCCAAGAATTTTGTTGGCATTTTTACTATCCTATTGAACTGCAAATTCAAGTCTAATTTACTTTCCACCATCAAACCTCAGTCTCTCTCAGACATTCCTTCTCTACATCTCTCTCTCTCCAACTAAGAATGTGGGTTTCAAGTTATTCTCCCCCCTCCCAAAGATGTAGCAGCATGCGACAGTGTGATGAGCAAGGTCGGGTATAAGTTCAGGACTAGGGATGGGTGGAAGGTGAATGGGACGAGGAGATAGGCAGGATTGAATGTCTGTGGAACAGGTGGCAGGTAATCTGGAGAAGTAGTGTTATAGGAAGCAGAATAAGAGGAGCTACCTCATACAGTTTATTCCGATATTCTGCCACAGACAGCTGGATATCATCATCTAAAGGAAGAATCACATTGTAGTCCAGAGAGGGCTCCTTGGCGGGGCAGTGGAACCTACCAAGTAACAAATATATGATGAAATCAGAGTGAACAATGCATGTGCATGCACGCACACACACACATACATACATACACACACACAAAAGGAGAGGCACTAGATATTAATAGATTTTAAGGCTAGAATGGAGCATTAGATCTAATCTGACCTCCTGTATAACATAGCCTATAGGATTTCACTCAGTTACCCCTGTATTGTGCCCAATAAACTGTTTGACCAAAGAATATCTCCTGGATAGGCATGTAATCTTGATCTGAAGACTTCAAGAGATAGACAACGCACCACTTCCCTTGAGAGTTTATTCCAATAGTTAATGGCCCTCACTGTTGAAAATCTGTGCATAATTTTTAATTTGAAATTGCCTGGCTTCAGCTTTCAGCCACTGGTTCTTGTTATGTCTTTCTTCGCCATATTAAAGAACTCTTAGAACCCAGTATTTTCTCCTCTAAAAAGTACTTATATACCATAATCAAGTCAGTTCTTAATCTTTTTGATAAATTAAATGGATTGAGCTCTCTAAGGGTAGGTCTACACTACAAAATTAGGTCGAATTTATAGAAGTTGATTTTTAGGAAGCGATTTTATACAGTCGATTGCATGTGTCCCTACTAAGCACATTAAGTTCTACTGCAGTGGGGGGAGAGATAGCTCAGTGGTTTGAGCATTGGCCTACTAAACCCAAGGTTGTGAGCTCAAGCCTTGAGGGGGCCATTTAGGGAAGTGGGGTAAAAAACTGCCTGGGGATTGGCCCTGCTTTGAGCAGGGGGTTGGACTACATGACCTCCTGAGGTCCCTTCCAACCCTGATAGTCTATGGTTCTATAAGTCCACAGAGTGCATCTACAGTACCATTACTAGCATCAACTTTCAGAGCTATCCCGCAATCTTCGCTACACATTGGAATTCTGGTTTGAGCTCCCAATGGCTGATGGGGCAAAAACATTGTCACAGGTGGTTTTGGGTACATGTCGTCAGTTGCCTCTCCCTCTGTGAAAGAAACAGCAGACAATTGTTTCATGCCTTTTTTCCGTGCAGGCACCATACTGCTTTCAGCAGACGGTGCAGTAGGACTGCTAACCACCATCATCCAACCACCGCTTCCACTGCAACTCTGCTCTCCTGATGCCATGAATCCATCTTGCAGGTCCTCTCGTCATTCAGTATAAATATCTATTCTCATGGCATCCGTTGTCATCCATCACTTCTGCTGCACCTTTACATTCCTGCAGACGCCACACCACGGCAAGCATGGAGCCCACTCAGCTCACTGCTGCTGTTGTGAGCACTGTAAACATCTCATGTATTATCCTGCAGTATGTGTGGACCAGAACCTGCAAAAGCAGGCGACAACAGTGCAGTCATGATAGTGATGAGGACATGGACTCAGAACTTCTCTCAAAGCATGGACCCTGGCAATTTGGACATCATGGTGGTAATGGGGCAGGTTCATGCCATGGAACGCTGATTCTGGGCCCAGGAAAGAAACACAGACTGGTGGGACCACATAGCGTTGTGGGTCTGGGATGATCCCCACTGACTGCGAAACTCTCGCATGCATAAGGGCACTTTCATGGAACTTTGTGACTTGCTTTCCCCTGCCCTGAAGTGCAAGAATACCAAGACGAGAGCAGCCCTCACAGTTGAGAAATGACTGGTGAGAGCCCTCTGGAAGCTTGCAACACCAGACAGCTGCTGGTTAGTCAGGAATCAATTTGGAGTGAGTAAATCTACTGTGGGGGCTGCTGTGATCCAAGTAGCCAATGCAATCACTGAGCTGCTGCTATCAAGGGTAGTAACTCTGAGAAATGTGCAGGTCATAGTGGATGGCTTTGCTGCAATGGGATTCCCTAACTGTGGTGAGGCGATAGATGGAATGCATATCCCTATCTTGGGACCAGACCACCATGGCAGCCAGTACATAAACCCAAGGGGTACTTTTCAAAGGTACTGCAAGCACTGGTGGATCACAAGGGACATTTCACTGACATCCACATGGGATGGCCGGGAAAGGTACATGACACTTATATCTTCAGGAACTCCGGTCAGTTTGAACAGCTGCAGGAAGGGACTTACTTCCCAGGCCTGGTCTACACTACGCGTTTAAATCGATTTAAAGAGCGTTAAATCGATTTAACGCTGTACCCGTCCACACTACAACGCCCTTTATGTCGATATAAAGGGCTCTTTAAATCGATTTCTGTACTCCATCTCGACGAGAGGAGTAGCGCTAAATTCGATATTAACATATCGGATTACAGTTAGTGTGGATGGAAATCGACGTTATTGGCCTCCGGCCGGTATCCCACAGTGCACCACTGACCGCTCTAGACAGCAATCTGAACTCGGATGCAGCGGGCAGGTAAACAGGAAAAGCCCCGCGAACTTTTGAATTACATTTCCTGTTTGCCCAGCATGGAGCTCTGATCAGCACGGGTGGCGATGCAGTCTCAAATCCAAAAAGAGCTCCAGCATGGACCGTACGGGAGATACTGGATCTGATTGCTTTATGGGGAGACAAACCTGTTGCATCAGAGCTCCGTTACAGAACACGAAATGCCAAAGCGTTCGAAAAAAATCTCCAGGCTACACAGCGCTGCGTGACAAGCGTAACGGGAAGCCAGAGACTCAAATGGACGCTCATGGAGGGAGGGAGGGGGTACTGAGGACTCCAGCTATCCCACAGTCCACAGCAGTCTCTGAAAAGTATTTGCATTCTTGGCTGAGCTCCCAATGTCTGTAGGTTCAAACAGTGTCTGGCGTGGTTCAGGGAATAGCTCCTCAGTCCCCCCCCACCCCCACACCATGTGAAAGAAAAGGGAAAGAAATCATTTCTTGACTTCTTTCAGTGTCACCCTATGTGTACTGAATGCTGCTGGTAGACACGATGCTACAGCAGTGAAGAGCACTATCCGCTCCTCTCCCCCTCCCTGGTGGTAGACGGTGCAGTAGGACAGGTAACTGTACTCATGAACCCCAAGCCTGATAATTGCTCAATATCATGATGGAATGATTCCTGGTTACTCCCAGTAGATAGGACAGAACTGCTAATAAGCATCTTCATCATAGCAACTGGGGGCTTCAGCCCCCTCCCTTTCCTGTGTAAAGAAAAGATTCTGTACTGCCTGGACTGTCATAGCCCCGGGAGGCTGCCTCCCCCTCATTTTATCTCACTAACAAGTCTCTGTTTCTTATTCCTGCATTCTTTATAACTTCATGACACAAATGGGGGGGCAACACTGCCACGGTAGCCCCGGAAGGTTGGGGGAGGAGGGAAGCAATGGGTGGGGTTGTTGCAGGGGCACCCCTGTGAATACTGACACGGAGCAGCTGTGCTCTGATACACGGTCCTCTAATACACTTGCCCCTTATTCTAGGCAGGACTGACTCTGTTTTTAGAAACCATAAGGGAGGGATTGACTCAGTTCCAAGTAAGTCAATCTCAATTTTGCTTTTGGGTTGCGCCCCCAGCCGATTTCAGCCAGGGGCACTCATGATAGCAGCGGACAGTACAGAGAGGGAGAGATAATCGTCATCTCATTGCCAGTTTTCTCCGGCAGTAGACAGTACAGAACAACCGGTAACCATCTCTGCTATCATTGCAAAAGCAAGTGAATGCTGCTGTGTAGCGCTGGAGTATCGCCTCTCTCTCCGCGGCATCCAGTACACATACGGTGCCGGGAAAAAAAAAAAAAAGCTGAACGGGCTCCATGGTTGCCGTGCTATGGCGTCTGCCAGGGCAATCCAGGGAAAAACGGCGCGAAAGGATTGTCAGCTGATGTTTTCCCGGAGGAAGGAATGAGTGACGACATTTACCCAGAACCCCCCGCGACAATTAAGATTCAACCCTGAATTCGAAGGGGCGGGGGAGACTGCGGGAACTATGGGATAGCTACAAAAGTGCTACCCACAATGCAACGCTTAAGAAATCGACGTTAGCCTCGGAGCATGGACGCACAACGCCGAATTACTGTGCCTAGTGTGGCCGCATGAAATCGAAATTATATCAGTTTTATAAAACCGATTTTAGCAAATTCGATTTTATCCCGTAGTGTAGACGTGGCCCCAGACTAGAAAATAATAGTTGGGGATGTTGTAATGCCTATAGTTATCCTTGGGGACTCAGCCTATCCTCTAATGCCATGGCTCATGAAGCCATACACAGGAACCCTGGACAGTAGTAAGGAGCTGCTCAACTATAGGCTGAAAAAGTGCAGAATGGTGGTAGAATGCCCATTTGGACGTTTAAAAGCGCGTTGGTGCAGTTAACTGACTCGGTTAGACCTCAGCAAAACCAATATTCCAATTGTTATTGCTGCTTGCTGTGTGCTCCACAATATCTGTGAGAGCAAGGAGGAGACGTTTATGGTGGGGTGGGAGGTGGAGACAAATGGCCTGGCCGCTGATTATGTGCAGCCAGACACCAAGGCAAATAGAAGAGCACAGCAGGGTGCACTGTGCATCAGAGAAGCTTTGAAAAACAGTTTCATGACTGGCCAGGCTGCAGTGTGACAGTTCTGTTTGTTTCTCCTTGATGAAAACCTGCCCCCTTGGTTCACTCTACTTCCCTGTAAGCCAACCGCCCTCCCCCCTTTGATCACTGCTTGCAGAGGCAATAAAGTCATTATTGTTTCAAAAGCAAGCATTCTTTATTAGTTCATCACACAAATAGGGGGATAATGTCAAGGTAGCCCGGAAGGGGCAGGGGAGGAGGGAAGCACCAGGTGGGTTGGCAGATGAGGGAAGGACAAGGCCACACTGCACTTCAAAAAAACTTATTGAATGCCAGCCTTCTGTTGCTTGGGCAGTCCTCTGGGGTGGAGTGGTTGGGTGCCTGGAGCCACCCCCACGTTCTTGGGCGTCTGGATGAGGAGGCTATGGAATTTGGGGAGGGTGGGCAGTCACACAGGGGTAGCAGCTGTGGTCTGTGCTCCTGATGCCTTTCCTGCTTCTCCACCAGATGCTGGAGCATATCAGTTTGATCCCCCAGTAGCCTCAGCATTGCATCCTGTGTTCTCCCATCACGCTGCCGCCACCTCTCATCTCGCTCATCCCTCCTGTCCTTGCGTTCATTTTCTGCTTTCCTGGACTCTGACATTGTTTGCCTCCACGCATACTGCTGAGCTCTTTCAGTGCAGTAGGACTGCATGAGCTCAGAGAACATTTCATCATGAGTGTGTTTTTTTCGCCTTCTTATCTGAGCTAGCCTCTGGGATGGAGATGATGGGGGAGCGTTGAAACATTTGCATCTGTGGGAGGAAAAAAAAAAAGGTAGAGTAGTATTGAAAAAGACACATTTTAGAGAACAATCGGTAACCTCTTTCATGGTGAACCAAGCTGTTAACATTACATAGCACATGTGCTTTTGGTACAAGGTCACATTTTGCCTCTTATATTGAGAACCTGCCAGTTTAGTGAGAGATCATATATGCAGGGCCGGGCAACAGAATTCGGCTTGCAGGCAGCCATGGTAAGCTACAGTCTTTCGACTTCAACCTTCATAACTTGTGGTAATGGTTTCAAACAGCAGCACCCTCCTTTCACAAACCAAGCACCCGTTGGGTTAGCCATTTAAAAGGAGGGGCTGTACTGGCTGCGAATGCATCCCAAGTCTTCAGGGAAAATCAATCATTAATGCATGGTTTAATAGCAAGCGTGTTTATATTTGCAAAAGTACACTCACCAGAGGTGCCTTCTCCAGCTTCATGGTCCATGAGCCCGCCTTGGGAGAGTTGGGAGGATATTGGCTCCAGGGTGATAAACAGTTCCTGGCGGTCAGGGAGAATGGTTTCTCCGCTTGTGTGCTGTGCACTATCCTCATCTTCCCTGTCCCCAAAACTCATCTCTGTGCATGAGACTCCCCACTTGCAGGTGGCCACGGACAGTGGTGGCATAGAGGTAGGAGGCCCCCCCTAGAACTGCATGCAGCTCATCACAGAAGCAGCCTGTCTGGGGTTCTGACCCGGAGCAGCCGTTTGTGTCTTTCATTTTTTGGTAGGCTTGCCTGAGCTCCTTAATTTTCACGCAGCACTACTGCGGGTCCCTGTTGTAGCCTCTGTCCATCATGTCCTTGGAGATTTTTTCAAATATTTTGGCATTTTTTCTTTTGGAACAGAGTTCTGATAGCACAGATTCGTCTCACCAAACAGTGATCATATCCAGTACCTCGAGTTCGGTCCATGCTGGAGCTCTTTTGCGATTCTGGGACTGCATGGTCACCTGTGCTGATGAACTCGCCACACTGGCCAAACAGGAAATGAAATTCAAAAGTTCCCTGGACTTTTGCTGTGTACCTGGCTAGTGCATCTGAGTTGAAAGTGCCATGCAGAGCAGTCACAATGGTGCACTCTGGGATAGCTCCCGGAGGCCAATACCATCGAACTGCGTACACACTATCCCAAATTCAACCTGGCAATGTTGATTTCAGCGCTAAGCCCCTCATTGGGGAGGAATACATAAATTTATTTTAAGAGCCCTTAAAGTCGACAAAAATGGCTTCATCGTGTGGACAGGTGCAGGATTAAATCGATCTAACGCTGCTAAATTTGACCTAAACTCGTAGTGTAGGACAGGGCTAAGTTTCTCACTGAAAGATTTTTCCACTCCTCAAATAATTTTTTATCGCCTCTCTGCACCCTCTCCAATATTTTGACATCCCTTTTAAGAAATGTGACTCCAGAACTGGACAGTTTTCCAATATCAATCTCACCAACACTGTATACAAAGGTAAAAATCACCTCCTTACGCCTGCTCCCATTTATGCATCCAAGGATCACATTAACCCTTTTTGCCATAGCATTTTACTGGAAGCTTATGCTGCTGAGTTGCTTGATCACTATGACCCCTAAATACTTTTCAGAAGCATTGCTGTCCAGGATACAGCCCTGCATTCTGTAAGTATGGCCTGCATTCTTTGTTTCTAGATATATAATCTTGCATTTGGCTTTATTAAAACATTTTATTTAAATGGGTCCAGATTTCAAAGCTCTACCTGACCTGTCCCAATCATTATTTATCACACTGCCAACCTCTATATCATTGCTGATAAAATGTGCAGCTTTTATATGTACTTCCTGATATTTGATAAAAATACTGAACATCATTGATCCTAGTTCAAATCTCTTCTCCCCTATAGGAAAAGAGGAGGAGGGGGGATACTTGAACCTGGGGTCTCCCACATCCTAGGTGAGTACCCTAACCACTGGGCTAGAATTTATGAGGTAAGTCTTCTTCCTCTTCCTCTTCCTCCCCAAATAGTTTGTGTGAACTCACCTGAGAGCCCTGAACTGGCAGGCAATCTCTGATTATACCTGCTCAATCAGGCGCTGCACAGAACTTAAACGGCCAAATGTCTATCTTCCCCTGGTTTGTGAATTGCTCTGTGGCTCAGCCAAGAAATAGGCATCTAGATGCCTAGAGGGAGGCAGCAGTGCACATGCACAGAGGCAGAAACACATGCATCAAGGGAACTTTTACTCAAAAAAATGTAGGTGCTAAGTGAATTTAGGCCCCTGACGGGTTTGGTCAGGGGCAAGGGTGCATTACAGTGCTGCCAAAACCAGGACTTAGGGACTTAACTCCTTTTGTGCATTCAGGCCTAAGTATCTTTCATCTGCACAATTATCTTTATCAACTAAACTTGTAATCTCATAAAAAAATTAGATCAAGTTTGACAAGATCTATTTTCCATAAAGCCAGGTTGACTGGTATTAATTATACTCCCATTATACATGAAAGGGTGACACATGAGAAACCACTGAGAGCTACAACAGAGAGAGAGAGAGAGAGAGAGAGAGATCTGAAATATCACATACTAAGGCACCCTCACCTTCTCACATGAAGAGCAGAAGAAAGAGGATTGAAAACTACCATTACCTTCACCATTTCACATGGCAGAAGGGAAACTTGTGCTGGTAGCAGCTACACAAGAGGCTTGGAGGAGGGATTGGGAAATTTCACACTGGTATTGCCCTCACCTTTTCACATAGGGATGTTGCAGGGCCTCTTCTGCGGTCAGCCGTTTATCAGGGTTAAATACTAAGAGCCTCTTTAGAAGATCCAAGGCATGAGCGGGGGTAGAGGAGGGTAAAATTTCCTCAATTGTCACTCGTTGTCTGAAAGGCAAGAATCAAAGTTGTAACTCTCAGTGCCCAATTTCACTGCAAAACCCTGTATCTCAACCCTGGGAATCTCATGGAGGTAACTCCTAACCCCAGATTTCACTCCCAAGGAGTGGTTTGTGACTAATGCTACCGTTTTGTCAGGGATGTTTTTAGTAAAAGTCAGGGACAGGTAATAAACAAAAAATCATGGAAGCTGTGACCTGTCCTTGACTTTTAATAAAAACATCCCTGACAAAATGCAGAGGGAGGAGGGTTCAGCACCCTGCCCCTCCCACTCCCTGCCACAGCGGCTGGGAGCTGCGGGGATCCAATTGCCCAGCAGCTGGGAGAAGTCCTCCCCCACTGTCCTTTGGGGCTGGGAGCTGCAGGAAGGGGATCCCCCACTGCCCACGGAGGCAGGGAAGCTGCAGGAGGCCCCTGCCAGCAACAGAGTCTGGGGATTTGTAGGAAGCCACTGCCAGCAGTGGCAGCTGGGGAGTTGTGGGTGGAAGGGCCCTCCACTGGTGGCTGCTGAACACCTCCAGGGTCCCTCTGCCGCCGCCAGCTGTGAGCTGCAGGGGGTCCCGCCACCCACGGAGGCCAGGCAGCTGCAGGATCCTCAATGTCACAGAGCTCACTGGAAGTCAGAATCTGTGACTTCTGTGACCTAATCTTAGCATTTGTCATGACCCAACCACACTCTGTCATTCTCATATAACTAGATTATTGTGAGGTCTCCAACCTAGCTAGTTAATGACATGGAAACATTTTTCTTTCTTACAAAAAGTTACAAAACTAAGCAAAGAAAAAAAGCAAAATATCTTGTTAGGAATTTAAGATAGAAGTAAATCGATAAGAACATATACATAAAAACTGATTTAAGTTTTTTAAAAGTCAGTTCAAATTAAAAAATCATCATTATTTTTAACTGTGTTGCAATGTCATGGTAATGATCTTTTGGGTGAATGGATTGGGGGCACCAGAATAGGGGAGGCGAAAGGGCCATGTTGGCCCTCCCGCTTTTGAAAGTTGACAGATCTGGCCAGTCCACTTTTCGCTACAGGCCAGGCCCGCCCCCTGCCCCTTTTCTTCCCCCACATGGGCCCACCCCTAGCCAGGCCAGAAGCTGGAGCCCAGACCGGGAAGCTGTGGGAAGACACAGACCCTCCACCAGCCCAGGGTAGTGGGGCTCAAGAGCAGCCCCTGATCCATGTCCCTACACTGTGGGCCCCCTGATCAGGGCAGATGGAGGGTCTGCAGCTCCCCGGGCAGCTCTTACCATGGCCTGGCTACTGCTTTTTGGCCTCTGAGGCCCCGCCCCCAAGCCAGCCTGGAAGCCAGAACTAAGTTGGGGTAAGAGCCGCGTGGGCACCTGTGGGGAGCCACAGACCCTCCACCTGCCCTGGGTGGGGGGCACAGGGGGTGGGGACATAGGCAGGTGGCTGCTCTCAGCTGCCCCCACCCAAGTAGGTGGAGGGGCCCAGGCTCCCTGACCCAGCTCTGGCTTGGCTGGAGGGCAGGGTCTTGTGGGAAAGAGGAGGGGCAAGGGTGGAGCCATGGAGGGGGTGGGACCTTGTGCCCTCTCCCCACCCCTTCTAGGAAGAATCTGTCACCTCTGTACTGGACCAGTATCATCTCTCCATTTGTCATGCATCCTGTTTACTTGTATTTATCTGTTTCTGTTGTGTGGAAGGGATGGTTAGTGGTTATGGTGTTCTTTGAATATAATGATTCATGTTATACATGATAAGGAATGTAATACTTCCATGTTGGCTGTTGAAACACACATATAGTGATCAGTTAAAGTTGTACATGAAAAGAACAGCTACTTACCTTACAATAACTGCAGTTTGAGATGATTTATCTGTGTGGATCCCTCCTAAGGTACACATGCACCTCATGAACGAGATCAGAATTTTTGACCCGCAGTGTCTATCGGGGCATGCCTGCACCCTACATATCTTTGTGCCTCTCCAACTGCCTTTCCCTAATTCAGAAACCCTATTAGGATAAGACTCAGAAATAGGGATGGGGGCGGAGTGTGTGGATCGTGGGATCAAATGAACAAAATTTATTTAAGAACCACGATTACGGTAAGGCAAGTAACTTTTCCTTCCTCTTTGAGTCCTATGCATGGATCCCACTCAAGGTGACTAGTTAGCAATATCAAGTTAGTAGGAGGAGGAACTAAAGCCAAAATTGTTTATGAAAGCAAGCAAAATTTGGAGACGCACAAGATTTCTTAAGTTAAAGAAGTTGAACAAGATGTCCTCAAGTTCCTGAAAGTGTCATGGGTTGCCACTGTGACAGACAACAGGACAGTGAATTAGGAGGAGGAAGATTCACCAGGATGGCTGCTACCAGTCTTCCAGTGTCCTGGAATCCACTAAGACACCACTGAGACTTTATTGTCCTGACCTTGAAAGGTGTCCTGACCAGATCAAGACAGAGACATCACCCCATCCACCAGCTTCAACTAAATCTTGACCATCACCTAGAACCTACACTTTGGGTTCCACTTCCCCTCCCTGGAGTGTCATTTTCTTTCCCCATCCTTTTTTTTTCCTCTTTCCTATCTTCTTTTTGTCTGATAAGAGTCTGATTTAGCCTCCAAGAAAGCTCTATCTTTTGCAATATTAGCTGCTTCCCTGGTCACAGCAAAAGTAATGTCCTAAACAGCCTAATGCTGGTAAAAGTTTCCCAACTGTTAAGAGTGGCTGATAAGACCATGTGCTGGGCCTATAATTTCCCAGCAACTGGACTGCAAGGGAAAGAAAGCATTAGAGACAGAAGCTGCATTTTCTATCTTTGCTGATCTTTTTTCTCCGTATTTCAGCAAGTTGTCTGGCTTTGTCTTAAAGAAAAGATTATTGGACTTCAACAACTATCAAAGACCATCTTAACTCTCTCTCTTTCCCCAAAGAGAGACACTTAATATCATCTTTAATATGATCTGAGACTTTCAAGCAGGGATCTTCTGCTATAAAAGACTATACTGCGATGTTATTGACATGAACTGTGACCGCATAGATCATTGTTGCAACCAGGGTCCTATGGTTGCACCAGGTCTTGTACAGGTTGTAGTTTGCTGGTTATGATTATGCTGTCTGTATGTGTGTATCATTTTTGCATTTGAAGTTTTGAATATTGATTATGTACTTGTATCTCAATGCATTTGATTCTAAGCAGCCTCAGTGAAGCATTTGGTCAGCTTCTTGAGAAGAGGCACTTACTGAAAATAGTCCTATCAAGAAACACTTAATTGATAATGGACTTTGGGAGGTGCCAATCTACATCTGAGCTTTCCTGGGAACATTCAAACTAACATATAAACAATGGCATCAGCCTGCAAAAAGCTGAATTATTCATGGACATGTAACTTGCCCAGGTGGCTACAGACTCCATCTTGTTGCTGTGACTTTGCACAGAAGAAAAAAGGGTTTTCTGCCCACAAGCGAGACAATATAAAAGACCCCGGAAGCCTCTCCATTTTGTCTTCAGCTGGCTCAAGAAATGGCCTTTCCACCCCCAAGAGATGCCTGAACTGGAACAAAGGACAGTAACTACAGGAGTGTGAATGATTGCTGGCCCCTGGTTGCTGAGCTTTTTCCCACATTATATCAACGTCTTGTTTGTTTCTGCTAGTAACACAATGGAAAAGGCTTACCTGGAGCTTATGCGGTTAATAACAGAGGCTCTGTAGTCTGAATGGATAGCTAAAATATCTGCAACAGAAAACAGATTTAGTGAACACCCTGGGCAGGATTCCCAGAGCCACGCAGTTTGAGACTTAAAATCTTGAATTCGAACCTAAGGAGTTAATTTTGGTAGAGAAGATTCAATAATATTTTACCAATCTCTAATGCTTTCCGAGAGAATCTCAATTGCTTTACGCACATTAATGAATGTAGCCTCACAGCAAGTTATGAGGTATTATAAGAAAGAGTCCCATTTAGCAGATTGCAAATTGAAGAAAAAAAAAAGATTCATAGCAGGTGCTCTAGAGATAGTAAGTGAAAGAGCAGGGTTTATAATCCTGGAATTTCTGCATGGAGGAAAATATGTCTGATAGCAGAGAACTGTTTGTCTGCTAGATTAAAGACACAATAAGATTGCAAACTGAAGCCAGATTAATTCAGACTAGAAATAAGGTTCTGATTTTTAAACGGTGGGCTTGTCTATATGAATACTTATTACATGGCAAGCTGGGGTGTAAGTCTATAGTGCCCAGCAGGCTAGTATGCTAACTTGTTGTATGGACCCAACTGCTGTGCACTAAAAGTTCCATAGTCCACTTTTATTTCACTTTGAAATGGGAGTAGATCAAAGTGCACCCTGGAACTTAATGTGTTGTAGCAGCATCCACACAGCCTGTTAATGCATGGCACACTATTGTGCTGTAAATTTACTAACTGTTCATATCAACAAGCCCCAGTGAGTGTAATTAACCACTGGAACAATTTGCCAAAAGATGTAGTCAAGTCTTCATCACTTGGAAATCTTTAAAATCAAGACTGACTCCTAGAAAACATGCTCTAGCTCAACCACAACGTATGGGCTTGATGCAACAATTCTTGGGTGAAATTCTATAGCCTGTCAAGTATCAGAGGGGTAGCCATGTTAGTCTGGATCTGTAAAAGTGGCAAAAAGAGTTCTGTGGCACCTTATAGACTAACCAACGTATTGGAGCATGAGCCCACTTCGTCGGATGCATCCAACGAAGTGGGTATTCACCCATGAAAGCTTATGCTCCAATACATTGGTTAGTCTATAAGGTGCCACAGAACTCTTTACTACTTCTATAGCCTGTGTTATGCAAAACAGTTAGCCTAGATCAGTGGTTCTCACCTACAGCCCACTTGCGGCGCAATCAGCATGCAGCTGTGGCCCATGTGACAAGGTAGTGGTCAAGGAAAGGTGGGCCTTACTGAATGGGGGAGGCAACCTAGTGACAGAGGATGTGGAAAAAGCTAATGTACTCAATGCTTTTTTTGCCTCTGTTTTCATGAGCAAGATCAGCTCCCAGACTACTGCACTGGGCAGCCAGTATGGGGAGGAGGTGACCAGCCCTCTGTGGAGAAAGAAGTGGTTCAGGACTATTTAGAAAAGCTAGATGAGCCATGGGTACAGATGCGCTGCATCCAAGGGTGCTAAAGCAGTTGGTGGATGTGACTGCATTATTGCAAATTATGCATTATTTGCATTTTATTAGCTTTGAAAAACTCATGGTGATCGGGGGGACCTTGAAAGGTCATCAAGTCCAGACCTCTGCCTTTACTAGCAGAACCAAGTATTATCCCTGAGAGTTTTGCCCCAGATCCCTAAATGGCCCCCTCAAGGATTGAACTCACAACCCTGGGTTTAGCAGGCCAATGCTCAAACCATTGAGCTATCCCTCCCCCTTATGAGGAGAGGCTGAGGAAACTGGGATTGTTTAGTCTGCAGAAGAGAAGAGTGAGGGGGAATTTGATAGCTGCTTTCAACTACATGAAAGGGGGTTCCAAAGAGGATGGATCTAGACTGTTCTCAGTGGTACCTGATGACAGAACAAGGAGTAATGGTCTCAAGTTGCAGTGGGGAAGGTCTAGATTGGATATTAGGAAACACTATTTCACTAGGAGGGTGATGAAGCACTGGAATGGGTTACATAGGGAGGTGGTGGAATCTCCTTCCTTAGTTGTTTTTAAGGTAGGCTTGACAAAGCCCTGGCTGGGATGATTTAATTGGGTTTGGTCCTGCTATGAGCAGGGGGTTGGACTAGATGACCTCCTGAGGTCCGTTCCAACCCTGATATTCTGTGATCCTCAGGGCCATACGTACAAACGTAAGTACATACATACGTGTGTGGCTAAAGAAAGAGAGAATATACATGCAGCCCACAGAACACAGAGAGCTGCATATACAGCCCACAATGGTAATAGATTGAGAACCACTGGCCTACATGATCATAATAATCCATTTCGGCCTCAAAAAAAATAAAATAAAAGGACCTATGAATTTCAGGCTCCCAGTTCTGTGTTCAGGTGACCAGGCCAGGAAGTCTGACTGACTTATTACATTAACAACCTTAATATATGTAACTCTGTCATCAACTACCTCCATGCATGCTAGAAGCAGCATGTTAACTCTTATCTGATCACTGTGGCAAAATGACCAGTTGGTATGGTGGGTCCCATGCTTTTCTAAGCAGTGGGGAGGAGAGGGTGTCTAGGATGCTACCCCTTCTCCTTGCTCTTCGGGCTCCACTACTGGCCTAGAAAGGTGGTAGAGAAGGGAAGTGGGGAAGGGTCTGGGTTTGCTCCTCACTCTGAGCCCCAGACTCTCTCAACCCCTGTGGTTTCTTACCTTCTTTCCCCTTGGGTAGGGTTACCCTTGGTCCTTGATGCTGGGGAAGAGAGTCTCCCTGCCCTGCTGGGGCAGGGTCTCCCTTCCTCCAGTTCTCTGGTCTTTCAATTCTCAGCAACACATCTCCAAACTCCAGTCCTCTCTCCTTCCTCACACCACCCTGTCTGCCTGGAAGCAGGGTTTTGTTTTGTTTTTTATTAGGTTCCTGACAGGGCCTTAATTTATTACAGGTGCTCCAATTAACCTTTAGTAACCTTCCCTAGTTTACAGGGAACCATGTTTTAATTAGCCTAAGGCTTACATAAATCTCCCCTCTCCCACTGCTCCCTGGCCCTGCTGTATCACATCACCTAAGGTTTTATTTTCCACACTGTCCCCAACATTCCACCGCTCAGTCTTCTAAGTTCCTGGGAGACAGCAAGAATGGCTCATAACTGGCATTCTCTTATGCAACCGGGCTGCTAATACTTCCCTTCATGGAAAACTCTCACCTTCCTGGGATGGGGCAGGAATGACACTCAAGATCTGCTCTATCTGATTCACCGTGGATGTTCCAGGAAAAAGAGGTTTTCCAAGCAGCATCTCCCCCAGAATACAGCCAATACTCCACATGTCCACACCCTTTGTGTAGCTGCAAGAAAGAAGAGACTTATCAAGACATGCCAATATGCTTTTGTAACACTGACAAAATGCTTCTGTAACCCCGAGACCCCCTTCTATTTCTGTTTTCCTTGCAGGATGGTCAAACATGTCTAATTGCCCCACAGGAGATGCTGTACTGATGAGTTGTTGCTGTAAGAGAAGCCAAAGAAAATATGGAGGTAGCAATCAACCAAGGGATTTCTCGTAAAGGCCTATTTGAAATAAGCAGTCAGAGGACGTTAATTACACAATTAAAGGTGAAGATAATAATTAGATAAAAATCTGGGGTACTCATATGACTAAAGAAAAAAAAAACCAAGACAAGCTGATTTCTGGCATCTGACATGGTGTGGTCAATGACAATACCTCTTAGGATCTTAAATATCCAGAAATCAGTTAAAATTACTTAAGCAGAGTGAATGGGGAGAATGATATAAAAGAGACTTTGTCAACATTCATACTCCTTAACCCAATATCTATGTTTAATTATTTAAACTACTAACTTGCATAGTGAAGACAACAGAAGAGCAAGGCTGACATTTAACTTCTATTCTTAATAAAAAATAAACCAAATATTAAAAGAAAGGACCACTTGAAAAGTGGCTAAACAAATCTTTCTAGACAAATACAATAGCCTTTTTAGGTTGCTGCTATAATTAAAAAAAATAGTGGATAAACGGAATGCAGTAGATGTGATAGTATCAAATACTGTATTAAAATCTAAAACTATGTCTCGAAATTTAACTGCAATAATTAATTCAAATTGGCAGGGATATCATGCCTCCACACAGATTAAAAGATGGCTTGCAGGACCTAAGCAGAAGTTTTATTATGTATGACAGCATATCAAGTTTTGGGGACTCACATGGGTTGGTGGTAAGTCTAGTGCAATTTTAAATTACATACATAGATCACTGACACCAATTGATCTAGATCGCCTTGTAAGCAGAGCGCAAGCAACCCACTTGCATTTTAATATGGCCAAGTATAAATGTATACATCTAGGAACAAGAATGTACAAGATTAGGAACTCTATCATGGGAAGCAGACTTTGAAAGGGGCTTGGATGTCACAGTGGATAATCAACTGAACATAAGCCCCCAATGTGAACAGGGGACTCTTGAGTAGGAATAGAAGGGTTATTTCTCCTATGTATTTGGCACTGGTACAACCACTGCTGGAATACTGGGTCCAGTTCTGGTGTCCAAAATTAAAGAAGGATGATGATAATTTGGAGAGCCACAATATTGATATTCAGAGGAGTGCCACAATATTGATTAAAGGGCTGGAAAACATGCCTTACAGCAATAGACTCAAGGAGTTCAATCTATTTAGTTTAACTAAGAGAAGTCTAAGGTGTGAGTTGATCACAGTCTGTAAATACCTACATGGGGAACAAATATTTCATAATGGACTACTGAATCTAGCAAACAAAGGCCTGGTCTACATTACACATTTATACCGAATTTAGCAGCATTAAACCGAATTAACCCTGCATCCGTCCACACAACGAAGCCTTTTATTTCGATATAAAGGGCTCTTAATATCAATATCTGTACTCCCTGATGAGGGGAGTAGCACTCAAATCAGTATTGTCATTTCGGATTAGGGTTAGTGTGGCCGCAATTCGACAGTATTGGCCTCCAGGAGCTATCTTAGAGTGCACCATTGTGACCGCTCTGGACAGCAATCTGGAGTCGGATGCACTGGCCAGGTAGACAGGAAAAGCCCAGCGAACTTTTCAATTTTATTTCCTGTTTGCCTAGTGTGGAGCGCTGATCAGCATGGACTGTACGGGAGATACTGGATCTGATCGCTTTATGGGGAGACAAATCTGTTCTATCAGAGCTCCGTTCAAGAAGTCGAAATGCCAAAGCATTTGAAAAAAATCTCCAGACAGAGGCCACAGCAGGGACTCAACACAGTGCTGCGTGACAATCGTAACGGAAAGCCAAAGAATCAAATGGACACTCATGGAGGGAAGGAGTGGGGACTGAGGACTCCAGCTATCCCACAGTCCCCGCAGTCTCCAAAAAGTATTTGCATTCTTGGTTGAGCTCCCAGTGCCTGAAGGGTCAAAAGCATTGTCCCGGGTGGTTCAGGGTATATGTCGTCAATTTATCCCCCTCCCTCCCCGCCCGTGAAAGAAAAGGGAAACAAATCATTTCTCGCCTTTTTTCAATATCACCATATGTCTACTGCATGCTGCTGGTAGAGGCGGTGCTGCGGCGCTGAACAGCAGCATCCCCTCCCCTTCCTTTCCTGATGGCAGACAGTACAAAAGCCTTTGAAACCGTCATCATCCTGTGAGTGCTCCTGGTTGGCCTCTGTGAGGTCGGCCGGTGGCGCCTGGGCAAAAATGGGAATGACTCCTGGTCATTCTGGACAGATGGTGCAGGATTGAAAACCGTCCTCATCATAGCAACTGGGGGCTCAGCTCCTCACCCCCCACACCTTTCATGTCTAATGAAGATTCTGTACTGCCTGGACTATAATAGCAGTGGGAAGCTGCCTCCTCCTAATTTTATCTCACTAAAAAGTCAGTGTTTCTTGTTCCTGCATTCTTTATTACTTCATCACACAAATGGGGGGACACTGCCACAGTAGTCCAGGAGGGGTGGGGGAGGAGGGAAGCAACGGGTGGGGTTGTTGCAGGGGCACCCCCTAGAATGGCATGCAGCTCATCATTTCTACGGGATATCTAGTTCTCTAGTAGACTTGCCCCATATTCTAGGCAGGACTGACTCTATTTTTAGACAAAACATCAAGAAGGGAATGACCTGGGGAGTCATTCCCATTTTTGTCCACAAGCCCCTGGCCAACCTCAGCGAGGCCGGCCAGGAGCACCCATGACAGCAGCAGATGGTACAAAAGGATTGATAACCATCATTGCCAATTTCCAATTGCAGACGGTGATATAGGGCTGGTAACCGTCTCTGCTACCTTGCAAAGGCAAATGAATGCTGCTGTGTAGCACTGCAGTACCGCATCTGTCAGCGGCATCCAGTACACATACGGTGACAATGACAAAAGGCTAAACAGGCTCCATGGTTGCCGTGCTATGGCGTCTGTCAGGGCAATCCAGGGAAAAAAGGCACGAAATGATTGTTTACCGTTGCTTTCACGGAGGAAGGATTGAGTGACAACATTTACCCAGAATCCCCTGCGACACTGTTTTGGCCCCATCATGCATTCGGATCTCAATGCAGAATTCCAATGGGCGGGGGAGACTGCGGGAACTATGGGATAGCTATGGGATAGCTACCCACAGTGCAACGCTCCGGAAATCAACACTAGCCTCGGTACATGGACACACACCGCCTAATTAATGTGCTTAGTGTGGCCGCATGCACTTGACTTTACACAATCTGTTTTAAAACACCGGTTTCTGTAAAATCAGAATAATCCCGTAGTGTTGACATACCCAAAGGTGTAACAAGAGCTAATGGTAGGAAGTTAAAGCTAAAAAAAATTTAGACTGGAAATAAGGTGTCAATTTTTAACAGTGAGGGTAAACAACAACTGGAAAATTTACCAAAGGTTGTGGTGAATTCTTCATCACTAGTGTTTTTTACATCATGGTTGGATTTTTTTTTTTTTATTTTTATTTTTTTTTTTTTTAAGATATGCTCTAGCTCAAACAGGAGTTTTTTTAAGAAGTTCTTTTGTCAGTGTTATACAGAAAGTCAGACCAGACGATCCACGTCATCTCTTCTGGCATTGGACTCTATGAGTATGAATTAATCCCCTGGAAGAGGGTGTTTACACAACAGGTTATTAAAATATACAGAGCATACTAAACTAGGAGGAGCAATAAACACCAGTGGAAAAAAATATGTGCGGAAAATAGCAAAGTGAGATTTAATATGTACAAAATGCAGCTAATATACATTGTGAGAAAATCTAACACACTGAACCTTAGTGGAAAAGAGAAACCCTGGAAGCAAAAATAGCTAATTGAGAGACTGAAGAGTGAAATCTTATCTATGTAGGTTTTTGTACTGAGTCCATTACCATGTGGTGTGATACTTATATTGAGCAGCGTATTAGACATGCATTTGCAAAGAAAGGCTGCTATAATGTTCTACTGTGTGTGCAAAAGCATCACATCATGCAACAGGAACTCCAATTACTCTGCCTTCCTTCAGCAGCAAACCAAGTGGAAGAGTAGCTATAACAGCCCTAGTTAAATTGTTATGGCCCATGAATGGGAGTAAAGATTAGCAGCTCCTCTAAGCTCCCCCTCTTTGGGCTAGGTTTGTTTCCTCCTCACTTAAAATTGGTGAGCATAGGCTCGAAAGGTCTCCTGCCATACAACCAGTGTGTACTGGTGAAAATAAGCTTTCACCCAGCTCCAGCAATTCTATTCCTATGCCTAGTGAAGGGAACAGATGACATCCTGGGTGGGATTCAAACAAAAAAAAGGTTATCAGCTCCAGTGGCTTCTCCTTGACCAAGAAAATTGACAGAGCAAAGCCCACCCAGGGACTAGGGAAGCAGTTTTTCAAATGGAGTAACCAGGAGATAAGGAGAAAAGCTTGTCATTGAGGAACACTTAAGGCCAGACTTGAAAAGCAGGGCTGAAGCATTTTCCCAAATTTTGTAAAAGCAGGAAGAGAAAAAATTAATTTGGTATATGTGAGGAAAGCCAAGCGAATGGTGGGGGCTGAGTAGCAGGTGAATGCAGGGCTGTCTGTTGTGCAAGAGACCAGTGTAGAGAGAGGATTTCAGTGTGTATGGTTGTACAGTATGAGTGAAGAGAACTGGAGACAGAGGATTGCATGTGTTGGTGTTTGCGGTAAGTGTGGACTATAAGATTTTTACCTCAACTGTTAAGTTTTCTTAACAGTGTTTCAAGGGTGTATAATAAAACCAAAATTGGGTTCCCAAACCATCTCAAAGTAGCCCATCTCAGAGACACTGGGCAGATTGAAAGACTGAGAAACAATTACCTATGAGAGGAAAGCAAGATCTCAGGGGCTCGGTACCAGCGTGTTGCCACATACTCTGTCAGTGCAGGGCTGCCTTGGTCCTCATGGATCTGATACAGGGAGCGAGCCAGTCCAAAATCGCAGAGCTTAACAAAGCAGTCTGCATCCAGCAGGATATTTGAGGGCTGTGGTTGAACACAAACATATTTATAAAAATGTGTCTTTCTTCTCTGTCTAGGGCAGAAAGGAAGGAAATAAAAAACCCATATCAGGCTGCACTTCCTCCTGCCAGGGACCAAGTGCTTTTAGGAGCAAAAAGGTATACATGACTTACATGACACACAAGGTATACATGACCTACTAGAGGTCATGTGATAATGACCGCAGAATCTTCTCTCTTCATTCCCTTCATCCTCCCCCTCCCTCACATATCATTTCACTCCAGTCTTGAATGGAGCACAAATCTTTCCATTTAGGTAAGGACTAGTGAGTGCAAATGTACCTTCTGGTCCCGGTGAATGACATTCCCTGAGTGGATAAATTTGGTGGCCTTCAGGAGTTGGTAGAGGATGTAACACTTGTGGATGTCTTTCAGCAAATTCCCCTTCTTGATCACAGCATGTAAATCTGTCTCTGTAACATAGAACATTAGAGAATTATCGTTTGGGAGTGAAAGGAACCCAAAGCTAGGGCATCAAGTCTATTCTCCAAACTCTAAGCTCTCTAGCTCATTTTTTAAACACGCTCAGCAAGAGAGCAGTTGAAAAAGGTATATATGCTATAGCCCTATTTCCTGAACTACTGCAGCCCTATTTCTGAACTTCATTTAGCACAGGGAAAGCAAAGACTAGACAGTAACTGAAAAATTACAAACGGAACTTATTGTTGTTCCATTCACATCCTACATTACATCCACCCATTCAACATTTCCTCCTTTGATCTGTAGTCACTCATTCATTTCTCTTAAATTGTTTTACTGTCCCACTATCTCCTAATTACCCCAAAAATTGCACCTAGACACCCATTCACTTCTTTTCTATATTACTTCATCCCTCCCAATCTGTCTTCCATTGCCCCACTTCCAAATCAATTCCTATGCAATTGCTTCCCCACTAACTTCATCACATTCACTGGTTCACTCTTCCATCTACCTACACCAACATTCACATTTATCTCATTACATGAATCTTTCCATTTTGCTACTTTCAAGGCAGTGAATGAAATTCACTCCTTAGATAAAAAGAATGTAAATAGCTGAAGCAGTGATGAGTCTCACCCATAGATTCGAAAACCAGGTAAATATCCCTGTCATTCTGAGCTCGGATGACATTAAGCAGCTTGATGATATTTGGATGTTCTCCAAATTCCTGCAGGGAAATAAAACCCACTCGTCAGTCAAGTGACTTCACTTACAAATCCAGTGATGGGAGATAATAACCTATTATACATAAGATTACACTCCAAAATAAAGACCAGGAGGTTATTCCCTTCACTGTGCCTCTACTAAAATACAGACTTTTCTTAGAGAATAAATAATAAGCCTAGTTTGCTCTGTAGTATAAGCTGCCACTAAAGCTACAAACCCTCCTCCTTGGCTCTCAGGTTACTCCTCCCCACACTTTAGTACCAAAAAGCATTATACACAAAATAACTGCAAAACCTGAATATCCACATTAATCCACACACTTAGTACTTAAAGCAAAGAAATATTCTGATTATAGAAGTGTGATAATAATGGTGAAACATATATACATGTTAAGCATTACCATCATCAGTATTAGCACACAAAAACTATATTTAGTGACAGTTAAAGTTGAAGCAGGACACACTGCATCCACCGAAAACTTATTTCCATGCATTTAAGGTTAAATGGAATGACTTGTGCAATCCTTTCCCTCTTCATACTGTCTACAACACTGTTGATAATACAGTACAATGCTCCACAAAACTTTCAGTTCCACAAGATACCCAAAAGCAATTCACACTCCAACTTCATTAAACTCACACTCTAATGGAAAGCCTTATAGACTATATAAACACATCACTATGGCTCACTGTCATGCTTTCCATGAATTTGTGAAGTTAATTTGCCATAACAGTACTGATGTCACCGTTAAGGGTTTGCATTAGTCTCGTTTGTCCTGATTATTCAATATATGGCCCTATTCCTTATTTACTGCTCACAACCCAAATTCTGCAATGAAGACTGAATTACTACTTTCCTTTTCTATAGTGATTATAGTAGGAGTGCCTCAGAAACATCAGTGAATTTATCTGCATAACATCCCTATGAAGTGAGTGATACTATTATTCCTGTTTTACTGATGTTGAACTGAGGCATACCGAGGTTAAGGCCAACATTTTCAGACGTAACCACTAGTTTTGAGTTCCTCAATGACTGGATGCCTTACTGAAGACAACTGGGGCCTGATTTTTTCAGAGGTGCTGAGCAACTGCAGTACCCATTTCCTTTAACTGCATTTGAAAAAAAAAAAGTATGCTGCACTTGTGAAAATTAGGCCATAGGCATTTCAAACTGACCACCCAGAATAGCAGTGATAGTGAAAGTTTTGGTTTAAATGACTTGCCCACCATCACATAGGAAGTCTGAGGCAGAACCAGGGCAGAATCAGTTCTCATGGGGCACAGTCAACTAACTGCCTTAACTACAAGACCATCCTTTCTCTTCCAACAGTCCTCTGATGCAGGGGTCCCCAACGCGGTGCCTGTGGGCGCCATGGCACCCACCGGGGCATCCATGCTCGCCCATCTACTGGCCACCAGAAGAACAGCTACCAAAATGCCACTGAGAAGTGGCAACAACAAGAAGCGCTACCACCAAAATGCTGCCGAATTTCGACGGCGACACCTCTTGATGACGCTGCTTCACAGTGGCATTTTGGCAGCTGCTTGTCTGGCGGCAATGGTCCTCGGTGGCTAGTCGTCCGGGCACCTGCCGCATGGAAAAGGTTGGGGGCCACTGCTCTGACTCATTCATTATACATCTTCCAAATTCTGTAACATTAGCACCAACATTGTGTCTGTTTCTCATCCAGAGAGTCAGCTCTGTATGCTCACTTCAAAATGATGTCAGAAGCTCAATGATGCAGTGGAGCACGCACAGTTCAGATAAAGTGTTCAGAAAATTAAGCACAAAACATTCAACAAGTTCTACTGTACATGTGTGAACAGCAATTTCTCCACACTTATTACATGGCAAGATCTAAACATTTTTTCAGAAATAGCAAAAAGCACACCTCTGAACCAACAACTATCCCCTGGCCAAATTTCAATTTCCTATTCTAAAATTGTGCAATGTGTGAGCTTTCCAAAAACTGGTCAGAGAAAGCGGCTTATGCTAGAAAATAGCTAAATCATTTGTATTAAACGTTTTTTAAAAAAATCCAACCTAAGGCAGAGCCCAAGCATGGAAAACTGCAACCCAAATAGTTTAAATTTAACAAAGATATACGCAACTGCAAATAAGGGGTTATCAAAGGAATAATTAAGCATCCTTAATATAGGGGTCACTACTTACATCTATAATTAGTTTTACAGATTCATACATTTTTAAGGCCAGAAGGAATCATTACACTATCTAGTCTGACCTCCTGTATAACATAGGCCATAGAATCTCATCAAGTTCCTCCTGTATTGATTCCCAACCCTTGTGTTTGACTAAAGTATATCTTTCAGAAAGGTATCTAGACTTGATTTGGACTTCACGAGATGGAGAATATACCACTTCCCTTGGGAGTTTCTTCCAATGGTTAATCATTCTCATTATTAAATGTGTGTGCCTTATTTCTAATTTGGATTTGTCTGGCTTAACAAGAGCCAATGGCTGGAAGTTATGTCTTTCTCTGCTAGATTAAGGAACCTCTAAATTCCTAGTATTTTCTCCCAGTGAAGGTATTTGTACACTGTAATCAAGTTGCCTTTTTATAAACTAAACAGACTGAGCTTCCTAACTCTCACACTGTAATTTTTTGGCTCTTCTCTGTTCTCTCAAACTTTTACATATCCTTTTTCAAATGTGGACACCAGAACTGGATACAGTATCGCAGTATTAGTTGCAGCAATGCCATATACAAAGATAAAATCATCTGCCAAATAATATCAGTTCTGTTTGACAGTGTCTCTAGAGAAGGTATACTTCATAAATGATGAAGGCAGTAGCTAGGTGGCTGGCTGGCTGAGTTCCTGTGGAATTGATTTTAATACAATTTAATTATATGATTTATTATGCTAGTGTGCCACGAGAATGATGAAAGAATTAGAAAATATGCCCTATATTGGGGTAAGCTAAATTGACTGAGCTCTTTGAGTCTAACAAAGAGAAGGATAAGGAGTGACTTGATTACAGTCTGTAAGCCCCTCCAAGGGGAACAAAATATTTAATAGTGGGCTCTTCAATCTGGCAGAAAAAGATATAACATGATACAGTGCCTGGAAGTTGAAAGTAGACAAATAGACTGGAAACAAGGCATAAATTTTTGATAGGGTAATTAACCATTGGAACAATTTACCATTTTTATATCAAGTTGAAATGTTTTACTAATGTCACTGACCATTTTTAAATCAAGTTGAAATGTTTTACTAAAACATATGTTCTAGGAATTATTTTGGGGAGGTTCTGTGACCTGTATAATACAGGTGAGAACAGATGATCACAATGTTCCCTTCTGACCTTCGAATCTATGTATAGAACTGCTCCTTACAATAGATTTTACAGGATTCTGTCAAGTTTTGGTTATTTCAAGTGATCAAGCTTTCTCCCTCCAGTTGAGATAAGGGACATCTTTCACCTTCTTCCCTATCAAACCAGGGCTTCTTGTCTTAAGCACCACATGCCCTCCTTCCCCAGACAAGGACTTCCAAACCTGACAGCATGACCTTCCTACCAGAGCATCTAATGAAATGCACAAGAACTAAAACCAAGGATTGGCCATGCGCAGGATATATCGTTTCAAAAAGGGAAGAAAGTAGGCGAGTGGAGTGAGACTGATTACAGATCAGAAACAATGACAGGAGCATAGTTAAGAAGATAAAAGAGTGGTGAAGCCACAGACAAAAAAGTCAGACAAACACCCTGGGAGGAACATCACCAGATTTTTCTTTTTTTACTAGTCATGGAAAGACTGCTTGCTACTGTTGAGATAGACAACACAAAAAAGAATGACTGAAACATGACAAGAGGTGGTGGTAGTAGCCACTGCACTATAACCAAAGGATGAGAAGGAAAGAAGCGGATGCTGGCTGGAAGAGATACAAAGGAGAGCTAAAGGATACATCAGAGGGGAGAAGACGTGTTACTTACCTGCAGGAACATAATTTCCCGGAATGTTCTCTAGAAATAAACAAAAATATTTACTGTCATAGTATTAAGATCATAGATGAAAGAGAAAGTGACTGCCCAGTGCGATGATTAAACTCCATTTATTAAGGAGTGGAGTGTCATGTGTGGGAGTCAGACTAGGAAAAATCAAATTGCTTGTGTTGTCAGTAGATACCGGTGTGGTGCTCTGCTCTTGTTCGTTGATAACAACAGTTGGCTTCGTGCATGTTCCCTCTGTGTGCTGCCCCGGCTCTGCACAGATAGCTGACAGAGCAAACCCTGAGAGAACCCCCAAAGACCACAGACTCTAGTACGGTATGAAGGAACCCAAGCCAGGTTTATTGTCAAACGAAGCACAGTAATAGTATCCTATAGACTCTACCGGACATACTACGAATGTGTGCCCCCTGGCAATGGACACAGCTCAGTCAGTGGCAAGACACTCCACTGTCTCCTAGGCTGGACAAAGATGTGTACGCCGGGACCTACTTTTATACAGTTACAGGACAGATTACTCATCTCTACTGACGTAGGGAAGTATAGCCCCTTGGCTCATTAGGCTGCTGTCTCCTCCTTTGATCATGTTGTTTTACACAGATAGATCTATCCATCATGCTGTCCTTTTGACCCTGTCTTTAAGATGCACCTGCCTGTTCCTTGTTATGTCTCTGGAGTGTTCTGATGTCATCTTGGCATAAGTTCCTCTTATTAGCACTTATGCTTCTAACAACCCTCTTGTCGCCAACTTCTGTGAGCGGGGCCTGTCTCTGGCTCACAGCCCAGCTTTTGCTTATCAATGCCTGGAAGTACTTTGGTTCAGGCCTCAGACTGGGCCTCTGACACAAGAGTTTATGTTTCAGGGCCTCGGTAACGTGAAAATATTTACATGGCTATGGAGGAAGTTTCTTCTTAACATCAGCCAGTCAGTGGTTAGTTACATCATGACACATGAGGTTTGGCTACCTCTTCTACAGTTTACACTAGTTAGGATAAAAATGTATAAGGTGAAATTCTTATTACCCATATAAATGTCAAATCACTTACTATGCTCTTGTCCTTAATATCTTGTGGTAATAAGTTCCAGAGATCTACCCATCTAGGTCAATGTGTGACTCTTTGAAGTACCCCTGTACTCACCATGCATGTCTTTCAGAATACATGGGTAAAACAGTTCTTTACCTGAGCATCTGTTCTGTTCCTAAAAGCATCAAAGATCTTCTTGACAGCAACTATTTCTCCTGTCCTGCGATCAATTGCTTTCCATACAATTCCATAGGCCTAGGTAAAAAGGATAGATGGATCCACCAGTTACACCAACTTCCTTTCAGTCCCTAGATTCAGTTAGGACCAGGTTTGGGGGGAAAATGTTCTTAGTAGAAGGAATTACCAGGAAAAACAAAACAAAAACAAAAAAACACATCACTCAACATTTAAAGGGTAAAGAGACCAGGATCAATAAAAAGCACTGTTAGGACTAAGGGCTGTAAAGAATAAATCTTGCTAGATTTATTTACTTATTTTTTTAAAAGGCAATACTTTTGTCACAAAAGAACTGTCACACTGGATCAAACTAGTGGGGTACTTCCAGTACAGTATCATGTCTTTGACAGTAGCCAGCATCAGATGCTTAAGAAGAAGGTGCAAGAAACCCCACAATAGACAGTTAAAGGAAAATCTTGTCCATAAGAGAAGTTTCTTCCTAACCCCTGTCAGAGATCAGCTTAGACAGTGAAGCATTATATTTTATACCTCTTATAAAAAACATTATCCTAGCCAATGTAATTCTGGACAGTCTCATTACCCATATAGTTATTTTTATTACATTAGCACCTAGGGACCCCAATTGAGAATGGGATGCAATTGTACTATATGCTATATATGACCCAAATCCACAAAGGTATTTAGGCTCCCAAGAAGCCTAAATATCTGTGGATCTGGGCCTATGTGTTTACATACTATCAGACAGTCTCTGTCTCAAAGAGCTTACAATATATATATACATACATACACACACACACACAAGACAAACAGTAGGAGAATGGAAGTATTATCCCCATTTTACATATTATGAACTGAGGAACAGAAATATTAAATGATTTGCTCAAGCAAGGTAACACAGGAAGTTGTGACAGAGCTGGGAATTGCACTCGTATCTCCTAAACCTCATTTCAGTACCTTAGGCACAAGACAATCCTTCCCCTAAATATTCAGTCATTTTTAAAATAGTATTAAGCACTTGATCTCAACTATATTATATGACTATTATATATTAACGTTTTTGAGGGACTCTTGGGACCAAAAGTACCTAGAGAGATTAGAGTGAATAAAGTTATGTACTGTGAATTTGTCCTATCAATATGTTTGATAGAATTACATTATTAGTTCATGACGAGCCTGCAGATGATGTTCTAGATGAGGAGTCGGCAACCTTTCAGAAGTGGTGTGCTGAGTCTTCATTTATTCACTCTAATTTAAGGTTTCGCGTGCTGGTAATACATTTCAATGTTTTGAGAAGATCTCGTTCTATAAGTCTATAATATATAACTAAACTATTATTAAAGCAGCAAAGAATTCTGTGGCACCTTATAGACTAACAGACGTTTTGGAGCATGAGCTTTTGTGGGTGAATACCCACTTCGTTAGGTGCACGCATTCACCCACGAAAGCTCATGCTCCAAAACGTCTGTTAGTCTATAAGGTGCCACAGGATTCTTTGCTGCTTTTACAGATCCAGACTAACACGGCTACCCCTCTGATACTAAACTATTGTTGTATGTAAAGTAAATAAGGTTTTAAAAATGTTTAAGAAACTTCATTTAAAATTAAATTAAAATGCAGAGCCCCCCGGATCAGTGGCCAGGCCCTGGGCATTGTGAGTGACACTGAAAATCAGCTTGTGTGCCGCCTTCAGCACGCGTGCCATAGGTTGCCTACCCGTTCTAGATCTTGATTTTAGTAAAGCATGTAATACAGTTTCTCACAAAATCTTAACAGAAAAAGGAATTCAAATTATCTTAAATATGACACTGTCATGTGGATTGAAAACTAGCTAAGAGTTTAAACAAAGGGTAGTGATACGGGGAAAAGTACTGAACTGCAGTAGGCATAAGGGATGGAATGCTCAAAGGGACTCAAGTAATGCAACGCTGAGCGTCAAGGTGCCTAACTTTTAGGTGCATAGAAAATCCAAAACCACCACTGAGATCCACAAAGCCAAGTTAGGTGCCTAGGCGCTCTGTACAGTCATAGACTCATAGGAGTGGAAGGGACCTCAAGAGGTCATCTAGTCCAATCCCCTGCACTCATGACAGGAGTGAGTATTGTCTAGATCAGGGGTGGGCAAACTATGGCCCACGGGCAGGATCCGGCACACAAGCCATTTTAAGCCGGCCCGCAAGCAGTACCACATGGCCCAGCCCCGCTCCGGCCGGGGCGCAGGGTCGGAGGCCATACCATGCGGCTCCTGGAAGCATGGCCCTACTCTGGCTGCTATGCGCACCAATGGGAGCTGCAGGGGTGGTGAGTGTGGATGGGGCAATGTGCAGAGCTTGCTGGCCGTGCCTCCACATAGGAGCCGGAGAAGGAACATGCTATTGCTTCTGGGAGCTGCTTGACGTAAGTGCTGCTCAGAGCCTGCACCCCCTGAGCCTCTCCCTACACCCCAACCCTCTTCCCCAGCCCTTATCCCCCGCCTCCCACTCTCCAAATTCCTTGATCCCAGCCCAGAGCATCCTCCTGCACCCCAAACCTCTCACCCCCAGCCCCACCCCAGAGCCCACAATGCCCAGGTCCTGGCCACACCCCCACCTCAATTTATGAGCATTCATGGCCTGCCATACAATTTCTGTTCCTCCATGTGGCCCTTGGGCCAAAAAGTTTACCCACCCTGACCTAGACCGTCCTTGACAGGTGTTTGTCTAACCTGCTCTTAAAAATCTGATGGAGATTCCACAACCTCCCTAGGCAATTTATTCCAGTGCTTAACCACCCTGACAGTTAGGAAGTTTTTCCTAACGTCCAATCTAAATCTTCCTTGTTGCAATTTAAGCCCATTGCTTCTTGTCCTATCCTCAGAGGTTAAGAACAATTTTTCTTCCACCTCCTTGTAACAACTGTTATGTCCCCGCTCAGTCTTCTCTTTTTCAAACTAAACAAACCCATTTTGATCAATCTTCCCTCATAGGTCATGTTTTCTAGATCTTTAATCATTTTTTGTTGCTCTTCTCTGGACTTTTTCCAATTTGTCCACATCTTTCCTGAATGTGGCACCCAGAACTGGATGATAATCCAGTTGAGGCCTAATCAGCACAGAGTAGAGCAGAAGAATTACTTCTTGTGTCTTGCTTACAATACTCCTGCTAATACATCCCAGAATGATGTTCACTTTTTTTGCAACAGTGGTCCACTGCGACACCCAGATCCCTTTCCGCAGTATTCTTCCTAGGCAGTCAGTTGCATGCATACAAAATGGGAGTGATTGTTACTTCCTAAATGAAGTACTTTGCATTTGTCCTTATTGAATTTCACCCTATTTACTTCAGACCATTTCTGCAGTTTGTCCAGATCATTTTGAATAATAATGCTCTCCTCCAAAGCACTTGCAACCCCTCTCAGCTTGGTATCGTCCGCAAACTTTATAAAGTGTACTCTCTATGTCATTATCTAAATCATTTATGAAGATATTGGACAGAATTGGACCCAGAACTGATCCCTGCAGGACCCCACACGTTATGCCCTTCTAGCATGACTGTGAACCACTAATAACTACTCTCTGGGAACAGTTTTCCAACTAGTTATGCACCTGTCTTATAGCAGTTCCAATGTCTCAGATAGCTCCTTGAGTATTCTAGGATACATTTCATCAGGCCCTGGTGACGAAGACACCTAACTTGTCTAAGTAATTTTAACTTGTTCTTTCCCTATTTTAGCCTCTGATCCTACCTCATTTTCGCTGGCATTCACTATGTTAGACATCCAATCACCACCAAGCTTCTTGGTGAAAACCAAAATAAAGAAGTCATTAAGCACCTCTTCCATTTCCACATTTTCTGTTATTGTTTCTGTATATAATGAATGGGGAGAGACAAGCACCTCAGGGTATGTCTACACTGCAAAAAAACACCTATGGCTGGCCTTGTTAGCTGACTTGGATTCTCGGGGCTATGAAACTGCAGTGCAGCCACCTGGGCTTGGGCTTGGAGCCTGGGCTCTGTGACCTCCACTCTTATGAGGTCCCAGAGCCTAGGCTCCAGACCAAGCCCAAACATCTACACTTCAAATTTATAGCCCCACTGCCTGAGCACCAGGAGCCCAAGTCAGTTGACATGGGCCAGTGGTGAGTTTTTTATTGCAGTGTAGACATACTCTTAGATTGCAATCCTCAAAAGCCAGGCTACTAGGCAGGGAACTGTCTCAACTAGCTAATGGGAAATGCCAACAAGAGGTGGGTATGCTAAGGCCCACCCCTCTTTTGGAGATGGGAGACTTAAAAGCCTTGGCTGTAAGGAGGTGCCTAGCTCTGCTTAGCAATCCATGAACAAGAACCTTCCACCTGGCTTAAGTGCCTAAGGAATTCCTTGTGAGAGTGAATTAGGTGCATGCCTTGTGCCACACAAAATGGCCAGAGAAGGTGGTAGTAGTACCTATGTTATAACTTGTAGCCCACTAGTTAGAGCACTTACCTGGGATGTGGAAGACTCAAGTTCAATTCTCTCTGGCTGTCCGGGGTGGGGAGAAGAGATGTGAGAAAACCCCTATTCAAATCCTAAGAGCATTCACAAACCACTGAGCTATGAGATATTCTCATGTGGAGCTCCCTATGTCTCTCCTGTTCATAGAAGATTAGGGTTGGAAGGGACCTCAGAAAGTCATCTAGTCCAAACCCCTGCTCAAAGCAGGGCCAATCCCCAGACAGATTTTTACCCCAGTTCCCTAAATGGCCCCCTCAAGGATTGAACTCACAACCCTGGGTTTAGCGGGCCAATACTCAAACCACTGAGCTATCCCTCCCCCTATTGAAGCAGCCTCATTGTGGATCAAGAATGGTTTAAGCAAGAGGACCGGACCTGGGCTTTCCCACCTCCCCAAAATCCTAATCATTGCGTTACAGTCATTCCTGTGCACTCATTCTCTCTAACCCAATGACTATTTTAGTATCTATTCACAGAGGAATAGCTTCAACAGGACAGACTGAGGAAGCTCCAAATCATAATATCTCATAGCACAGTGGTTAGAGCACTCATCTAAGCAGGGCCGGTGCTTCCATTTAGGCGACTTAGGCAGTAACCTAGGGCGCCAGGATTTGGGAGGGCGGCAGGCTGCTCCGGTGGACCTCCGGCAGGCGTGCCTGTGGAGGGTCCGCTGGTCCTGCTGCTCCGGTGGAGCATCCGCAGGGACGCCTGCAGCAGGTCCACCGGAGCCGCGGGACCAGCGGACCCTCCGCAGGGACGCCTGCGGCAGGTCCACCGGAGCTGCGGGACCAGCGGACCCTCCGCAGGGACGCCTGCGGCAGGTCCACCGGAGCTGCGGGACCAGCGGACCCTCCGCAGGGACGCCTGCGGCAGGTCCACCGGAGTGGCAGAGCACCCCCCGCGGTGTGCCGCCGTGCTTGGGGCTGTGAAATGGCTAGAGCCAGCCCTGCGCTTAGGGCGCCAAAAACCCTGGCACCGCTCCTGCATCTGAGAGGTGGAAGACCCCTGGCCAAATCTTAATCCCATCTCTGGCAGATGAGGTAATTGTATCTGGATCTCCCATATCCCAAGTGATCGACCTAACCACTGGGCTACAAGTTATAAAGTTAGCAGCAGCTGCTCCTCTTCGATTCTGAATGGGACCCAATCCAACAGGCACTTCTAAGCATGCCTACCAATTTAAGCCCTGCATGCAGTTAGGCAGCTGAATGCGCATCTGCCCCTGGTTTGAGAAATGTGCTGGGGCTTAAGTGGGAGATAGACAGCCAGATGCCTAGAGTGAGACAGCAGTGAGCATACCCAGAGGCAGAAATGTAGGCATCTAGGGTATTTCTACCCTGAAAAACTTAGGCATTGAGTGAGTTTAGGTGCCTACAGGGTTTTGCATGCATTTTAAGAAGAATTTCACTTTTTCCTCTCCGATAGTTTCTTGCTGAGAAACACGACAGGATGGAAGTTCTGATCCGGTCCTTCCTGCATGAGAACTGCTCCTATACCACGCTCAGATGCATCGGTGGTTACTAGGAATGGTTTGTCAAAGTCTGGGGCCCTTAGCACAGGGTCAGACGTGAGCGTCGCCTTAAGTTGGGTAAAGGCCTCCTGACACTCATCAGTCCATTTAACTGTAGTTGGCTGGGTCTTCTTGGTCAGGTCGGTCAGTGGTGCAGCGATTTGGCTGTAGTGTGGTACAAACCGCCTGTAGTACCCGGCCAAGCCTAAGAAGGATTGGACCTGTTTCTTTGACTTTGGGACAGGCCACTTTTGGATAGCCTCCACCTTGGCCTGTAGGGGGTTTATGGTTCCTCGACCCAGGTAAAAGAAACTTAACCCTTACCTACCTACTTATGACAGGTGCCTACAGGGTTTTGCATGCATTTTAAGAAGAATTTCACTTTTCTTTTATATAGGTTCTTGGCCTTGTCAGACCACATTCCCCCAATAAGTCTAGTTGCCCTTCCAAGAATGTAAACTGCATTGTAGAAGAAGAAGGGGACTAAAACTACCTCTTTTCCTTAAACCCTCTATTTCTCCACTTGATCAGCAACTTGGGTCACTTAAAACTTTATTTTAATTAATAAAATTAATTGGGAGGTCTGAACTGGTTGGGTTTACCCTTTAAAAAGCATTAAACTGTAAAACACCCCAGCAAGTCCTGCATCCCTCAGGCTAGACCAGCAGGAAAAATCCTGTTTTTCCTGTTGTTTGCTTTCCTAATATTAGTGAGAATTTAGAAAGCACAGCACGAATATAAATTAATTAATGAATCTGCTGTCAGCCCTGCTCAGCGAAGGACTGACATGGTCATTGTTTCCGACTGGGCTTCTCTAACATTAAACATCACTTACAAAGTTGAAGGTGGAGCCATTCCAAGCTTCCCACTTCACTTGCTTGTTTCCCTTTCTCCTCGCCTCAGGATTAACTTGTCACCACCCTGGCATTTTCCAGAGCAGTGGGGCTTCGGCCGCGGCGCGCAGAGCCACACCGCACCCCGTCTCCCGGGCAGCAGGAGCCCAGCTGCCACTGAGGAAGGGGCGTTTCTGCCTCCACAGCCCCTGGTTACCGGGGCGGGGCAGGCTGCGAACGCCGCACACCAGGAGGCAGCCTGGGTTCAATCCCACCCTCTGGCTTCCTAAGCCTCGGGGCAAGGGGCAGCCGCTCGCGCTCCGGAGGTCCTACCCCGCGGGGCATCGGCCGCGCTCACCCCCTTGCCGAGGCGCTTCTTGATCTCGTATTTCTGTGAGACGAGCTCCTCCACCTCCGCCACGTTCATGCTGCCTCAGTCCTAGCCGGGGGGGCGGGGGCTTTCAAGCCCCGGGGTCGCTCACAGCCGAGGGCCCGAAGCGGAGACGCGGCTAATGCTGACGCGTGAGGCGCCCCCAGTCTCCCGGCGGACCGCCCCAGCCAGCTCCCCGCACTGTGCACGCCGATGACACACTACTGGACGTGGGGAATCAGCGCGAGACCCCGCCGCCGAGGTGCACGCCGGGACCCAAACCGCAAGTGAGCCTGTTGATTACTGTTGCCATAGAAATAGCGGGAGGAGTGCCGTGAGCGCATGCGCCGAGCGTCTCATTCGCCCCCTGTGTGGGAAGTTTTGCGGGCTATTGAGTCACCGAACCAAAGCCGGGGCGGGGGGCTCTCTCTGGTCTGTGCGCAGCGCTCTCCTGACTCGTACCTTGGGGCGGGGCAGTGTCTACACAACTGGTATTTGCGAAGTCAGCTATTGCAAAAAGTTAAACTCACAAATATCACCGTGAGTGCTCCCCCCATTGTCTTGAGGCCTCTGCCTAGAGGGAGATGCCTGTGACTCCATAGTGCAGCTCCCAGCTACCAACTTCTCTAATCAATGTGATATGTGCCAGCAATGCCCCTCTGCCATGTGTATTGGCCAAACTGGACAGTCTCTATGCAAAAGAATAAATAGACACAAATCTGACATCAGGAATTATAACATTCAAAAACCAGTAGGAGAACACTTCAAGCTCCTTGGTCACTCAATAACAGGCATAAAAGTGGCAATTCTTCAATAAAAAAACTTCAAACAGAGACTCCGATGGTAAAACTGCAGAACTGGAAATAATTTGCAAAATGGACACCATCAAATTAGGCCTGAATAAAGACTGATAGTGTTTGGATCATTACAAAACCTAAACCTAATTTCCCCCATACTAGTTTCCCCCTACTGTTACTCACGCCTGCTTGTCAACTGTTTGAAATGGGCCACTTGCATTACCACTGTAACCTTCTGCCCCTCTGAGTTGGCAGCAACAAGGGCCGGGTTCAGTATCCAGGGGTTCTGTTTCAATAACGCAATGCAAAACCAGCTCGAGACCCCACCCGGTGACCTGGGACAATTCAATCCCCCCTCCCCCGGGTGCCTCTAGGAGGCAATACTTCCCCTCTCGCAAGCACGGAGTCTGAGTGTAGAAAAATTCTTTTAATAAATGAGGGGAACAATGCAGCATTACATTGGGGAAACACCACAAACAGGATTCATAACACAAACCATGATCAGAAGACCCACCTCCAAGTAAGTTTGACAATGTCCTTTTCCCCTCAGGGTCTTAAGTCCAAATCACCCCAAAGTCCAACAACCCAAAAGTCTCTGTCCCTGGTCAGTGCTGCCCCAGAGTTCAAAAGTTCATCTGCAGAGTTTACCCCCCCAGACTGGGTGGAATTTGGGCGGGGGGGGGCACACAGGGTGTTAAGGGGCACCTTACATGGGCTGAGGCCGACTGCCCTGCCTCTCCGTGGAGGTCTGCTGCAGCCTTCACCACAAACAGCTCTGCTCCGCTCTGCTCCTCCAGCCGTCCCCACAAACTGCTCTGCTCCATTCGCTGTTCCATAGGCCTCTCCAACCATCCTACAAGCTGCTCTGCTCCACCAGCTGCTCCACTCCACCAGTCGTCCCATGAACCACTCCAGCTGTCCCCACAAACTGCTCAGCTCTACTCCACTGCACTTGCCACTCCAACCATCCTGCAAACTGCTCTGCCAGCCATTTAGCATTCTATCTTCAGGCTCCCCCATTAGTTATCATAGCACTCAATGATCTCAGCTCACTAATTTTAGCTCTTTTAGTAGTTTCAGCTTGTAGCAGGGGAGTCCTAGTGCTAGTACACTATTGACCCAAAGCAAATTCAGCTCAGCAACCTTTAGTTAAACTCCTAATAGGATCAAAATTAGCTCTGTCAGTCAAGAGAGGGGAACAAAAGAAAAAAGTGCAATTAGCATGCCACTCCCCTCTCCCCCCCCCCCCTTTCACTGAGTTTTGGAACCCGTGCCCCTTCTCTAGTGAGTGCTACTTAGTTGATGGTGAGAGCTTCGGCATAAAACAGTCTCATAGTCCTTCATTCACATAATCAGAGTAACAACACTTTATTCCTCCTACCCCAATAACCGAGAAATTGGGGATCCCACAGCTGTCAAAGTGACCATTTTGGGCTGCCGTGGGCTCATGCTGGGCAAAGTAGGTGTGCCTATGCAAACAAGATCAGCCCCCTAAATTCTTTTCCACACTCACCATAATTCACCACCAGATGTCAGGGTAGAGCTCATCCTGACTCTGCTTACACCACTACAAAAGTTATTTTTCCTCCCTTGGTATCCTACTGTTAATTGAATTGTCTCATTAGACTGACCTCACACTTAGTAAAGTAACTCCCATCTTTTCATGTATTTATACCTGCTCCTGTATTTTCCACTCCATGCATCTGATGAAGTGGGTTCTAGCTCATGAAAGTTTATGGCTAAAATAAATTTGTTAGTCTGGTTGCATGTCTGGTCCCTCGGAGCCCCCAGAGTGAACAACAACCAAATTCTAACAGCACACACAGAAACTTCCCTCCCTCAAGATTTGAAAGTATCCTGTCTCCTGATTGGTCCTCTGGTCAGGTGACAGCCAGGCATACTGAACTTGTTAACCCTTTATAGTAAAAGAAATATAAAGTACCTCTGTGCTATTAACTTTTCTTATCTGTTTATGACAATGCCGCTATATAAATCCATGGTATGCCCATACTTTGAATGTTGCATGCAGTTTTAGTCACACTATTTCAAAGAAGATATATTAGAATTGGCAAAGGTACTGAGAAGGGCAACAAAAATGATTAAGGGTGTGGAACAGTTTCCATATGAGAAAAGATTAAAAAGACAGGGCTTTTCAGCTTGGAAAAGAGACAACTAAGAGGAGACATGGTAGAGGTCTATAAAATCATGAATGGTTTGGAGAAACTGAATAACGAAGTATTATTTGCTCCCCTCGTTCCCATAACACAAGAACCCAGAGTCACCAAATGAATTTAATAGGCAGCAGGTTTAAAATACACAAAAAGAAGTACTTCATACAATGCACAATCAACCCATAGAACTGTTGCCGGAAGATGCTGTGAAGGCCAAAAGGATAACTGGGTTCAAAAAAAAATTAGATAAGTTCATGGAAGATAGGTCCATCAATGGCTATTAGCCAAGATAGTCAGGGATACCACCCCATGCTCTGGTTGTCTCTAGCCTCTGACTGCTAGAAGCTGGGCGTGGACAATAATGGATGGATTACTCAATGATTGCAGGGTCTGTTCACTCCCTTTGAAGCCCCTGACATTGGCCACTGTTAGAAGACAGGACACTTGGCTAGATGGAACATTGGTCTGACCAATGTTTATGTTTAGGTAACTCTTTTAGGACTCTTGTGTACAAATTATCCCGATGTCCATATCTGAAAATGTTTATCCCCAGTAGACATTATTTAACATCCTCCTTAATTACTAATGGACTGGAAAGTACTTCATCATCCTCATATAGTATAATTACATCATTCTGCTTCTTTCCTAATACAGAACAGAACTATATATTGAACACTTCTGCCTTTCCTGACACATTATTAACAATTTTACAGTCTTCATCTAATAATGGGCCTACCCCATTGCTAGGATTTCTTTTGTTTCCAATATACTTAAAAAACTCCTCCTATTGTCATTAGCCCCACCAGCCATGGATGTTTATGTGATGTCTTTAGCTTCCCTTATTAATTTTCTGCACTTAATACATTTTAATTTATGTCAATTGCTATCTACTTCTCCATTTTTCCATTTGTCGTATTTTTTTATTTTTCTACTTGCTGCAGTCACTTCCCCTCTTAACCAATATAGACTTTTAACTAAAATTGTCCTCTTTCTTCCTTCTAGAATTTTTGTCTTTTGACCAGCTAGTAAATAATTCTTAAACAACTCCTAATTTTCACTCATGTTTGTGTGTCTAAGTTTTGCTTCCCACTCAATTTTGTTCATAACTTTCCTCGACTTTGGAAAATTAGCTCTTTCTCACAGCCCCCTTTTCCATGGGTATATGGTCTAATGTTCCAAAAAACCAAAACCTTCAGCTTCATACCAGCGGAATTAGCTATAGTTCACCTACATTATTTTCCACCTTCCCTTGTGTGTGTGACTGGAAGAATTTCTGAGAAGAAAACTGTCTGGACTATGCATCCCAAGCAAGGAGAAAAAACTTTAGGGAAGAACACGAGACGTATTTGGATGAATAATCACCTCAAAAAGGATATTAGGAGTAAACAAGGCATCTATAAGGAATAGAAAAAAGGTGTGATCGCAAAAAAAGCTATATCTTGGAGGTCAGAAAGTGCAGAGATAAAGTGGCAATTGCCAAAAAATAAGATGGATTAGACCATACAAATCTAATTTAAATGAATAGTAAAGTTTCTTTAGCCATATAAATAAAAAGAGAAGAAAAGAAGTGGGAACACGAACACTATGCAGTGAGGGTGGGGTAAAGATTGAGTATAATCTAGATATGGCCTATCACAGAGTCCCTGGGCAATGCTCTGGAACTGCTCCCCACAAAGCCAGACAGGACTTTGGGTACCCTCCTCTCCCTTGGAGCAGACTGTCTTCAGGGCAAGAAGCTTACATGGCTTCACCTCCTGGGTCTCTCCTTGGAGCATTCAGCATACTCTGCCCCTCCGTGCGCTTCCCACAGCGAGCCCACCCAGGCGGGGTCCTGGGGAAACCAGAGGATCCTGCATCCCCATTTCACAGTCAGACGTGACTCTCAGCCAGCCAGTAAAACAGAGGGTTTTTTACATGACAGGAACACGGTCTAAAACAGAGCTTGTAGGTACAGAGAATTGGACCCCTCGGCTGGGTCCATTCTGCGGCCCAGTGAGGCAGACCTCCACATCTGCACTCACCCCTAGTCCCCAGTCAGCCCTCAACTGAAAACCCCTTCAGCCCCTCTTTTCTGGCCTTTGTCTGTTTCCGGGCCAGGAGGTCACCTGATCTCTTTGTCTCCAACACCTTCAGTTGGCACCTTTGCAGAGGAGGGGCCCAGGCCATCAGTTGCTAGGAGACAGAGTGTCAGCCATTTATGTACACTGGCACTTTGCTCTGCAGCAACCATACACCCTTATCCCACCACCTAGATACTTAAGAACTTCATAGGGGACACTGAGGCACCAACATAGTATTCAGAGAAAACATTAAGAACATTCCCAATTCGTCAAATGGCTCAAAACCTAAGGGTATGTCTACATTACCTGCCGATCTGGTGGGTAGTGATCAATCTATTGGGGATTGATTTTATCGCGTCTAGTGTAGACGTGATAAAATTGGTCCCCAATCGCTCTGCTGTCGACTCTGGAACTGCACTGCTGCAAAAGGCGGAAGCGGAGTCGATGGGGGAGTGGCAGCGGTCAACTCACTGCTGTCCTCACAGCCAGGTAAATCGACCTGAAATACGTCAACTTCAGCTACGCTATTCCCGTAGCTGAAGGTGTGTATCTTAGGTCGATTCCCCACCCCCAGTGTAGACCAGCCTAGATGTATACTTGCCTCAGTTTTCAATAAGGATGATAAATTTGGTGAAGAACCTGAGGGCAAAGGCAGGATGGCTAATGAGACTGTGTGTGTAAAAATGGAAATTACACAAGGCACTGGTAAGACCTCATCTGGAATACTGTGTACAGATCTGTTCACCCATGTTCAGGAAAGATGAATTCAATGGGAACAGGTGTAGAGAAGGGCTCTCCCCCAAGGCCCCACCTGCCTCTTCCCACCCCCACCCCACGTCTTCCTGCCCCATTCCACTCCCTCCCCAAGTACACCATTTTCTCGCTCCTCCCTGCTCCCCCATGGAGCCTCCTGCATTGTGAAACAGCTGATTGCAGTGGGCAGGAGGCACAAGGGGAGGGGCAGGTTCTGATGTGGGGGCTACTCAGCACCCACCATTTTTCCCCATGGGTGCTCCAGTCCCAGAGCACCCAAGGAGTCGATGCCTATGACTAGGATGATCGGGGGAAGGTTATTTTATGGGAGGGGGCTGTAACTGGATTCAATCCCCTATCTAGAGAAGGGTTAAATCCTTAGACATGAGAGTAAGCCCTCCTCTGCTACCAAATTTTGGCACCAGGGGGCGCTACTACACCTGAAATGGATCTTTACTGGCTCCCAGTGGAGCATATACCAGTGAAAAAGGCCCACAGCAAATATCTTCAATGCACTGCAGTTTATTGAGAAGGAATTATGCAAGTGGCAAAGGGTTATATCGGGGGTCGGCAACCTAGAGCACATGTGCCAAAGGTGGCACTCAAGTCGATTTTGCCTGGCATGCGGCTGCCGGCCGGGGTCCTGGCCGCTGGCCCCACTCAGCGTCCTTCTGGCTTGGGGTTCCGTTCACTCACTGCGTTCAGATTCTGCGGCTCCCAGGAGTGTGAGCCACCGAGGCACAGGGCCCTGAGCCTGCTGCGGAAGGGGCGGCAGTGGCAGCTCACACTCCTGGGAACTGCAGAGCCCGAGTGCAGCAAGGGGGGAGCCAGAGGGTGCACAGAGACTGATGTCCACATACATCTGCTGCAGGAGCCCCCCCCCCCCCCCGGGGGGGCACAGGGCAGCAGCATGGGCAGGCGCACCTCCCGGCTCCCCTCTCACCCAGGGGCGGCTCTAGGCATTTTGCTGCCCCAAGCACAGCAGGCAGGCTGCCTTCGGTGGCTTGCCTGCAGAGGGTCCACTGGTCCTGCGGCTTCGGCGGACACTCTGCAGGCACGCCGCCGAAGGCAGCCTGCCTGCCGCCCTCACGGCGACCGGCAGAGTGCCCCCAGTGGCTTGCTGCCCCAAGCATGCGCTTGGCGTGCTGATGCCTGGAACAGAACTCAGGTTCTGCAGCTCCTGGAAGTGTGAGCCACCACTGCTGCCCCTCCCACAGCTCGCCTCCTCCTGCTACCTCAGCACTCCACTGGCATGGGCATGGTAAGAGGAGTTCCAGGGGGCAGTCAGGGAGCAGCGGGAGGATTGAATGGGTCGGGAGTTCTGAGGATCCTGTCAGGGGGCTGGGAATGGTTGGATGGGGTATGGGAATCCCGGGGTCTGTCTGGGGGCAGGGTGTGGATAAGG
The DNA here is from genome assembly GCA_026122505.1 of Aldabrachelys gigantea. Lineage (NCBI taxonomy): Eukaryota > Metazoa > Chordata > Testudines > Testudinidae > Aldabrachelys > Aldabrachelys gigantea. Next base: position 300,055,827 of record CM047480.1, read on the forward strand.
ATTGGGGCAGTCAGGGGATAGGTAGGGGGTAGGGTCCTAGGAGGTAGTTAGGGTGGGGGGATCTCAGGAAGGGGCAGTCAGGGGACAAGGAGCAGGGAGGCTTAGGTAGGGATGGGGTTCTGGGGGCAGTTAGGGGCAGTGATGCCAGGAGGGGGCACTCAGGGGACAAGGAGCAGGGAGGGTTGGGGGTCCTGATGGGGGCAGTCGGGGTGGGAAGTGGGAGGGAGTGGATTGGGGTGGGGTTAGGGCAGGGCTCTCCCCTCATTTTGGGTTGAAATATGGTAACCATAGGCGACGGGCAGTCAGGGGCGCAAGGGGTCTGGCACCCACATACATCTACTGCAGCCTGTGGGGGGGCACTGGGCTGCAGCCTGGGCAGAAAGGACAGGAGGAACATGGCTGCTCCCTGCTAGCGGCGCTGCGGCCTTTGCAGGGCTGCTATCCCCCTGCACTACACCAGCTCCACCGTGGCTGGGGCTCGCTGCTGCCACAAGTGGGATGCTCTCGCTTTCCAGTGCCTGGGGAAGGCAGCTCCTCCCTGCTACATTGGCCCAAGCCCAGCAAAGACAGTGAGTGGACTCGGAGCGGGGGCCACCGGGGTGGGGTGAGGAAGGATGGAGGAGGGGGGGCTGTGCACCCTCCAGGGGAGTTCAGGGGGCAGGGAGGGGGGAACCTGGTCTGAGGAGCAGCCCCTGGGCACGGCTGACCCCTGGGGTCTATAAAGGCTAGTTGGGATTTGCCCCTCAATGAACTGATGTGCAAGGGAGTGGGGGGGCGCAAGATGGAAGTTTTGCTTAGGGCGCAAAATATCCTTGCACCAGCCCTGCCCCCGGGAGTGCGTGTACCCCAGGTTAATAACCACTGCATTAAACTGATAAGATCTGCATTTTAATTTAATTTTAAATGAAGCTTCTTAAACATTTTAAGAAACTTGTTTACTTTACATACAATAGTTTATAGAAATAGAGAGAGACCTTCTAAAAACATTAAAATGTATTACTGGCACGTGAAACCTTAAATTAGAGAGAATAAATGAAGATTCGGCACACCACTTCTGAAAGGTTGCCGACCCCTGGGTTATATCAAGCACATCACTCCTATGTTAGACATTAAAAGCTATACATTAAGAGCTATACATTCCCCTTAACGAGAGTCCCAGTGCTAGCCTCACACAATTCCTGCTTGGCAAACGGAGAAGGTGGTTACCAATTTTATAGATGGCTTCTTCTTTCCTTGTCTGTTCTTCTCAGCCCACTGGTCTGTTTTGGATTCCCCGAAGCAAGGTCTCCGTTGCCTTGAGACCCCTCTGGTTCATGGTCCTACTCAAGCTCACGTAGCAGAGTGATTGGCTACTCTGTCTAGCAGTGTGGCAAGCTTCTTTAGGTGTCAATTAAGGAAGCTCAACAGTAATTTAATTTGCTTGGTATTTATATTCTTTTTCCTCAAAGGAGTCACATGTGTTAAAAGCATGCCCAGTAGGTGTGTGGTTACTAATTTTTACCTAATTAGTATTTTTAGAAGAGTCTGGAGGGGTGGTACTGAATGAAGGCTGAGGGACTTGGGATTATTTAGTCTGCAGAAGAGGCTAGTGAGGGGGGATTTGATAGCAGCCTTCAACTACCTGAAGGGGGAATCCAAAGAGGATTGAGCTAGGTTGTTCTCAGTAGTGGCAGATGACCGAACAAGAAGAAAAGGTCTTAAGTTGCAGTGGAGGAGGTCTAGATTGGATATTAGGCAACACTATTTCACTAGGAGGGTGGTAAAGCACTGGAATGATTTACCTAGGGAGTTGGTGGAATCTCCTTCTTTAGAGGTTTTTAAGGCCTGGCTTTACAAAGCCTTGGCTGGAATGATTTAGTTGGTGTTGGTGCTGCTTTGAGCAGGGGATTGGACTAGATGACCTCCTGAGGTCTCTTCCAACCCTGATATTCTATGATTACCAAGTTGACCTGTGCTTCATGCTGGAACTTTATACATGTGATATTTACTTTTGCATTGGCTCATATTTGTTAACCAATAGGTTCAATATTGATCATGCACACAGACTTTTCCAGGTCTTTATCCAATTTGCTTCTGCTTAAAGGGAACCTGCTCCCAGGTTCCCCTGCAGCCATTCAGCCATATTTAAGTCATGTCAAGTTATGCTTGCAGCATTCATTGGGTATGGTCACACCAATTTGGCACCATCCCAACAACAAGAAGCTGCAGATGATTCTCAGCGGCGACCCCACCACAACTTCCAACAGCAGCGTGGCTACTTGCAAGGAGTCAGAGTCCAGGGCCACTGCAGGCAACCCTGAGCAGGAGGTCTTGGATGAGGCAGAGCCAAAGGAGAAAGGCGAGCGGGGCATCCATTGCGCCGGAGAGCCAGAAGCTGTTTGTAACCCCTAAACTAGGAACAGGCAACAGAGAATGGATCACTTGATGATTACCTGTTCTGTTCATTCCCTCTGGGGCACATGGCATTGGTCACTGCTGGAAGACAGGATACTGGGCTAGATGGACCTTTGGTCTGGCCCAGTATGGCCGTTCTTATGAGCGGTCCAGCCCGTCACAATACAGCAGCATGGCCTAGCACAGTGGTCCCCAACTTTTTTGTGACCAGTAGCACATTCATGTTTTCGGAAGAATGTGGCGGGCGCCAACAATGTTTCAAGGCTTATTTTGTATTTGTACATTAAATAATACAAAAAATATTTAATATTACATAATATATGAATCCAGAGAGAAGAGAGAAGCCAGAGAGAAGCTGCGAGGACAGAGAACACTGGCGCCCACAGCCTTGGAGTACTCTGTCCCCAGCAGGCGCAGGGACCCAGATTCTCTCCCTTGCTGGGCACTAGGTGGATTCCGTGCCTGCTGAGGACTGAGAACACCGATGCCCTCAGCCTGAAGCACCGGAGCTCTCTGTCCCTGGCAGACATGGGGACGCAGCTTCTCTCGCCTGCAGGGCACTAGGGAGGCCCCACAGAGAACACTGCACCCGCAGCCTGAGTTCTTTGTCTCTGGCAGGGTCAGGGCTGCGGTTTGTCTCCCCTGCTGGGGACTAGGCGGGCACACATAAATGCCCCAGAGGGCATCATGGTGCCCACGGGCACCACGTTGGGGACCACTGCTCCAAAGTGTTGACCTAGATATATTTGGAGCAATGGAACAACTGGACAAAGTAAAGTCATACCTACAGTCTTACTGGTCAGATGAGGGATTTCAAAATGTTTTGAAGAGTGCACAGAAGTTGTAAGAGGAATTTTACACTGAAGCTATTTTCCCACCCATTCAAGAATGCAAGAGTCACCAAAGAAGACATTTTGATTACAAGGCACGGGATAATCCCATAAGAGACCCCAAACAACAATTCAAAGTTGAATTCTTTAACCAGGTGCTAGGTTGTGCAATACAGTCAGTTGAACATTTCATGCAGCTCAAAGAACACAGCAGTATATTTGGGATGTTATATGATATTCCAGAACTCCTCACTATACCTGAAGAAAATCTACACCAGCAATGCAGGGCACTAGAGACAGTGACACATGATGACGTGCAATATTGATGCGAGTGGTTTACGTCATGAACTGAAAGCCTTTCAATATACATTTCAGCAAGATCAACTCCAAAGGCTGTTCTGGAATATATGTGGTCAGATAAAATGACCACTCTCTTTCCAAATGCTTTTGTTGCTCTGTGCATACTTCTAACACTTCCTGCAACAGTTGCCAGTGGAGCTTAGTATTTGTAGCTTATGGCCAAAGGCTGAACAGCCTGATTTTGCTTACATTGTGTGATGTGAAAGGGATTTGTCTGCTTTAAGTGCACCTACATGCTGCTCATTTGTTTATTTATTTGTGTTCCCTCTTTTGAACACTGGTTTTGGGATTACACAATTTAAAGTTTCTGTCTGGATTTCTACCTCAGCGACTTGGGTTTGGAAAACTGGTGTAGATGGGGATAGCAAACTTTCAACAGTCCAAGTCTCCAGTGTGTACAAACACAGCATGAGATGCCTACATGTCCCAGCAGTAGCCACAAAATATCCTTTCAGATATGTCTGCTCTATTCTATTTAAGGATTCCTCATCTGGCCAGAGAGTCCATCTTTACAACCTCTTTATACTCCTAAAGCAATGCAGAGGAATTAGAGTGGGGCTGAGGACCTAGCCCATAATATTAGCAGATCATGAGATCAATTATACCCTCAGAAACAAATATCTGCACTCAAGAACTTCTTGCCTTTTTTACTTATTTTTTATTGTTCTTCTCTCCATTCCCTCCCCTGTCTTTTTTAATCCAAGAATATTATCTGCTGGTGCGAAAGCATCAAGTTATGGATCATCATAGTTTGTCTCCAGAGAGGGAAATTTTAGTTACTTATTTTGTGGAGAAAAGGGATTGCACTTTCAAATGTCACTTAACTATGAAAGTTAAATTTAACCTTCACTTTATGACTTGGCACTAGTGAGGGAAGTAGGGATGTGTCTGATCTTGGCTGATATGATGCTTTTAAGGGAGCTGCCAAAGCCGTTGACTTCCTTGTTTGAGCCCTGTGCCCAATGCTCCTTTAACCAATGGCGCATGCGTATGAGGTCTTGGCTATAATCATGCTCCCGAAGGAGTTGCTGCTGCTGCTCCCTCAGTTGAAGCTTGAAGGTTTTGAGGATGTGTGAGCGTCGGATGAGGCTGAGTAGTTCATGGCGCAGTTGCCAATTCTCTGCCTTCACCTGCTTGGTGTGCTGGATCAGACTGCGTACAGCTTCCTCTTCAGCTCTCTTGGCCAGAGACTGAACCTTCTGATGAGAGTCCAGCTCATATTCAGCTTTTGCTTGCAGAAATCTGCTCTTGACCTTGTGCATTTGCTCTGAGTGCTGGATTTTTGTGACCAGCAGTTCCTTCTCCAGCTCCTTGATTCTGCTCAGCTGTTCCAACTGCAGGTCCTTGAAGGGCTGCAAGTCTTCAACCTCCTTGTTCATAAGAGAATACTTTGTCTCCATCTCCATCAATTGGTTCCTCACCTCCTTCTCTTTAGCTGTGTACTGTGAGATCAACTCTTCCTTCTGCTTTCGGACCTGTGCCAGATCAAAGTGGTTCTGGTCATTTAGTGTAATGATAGCATTTTGGCATTTCTGAGTGTGTTTGCTTATATAGGTCATGTAGGCTTTGCTGTCCTCCCGAATTTTCTGGGCCTCCTTATCTAGGAACTCATTCTCCCACAGGAAGTGCTCTACTTGCTTCATGTATGTGTTCATATGCTCAGTCAGGATCTTGTATTCCTTCTGCAGATACTGCTCCCTTTCTTTGACAAATGGTTCTGTGTTGCTCTTTGTCTTGGATATATCACCTTCCTTTCTGTTTGTTCCTTGCTTACTTTTTCCAAAATCATTAGCTTTTTGTTCTGGCTTCTTTTTTTTGGATGCCATGTTCAATGCTGGGATGCCAGGGGTACTAGCAAAATACAATAGCATGGGAGGTTATATATTGTAGGTGAACTACAAACACATATTTTGAGGTTGGCTAACCCTTCTAGTCATAAACCTCCTATTTTTAATTGAGTGAAATGTTGGCCTGGAATTTTTCATGTTTGTTCTCTTATTCAGGTTGAATTTGGGGTGGAGTGGCAGGGAGTGTTTGGTCAGGACTAGAATAGCAGTACTGAGAAATATCAGGAGAGATGTGACTTGGGGAGAACCTGACTGGAATAACTGAGGGGCACAGACTGAGCAGCGTGATAGGGAACCCAGGGCTGGAACAGCAGGGGTCCTGTAGGCAAGGACTGAGGGACTTTGGCAGAACTGTGTGAGTGTGTGAGGATAGATGAAAGACTGCAAGGCTCAAATTCCCTGTGTGTGGAAAGGAAGGGAGTCACAGAGAACTAGAATGCTTCCAGGCGTGTGAAGAAAGTAAGGTCCCAGGATCCAGAGCTCCAAGGGAGCCCCCAAAGGTCTGACGCATATGTCTTAAAATCTCTGACCTCAATTGTCCTACCTTCTCTCCCACTCCTGAGCTCTTAATAAACCTTCAGGTAGTTTCTCTGTCACTGAACTCCCAGGAACTAGTAGAATAGTAACTTCTGACAGCCAGCCCCTAGAATGCACTGGTGTGATTGGACTGTCTTGAAAGTTGTGTGTATCCAAGGTGACAGAATATCATGACATCACAGGGCAAGTTCTGTGTGTTCAAGATGATGAATGGGCAGGGCTCAGTGTATAGTGCAACTGTGTAGGTGCATAAATTACCTCATAATTGTCTTTGTGATGGAATATGCTGAATAATAATGCTCTAGATATCCGAGAATCTTTTAACTCTTCCACCCATCCTCACATCCCCAGCCTAATTCTCATAATTGCAAATTAAACCCTCAAAACTTGACTTGTGTGCAATGACATCTATCTATATAAGCCATTCATCTCAATGGGATATTAGCAGTGTTGAGATTTAAAATATTATCATTAGGCTTCAATGTTAAGTGCTTATATAAGTGACTGAAAGGCATCAAGATACAAGGGTCCAACATGGGTATTAATTGCAGTGTGGTGGATAATGGTAAAATGTTATATTTTTATGTATCTATTTATAAAGATGACATTATCTCGTTGTAATGCAGGAGGATGGTAAGAGTCAAACAAAGGCCTTTGTTACAATACAGGGGAAATACTGGGGGCAGGGGGGGGGGGGTTCCTGTTATCCTTTAGCAGGAACATCCATCTAATGAGCTTCTATTTTTTGGATGGACATAATAGTAATAATTAAGAAGTGCAGTGGGACAGGTAGTTGCCTTTGAGTTTTGGTTCAGTGGGAAATGAGATGTTCAAATCCCTGTCCTTGAAATGTAAACTCATCTCTGATCCTTGCCCAAAAAGTGGGAGGAAAACCTCTGTTGATTAAAAGCTTAAGTTGCCAAAAACAAAACAAAATCCTGTTTTATTCCTGGGTGTTAAAAACCAGAGTGGTCTCCTTCCCAGCAGAGAAAGACCTCCCATTTCCCCCAACCATTTATACAGTGTAGCCATGTGTTTTCAGTAGTAAAATCTGAAGCACAGTACACATTTGTAGGGTAGTGAAAAATGAACTGAATTGCCTGTGAAAGAAAATAAGGGGTACTACCCTGATTGTATTGTACAGGCCTGAGATGGGGCAAGGTAAGGGCGACAGAGCTTGTGACTGATCATAGAATATCTGGGTTGGAAGGGACCTCAGGAGGTCATCTAGTCCAACCCTCTGCTCAAAGCAGGACCAATTCCCAACTAAATCACCGATGCATACGTCAGATTTAGGACCTTATATCTAGGCTATCTACCAGGAAACTGCTTTATGATCTAAGCATTAAAATGTCTTTGTCTGAAATTTGTTAGCTGCTGTCATAAACAGATAGCTAAGGGTTAATGTCTATTTCACCTGCAAAGGGATAACCAAACACCTGACCAGAGGACCAATCAGGAAACAAGATTTTTCAAATCTCAAGGGAGGGAACTTCTGGGTGTGTGTCTTTGTCTCTCTCTGTTGCTCTCAGCTCTGAGAGTGAACTGTCTCTCTCCAAGCTTTCTAATCTTCTGTTTCCAAGTGTAAGTACAAAGGTAGAAGACAATAGGTTTTTATATTGTTTTTGTATTTACATGTGTGTAGTTTGCTGGAATGTTTTAAATTGTAATTCTTTTTGGATAAGGCTGTTTATTCATTTTTTTAAGCCAAATACCCTGTATATTGTCATCTTGATACAGAGACCATTTTTATGTCTTTTTCTTTCTTTTTATATAAAGCTTTCTTTTTAAGACCTGTTTGAGTTTTTCTCTGGTTAAGGCTAAGGAACGAAGGGAGGGGGAAATCCCTTCGTGTTAGATTGACTAAGCTTGAATTTGCATAGCCTCTGGGTGAGGGAGAGAGACACTTAATCTCTCTGGGTTTGTGTTTCAAGGAATGGAAGCAGGGAAATCTCCTAGTGTACCCAGGGTGGGAAAATCTGGAGGGAAGTAAAGAGGGAGAAGGGAAGTGGGTTATTTCCCTTTGTTGTGAGACTCAGGGCATCTGAGTCTTGGGGTCCCCCAGAGAAGGTTTGGGGAGACCAGAGTGAGGCAGGCACTGATTCCTGTCTGGTGGCAGCGCTATCAGATCCAAGCTGGTAATTAAGCTTGGAGGGTTCATGCAGGCACCCACATTTTGGACGCTAAGGTTCAGAATTGGGACTTATGCTTATGATAGCTGCCCTATCTATCCTTCCTCTTAATTAAAAAATATATATTATGACAGACTGCTATATCTGGTATAGATAAGATAAAACCAGTTTCTAAGTGATCTACAGTCTTCATAGTTACTTGAATTACTTTGAAACTTGCAGCATAGAAGTGCACAGTATGGTTAGTTATCTAAATTTGGGGTCATGTGATCAAGAAGTTCCCTAGCTACAGCCCCCTGAAAAAACAGCTTTCCTTAAGGTTGATATTCTACCAACATATTTTTACCCAGAACTGGGCATCAAACCACAGCTCTGGAGCAGAGCTAGCACAAGGGTCTCACTTGTTAGCCGGGGGGCAGGGGGGAAGTTCCTCTAGGGGTTTATGATCTTCTCTCAATGCCCTGTGTCATGGCAGCTGGGATCTGGAGGGCGGGGGCCTTGTCTTGCTAGCGGAGTCAGAGCCACTTTTCCTGCCCCACATCTTGTGAGCCAGCATTTGGGGAAGTCCTACCCCTGGAAGGGGGCAGAGTTTGAGCCTCCTGTCTACCCTCCTATGTGTTCTGGGATCTGTGAGTCCCTGCCTCCTGAGGGTGTCTGAGCCCCTCTCCCTGCCCCCACCCATGTAAGCCAGATCTGGGGAAATCCTGCTGTCACGTTATTGATTTGAACTGGGACCATATAGGACATGGTTGCAACAAAAGTCCTGTAGTGGCACCAAATCTTGTATAAAGGGGGGTCTAATGAGATGTCTAAGACAAGGTTATGGTTTTCTGGTTGTAATGATGCTGTCTATATGTGTGTATCAATTTTGTAGTTGTAGTTATGAATATTGGCTCTATACTGTCTGTATTTCAAACTTATGCTATGCTTCTGGGAATGATCCTGGACAACTTGGTGTTAGCTCTGCCTAGCCTCCTTGATGGCCCACTAAGGACCATCAGCTATACAACTGACCCATTGAGAGAAGGCAGATACACCTTGTAACTCAGCAAAGTATGCAGGAACTTGCCCATGTGACTCCAGACTTCATTTTGCTGTAATTTTCCACAGTAAGGACAAAGAGATGTTCTTACACTTGGAAAAGACTATAAAAGGCTGATGCCTCATCTCCATCTTGTCTTCAATCCTGCTTCCTACCTCTGGAGGGACTTTGCTACAAACTGAAGCTCTGCACAAACGGCTGACCCATCCCAGCTGGGGATGTATTCCAGAGACTTGATTTCAACCTGCAGTTTATTCTATTAGTGCTACAAGCCTGAACCAAGACTTTGCCATTACTGTATGTAATTGATTCCATTTAACCAATTCTAGCTCTCATCTGTCTCTTTTTCCTTTTATGAATAAACCTTTAGATTTTAGATTCTAAAGGCTTGGCAACAGCGTGATTTGTGGGTAAGATCTGATGTGTATATTGACCTGGGTCTGGGGCTTGGTCCTTTGGGATCAGGAGAACCCTTTTTCTTTTACTGGGGTATTGGTTTTCACAACCAATTGTCCCCATAACAAGTGGGACTGGTGGTGATACTGGGAAACTGGAGTGTCTAAGGGAATTACTTGTGTGACTTGTGGTTAGCCGGTGGCGTGAGACCAAAGTCCTCTTAGTCTGTCTGGTTTGGTTTGCCTTAGAGGTGGAAAAACCCCAGCCCTGGGCTGTAACTGCCCTGCTTTAAGCAATTTGTCCTGAATTGGCACTCTCAGTTGGGTCCTACCAGAACCAGCATCGTTATACCTGTTTCTCTGGGGAAACCCTGGTTCTCTGAGCTGAGAACTGGTATGCTGAAATCATGCACCAAGAACATATTGCTGGGACTGGGGGATCAGGCATTCAGAATGAACGTGTTTGGTGTATCACAGGGTCTTCAGCACCGGGAAGGAAGGAAGGGAACACACACTGATATGAATGGAGCCATTCATGTGTCTCACAGCTATTGTGTCAGGATATATACATCTGCATGTGGTGTTCCCATTCAGCTGAGAATGTTTAATTGAGATGAATGATCTATTTTACACATCTCTGAACCTCCTATGCTGCAGTTAGATGCATAGAGCCCCTTCCTTCCATCCTCTCTCTATCCTTCCTAAAAAGTCTCCCTTATCTTGTGCTAGGCACCTGGATATAGACTCAAGCTATGTCTACACTACAAAATTAAGTCGACCTAAGTTACAACGAGATACAGCTTCCACAATAATTAAGTCAATTTTGCTGTCCATGCTACACTCTTTGTGTTAGTGGTGCACATCCTCACTAGCAGCACTTGCATTGATGCAGAGAGCAGTGCACTGCTAGGAGTGCTAGTGACAATGTAGGATTCAGGCTTGTATATTAGCCTGAGATACAATTTTGGGTCTCATTTGCCCATTTGATTTTTGATACACATATATCCTAACTTATATTATTCATGTGCCTGTGACGATGTGGTTCTGGTGGGACCCAACTGAGAGTGCCAATTCAGGACCAAGTGCTTCAAACAGGACAGTTACAGCCCAAAGCTGGGGTTTTTCCACCTCTAAGGCAAACCAAACCAGCCAGACAAAGAGGACTTTGGTTTCACCCCACTGGCTAACCACAAGTCACACATACAATTCCCTTAGACACTTCAGTCTCCCAGTATCACCACCAGTCCCACTTGTCCTAGGGATGAATGGTTATGAAAACCAACACCCCAGTAAAAGAAAAAGGTTCCCTCGATTCCAAAGAATCAAGCCCCAGACCCAGGTCAATATACACATCAGATCTTACCCACAAATAACGCTGTTGCCAGTCTTTTAGAATCTAAAATCTAAAGGTTTATTCATAAAGGGGAAAAGGTAGAGATGAGAGCTAGAATTGGTTAAATGGAATCAATTACATAGAGCAATGACAAAGTTCTTAGTTTAGGCTTGTAGCAGTCATGGAGTAAACTGCAGGTTCAAATCACAGCACAACTGGCTGCTGAGCTCTGTGCCTTCATACTCACACACAACTATTTCAAGTTTGATGACAATATATACCTCCAGATCAGTGGCACTGCTATGGGCACCCGCATGGCCCCACAATACGCCAATATTTTTATGGCTGACCTGGAACAACGCTTCCTCAGCTCTCGTCCACTCACGCCCCTTCTCTACCTGCGCTACATTGATGACATCTTCATCATCTGGACCCATGGGAAGGAGACTCTAGAAAAATTCCACCATGATTTCAACAACTTCCACCCCACCATCAACCTCAGCCTGGACCAATCTACACGGGAGGTCCACTTTCTAGACACCACGGTGCAAATAAGTGATGGTCACATTAACACCACCCTATATCGAAAACCTACCGACCGCTACACCTACCTTCATGCCTCCAGCTTCCATCCCGGGCACATCACACGATCCATTGTCTACAGCCAAGCACTGAGGTACAACCGCATCTGCTCTAACCCCTCAGACAGAGACCAACACCTACAAGATCTCCACCAAGCATTTTCAAAACTACAATACCCGCACAAGGAAATTAAGAAACAGATCAACAGAGCCAGACGTGTACCCAGAAGCCTCCTACTGCAAGACAAACCCAAGAAAGAAACCGACAGAACTCCACTAGCCATCACATACAGCCCCCAGCTAAAACCCCTCCAACGCATCATCAGGGATCTACAACCCATCCTGGACAATGATCCCACACTTTCACGGGTCTTGGGTGGCAGGCCAATCCTTGCCCACAGACAACCTGCCAACCTGAAATGTATTCTCACCAGCAACTGCACACCGTACCATAGTAACTCTAGCTCAGGAACCAATCCATGCAACAAACCTCGATGCCAACTCTGCCCACATATCTACACCAGCGACACCATCACAGGACCTAACCAGATCAGCCATACCATCACCGGTTCATTCACCTGCACGTCCATCAATGTAATATACGCCATCATATGCCAGCAATGCCCCTCTGCTATGTACATCGGCCAAACTGGACAGTCACTACGGAAAAGGATAAATGGACACAAATCAGATATCAGGAATGGCAATATACAAAAACCTGTAGGAGAGCACTTCAACCTCCCTGGCCACACTATAGCAGACCTTAAGGTGGCTATCCTGCAGCAAAAAAACTTCAGGACCAGACTTCAAAGAGAAACTGCTGAGCTTCAGTTCATTTGCAAATTTGACACCATCAGCTCTGGACTAAACAAAGACTGTGAATGGCTTGCCAATTACAGAACCAGTTTCTCCTCCCTTGGTTTTCACACCTCTACTGCTAGAACAGGGCCTCACCCTCCCTGATTGAACTAACCTCATTATCTCTAGCTTGCTTGCTTGCTAGCTAGCATATATATATATACCTGCCCCTGGAAATTTCCACTACCTGCGTCTGACGAAGTGGGTATTCACCCACGAAAGCTCACACTCCAAAACGTCTGTTAGTCTATAAGGTGCCACAGGATTCTCTGCTGCTTTTACAGATCCAGACTAACACGGCTACCCGTCTGGTTCAAATCAAGTCTCTGGAGTACATCCACAGCTGGGATGGGTCAACAGTCCTTTGTGTAGAGCTTCAGTTTGTAGCAAAGTCCCTCCAGAGGTAGAAAGCAGGATTGAAGACAAGATGGAGATGAGGCATTAGCCTTATATAGGCTTTTCCAGGTGTAAGAACCTCTCTGTTCTTAACGGTGGAAAATTACAGCAAAATGGAGTCTACAGTCATATGGGCAAGTTCCTGCACAACCTGCTGAGTTACAAGCCATATCTGCCTCCTCTCAATGGGTCAATTGTGTAGCTAATGGTCCTTAATGAGCCATCAAGCAGGCTAGGCAGACCTAACACCAATTTGTCTGGGATGTTTCCAGAAACACAGCACAAATTTGAAATACAGACAGTATAGAGCCAATACTTATAACTTCAACTACAAAATGATACATACATTTAGACAGCATAATCATAACCAGCAACCCATAACCTGATCTTAGACACTTTATATGACCCCCTTTACATAAGATTTGGTGCCACTACAGGATCTTGGTTGCAAACCATGTTCTATATGGTCCCAGTTTATATCAGTAACATCACAGTGTCCAGGGGGAGAGATAGCTCAGTGGTTTGAGCACTGGTCTGCTAAACCTAGGGTTATGAGCTCAATCTTTGAGGGGGCCATTTAGAGAACTTCAGTAAAAATCCATCTGGGGATTAGTTCTGCTTTGAGCAGAGGGTTGGACTCGATGACCTCCTTAGGTCCCTTCTAACCCTGATATTCTATGATATGTAAGAACAAAGACACTGTGCCTTTTGCTTCTACCTAGCCAGATGGGTTTGTTAGTATAATGGGAACAGATAAGACTAGCTAAAGCAGGAGTGGGCAAACTTTTTGGCCTCAGGGCCACATCAGGGTTACAAAACTGTATGGAGGGGCAGGTAGGAAAGTCTGTGCCTCCCCAAACAGCCTGGCCCTGCCCCTGCCCCTGCCCCCTATCCACCTCATCCCACATCCCACCCCCTGATTGTCCCCTTCAGAATCCCTGACCCATCCAACACCCCGAGTTCCTTATCACCTGACAGCCCTGACCCTTATCCACATTCCCCACTTCCTGACAAGCCTCCTGGGACTCCCACGCCTATCCAACCCCCCCACATTCCCCATCCCCTGACTGCCCCCTGCCCCCCGCAACCTCCTTCCCATCCAATGACCCCCTGCTTCCTGTCCCCTGACTGCCCTATGGAAACCCTGCTCCCTGCCACCTTACCACACTGGAGCCAGCCACGCCACCATGCTGCCCAGCAGGAATGGTAGGCTAGATTGCTGGTGGTGCAGTACACTGAGGCTGGCGGGGCGGGGGAGGCAGGACAGCAGGGGAGGGGGGCGGGGGCAAGCCTCCCCATCCAGGAGCTCAGGAGCTAGTAAGGATGGTCGGGTGGGCCAGATGTGGCCCATGGTCTGTAGCTAGGGTTAGGGTTAGGGTGA